>OX637461.1:6216445-7522808 GCA_951799995.1 Trifolium subterraneum
AGAAGGACATAACTTATAATCATCATCATACAAATGAAGACTTTCAAACACACCCTGATATTTAAGAGCACTTTCAAGCATCAAATAAGTTGAATTCACATTCATAGACATATCCAAATGCAAGCGAACTGAACTATCAATACCACCAACCTTTTCAACACACTCCTTAAATTTTTGCTTTCTACTCTTTGATTCCTTCACAAACGAGATGCTCTGTCTAATTTTATACACAGCATAACTAACTAGTTTCAACGCCTCATCAACAATCAGTTTCAAAACACGTGAAAAACAATGCACGTGAAAGAACTCACCATCACATAACAACCCATTTTGTAAACCTAGTTGAGTTTTCAATTTTTCTTGCACAATGTCATTCTCAAATGCATCATCTAAAGTGACAGAGAAAATCTTTTTCTCTATTCCCCAATCACTCAAAAATTCAACCAATCTCTCACACATCTCATCGGCACTGGGGTCAACAGTACAGAATTTGAGAACCTTACTATTTAACTTCCAATCCGCGTCAACATAATTAGCAGTCAAACAAATATAAGTCATAGTAGTGCAAGCTTCCCACAAATCAACAGTTACAGATATCCTATTAGGAATAATAGCCAATTCTTGTTTAAGTTTCAGTTTCTCTTTCGTGTACAAATCAAAGACATAAGACTTAATAACATTTATAGGAGGCATAGCAAGATCTGGATTTAAGTACTGCGCCAAGTTCCTCAATGCCGAGTGCTCAAAAAAATCAAAACAATAATCATTTCTAAGGATCATAGAAGCACATGTATGCACAGTCCGTGAATCAAATTGACTTAGATCTGCACCAGATTCCAGATTTTCTGGTGACATATCTTCGATGACCTAGATTATATTTCAGAATTGTAAATTATTATTAGGTTCGGTTTAAAATCACAGATTATTATTGCATTGAAAACTAAGAGACGTCAACAAAGGGGGTTTCAGAACAATACCTCTTCGTCAGACATCGGAGACGGAGAGTCGCGCAAAGGAGACTCCGGCGGGATGATACAGACGCAGTGACGATGTATTTGGGAGAATAGTGAAAAGTGTGAAGTGAGAAATAAGGTTCGCGGGCTTGGTATTTATAGCGTCCTCTCAATCCCAAAACCCTAAACCGGGTACCCGCGTCGGGTTATGTCGGGTTTAAACGGGTTAGCCGTTCGTTTGGTTTTAGCTTAATTCTTTTTTCTTTTTTTTTTTAATAAAAATCATCAATTCATTTTATTTGTTCTGTTTACTAATTACTAGTAATAATTTGTTTGTTTAGTTTAATTTTAGTACACAAACTATTACCAATTATATGTAGAATTAAGGTTAGCATACCAAATTTAAAATTATAATTTAGTAATGAAAAAATAATTTTGTCATTTTTGTAAGTATAATTCAGTTGATAAAATATTGTTTATATAGACGGATTTATAAATCTGAAGAATGGGCTCGCAATTCCTTGATTTATTATTAGAACAATATTTTTTAAGATGAATTTTTTCAAAAATTTCCTATTTTACGTAGACAAAATTCTTTGTTTTGTTTTTGAATTTTGTTGTATGCCGATACTTTGTAAACAAAATTAATTTAAAAGCTAAATTTATTTAAAAATAATTAAATTACTTTGTATATACACAACATAGTGTATCAGAGCGTTCACCAACATAATACATTCTTTTGTCACCATTATAAATATTTTTTTTTTTTTAAAATTTATTGAATAATTGAGATATTTAATTTTTATTATATAACATATACATTAATTATTTAATGTTCAAGTAATTTTCTTGTTTATAATGTGTATCTCGACATTAGTATATAAGTACATACTACTACTTTCGTTCCTAAATATAAGACCTCATTAACTAAATCACGGGTATTAGGAAAGTTGGTAGTGGTAATAAATTTATTGGTAGTGGGTATTATTTTTACAATTTTATCGTTCAAAAGAATGAATTATTTATGTTTTATCAATGTATTTATTGTAAGGTGTAGAAAAAAGGTAGAATAATTCGGGTAAAGTAATAATTAATGTTGTTGAAAATTCAAAGAGAGTCTTATAAAAGGGACGAGATTTTTTTTTCCAAAAAAATCTTATAATTAGGGACAGATGTAGTATTAAAGAACGAAACACCGTGAAATTAAATGCCACAAATAAGACCGGAAGAGGTTATTATATGTCAAAGTTATACATAAACACACAAATAAGGTTTTTTTTTTTCAAGTAGATTAGTGGCTAGAAATTTCATCCATAAGGTGAATAAGTGAAATGACCGAAGTTCAAACTTCGGCTCCCTATATATACATATATATATATATATATATATAATGCAATGTCTCTCTGCCAACTGAATTAAGCTCACGGAGCTAATACCTCATGAAAATCGAGGTTCAAAGTTTAAATAGACAACATATATAAAAAAAAATTTAAGAAGCGAAAACAAATTAAATTTTTAATAAATTAATTCTCATCCTTGTTTTATATTTTACTTGGTTAAATTTTTAATAAATTAATTCTCATCCTTGTTTTATATTTTACTTGGTTAAAGGGGTTTTAGTAGTAGAAACTGAACTGTTTATTTACTTAATAAATGTCACATGTTTTAAAAATGTGTGCTATGATACACACAAAAAGTAATTGAATTCTCCTTTCTTTCTATCGGTTAATCTAATGAAGTTTGGTTAATTGATATTGCCTCCAGTCTCATGTTAGTAAATTTTCATTTTTTAGGTTCATTCAATTAATAATGTTTTTGGTTCATATTATAGACGAGACATTAATAATTAAAAGAATCTAAAAAGTGAAAAATTGTTTATATATGAGATCGGAGGGAGCATGTGAGTAGCTATACAATTGAGATTGATGCTTTCATATTTTTTTTAAAGGAGATGATTTCACATCAGAGACTTCACATTTACTTATACGATGCATGTGAGATAGTCATAGGATAGCAGGGACAGAGAAAATTAGGATTAATGAAAAGAAGCAACCACCATTGGCAGCAAGTGAAGCAAGGTGCAAGAAAAATACCTGAAACTTCGATTGTCAGAGAAGCCAAAACCACAAGTAGTAAATATCCTTTAAAATTTATAGTTGAAACAAACAAACAAACAAAAAGAATCTACAAACTGTTTCAATTTCTAGTACATAGGCTATGTTGAACAAACCTTGTCATTGTATTCTTGAGTGATAAAGGATTATATGCCAGAAGACTTAAAAATAAAAGAAATTTGAAGAATCAAAAGATGGAACCCAAAAGCCAAATGCAAGAACAAGAAGCATGGAACCCAGAAAACCAAATGCAAGAGAACTAGAAGCTCTGCAACTTGATAGTGCTATTCTGTCTACTTTAATAGTTGGAGTGCTGGATTTCATACTTCACACAGATGGTTGATCATTCATATAACCAGAACCAGATCAAAATGAATCCAAAATTAATTATGCAGCAAGGTGCTTTTAAAGCCAAAAATAAGGATTGATTTATAAACCAACCCAAGTTTGATAATAGAGAACAATTCACAAGAAAAAAGAAACTTACTATTTGATCATAGTCTTGTACTCTTGTTTCCTTTCTAAAGGAATTACATAAAAACTTCATCCAACATTAAACATTAGAAAAGTAAACCAATCCACATACTACAAGTTAATAACACATTACAATTTAAAACATTAAAAATTAAGTCGCCTAGAAGGTCCAAAAACCATAACCTAATAACTATATATAGTTTTAATTTTTTAAACCATGGCCAAAACAAACACGATAAACCAAAGTGAGATAAATACAAGCTAATCAATCATCACCATCATTATCGTCATCTTCAAAATCATAATCATTAGAAGCTTTCTCCATTTTCTCATCACCATCAACTTCATTCGTCCTTTCTTCAAAGTCATCATCACCGTCGTCTTCTCCATCTACGTATCATGATTGAAGAGGTTAAAAATTAAATTGAACAGTTGTGATCAAAACAATAAAATCATACATATTTACATTCAAATTACATAAATTACTACCATTGCAAACCAAATTGAACAACCAACTGCGAGTACAGATTCTAGTTTCCACATTCATCGGCAACATACGGTCTTTATACTTGTTAAAGACACGTGAACCCATGCAAAATTCAAAATCAGAAGCGACAGTAGTAATGGGAACACTTAACAAGTCACAAGCCAATATTGATAGATCCGGAAATCGATTATTATTACTCTTCCACCATTGTAATACATCCATATCTTCATAACAACGAAAATCCAAGTCTGACTCATCTAAGTAAATGTCAAGTTGAGACTTTCCAGTTTGAGTAACAAGCTGTTGATGGTGCACTTTCAATTCCTATTATATGTCACGAGTGAAAAGGAAAGAAATGAGGTTAAAGTGTTAAACAAATCCAAGAAAGAAAGAAATTAAATTGTTAATTCAAAAAATATATCTAAACTTACATCAAATAGGCTGTGAGATAGAGACTTTAATTTCTTTTGCAGTGGCAAAGATTGGTCCTGAATAATTCTTTTCAGGCCAGAAGTGTTTTTGCTAACATACTCATCAAATAGCATGTACAACTTTCTCTTTACTTGTTGCAACTTCTGTTCACAGGTTGATGGATCAAGTTTTGAGTAACAATAAGCCAACGTTGAAAACTTCATCCGTGGGTCAAGAACCGCTCCCAATGCAAGAACAACACTATACTCATCCCAATACTTCTCAAACTCACTCATCATCCTTTCAGCCATTCTCTTTATAACTTCATCTTCATCTCTCAAACTTTCAACTAGAACACATTGGACTTTCCAAACTTGCAAAAAACACAAATTGGAAGCAGGATTTGTTGTGCCATTAAGCATGTTAGCAGTTTCACTAAAAGGCAACAAGAATGCACACATTTTTTCTACTCTTTTCCACTCTTCTACCGAAGGACATAACTTGTAATTATCATCATACAAGTGAAGACTTTCAAACACTCTCCTATATTTAACAGCACTCTCCAGCATCAAATAAATTGAGTTCACGTTCATAGACTTGTCCAGATGCAAGCGAACTGAACTATCAACACCACCAACCTTTTCAATGCACTCCTTAAATTTTTCCCTTGTATTCTTTTCGTCCCTAACAAACCATATGCTCTCTCTAATTTTATACACAGCATCACTAACTAATTTCAACCCCTCTTCAACAATCAGTTTAAAAACGCGTGCAAAACAATGCACGTGAAAGAACTTTCCATCACATAACAACCCATTTTGCAAACCAAGTTGAGTTTTCAATTGTTCTTGCAAATTAACTTTCTCAAACGAATCATCTAAAGTGAGAGAAAAAATCTTTTTCTCTATCCCCCAATCATTCAACAACTCAAGAATTCTCTCACACATCTCACCTCCAGTAGGAGCGTAAACAAGATAGAAGTTAAGAACCTTACTATTTAACTTCCAATTCGCGTCAACAAAATGAGCGGTCAAACAAATATAAGTCTCAGTAGTGCAAGATGTCCACAAATCAAAAGATAAAGATATCCTATTAGGAATAGTAGCCAATTCCTGTTTAAGCTTAAGTTTCTCTTTCGCGTACAAATGCGAAACATAAGCCTCGATAACATTTCTAGTAGGTGTAACAGCATTTGGATTTAAGAACTCAGAGTACTTCCTGATTTCATCATACTCAAAAAAATGAAAGGGCAAATCATGTGCAAGGATCATAGAAGCACATATATCTACACATTGTGATTCCCTTTGATCTACCTCGTTATCAAATTCCATATTCTCTTGGGAAGTTACTTGTGAAGTTACTTCCACGACCTAGGTTAAATTTCAGTATTGTAAATGATTACTACTATTATTATTATGATTTTAAAATCGTAGGTTACTATTATTGCATTGAAAGAAAGAGTTTGAACAAAATACCTGTTCGTGAGACATCGAAGATGGAGAGTCGCCGTAAGGAGACGGCGGCGAGATGAAAGAGAGTGAGAGCCGCGAAATGAAGAATAGAAAGTGAGAAATCTGAAATGAGGTTCGCGGGCTTGGTATTTATATTCCCCCAAAATGGACAATTTGTTCTTACATTCCAAAACCCTAAAACGGGTACCCGTCGGGTTATAAACGGGTTAGCCGTTTATTTTTTGCTTGAGAGTGATGAAAATTCAACTTGCAGCACTAATTTAGTATTTACTCCCTCCGTCCCAAAACTTTAGTCCTTTTAGAGTTTTGCACGGAGATTAAGAAATTATAAAGATTGATAAATTAAGTCATTTTTACCTATACTTTATTAAGAAAGAGAAAATATATTTAATTAAGGACTAAAGATTTGGGACAAACTAAATAGTTAAAAGACCAAAGATTTGGGATGGGGGAGTATATTAAATTAGTCAATTAAGAATCATTCAAATATATTGCTTCAACTTAGTATTATTTGCAAAGTTCATCATAAACAGATTATAGGGCTGAGCATGAAAATTGTTACCGACCGAACCCGCTGAAACCGTAAGCAACAAAACCGAAACGGGCGGTTTTTTCCGGTTGAACCGGGCCACGGGTGAGCAAAACCAGTTTCATGTGAGTCTACACGGTCGGGCCCGGTTTTCGGAAAACTCAACCCACTATGGCCGAACCCGACCGGACCTTAACTAAAACTCTAAAAAACCTAGATATAAATAATATAACATTACCTCCCCTCTATCGGTCAACGCCGTTTCTCCCTTTCACTAACAACTGAAACCCTAAATCTCTAAACTTGAATCTCTCGTTCCTCTACTGAATCTCTATATTTTCTTATTTTCTATTTTGTGTGGTTGTCTGGTTTTTTCAATTTAGATGTCAGTTTTTTGGTGGAAGTAGTTATTTGAGTTTAGGTTGGTGGAAGGGTTATTGTTTATTTGTTTTTTGTGGCAGCTTGTAGCCTCTCATAAGTATGCTTACTAAAATGTGTTTCTGTTATTCTTTTTATTTTGTTTCTTGTTAATGAGTATGATTTCTTTCTACTGGAGCAATTTAAGGAGGTCAGCCTCCTATTGTAACAACTCAAGAAAGCCAACCTCCTGCATAAATTCAAGGAATTCATATTTTGTATTGGAACTGAATATGAACCTGCTTTTAATTTTGATATGCAGTAATGTTTTTGATTGAGTTATGCAATTTTGCAACTATGTATAATGTCGTTTAATTTAACAAATTTAATCATTGTTGCTATGTTTTTTATACATTACAGAATGTGGAAAAGATGGGGCTTGCAAGATAGATTGTTCATGGCTTGCAAGATGGATAACTAGATGTTCTCAACAAACTTATGATGTCTTTTTTAATTTATAATTTGTAATTACTAACTAGTAAAATGTATTAAGTAACTAGTAATTACTATGGGTGTGGGTGTAATTTACTACTAAAGTCCCTAGAATGTGATCAAGCATAAACAGTTATACATCCTCTATGAAGGATTGCTATTAATCATGGAAAATTATTAATGATTTTAAGTTGTGTTTGTTAAAACAGGTTAAAAAAATTAGTTTATAAAATTTGTTAGGTATTTTTTATGACAGATTTGGGCTCAACCCATTTCAAAAATTTGACCTAGTAAACTAAATAATAACTCTAGAAAAAAAAATTCTAAAAAAATTGGGCCATTTTTTTGTGTGGCCCAAAACCGAGTCAAACCACCCGGTTTACCCGCAAACCGTTTAAACCGAAACCGACAAAACCGAGATAAGATTTGGGCGGAATTGGGCCCTATATTTGTATTTTCGGTTTCATATAGATAGGATATATTGAGCCCGAAACCGACCGAACCCGCCCAATGCTCAGCCCTAACAGATTATTTTCGATGTTGCTTTGACCGTAACAATGTGAAGAAGAAAAAAGTATAAACAAAAGGGTCATGTTAACAAGTGCATTAAAGGCACTTGATAAGCTACCTAAAAGTGGAAATTTTACATTTAATGATACAAGACATTTAATGTTCAAATAATTGATGAATACACAAGATGCAGTAAATTTTTACCACATTTGTATTCTTAACATGTGCCCTTTAAGGCTAAGGGCACATGTTAACATTCTTCTAAACAAAATTGTAGTGTCATTGTTATCCCTATTTCAGTGTAATGAGAAATCACAACTACATTTATTTTTTTGTTGTATTAAATATTTTATCCAAAATCCATTAGAGGAACCGCCGAAACTACCATAATTAACAAACTAATTAACTAGCAAATGGTTAGAAGTCAGTTACAATTATTTTGTGTAGCTGCTTCCAAATCAAAGTATTTTACTATCAAACAAGAAGGCCACAACAAACAAACTAACTAGAGTTCCTTGCTTAATTCACTCAGACATATAAGCCACTGTCAAGCCGCCACGTGTGCAAGGAGTTTAAAAGTGGTGTCAATCTTATGTTTGTGTTTTAGTGTAATTTTTTTTTCCCAAGAATAGGTGGAGCAAGGTGTTACCACCTCAAAATATATATATATATATCATATAAAAAGCAAGAGACATACAAACGAAGGAGGGGACTAGGCCAAAACCTCCTTATAAACTAGTAAACCTAAAGTTAGGTTTACCTAAACTATTGTCGACAAAAAAGTTTGTAATTTGTGGAGAAGCTCAAACCAAATAGTAAACCTATCAATATTAAGACCAATGTTTGCTAGCGCATCCGCACATTGATTCCCTTCCCTATACACATGTGAAACCACAAAATTCATATTTCTAGTAAGCATATTACAATTCAACCACCTGTTACTTAACTCCCAAAGCACTAGTGCAGCTGACTTAAAGACCATAACTAATTTTAAATTAATTTTATAAATCACGTAAAAGTAAATCAAACCTTAGATGCGAGTGTAAAAATCACGTAATTTTCAATCAAATCAAATTTTAAGACAAATCATAACTTCAAATTAAAAAAAAAATTTAGATACAAATCAATTCCAATTAACATTACTCAAATGTATATTAAAATTAATTTTATGTGTACCTTGTTTCTTCCTAAAGTAAAACATACACTCCATTGTAAAAAAAAAAAAAGGTAAAACATATACTTAATCTAACTTTGCCTAAAGTTGGTGTGCATATTAAATTCAATTGTTTTTGGTAAAATTACAAAAATTATCTTTTTAATATAATTTGGTGTAACACTTTTCTCTTTTATTATGTTTAGTCCAAATTAGTCATTTATATTATAAAATGACAATATCTTATCATCTTTTATGAGATTTTTTCAATGAAATATGATTTTGTAGGTTTGTATGATGAAAATTTGAGTTTGTTTACAAGTTTGATGAACATAATATGACCATATAAAAGTTGAACATAATAAACGAACATAACGTAAATTCATTTTGAACATAAAAGACTCATAATATTGACATTTATATTAATATAAATTGACCATTAATGACCAAAAAAAAATAGTTTGTTTTGTTATGACGAAAACATTTTGTTTAATTTTTTAGGGATTAAAATCAAATTTCGCTATATTTTTAGGGACGAAAAACATTTTGTTTAATTTCGCTATATTAATTTTGTTTAATATATTTAATTTTTTGCCTTCAATGGAAATCCATGATGGCAATGAATTTAATTATTCTTTTATAAATACTACATGTAATACACACATACATACTTTCAAAACTTAAGCAGAAAAAATTCATCAATCATAGTAGCAAGAAATGATCAAACGGTGAAGGAATTAGAAGCAAAAATTGAGGTTTTGGATGCTAAGAGAACAGTAAAGCAAGAGCTCATAAATTTCCTGGAGCAAGAGATGCAAAATCTACTAACTAATCATGAAAAAAATAAAAAATTTATCACGTTAAGGGATGCGGTTGCTGATATCAACTCTAACATTGAGGTTCTTGTTTTGTCCAAGTTGACTCGCATTCATGAACCTGGTGGTAATTAAGAAGGAATGATGTCTAAGAAGCAATATTTAGATTAAGTTTAGTATTCTTCTGTTTTTATTTCTATAATTAAGTTTTTTCTTTCTATCAAGACAAAATATTAGTGTGTGCAATGGCTGGTTAATTAAACAGTTCTCACAACTTTTGTGAACTTTCATTTTCTAGTGATAAATGTTTCTGTTTTGAGTTATATTATAATATTGATGCTTATCACTGACTTACAAAAATAGCCTAGATATTGTTCATAGGCAAGACATGTAGGCAATGATATTATTCATAACATTGCCTTGCATACATGTCTTAGATATTATTATCCAAAAACCTATTTATTAAAATGTTAAACATTGAACATTTTTATTGTTTACTTTTGGAAATGAGTAATGGATATCATTATTTGCAACCCTATATATAGACTATTAAATGTCAACATGTTGTAAATGGAATATGTGTAGTTTGATCTTAATTTGTTTTGAAGTTTGTGATTCAAGTTCAATATCATTGTGGTAGCTTTTAGACTGTTAATTATCACTAGTAATTTTGTTTAACTAAATGCATCCACGTGCTTAATTATTGAAATCAAGTCATATGGCAGTTGAGACTTGATTTCCTTTTACTAATATGAATGAATGTTGGATGACGATGGAAATAAATTAAATTGACTAGACCATTTATTAACACTATTTAGGAAAAGTAAAATAAATTATTTAAGCTAGTTCGAGTCTTGTTTAACAAACTGTATTTAATTAAACTTTTTCCTAGTACCATGCAAATGTGTAGCATATAGTTAATTTGTTTAAGTTAATTTGTCAAATATATCTTTGTCGTGGGAAAATTTTTAGGCCATCATTTCTCAAGTGTGCATAACATCTATTCGTTCGGTTTAAGTTGTCTTGACAATGAACAACATCGTAATTATGGGTACTCGCGGTGCGGTCGGTTCGATTTTGAGCCAAAAAGTCATTCTAACCGCAAGATAAAAATACATGCGGTTCGGTTTGGTTCGGTTGATTTTTAAAAAGTCATTCAATCCAAACCAACGCGGTTAGGATCGGTTCGGTTGGTGCGGTTTATCGCAATATAAAAAATATGACGATATTACCAACTTATTACGAAATAAACATAGAAAATTTTAATTTATTTATTGTTTACATGATATAATATGCATATACAAAAATTGCATATACATAAGAACTTATTTTTAATACCAATAATATAGTTTTGGATCGCGTTAAATGATATGTTTTCACAGCCTACTGTTTTATGGACTCAATTTGGGTTGAGCTTGCTAAGTTGGACTAGGTAATATGTTGATTGCTATTAATTGATAGAGTTAAGTTAAGTATTGCGGTTTGATTCGGTTTGGTTCGGTTTTCTAAAATGAAAACCGCAAACCAAACCAAACCGCGCGATTTAGATGAAAAACTATCCGTGTGGTTTAAACTAAATGCAGTTTTTTGCGGTTTCGGTTTGGATTGGTTCGGTTTGCGGTTTTACTTTTGGATCGGTTCAGATACGATCACCCTTAAGCGTAATATTGGATAGCTACCAAAATGGGGATCTGATAGTGGCACAAATTGAAGACCATCTGTCTCAGCCATATATATATAGCGTAATTGCACCAAATGGTCTACTGTCCAACATAATATTTTCTGTGTTAGTCATGTGGTTTCTAGTGAACGATGTCCAGTAGTCTGAAGTTGTATGATGACAATGTATATTTCCTCATACACCAAAGCATTGATTTTGTTGGGCTGGTTGATGTGGAAGCAAATTGATGCGCAAGTACAAGGATCTTTCATGTCAATTGTGTGTTAAGTGTAGTAGTAGTGTTAGGTGTTGAGAGTCTCATAACTCATAAGATATACGTAACACATGTTTATGTGTTTATAAATGAAGAAAGTCCCATGTGACTAATTTAATATAAACGGAGTATTTGCTGATTAAAAAAAAAAATTATTTGACCAAAAAAAAAATTGATCGACCAATTTTTTTATTTTTTTTTACTTTTGACCAATTATGAATTGAGAAAATTGATTGTGTATCACATATTTTTTACCGAGCGGTGACTAAACTTTCAATTTTTATCTATACCCGATGGAAATGTCAAGTTTTTTCAATTTTTTTACCATTCATTTTTTTTATCTCAATAAAGTTATTATTCATTTAAGAATTTAATTGTTGTTCATTGTCGGTGTAATACTTTTTTACACATACATCCAATAATATACCAACACATCATGTATTGTGTTTAAAAACACATGATGTGTCACATTCAGTAAATGATGTGGCAACACATCATTGGATGCATGTGCAAAAAATCTTTACACTGACAGTATACAACAATTAAACTCTTCATTTAAACTCATTTATTTACAACTTTGCCATGATAAAAAGACAACTATTAAGAAGAGCACAAATGGATATATTAATGTCAACATTTTTAGAAAATAATATTTTCGAGAACATTTTTTTCTCTCGTAAGTTTCACCTGAGGTGATTTTATTCAAAGAGTATTGATTATTACTGGTCCGTTTGATTTTATGAAAAGAAAATGAGAGAAAAGAAAATTACGGAAACCAATACATAAATTTGCACAAATTTTTGATATTATGGTAGCCCAATTCTTTCTGATTAAGAGATTGAAGCTAATTACCACTCAAACCATATCAATTTGGCAACTAGAGATTACCCTTCCATGCCAAAAAAATTTTCATTCTATTTTCTTTTTTTGTTGTAAATCAGATATCCTCCGTGATGCAACACTATTAAACCACGACAACACATAAAAGATGGCAATTAACAAATTCAAACCCTATGAAGCACGGACACCTCTATGATTAGGCATGTCGCGGTGTCCGACACTCGTCCGACACCTGTCCGACACGTGTCGGATAGCTCAAATCGGTGTCCGAAAAAATTCAATTTTTTCTTTACTTCGACACGTCTTTGATCGGTTTCCGACACCTGTAAGACACTCGTACATACGTGTCGGACAAGTGTCCCCAAAAAAAATATTTTTTCTTTGTTTATACTCTTCGTAGACACATATTAGACATACCTATTAAGAGTTAGAGATGTGTCGAAATAACATCATTGATAAAAAAAAGTATTGAAAATATTATATTTTGATTACAATATTTTTAGTTTTTTCAAAAGTAGATGGATAAATAAAGGTAAAATATTATCGCACTTTGTTTAAATTTTTTTTTTAAGAAATAACTTCTTCAACTTAGATTTACATGTATATATTTTGATTCTAAATTTATATCTTTTATAAATATGTAGTGGTGTCGGTGTCCTATATTTTTTACGTTAGCGGTGTCGAGGTGTCCGTGTCCGTGTTGCGGTGTCCGTGTCAGAGTCCGTGCTTCATAGTTCAAACCATGAATTACTGTGGCCTATTGCAACATGTCAATAAAACTTAGAGCCATTGTCTTCAAACAAACAAACTAGTAGACCCGGTTACAAGTACAGATCTCCAACTATATTAAGCACTCTTAAACCATAAGGTGAGGAGTTTGCTATTATAATAAAAATGGTGGAGAAGCACTTATTTGCAGTAACAGTGAGGAGGAAACAATATAGCAAGTAGATGAAAAAGAGACAATGAGCAACTTCTGAAACGCAACTATAAGAAAATAGCAACTTATACACATTGGTTATCATGACAATAAGCAAGTATAAAACTGAACACAGAAGCTGGCTGGATCACTTTCAATATTGAAACAACATGCAAAAGCTGCTGAAACATCAAGCAACAACACAAACTCCGTATTACTGGTAATAACCCTAGATCTGCCGCCTCCCTTAGATCCAAATCGTAGCTTTCAAGATGTAGCTCGCTCCTCCGGTGGTGTGATGAGTGGCTCGGCCCTCTATACCGCCTTGTTCCGTTTTCAGAGCCGCCGTTGTGGCACATTTTCGTGGTGTTTCGTGCTGCTCTGTTCTTGGGTTGTTTGTTTTGTCGTCTTGGTGTTTCAGAGCCGCCGTGTTGGCACGTTTTCGTGGTATTTCGTGCTGCTCTGTTTTGTTGTTGTATGTTCTGCCGTTCTGGTGTTTCGTGGTGGTTTTAACCCTATCCGGCGATACATCTTCTGTTCGTGGTGTTGTGGAGTGGTGGTTGCGATGGTTGTGTGGTGTGGTGGCCGTGTTTGAGGTTTGTGGCCCGCGAGCTCCTCCAGCGAGCTCTTTCGTTATCACTGTCGCTGTTCATTGAGCTTCTTTGATCCTCACATGTTGTTGTTCTGTTTCGCGCCGATTTGGAGTTATGGTTGCGGATCTGGGCTTTGGGTTCGGATCTTGCGTTTGGGTGTCTGTCTTTTGATGTTTTTTAGTGCTATTTTTCCGGCGGGAGCGGTGGGTCGGTGAGGATCTGGAGGTTTGGTGTGCTGTTGGTGTTGATGTTGCGCTGGCAAGTATCGTTTGGAGCTATGGTGGTTGCAGGATGTTCTGATACTAAGGTGGTGGTCTTGGAGGTTTTGGAGTTTTCTGTTTTGGTGTTCTTTGTGTTTGTATGCGTGCTTCGGTACGTGTTTGATGGGGTAGTGGTGGCTGCAATGGTTTGGTGTTGGTGTTGGTGTTGGAGTGGTGTGGTTGATGCTGCGTGTGACTGGCTTTCGATGATATGAGATTCTCTGACCGCTTTCAAATATGTTGAGATTTGCTGGGTTCGTCTCTACGTCCAGTTGGTTCCCAAATCTGTTGAGATTTGCAGGCATCTTGGTATCTGATTTGGTCTTTTCCACGTCGGTATTGACTACTATTTTGGAGGCAGACTACGAGTCGGGACTTGTCTTCTTGGTTTTCTTACTATCATTGACCCATCTATTTTGGCTCGCGAAGATGTTTCTTGGATTTTGATGGGCCGATTAATTTTGATTCGAGATCGGGAGTTAGAGTCTAGGGGTGTCCTTGTAGGTCGAGTTGATGTTTCTTTGGTGGTTTAGAGGCTGAGAAGTGTCTTTCTTTGGGTTTAGTCCGTGATTGGATCTTTTAGGTGATAGTCTGTATGTTTTGGTGATGTTTTTGGTGTTGTTGGGCTACTGCACTATATTGCGATAGTTTTTGTACTACTCCTCCCCATTTGTATGTCTTATGCTTATGGTGGAGTGTTATTAATAAAATATTTGCCGATTCAAAAAAAAAAAACCAGCTACTAAAATCATATTATGCAGGTGAGATCAGATAGATAGGATAATAGTAACAAAGAGAATGTTAAAGTTGATGATCAAAAGCAAGTGACACAAGTTGCAAGAGCAATACCTCAAGTTTTTACGGTCAGAGAAGCCATAGCCACTAGACATAGTTCAAATCCTATAAAGTTTAGAGTTGCAACCAAAAATGTATGAACTGTTTCAATTTTCTAGTACATGGGCTAGCTATGTTGGACAAAACCTTGTATTGTATTCTTCAATGACAAAGATGAACTTAATAATAAAGAAACGTGGAGAATCAAAAGATGAAACCCAAAACCAAAATGCAAAAACTGAAAGCTCTACAACTTGAAAGTGCTGTTCTTTCTACTTTGATGGTTGGAGTGTTGTTGGGCTTTCATACTTTACACAAATGATTAATCATTGTTACTTGCAATATAGTGCTCACTGTTAATAGGTAAAAGTAACTGTTTTTAAAGCCAAAATTATGTTTATTTCTAGGGAGTAATGGTTTGGCAATTAATTTTAACCAAAACCAGATGAAAATAAAACCAAAAATAAGGATTATAAACCAAACCAAATTCAATAACATAGAACCATTCACAAGAACAAAGACAATTACTAGTTGATCATAGTCTTGTCCCCTTTCTCATAACTTTGTCCAACAGAAAACATTAGAAAGCAAACAAATCCCCATATTACAAGTTAAAAACAAGTCTTAAGTTACAAACATTAAAAATTAAGTTCAGCAGTAAGTCCAAAAAACATAACCTTAACAAACCATATATAGTTTAAAGTTTGTGAACCATAAAGCCTAAGTTAAATAAATACATGCAAATAAATCATCACCATCACCATCAACATCATCTTCATTCATCACCGTCTTCTCCATCATCAGCACCATCAAATTCGTTCATCATTTCTTCAAAGTCATCATCGTCGTCTTCTTCATCTACATATCATAATTGAAGAGGTTAATAATTAAATTGACCAGTGGTTAGTGGTTAACAAAACAATACAATATTATTTACATTCAAATTACATAGATTACCATTGCTAACAAAATTGTACAGCCAACTGCGAGTACAAATTCTAGTTTCCATATCCATCGGCAACATGCGATCTTTATACTTGTTAAAGAAGTGTGAGCCCGTGCAATATTCAGAATTAGAAGCGACAGTGGTAATGGGAACACTTAACAAGTTGCAAGCCAATCTTGATAGATCTGGAAATCGATCATTATTATTCTTCCACCATTGTAGTACATCCATATCTTCATAAGAACCAAAATCCAAACCTGGCTCATCTAAGTAAATATCAAGTTGAGACTTTCCAGTTTCAGTCACATGTTGTTGATGGTGCATTTTCAATTCCTATTATATTTCACAAGTGAAAAGGAAAGCAATGAGGTTAAACAAATTCAAGATAGAAAGTAAATAAATTGTTGATTCAAAAGATATATGTATAAACTTACATCAAATAGGTCGTGAATAGGTCTTTGCACACCAGAAGAAGTACTTTTGCTAGAATAACTGTCAAATAGCATGTACAACTTTGTCCTTAGTTTTTGCAGCTTCTGCTCACAGGTTGATGGATCAAGTTTTGAGTAACAATAAGCCAATCTTGAAAACTTCATCCGTGGGTCAAGAACCACTCCCAGTGCAAGAATATCACTATACTCATTCCAATATTTCTTAAACTTATTCATCATCCTTTTAGCCATTCTCTTTATAACTTCATCTTCACCTTCCAGAGTATCAACTAGAACACATTGAACTTTCCAAACTTGCAAAAAACACCTGCTGGAAGTAGGACGTGCTGTGCCATTAATCATGTTAGCAGTTTCACAAAAAGGCAACAAGAATGGACAAATCCTTTCTACTCTTTTCCACTCTTCTGTTGAAGGACATGACTTATAATCATCATCATACAAGTGAAGACTTTCAAACACACCCCGATATTTAAGAGCACTTTCAAGCATCAAACGAGTTGAGTTCACACTCATAAACATGTCCAGATGCAAGCGAGCTGAACTATCAACACCACCAACCTTTTCAACGCACTTCCTAAAATTTTGCCTGCTACTCTTTGACTCCTTCACAAACCAGATGCTCTCTCTAATTTTACATACAGCACGACTAACTAGTTTCAACCCCTCTTCAACAATCAGTTTAAACATGCGTGCAAAACAACGAGCATGAAAAAACTCTCCATCACATACCAACCCATTTTGTAAACCAAGTTTCGTTTTCAATTCTTCTTGCAAAATGTCATTCTTAGGTGATTGATCTAAAGTGACAGAGAAAATCTTTTTCTCTATCCCCCAATCATTCAAAAATTCAATCGTTCTCTCGCACATCTCAGCTGGAGTATCGAGAACAACACAGAAGTTGAGAAGTTTACTCTTTAACTTCCAATCCGCGTCAACAAAATGAGCAGTCAAACAAATATAAGTCTCAGTAGTACAAGATGTCCACAAATCAAAAGTTAAAGATATCCTATTAGGAACAGTAGCCAATTCTTGTTTAAGCTTCAGTTTCTCTTCCATGTATAAATCCGAGACATAAGCCTCGATAACATTAGGAGGAGGCAAAACAAGATTTGGATTTAACTGCCGTGTGAAGTTCCTCGTTGTCTCACGCTCAAAATAATCAAAGGGAAAATCATTTTGAAGTATCATAGAAGCACATATAGGCAAGAATTGTGCATCAAATTGATCTACCTCTTCATCAGATTCAAATTCTTCTTCCACGATCTAGATTAAATTTAAGCATAATAAAGTATTATTACGTTGTTAAAATCACAGGTTACTATTATTGCATTGAAAGATAAACAGAGTTCAAAAAAATGAAGTTTGAAAACAAAACAATACCTGTACGTGAGGCATCAGAGGCCGAAAGTCGGCGTAAGGCGGCGACATGGCAGAGACACGGCGGAGTGACGGATACCTCAGACGGAGAGAGTTGCGAAATGAAGAGACAGTGTGAAGTGAGAAATGAAGTTAGTGGGCTTAGTATTTATACTGGCTCTCAATTCAAAACCCTAAACCGGGCACCCGCGTCTTATGTCGGGTTTAAACGGGTTAGCCGTTTGGTTTCAGCTGAATTTCATTTATTTTTTTTATAATAATAATAATAATTTACTTGTTGAATTTTATTTTGATACACAAATTATTACCAATTATATTCATAATTAAATTTAGCGAACCAATTATTATTATTATTTTTTTGTCAAATAGCCTAGTGACTAGAATTTCACTTTTTTTAAAGGTGAAATAGTGGGAGTACCAAGGTTCGAACTTCGGTCCTTGCATTTTACATGCAATGTCCCAACCAAGTGAGCATAGTTCACGGGACTAGCGGACCAAATTTAAAATTATAACTCAGTAAAGAGAGATATATCAATTGATTAGTTATAATTGTAATTCAAAAAATTCACACTTATAATTATACAAAAAAATCACACTTATAAGATGTTGATTAAAAAATTTTACAAAACCTAATTTCTTTTAAGCGCAAATTGAATTTAAGGATTAATTATTCTTTTGTTTTAATTTGTTTCTCAAAAATTTCTCTCAACTATATATAATCTTATTCGAGACATGTCAGACACTAAATATAAATATTTTGATAGATAATATTGTGATAGCATAGTCGCTAGACTCAACCTCTATTATTAAAGGGTTAATTAATCTAAATGGTGAATTTGTGTTATATACAACATATGTACATCTTCACCAACATTACATTGGTCCTAGTGGTGAGACTTGGTCCTTTAAAATTTTAAAAGATCAACAAAATATATTATCCGTTTGATCTGCAAAATGTAAGTGCTAAACAGAAAAATACACAACATAACAACACTAAGATGGTACATGCTTGATCGATTAAAACTGCACGATTCTCCGCACTGTATCTACATCAAATGATGCGTCCCCGACCCAATAAATGAGCAAGGTATAAGAAAATAATCTAAAACATCCTTTTCTAACTGCATGACCATTCAATCAAGCCTTCAAGCAACAGTTGTCGATGTATTGCCGCCTGAAACAACCAAGAAAGAAAGTTAACGATAATTGCGTTCTTCTCCCTTGGCAGAAGGCTCGCTACTCACTAGTGTCTCCAAGACAATCCTCTTCTCGTGCCCTTCTTGTGGTTCAACTACTCACTAGTGTCTCCAAGACAATCCTCTTTCTGTGCCCTTCTTGTGGTTCAATTTGAATCCCCTTCAAAATATCTCTTTTTTCCAAATAAAGAAAATGTTCAAGATTCAAAATATAAAACCAAATTCCTGTGGAAGCTTTCTTTTTTAGTAAAGGTTCTTACCAAACCTCTCAGAGTTTTCAGTGTACAGAGAGCATTATAATAGAACCAATTCCACATTGTTAAAATCCTCTTGCCATCATTACAAGACATCACTCTGTTAGATTTGTGTTTAAACGTCAGAAAGAATTTGAGGCTAAAAATTCACATACTTCTACATTTTACTTAGGCAGTTTAAAAGCTTTGGCTGATTGTAATATTACCACAGGTTGATTCATCTCAATCATCTAGCAAAAGTGCATCAGTGTTTGCCACATAACCAAATCCCTTGATCTGTAGTAGCAAATTGTCTAAAACTAAAGATATACGAGTGGAGTCACGATGTGCTGTGTCTTTGGCCATAAACTTGTTGATTTCATTATTCACTTCAATCCAACTACAACCTGGTTCTTTTACAACCCCGCTTATGTCCATTTTTTCCCTCAACCTTCTGACATTTGCCCACATACCTTTTGATGCAAATATATTTGAAAGTAATACATATGATCCACTGTCTGCTGGGTTACATGAAATTGCCATCTCAGCTGCATATGTTCCCAGTTCAACATCACCTGAGACTCTGCATGCACTGAGCAGGCTCCTCCATACCACTGCTGCTGGTTCTATTGGCATCTTCTCGATAAATTCTTTAGCTTCGTATACTCTACCAGCACGGCCCAAGAGAGAAACCATGCATGCATAATGCTCAACTCCCGGTTCAATTCCAAATTGAGACATTGAGTCAAAGTGATAAAATCCAAGGTCAAGAAGTCCAGCATGGCTACATGCTGATAGAACACCGACAAAGGTGACATAATTTGGTTTCACTCCCTCCATAATCATGTGTTCAAACACCTGAAGAGCTTTTGCCGCTTCTCCGTGTTGAGCATGAGTTGCAATCATTGAATTCCAACATGCAATGTCTTTCCGATTTGTGTAGCTAAATGCTTTGTGAGCCTCTTTGATGCTTCCACTTTTGGCATACATATCAACTAGAGCGTTTGCGACAAAGGGGTCATCGTCAAAACCCATCTTTATGACATGGTTGTGGAACTGCTGACCATGTCGTAGACTTGCTATATTACTTGCTGTGGTGATTACAGCAGCAAAAGTGAACTCGTTGGGTTTTAGTCTTGACATTTGTAAACCTTTGTAAAGTTTGAGAGACTCCTCATTTTCCAATTGTTGGGTGTACCCAGAAAACATTGCATTCCATACTACAATGTCTTTGTCCTGTATCTCTTCGAAAACTAGTCTTGCATCCACAACACGCGAACATTTTGAGTAAACATCTATTAGAGCACTTCCGGCAAATTCATCTAAAGAAACCCCGTATTTAATAATCAGGCCATGAATTTGGTTGCTTAACTCCAGGTGATATAATGATGCAGCTACCCCAAGAAGGCTTACAAATGTTAATAGAGTTGGTGGAAATAAACTTAGCCTCATTTCTCGAAAAAGATCCAATGCTTCACACAGCTTATCTTGTCTTGAGTATCCCTCTATCATTGCATTGTAAGATACTAAATTAATAGCAGCCATAAGGTCAAAAACTTTTCTTGCATCAGTCAAGGAATCACATTTGGCATACATGTCAATCAAACCATTTTTCACAAAATTATCATTATCGATATTGACCTTGATAGCATAAGCATGCACTTGTCTTCCCTTTTCCAGAGCCAACAGTGAACCACACGAATTGAGAACGCTCGTGCAACCAAATGCATCAGGTTTCCAACTCATTCTAGCCATTTCAACAAACAGGTCGAGGGCATCCCGATGGAACGAATTTTGCATGAAACCAGCAATCATTGTGGTCCACGAAACTACATTTTTGTCTACCATCCGATCAAATAACTTCCTACCCGACTCCACTTTGTGACACTTAAAGTAAAAATCTATAAATCCATTGACCATTGAGTCATCCATGGCAATGCCTCTCCTTAATACATAGCAATGAATTTGCTTCCCCCCTTCAAGAAACTCAAGATTCGAACAAGCACTTAAAACACTTGAAAGTACATATTTGTCAGGACAAACATCACCCTCTCTCATTCGGTCAAACAACTTTAAAGACAATTCACTTTTTCCTTGTTTCACATACCCTGCAATGATAGTAGTCCATGTGACAGTGGTTTTCACTTCTAACCCATCAAAAAGCAACCTTGCATCATCAATACAACCATGCTTGGTATAAAAATCAATCAAAGAGGTACACACATAAACATCACGAACATATCCACCTTTAACAACCAAACAATGCACCTGAAGAGCATGGTAGAGACAACCCAATTGTGTGCAAGCTCTTACGACACTAGCTAAAATATATTCATTTGGTTTCTCATTGCAACTTCTCATGAACTTATAAAACAACACCAATGCTTCTATACTGTAACCATGCTGAGTGTACATAGAAACCATTGAAGACCAAGTAACAAGGTTTCTATGAGGCATAACATCAAACAGCTTCCGTGCATCGCTTACTAAGTTAAGTTTCGAATAAGCATGCAAGAGGGTGTTAATAAGGAAGATATCGTGTTGATGAAAACCCAACACCACAATTTTGGCGTGGATTTTTTTATAACGAGGAACTGGAATGTTTGGACATGAGAATTGCAATAATTTAGCCAATTCACGACCAATTTTTCGTTGTTCGGTGATTGGAGGAATGTCTGAGTCATGTGGTTGAAGATATTGATGTAAAAGAGTGGAAAAGTGTATAGTTTGGATCACATTGATTTTGTTAAGGAAATTTAATTTGGATACTGACAGTAATCGATGATGTTGGATTCGCATCATAGATACTAGAGGTAGATGGTTAATATCATATATGAAACCTTTTTTCTTTGACCTCATTCACCACCATAAGAGAGTGTTAATTTCATCGATAATGAGTTCAATTGATAATGCATTGTGAAAGAAAAATATGTTGTTATTCCACGTAATCCAACAACAGGCCGTCTGAAATGCCAACAAACACTAATGCACATCCTTGTTAAACAAATAATTACTACCAAAGAGAATAGCATGAAAATATGCATCAACTGAAAATACAGTGTCCTGATGAGCTTTATCGCGACATGAACATCTCCTCATGTAAAGGTCTCTATCAAAAGCCCTATATTTTTTTTTTTTTTTTTTGGTAAACCAAAGGTATCCTCTGCGCGCAACTGCAGAGACTAATCCCCTCGAGGTAACTGAGATCCATTTAAGGGGTTGACCTCTCCTAACAAATGTTTCTCCATACGCACCGGCCGGGGATCGAACCCAGGACCAAATGGTTAAGGGGCCCAAGTAACTACCACTTGTGCCACACTATGTTGGTTAAAGCCCTATATTTGAATTGATTGGCTTTTTCGATTATCAAATGTCAGTGTAGTGCCTCCTTAGAGACATTCAAACATGTAGTCCATTATCCAACCTTTCCTTTTGCCAAGAATGTAAGAAATTATGTAAAATAAAAATAAGAGGTAGAAATCGAATATTACAAATAATACCTCTCAAAATATTTACAAAAAACCTCACAATAAAAAAAATAAATGACTAGCCATTAATATTGCATCCTCCCGAGCAAAGTAGCTAGTCCATCTAATTCATACCTTGTCAAAATTATCCTTTGTAGGTGGCTAATTTTAAATTAATCTCCACGTAAAAAGAACCACCTTTAAAGGAATTAAATCGTTCTAAATGACCTCATGAAGCTCCTGTATAACCACCTGATCTTTCTTTGATAACAATTGGTAAACACCTTTTATATAATAACCTTCAAATGGATTCGACTGTCATTTCCAAGAATCTTTGATATTCACTTGAAAAAAAAATCCAAAACAGCACAACATTTGACAACATGTTCCTCCTCCCAAACAAGAAGTCTTATACACGCCACCTCCACCCCCACCCTAATCTACTTATCTCTGCTACCCGAGATATTTTTATTTAAAGACAACTCAAAATGTCTTCCAAATCTTTCCCGCAAAGGACCCTCCTCTCCATCCACCTATCCTTTAAAAAAAAAGTGTTTTCCTCATTAACCGTCTCCCTCTTAACAGTTTTTTATAAACTCGTACTATTAGCAGCGTCTAAAACTTCAACCGATAAATATCTTATCTTTCTACCTATAATGTATGTGTAACTAAATGGTGTCACCAAATTTCCATGGCAATCCAAAATTTTCTCCACATTTTCATACTTCATATTAGAAAATTAATTTTGTTGACACAAATTTCATTTTCCCATTTAAAATGGATGTACTCAGCAACTTAAAAGTTTATCTATTATTATGTGTGAGTTTGCCATCCTTGTTTGAAAAGAGACCGCATTATATGTATAAAAGAAAAAGAAAAGAGACCGCAGTATCATGACCGTACGGCATGCTCTACTAAATAGTTCCACCAACCTTCGAATTGGTGGTGGTTGACTGGTGGTTGGTGAGCACATGTGAATTCCAAGTCAGACAACCATACTCTTTTAACGAATTATTATTACCCACATAACTAATCGTTAGTTGGTTCAGTTGTGATTGACGTTGAACTTGGTAGGAGGACTACGATTCGATTCCCCACAACTGTAATCAGGAGGTGACTAGAACCACTTGATGTCAGAACTGGCTCCTGAACCAGATTAAACTGATGGTGAAAAAAAATATATTATTACCCATGTGAAAAAAAAGAGCAAATTTTCATTATTACAGTACTTTTTTTCTAAATATTCTTACTTTTTGACATTTTTGTGTTTTACTTTTAAATATCAAATAAAATGATTAATTTTTTAAAAAGTATTTCAAAACAATTTATAGAATTGTAAATTGATAACTAATTTGTCTAACTATTTGAATTTTTTTATGCAGCTATTTGAATATGTTAGCTAATATTCTTAATATTATTGTCTTAGTGTTAAATGCATTTCCAATATGATTTTTTTGAACACGTGCATCTATACAATCTATAATCTATAATATCTATACTATATATAAAAAGGATACAAAAAAATTTTGGTGTGGACTTTTCATAATACCAATAATATCCTTATTTTTTTTCTAGCAACAAAAACTTTTATTAACAAACATACTATAGGGACATGTCTTTATTTATTTTTTTTAGACATAAGTTAGACGCAGGCAGGCGCGGAACGCGCCTGTCTGGCCCGCTAGTTTCCAATAAAAAATAACCCACTCTTTAGAGTTTATATAAGTTAATTTTTGAAGTCAATATGATTTGACTAATTTATATTTATACAATCAACACGAATATAAGATTATATTTATATTCACACTAGTTCATTTTTAAATCATCACCTTTTCTTGTACAAAAAAAATATTCAGCACCATTTATTGATTAGTTTTACAATATTATTACGTAGTACATTATATCTTGCAAATAACTACGATCCTACCTACCACAATTGTCACCTATATTATCCAACCAAGTTTGCGGTAGTTGGTAAGTTGTCAATATCTATATAATTATTCAATTATCACTCAAAATGAAAACAACTTCTAAATAAACTGTTCAACATTGTCACCTCCAGAGCAATAAGATACTTTTTTTTCTTCTTCTAAAAAAGTGTGTATTAAAGTTGAATTTGCTTATCAATTTACGCTGAACTTGGTAGGAAATACGATTCGATTCCCAAAATAGGGAATGGTTTGAATTTGAGCATCCCTACCTCCAACTACAATTGTAAGAGAACTACAACTACTTGATCTGATAATTGACTCCCAAATTAAATGAGGTGGTTCAATCAATCGAATACTGGTGGTGAAAATAAAAAAGTGTTGTTTGATTAGACTATCATATATAAAAACTTATATTTATATAAATAATAATAAACTATCAATTTAGTTTTAAGATTCATCGAATAATTTTTAAAATTCATTGAATAACTGATGAATTTAATTTATTAATATGTTTGGAAGCAATTTGATTTATTTATATTAAAAATTAAATACATAAATTATTCGATCAATAGTAATACAAAAATAAAATATTTTGTCTAATTTACATTCCTAAATTGTCCAACTATACTAAAAATCGTAAACATAATGATGCAATGAATCTTAAAAATTAGATTGATAGTTTCTGAACAAATCTTAAAATACATCGTGCAAGGAATCTCCACTCTTTCATTTGAATTTCTAGTTACGAGATTATTATGACAAAAAAATAAAATAAAACTTTTTCAAAGAAATAAAATAAGAATGAACTTACAATGAAGTACGGACACTCAATAATAATTTGAGAAAATCTAATGTAATCATAAATATCAGTATCACGTATTCGACACGGACGCGCCTAATCTAAAAAGTGTCCGTGCTTCGTAGCTTACTCCACAAAGAAGTAGCAGCAGTACTCGTGTCGTGGGATGTTGGATCTTAGTATTTTGTTTGTGGGCACAACACAGCGTTAAAATTTAAAATAAACAAATTTCCACTCTCGAAATCCTTTTTCAACTCTAACTAACACTATCATCTTCAATCTTCATCCATTCGTTCATTCCAATTAGATTTTGCTTCCACTCCATTATTCTTTTTCTTTCATTTCTCAAACCCACAACAATCAATTACCAGGTCAGTTTATTACTATTCATCTCTTTCTCACACACTGTTTTTCTTTCTTTTCAATTATGATTATTGGTTTTGGATTCAGTTTCTTTCATTTTGTTCTATTCCTTAATTAATTCGGCAAAACTCTCCGTCGTTTCAATGTGTAGTTCTGGTGTAATGGATGCTAAAGCTGTTCAAACGTTGAATCTACCGGGTTTGACCCGACCCGAAAAGTTACTGACAAGAACCGGTTGCTCTTTCACTCGAACCACTAAACCGGAAAAGCTTCGGATGACTCGGCGCAGGATGGTTCTTGCTTGTTCTTATAACAACGTTCCAGGTTTTGCTATCATAATTCACATTGCTTTTTTATGTTGTTTATTTTCCTTTTTTATTTTTTATTTTTATTTTAAATGTGTAGTTTTTTATTTCCACTTTATATTGTCGTTAACCCACTTGGGTTGGTCTGATGGTATTGGTTTGGGACATAGGAGTGGGCTCCTCCTTAAGGTCTCGGGTTAGATTATCTCTTGTGCCAATTTGGGTGGGCTAATTTAGCTTCTTCAAAAAAAAAAACTTTATATTGTCGTTATTGAAAGTGATTTTTTTTTTTTGGCGTTTTCAGAAATTGATAGATGATAGGTTGCTTGTGTCATTAATATTTGTAGAATGTTCTATATGTCGAAAAACATTTTGTGATTAATATGAAAAGCTAATACTAAGGGGAAATTTAGAATGGTTTATTTCAATATTTGGACTAGTCTAATTATTTATTACAGTATTTAGAAGAGCTTGTTAAAATAGTTCATTATCAGCAGTAAGCTATTTTCGGCTTAATTCAATAAGCTCTTTCAGATAGGATATGGTCTCTTCTTCGACTTCAATCCACCCGTAAATTCTATTTTAACCGTGAAAACAAATGTTGAGAACGCAAACAGTTTTTGTAACAAGTATATCCAAACACAAGTAGCTTATGGAATTTAAGCTTTTATTCCCCCTAATAATCACATCAACTGGGCACTCGAGTGTATTTAATATCAATGTGAACAGATACTTACATTGGCCAATATTAAGCTAGATTTTACTATCGGATGCTTGAATTACATTTATTTCTGTTGATTAGTTGAAAAAGTACGGTGTTTGAGTAAACATAATATTCAGATATTCTTGCATTAGGTCTAGTTTTTTACTGAGTTAAGTTAGCGCTGCCCCATTTTGAATGCTTACATTTTGTTTCTGATATTTGTAGCTTCGATATTGGAATCTGAAGGCCATAAGTTTCCCCTTGAGGAAGAGTTGATTCTTAAGGTAATAGCATATGATCTTCATCATTTTTAAATCATTTCAGCTAATTCATTTTAGTTGATGTTATAGCCTTCCATTCCAGTAGGCAACGGCATCAACAAAGAGTAATATTAGCTCAGTTTGTGGCTCTTCTAAGTATCTATATATATATATATATATAATTTTCTTACTTGAACCAATGAAATTGCAGAATAGATCGCAACAGATCCAACCGTATTTAAATGGACGCTGTGTATATGTTGTTGGTCAGTTTCTTTGTTTGATGTCGCGTGATTACATGGTATGCATTACAAGTATGGCATTCAAAATACTTTCAAATTGACGTGCAGGAATGATGGGCTCTGGGAAGACAACTGTCGGAAAGATTATGTCGCAAGCGCTTAGCTATTCATTTTGTGATTGGTTAGTATGTTAATTTATTGTCTTTGTTCACAAGGAAAAATGAGCTTCGAAACATGTAAATCATGTAGCATTTGAGTATCCAAGAAAGGAACACTATCATTTTTGTGTGTGTAAATATCACATTATATTTAATATTTGATATGAGGTTCAGTTCAGCTAGTGTTCATTTTCAAATGATATTAATAGGTTTAGAATTTTATTTTGCAATAGATGAAAACAGGTGGGTCTCAGACAGTTATCCTTGGGATTTTGGTCTAATTTTGTATACAAGAGTTTTGTTTGAAATTCGTATATAATAGTGTATACATTTGTCTATTAAAAAACAGTTACTCTAATTTGTGGCCATATTATAGGTCTTGCTGATATGAATTTTTGCACATGTGTATGTTATAGTGATACATTGATTGAGGAAGAGGTTGACGGACACTCTGTAGCTGATATATTCAAGCTCTATGGAGAATCTTTCTTTCGTGATAAGGAGGTCAGTTGGAAAGGACTGTGTCAAGTTTTCATATTCTTCGGTGTTTAGAATTTTTCTCAAGTTGTCTGAACATTTACATTTTCCTATATCTTTAATTACTCAGTACCCTTCTTTTCTGCTTCTATATGTTACAATCTGCTTCAAGTAGATAGTAGATCAACATGCGCCTATGAAGCACGGATGCGGCACTGACATGTTACTAGTAATAATTGAATAAAATGGAATAATTGAATGTAACCACACATGTCGGTGACACGTGTCCGATGCCTTCGACGTGAAGTGTTGGTGCTACATAGATGTGTTATGAAATACCAATTCGTGATGTACTTAGCAGTGTCACAGGCAGGATAATATAGAACATCAAATCAAAGAGAATCCAAATAAACAAAATATTTTCCAGTAGTTTGTATAACCGGCTTCAGTATTTCCTTTTACTGAGTCAGTGGAATTTCTGTCCCACAATTTAGGATCTTTTGTTGAAATAGAAGAACATTTCTCCAACCAATTAGGATTTCTGCTAGTAAATTGATTTAGTTTGTAGGCAAAGCAAATGAACTTGGAAAGAGTGGCTTATTGTCTACTTTAACTGGAATCAGAGCTCTGGTGCCAATTTAGGTGAGCTAATTTAGCTTCTTCAAAAAAAAAAAACCCCGGAATCAGAGCTTGTTTGTCCACCCATGTCATGGATGGACCACCCTATCCAGCTTGATGGGTTTGACAGAGGAGCATGAATCTCATATGATCACATCAGCTGGGTATGAGACAGCGAATTTACTTTTATAGTTGAGTTCTGGAGGCATTTGCTTGCTTATAATGCTGGCTTCTAGGTTTGGATTCTCTCTACTTTCCCAACTCTGTTTGAATTAACATTTAACATTTTAAATAAAGTAACTAGGCCTAGTCCCCAGACAATGCTATATGTATCAACTATCAAGTCATCATTATTGATGTCTTTATGGCAGAGCCAGACAATGCTTCAATTGTTGTATAGGAGTGGTATAGTAGCTATAGAAAGAAACAAGTGAGTCTCTATCCACCGAACTCTTCTTGGGACGTATCCTCAAGAAGAAAACTTAACGACTTCCCAAAACTAACTCATCATGCTCCAACTCCCTTTTTATTATCCCCCTAACTACTCTTACTAACTTTCTATTTTCACTCATTCTCCTTGCTGCACAGCATATTAACAGAGCTGGAATTCTCTAATATGGGGATCCTTTTTCTTCTACTACAAACTTTCAGAATTGGGGGCCCTAACACGTTGCTCCTCACTTCCTTGTGATCAGGGGTCAGTGGCTATCCCATGAACTCCTTGCTAAAAGCTTGTTATAAGTTTCTGGAATACAATGTTAATAAAAGCAGACAGCATAGTGTCCGATGATGACATGTGTGCAGAAGTCACTACTATATCTCCGAAGAGAAATGTTATTTGGACAACACGTAGATATGATTTCGTTTTTATATTAGTTTATGTTGTCAACATTTAGATGTTCAAATAACATTCCTTATCTCCCAATTACTATTATTCTGTTTGACTATACCGACTAGGATATCGTGAATTGTTCTGGTTTTCCTCTGGTTCTTTCACACATTCGTCATTCATTTGTTTGTTTACCGTTTCAGACTGAGGCATTGAATAAGCTGTCCCTGATGCATAAACTTGTCATTTCTACTGGTGGAGGTGCTGTTGTGAGGCCCATTAATTGGTATAAGAATTAACATACTAATAGTAATGAGGAAAGTTTATGATTCACTTTTTATGATTAAGTCTTTCCCCATCTTTACATGTATCTGAATACGAATGGATTACCAGGAAATATATGCACAAGGGGGTTAGTGTTTGGTTGGATGTACCAGTGGAAGCATTGGCAAAAAGAATCGCAGCTGTAGGAACTGGTTCTCGCCCTCTTCTACATGATGAAGCAGGGGATGCATACACAGCGGTAAGTTGTTTCGCAACCGTAGATTTTTTTTTTTTTGTGTACCAAACATAATTCATTAATTATCCATGATTTATGTTATCGAGCGTGCATAAAAATTCTTTTTCCACCAAATAATTTGACTATTTGTATTTCACATGCAGGCTTTGATGCGTTTGTCTGCTCTTTTCGAAGAGAGAGGTGAATTCTATGCCAACGCCAATGCCAGAGTCTCATTAGAAAGTATGTCTTTAAATCTTCTTTTCTGTTTTGAAATTACAATTGGAAAATTGTCCAGATTCTGTAGGAAAGAACAGGAAGATATTTTTTTATGTATTTACAATCTCATGGCGTGATGCCTGGAGCTTAATTTTTCTTCCCAGTGTTCTTAATTAGACAAGATTGCCAAAATAAAACATTTAAAACTCATGTTACTGTATAGATCCTCCCCCAATAAAAAAAATTGATCTTGTTGCTTTACAATCTTTTGTGAAGCTCAACACATATTACTCCTTCGCGTTGTATGCTTTCTAGATGTTAACAATCAAAGTGCACATTTTTGATGCTGTGCTGTTTTTATGTGCAGATATAGCAATAAAACTGGGCCGAAGAGATGCATCTGATTTGTCCCCAACTGATATCGCAATTGAGGTCTTGAACAATTTCTGCTCCATGCCCTTGTAACTCCATTTCATTTTGTTAGCTTTGGGAGGTGCTGAAGTTAAATCTAAATTCGGTATAACTGGTGCGTAGCTAATATATCCTTTTGTATCTTGCAGGCACTAGAGCAAATTGGCAACTTTTTAAAGGCAGAAGATGGTGGTTATGCAAGATAATAGTACGATATTTGGCGCAAGCATGTTTGATTGTTTATATTTTTTATCTCTTCCATTTGCAGTTTGCAATTAAGGCCATGATGTTGTGCAGTATTATTTTGAAGTGTGGAAAATAAAAATAAATGTAATATGGCACGTGTTTATGTGTAATTTATGTTGGCAATTAAGCGTCATTTGACAGCCACGGTTTTGTTTATCGTTGATGTATATACTATACATTCTGGTTGATAAGGTTTTTGCTGTAAACAGTTCGGTTGACCAGTTAATGTGCAACTGACTTCCTGTAAGAGATTGTATGTTGTAAAATGACATTGTATTCTATATAGATCTACCATCTTTCTTAATTCGTGTTTTCATGCTTCAATCTTGCTTGTTGCTGTATGAAAGATCCATGTATGGAATACTCATTCGGCTTCGGTGTCTATAATTTTTATTTCTGAAAACAAATTCTCAGTTTAATCACCATTGCACGAGTGATAGTGTAAACCGTTATAGTATTTAACTTCAGGATTGGTTGGCTGTATATCCTTAATTGAGTTTAACTGAAGTTGTTCGTTTCACGACATGCCTTTTAGTTTTGTATTTTCATCTCTACACAAAACTCCTTTGAACATAACTAGTTTAAAATTTGTACACACTATTTGATGTGTGAATATTACAGCCTCAAACAAAAATCAAAGGTTTAATTTGTATGCATTATCAATATGATTTTTTTTTTCACAATTAAACCTCTTCATGTAGATATTTGTCAAGATATTTTAAAACTACGGCCTTATTTTATGCTTTTTACACGAAAATGATACGAGGAGTAGAAAGTCCCAAGGCATCAGCTCCACACAATTTCTCAAAATCAAAAGATTGTTGTTCTAATACACTCCTCCAATGAGCATCCCCACGTAGCCAAAGCATGCAACGCAATTAGCTTCCATGTTCCATGTAGACATGACAATTGACAAACTTTAACATGTCAATCTTCATTAATTAGGTATTGTTTGGCCTAGCTTTCTTTTTCCTCTTCTTTTTCCTTAAAAGTAAGAAGTTGGGTCAAACAACAATTTTTAAAAGCTCTATTAAGAAAAAAACACCTTCTATATTTTAAGAAAAATTATAATATATTATCAAACATATTTTTAACCCTAGTATAATAATAAAAAAAACAACTTTTAATTTTTTTATAAAAAAAGTAAGATTTACCAAACAACTTTATTTTTAGTTTAAAAACTGTTATTTCCAGCTTTATGGTTAAAATAACTTATACACCTAAAAAAAGTTGGACCAAACGGTACCTTAGACTTCGAATACGATTGACAAGGCGTCTGCCAGCAAGAAGATCAAGCTTCAGTGTAGCTTTAATTGCAATATCTCTATAATAATGAGAGGAAAAAATGATATATAAAAACATACAGTATTTCCTAGAAAATCAGGTTTAATTTTGCTAAGCCTTTTCCATATAGTTTACAAATTTCAAGTAGTAAATAGCAAACATGTGCACCCATCACTAAGTTACGTTAATATACCTATTGTTCACCTAAATTAACATCAAATGTTGAGATGGCCGAGTTGGTCTAAGGCGCCAGATTAAGGTTCTGGTCCGAAAGGGCGTGGGTTCAAATCCCACTCTCAACAAAAATAAATTTATTTTTTATTTTCTCCCTTAATTGGTCCCACCACAAAGTCCTTCCTTATTCCTTATCTGTTGCAACCTCAACCCTCCAATAAGGTAGGAACATTCATAACTCAACAGATAACAAACCAATATGGGGATGATAACCATGCCTTACTCATCATCTCTCCATAAACCATATCATTATTACCATAATAATATTAATAACTTCCATTATCATAATCACCATCAAACATGCTTCAACATCAACCTCCCAAAATTCACAATAAGAGCTTCCTCTGCTGCACCTGGTGTTGACCTCAACTCCCTTGATTCTGCCATTGCCAAGGTCTTTCTATCTCGACACTCTCTACTTTTAATAAACGTCTACAACACAATAAGAGCTTATACTTAAAAAAATGTGGAATATCAGTTTCCTGAAATTTTAGTTCAAAATAGATTATTTTGTTTTATGTTTACAATAACCCCATGAAATTATTTCTAATTCATTGATATGGTATTTTTTTACTATTTTGGTAATGTAATTGAACTAGTATGTAACAAGTATATGTAAATAAAAAATGTTTTTTTTCTTCCAGAAAGATAGCAATGCTGTTAAAGAGGCACTTGATCAACTTAGTGAAATTGGTTGGGCCAAGAAATGGAGTTCTCAGCCATATGTGTCACGTCGTACGGTTAGTCTCCATTGCAAATTTTCAAGTGAATTCTGGGAAAGATGGCATCATGCCACCTAAAACGTTAAGCTCATCGATGCTTCTATTATCTTTATAACATTCACGAACATATCAATAAGACAGACATATCATTGTGTATACTATGTAGTACTACCAACACTTCAGATTGAAGATTTGAACGGTGTCTGACACATGTTGATGACACTTACACTTGTAGTTACAGTCGATTCAATTTTTACAATTATTCTTGTCTGTGTCAATGTAGTGTATGGTATTTGTGTGAGTGTTTCACAGTCATGTATACAACTCCAATGCTTCGCAATATTTAAAAATTCATATGCAAGCTTCATCGTCCGTACCAAGTTTTGACTTTTTTTGAATTTGTGCATCAGACATCAATTCGAGAGCTGACAACTTTAGGGATTAAAAATGCAGAGAACCTTGCAATCCCTAGTGTCAGAAACGATGTGAGTTTTCACAGTTGCTTTTTATTTTTTACTTTTGTATTGTCAAATGGATTATACATGACATGTGACTTACTTGAGAATTAAGCTTGTTCTAAGTCCAAAATATAACATAGATCTTTGTGATGCAGGCAGCTTTTCTCTTTACTGTGGTTGGAACAACTGGATTCTTGGGTATTCTGGCTGGCCAGCTTCCCGGGGTAACCATTTGACTCATCTGTTTTTCTCTGTATGTCTATTTTATGATCTTGTTGTTTATGATAATCTGTTTTTAGAATTATGATGAAGTCTAGTAGCGTTATTCTTATTCCTAAATGTGGATGTAACATTTATGGTTTCAAATTGCGGTTGTAGTCAAAGCATACTATATATCGGCCACTACTAGCTGTTAAAATATCGTGACCATTGTGGTTTGAACTTATTTTATGTTTGAGCTGAGATGTAAATAGTCCATTTCAAATTTATGTGAAGACTTTGAAGCATGCATCAATGCCATACTTGATTGGGAGTATATTCTACTTCATTTGAACAGTTGCTAACATTAGTTATACTTTTCTGTAAGGATTAGAATGATCTCCTCTTCCGAGTAACAAGCTCGTGCATTTAGCTTATAACTATTAAACAAAAGTTTAAGGTTGTGTGCTTGGTAGAATAGTAGGAAATAAATTTCAAAATTGAGATCCTTTTACACTTCCTCCAAATAGTTTTCACCTTCCTATTTTCCATCAGCTCTCTCTTTTACCATCTCTGATTTATGCTTACTGTCTCATGCAGGATTGGGGCTTCTTTGTACCATACTTGATTGGGAGTATCTCCTTAGTGGTTTTGGGCATAGGTAGCACATCACCAGGGTAAGAATTAAGCTTTACCAAGTAGCAGTGAATGCTCTCTCTCTCTCTCTTCAGTATTTGCCATAGCATTAATGCTCTAATTAATATGCTAAGTGTAGGCTTCTCCAAGCAGCTATTAGCAGCTTTTCAGCAGTTTTTCCTGATTATCAAGAAAGGATTGCTAGACATGAAGCAGCCCACTTTTTGAGTACTGCCGTTTTTTTGGCTGATATTCATACACAAAGTATCATGTATATATGTCTTTTCAATTTCATCATGTATTCTCTAACTCGGCTTCTGTTTTGTCTTTTGTTCATTCAAGTTGCTTATCTGCTTGGCTTACCCATTTTCGGATATTCGCTGGATATTGGAAAAGAGCATGTCAATCTCATTGATGAGAGGCTTGAAAAGCTTCTCTATAGTGGTCAACTTGATACAAAGGAGCTAGATAGGTATTTACCATGAAGCTTTAGTCTATAAAACACCAATATGATATAATACAATATGACATGAACATCGGATGAGGTATATTTTGAGAATTATAATTTATAAGACAATGGCACAAGTATGCCTACCTATGTTTGGTATCACGGTGGATGTATCAAAATCACGTGTGATTTTGGCATACCACCGAGATATCAAACATACATTATGATAAAATGAAGAAAGGAAACATCTCAACCTGTAATAAATTGTTAAGAACTAAGTAACAAGATCAAGATCAATATGATTTGAAAAAAGAGGTGAAGAAATAGGTAAAGTAGTTTGTTATTGCTTGTTTTTTCAGATTGGCTGTTGTATCAATGGCTGGATTGGCAGCAGAAGGTTTAACATATGATAAGGTGGTTGGTCAATCTGCTGATCTTTTCACCCTCCAGGTTTGAAACATCTAATTTCAAACTATATGAATGTTAAACTACTCACTAGTATTAAATCAAATAATAATTAAAAAATATATTTTGCTGCAGAGGTTTATAAACAGAACCAAGCCACAACTCAGTAAAGATCAGCAACAAAATCTCACCAGATGGGCAGTATGTTTCTTCTAACACAAACTAGACATAAAATAGCATTGCAGATATATTTCAAAAGCTCGTATTTGTGCATATGTGGCCTCAATAAGCTCATATTTGCAGGTTTTGTTTTCTGCTTCTCTGTTGAAAAACAACAAGGCGATTCACGAAGCCTTAATGGCATCGATGGCAAAGAATGCCAGCGTGCTGGAGTGCATTCAAACAATCGAAAGCGCATCATAGTTCAACATCAAACTATTATAAGCTGTTACATTATTACATACAAATTACAATCTCTTGTATAAATACAGTTTACAAACTTAAAATCATAATTTTCTGTTCAGTTCATTTTTTTAATAAAAATGCATATCATTCAAGTTCTTTTTTACTTTACAAGAATATCATTCACGATTGTTTAGGCATATGGTATTGGATTGGTGTATTATTTGGAAGGAATAAGTGATTAAAAGAGAAACAATAACTCAAATAACGAATTGAACATAGAAGATTTTAATAATCTCAAACTCAAAATCTTTGTATAGGATCTAATCACACTCTTACAATATAATATGAATATGTTTAAGGAAGATTAACCAACACTAAATCGTGGTTCAATATTAAATCCTCGTATCATATTCATTTTTATCATCAGCAACAACATTACATTTTTAGTCTAAATATACATATACACGGTATATACTATGAAGCACAAACACCTACACACACGAACACTGACATATCGGACATTGATAAAAATTTGAGAAAATGACTTGATTTAATGCAATGATGTGGTATCGGTGTCCGATATGAATCCCAGTGTTCGTGCTTCATAGTGTATGTATGTATGAGATGCTTCCTCCTCCTCCTCTTAGTGATTGATATAATAGTATATTGTTGTGCATGAATCAGAGTTCATCAATGGAGTCGGTCTCATCATAGAACAAACCATCAACGATTTGATCAATCAAAGAATCAATGAAGGAATTGTAGCTAATGTTGAAGATTCGATCCACTCTGTTTCGAGCACTTGAGAACCAAGCAAATAAAGCCGCGAAAGTAACCGCTCCCAAACAAATTCCACCAGCCTCCGTTATTCCTGCAATATCCATCTTCCTAAACACCGAATTTCCCGTCACCATTTCCACCGTCACCGTCGCCGCAAACACCATCTGCACCATCACATCAATAAATAAAAATTAATCATTATAATTTTACTATAATTATTGTTATTATTATTATTTGTAACGGTTTGTATTATGTTATGGTTTTGTTAGTTGTTACCATGGCGAGACGACCGGAGATGGTTTCGAAATCGTGACTTTTCTTAGAACTTTCGATATATTGTGAAAGCGTGGCGAAGAAGGAGGACACGTCATCGGTAACTTGAGTGTCTTCTTTACGAGTTTTGATAACGGCGGCGATTGGATCGGAACCGTAGGATCTAAGAGTGCATAACCGCGGTTGTAGAACGATGTTTGAGTTCGAGCTTTCTGAATCGGCCGGTTTGGGTTTAGGGATGGGGAATTGAACCGGACCGGATTTTTCGGGGCGAGTTCGAGAGGTTTGTTTTGGTGGCCGGAGTTCACAGTGAGTCAAACGTGTCGCAGTTGCCATGATTGGAAGGTGGTTAGTTATGTGTCAATGATGAGTTTGTTATGAATGAATGTTATGAATTATGACCAAAAACAGAGTATAAGTCGTAATAATAAACGTGTAGTAAGTAGTTGCGGGGAAGGAGGTGGATACGTAGCACACACTGGTATCAGACAAAATTATAAGGTCCTGTTTTTTCTTCTCCTATGCTTAATTTCGCCGCTGTTATTATTGACTCTCATTAGTGAGTTAACGGTGACTTAGACCATAGTAAGTACTTATTTTTATCTAATAGGTACCACCATGAGCAAAATGCAAATGAGTATGTATAGGTACTAGTTTCACGATGATAAGAACCGGTACCTAAAAACCATTTGAGTTGGTTTAGTGGTGTTAGCTTGGATCCTTGGAGTCAGGCACGTAGCCAGAAAATTAGTTTAGGATGGGCCGAATTTGAAAGTCCAATTCACTAAAGAAAAATTTAAAATTTAAAAGTATAACATATACAAGAAATTATAAAATAAATTAAAAGTTATTATAGTGAATATTCATTTTATAGGCACTTTTTTTAAGTCAAACTTTTAGGCCCTTTTATTTTCACATTTATTATAATTTTAGTCTCAACTCATGTGTTTTACCATAAGAATTGAGATTTTTTGTGTAAAAAAAATGTGAATTTTAGTCTAAAAAGAGATATTTAGTCATTAAATTCAATATTAAGGCAATAAGACATTTTTTTTTAGGGGAAAACAGTCACTAAGATCAAATTTACAACACAATTTATAATAGTGCTTAAAATATTGGATTAATAAAGAAGGACCATATGCATAAGTTTAATAAAATAAGTGAGACTAAACCTGAAATTGAAACAATAGTATAACAAAATACTAGTATAAAAAAATTTATAAAAAATTTAGGGGGGACCGTGGCCTCTGCTGGTCCCCCTACTAGCTCCGTCCCTGCTTGGAGTAGAATTCTCTCAAGGTTTTAAGTTTGATTCTCTTTAGTGTTAATTTTGGTGGGTTAGTCCATACAGAGTAAAAAATTCTGGCTTTAAATCGGGACCTACAAGTGGGCAGTGAGATTGGTCCCCTTGGATTAGTCGGTCCTAAGGTCAGATATTGAGTTTAAAAAAAAAAGTGGTACTTAATAATTTTTGTGAGACTCATTTATATTTATAACGATGTAGAGTTATTGGAGAAATGTTTTTTATTAGTATAATAACTCATTTAAAACTTTTTAGAATGATATGCACGAGTTGAATGAATAGTAAAGACTAAAAACACTAACGAAAAAAGTTCAGAGAGTAAAAAATGCGAAAAAAATCTTCAGAGACTAAAAATGAAATTGTGCGAAACTATAAGAACCAAAAACATATTTGACCCTAGTTTTTACCAACTATTTTTAAAAAGGGTTGAATATGTTTTTGGTCCCTATAGTTTCGCAGAATTTGGTTTTTAGTCCCTTAAAAAAAAAATCACACTTTTTAATCCCTGAAGTTTTGTCAGTCAGTGTTTTTAGTCCATACTTTTAATCAAACTCTTGTATACTTTCACATTTTATAAAAGTTGTTTGTATTCATGTTTATAATATTATAAGAATATCTCTGATAAAAATTTAGAATTTTTTAACATAAGATGAATTATTTATGAATTTCTATGTGCAAAAAACTAAAAAATTCATATTTAATTCATCTCTTGTTAAAAAAATTTAAACTTTTGTAAGAGAGATTCATATATTGTACTAAACATGACTGCAGAAAAAAATTTAAAATTTTGAATGATATGTACGAGTTGATTGAAAAGTAGGAACTAAAAACACTGACTGACAAAACTTCAGAGACTAAAAAGTGTGAAAAGAATCTTCAGGCACTAAAAACGAAATTTTGCGAAACTATAGGGATGAAAAATATATTTAACCCTTTTAAAAAAAAGCACTCCAAACTGATTTTTTATTTTTGTGTTTTTAAAAACTAAAAACAGTTTTTTTGGTTCAAAAAAAACTAAAAACAGTTTTTGGTCAAAAAAAAATACTAAAAACAGTTTTTGAAAACTAAAATAGGTCCTTAATCACTCTTTTTTTTTTTTTTACGCATTCTGTTTTTTAATATAATATTTTTCAGTATAAAATGTTTTTATTTTCATTTTTCTGTATCATAAAATGTTTTTATATCAAATACGAGGCATGAAGAGTCTCTTGTCACCTTAATTTACCCTGTCGTTTTCTGGTCCCAGTTTATATGTGGTCAACCAATTGATTTCAATTGAATTTAAGTGCTTAATTAAGCTTATCCAAACCCTTAATTAAGCTCATTTAATCAATTGAATTTAAGTGCTTAATTATCCATTTATATAAAAAGTATTTGAACCGATAATAAAAATGAGATGAACAATTTTTTATGTATCGGGAGGGGACTGAAACCACTTGATGACAGAACTGACCCCCGAACCCTACTGGTGGTGAAAACCAAAAAAAAAAATTACTAGTAGTATCATATCATGTTCGAAAACAGAGGAGGGATCCGTTGACTCCAGGAGTAAGTCTCCTTAAAGTTACTCCGCTTAATAACTCGATATCGGCATTATATTTCTTCAATCCAACCGGTTGAATTCAAAGATCTCATTGAGTAGATCAACTCCACAAATTTTTATAAAAATTCAAAAAATGTAGTTATGTATTCATACTATTGAAATTCAACGGTTCTTTTTAAAAGTTTGTTGTACGTTCAATTGAAGTTATCAGAAAAAGTATCAAACGATTTTGAATTTTTATAAAAATTTATGGAGTTGATCTACTCAATGAGATCTTTGAATTCAACCGGTTGGATTGAAGAAATATAATGCCGATATCGAGTTATTAAGCGGAGTAACTTTAAGGAGACTTACTCCTGGAGTCAACGGATCCCTCTTCTCGAAAACAATAAATAAATCTTACTATGTGGCCACCACTATTATACTACTCACTGAAACTCACTTCCAATCAAACAATAACAATTTGTGTTTGTCTCTTCTCTTCCACACACATACACTTTTCACCTCCATTTCTCTATCAACATTATATGTTCAATTTTGGAGACGAGTTTGTCTTAGAGAGTTTCACAGTTCCATGGCTTATATGGATTCAACTTTTAGTATTTCTTCTTTTACTTGCCTTCCTCTTTTGCTTCACCATTATTGTTTCAGATCACACTATTCATGATTCTCCTTCTACCCTTCATTCAACTCATGTTGTTACCAACCCACTTCAAGTCACACGGGTATAAACTTGTTCAATCTTCTTTATTTATTTATTGCATGACTCATTGATTTGTTGAAGTTAAAAGTTTTATTTTTTGTTTATTTTATGAGAGATGTAGGTGTGTTTATTTTATTATTATTATTGGGGTTTGCTTTTATGATTATGGATTAGTTAAATCATTGAATTAGATTTTACTTTTAAGATTGATATCTGTCTGATCTAATGGAGAATGGATTCTACACCACTACTGAAGTGGTCCACTCTTGTTTGGGTTTTTTATGTTAATAAAGTTCAAGTTTTAGATGAAGAACTTTCATTTCATCTAGTTTTTAGCTTCACAAGTTCCATTGTCATGTCAACACAAACTATTGTTTTCCACTTTTCGAACCCAGGTTCTCTGGAACAATTAACTCATTAACCACTTGAGTCAAATGACTTGATTTATTGTTTTCCATTTACATCTTAGAATAAGAGTAAGCTTTATGACATGTATATCTTAAAGAGGGGATATAAAGATGACTAGATGGCTTAGGTGGATGAGTTAAGGAGTGAAGTGATAAAATAGTCAGAAGTTCGGTTTTCACCCTCAACAAAACTAACAATACTAGTTATTAACATTGGTTGTTTTAAAAAAATGTACTGTATATTCTAAAGAGTTGCCTCTGAATTGGCTATCTCATGGTCATTGTGTAAATAAACTGTTTTATGAATTATTTCGATAAGAGATCAAATTGAGTACTCCCGGTCATTTCGACCTTCATACTCGAGATCATTAACCATTTGAATTTAATCGCTTGTTTTGTTTTATTGTTAGTTTACTTAGTTTCAAATGTGATGATATTTTAGATGTTTAAATTGGTTGAGTTGACATTTCTAGTCTCTAGTTGCTAAAGCCAGAATGAGACTCGGATTCCCCTATAGTAGAAGTTAGATGCAGTAATAAATCTCAGTCATTGATTTTAAAATGATCTCGACCATTGATTTAAATTGGTGGATCGAGGACTGTAACCACGTCTTGAATGGTTCGGTCACAGCCAATTTACTGAATAATGAAAACCCTATATATGAGTGGATGGAAATTCAACAAATGTATGTGCATTAACATGGTATGTATTTTGGCAGGGGGTAGAGAACCTGAGTATTAAAGGGGAGATACAAACAAGCACAGAGATAGTGAGAGTAAGAGAAGGGATTTCAGAAGGGGAAGCTTCATCACTGTATTTTCTTCATCCTTGTTATTATTTCAAATTAGCAAGAGTGGCTTTTCTCAAATGTTTTGGCTTAGATTCTATATCTGAACCAGAGAATCCTTCAACCCAAAAGCATAGTAAGGGAAAAAAGAAGGAAAGTTGACAGTGAAAACTGAAAGTTATATATGTCTGTTCATTATTATGACATAGTTAAAGAAAGTATCTCATCATTTTTTGATACATTAATTGGTTTCTCATCATTTCTGAATGCATATTTAATATTACGGTAGGTTTGGTAGAATTACTATGAGACACCGTGATATCAAATATCCAACGAATAGTTTCGTTAAAAGTGATTCGTTTTGGTGGTTGGTTACTTGGACACTCTCCATATTTTAGTAGTGTTTCTGTATGTTTATTTATGCAACGACAGAAGTTAATTTTGAATAAATTGATTTTAGCTAAAATTCAATTGACAGTAAAATCATTTATGTTTAGGTCTATACGTTTTAGTTCAACTCGCAAATTGTGATATTGCTATGATGAACATCTTCACCATGGTTCTTGCATACAAACTAAATGTTTAGATATATTCATGTAAAAGTGCGTTGAATAATAAATTTAAGTCTAAGAATCACTTTTAAAATAAAAAACTCAAAATTTTAGCTTAAAGTTAGGATAATTCTGAAAACAGAGTCAATTTTATCAAATATATCAAAATTAATTCTTCAGCTTTATAATCAATTTTGTCTTCTCCAAATAGTAGAATCAATCATACACATAATAATCTTTCTTTGTGGGGGGAATGAGGACACAGGACCCCTCTTCCATAGTACTATAACCGTGTAAAAGACATGTCATTATTGGAAAGACCTTACACTCTAAAAATCTAGCAACATTGTCGATAGATTCACTATTGCATTTCATTATTGTTTGCGGAATTCTCAACTCTCTCACTTTAAATTTAATTTTTTATAGCAAGAAATTGTAACTTTGCATGCCAAGGATATGTGATATGTCAATTATGGATTAGGCTCGGCTGTTGTAGTGTCTCATGCAGTTTCAGATATAGTAGTTGATCTTGACCTTAAATTTTTATCAAACAATTCAAATTTATTTAGTCTTATTTGACAATATTTAATCTCAGCCATCTATTTTTTATTGGACGACTAACAACACTAACCTAACTACGTTAAATCCGAATTATCAATTACTACCTCCGTTCCTTACTTCCTTACCGCAAGTTTTCCTACGGATCTGAATCAAGTTATGACATTTGTTGCAACGTAGTCATTGTATGCATATTGTTTTTGTGACTTACTTTAACCAGGACGGACTCAATGAGGAAGTGACGCCATTGCTCACGACATCCCAGAACAAAGAACTACTTATACCCATGCCGCTGTAATAGATATGGGCCGTCCGATTTATAATCGGCGGTTGAGATAATCTTTACTGTATAAAGTTGAGATTTACATTTGGTCGTCCATCACAAGTTAATAGTTAGGACTAATTACAGTGTGAAATTGCGTGTTAATCTCATATGACATGTATTTTTAGCTAGATTACTCTTTTGATCTTTTGGTCTATTGATTAATTTGTTGGATTTTTTTAAGGCAAATAACTTATCTCATTTCATTCATAATAATAGAGTGTATACATGTTGGAATATCACTAAAACTATGGAAACTAGCAAAAGATAGAGTCATCCGAGCAAGGCTATGAACGACTTCACCGACTTGTTTCATAATGAACTTAACACGGGAACTCACCATATTTGTGGCTAGTAAAACCTACAATTAGCCGCAAAATTAGAGGTGTAAGTTTTGGTACTATAAATGTTATCTACTACTTGCTTACAATCATCTCAGAATCCATGTCATGCAGTTGCATCTCGTTAACTCACTTGAGAGCACATAAAAGACCTAGTGCTTCTCCTACCTCTGCCTCAATAATATGTGACTTTCATTCTGTCTTTGCTTCCACGAAACATCCTTGATTGTCTCTAATACACATTCTTATCCCCACTTTATTTTGGATAGTGATTCATTATTATATCTAGTAATCATGCAATACTCAAGTGTTACATTTTCGACAAAATGATTAAACAAATTCAATTAAAAAATTAATGAAGTCTTTTAATGGACCAACTACAATGTTGGTAGGTACACTTAAGGATTTTGTGTGCTTATAAAAAAAAAAAGAATTAAGAATTTTGTGTTAAAAACTAACAAAAGACCCAATTTAACCAATAGTTAAGAGACTTAAATGCGTAACAACCATAAATTTTGAAATCAAAATAAAACAAACAAATTAATTAAGATACCAAATCAGTAATTTAAACAAATATTACTGTCTTTTAATTTATTTGAAATTTGAAATATTTTTCTTCGCGATTATCAACAAAAAAAATAAAATAAATTTCTTTGCTTATTTTTGACCTAAAAAAACGAAAAGTGAATTATATATTTTTCTGTATATTTCTTTGCAGTAAGCTGCTTGTTTTCAATTTTCACGCGCGGTGCCGCCTCCTGTAATGCAAAAAAAAAAAAAAACAGCAAAAAATAGCGTTATTTGAACGCTTGAAAATTGAAGCGTTATATTCACGCTTTGAATTATATTTGTTAATATAAATATGCGTTTTAAATAAGAGTGTCTCGTCTCATCTCAATTTTGAATCCGGATCTAGCGCCTTCGATTCACCTCTTCAACCCCTTCCAAACCCTATCTTCTCCACTTTCTCTCTCTCTCTCTCTTTCTTCTTCACTCTTATCTCTTCATTCCAACAATTCACAATGAGGAAAGGTGCTAAGAGAAAGACCAAACACGCTGAACAACAACCCAAACCTGATTCCGAACCTACACCTACCGCCACAGCTTCGTCTCAAGAAAACGATAACCAAATCACCAAACCTAAACCTAAGCGTCAAAGAACCTCTAAACCTCAATCTGGTTCGTTCTTCAACTTTATTCCTATGCCGTTATTGTTATTATTTTCAATTTTATGTTAATTTTGAAATTTCAGTTTTTGATTAAATTAGCTTTTAATGCTGAAGAATAATCGTGTTTTGTTTATTGTTAAGGAGAAACAGCAATGAATGTTTGCGATTTTGTTTACTACTTTGAAAAAATTGATATAACTATTTAGGTTATTTCAAGAAAATTTGACCTAATCTCTATTTTTTGTTTTTGATTTTGCAGGAAGACTTGTGGATTGAAACATTCCCTGTTGGAACTGAGGTTTGTTTAATTTATTTGATTTTTTTTTATTCTTTTTATTAATTGGTGTTTCTCGCTTGTTTTTTTGGTTCTCATTGCCTCTTGTTATAATACCAGTGGGACCAATTGGATGCTGTGTATCAAATCAAGTGGAATTTCTCGAACCTTGAAGTAAGTATTGTCGGCGTTTGAATTTTCGTTGATGATTTGTGCTTGAGTGAAGTTTACTGCTTTATTTGATTAAATTGCTTATGACATTGTGGTTTTTTGTGTGTGTTTTTGTGTTCAGAATGCATTTGAAGAGGGCGGTGTGTTGTACGGGAAGAAGGTTTACCTCTTTGGTTGCACTGAACGTAAGTAGCTTGTGAATTTTATGTGTTCCTCGTTTTGTGAGGTGGTTCGGCAAGTAATTTGCCTGGGGTAGCCAACCCCCGCCATTTGGACCTATTCATCTTACATTGTTTTTATTGCATCCTGTTATTGCAGCTCAACTCGTTTCGTATCAAGGGGAAAACAAAGTTGTCTGCATACCTGTTGTTGTAGCTGTAAGTTCTCAAACTGAGTTGATCAAACTACATTTATTTTTTGAGTTTTTTCATTAAACATGGATGATTTGAGCTTCCAAGTATGCACTGTACATTAATAAATAATGCCTGTCTTCTGACCATGACATTGTTAGACTCATTGAACGTCCACCCAATGGGAAAAGGTGTTGGTTACTGTTGTTAGTGTAACTTGTTATAGATTTTTTCTTTCTGTAATTTGTGTGTATTTCCTTGTGGGATCTTGTTTCTTTCGTATAGACTTGGAGTCATATCATTAATGTTTTTGTTGTCAATTAAGGTGTTATTTGGAAATATCAGTTTTACATTGTGAATCAACCTTTCAGCTTTGATGATCTGATTTTCGTTATATTTAAACTTCTTTATGTAACAGGTTGTATCACCTTTTCCACCATCTGATAAAATTGGGATTAACTCAGTTCAGAGAGAGGCTGAAGAGATAATTCCCATGAAGCAAATGAAAATGGACTGGGTTCCATACATTCCTCTGGAGGATCGGTATTCATCCTAATTTGTTTATTTGTTTTATTTCAGTCGTTCCTTTGGTAAATTGTAGTATGCATTGTTCCTTGGCTGCCTCTTAACTTCTTCATATAATTTTATGTCTTCAACAGAGATAGCCAAGTTGATAGACTGAAGTCTCAAATCTTCATCTTGCGTTGCACCCAAAGAAGGTAGATTTATTCCTTTTATTTGCCCTTTACTGTCAATAATGCTAGTTTACTATTGCTAGATTTCTATTCATCTTCGGCTTTATCTTTAAAATTTCAAGGCTTCTTAAATTAATAAATATGTTTATGTATTGGTAGTTGCATATATACCCTTTTCCCGCTAATAACCAAAGACTACTGTTTAGTATTTTCAACCTACATTGTTCTTTAGTCCTGAAGTAATGTTATGCCGGTTCGTAAGGAAAGAAGAAATGCATAATAATACATTGTTTGGGTCTATGTAAAAACTGTTATGAAAGTAGTTGGATACATACCATCAGTTATATGTATCTAATTACTTTCATTTGTATATCTCTAATGTAAAACCGTTCTTCCTAAAAAGCATTTCCTTTTTCAAATAGTCTATTACTCCCTATTGCTACACTTCAGTACACATTAAATGGCAACCGTATTTTGTCTTATGTAAAATATAGAAAACATTTCCATTTACCACGGTTTCAAAACATGTTGAGAAAAATGATAGTTTTCCACATTGATATTTCAGCAATTGTAAAAGGGTTTTAGCCTCTTATTTCATATATGGTGTTTGACCTTTATTGAGTTGATTGTTTGTTTAATTAGTTTTTGTTTTATACTCGAAAGTTTTTTATCCACGCACCCTTGACCTGTTGTCCTCGATGTAGCAAATTTGTGAATATGCTTGTATCCTAACTGGGTTATAATATGTGGTACAGGTCTGCTTTAAAACATCTGAAGTTGGATAGATTAAAGAAATACGAGTACTGCTTGCCTTGTAAGTTTTCTGGCTTTAGAATGTTACAGTTGCTCACATGTCTATGTACGCTGGTTCTACCAACTAGTGGATGAAGTTGATAAAATTTGAATAAATAGTTCAATAAAGTGAGAATGATGGAGTGTTGTGGATTGTAGTATTATTTGATTTGTCAATTATAGTGCTTCATTTTTTATGAGGCATATTCGTTTATCATCATTTAATGTTTTTATTATTAAGATAGTTGCTTATGAGTGCTATTCTTTCCTCAGATTTCTATCAGCCATTTAAGGAAGATGAATTTGAACAGAGCACTGAGGTTCCAATTATATATCCAGTTGAGCCAAAGCCGGTAATTATGATCTAAAAATCATCCTATAGGATTGTCAGTCTTAGGGTTGTCTGGCATATGGTTGTGTAAATCATTTATCTATATTTTTAAAACCATTTTTCCTTATGTAACTTATATGTAACTCATGTATGCATTGCTTGTTGCAGGTCTTTTGTGAATTTGATTGGGAATTAGATGAACTTGAGGTAATGAATTCACTTTATGGTGTTATTAAACCTGCCTTATGTGTCACAGTTTAGAAATTATTTCCTTCCACAGCTCATAATAGCCATTTCGGTATATTGGTATTATTGTTGTTGACTCTAAATAGCTGCATGTTACTATGTTATTGAGCTTTAGGAAATCTTAACTCTTCTGTGGTGTCTGAATGAAATCGTAGGACATATGATTAAAGAAGTTTTTTAATTTTCATTTTCTTGTTGTGTTTTTCAATGTTTCTCCTCCTACTCGCCCTTCTTATATAGATGATTAAAGTTAAAGGCAATCAGAAATATAACAGTAATAATGAATGGTCTCTTACACTTGTTTGTTCTATATAATGCAGGAGTTTACTGATAAGCTTATTGAGGCGGAAGAGTTAGCAGCAGACCAAAAGGATGCCTTCAAGGTAAAAAAAAGATATTTTTTTGATTCTCATTCCTAATTTTCTTAGTCTTTTAAGTAATAACGCTTGATCCCTTTCTTTCTTTAGGAATTTGTCAAGGAAAAGGTTCGGGAAGCAAAGAGAGCCAATAGAGAGGTACTTTTGGTGATTTGTGCTGTTGGGCCACTGCACATTTTATGTTGCTTTCTGCTTCTTTTTTTAAATCTTCATTTTATCTTGTAGGCAAGGGAAGCACGGAAAAAAGCCATTGCAGAAATGAGTGCGGAAACTAAAGCTGCATTTGATACTATGAGATTCTATAAGTTTTACCCGGTTCCATCTCCAGATGCACCTGATGTTTCAAATGTCAAGGTAGGTATTTGGGCATTCAAACATGCCTTTTTTCCCTTTTTGGTAGGAGAAATTAACCGGATCAAGAGATGATTACGTTCACAAGTAGAATGGATTTTCCTTGTACCTACAATTTACTGATAATATATTTTTCTGTGTTTGCAGTCACCCTTTATAAACAGGTATTACGGAAAGGCTCATGAGGTTTTGTGATTTGCTCCACAACAAACAATGGCAATTTTCCTGGCTTGTTTTGCCAGTATTTTATTCTATATGAAGTTTGATACGGACCAACACAACCAATCAATAGAACGGTAACAATTATGCAGACAAAAGGAATAAAAGAGAGCTTATTATTTATTGAAAAAGGAAAAGAGTACAGCAGAGATGATTACAATCCCTAGAGTGACAAGAGCAGAGCTCCTAATAGGAAATAGAATTCCCTATCCAATGACCAGAATCTCATACAAATCAAGGTGAGTGTACAATCTCCCCACCCACTCCTTATAACTAGGAAGCAAAAGCAAAAGATGCTCTCTCTCTCTTAGACATGTCACAATATCTGTAACTAACTAGCCACTATTCTCCTTTCTACCCTTCCTTCTAGAATATACGATCCAAGTTCTGGGTCCACTTGATTCATTGTATATGAGTTGTTCACGTGGCATTCCTTCTTCTGCTGATTGGGTCCTATCAAAGTTTAGGTGACCTCTTGGCGGCTCTGCCAAATTTTCTTTACCAATGTAATAGGCTAAAGGGACATACAATGTGAAATTGTAGCTCAGAAATCCTACAAAAGTGAACTAGGTGGTGAGGGTAATTGAGACATGTTTATGACTTCCATTTTGTAGAGAATTTCTGAGCACAGCTTGAGCTACAATTCGAATTGCTCTTAGCTTTGTCTTGGTTTTCTCTTAAAGAGCATTATTTTTTCCTTCAAATTAAATGTATGACAGTTTTGATTTAGATCTATGATAAAATAAATTTTAGTTCATTTTCCTCATCTTTATCTGCTGTAAATGTGGCAGTAGTTTTTATTTATTTTTTTGGAAATAGAAGTCAATTGTCTTCTGGAAGGAAGCTAAAAAGTAAAAACAACTATGCAAGTAGAGAGAACGTGTAAAATTAGTGAAAGTTGGAATATTTGTGTGAAAAGTAAATCATTTGGGGAGATGTAATATTAAAATTATTCTTAAAAATTTCACCCTTTTAAATAAGTCATTTTTTAAAGTACCATATTCCAAAGTGCCACCCGTCATGTTTCTTTTCTACCCTTAAAACACGCAGAAAACTTAGGTAAATAGAACTCGAAAAAAAATTTTTAGTGTAAATTTTACCCTTTTTAGTGTAAGATTTTTACACTGATTTTTTTTCCAGTAAATAGAAACTGAAATTTTCTCCGTGTTTTGGAGATAAAAAAGAAATGTGGGGTAAGAAGAGAAGTTGTCTTGTTATTTTGAAATACTCTTCGACACTAAATCAAAGTCCAGTCCTTTCCATTAATTCAATTTGTTGTTTTGGGTACATAGACCAAATGACAATTATTATAAACTCGAGACTGGATTCTCTCCTGTCAATGGAGAGTCCATTGCAATCATGACCATTAAAATTCAGAAAATAAATATTTTAAAAATTATGAAAAACTAATGAATAGTGTGGATTACCACACATCAGGAAACTGGAGAGTTTCCACGGGAGACAATCCTTTCTCTATAAACTCATACACAAGGGAGTGAGTTAGGGTTCAAATGTCGGTCACAATGTTCGGTTAACAATGTCCGGTTCAAATGTCCGGTCTAGTCCTTCCATTAAATTCAATTATGTTAGTAAGTTGTTATAGTTATAGGGTGGAACAGAATGTAGGTATACCTACACATGCTCAAACACAATTTTTACCCGACACTCAAATACAATTGTGAATTTTAGATTATCAGGGTCCTTTTTTCTCTGGAACCTTGTTAAAAAAAATATACATTTGTATTGTTGTTCTTTAGAATCTGTTTGATTTGTAAAATGTTAGTACTGGATAGAACAGTACAAGACAATTAGCACAATACAAACGTTTAAGATATTGAATAAATTTTGTGTTTGTACAATGTTTGATGGACAAAAGGTTATTTTGGTACTTTAGACAACTTGTGCAAATGACAAAAAGTTGTCATGTGGTTCAGTGGGGACAAGAATTTTAGTTTTTGTCCTGTCCCTTGGCTCTCAGTTTGTCCAGTACCACAAACAGTTTTAAAATCAAACACAGTACAACTGAAGTTGTCATGTCCCTTATTTTTTAGCAGATCAAACGCACCCTTAAGTTTTTTTGTTTACACAACCAGTTTAATCTGGTTCGGGGGTCAGTTCTGGCATCAAGTTTTTCCAACCCCCTTCTGATCGTAGTTGCGTGGATCAAACCGTGGTCCTCCCTACCAAATTCAGCGTCAATCACCACTGAATCAAATAACGATCGGTTGTTTTTAAGGCTTGAGCGCACAAATTAAAAATAATAAATTTAAATAAACTATTTATTTACTCTTAATTTATGGATGTGGATCCTCTCTGCGCCATTCTCTACCACTCTAATCTCTCATGTAACTTGTAAGTTCTCATTCTCTCTCTTCAGATTTTATTTAGTCAAAAAATGAGAGAGATAGTGTAAAACATGGGGGGTATAGAATCCATTTTCTTAATTCATTTGCTATATATTTTTGCCATTTGGTGCAAACAAAACAGTTATTATTTCATAAATTTATATATCACCGTGTCATATTTGAGGGACACTATACAGTTCAATTCAAACTATAAATCGGTTGAAGATCACTTGACATGGTCTAATTTCTAAAATAAGTATTCTATTAACTAAAGTAAAGGGACTCAAGCAAACAATTAGCAAAATCGACACCAAATACAATTCATACAGTTTTTGCTTCATTGATGCTTAAGCTAATTACAAGCAAAGTAGCTCCCAGTAAGAGAAGTGTATGTACGCAAAGAAAGGTTTTCCATGACCACCCGATGACTTTTTTCATTCGAAATTGTAGAATACCGACACCTTCAACAAAATATGGTCTTTCCATTGATCGAAACTAGCAAAAGGTGCAAGACCGCAAAATAATGGTAGAAACACCAGCAAAGTTGAATAAAACCAAAATCGGCGAAACCAATATGGAAGAATTATATTCTGCTTAGTTTTATGTGATGCAACAACTGGTCCATGAAGGATTTTGAACAAAGTGGGAGTGCAGACAATTGATAAAAAGTGCAGCATGCACATAATCTCCCAATATATGAGCCACAAAGAACCATTCCCTCCCAAAGTACCTATACAAAGTTTGCCACAGTAACCACAAGCGATTCCTAATAGCAAAAGGATGAAAGTAACGGGCATTGTCTGTGATATTGTTGTTGATCTCATGATTAGCAAATATGCAATTGCAAAAATCATTAAGATGCCAAATACTATTCGGCTCATAACTTGAACTTGACACCATAAAACATGCCACTTTGTATCCAAAGAGAACATTGACTTCGGACTCCACCAGGACTTGGATTCCTAACATAGAAAAGAAGACCTTGTTAACATTTATCAACTAAGGTAATGCTGTTTTAATATGCAGCTGAAATTATAGTCATACTATCACAATGTATCTTCAACCATGACACAAACACGATAAAAAGTTTAGATAAGAAAATATAATTAGATTTCATTTATATGTTTTTCTATATGTTTCTTACCCTGCAGTGTTAGAAAAATGCAACTTGAGACTCAAGACAAGTAAAGGTATAACCAATTAACCATTACCGGCTAGTTTGTATCAGCAGAAAGAGCTCCAACTTGTCCTATAATTTCTAAATAAACATGAAATAAGCAAGCACCGAAACAACTGAACCAGTGGAAATAGATGATATACTTACCTTATTTGAAGGAGTACACGATGCAGTAGATTCAGCGATACGTTCATAAGAATAAACATAAGCACCATACAAAAGTGAGGAGGACATGATAAGCAAACCGGCAATAAGACAGTCAACACAGTTCTTAATTAGTTCACCGTGTCTCGTATCTTCCAATTGATTCTTAAACTTTTCAACTTTAAAAGACGCCTTCGACATTCCCATGGCCAACTTCGATCTCTCTAGATGATTCAAATCAGAGTTGAGAACCAACTGCGTCTCTTTCAATTTCAGTTTTTTCATTGCAAGGGCAAGTTCTAATGTCTTAAGGTCATTTGATCGACTTTCCTCCATAACAGATTTCTCAGAAACACTAATCATAGAGTTATTATTTATTCCAGATCCAGAAGAAATTGGAGGAAAACAAACCAATTGGTTTGATTGCCTGTGCGAAGTAACGCCGTGACTGATTGAATCCACATGAAAGTTCTCCTTGACCTCTTTGCAATTATTTGATTGATCTTGGATCTTTTCATGCAACACTCTCTTTGAATTACCACCATCAATGACAAAATCACTAGAGCAATCACTTTTGTCATGAGTCAATTTACATGTAGGAAACTCCTTCCTAGTATTCAAATTATTTCCTTCATTGCTCCTAGATGATTCGTAAATTAATCTAAGAGTACTCAAAGTGCTAGCAAAAGATTGTTCGAAGTTCCTAGCCATATCATCTAGCTTGTCTCCATAAACCTGTGACCAGATAGGCAATCAAAACAAGTGGCACGTGGACATTACTTTATCAGAATGAATTTCGCTACAGCCTACATGTTCACATGAACTGCTAGAGAAATGCAGTAAAACTGCAATCAAGGGATGAATCAGCAATCAATGTCTTGCTTACATTTGCTAGAGATTCTTTGATAGCTGATGTGCATATCTGCAAGGTAAACAAATAGTAGAGTAGTCTGTAAAGATAAATACGCATAAGGGATGCATGTAAAGATAACATGATGTACTAAATAGACAGATGATTTTTTTTTGCAAATATATCCCTAATTAATATTACTACGTGCTGATTGTTTTGTAATTTCAGAGTCGGCTATAATTAATACTACTATGTTTAACATAAAACATTAACCAGGAACATCTATACATAAAATGTACGTATTAAATAATCTTTAGTAAGTAGTAACCTTGAGATGCCTAGGTGCCAGTTTGGTTCTATAGTGACACAAATTGATTTCGTAAAATTGATTCTAGCTAAAAGTGAGGTGCATATGAAGTGATTTATATTTGGATATATTAATGTAAAAGTGAATTAGACATTAAATTCAAAGCTAAAATCAATTGTAGAATCTAAACGCTATAAACTCTAGCTAAGATATTAGAATCAATGTCATAAGCAAAATCAATATTATTCGAGAATATAGGACATGTCAGAATCAATTCTACACCTCTAGAATCAATTTTAACTCTCAAAAAGTGAAACCTAACATACACTGTATCTAGAAATCCTTGAAAATGGACATATCCTCAAAAAGTGCTTAAATCAGAGTAAAATCTGATTATTAAAGTTAGTAACTATAAGAGTATGAGAGAAAAATACCATACCGACGATATATGAGATGGAGAAACCTTATCAATATCAATTGTTGCATCTCTTTTATATAACACCTTAACAAAAATCACATAAACAAATTAAATAAGCTTCAAAATCAATATAAGTTGAAAAAATTGAAGAAAAAGAAGAAATGAAAAACGAACTTCCGCCATAACAGCTGCAAATGACATTCCAAGAGGGAATCCGATTGAAGATACGTCAGTTGTTTTACGGCGAATGGGGAATCTAACGACTCGTCGTTTGCGCGGAAACAACTTGTGATTCGGTGATGTATGATTCGACGTCGTTTTGATCTTGCGTGTTTTTGTGTTGAGATTGTTGGAAGGATGAATGAAGAGAGTGGCAATGTGTTGTGTTGTTGGAAGGGAATCGTTGGAAGAAGACGAAGGGGAAGGAACGTCCATTGATGAATATAACTACCGCAAGCAAATTGTTACTATTTTCTTTTTTCAAACATACTCATGCTAGAGTTTGAAAGAAGACAAAAAATAAAAATAAAAATAATAAAATGGTGAAATTGAAAAATCATATTGAACAATCAAATTGCATAATCATCATTGATTGTATATTTTGTTTTGTGATTTAGTGATTTTGGATAAAATCAAGTAACTAATGACATGTTTGAGGATTAATCTAAGTAAAAAAAATTACATATTAAGATTAAATTGACTAATAATTAATAACATATTAAGATTAAATTGATTAATAAAAGACACAATAATTTTACCAATAAATTGATCTAAGTGACAAGGGTCTTGGTCTTCTTAAGTACTCCCTCCGGTCTCATATATAAGAAACAAAAAAAAGGCACACCCTGAGTAAATGATTAGGAAAAACATGTCATTTCCACTTTTACCCTTACTTTTTGTTTAAATTAAATTATTATTTATTATGGGGAAAAGTAAAATAAAGGGTAAAATTGAAATATTCAAAATAAATGTAATGATTGTAGTAATTTTTTCTTATATTTAAGACTTTGTAATTTTTTTTTTGTTTCTTAGATATGAGACCGGAGGGAGTTTGTGGTCAAAGTTTCAATTGCTGATCCGTGTGTATATATATATGAAGAAAATTCGATGGGGAGGGGAAAACATACCTTGTGTGTCACATAGGTTCCCCGACAGTATAAACTTCCTTTGAAGTGGATAATTCACTCTGTGTTCTCCACAGGTTCACGACAGTATAAACTTCGTACCAATATCATGGTAAAAAAAAAAAGCAATACTTTGTAAATTTGATATATCCAAAGATAATAATGACACTATTTTTTGGTTGGTGCGATTTTTTTTATGCGGAAATGTGGAGCTTATACCTAATCTTCGATATGATTTGGAGATATTATATTTCGCATGTCTTATGGAGAGCGACTCAAAAGTCAAAACCCTTGATTGACATTATTACGAGAAATTTCATTATTGAAGGGGTTGGGGGTGAGACTCCCATAACCACAAGTGTTGACTAACTTTATAATTATAGTTTCCTTTAGTTGTTTTGCTGTAGAGTCTCCTCCTAGCAAACTCCATATTTTACATTTGGGGCTTGATTGCATTCACAAGAGTGTTAGACAAACTTATGACTTTATTTTATCGTTTGACCCTTTTTCACATAAAAAATGATATTGTTTCTATTTTATACACTCACAAGAACTAAAATATCAATTACTCTTGTTTTAAATGCCCATTATATTTAATGCTAATGATTCATTTATTTTTTTGACAAAATGCTAATGATAATTTTAAAATATTGTATGTGCCATAACCCTTAAGTGAGTTAATTCAAGTATTTTTTTTGTTAGACATTTGAAAAAATGGTTGGAAAAAAGAAAGAAGACTATCTTACAAAGAGTCACTTGTATGTCTTTTGTTTTGAACCGTACGATTTAAATTGTTTCAGCTACATGATTGTGGATTCCTGTCAACCGCAAGGAATCCAAATTAAGTGAAAAATGTGTTCTAACGGTGAAAGGTTTTTTCAAATGAGTAATAAGGACAATAAAAATCAATCTTAGGGTAGAAATTCAATTATTTGACTTATGATCGTGATAGAATGTCAAAACTATTATTCTTTAAAAATTGAAAATCATAAACAGATTAAAAATTGTACAAATATAATAAAAATCAAATTAAAACTATCTTTTTTGAAAATTATAAATTTACATATAATGTTATCACTAGATTAACTTATGATATAAATTATATTCAAACATATGATTATATTATCTATACATAGACAAAATATGATATTTTGACAATGAGTTCAAGGAGAAAAATATGTATATTGATGAACGCGCACATTAATGTGCATATGTCCTAGTCCTAATTAATAGTGAATGTTTTGTGCTTACTATGAAATTAATCTTCGATTCAACGAGACATTTAACATTTTTAGTAAGTCTTTTGTCCCATAAGTACTAGTTTAACCAGTAATAAAAATGTCAAAATTATTAGGTCTGACGTCGTGATTAGATTTCGAATCTAGAATCTCACAATTATGTGAATTTAATTTTAGTGGATTATCACTTAATCTAATATAAAAAAAAACCTTTAAATATGATAAATCCAATTAATTCGTTTTTTTCTTGATGGTAGGTTACCAACTTTTCAACACATTCATAGAGAATGTTGCTCTAAATAAAAAACATAGCCAAACCATTAACCCAAACAATATATGAAAAGAGAATGGATTGATGGATTACCTTTTTAATGGCTGGCCATTTAGTGCATGATCATAGATGTAAATATTCTTTGCACAAAAAAAAAAATTAACACTAAATTCAAAATATATATATCATTAGATTTAAAGTAATTAAACTGATTAATTTCTCCCCCGCTCAATCTAACCAATCACCAACCAGACTAACTACAATCAAATATTATTTAAAACATAATAAGACATTCTCTCCGATCACAATTATAAAATAATTTGATTTTTTTTAACATAGAAAAAATTGATGTATCTGATTATATATTATACACCAAATACACTATTTTTTCAATGTACCAAAAAAAAATCAAATTTTCTTATAATTAATAATGACCTTAGGAAATAATATATGATAATGGGAAAGGAATCAAACTTGTTACATTGCTGTATCTATCTACCATTCAACCCTATAACGTAGGTTTGGTGGCATGATTCTATTACCACTTCCAATTGCATGTTCTGTTTCATCACCATGATGGCCATTATAATCCACTATCCCTCCATTAATCTCTTGGAATCTCTTTGGAGCATGATCAATAACTTGAGAATAAAATCCACCACCACTAACAACAACATCATGATTAACATCAATTGAAGAATTATTAAGATCATAATCATCTTGTTTAGTACTAGTAACCATAGAAGAAGAATTACTTTTTTCTCCTTCAGTTTCTCTATAATTATTAAGATAAACTTTCAAAGGACTAACATAATTTTCAAAACCAAGTGTTGTCATAGCCCAAAGAAGATCATCACCATTAATTGTTTTTCTTTTTTCTCTTTGACACTTATCAGAAGCTTCACCGGTAATGAAACTTATGAACTCAGAAACACATTCTTGAACAGTTTCTTTAGCTTCTTTTGAGATTTTAGCATTTGCTGGTAGTGCTCTTTTCATTATACGGCTCACGTTAGCAATTGGTAGGAACCTGTCTTGTTCTTTTGAGGATGAACTGTCTGATATGTTTCCTGATGTTGGACTTCCTACAGGACTTGTTTGGTTTCTCTTATTACCGGCCATGCTGAAATTAATTAAGTGCTTTTTTCTTCTTTCAATATTGAGTTATAGCAATATAGGTTGTGTGGTATATGAAATGGAAAAGAAGAAAATTGTGGTTTTGATTGATTTTGTGGAATAATATTTTGGAAGAGAGAAAGCAAATGGTGATGAGGAAGATCACAGGTGATGGTCTTTATATATCAATTGAAAGGACTTACTTGGTCATAAAATAAAATAAATATGAAAGCAATTGAAAGTAAGCAAATAGTACTTGTTCAATGGTCATTGATAAATTGAAAATTTAAATGAGATAGCACCTTTGTTATATCAATATTTTTTTAATTTATAAATTAGATATCATCTATATGTAATTATGAAGACCAATATAAGTAAAAGTTGTTCAATAAAATTGAATCTATTTGGTCCAAATTTTTAACCAATTATACATCAAATTTCTTTGATTTATTTTTGCTTATATTTTGATACAATTGACCGACAAACTTTTCCTAAAAGTATGAAACTATTTTTTTTTAAGTAGGGTAAAAACTCGAATTCTTTTATACTTTATGCTACATGTGTTTAATTTACACTGATTTTTATACGTCCAAACCACCAACAATGTCTTTTAATTAAGGTTTAATTACATTTTTGTTCTTTATCGTTATTTTAGGTTTTAAGTTGGTATCTTCCGTCAATTTTTTAACTATTAACGTTAAATTTGGACACTGGAAAATTTTTTGGACATATAAATCAATGACACGTGTCCAAATTTAACGGTAATAGTTAAAAATTGACGGAATGTGCCAACTTGAAACCTGTAAAAAAGATAAGGTACCAACTTAAAACCTAAAATAAAGATAAAGAACCAAATGTGTAATTAATCCTATAATTAAATATCATTTTTCAATCTTGTGTATAGTTTGGTTGGTGTGAAAGATTAGTGTGAGATTAAATAAGTGTTTGAAAAAAAGGTTACACTAAATATACGTATAAATTACATCAATTTTTAAGAGAGATGGTATTTATTTATTATTTTGAAATTAAATATGAATAGTTGTGAATAAAATATGAGTGGTTTTGTCTTTCACTCCTTTGTGTATATAGTTAATTTTTAGTATAATGGAAAAAGAGATGGTGTTTATTTATTAGTAGGAAATAAATATGAGTATTTTTGTATTTTGTGTATAAAGTTTATATTTAGTACAATGATAAAAGAGAGGTTTTTATTTAGGTTTTTTTCTCACCTTTTATTTATTATTATTGGTAGAACATAAATAAGAGTATTTTGTCTTTTGTGATTTTTTTTTGGGTCAAAATTGTGATTATTTTTTTAAACGGACAATATGTTAATAATGATAATATTGAAGCTGAATTCAAATTCGAGATACTTCATTTATTCATCTTAAAGGAGAAATTTGTAATCTCTAAACTACTTAACAAAAAAAAATTATAACATAAATTATTTTATATTTAACTCATTTTTAATTCATTTTTACTATATTCAAAATCAATTTGTATCATCACAAAACCAAAAAAGTGTTTGTAAACCATTTTTTCACAGTCAAATCTAATTAGAGAAGTGAGTCGCCGCACTTTCAACACCACACACTATCAAAGATCCAATCACTCTTTAAACCAACTATTGAAGGCTAAAATAGAAGAGGCAAGAAAGTTCAAAGTATAAGTTGGAACTTATTCAGTGCACTACTGGATTAAATTCAAAGTACTTGGTGTTTCTTTGTGTTTTGGCATCTTTAGCTTTGGTACGTACTTGGTGAAAATCAACACCTAAACATCAAAATAGTAATTTTGCAAACTATATAATAAAAATAATGATTATGTAAAAAGTTTGCTACCCTTGATGTTGTCTTTCAAATTCTTAATTAGATCCTATAACATGAATTATTCGTACTAGTGCAAATGTGATTTTTTGTACGGTTTTTAAAAACGGACTAAAAAATTATGAGGCATAAGGGATATATGCTTTCACTTTGCAACTTTGCTTTTGTGTTGCTTTGTCTCATTGAGATTCTTCTATCACATACATAATTGCTGGACAGTATCATCTCGAGGCATCTCAATCCTCAGTCCCAATTATCTTCTTTTCTACATGACCAACAATGTAATTATGTGCGTGGTTGGTTGGTTGTGAGTGATAAATATGGATTTTTGCTAATATAAAATAATTTATATTTGTATATATACATTCAAATAAAACCCTACAAAAAAAAATAACACATTCAAATAAAAATGCTTAAACAATATTTTAGAGAAATAACTCTCATTAACCAAATAACAATCATGTTTTCCGCCACATCATCTCACTTTATTCCATTTAATTAATAATTTTTTATTAGATAATCGTGTGAAACTATTATACACCGTTAATGCATCTTCGTTAAACTCTTATTTTTTATTTTTTTTTAAGTTTGTTATGTTATACACACGCAATTTTTACGACAATTTAACAGTAGCTAATCTTCAACAAAAACAATCATTTCACAATAATTAATCTTCAACAAAAAACTTGCAGACGCAAAAAATGGGTTCTCGCATACTTTTTTTTTGTTATATGTATTGATACAAAATTTTCACCAATATAGCGATGACTAATCTTAGTTAGAAAACCACTAAGGCACTCGAGATGAGTTTTTCCTTCTCAATTAATTTTTTTTCCATGTATGAGTCCAAAATCAAACTCATAATAACACATGATTCTTACTGTTTGAACCAATTCATTATTGGTGTTTTACTATACCACTCTAATGTGAAGTTATATTACGGTAATAAAATAAAATTACAGTGCATACATAAAATGACACTTTAGCTTTTTCATCTCTCTGTATCGAATATATCTATAACTGGCTTTGGTTCTTTGATCAGTTCCATTCCAACCTGTCAAGTCTTCTCACTAACAGGATTCTGAGGATAAAATTTCATAACCGATCATAAGAGAGAAGCTATATCAAACAGGCTTGTGACACATGGAACCTTTTGAAGCTACGTATATCATATAATCCACCGTGTATATATGTACTAAAAATATACATTGAATTAAAAAAAAATATACATTGATTTGGTGCTTATTACGTACTGTCCTAGATATAGTCTATAGATATCATTATTTTAGAGATGCAAGCTGCATATACAAAATTCAATTATTGGAAGACATGGTTTGGAAAATGGTTAAATGCATTCACTATCACAAGAATAGGTTAATATATCTATCTATATATTATAGTTTGAAATGGTTGGAAAATATTGTGGTCAATGCCAAAATTATATTAATTAAATAAACTAATGTGATCATTTTTAAATGTATAAAACATGACATACACAAAAAGAGCAAATTTGTCTTGATCTGAAATTTTGAATTATGATTGCCACCGAAGGCAATGATTGTTGGCCAAATGAGATATAAGTCAAAATAGGAAAAGTCTTCAAATATATATTTGAATGTGATCACACAAAATGGTATATTAATTAATCAAGTGAGATTATTCACAGTCAAATTGTGGTAGAATTTTTGAGTATATAATATGATAAGCTAAAAAAAACTGAAGTGAGCTTGTTGTAGGACTTGATTTTACTTTTTATCTTTTGACAAAGATTAATTTAGAGATTATATATAAAAAATTGACATTTAATAATTTAAAGATCAATTTTTAAATTATTTAGAAAAATCATAAATTATTTTGTGTTTGTCTTTCAAGAGAATATATACTAAAAGTGTATTCTTATTTGAAAGAAAAAAAAAAAGAATTTGGTCACATATAAATAATTTTTAATTCTCTCTGGTCTTAAATAAAAATAAAATTTGATAAATTTAAATAAAATATATTATTTTTATTAATTAATTTTTATTTATATTTTGGCTCTGTTTGGGAAGGCCAAAAAACTAGCTTATAGCTTATAGGCTAAAAGCTCTGTTTGGTAACGGTCATTTTACTATGAGCTTATAGCTTATTTTACTAGCTTATAGCTTATTTTCAAATGCTATTTCAAGTAGCTTATAGCTTTTAGCTTATAAGCTAGCTTACCAGCTAACCGCTATTTTTACCAGAGCCTTTAACTCTGTTTGATAACGGTCATTTTGTTATGAGCTTATAGCTTATTTTACTAGCTTATAGCTTATTTTCAAATGCTATTTCATGTAGCTTATAGCTTTTAGCTTATAAGCTATAAACTAGCTTATCAGCTAACCGCTATTTTTACCGAACAGAGCCTTTATATTTTATATTGGAGTTGTATTTTTATGTGTGAAGTTGTATGGTGGCTAGCTGTACTTCAATTTGGATCACTTCCTTGATCCTTCCAATAAGAACAAGTAAAGTTGTCTATATACAGTGCTCTGCATCTTCCAGCTATTATTCACTGATTTAATTGGAACACACTTACATTACATGTATAAAGTTAAAATGATAAATCCAAAATCTCAAGATATTTTTACATGCAAAATTAGAAGCTAATTATATGTGGTATTAATTCTAGCCAATAAACTAATATAGTAGTACTTGTAAGCCAGATTAGTCAAGTGATTACATTAATGAATTATAAGCATATACGTTTTATTCTGTTCTTTAAAGTTTAAAATAAATACAGTATTTGTTTGTGTTTGTTGATATGTAGCTAAAATTATGAAGTGAGATTACATCATGATTAATGATCACATAATATTATTGTTTTTTTATATATAAAAATTGTGGTTATATTGGTAGCTGGAGTATTATTGACAACTGAATCAAACAATTGGAAGATATTATAGCCTATGATATATTTTAGTTATTTTATATTATACAATTTGCAAATCTCTGATTGTCAATTTGCCGGCTTTGAGAGACAACTAGAAAGTCAAATAATATCGCAATCAAAAATAAGAAATATGTTCCATTGCAGTTGCAGTTTGGAGCTTGGAACCGTAGCAGGCCGTATATAATAATCGTTGATAAGATTCTCTTTGAGTTTTCATTTTCATGTAACAAAAATATGTAAGGTAATGCCGTTTCTTTATTTTCATATAGACCCATGTCATCCACAGGAGGAAGATAGGTGCCATACCGGAAAAATTGATTTCAGGGACCAACCAATAGATTACCTGTTTGTTTCAGTTTTAAAAAAATTGATTTTTTCTTTATATTTTTGAAAATTGTTTTTCAAAATATTACAAGTTTTTTTATATTTGTTTTTTTTTCTAAATTCAAACACTAATTTGGACATCATATAATATAAATATACATTATTGAAGATTAAAACATAGTCAAAATCACAATTTTTTAAAAAATTGTATTTTTTCGAAATTTTGATATCCAAAAAAAGTTTCAATAAAATGATGAAATACCTCAAATCACATTTTAAGAATAATTATTCAAACCAAATTATCATTTGAAGCTTTTATAAAAAGTTTCTTTGTAATTTTTTTTTACACAAAATTATGTAACACTATAAGAATCTATTCTAAAAAAATCTATAACAAATAGGCCCAAAATCAAGTCTCAAGAGTAGGAATTCCAAGGATTTAGAATAAAATTCGTTACAATTAAGAAATCATGTAAAGATAATTTGAGAGTTTTTGAGAGTAGAAAGTGTTTGATAAAACGTTTGATCGATTTTCAAATGAAGCACAAAAACTTCTTAAATACAACATCATAAAGGCTAAAAGAGTAAAATAACATAAAATAAACTATTAAACTATATTTGATTCCTGTCGCAACAAAACACATGTTGGTCATGTTTTGGATTTGAAATGTCTCCAATTTTCTCTTTTATGTTGGTTATATTGTTTGGTGCTCAAGTTAAATATGCTCATTAACTTGTTTATATTTGTTGAGGTATGTATGTATGATTGTGCAAAAGGGTATGTGTGTACGTATGATTTGTTTGAATATTTTGACACAATCATATGCACTTTAAATATATTTATTTGAATATGCTAATTAACTTGAGCAGATTCAATTTATTTTGTTGTGATGCTGCAAAAATGCATAACTCGGTACCAAACTCTTATATAAGTTTGTTAGATGTTAGTATATTATATTATATGTTATTTTTTCTCCTTGCCAAAACTTTAGTTTTGGACCTCCAACTCCTTTAACCTTTAACATAACTAGTATAACCAATTGTGCTACCCCTCCCATCCCAATCGCACACATGTTTTAACTTTCAACATACTCAATATATGCTTCTTTTGCAAGAGACTATACAACATATTCCCATGCTCTCGTCATGGTGTCCCATGTTTCTTCTGGTTTAACAATTTTTGGATTCGTATCCTCAAGCATGAGAAATCTTTCACTTTGACATTCAACTTACATTTAGCTCTCACGTAGTATGTAGTGTAAAACACATACAACAAATGAATTAACGTTAAAAAAAAAATTCAACAACATTCATCAGTGCGGTATCCTACTTATAATTAACTTTTCCTCTCTCTAAAAACTTTTTCTCTGCCCTCTCTCTAAGCTTAACCGCCGGCCACCTCCCTAAATCCAAATAGCCATCCCTTCTTCTCCGATATAGCCTCTTTGACCGCTGGTATGGAGCTTTTCTCTCTACATCACCACGTTTTTCCACCTTTTCGACGAACTCTCTCTCTTCTCTGTTCCTAACTGCTGTCTCCTTCGTTTTTCCGGCGAGCTATTTCATCTACTGCGCGCTGGTGTTCCTGTGGGTGCGTATCTGTGCTTGTTGGGCTCGGATCTTGTGCTTTGGGTGTTTGGGGAATCTATTTTTGCTGGCGGGTGTTTGGTGTTTGTCTGATTTGAGGTCGTGTGTGGTCTTGGGGTAGAGAAGTCGAGGTTGGTTGGTTCGATGGTGATGACTGGAGGTTTTTCGGTGGCGGTGGTGGTTTTGGGGTGGGGTTTTGGTGTCCATACCGCAGATCTTTTGCTGTTATGGGTGATGGGTGTTGTGGTTCCGGTGGTGGGTGTGTTCTTCTTGTGGTGGTGGAGGTGGTTGTTTTAATAGTTTTAGGTTTGGGTGTGTTATGGTTTTCCGGCGAGCCCTTCATATTCGCAGGCTTGCTGTGTTTTTGTGGTCCTTTTCCTTGTTGTGTTCTCTGCCGGATTGTTTTTGGAGTTGTTGGGGTGTTGTTGGTCCAATTTTGTGCTGCTGGTGCGGATCTGGGATCTGTTTTGGTGGTTTCAGTGTTGTTTTTATGGCCGGGGAGGTGGTAAGGTGAGGATCCGGGGGTTTTGGCGTGTTTTCGGTGTGGCGGAGGTGGTCTTGTTTTGTGTTGTGGTGGTGGGTGGAGGTTTTGGTGTCGCGGTGGTGTTTTTGACGAGGAGTGTCGTGGATGTGGAGGAGTTGGTTCCGGTGTTCCTGTTGAGTGGTTGATGCTGAGTGTGATGGGCTGTCGACGGAACGTGAGACTCTGACCGCTTCCAAATCTGTTGAGATTTGCTGGACTCTTTTTTTGAGTCCCTGCTGGTGTCCAAATCTGGTGAGATTTGCGTAGGTGTTGACTATTTTGGTGGCCGTGCCGAGACTCGTCGACCTTGGTTTTCTTGCTACAGTTGACTCATTTATTTTAACTCGTAGAGATGCTGTTTGGTTTCTGATGGGCCGGTTAATTTTGCTTCGAGATCGGGAGTTAGAGTATAGTGGTGTCTTTGTAGGTCTACTTGATGTTTTTCCTAGTGGCTTGGAGGCTGAGGTCTCTCATCCTTTGGGAGTTGTATGGAGTTGACTTTGTTTAGGTGTTGTTGTGTTTGTTTTGGTGTGTTGTTCTACTGCACCTTGTTGCAGTAGTTTTTGTACTCTTTTTTCTCCATTGATATCTCTTATACCGATGGAGTGATATTAATAAAATTATTTGCCGTTTTAAAAAAAAATCAGTGCGGTATCCTCATAAGTGACAACTAGCATTGACATATTATTATCTGGACTATTCAACAAATGACAACACATCTCTTTAAGCCCAAGTAACATTATCCTCCTTTTCACAATTCACATAAGCAAACAAAATTCATAGGGAAGGGAATAGGGCTGCCCACAATTTGGTTGGAAGAATGCCCAAGTGTAGAGAGTAAAATAAGAAGGTTGGGGGCGCGTGAGATTCGGGAGATGCAAAAAGAAAATCTCCCAAATATATTAGTCTTTAGGCCCATATAGATTTGACCCATTAAATATCAATTGGTTTTTAGTTTTAAAAAAAATACAAATTATCTAAAAAAAATTCAATGAAATTGTGTACTTACGGACGAGATGACAACTCAGCAAGCCAAATTGGAAAGTTTCTCAACCAACCCACTGCCATTCCTTTTTACCCTTCAATATTTCAATTTTGCCCTTGCAGAAAAATTCGGTTCGCAAAAACCGAATTTTTTCTAGTGCAAACTCAGAGCAAAATTCGGTTTTTAAAAACCGAAATGTGTTTTCAAGGCAAAACAAACTTCGGTTTTAAAAAAACCGAAGTTTTTTGCAAGGACAAAATTGAAAATTTAGGAGGTAAAAAAGAGTGACGGGGAATTAGCTGGGAAACTTTCGCCAAATTGTGTATCTTAGATTGGAACAAATTTCCAGCAGGACCATCACACACCAAGTCACCAACCTAAATTTTGTACGTACTTGGAGGTTGATTTGTAGCCGTGAGTGTGCAGCACAAGAAATAAAAGTAAGCAAAGAGTAAGCGCAAGTACAAAAATACAACTAACTAACTATTCCTTTCCACGCAACACAAAGCAAGATATTTTGTGGCTTAGAACACAACCCGCGAAATCTCCACACCAATCAAAATTCTCCAAAAACCTTCATAGCTCATCTTTAATCTTTAACTTGCCACGTGTCACCATCATATTCCATCTTTCCACTTTTTGTTTTTTGTCTTGTTTTCAACAATAATTCCACTATTCTTCTTCTTCTTTCTTTCTCCGCTTCCACGCTCTTTTCACTTCACATTCACACTCTCTCATTCCAATCGTACCCTCACACACCATGAAAATTAGGGTTTAACTTTGATCCGCACATTCTCATTATCATTTATCAATGGCTTCATCTTCTCTACTCTCAACCGAACTCAATTTTCTTGCTCCTCAATTCACACCAAAACGTCGTCGTTCTCTCTCTAGTTTTTGCTCCCGTTCCTTTCCGAAGTACAAATACAGTGTTACTATTCGTACTCGAATTTGTGCTTTCAAGAAGGAAGAAGGTGCATTGGTTGAAGATAAAGTGAGCGATGTGAAATGGAATGGAAACGGAGCTGCTACTAAAACTGTTGTAAGCAGTAGCAATGGTTCTGTTAGAGGTTATGTGAATGGTAGTGGAAATGGAAGCTTAGTGAAGTATGTTAATGGTAATGGTGTGGCGGCCGAAGTTGTTGGAGATTCTGTTGAAACTTCGAAACGGAAGGAAGTTGGGAGGAAGAAGAGGTTGGAGGAAATCGGAAAAGAAGATGCTTGGTTCAAACGAAATGGTGAACCACAGGTTGAGGTATGTATGTATAATTGTGCAATGTTGTTTGGTGCTATCTAGCACCTACACTTCAAATTGAAGATGTGTCTGGTGCAGTGTATTTGTGTCAGTATTGTGTCTGGTGTCTATATCGATTGTGATTTTGAAAACTGATGGGTTAAAGAATTGTATGCCAGATGTGTTCGATGCTATGTAACACCGACACTTCAGATTGAAGCCGTATCTAGTGTGGTGTATTTGTGTCAGTATTGTGTCTGGTGTATGAGTCTGTATCGGTACTTCATAGGTTTAATGATTTGGATTGTGATTTTGAAAACTGATGGGAAAAAGAATTGTATGCTAGATGTGTGATTGTTTTTTTTTTTACAGGTGGCAGTTGCACCTGGAGGTCGTTGGAGCAGATTCAAGACTTACTCGACGATCCAAAGAACTTTGGAAATTTGGGGATTTGTTATTACATTTATCTTCAAGTCTTGGTTGAATCGTCAGAAGTTCTCTTATAAAGGTTTGTTGTTTCTCATTTGTAGATTATAATAGATGTTTTTGTTCCAAATTATTGGAAACATGCAGTTAAACAATAAATAGCATTTTGTGTAAGATGGAATTAGTTTATGCATCTCAATTGTTTAGAAGCATTCTTATTTATTTTGCTTATGAGTAAATATCGTAAGTTACACTAACTGAGAAGCTGAGTGAAAAAGCCTTTTTACCCTTTTCAAGATGCAGATGAGGTGTTTATGAATCTGCTGAGATTGCTCCATTATTTTGGGAGCACTTGGGAAGTTAGGTTTATTTGTAGAATTTTGACTAAACATCAATTTTGTTTATTCTTTAAATCAATATGTAAATGACTTGGAATCATGTAGTGCCTTTATTGAAGTTTGAAGAATCTCAGCATTGTGACTGTTTTTAATATTTGACTCGAAGATATTATTTTTAGGAGGAATGACTGAGGAAAAGAAAACCTTCAGGCGAAAGACCCTTGCCAAATGGCTGAAGGAAAGCATTCTACGATTAGGTCCTACATTTATCAAAATTGGCCAGCAATTCTCCACAAGAGTGGACATTCTTCCACAAGAATATGTTGACCAGTTGTCGGAACTTCAGGTTAAATTGGAGTTTTGAGCAGTACTTAAAAGATAATTTTCCTGAAATGAGATATTCTAAACTTGCTTCTGATGTACCAGTATTCAATTTGTCATTGTTATTAATGGTATTTATGGTTGTAAATGTTGCTTATCTAATTCACAAAAGCAATTGGTGCCATTTGATAAAGTTAATGACAAAATCACCTGGACCATGAAAAAACTAAAAGATTTTAATCAAGAAGAGAAAACCATATTAAGGTTCTATTTCTTTAGATCTTACTTACCTATTTTTTGGGTTTAGGATCAAGTTCCTCCATTTCCTTCAGAGACTGCTATGGCTATTGTTGAGGAAGAGCTTGGAGCTCCTATAGCTGGTATATTTGATCAGTTTGACTATGAGCCAATAGCTGCTGCAAGTCTTGGTAATCCATGTTTTACTTTGCATGTATCTGTAATAGAAACTGTGCAGTCATAGAAGGAAACCTGATTGAATGTACCTAGGTTTTAGATGTAATGTTTGCTTGGAAGAAAGGAAAAATGAATTATCTTTTTCCCCAACGCAGGTCAGGTTCATCGTGCGAAATTAAGGGGACAGGAGGTTGTTATCAAGGTGCAAAGGCCTGGTCTCAAGGATCTTTTTGATATTGATCTTAAAAATCTGAGGGTCAGTGTTAAACTTGATGCTGTGTGCATATGTAACATTACTGTTTGATAATTTTATTACCTTGTTCTTGATTTTCTTATAACTTTTAATACCCACAAAAATTGACAAGTGTTCTTCTAAATATGTAATTTTCTTTCTTTCTATTTTTTCCATTGCATGATGGATGTTTAATAATATGGTTTCCAGCGGCCTTTGAAGACTTACAGAATTTCATAATACACTGATACCTGGGTCTTCTTTTGTCTCTCCAGGTTATTGCCGAATATCTTCAAAAAATTGATCCTAAATCAGATGGTGCAAAGAGGGATTGGGTTGCTATTTATGATGAGTGTGCCTCTGTTTTATATCAGGTGATGATACTTTTGAAAGTTTCTTCACTCTTGTACTTGAGATCAACTGAAGAAAATCATATGCCTAAGTGTTCATTGTATTGTATAACCTGTCATGGTCAATTAAGTTGCGTAGGAACACTACTATAGAGTTTGAATAGGTTCAGGCTAATGGAATGGGTTTAGAGGCTGGCTCTGCTTTTGGAGTGGCATATGGGAAAACCAAGGAAGTTCTTTTGGGTCATGAAAGGCTTTTCATATCAAGCTCCTAGTGAAAAATTAAATATTTCTGAAAGTTGAATAAGAGGCTTTTTATTCAAAAAAGGAAGTAGTTAACTAAGAATATTAGCTGAGTTGTTTTCACAGAAAGAGATAAGCTGGCCTGCAATTTTACCTGGCCAGTAATGGCATAAAATGGAACATTAGGATTTTTGTTGTGCAGGTGTAAATGTAATGCTTCAGAAATAGGCATGCTTGTTGAGTACAATGTCATCCATTGTTATCTAAAACCATGAATGGCATGATCACTTTATAAGGGTTAGAACTTTGACAACATATGAATAAAGGGGCTTTATAGGCTTTGGCAATAGCTGCAGGTTGGGGGTTGGGCCGGGTTCGAGTCGCAGATTTTGCTCTTGTTTCAGTATGATTTGTTTGCATGTGTTGTCTGCACATCCTCAACTTTATCTAACCCTGTTGATTAACATGAATAAACATTTTTCAGGAGATTGATTACACCAAGGAAGCTGCTAATGCAGAACTATTTGCAAGCAACTTTAAGAACATGGATTATGTGAAAGTCCCTTCAATTTTCTGGGATTATACTACCCCACAGGTTCAATCTTATTTTCTTACAAAAATATAAAAAGTATACATATTTACCACTGTTACTTCTGATGTCTTTCTTCATCCGTAATTTAACTATTTTTTTCCAATGCAGATTCTAACAATGGAGTATGTTCCAGGGATTAAAATAAACAAAATACAAGCGTTAGATCAGCTGGGTGTTGACCGGAAAAGGTTTATAGAATCTGGTTTTCTGTATACCAAACCACTATTGGCATGCTACCTTTTACCTGTGTGCATCTTAACTACCGATGGTGGTATCTATAATTCAAATTTAATTTAACGTTTTGTTTATCTTCCACAGGCTAGGGAGATATGCTGTTGAATCTTACTTGGAGCAGATTCTCTCACATGGTTTCTTCCATGCCGACCCTGTATGTTCCTGTCTCTAGAACTGCCAAGTGGCTTTTAAGCGAGTTTACATATTTCATGATTATCTTTCTGGAAGTTTGATTAGACGCTTCTCGTGGGTAACTAATATATACATTGTCCATGCAGCATCCTGGAAATATTGCAGTTGATGATGTCAATGGTGGAAGATTGATCTTTTATGATTTTGGTATGATGGGAAGGTATGTTGTTTATATACTTTGTATATTTGAAATACGGATTTACAGGTCGAGCATTTTAATTTTAGTGAGATGATTGCCTTTGCAACTGTAATCGGTGTTGCATCTTACAGTATCAGTCAAAATATCAGAGAAGGTTTACTCGAAGCTTTTTATGGAGTTTATGAGAAGAGTCCAGATAAGGTAAAAATACTGATTTTTCCGGACCGGGTCTCATATTGTCTTGAACACTCTGCCATGAAATTCCATTTTTTTAATCTAAATTTATTACCAAATGATGCTTATGCACTTATACAGGTCCTTGATGCAATGATTCAGATGGGCGTTCTTGTCCCAACTGGAGATATGACTGCTGTTAGACGAACAGCACAGTTCTTCCTCAATAGGTAGTTTATTGTGCCAATTTAGTGGGAATGCATCTAAAGTACAAACCTTGAGAGACTCAGCAGTAGTTTTTCTATAAGCGAACACTATATTGATCATAAATGATTGATTTCAAAGAACCTGCACATGCTGCTTAAGACCTCTAGAAAAGTGTTATAAACTTATAAATACGAGAATCTAATATTGGTTGTAAAAATTTTTGCTCGTTAGTTGGGGTTATGCTGAAGCACTTGGATGTGCTGATTAGTCATGTAAGGAATATAGTGATATTAGGGTTGGCTCTAGTCGTATGTTCAAACGCTTTGACTCAAAGGTCATTGGTATGATTCTTGTTTGTTGGTTTCGTTGATAGGTAATGTGTAAGTAGTAAGTACGACCATAGCCCTCGTTAAGGTTTATGACTTGCCCTGTCCTTGAAAATACGCAGCCTTTTTCACACAAAAAAAGAAAGAAGAAATAGTGATATTTTTTGAAATTTTTTACTGCACATTTCTGAGTAGTTGATATTTAGGTTTATATTTTCTTTCCTTGCTAATATTTTGATTTAGGGTAGCTCTCTCTACTGAACTACTGATTAGTTATGTCAGCAGTTTACTGCAATCTTTGACTTTGAGCTCATCAATTTTTTTTTCTTTAGTTTTGAAGAACGTCTGGCTGCACAAAGGAGAGAGAAAGAGTTGGAAGCAGCTGAAGTTGGATTCAAAAAGCCATTAAGCAAGGAAGAAGTAGTAATGAAGAAGAAAGAACGTTTGGCTGCTATTGGTAATGTATCGGGTTTAATTATGTCTGTCTTTAGGTGTAGATTACTAGAATGTATGCATACTCCAATTATTGCTTATGTAGTTGACTATACGCAAATAGGAAAATAGGTGAGTTGTTGGGGAGATATGACCAAAGTAGTATTTATAAGGCATGAGTAACCTCGTCCCTTTAACTAGCTTTTCGCTTCTTGCTTAGCCTCTGTACCTGATCTTGCCTTTTTCAAAAGAGATGGTTTAATTTTCCACTAATCTTTGGTATGTACCTAGATCTGAACACAACTCCCCTTATTAAGAAGAAGCTTTACATTGGGGTTCATACGAGTATCAAGCGGTTTGTGTTTTAGCATCCTTGTCTCTTGCAGAATGCCAAGTTCATACTTTCTTTAAGAAACAACAACGCTTTTCCGTGATTGTCTGTGTTGGAATAGATGTTGCTTCAGGTCATTGATGCCTTTTTGATTATCACTTATAATAATATCATCTACAAACACCACCAAATAAATGTGTTTGCAATGATGATCATCGTAAGAATACTGAATGATCTTCTTCACATGTCAAGTCAAATTGTTGAATGACCTTGCTAAGAATACCAAATATTTATTTGCCATGCAGAGGGGGAACGAGGGTCCATCTCCGACTTTCCTCCAAAGCAAAACATCTTGAATGGGATAGTGCTTCTTGAACAATCTTAGGAATAGTTACAAATGATATAGTAGATAAGTACAGTGGGAAGGTTATAGTCAATGATAACTTAATTATAAATGGGGTGAGGATTAATTATTGAATATTTAACTTCAATGGGAAGATCCCCAAACCATGTTTGGGCAAAAGCTGACCTCTTGTAACGTTTGTCCAAACTCCAAATATGGCTTGGGATCTTACCTAGGGAAAAAGAAACATGCTATTAGTTTGATGAGATTATGAAGTCCAGGGGCTTTTCACTTACTTTTAACTCTCATCCTTTAAACAGGTGAAGATTTATTGTCCATTGCAGCAGACCAGCCCTTCCGGTTTCCTGCAACATTCACATTTGTTGTTAGAGCCTTCTCAGGTAAATATTACTGAATTTAATGTCCTACTTTGCTTGTTCTACGCATGTGACTGCAAAGTAACAGGTTGACTTTTTTCTGCAGTTTTGGATGGCATTGGAAAGGGACTTGACCCTCGTTTTGATATTACCGAGATTGCCAAACCGTGAGTGTTGTTTTCATATTTTGTAAACTTTTAAACATTGAAAGTTTTTATTTCTTTTCAATCACACCCATGACAAAGAGAATTTTGGCACCAACCACATGCAGCATGACCCCTGGAGGGTATGATGTAATTGGAACATTTTTGCCCAGAGGAGCTAGTGCTCCTGCATAATTTTTTTTCCATGTCTTGTTTCTGTTTCTTGGCCTTTCAGGTCTCCAATGTACCAAGATAAAATTAAAGTCTTCAAATTATTTGTGTTGCATATATAACACAACTACTTCCTCCTATCTTTGTAGTTATGCTCTGGAGTTGCTGAGATTCCGTGAGGCAGGGGTTGAAGTTATCATAAAGGCAAGTCAATAACTTGTTCTATCATGAATGTATTGCTATTATGATTTCGTTTCTCATATCATTCTTCTATATATACAGGACATCAGAAAGAGATGGGATAGACAATCTCAAGCATTTTACAACTTATTTAGACAGGCTGATAGGGTTGAAAAACTGGCTAACGTTATCGAGAGATTGGTCTGTATTGTATTTTTTGTTGACATAATTTGAGTTATTTATTTGATTTGTATCATTTGTTTGTTTTGGATTTCTGATATTCTAGATCATATATTGATGGACATCATTTTTCCACAGGAGCAAGGTGATCTAAAGCTTAGAGTTCGAGCTTTGGAATCTGAGAGAGCATTCCAACGCATTGCAACTGTGCAGAAGACAATTTTGAATGTGAGTGAAGCTGTCTCATAACAGTTGGAATGCAAATTTTAATTATTTACTGGGATCTAGTTGGAATGCAAATTTTCATATGTTTGTCATTCTTGCTTTTATATGTGGCCTGCAAAATTCAAACTCGTTATCTTCTGCAAGTAACTGTTGGTTGTTGTGCGGCTGTGCTTGCAATGGAAGCAGCAACTCATGAAAATTGATACATTTACTACTTCATGCCTACATTAAATAAACTTACCTACTTTTACATTATTGTACTTCAGTTTTTTTAACTTTAGATTAAAAATAATAAAATTGGGACATTGGTGAGTGCCCTTGCATGTATGTGTTGGTTTTCATGTTGCAAAAGTATGAACCATTTTTTAACATGAATATTCTTATTTTTTTAAAATTCTTTTTTCAAGAGATAAGTGAGTGATGGATGTGTATACTACTGATTTTTGACAAGTATATTCCATGCATGTATATATTGTAAACCACATGCAGACATGTTATTAATAATAATAATAATAATAATAAATTCTTCTGGTAAAGGGATAATGCATATTCTTGTTGCCATTTTTGTCTATTAACAGGCAGTAGCTGTTGGGAGCCTAATAAATCTTGCAACAATTTTGTCTCTTAATTCAATTAGGGTATGCTGTTCTTATCTCATTTGTCTTTCTTGTGGTGATTATCACATCAGTTAATTGATTATCTGATTGTACTTTCTCATTTAATAGTTGCATCTTATCTTTTTCAGGTGCCTGCCACTATAGCATATTTCTTTTGTTCAATCTTTGGTTTTCAAGTTCTCTTTGGCATCGTGAAGATCAAGAAGTTAGATGAACGAGAACGGTTGATTACTGGGACTGCATAGACAACTACTAGGTGAATATTGCTCTATTATTAAAAAAATATGAAACATCCATATTAAGATAATATGCAAAAGTTTAAACTAAACTACGTAATGAAAAGAATTACTTAGCTCCCGTTGAACAAGTTTTGTGGTCCTTGACATGCCCCAACTGATTACTTTTTGTTTGATATTTAGCCCATTGCAGATATAGGATGGACATGTTGCTCAGGTTACGATCGTGGTTAGAAGTTAACCTTCAAGAGCATCCATTAGGAGCTCAATGTAAAAGGCAACATCTTGAAAGACAACATTGTGCAAAAACAATCAACCGGAAGTTGCAGTTATATTGGAGGCTTCTTCTGTTCAATTGATTAATTTGCTTAAAAGATTGGCCCTGAGGTAGACCAGCCACATTTTTGTCAATAATACGTATTCCCTCTTTCTCTCTCATACATCTCCTTCCATAATTATATCCGCCAGGTTAAGTACTAACATTTTATTATTGTTTTTATTTAGTACCTCATATCTGTATTAGTAAATTATATAGGAATTAGTATAGGTTTATTGTTATGAGTATCATATAGTATGATATGACTTCCAATAAATTTTGTAACTGATGTACATAAATTTATTCAATAAAAATGCAATGTAAGTATTTACCAACCATATGTTGGAAGGATCCAAGTTCCCTATGATGAATACAACTCCCCTGTTATGTTAGTATTTGATTTGCTGAAATAATAAGCATGAAGCATATTGGAGTGTCAAGGGGGGCGGGGAGTACTCTTTGGATCCCCGTCCCCATCATCAACATTTAAAAAATAATCAAATTTATATTATTTTCAATCAAATTGATATTATTTTCAATCAAATTGGTAGTGAAAACAAAATTTAAACATGAAACAAATGAAAAGTTAAGACATTATTGTGAACTACAAAAGACAAAATAGAAGTGTTAAAATTTATTACCAATTAATCATAGAAATCGAATAGATGATTGTTTTGCACATAATACATTAAAGTAAAAAGTGGCTACTCTTTGTTTTTCTTTCAAATCCTAGATGTCCCTTTTTTTTCCTTTCCAATTTCCCTTTTCTCTCTCGACCCCTGTTTTCCCTCAAACCAGTGAAGATCAAACAGAGATTTAGTGGATATCAGCAAGAAAATGATTCCAGTAAATAATGAATGATAGCAGCTTATAGATCCTTTGCAATTACCAATATGGCTAGTTTCAGACAAGCTGGAGTGATTATTAACATGACACACACATATATCATTCAGTAAAGGAATCTGAATTCCTATTACAAGAAGCAAAACTATGTGATATGATGATCTAAGGTAAAGAGTTTGTATAAACATAGTCTTCATTCTCAAAAACAGTTGCTTTGGACTCACCACTTCTTCTCTTGCATTCACCCCTTTGCTTTTCACACCCAGCACTTCTCTACATAATAAAAATCCAGTTACTTATTTCAATAAAAAAAACCAGTTACTTAGATTTGTATATTAGTATATATACCCACAGAAATTAAAACAACCAATGAAAATAATAATAATGAGGTTTATAGAGAGAGTGAGATTCAAACTCACAACAGTTGCAGAACTCCCAGAAGCCAAAACTGCATCTTTGTTGATAAAGGATCCCTTTTGAACAGCACATACCACATTGAAGGTAAATAAGATAAAGAGAAACATAACAGGTATTAAGAGTCTCATTGTATTAGACCTAGCTATGGTATATGTGGTAGAGTGTCTATTGTATATAATATAACAGAGATAATTGTGGCCTAAAGAATTTATGAGACAGCTTCAACAAGATGTTGAAACTTGATAATTATTTATAGTTATCATTCATATTGAATTAAGAGTGTTTCAGCATTTTCCATTGACCTGTCTTTGGATTCCCCGGCATTAAAGCTCGACCCTCAAGAGTTGGGTTGGATTATATTGGCATTTTCTCCCTTATATACTATATAATAATATAGTGAGCCAACAGAAGAGATGAAGAGATCTCGTGTCAATTGTAAACATTTGTAACTGAAGTTTTGAACCCAAGTCAACCCTCATACCAGCTACCTACTCATCAGTGTTGTCTTTAAGAGTAAAAAATGGATTTAGCAACTCAAGTGGTTAATGAACTTTTCATAGGACGAATTTTTCGGAAAAATCCGAGTTTAATTTTTGATGGAAACAATTTTTGGTCGGACTCTACTTAACTCGTGACAAAAAAGAAAATTCTGAAACACAAATAAAAAAAATTGTTTACTGCCACACAATTACTACAAGTTTTTGTCACCGTCTCCATTTCATTGTCTTATTTGAAAAATTCTCTTCCCCATGACTCTCTTTTTTTCTTAAAGGTGATGATTCAATCTCAACCCTAGTGTTTGTTGCCAAGAGAATCCTCTATAAATCCAAATTTGTTGTTGGCTTCAAAATTCCTCAAATCCTTATTTTCCAAACAACAAAACAACATATTGGAGAAGGTCAAGAAAATTATATTGGAGAAGTCCCACATTGCTTAGAATAGTGAAGCAAGGGGGAGCTCAATGCTATATAAAGAGACCTCAAGTTCTTTGTTTCAATACACCATGTAGTAACACTTGTAAACACTTTATTTAAGTTTATATTTGTGTTTGATTCTTTTTCTCTTATGTTCTTGTTTTAGAGTATTTGAAATGTAGTTCAAGTATTTACTTTGGAGAGTGTGGGTGTACTGTTGTCATGGGTAGTTGAGAGTGAAGTCTATGTGTTGTAACAATTTTCACATAGTGTTTATTCTCTGGTTGTCGGTTTTGACAACGACCGTGGTTTTTTCTCCGGTTTTGGAGTTTCCACGTTATATTCTTGTGTTGCAATTGTGTTCTTTTATTTTCTCTACGCCAGTTATTTTCCAACAACTAGTATAAGAGCAACTGGTTTGATTCTGGGTGGGAGGGAGTTCCGCTGCGAAGGGCTAGAGAAAATTGATGGAAGAGTCACGTTTGACTTGTAGAAAATCAAGTCAAGGATGTGCTGATACAATCAGGGTTACACAAGGTCAGTTTGGAGAGCGGTGATAATAATACTCGACATCAGTCTGGAGAGGCGGTGCTAAAAATACTGGGTTACGTCTGAAACAACAACTTTATTATGAGGATGCGGAGGCGCTAGTTCAAGTTGTGAATCGGTGGAGTATTGAGTCATGGACTTTGGATGCTGCTATCACATGTGTTTGAAGAAGGAATACTTTGAAACTCTCGAGCTAGTTGAAGGTGGAGTCTGTCATCTTGGTGGCGGGAAAGCCTAACGTTCAAGGTATGGTTTCAGTTTGTCTTACGAGGTTTGACAATTGTGGTTTCTTTTACGACATGTGAGGTATGTTTATGGACTTTGATGCAAAGATAGTTGGTTCTACTATTGGTCATACATCAGTTACTAGTGGTGATTCTCATGATATTGTTAAGTTGTGAGACTTCGGTTGGTACTTGTTAGTGACATGAGTTTAGTTGGACTAGTGAAACAAGGTTTACTAGGCGGTGAAACTGAACTGGAATTGTTGGAGACTAATAATGGCTTGAAGTATGATTCAGAGTAGTTTAAAGAGCTCAAGGTGAATCGGGAGCAGTATGTGTCTTTATGGTATTTCCGCTATACCATGGAAGAGGACGTGTTATTGCTACGGGATTCAGAACAACACACGAGCATTGGTTGGCATTGATGCAAGGTGTGTGGTGAGTTATCTCGATGGCTGATGAACTTCCGGGAGAGCCAACATGGAAGTTGCACCATAAGTTTTCAGCAAGGTTTCGGGATGTTCAAATTCTTGGGATGACTTGGTTCCAAGTGGAGAAAATTCTTGGGATGGTTTAGTTCCAAGTGAAGAAAATTCTTGGGATGGTTTAGTTCCAAGTGGAGTATGCTTTTTATGGTGGAGTATGGTAATTTATTTTGTCGGTATAGACAATGAGAATTATGATTGTCGGTGAAGACAATGATTGTCGGTATAGACAATGGAAGCGGAAGATAATAATTGCCGATGTAGACAATGAAGATTGAAGACCATTACAATCAAGATAGAGATTGTTGGGGTTGATTGCAATGTAAGTCCCACATTGCTAATGAAGGAAAAAGAAGGTCAAGAAAATTATATTGGAGAAGTCTCTCATTGCTTAGAATAGTGAAACAAGGGGGAGCTCAATGTTATATAAAGAGACCTCGAGTTCTTTGTTTCAATACACCATGCAGTAGCACTTGTAAACACTTTAAATTTATATTTGTGTTTGTTTATTTTTCTCTTATGTTCTTGTTTTAGAGTATTTGAGATCTATAGTTCAAATATTTACTTTGGAGAGTGTGGGTGCACCGGTGTCATGGGTGGTTGAGAGTGAAGTCTATGTGTTGTAACAATTTTCACATAGTGTTTATTCTCTGGTTGTCGATTTTAACAACGACCGTGATTTTTCCTCCGGTTTTGGAGTTTCCACATTATATTCTTGTGTTGCAATTGTGTTCTTTTATTTTCTCTATGCCAGTTATTTCCCAACAGCGCCCCACGACAAAACCCCTACACCCTCGTGCAGGCATCAATGACAAAACCAAGAATTACGCAAAACAATTGTGCCCCTAGTTGGTACTCCTGCTCCCCGCGCAGGTGCCAGTGCTGAAATCATGAAACTCCAAAAGCATTGCGACTAGCACAACTCCCTTTGCGCCTAGCGTCGGGGGCAGAACCTGTCTTCTAGAACTTACTAGATTTTAAGGCAAAATACAACAGTGATAAACCGTCACTTTTTGAGAAAAATTGGATTGAATTAGCCAACCTACTTAGAATATGCTTTATTCGCAAATTTGAGTGTTGCATGTATCTTTGGTTTGGTTATTAGTATATTCATGCTAAAACCTTATTTTGTTCAAATTCTCATGTAGCTAGAGTTCTCTAATTGGCAAATAAATGTAGTGTCTCATACGTTGGCTAGGATAGATACATATATGGTCTATCCTCCAATTTTTATTTTATTTTTCTTTCTTTTTTTTCTTGAGAGGAGATGTTATTCCTTTATTGAACAAGTTAATTAATATTAATTTTTTTATAAGATGAAAATTAAAAACAAACAATATAGAAAAAGAAAAGAAATTAAGCGCGCGAACGAACGACACCTACAACATCAACCATCAATATGAGATTGAGTTGAGACAATTATTCTAAATTTTGAAGGCACCGTTGAAGGATACCGATTTTGAACATAATAGTATAAATGACAAAATAGACAATATATCTCTTCTTAAAAACAAAATAGGGTTGATTCTTGAAGATAACTTGACTCATATAAAAAACAGATATTTTAATGTTGGCTCGATGATTATTTTTATAGTGGATTCAAAAGTGTTAGTCTAGTTTTTTTTTTTTTTTTTTTTTGTCAAAATAGTCTAGGGGTTAAAATTCAATTTTAAAGATGAATAAATAGTGTCCGAAATTCAAATAATATCAAATGAACTATGCTTACCTTACTAATTCAAAGTGTAAACCATATAGAATCAAATAAAGTGAAAATAATAAAATTCAAACCCAATGATGAATAGATATTTTTTTTTTATATATATATAATAGATATTAGTAAAAAAATAAATAATAATAAAGTAAATTTATGATTTCAATAATGAAATTCAAAACATAATTTATGGTTAATTAATGAAATCCAAGGAAAGGAAGGAAGGACATTTTAGGGAAAGAAAAAAGCAAACAAAAACATAGTAGTCTTTTTCAAATTCCCATGAAGAAGCAGTCCACGTTGGGAAATAAATAACAAACACGCAAAAAAGTAAAACACACATAAACAAACATATTACTTCCTCGGTCCCAAATTGATTAACAACTGTTTCACACATGCTGATACATAACTTTGATGATTAATATTTTTAATTGTATAATAGTAAAAATTATAAAAATTTGATATTTTAAAAATACTCATCAAGACGAATCCAACAACATCTTATATGTTAATATTTATTTTTATTTATTAGTAGAAAAATATGGTCAAAACAATATGTGTGAATAGTACAATATAATCAAATATGTCACTCAATTTGGGACGGAGGGAGTATGCGTCTGGTTCTGCCACGATAAGAATTGATTCCAACAGAATTAATTTTAGTTAGAAGTGAGTTAAATATAATTGATTTATATTTGAATACATTAATATAAACGCGATTCACAACCTTTTTTGTGTAGTTTGGATAATTTGAATCACAACTATTTTTAAATGCATGATTACCAAATTGGGTTTTATTTCATTTAAAAAAAATGATACTACTCTTCCGTCCAAGATCCTTTTTTACGGAGTATTTCTTGTTTCTCCTTCCTCCATCTTTAAATATTCTTCTCTCAACCCATAAACACAACCCCCATCATCATGCAACAAAAAAAACCCAAATTGAAGTAATAGTTGATGATAGTGATCAAGGGTAATAAAGGAATAAAATGAATATTGAAGCTCTCACGAGGTTTTGCACGCATATTGTTAGTTACTGTTATTGTCATTAACAAACAACATTTCAAAATCTCTGTTTTTCCTCTTCACGAGGTTTTGCATGCTTAGTAGCTCCTCCTCTTTACTACATACACCCCTCCTCTTATAAATTCTCTCTTTTCATTCCATTATTACATTACCAGATAAAATGTCCATAACACCATCATCATCAAGAAAACCCAAATGGCACCACCATCAACCTCCTCCTCCAACACCAAGAATCCTTCACTTCCCTCGCCGTCCTCGTCGAAGACTCCCTTCTTCCGCTGTCCCCCGGAGGGACAACAACATGTTGGCGACTTTGTTTGATAGAGAGAAACAAGCACCTTGCGAGGAGAGAAGGGAGAGAGTTGTTAATGAGAATGGTGGTGGTGGCGGTAATGGGTCGTCGTTGGAAGAAGAGAAGTGGAAGTTTCAAGCGGAAATGTTGAGAGCAGAGTGTAATTTGTTGAGGATGGAGAAGGAGATTGCTGTTAAGAAGTTGGAAAGGACTCGTTCTAAGATGGAACGGACTCTAAGATCTGCTGTTCATACCCTTGTTTCTGTTAGTTTCACTTTCCTCTTTGTTTCTCCAAAATTTCATTTTTCATTTGGGTTTTTTCTTTCACCTTTAAAAATTGCATTTTTAGAATTGTCTTGTTTCTAAATTTATCTTTTGTTTGGATAAAAACTAAATTAAGTACTTATAGCTTAAACACATACTATCATATATGTGTAATCAAATATTTCTATAATAAAAGGTAAAATAAAGTCAAACCATTGTTTTCATATAACGGGAATTCATAAGCTCAATTGGAGAGTTTATGAATATGAGCATCTTTGGAGATAAACAACTTATTTGCATCTTATAGCATAAGCGCTTATCCTGATAAGCGCTTATGTATAATGTATAAGCTAACATAAGCTAGTTTTATAGGGAAAGATAAAATAAAACTAAATTGTTTTTGTATATACTAAGAGTTTACTTCATAAACTATATTGGAAAATTTATGAAAATAAGCTGAAAAAACTTGTGAAAATTGTCATAAGTTGTTTTCATAAGTTCTCCCAAACAATCTCACAAATAAGTCCAAATAAGACAATCCAAACTGGCCCAAACATTTCCTAAATTGTTTCCATAAGCTCTCTCAAACGGCGTTCTCACAAGTGTTTATGTGAGTAGATATACTTTGTTTTATGATTTGTTTGTCTATGATATGTTATCTTATGGTGCAATTTTTAAGGTTAGTTGTCCCAAAATTTTGAAAGTAAGGTAGTTATTGTCATACTGGAATATGCTATTTTCAGTTGGCTTTTATTCTTGTAAGAGTAAAATTATGTCATTGTTATTTATAATATGTTTTTAACAAGATGGTTTGGTTTGTTTGATTTGATCTTTAACTTAGAAAGTGGAATGCAGGGAAGAATAAAGATTTGTGAAGGAAAGAACATTGACAGGGCTTTGGACGAAGAAATTCGTGAGTTGACAGAGAAACTTAAGAAGTTGCAAAAGAGATCAACGGTTAAGGATTTTGAGAGAAGGAGGAGGAGTAGCAGAAATTTTGACAAACAAGTTTCCGTTCTGCAGAGACGACTTGAGAAGATTGGAGGACCATCAGATGAGATATATCTGAGGGAGTTTGAAGAGATGGAAAATGTTAGCTTCTCAGTTAAAAGAAGTAGCAGATTTGATGATAGTGTTGTTGCAAGTGGAAAATTGAATGTAAGTGTAAAAGTAACCATCATGTTTTGCCTTATTTGCTTAACTTCTCGATCCATCTTTTAAGTTTTCAGTTTTTATTGAACTTTTTACAGGTAGAGATTCTGAGAAGGAAAATGGAGGGATTGTCAAAGGGGATATTATTAGAGAGAATGGAGGAAGAGTACAATTCACTGCTGTCTACTGCTAGTAGTTCTCTTTCAAGTTCTGGTTCAAGTTCCAAGAGAGTTGAATTTCAAGTACCTCATCAGGTAAATTCATTATTTATTTGCTCTTCACTAGTTGATTGTAGATTATTGTCAATAATTAGTCTTTTTATCATATAGTAATACCTGCATTCTTTGTTAGCTACGTACCTAATCCAATTTTTATCTGACTTTAAAATTCCCACCACTAATAAGAAAAGACAAAACGGGACATGCACCGACAATGTAAAATAATTTTACATTGTCATCCAATACCAACTATGTATTCCACGAAATCACCCCACTACACCCCACTTTAATGATATGATGTGGAGGAATAACTTATTTCTATTGGACATTTGTGTAAAAATATTTACACTGACGTAGCCTGTCAATTAAACTCAAGTTGATTTGACTTTCGCAGAGTGTTTATTTTGGAGATTAATTTTGATGTACTGTCAGTGTGAAAAAATTTACGCTTTCAAGCGTCAATATCATGACCCAATCTAAGCCCAAGTAGTTTAAGGACTAAGAGTTCCCTTAGATGACGAGTCACCGCTTTCTAAAAGGATATAGATAGATTCATTAGGATGAATCAAGATTTGTTAGAGTGGCATGGATATCTTGTTATGCTTAACGTGTTTAAGTAGCGAATCGGTGACAATAATAATAAACGAGAGGAATACGGAGAAAGTTCCCACAAGGCTCGAGGGATTAGTCTATGCAGTTGCGTGCAACGCAGAGGATACCTGGCTTACGCAAAAAAAAAAAAAAAAAAGAACATAGAGAATGTCTAGTTTTTAGAGTAATTTAGCCTTTATTTCCTGTTACTGCATTTCTTATTCCTCTAATGTACCTCTACCAGTGGTATATATATAACAGTCAACCAAGCACCGATAATCATTTGTATGTTTGACTTTTAAGGTAGATATGATTAAAATCAAACATTTTTAATGATTTGGCAATTATGATTGATTGATTGATAGTGTAAAATACCATTAGTTCATATCAATTACATTGTTTTCTTAAACATAATAAAATAGCAGAATTCATTTGAAAACACAACCTTCTTGGTTAACTTAATTCAAAGAATGAATTGAATTCTTATCAAAATCTGTATTGACAAATCATGTAGGAAATATTGCCAAGTGAAGGGAACTTGTGTTCAGGACATTGCAAGACAATTGTAAGAAGAATAGTGGAGCAAGTTAGAGTTGAGACAGAGCAATGGTCCCAAATGCAGAAGATGCTAGGCCTGGTGAGGGAAGAGATGGAAGAACTACAAGCTTCTCGAGATTTCTGGGAAGAACGCGCCTTGCATTCTGATTCTCAAATCCAATCTCTACACGATTCTGTAAGATCCCACCGTTTACTTCTGGTGTTTCATGTTTTCATTTTCACTGATAAAATGTTGGAACCGTTTACATTTGGTGTTTCCTATTTGTGTTAACATTGTGTTTTCTTTCACACAGGTGCAAGAGTGGAAGCAAAGAGCTCTTACGTCCGAAAGTAAGAAAGATGAACTTGAAGCGAAACTTTCCGTTCTTTATGGTGATCTTGAAAAGTTGAGGAACGAACAACATGCAGTGAAGGGGACGAAATGTTCATCGAATGCATTGGACACGCAGAATGAGTTCGAGAAACATATAGTAGTTTTCAGCTCAAAGGAAAATAGCAGTAATGTTACAGAAAACAGAAAACGTAGTGAGGTATTAAGGAAAGGAGAAAGAAAAACACATGCTGCTAGTGCTAGAGGTGGATTACTAGTTCCAAAGCGACCGCCATTTCGAGATATTGGGAACAACTCATCGTTGTTGATGAGGGAAAATGGCCAAACAGTTTTCCCATTGCATTGCCATCTTTCTTCAAATGCTGAGAAAACTTATCACTTGAATGCATGATGATCAGTTCTAACATTAAAATTATGTATCCTATCATAATCAGGCAAAGAAAGTGCACAATGATTTCGGTGTTTCGCGTTTTAAAACCGGTGGTTTGGGATCTGTCATGTAATATGTATTATGCTTAGAGAAATAAAGCCGGCATCCATTAAAAACTTTATAGTTTACCCAGGTGCGAGATTCATCCAAAGGAAGATGAATGTGTAATGTGTATGCTGGCCTAATATTTAGGGTGTGTTTGGATAAATAACTTATTTAAGAGTTTATTGAAAAACTCTTATCATATAGTAAGTTATTATCAATATCAATAATTCTTATCAATGAAAATGGAATGTAAGTATTTACCAACCATATGTTGGAAGGATATAAGTTCCCTGTGATAAATACAATTTCCCCTGTTATGTTAGTATTTGATTTGCTAAAATAATAAGAATGAAGCATATAGGAATCTCAAGAGGGCGGGGAATAATCAAATTTCTATTATTTTGAATTAAATTGGAAATAAAAAAAATTATTAGCACCCCATAAAACCACTCAAGATCTGCCACTGAGGATATATAAGACAAATGTTTGTTTATCCAAGCAAAACCTTAATCTAATCGCAACGATTACAAAGGCGATATACAGGGATGGCAATTAGATGACTGACTCTAGGCATTGTAAGACCAAACTCTTCTGTCATGTCCAAATCAGTTGGTAACATATGTTAGGCAATTTCCAATCAAAGCAATGCACAAGTTGAGCCACCACTAAACGAATCACAGTTAGTCCCAATTGCAATCCAGGACAACCTCTTCTACCAGAGCCAAATGGTATGAGTTGAAAATCATGCCCTTTAACATCTATGTTGCTTCCTTCAAATCTCTCAGGCCAAAACCTTTCTGGATCAGTCCATGCATTTGGGTCTCTCATAATTGACCATGCATTCACAATGACCCTTGATTTTTTAGGTATGAAAAAGTCTTCAACCATGCAATCTTCCAAGGATTGGTGTGGTACTAATAGCGGTGCTACTGGATGGAGCCTAAGGCTTTCTTTTATAATCATGTACAAATACTCTAACTTGTTCAAATCTGATTCCTCCACTTTTCTCTTCATACCCACCACAATTTCTAATTCATTTTGCGCTTTTTTCATCACTTTTGGATTCTTTAGTAGCTCTGAAATTGTTCATTCAATTGCTGTTGCAGAAGAATCTATTGAACCCACTAACATATCCTATGAAAATGAACATGTAAAGTTAATAGTGTGACATCTAGTCATAAAAATCATGTGAAAAACCAAGACAATACTTAAAAAATTAGTATTGTTGTGTAACACAACTACACAAAAATAGCTTGTAAGATAAACATGATCTAAACAATATAATCTATCACTTCTCTGGACAAACGTGGGCTGGATTGAATTGAGTTTGACCAAAATCAAAACTCGAATAACACACGATATTTTGGATTGGGTCCAACAAAATAAGGGTAAAATGTGATTTTGGTCCCTCTAATATTGCGAATTTGAGTTTTAATTCTTAAAAAAAAAACTTTCAATTTGCTCCTCTAATTTCAAATTACTTTCGTTTTAGTCCTCAATGTGGACATGTCACACAAAATGCTGACATGGCCAAAATCTGGTGACCAGACCACTGCCACATGTTCAGGGCCGCTGACTTGGAAAATTTCATAGACAAGATTTAAAACGAATTTAATAATTACTTAATTAACGAATTTCATTAAAAAAAATTCCAAAAATAACTCGTTTTAAGTAGTTAGAAAATAATTTATTGTTATTGATTAGATTATGAATCTTTTTACTTAACTGTAGGGATGATTATTTTTTTATGCTATTTGTAATTTAAATCAAGCATAATTATTAAAAAAAATTGCGTTTTTATTTATTAAAGGCCACTTTATATATTTGCTTACGGCCTCCAAAGCCAAAATTGTTATATTTTTATTTTTTCTACTATTTAAGCTAAACTGTTGTAGCCTTGAGAGCAATATTTTCATTCAATACATTTATAGAGATTTTTCTCAAGTTTGTTGGATTTCAAATTATTTACTCTCTTTGGTGAATTCCATAGCTTTATCTGACAGGTTTGTCGCTTGCAAACCTGTGTTTTTGTAATAGGATTAGCGATTGTTATCCTTCCCGCTTTCGAACTATGTCACAAACTCAGGACTTTTAAACCTTAACTATAGTTAGTTCTCCTATAATTATTTCAAAGAAAAAATAAATAGACATGCAAAATTTTGAGATGATATTGATGCACTATCACAAGCAGGCTACTATATGTTCTGTAAGCATTAGCATGCATGTAATCTTTGAATAAAAAAAAAAAATTAGTAATAGCAAAGCATGATTAAAATTAAGCTCAACTATATGATTTACCAGCATTATGGCTTTGATGTTGGGTCCTTCAATGCGATATTCAGATTTTTGAGTACCAACAAAGCTCAACATAACATCTACTGATCTACAAAATCCTTATTCTTATCATCTTTATTCTCAGATTGAATATGCTCATCAATAATTTTATCAAAAAATTCATCATAGATTTTTCCAATTGCCTTCATAGGCTTATGTAGCCCTTGTAAATCAAGTAGTCCAATATAAGGCAGCACTTAGTGTAAAAATCTTAGAACTTAAATCAACCTTTTTTCCATTGTTGGATTCTTCTCTTAGAATATTTATCAATAGGTCAAGTTCTTGTTCCCTCATGGTTCTAAAATAATTGATTTTTGCATGGCTCAACAATTCTGAAGTACACATTTTTCTCATGTTGCGCCAATAAGAACCATATTCACCAAAACTCAAGTTCCTTTGATCCCAAGATATAACTTTTGCTACCTCAGTTGGTGGTCTGCATGCAAAGACAATATCATGGGTTTTAAGGAAAAGTTCAGCTGCATGAGGTGAAGAAACAACTATGGTTGGTACTAAACCTAAGCGTAAGTGCATGATTGGTCCATATTTTTGTGATAGTTTGTGAAGATCACGATGAGGGTTTTGTCCTAATTTTAGAAGGCTACCCAAAATAGGTAACCCTATTGGACCTGGTGGTAATCTCTTTGATTTTTTCATGGTTCTCCATAGCCATAGACAAGCTAGGAAAGAAACTAGAAAAATTGATATACTAGTATAAATCAAAATCATGATAGCTTATTTTGGGAGATCTCAAATTGCTTTTTCGAAGAGTTATATTTTTGTGCTGCCAATAGAGAACCAAAGATAAGGTTATATATAGTCCCATATTGATTGGAAAAATAAAAGATGAGTAATATATAAGTAAGAGATCTATAAGTTCAATGATTTAAGATGTTAGGTTAAGGAGCATGTTTATTTCAGCTTTAAAAAGATAAAATCTTTCTTTGTATTTTTTAAAATAGATTTTAAAAAATTATTTTTCAAAATATTACAAGTTTTTTTATATTCGTTTTCTCTGAATTAAAACACTAATTTTGACATCATATAATATAAATATACATTATTGAAGATCAAAACATAGTCAAAATCACAATTTTTTAAAAAGTTGTATTTCAAAAATGATTTTTATGAAAATCTATTTGAAATAGCTTTAAAATTAAGAGATTCTCGGAAATTTTGATATCCAATTTTTTTTTCCAATAAAATGACGACTCCTGCTAAATTTTGATGATAGTCTGGTTGTACTACAAATTAATGGTCCTTTGTGATCAAGTTGTCACTTAGAACCTATGCTCTTGGGACCTTGTCCATGATAAACTAATTCATGTTTTGGTCACTTGGATAATCAGGGTATACTACATTAATTACATGGACTTATAGTGTTGTTTTAATGTTTATGATTTGTATGGTTGAAGTAAAATTGCATCAAGTGTAAACAATTTAAGAGACGTATCATATATCATATATCATATACATGGTTATTATTTTTTTTCAAGGAAGAATGCAATACTACATTTGCTACAACCACTTAATGTGTCATAAATTTAAATTACATTATGTCATATTTTAGAAAGATTTGAATTACACTATGAGAATAAATAATTGCACGAATTATTTTTTTAAAAGGCCAGATTTTTTTTAAAAAAAAAATAGAGGTATTGCGACTGTTACAAACTGACGCTAAAACAGACATGGCGACGGTTCAAAACTGCCGCGAAATGGATTAAATTAACAACTTTGTTCTTGCTTGTTGCGACGTAACGTTACCTGCGACGGTTTGTATGGCAGTTCACAAAATCGTCGCAATATGTTAGGACGACGCCAGGATCTGCAGCGTTTCATATACCGTCGCTACATAGATTTGCGTCGGTTCAAAATGGCCGCTAAACACTTCTACAATTGTCCCAAATTGCAGAATTTCTTGTTGTAGTGAATTATTGAAAACCAATAACCATTTAATTAGCTATATATAATTATTTATATAGATTCCTTTTTTAAAAAAAAATAATACTCCCTCGACCTTATTTATAGCTAAAATTATCTTATTTCACACTTATTAAGATTTTTTTTGTATTTACTGAACTATCTTTTATAATATATTAAAGTTGTCTTGGGACTATCCAATTATTTTAAGGGTCATGTTAACATGTGCCCTAAGGGCACATGTTAAGCTACCTAAAAGTAGAAAGTTTGTATTTAATGATACAAAACATTTAATGTTTAAATAATTAATGAATAGACAAATTGCAATAAATTTTTACTACATTTGTACTCTTAACATGTGCCCTTAAGGGCACATGTTAACATTCCCCTTTATAAAGTAGAACAATTAATAAGGGTATTTTACAAACATTAGCATTTAATAGAGTTAAATTTGATAAATTTTACTTATATTTAAGATCAAAAAATTTTGTTGACTTTTACTTTTAAATAAAGTCGTTATATACACTTTATAGGGGAGGAAAAATAATTCCACATTTCTCCCCAACAGATCCAATGAAAGCAGTGAAAGGAACCAAATCAAGACAAATCAAATCATTAGTGCTGCTGAGGAAACAATAACTTTGTGACCTGGACTAAAAGACAAATTAACTTGACATATTTTTCGGCTTTTATAAAAAGAAAACCTGACATTATTTTTTTCCTTATAGTATAATATAAAAATGTGTATATGTGGTCCCATAAGTCCTAACTCAACCGACAAAATTGCCGAAATTGTTAGACCGGACGTCGTGACCCGGGTTCGAACTCGGGATCTCACAATTATTTGTGAGTTTAATTTCAGTGGATTACCACTTTTTCTAAGACAAAAAAAAAATGTGTATATGTGAGACGGTGCAACCCTCCTCCAATTATTATTTTTTTTTTATAATATTATTTGAAGTTTTCTAAAGATAATGAAAGCACGTATGATAGGAATATACTTTTTTGTTTAATATTTTCTTTTAATAAGTTGTGATCTTAAAGAAATAAACAAGACCTATAACGAAGAAGCAAAAATTATCTTAATATGGTGATGTATAGTTTTTCATATATGAAGTAGATGATTCACCAATTCAATGATAGGGAATCTTAAAAATGATACACCAACAAACAATTTTAAGGAAATTGAAGCCGTATTAATATAAAGATTTTGATCTTTTGTTGTTGCTAAGTATACCTCATGGATTTCTAGTTATATGTCTAATTGATGAAAATACCTTAACATTATTTTATAAAGGTTCCTAAATAGACATCACATTGTGGAGTGAAAAATTTGGACATTTTTAGATAAATGTGTGATTATGAAAGTACACTCTCTCATTTCATTTTTGGTTGATTTTTTTATTACATTGTATTAAAATAAATGAGATTTCTTTTTTTGTTTTGTTATATGTATCCTAGTGACTAGAAATTTCACCTTAAAGTGGATAAGTGGGATTACCAGAGTTCGAACTCCGATCCCTGTATATATAATGCAATGTCCCTATCAACTGAACTAAGTTCACGGGACGAAATAAATGAATTTTCCGCCACTAAGTTGCTTTTTCTGACACTCACTTTCTGGCGGAGTTTTCCGCCAATAAGTTGGAGGAATATTCTTGTAGACTTTTAGGCGCTTTTTGTGGCGGGATTTTTCGCCAAAATTTTTACTATAGCATATGATTTTTTGACAGACCTGTTCCCCTAGTTAATATTCACTTTTTGGTGAAAAAAGGTGCCTTTTGAAGGATATTTTCCATTAGTAAATACAATTTTTCTTATAGTGTGTCTATGTACTAAAAAATTAATATTTTTTTAACTCTAAAATAGTTTTGGAACTATTATTCTCTCTCTATTTTTAAGAAAACTAACTTGATAGATTAATATTAGTACTACTACTAAATTAATTAATTAATGTTTTATTTAATTTTGATAATAATGTTAAAGCTTAAATGTTTAAAATCCTATAGCTCAATTGAAAAAAATGGTGAAATTGTTAAGCCGGACGTCGTGATTGAGATTCAAACTCCGGCTCTTTCACTTGTGTGTTGAGTTTGTCATTTCGTCTGTGTACCAAAAAATGTTAAGACTTAAATGCAGTTTTGGTCGTTATATTTTACAAAATCCGCAATTTTAGTCCCCTTATTTTTTTCACATGATTTTGATGATCCCCTATTTTAGAAGTTAAGACTTTTGATTTCCTTCTTCACTTGACCTTTAGATGATATGGTACATTCACTAGGGATGTGCCACTAGACACTTTAATTATATGACTGCCGCGTCATATATTATTATCTCCACATCATATATTATATCTTTGATAAAATTTCCAAATAAGAATTTATTTTTTATTAAATAAAATATATAATATTTGGAATTAAATAAAATCTTCTTCAATGTCTCAGTACACCTGATGACCCGAATCCTAACTCTTCAATTCTGTTATGAGATGACATATCCCAAATTCCCATTCCATGGACTTTGTATTTAAAATCCATTAAATACAATCAAATGTATATAACCCTCATTGGTGGTTTAGTCGTAGAAGTTTGAAACTTTGGAGTTTCAAAATTTTAGAAGTCTATGAAAAAAAAATCGTGTCAAAGAGTGAAAATCGGCTATTTTACACGATTTCAACAATTTAAACCATTCAAAATCGTTCCAAACTATGATTTTACCAAAAAAAAATATTTCTTCCTGTCATACCCCATTTTTTGACCAATCGCTTTTATGCGTCTTTTTACGACGGATTTTTCTTTGTTCGTTTCTGACGAAATTTCGGCAGAGAGGTATTTTAAAATACCTCATTTGGTTACATTTTATTTTCCTTTTATTATTTTCTGATTTTTATTTTATTATTAATTCATTTTTCGTTTTTTATTATTATATATATATTATTATTTTTATTTTATTTTAATTGTTATTTGTGTATTTTTTCCATTTTGGTGTTTTTTTTAAAAAGAAGTCCAGATCAGTTTTTTTGTCCAGGCCCAAAGGGGCAATTTTGTCCAAATTGAGTATTTTTCATCTGTCCAAACCCTAATCCTGACACAGTATTTATACTGTGTACTGTGCACAGTTTCCAAGGGGTCAGAAACACACCACCACAGCTTCCTTTTCTCCAATCCAGATCAAATCAAAAAAATCAAAAACAACCAAAAAGATCACAAAAAACTCAGAACAAAGAATTTCATCTTTCTCATTGAAAAAATCACGAACCCAGAATCTTCCATCGTTATTCATCATCGTTCCTCATTGTTCATCAACAGAAACCAAAGCACAACAAACCCATAACATCAAACCCTCATCAAATCACAAATCCAGAAACGAAAATCACAACACAAATCCATCACCAATTAAATCAAATCCAGAATCCGAACCGGATCCGAATCCAAAACAAATCAAATTCAAAACCATCAAACGAACTGAAAAACCCAGTTGCGTTTTGAATCCGAAAATCAAAAACAACAACGAAACAGAATCAACGAGAAGAAGAAGAAGAAATTGCAAATCACGAAACCGAACCATATCAAAACCATCAACCGAATCAGAATCAGGAAGAAGAAAAACCAAGGTTGATTTCCGTTATTTTTTTTTCGATCTGGGTTTTCTTTTGGGGGTTTGATTTATTTGTTTTGTATTTGGGTTTATGTTTGTGGTTTTGTATAAGTTTAAATGTTGAATTTTCATAAGAGCAGTGGGTTTGAGAGAGAGTTTGAACCATGAGAGAAGGAAAGGATGAAGCTGCCGGCGGCGATTTTGAGAGAGAAAGAAGTTGTGATTTCTGATTTTTTTTTTTTTGTCTAGGGTTTGCCTTAAATACCCCTCTCATAATCCTGTGCGCGCAGGTGCATAGCCCTATCGTGCACCTGCGCGCTTTGGTCTTTCTGATTTGATCATACGCACATATTTCCTTTTAATTGTGATCAGATCTGAGCTGTCTGATTAATCAGACGGCTCTGATCTGATCTTTACGTTTTTCTATATGCACCTCCCTTCTGGGCCACGCCCCCAACTGGGCTTGGGCCCAGATTTACTTTTTGCACCCCCTTTCTGTTTATATTCATATTTGCACCCCCTTCTGTTTTTTTATTTTATTTTTGCATAATTAATTGTTTATTTGTAAAGACATTAGATTGTATTTTTTAGGACTTGATGTAAATTTAAATTAAATTGCATAGCATCATGTTGCATTCATTCCATATTTATTTTTAGTAAATACTTTAGAATGTAATTAGGAACAAATGTACACTATAAATGAAAAAATCGCATCTCATGCATATTTATTTATCGCTTTCCGCAAAAACGTTACATATTTCATTCCGAGGGAAAAGACACCGTTTTGATCAAAATATCATTACGGATCGTCTTCGCGCTTATTTTGCCTATTGCGACGTTATTAGTTTTAGCGCTACCTTTTTTATTTTAACCCAACATACCAATCAAATAGTTAGTCACTTTATTCTCAAAAATGAGGTCAACACCTCTTTCAAAAAAAAAGTCAACACATTTTTTCTTTTCAACATCATCAAGCATCAAAATCATTTTATCATCAAACATTTTCAAACTTTGGACTTTAAACCAAACGCTTCTTTTTACCGCGAAAACCTCGGATTTTAACCCGAGTGCTCTTTTACCGCGAACTTGGATTTTAAACCAAGTGCCTTGGAATTTAAACCAACGGCGTCTTTTATCGTAAAAACCTTGGATTTTAACCCAAGTGTCTTTTTTACCGCAAACTTAGGATTTTAAACCAAGGGCCTTGGACTTTAAACCAACGGCTCCTTTTATCGCTAAAACCTTGGACTTTAACCCAAGTGTCCTTTTTCTCGCCTAAAACCTTGGATTTTAAACCAAGTGCATTTTTTTATTCATACATCATTAATCATGCATAAACCTTGGATTTTAAACCAAGTGTCTTTTATCACTTCAAACATTTTCTCAACAAACCTTGGATTTTAAACCAAGCGTTCGCGTCTCATTTCATAATCAAAAATCTCAATCAACTTAACCATATAGATTTTTTTTTTTCACAAATTAACATCAATCAAACTCACATTTTGCCATTTTTGGTTTTTGGTATTTTAAAACCATTTTCAAAACTTTAAAATCAAACAAACAAATTTACTCGTCTTTTTATCCCGAACTACGGTGGTTTGATCCCTCGGGTACGTAGGCATGAGACTTGTCTCTCCAATCAATAAAAATCAACAAAAACATTTTTCTTATTTTCCATTCTTTAGGCATTTTTTTATCATCACTTTAATTCTCATACTCATACATTTTTTTTGCAAACAATTAAAATAAAGCGCAAAGTTAGAAATAAAACAAGAGGTTCCTATAGAGTACTATAGATACTTAGGGTGCTAATACCTTCCCTTCGTATAACCAACCCCGAACCTTGTTCTCTTAAAAATAGGGTTTTTCGAACTTTTTCCCTTTCCCTCGGATAAATTAAAGATCGGTGGTGGAACATTAAATTGCGATTCGAAGTTAATTAATAACTCGATATCCAAAAATCACCGCGACACTTCCTATAATTTAACTCGAAATACTAACCTAAAAATGTAAATTCTATAATTTTTATGTTTTAAATCACAATTTTAACGACCATACTGGAGAATAAGAGCAAAACATCAAAGAAAGGCAAATTAGTCGATACCCAAACATAACAAGGTGCTTGACCACCATGGTAATTCAAAACAAGATTTAAATTTGTCGTCTTCAGCCACCAATAAGAGACTATTTTGACCCTGTCCACCATTTAATTTAAGGAATTTGCTAAGTTTCTGAACAATCTACGGTTTCTTTTGATTGAGCACATGGCTCCTGAGTCATTACATGGAGGTCTTGAGGATCATGTTCACCATCCCGTGCACCAAAATAAAAATAAAAACTTAAAGCAGAAATTATTAATATTATTATAAAGTGGTTGACATGGCTCAACATAGTCGAAGTCATCTGCATGAGATGTCGAGGTTTTCTTGGTTGTATCAAAGAGCCAGGTGAGAGATGTTAGATGTTAGAAGTCACCTGATGATGTGGACCGCTGTTCCTCACAGATTTGAAAATTTTAGAATATCAGTCGAGCTCAATTTAATCAAATATTCTATCTACCTTGGATAGTTCGTCTTTCTCGACAATACCTTCCGACATAACAATGATAGTTCGTCTTTCTGCAAAATATTTAGAGCATATCTTGTTAGTCAAGTACCATCATATGCACTCTATAGTACCGATATGTTTGGTATTTAATGAATATTAAGAACCTGAACTGATGACGGTGTCACTGACATTGAGTCATGTTGGGTTTGTGAAACATTAGTCAAGCATTAGAGTCGGAAGTTAATTGTAAGATCATTTGAGGTTCAGCAACAGACCAGGCAACGTTAACCCTCAAATTGGTGTCAAAACAGATGACAGTCTCGGGCCATTTTTTGTTGTCGATTCCTCTAGTATGTGTAAGCTTTTTCGCTGGATCTGCTAGTTCAAAATCTCCGGGACTCTATTGGTATGTGTTGATCCAGTGCTGTCCATGGCACTCGCATTGTTACAGGGCTAGATGATATATAGTGCATGACCAGTTTGTCATGACATCGCAATGCATTTGATGCAGACTTGTAAGGTAATTCTTCTTGTGATTCAAATCAAACATTGAGAGGATATGTTGTTGTTGGCCAACAGATCATGTGCTTCTAATGCATATATAAGGGCTGAAAACTTAGAATTTTAATGCTTTTTACATTCATTAGCCATTTGATATTGCTTCTAACCTTTTAGCCTTTCTGACTCATGTTAGTAACAAGGACCAGCTGGTTTTGCATTAAGATTGTGGATACTTGGCTACTTAGCTTTTGTCAAAGTAAAAACATCGTCCGCAAACACAAGATTTTGTATGTCGCGCTCGGATTTTGTGTAGCATTTAGAAGCTAGTGTGGCTGTAGCAGATCTGCAAACACAAGATTTTAATCGAACTGAATTATTTGAAATATTTTGCCTCGGATAGTCACTAGACCATGTGATGGTGGGTGGCCAATTTATCTCGGTGACGAAATCAAGAGGAGTTATATCCACTCAGGCGCTGTTTTTACTTTGGTTTCAGCTTGTATGTGTTGCAAATTTTCTGCTTCGAACGCTGTCATAATTGTTATCTCTTTGATTGAGAACCAATTTATGTATACAGGTGTAGTGGTTGAAAAAGAGAGTACGAACTGGCAATGTCAGTGCTGCAAGTCGGTGCTTTCGTTGACGACGCTTGGTTCTGATTTTGGAGTGTTGCTCTCAACAGTCGATGATGCAGATCCAGTTTCTAAACTAACACTACTACCTCAAATACTAACTAAAAGAAACTAACAAAAATGATATTTAAAAACAAAACAAATCATTTATAGGATCAATAAATTTGGATTACGTAGCATATACCAGTATATTATATGTAAAATACATTTGAGAAAAATCGAACAGAAACAATACTAAACTATGCAAAGGACAAATTATTTGTTTTGCAAGTCTTATTCAAACATAAATATTAACATCAACTGCATTGTCTTTTACGATATGTTTGGATTGATTTATTAAGTTTATCTACTAACAGAACTCCTTGTTATAAGTGCTTAATTATCTGTTTATCCAAATAAAACCTTAATCTAATCGCTATCACTACAAAGACGATAAGCAGGGATGGCAATTAGATGATTAGCTCTAGGCATCGTAAGACCAAACTCTTCTGTCATGTCCAAATCACTCGGTAAGATATGATCGGGCAATTGCCAATCAAAGCAATGCACAAGTTGAGCCACCACTAAACGAATCACAGTTAAGCCCAATTGCAATCCAGGACAACCCCTTCTACCAGAGCCAAATGGTATAAGTTGAAAATCATGCCCTCTAACATCTATGTTGCTTCCTTCAAATCTCTCAGGCCAAAACCTTTCTGGATCAGTCCATGCATCTGGGTCTCTCATAATTGACCAAGCGTTTACAATGACCCTTGATTTTTTAGGTATGAAAAAGCCTTCAACCATGCAATCTTCCAAGGATTGGTGTGGTACTAATAGCGGTGCTACTGGATGGAGCCTAAGGCTTTCTTTTATAACCATGTCCAAATACTCTAACTTGTTCAAATCTGATTCCTCCACTTTTCTCTTCATACCCACCACAATTTCTAACTCATTTTGCGCTTTTTTCATCACTCTTGGATTCTTTAGTAGCTCTGAAATTGTCCATTCAATTGCTGTTGCAGAAGTATCCATTGAACCCGCTAGCATATCCTATGAAAACGAACATGTAAAACATAATAACTACACAAAAATAGCTTGTATGCTAAGCAAAAGAAGGATCCATAAACCAATCAAATGGGGGCTTATTTTTTTAAAAAATAAATATCACAAAATTTTATAATAATATATATAAATATATATATATATATATGGAGAGAGACCAAATTATGTTTTACCAGCATTATAGCTTTGATATTGGGTCGTTCAATACGGTATTCAGATTCTTCAGTACCAACAAAGCTCAACATAACATCTACAAAATCCTTATGCTTATCATCTTTATTGTTAGATTGGATATGCTCATTAATAATTTTCTCAAAAAAATCATCAAATATTTTCCCGATCGCCTTCATCCGCCTAGTTAGCCCTTGCAGATCAAATGGTCCAAGATAAGGAATGTAATCACCAATATTAGGCTTAGCTGCCAAATGCATCCCCTCTTGCATCACCCCCTTAAATCCTTTCTCATCTAAATCCTTATCCATATATTTTCTCCCCAAAACCATTCTACAACTCATATCAGCACTGAGTGAAGAAACCTTAGCACTTAAATCAACCTTTGTTCCATTGTTAGCTTCTTCTCTTAGAAACTTTATCAACAAGTCAAGTTCTTGTTCCCTCATAGTTCTAAAAGAACTGATTTTTGCATGGCTCAACAATTCTAAAGTACACATTTTTCTCATGTTGCGCCAATAAGAACCATATTCACCAAAACTCAAGTTCCTCTGATCCCAAGAGATAACTTTTGCTGCTTCAGTTGGTGGTCTGCTTGCAAAAACAAGATCATGGGTTTTAAGAAAAAGTTCAGCTGCTTGAGGTGAAGAAACAACTATGGTTGGTACTAAACCTAAGCGTAAATGCATAATTGGTCCATATTTTTGAGATAGTTTATGAAGATCACGATGAGGGTTTGGTCCTAATTTTAGAAGGCTACCCATAATTGGTAACCCTTTTGGACCTGGTGGTAATTTCTTTGTATTTTTCTTCGTTCCCCATAGCCATAAACAAATTAGAGAAACTAGAAAAATTGATATACAAATCAAAATCATGATAGCTATTTTTGGAGATTTCAAATTGCTTTTGCAAAGTGTTATATCTGTCTCTGATGCAGAACCAAAGATGGGGTTATATATAATCATCTAAGTGATGAAAGCAACTTTTGTGTTTTGACTTAAAAACTTGCTTAGTATTAAAATGAAATAATATTTTATTTTCGATAATAACAATGTGAACATGAACTTTGGAAATGGAAATGAATAAAGAATTCTTGTGCTATTGACAATTGGAACAAATATAGTATATGTTTTGTAGTGAAGTTAGATGATTCGGCCTGCATGCACACAAATAGCGGCAAGAAACTCTATAGGGACAAGTAAATTAGGAGTTTGGTGTAATTTTCTCAAAGGTTTAACATTGTTGGAAATTAAATCAAGTGATTATTACTAGAAGAATATAGAACCTTATTGAACAATCTTACACTCAATCACTAATTAAGGAGCTATTCTAATTGGACCCAAGAGAAAGCAAGAGCACCGTCCCACCTCTTCCGAGAAATGTTATTCCAACATTTCTACAACATCGAGGGGTATATTTGTCATTTTGCTCATTTAATTATTAAAATATAAAAACTGAAAAGATCACATGTTGTATATTTGATGAGGAAAATGATCAAAATACCTCTTGATGTTATAGAAATGTTGGTGGTGTGATGTTGGAATAACATTTCTCACCTCTTCCACCTTTTCCTTTCTTGTTTAGCTTAAGAGATATTTTTTTTCAAACTCAGTATCCGACCTTATGACCGACTAATTCGAGGATGTAACATCATTGTTGTAATATCATCAAACATTTAGTTGATATTCACAAGGCAAAGATTTCAATAAATATAACTAGTTTTAGACAAGCCAGGACACATAAATATCATCCAGTTAAGGAATATGAATCCCTATTACAAGAAGCAAAACTATGTGATGTAATCTAAGCTAAGGTAAAGAATTTGTATAAACGTAATCTTCATTCTCAAAAACAGTTTCTTCAGACCCACCATTTCTTCCCTTGCATTCACCTCTTTGCTTTTCACACCCACCACTTCTCTACATAATAAAAATCCAGTTACTTAGATTTGCATATATAAACAAACAATCAAAAAATGATTAAGAGCTAGATAATGAGAGTGAGATTCAAACTTACAACAGTTGCTGAACTCTCAGAAACCAAAACTGCATCTTTGTTGATAAAGGATCCCTTTTGAACAGCACATACCACATTGAATGTAAATAAGAGAAAAAGAAACATAACAGGTATCAAGAGTTTCATTGTATTAGACCTAGCTAGCTATGATATTATGTGGTATAGTGTCCATTATATTATACTAACAGAGGCCTAAAAAATTGACTAGATGTTGAAAGTTGATATACTAGTAAGTATTATTTATAGTTATGATTGATATTGAATGAAGAGTGTTTCAGCATTTTCCATTGACCTGTCTTTGGATTCCCCGGCAAGAATGGTCGACCATCAAGAGTAAGGTTGGATTATTTTGGTGTTTTCTGAGTTAAATAAATAAAGTGAGCTAACAGAATATATCCCGTGTCAAGTGTTAAGATTTGTCACTTTGAAGTTTGAATCCAAGTCAACCTTGACACCACTTACCTATACTCATCGGTGTTCGATTTAAGAATAAAAAAATGGACTTGGTTATAAGTACCGGGTAAAAAATGGTGTAATCAAGGATGACAAAAAAAATGGGTATTCGTGAGTATTCGGACGGCGTTAAGTAGCGGACGGCGTTTTATAACATATGTTATTTAAATAGCGGATGGGCAAAAATAGAGCGCGTAAAAAACTCGTATGAAACTCTTATTACATTGATATAATAGAAATAAAAAATATGCAGGCATTTAGAGACATAGTCTTTCATCTAAAAAAAGTTTCATAATAGTCTTCTTGGACTTGGCAGCGTCTAGCCCGTTACCGGTACCCATAATAAATTAGTAAAACTATTTAAAAATATCTATTTAATATAAACTCTAGTGTTTTTATTTTGTAAAATCTAGTGTTAAAAATATCTACTTAAATCATATTGTTACGGTTTGTTTTCATGTATTCATTAAAGAAAAGTTTTCATATTCTTTTTTAATCTTTTGAGACCAAACTTTTCATATTAGACATATCATCTCAACAAGTTCAATATTATTCATATATGAGTAAAAATATAGGTCTCATATAAATCACAAAAAAATTAGGTCCTTGTATTAATTAGTATAATTATATTCCTCGTAGAAATTATCAAAAAAAAAGACAACCTTATTAATATATGAGTAAAAATATCGGTGTCATATAAATAGTAGAAATAAAATGTAAAAGCAATGAGTAATAGAGTATATTGATTATAATATTTTGGTATGAAATGACAAAATTACCCCTCATTTAATGATGTGTCAAAAAATTAAAAAAAAAATATAGAGTAGAAAATAAATTTTACATGTATCTTCCTTTCTTATATATACGTGACATTATAATTATAATGATTTTCGAAATAAGAGGAACATTGTATTAAGTGTTTACTTTTATGTTAAAACATTGTTACCCATTTCGTTATTATTTAATGTGTCCATTTGACATTCTCGTCCTCTTTAGTATGTCTTATTTTATATGTCCATTTCAATGGTAGTGACACCACGACACTCCAACACTCACTACCAGTGACTTCCTCAATTGAGACTATAGTTAGGGACCACGCCTCGAGACTAATCGCCCAGAGTGTTTTACCGTCTTGTCCTGCAAGGCTACACCATAACATATATTTTAGATCATATTGGAAAAGTAACACAAACATCAAAATATTGGTCGTGACACCATGACACTCCAACACTCACTACTAGTGACTTCCTCAATTGACACTATAGTTAGGGACCACACCTCGAGTCTAATCGCCCATATTGTTTTACCGTCTTGTCCGGCAAGGCTACACCATAGCATATATTTTAGATCATATTGGCAAAGTAACAAACATCAAACTCGGCTATCCTACAAATGTCTTGTGACAATCAAAAGAGTATATTTTCTCAACAAAAAAAAAAAGCAAACAAAAATGACATATAAAAAAAAAATCAAATCATTTATAAGGCCAACGTATTTGGATTTTGTACTTGCTTGCATATACCATATGATGTAAAATACATTTCAGAAAGACCACCCCTTCATCAACAAAATCATAATTCCAAACTATGAAAAGGGTAAAAATAATTCTTTCTATAAGTCTTGTTCAAACATAAATTCCATTGTCAACTACATTTATCTTTTAACTTAATTACTATCATTATAAAGACGATAATTGGGGATGGCAATTAAATGATTGGCTCTAGGCATAGTAAGTGCAAACTCCTCTGTCATATCCAAATCACTTGGTAACATGTGATTAGGCAATTTCCAATCAAAGCAATGCACAAGTTGGGCCACTACCAAACGAATCACAATTAGTCCCAATTGCATTCCAGGACAACCCCTTCTGCCAGAACCAAATGGTATAAGTTGAAAATCACGCCCTTTGGCATCTATGTTACTTCCTTCAAATCTCTCTGGCCAAAATTTATCTGGATCAGTCCATGCATTTGGGTCTCTCATAATTGACCATGCATTCACAAGGACCCTTGATTTCTTAGGTATGAAGAAATCTTCAACCATGCAATCTTCTACGGATTGGTGTGGTATTAATAATGGTACTACTGGATGAAGCCTAAGACTTTCTTTTATAACCATGTCCAAATACTCTAACTTTTTCAAATCTGATTCCTCCACTTTTCTCTTCATACCCACCACAATTTCTAACTCATTTTGCGCTTTTTTCATCACTCTTGGATTCTTTAGTAGCTCTGAAATTGTCCATTCAATTGCTGTTGCAGAAGTATCCATTGAAGCTGCTAGCATATCCTATACAAATGAGCATGTCAAAAAGTTAATAGTGTGACATCTAATCGTAAAAATCATGTGAAGAACCAATAAAATTAAGGTCAACTATATTTTACCATCATAATGGATTTGATAGTTGATCGTTCAATACTGTATTCATATTCTTTAGTACCAACAAGGCCCAACATGACATCTACAAAATCCATATTCTTCTCATCTTTGTTATTTGATTGAATATGTTCATCAATAATTTTCTCAAAAAAATCATCAAATATTTTTCCAACCGCCTTCATACGCCTAGTTAGCCCTTGCAGATCAAATGATCTAAGATAAGGAATGAAATCACCGATATTAAAAGCTCCAACTAATTGCATTGTCTCTTTCATCATAACATTAAACCCTTTCTCATCCAAATCATTATCCATATACTTTTTCCCAAAAATCATTCTACAACTCATATTAGCACTTAGTGTAAAAATCTTAGAACTTAAATCAACCTCTTTTCCATTGTTGGATTCTTCTCTTAGAATATTTATCAATAGGTCAAGTTCTTGTTCCCTCATGGTTCTAAAATAATTGATTTTTGCATGGTTCAACAATTCTAAAGTACACATTTTTCTCATGTTGCGCCAATAAGAACCATATTCACCAAAGATTAAATTCCATTTCCGTCCCCAAGTGATATGTATTGATGCCTCAGTTGGTGCTCTACTTGCAAAGACAAGATCATGGGTTTTGAGGAATAATTCAGCTGCTTGAGGTGAAGAAACAACTATGGTTGGTACTAAACCTAAACGTAAGTGCATGATTGGTCCATATTTTTGTGATAGTTTGTGAAGATCACGATGAGGGTTTTGTCCTAATTTTAGAAGGCTACCCAAAATAGGTAACCCTATTGGACCTGGTGGTAATCTTTTTGATTTTTTCATGGTTCTCCATAGCCATATACTACAAACTAGAAAAATTGATATATAAATCAAAACCATGATAGTTATCTTTTTTTGGAGATTTTAAAATTTCAAAGATTTGTGTTTTGTGCTGCTAATACAAAACCAAAGATGAGGTTATATATAAATATAAACTAAGTAACCAAAGGATCTTTTGTGTTTTGACAAGAAACTTAAGTTTTAATTTGAAGAAAAAATATTAGGGGTCATTCAAGGTGGATGCAAGTTTATGATATTTTGTTTTGAAAGGTTATTCAATTTTGATAATAATGTTAACCTAATATGTCGAAATGGAAATGAATGTCGAGAGTAGGAGTGCTCAAATCCAAATTAGACCAAATTAAAAACGGAAATCGGTCTCTGTCAGCATAGCTCAGTTGATTGGGATATTGCATGTCAAAGGTAGGGACGAGGTTTGAACGTCCTTTTGTGAAAACTACCGAATCGGAATTTTGGATTAATTTCTTAAAACCAATCTAAACCGAACCACATACATATATTTGAATACTTATTTATCTTCTTTTCTTTTGTTACGATATATTGTACCTAGTGGTTGGAATATTTATTTATTTATTATTGGTATGATATATTGCATTAACCTATTATTTATTTTTTATTTTTTATTTTAATACTACTTATTAGTTCAATTTAATCTATTTTTTTTTTAAATATTTCATATTTTTCAAATAAAATCAATAGTTGTCATTCCACAATATTACTATTTACTAATTTTTAATATATTATATATCATATTTTACATCAAACATATTATTTATTTTTTCAAAAAAATCAAACATATTATTTTACAGTGCCTTTATAATATTAATATTTAATAAAAAAAACTACCATTTGTAATTTGGATATCCAAAAATCAATCCAAATTAAACCGCATAAAATTAGATCGAACCGATTTTTTTTAATTTGTCATTCAAAATCGAATCGAACCTGGACCGGATAAAAATATAAGGGCTGTATTTAGCAAGGCCCAAACATTGTTTAATGATCCAAACAACGGCCCAATACATGAACGAAATGTGGCCCAATTACGACAAAAGGCGCGATATACAGGCGAGACAATCCTCTTTGGCAAGGTGATTGGGCGAGTCGCCCCCCAAGCCCATTATCCCACGATCTCTAAATATAACCGTCACTTTGCCACTATTCGCTCCCACCATCCCCATCATCCTTACGACCAGGAACACGATTCAGGAGAAAGCATAGCACTCAACCCACGTTCTCCATGATAAGCCTTGTAAACAGGCATGTGATTAATGCATAGAAGGGGAACGTGGTATCAGTAATGGAAAGAAAGGGCGGGAAGATTTCCCTCCTTATGTAAGAAAGGACCGATAATTTTTTTCTATTGACAGTCCATTTTAATTACTTTGCATACCCCTTTAAGTGTTCATCAGAACAGAACCGCAATAATTTTAACTTTAGATCGGATGAGTTTTTACCTCAAAATTGATCCAACCCGAACCACTAGAACCCCTAATCGAGAGTTGGCGGTTAGAGAAAGTTAAATCATTCGGCACGAAAGGACAAATACTTGTAACTATGATGGACTAGAACTAGAACTAGAACTATAACAACTAACCTACATTTTGAATTCAAGCGATTAATGAGTTCAATTTGAAAAACTCGAGTTCAATTTTTTATAGGAACAATTCTTAATTAGACTTTACTTATGTCATTGGTCCGAAATCTAAATTCGAGATATGTATGTATCTCCTTGTATATCTATTATCTAACTAACATGGTGGAGGAATATCCTAATCTAACGACCCTGTATTCAATTCCGTTAAATACAACCAAATCTATGTTTATCTTACACTCCAAATTCAGGGAGACACATACTTAATTTAGGATGAAGATTAGGCAGTTGCCAGTTACAAAGTTTGTTATCAATCACATGTTTTTCTTTAGTTAGTTACAAACCAGATTTTATTTTATTTTTAATCGGCAAAATTTATTAAGACATCTCTCAATAGAAGAAGAAGTATACGGAGAGCAATGAAAAGCAGGAAAAACAAAGGATAGAGTCACAGAACAACAATGGGAAACAAGTCCTAAACAAATAAAAAGACTACACCCTTTAGCACTTAGGGACCTTTTTCCAAATATCTATGAAATTATTTGCCGTTTAAAAAAAACATACAAAACCAAATATGAGGTTATACTATTATACTATATAAATATTAGGGGTCCTTCAAGGTGGTTACAAGTTTCTGATATTAGGTAGAATTAGTTTCTTACTTAATATTTTTTACTTATGATATTTTGCTTTAAGGATTTTGGTTAAGGAGACCCACTTTCACCGCTTCTATTTCTATTTGTAGAACTAACTTGGTGGATCAATACTAGTATACTACTACTAATACTTGGGGACCAAAGTAATTAATGATTATTCAATAAATTTTTTTTATAGCAATGATTTATTCAATTTTGATAATAATGTTAACTTATGTGGAAAATGAAAGTAGAGACAGAGAATTGGCAATGATTCGGCGTGTACTTTGGGACAGTTACTTGTTGGAACTTGAACTACAATTAATCAACTTATTTAGCTCAAGCTGTTAATACAAGTGTCCGAAAGAATTTGAGTTCAATTTTTTATAATAATAATTCTTGATAAAATTTAACTTATTTCGTAGTCGAATTTTAAATACAAGTGTCTTCTTTGCCTGAGAACCAGAAAATTAACATTAAAAAAATCAAAAACGACAACTAGGGATGGCAATTAAACTCAAACCCGCGAGCCCTGCCCGAACCCAAACCCGCAGGTCCCGACCGAACTCAAACCCGAGTCAACGGGTAAAACCCGAGTTGAATGAGTTTGGGTTCGGGTTTGGGTGCCACCCGATTCCACGGTGCGGGTTTGGGATCAATCAAACCCGCACCCGAAACCCGAAACTACATCCGCTTATATATTAAACTACTTAATTACCCCTTAGTTTATATATCAAACTATTTATTTATTTTGTATCATTTGGGGTGAAACTTATTTGTTTAATTTGGTTTATTTCTAAGCCTATTGATATTTTTATTTTGGTTAAATGTGGAAAATTACTATTACTTAATGTTGGTTGAATATGGAAAATTACTTTTTTTTTCTTTTAGTAGATATTTTGTTTCGGGTGAAAAAACCCGAACAAAAACTCAAACCCAACGAGTGTGGGTTTTGTTTTGCCACCCGAAAAGCCTTTGGATTCGGGTTCGGGTTCGGATGCGGATTTGAGTATTGTAAAATCCGCACCCGTAGACACCCGTTGTCATCCCTAACTACAACTAGATTTTTAGTCACTTAAAGTTAGTTACACACTAGATATGTATAATGGCTATCTGGCATTTATAAAAAATTGACTAAAATAAAAATGTATTGTTCGCGGTATAAATATGGTGAACAATATATAGGTGTGATAAAATTTTCAAAATTAACATTATTCAAACTTCATATGAGGTATACACATTAAAGTTAACTCAAAAGAAACTTTTAGATAAATTTGTTGAATTATATGGGATAAAGATGTTATTATCCAACTTATTTTTTCTGCGATTGTTTCAATAATATGATTTCTTCTCGTCTATTTATTAACAAGGTACTGTTCTAAAGATGCAGTTGAAGCTTAAAAATAATATGTAAAATACAGTTGAGAAAAACAACCCCTTCATCAACAAAACTATAATTCCAAATTATGAAAGTGACGTTATTTATTTATTCTACAAGCCTTATTCAAACATAAATTCCAATGTCAAGTTAATCACTATCACTATAAAGACGATAATTAGGGATAGCAATTAAATATTTAAATGATTGAGTCTAGGCATAGTTAGTTTAAACTCCTCTGTCATGTCCAGATCACTTGGTAATGTGCGATTAGGCAATTTCCAATCAAAGCAATGCACATAAATTGGTAAAACAATCTACCACATAGTTGAAAACCATCAATCTTTACCGACTTATTTCCCCTCTAGATTGATGTGTCTTTCAACATCATTGGACATTTGTCAGTTCAGATCAAATTTTCTTATTATTCTTTATTTGCCTTTATCCTTTGAGATATTTACATAATGAGCACTATTTTATTTTCTCTTGCTTCAATTGTTTCTTTATTGCACACTTTATGAAATGATTCTATTAAAGAAGCGTTTCTAACTTTAATAGTTATAAGACTAATTGCGCAAATAGAACACTAAATGCTAAATTTTCGACCAAGTTTCCTGATTGTCGAAACCACAACACTTTATAGCAAGATTAAGTTACATAATGTGCTCCTAATATTTTCTCTGCTTAATAATCTGAATGAAATATTATCTCTCCAATGAGAGGTTATTTTTCGCCTTATTGCTTTAGAAACACTTTAATTTAAGCAAAGGAAAAACATGACAAAAATTATGTCATTTTAAATAATACCTCCAATGTCCCTGGAATTCAAAACTTTATATTCTTCTTTATCCAAGGTTTATCCAAGAAGATAATATTCTTCTTTATTCCTGAGAGTTAGAATTTAAGAAATAAAATTCTAACACGATTTTACAGATACATAAACTATATTAGTTTATAGAGAACAAAAAATTACTCACCAAAATACCTAGTGCATCGTTAATGTCAAGCCTTAGAAAATAACAGTAATTGCTAGTGGTATTTTGTGACAATGATCAAACACCGACAATCAATATTGACAAACAATAAATCCTTATAATCGTCACGTGTTTATCATTATAAGTGTGAATGAATCCAATAAATATTTGTATGGATTTACTCTAACACAACTTTATTAGGCATGCAATAAGTTATTATAGAGACATGTGAAACTTTATTTGTAAATTAAAAGATTCAAACAAGATACCAAGCGCACCATTAATCCCCAATCTTCGGATTGTAAGAATTAACTGCAAGCGGTACTCTCAATGCAATGATCAAACATTGGTAATAAGTACTGCCAAATAATAGTCACCTTCGGGCATCCTATTATCCACATGGTAAATAACTTTATAATCACCACACATTTACCATCACAAGTATTCGGTCAAGTTGTGCCTTCCTTCGGGCCGACGACAACTCACATGAATAATTTCACACTACATCTTTTGTAAGTTCAACTGAATCAAATTTACGCAACAGATGTTACTTCGGCAACATGTTGTTTCAACCAACTCAATCGTCATCACTAGACAATTTAATAAATTAAATGGGAAATATCTTAAATTTACAAGGCAATACCCACAAAATGTAGGCCATTTTCCTTTATGATGTCGCTTGATAATCATAAGATTAGATGACATCCCTTATGTGAGAATAAAATCTCACTATCAATCAAAACTTGGCATAAAAAAAATATTGTCCAAAGAGCATGATAAAAGTAAATTATTGTAGAAACATAATAATAATATACTCAAACATCATGACCATGGTATAAACTAAATATTTAATTTCAAACAAAATTAAATCTTTATATATAACAAATAATATTCATGCCACAATTGATTCACATATACTCAATGATTCTTTAAATAAATAAATAAAAATTCTATAATTATATTTTCCAAACTAAAGAGAAACAAAAAACTTTATATGTCTATAAATAAACAAATGATTATAGAATTTATATTTTCCTTAATAAAAAATAAATCATATTCTCCCATAAAATTTTAAAGGATCAAACTTTATTTTTTCAAATATGCTTTAATGTACTATTAAACTGGATAACAATACTTCGAGTTTCACTCATAAGTGTTATATAAAGGTAAACGATCTTTTCATAAAAAATTATATAATGACCAAATATATATAATAAATCTTTATTTATCCTATTTCTCAAAATAAACTTTAAGTGCAAAACTAATGTGAATCAATTTACAATTTCAAATCAAGTATAATTCTTTATTTTATGTAACAAACTTTATAAATAAATCATCCAAAAGATTTGATTTGAAAACCGGATCACCAAAGTTAACTTTAAATCCTTATTTTTAGCCGATAAACTTTATAAAAAATCAAACCAAACTGATTTCATCTAAAAAAAATAAAGAATCAGCCAAACAAAATTAAAATTTCATAAAATCCAAAGTGGAATCAACGATATGAATCAATTTGTATGTTCCAAAAAACATATATACATAAACCGACTCATATATATGTGATACTAGATTTGCCAAATAAAAACTTTATATGTGATACTGGATTTGCCAAAAGCTTTATAATTTATATCTTAAACAAAACTTTCTTGTGAAAATGATTCACACCGAAACAGTAAATCCTTGATTAAATTGAAACTTTATTCATATTATTATTATAAACCAAATAAATAGCCAAACAATAAGAAATCAAGGAAATTCAGTTGCACAAAACTTGTGAAACCAGTGCCCGAATACAATAATATACTAATGATAGTAATTAAATAAAGCAAATGAAAAATTGAATTCCTTTGAACGAAAACAAAGAACATTCGATTGAAATTTTTTATTACTCCAAAGTTCCTATATTGAAGTGGGAAGAACATAAAATCCCTTTAAAACTGAATTTCGGACAATTGAAAAAACACAATCCCAATCAATCAAACATGAAGACCCGCTCTGATACCAATTGATAGAATTATTTACTAGTTAATTACATAAACCATGCTCAACAATAGGGATTAAATCAATAATCTCACTTTAGTGCGGAAGCCAAATAAACATATAAGCATGTATATAATTATAGATCTACGACATGTTTGATTTATTAAGATCATAAGATTATAGGAATACCTGATAGAAGAATCACTATATATGAATAAATCGTAGTCTCTCGGCAGCGATCCTGAAACTCAAAGAGAGGGGCAGATGACACGTATTGCAAGGAATGAGAAATCGGATGACAAGCATCCGGTGGCTTGTGGTTCTTCCTCAACCTGGACTCCTTATGCCTTTAGGATTCTTCAGACGGGGAGAAGAGTCGATACGCAGTATGTCCGATATATTGGGCACCATAGCCTATATATAGTTGATGACCTATTACAGTTCCCATTATTCCCAAATGGGTCATCCTGACATCCACTCATATCGAGTCCATATCAATTAATTAAATATTTAATTAATTATCTAATTAGAAGTCTAAATTAGCCTTATTACTTAATTTGATCACTAATCAATTAAGGCTCTTTATTGATAAATATCTAATATAATTATATAAAGATATTTGCCCACATAATATTATTGGAATATAATAAAATATTCCAACAAAACATATGAAAATCTCTTTAATATTCTTATTGGAGATGCTCTAAATGACAAACATTTGCATTAAATAGAATTTTCACCCATGTCATTTGTCATGCACGAGTAAATTATGCGAGTGTAATTGTTTTAATACTATAAATAATATATGCGGTGAGTATTTTTATTTTTGTCAAACAGTTGGAAATCAAAATTTCACTCTTTATTTAGGTGTAAAATTTTTCAACGTTGAAAGAGGGTGAAACTAAAATTTTTAGACTTGTAAGGGTGGAGGTAGAGGTTGAACACTATGAAATGATCTACAGCAGAATCTAGGAGTAAAATAACTGAAATTTTGGTATCATGGTGGATTTGCGAGAACCATAGTGACTAACCATGATTCTAGAAACCAACTGTGATACTAAACATGCATTAAGCTTCATATTATTTGTTGTCTTGTATTATCTAGCTCTTGCTCTACCTGCACTATCTTCAAACGACATGATTCTAACGGTTGTATATGAGCCTGTAACGAAATGTCAAAAATCAAATGTTTGTTTGTTTGGTACGTCTTTGAATTTATGATGTATAAAACTCCAAACCTTTTTCTTCAAATGACTCTTACGAGCAGCCTCTCGATTTTGTGTGAGACATCTTTGCATCTCACGTTTCATCACCTTATCGGATTAAAAATGCAAGTCAAACATCCAAAATTTGGAAGCTGACTTAAATACAAAGTATGGACTAATAACGATGAAAATTCAAATAACAAATATCATAATTAAACTTTTAGCTAATGTTTAGAATAATTAATGTCGATTGACCTAGGTATATAATCTAAGTTTATTTACATGAACCTAAAATTCTCAAATGCTTGTAAAAACTGGTATTTGGTTCTTTGTATGCTATAGAACCAAGAAGACCGCTAATATCACACTCTCTACCATACTCATATAACACACTCCAATATTAATTTGTCACATTATCATTTATTTCTATTTGTTTACCATGTAATCGGTTGTTCCTGTTTACAAACAAGATTATATTTTTTTCTTGGAACAATTTTTTCATTCTTTTTCATAATGGAATTCCAATCTTTAAAAAAATAAAATTGCAACAGGTTCGCACTTTTCATTGCTCCTACGATCTCCTCTCATCGTCGCTTCTTTATCGGAAGTTCAATCTTTCTTTCTTGCGAGATTTCAGTTGTTCCATCTCACGCTAGCTGCCACTGATCTGTTTCAAATCTAAATTCGTTTGCAGTATCTATTCTATTCTTTGAATGAGGATTTTCATTATATAGTGAAACATATACAGTTTAATTAATTCTCTTTTGGGTTGTAAATTATAAATCCATATAACATCACTTTGGTGGATTAAACTGTTTAGATTTCAATGGAAATTTGGGAATAATATTCAAGATAGCTAAATTTTTTGTGCTTGAATTCCATTAAATTGGCAGTAGCATTCTTTCTGTTATCTTTTCTTTTTCTTTTTTTCCACAAGTTTGCAACATAGTGCTCTGTAGAACTTTGTTGGAACAAAAAACAATGTTTGTGCGTGGAGGATTGAAAGTAGAAGACTAGGAGTTAAAATCCTCAAATAATAATAATAATAATATATACACCCATTAATCCGGTTTCGGGTTAACGGAATAAAAAAAATATTATGTGGCAAATTAACATTGGAATATGTTAAAGGAGTGTGTTAGAGAGGTCTCATGAGCTTGACTCAATTGGTTGGACATCGCATTTTATATGCAGATAGCCGGAGTTCGAACCACGGTCATCCACTTATCCACTTTTAGGGTGAAATTTTTAGCCGCTAGGCTACTTGACCAAAGAAAAAAAAAGGAGTGTGTTAGAGGGTGTGACTCTAACACTCCTCGAACCAAATACCCTCTCAGATGCTTCACACTAGATTTATTCTTAGACCAACATTCTTGTGGTGTAATTCCATTTAGCCTATTTGTTGGACACAAATTCAATATGTAAGTATCAGTTGACACTATTTTAGCTTCTCCCCATAGCTCCTTTGGTAGATGCTTACCCTTCAATATACACCTAACCATATTCATTAATATAGTTCTATTCCTCCTCTATGCACTCCCATTTTGTTGAGGAGTGTAGGATGGAATCACTTCATGAGTTATGTCTTCATTGTTACAAAATTCTGCAAAATCATGTGACACATACTCTCCACCTCCATCAGTTCTTAATGTTTTGAGTTTGTGTCCACTTTGTCTTTCTACTATTGATTTGAATTTCTTAAATACATTCACCACATTACTTTTCTTGTTACCTCCAACAAGAATACCCACTTGATTGTTTACTTAGATAAGGTAGTGGTGGGTGGTGTTGCTCTTTTTTGCGTAGAATATCTGGATTCTCTGGGGTATATTATTAAACTCTAAATTTCCTTGTTATTTTGGGGTATTACTTTGTGTAGAGTATCACTTGTACTTTATCTCTATTAGAAGGAGGGATTAGTACTAATTGTACTTTGTCACACATTTTGCTGTTAAAAAAAAAGTTGCATTATTTGTAATTTGTAATTGGAGCGGCATATATGTACTACACTTGTCGTGTATCAATGATAATTCCATAAAGATGAATTCTTCGATACACATATTATGTGGATATGTAATGGTATATTTGCTAAGATTGATGATTCTGATTGGTTTACAAATAATATTTATTAATTTTTCTATATTAATAAATATATATGATTCTGAGTTGTACCATTGGAGGTGGAGGTGGTTCTTAGAACATCCACATGCATGCCACCAATGTTGGTGATATAAATGAATCCAACCTAATATATTATATTATTTCACATTTTTCAATTATTTAACTCACTCAACCATATTTTCTAAATATTCATATTACTCCTCCAAAACTCTAACATGAGTCCTATGAAATTTATAATGTATAAAATGTATAATTGATGAGAAGTGCAATAGTAACAATTTTTAAAGCTTGGAAATTCTTTTTGCAATTATTTTAATTCAAAAAGCTGCTTCAAAATAATAAACAAATGACAAAACTTACATGCATTTCTTGTTGTTCCACTCACAAAGAGGTAGTTATTTTAATTAAAAAATAATTTTATTTCATTTTTTTAAAATGAAAAAACACCAAAAACCAACTCTTTGTGAGTGGAACAACAAGAAATGCATATATGGAAATGCATGTAAGTTTTGTCCATAAACAAATTGAAGGACATGGTTGCCTTGCTTGGAACCGTAGTCGTCCGATACAGATTTGGATTCCTAATGTCACATTTTCTTACATTTCCTACATTTAGACAAAATTTAAGGGTATTATTGTTTTTACAATAAACATAAATGCACTTGGAAATATAATATTTTCTCCTTCCTAGTTACTTTTTGCTTGAATGTAGGTAAATTTAAATTTAGGAAGAACAAATTTAGAGAATCTAAATTCATCCAGTACCACCCAATTATTCAAACCACTATGAGAGAGAGAGAGAGAGAGAGAGAGAGTGAGAGAGGAAAAAAATTAAATGTAATTTGCATTCAATTTTATGAGAATAAGTAAAAATTATTCGAAAAGAAAATTGTTGATTTTTTTCCTCTTATAATTTTGGACAAAGAAATTGAATTTTTCCTTATAATTTAGGATGAAGAGAGTACGTACCAACTATAAAATAATATAATGAAGACTTATTTGGTGACACTTACATATTTTTGATGTGTTGAAAATGAAGAGAAAAAATGAAGACCGTTATATTCTACAATAAAAATAAAAATAAAGAACCAGTGTTTTAAAAATCGGACCGGTCATCGAACCGGTGAGGGTACTGGGTCACTGATTAATTGGTCGAACCATCGGGTAACTGGTTGAACCGCATGCATAAACCAGATCAAACCGAATAAACCGGAGGAATGAACCGGTCTCTTTAATAAAATTATATAGCTATTAGACCGGTCGAACATGATGACTCGATCTCTTTAAAAGTTAATGACAACTGAAAATTTAAAAAATTTAAAATGTAATAATTTCGCAACTCACAAGTTGTTAAATTCAAATCTTAAATATTGTCACCACGCACTATAAAATAGTACAAATTACAAAACCAAATAGATTTTAAACAAAGTCTAGTTGCAACATAATTTAATCGCAACATAAACGAAATAACAAAGTCTAATAATAAATTTAATTCCAATGAGACATATTTGTTTCGGACACTATTTGTTTTAGTTTAGTTTTTTCTATTTACTTTTTTTAAAAAAAATAATTATGTAAAAAAAACGACGTCATTTTGATTTTTTTAAAAAAAAATAGCAGATGCAATCGAACCGGCGGTTTTCCACCGGTTTTTCCGGTTTTTAACGGTTCGCTCCGGTCTAACTACATGTTCGGTCCAACATTTGAACCAGACCGGTTACCCTTCCGGTTCACGGTTTAACCGGTTCGACCGGCCGGTTCGGTCCGGTTTTTAAAACACCGTAAAGAACAACTATAATTTTGTAGATATTGAAGCATATTCAATTTTTTAAAGTGAATGTGTGAAATTAATGAAGAAGAATTTTTTTTTTTAAGTCTTAATATGAAGAAGCACTTTACTTCTGGGCTGAAATATAACCCAAATCAAGGAAATACAAAAAGCCCGGTTATTCTAAGCCCATTTTGGCCACGATGATGGGCCCAACTAACAACACAGCATTGTCTCTTCTCACTTCCATGAATGAATGAATGCTTCAATGCTATCTCTCTCACTCTCTGCAACTAACTAACTTCAACCGTTCCCAATTTTGCCATGTCTGCTATTTCTTTCTCTGCTCCTTCTTCTTCTTCTTATTCATTTCCACGGAGAACTACTAACGCTCCACGTGTCATCCCACCGATCCGAATTTCTTCCGGGCCGAACCCGACCCGTTTCAATAAGAAGATAACGAACGACCAATCTGAAACTCAAGAGCTGGTTCGTTTGCTCACTCGGAAGATAAGCGACAAAGAGCCATTGTTGAAAACACTTAACAAGTATGTTAAGCTTATCAGAACCGAACATTGTTTCTTGCTCTTTGAAGAACTTGGTAAACATGATAAATGGCTTCAATGCCTTGAGGTCACTTTTCTTTCTCTATATTCCCTTTTTGATTTATTTCTCTTCCTTTAATTAGAAGTTTTTTGTGAAAATTTAATTAATGCACCTTCAAATTTGAAAATTGTCTTATAAAATAGGACAACAAAATTTTGGAAAAAGATCTTATATATTGGGACGGAGGTAGTAGTAAATATAATCTTTTTTATATAGTCAACATAATTACATGTGAATGAAAGTCAAACAAGCAACAAACTGCGCCGCCAATCCTTTCTGGACGACAAAATCTTTGTATTTGAGTTGTGTTAACCATCCAAACTATTGTGGTATCATTGTGTGATTTGTGTCAAAGTAATGTAGCTTAAATGATAATGTCAATGGTTGGCTATATGTGACTTAAGAGTAGTGATGTTTGGGATTCAGGTTTTCAGATGGATGCAGAGGCAGCGATGGTATATTGCGGATAATGGGGTTTACTCGAAACTCATATCCGTTATGGGAAAGAAAGGGCAAATAAGGTTGGCAATGTGGCTTTTCTCGGAGATGCGGAACACTGGCTGTCGTCCGGATACTTCTGTATATAATTCACTTATCTCTGCTCACCTTCATTCACGGAACAAATCCAAGGCTTTGGACAAAGCTCTTGCATACTTTGAGAAGATGAAAGGAATTGAGCGGTGCAAGCCTAACGTCGTTACATATAATATTCTTTTGAGAGCTTTTGCTCAGGCTCGGAATGTGAATCAGGTAAACTCTTTGTTCAAAGATCTTGATGAGAATCCTGTTTCACCAGATATTTACACTTTCAATGGTGTGATGGATGGATATGGAAAAAATGGGATGATCCGCGATATGGAATCGGTGCTTGCTCGAATGAAGAATAATCAGGTTAAGCCTGACTTGATTACCTACAATTTGCTCATTGATTCTTATGGGAAAAAGCAGCAATTTGATAAGATGGAACAAGTATTTAAGAGTTTATTACATTCCAAGGAGAAACCTTCACTGCCTACATTCAATTCAATGATTTTGAACTACGGGAAGGCACGGTTAAAGGATAAAGCAGAAAATGTTTTCCAAACTATGACTGACATGGGTTATACACCGAGCTTTGTTACGCACGAGAGTCTCATCTTTATGTACGGCTTATGTGCTTGTGTTTCCAAGGCTGTAGAAGTGTTTGATGGATTGATTGAGTCGAAAGTTCCAATAAAAGTTTCAACACTAAATGCTATGCTTGATGTTTACTGCCTAAATGGTTTGCCAAATGAAGCAGATTCACTGTTTACGAAATCAAGAAGTATAAAAATATTTCCAGATGCATCAACATATAAACTTCTTTATAAGGCATACACTAAAGCCAACTCAAAGGAGCTTTTAGATAAATTGCTAAAGCACATGGATAAAGACGGTGTTATCCCTAATAAGAGATTCTTCTTGGATGCTTTGGGTGCTATTGGATCTTCAAAAGAAAACGTGGGATCTGCAAATGCAGGAACTGGTTCAAACAGTCCACAAAAGTTCGCTAAAATTCAACTAGAAACGTAGTTGGCAATCACGTCTAGAATTTATTGGTATATCCATGACTTCCATACAAGCAGATCTGTTCACTTGTGAGGTAGTATGCTATATCACTTTGCCATAAGCTCTCCTCACTCTATTTTACACTGCACTGATTCTTCTGGAGAACAGGTTCTTACTTGGTCCTCATGTGACATCAAGTTATCTTTTCTAAAACATAGGTAAATATCAACTATAAGATTTCACACTTATAGTAATTTTATTTATCTTAACTTTTGTGTACATGATCATTATGTTACTATTACTTAATATACATTGAATCTCCGCCTACATTTATTACAATAGTGCCATCCTTGAAATTAAATGCTTCATCTTGGAAGATATAACTCCCTGAAAGTTAATATTCTTAGGACAAAAGAAACAAGAATGAGAGAATGATGTGTGTGCTTATTTTCCATAGTGGACTGTAATGTTTCATTACTAGTCATCAGTCATCACCATAATATGTTTGGTAACCTATAAAATATGAATAATGTCTCTGCAACCGCGGAGGATACTCTGGGAAACAAAAGAAACTATAATGTGATTAATATCATATGATCAAACAAATATTGCTTTAAAGAATAGTGGCTAAAAGAGGAACTTTTGTGACTTAAGTTAAGCTGCCTTCCATGTTTTCCTTCTGCAGTGTCTGTTCATCTTAACATGCTTTCTTCTTGTTGATTCGATTCAAGTTTTCGGGTTTAATATGAAGCACAGGCATATCATAGAACTTTCTGGTTCCTAATGCTTAATATGCTTCAGGTGTATTGTGATAAGAAAAAGCATCATCCAAGTTGCTGAGTTGATTTGGTGTGTAGAGAAGACTTAAGAAGGATGGAGAAAAATTGATTCTACATTCTAGAATTGAGTCTGGGCGAAGCAAGTTGTTGTAGCTTCTACAGCTCAAAGAATTGATTCTACTTTTTTCATCTTGATCTATGCTAGTTGTTCTACCAAATTGCCCAAACAACGGCTTATTGGTGTATATGTATTTGTATTACTAACAGTGCATGATAGTATGTTGTCCAAAAAAATAAATTATAACTTCATCAATATCTGTCTATTCTCAACATTTTTCTAGTTCGCTTAGAGATATTAAGATTTAATGTTTTTATTTTTATTCTATTTATTTATTTTTGTCAAGTAATCTAGTGACTAAATTAAATGGATATCTCGTTCAAACTTCGGCCATGTATATATAGTGCAAGGTCTTACTGTTCTATTTACATATATATATTTTTTATTTTTAAAATTAAAGAGTTTTTTAGTAAAAAAAGTATATACCAAAATATATTTAAATAATATTTTTATTAGAAATGAAATATCTTTATTATTTTTTTCGTTACATGACATATATTTTAGTTGCAATTGAATTTGAAACATCCTCTAAATAATACAATCAAAACTCATTTTGATAATTATACATTTAAAATTAATTTTGAGCTAACTATCCAAACAACAAAAGTCATAAGAATTTGAACCAAAATTTAAATTTGAATCACATTTTTTTTCTTTCACCACCAATTTCATCTGGTTCGGGGTCAGTTCTGGCATCAAGTGGTTCCAGCCCCTCTTGATTGTAGTTACGGGGATTAAATTATGGTCCTCTCTATCAAATTCAGTGTCAATCATCATGGTAATTTGAATCACATTTATATTTATATAATGTATTTGAACATAAATTTACATTCAATTTGTTATGAACTAAAATTAATTATATTAAAATTAAGTTTGTCAAAATTGTCATCATAGAAATAAACACTCGATGATGGTGAAAGGTAACATGTACATCTATGTAGAAAAACGTTAAACAATATTTTTGGCGCTAATTAAACATATTAAAAAAAATATATCTTAAAAAATATGTGCATTCAATATTTTAAAAATATACAAAAATTATATTACCAAATTAATTTTATCATTTTTTTAATATACTTATTAACAAGTGTGGGGACACTATTTAACATAAAATAAAACTGTCAACTTTTACTTGTTTAAATATCATTTCTATGAAATACTATGAATTAGTGCATGTCTATTGTACTTGGCACAATATATTGAAAGTGGTACACTTCCTTAATCACCAGTGACGTCTGATTCCACTCCACGTCAAGATGAATATGTATCTTTCTTTTTCTTTTTTTGGTATCTTTCTTTATTACACGAGAATTTTAGGAAAATACATCGTACCAAAACACAAAAAAGTTGAATCAAAACAAATGATGATAAGATAGATCATTTGGACTCAATGCTCGACTGTCTGTGACTCGGAGAAGATAGAGTATTTATTTATTTATTAAATTAATTAATTAATTAATAGTTAATAGATTACAATTATAGTAGTAATTCTCTTCACTTCACTCTCAGATCAAAACCCAATCAATCAATCGATAACCATGGCTGCCTTGCAGTTTCTACTCAAGAAAGCAGCCAAATCTAACCGTTCCGATTTACTCGCCACATGCAGACCTTTCTCTTCTCTCCGATCTTCATCCTCCTCCGCCACCGCCGCTCATAACATCACTACACCGCCACAGATTCCACCGTTCGATCACCAACCTCATCCGTATAATGGACCATCCGCCGATGAAGTTTTCGCCAAACGCAAAACGTTCCTCGGTCCTTCCTTATTCCATTTCTATCAAAAACCCGTCAGTTTCCACAATAAGCCTCGTCACTCTTTTTTTCTCTTTAATTTAATTATATTTGTTAAATTAGTGAATGATGTTTGATTGGAATTTGAATTTGAAAAATGTGTGTAGCTGAATATTGTGGAAGGGAAGATGCAATATCTGTATGATGAAACTGGAAGGCGTTACCTTGATGCTTTTGCTGGAATAGTAACTGTTTCAGCTGGACATTGTCATCCTGAAATTTTAAAAGCAATCTTTGATCAAAGTAAACTTTTGCAACATGCAACTACTATTTATCTACATCATGCTATAGGCGATTTTGCCGAGGCGTTAGCATCGAAAATGCCCGGAAATCTTAAAGTGAGCCAATATCTTATATCTCATTATCACTTGTGTTGTGTAATTGACAATTGTAGTATGATGATATATCTGTATGATTGCATGGTGACTCTGATGTGTTCAATTTCATATGTGTTAGGTTTCATTTGATATGGAATGTAATTGTAAACTTTTGAATTGTAGGTTGTCTATTTTGTAAATTCTGGTTCTGAAGCGAATGAATTGGCAATGCTGATGGCCAGATTGTATACTGGTAATCTTGGTATGATTTCTTTAAGAAATGCATATCATGGAGGAAGTTCTAGTACAATCGGTCTTACTGCTCTTAATACCTGGAAATACCCAATACCAGAGGTTTGTTTCTTCAAATTTTACCATAATATGTCAAATTTTCAATTGATCCTGAACATTTAATCATAATATTTTCAAATTTTCAACCAGAGTTATAAGTTACCAGTTACGGTATACATTGATTCTGCCAACTATGCTATTTTTCGTCAATGTGGTGGTTGCAGACTTGCAACTGTTAGCAGATCATTTCTTTATCATCGTGTTTTGCTCACTTGAAGATGGAATTCAAAATTTGAGAACCTAATTTAAAGTGTGCTTTTAGTATAATTCAAAATTTGTTCACTTTTCTATTTCAGATGCTACAATAAAATTATTCTTGACAATACTTTGAACCTTTTAGGGTGAAATTCATCATGTTATGAATCCAGATCCATACCGTGGTCGCTTTGGCGCAGATACCAAAAGTTATGTCAATGATTTCCAAGACCATATTGACTATGGCACTTCTGGAAGAGTTGCTGGATTTATAGCTGAAACAATTCAAGTATGTATAATCTAGCTTGATCAATATTTAAGGTGGTAAGGTAATTAGATTGGTCTACTTTTTTAATTTACTTGTTCACTATGGCTTATTCTAGGGGGTTGGAGGAGCAGTTGAACTGGCCCCTGGTTATTTAAAAAGTGTCTATGACATCGTACACAAGGCTGGTGGTGTCTGCATTGCAGATGAAGTACAAACTGGGTTTGGTCGCACAGGAAGCCATTATTGGGGATTCGAGACACAAGGTGTTATTCCTGATATAGTGACCATGGCGAAGGTATAAATCAAAATCTTTTATTTTTATTAATTAGTTCCTGAAACCTTTGCACCTTAGTTATACATTTGAAGTACAACATTGCATTGTCTCTGACAAGTTTTGCTAAGCATGCATGTTTTTTATGTGTATTTTCATGTTTTTTCTGAAGTTTTAGCTCGACCTGTTTTGTTCTGCTATCATCATTTAATTATAGTAAAATTTTATTTGTACTATATTTTCAATTTCAATATAGAATTAGAATATATTTTGTTTTAGCTTTTTATCTTTCATATCTCTGCAGTTGTTCCATTGTATCTCATATTAATCTGTATTAGGGTATCGGCAACGGTTTGCCATTAGGAGCTGTGGTTACAACTCCAGAAATTGCAAGTGTGATGGCCCAGAAGATTCAATTTAATACGTTTGGTGGGAACCCTGTATGTTCTGCTGGAGGACTTGCCGTGCTAAAAGTTCTTGATAAGGAGAAGCGTCAGGCTCATTGCGCTGATGTTGGTTCTCACTTGCTTGAGCGTTTAAGATCACTTCAGCAACGACATGACAGTATGTCATTTTTAATATAGCATCTTAGACATGGTTAATTTTGTATTACAGTTCTTTTATGGTATGTTTGCACCTTTTGGCTATCTATGTACATGCTTTATCAAGTCTAGGGATTTCCATTGTTTTTTATTTGAGCCTGAACTTATTTGTTATAGTCAGCATGTAGCTGCAACTTTTTTTATCATTCTCATAGTTATTATGTAATGTGCCAGTCATTGGTGACGTGAGGGGAAGAGGCTTAATGGTCGGGGTAGAATTTGTTACCGACCAAAAAAACAAGACACCTGCAAAGGCTGAAACTGCTGTCTTGTTCGAAAAACTTAGAGGTGAGACTAATCATTTCATCATGCATTTGAAGCCTTACTTGTCAATATATGTTTCAAATAAGTAGTTTAACCATTTACTTGCATATGATTTGAAGAACTCGGTGTCCTTATTGGGAAAGGAGGACTGCATGGAAATGTTTTCAGGATTAAGCCACCAATGTGTTTCTCTAAAGATGATGCAGGTAAAATTCTGTCCTTACTCTCTTAACTGAGATGCAAGTTCAATATTTTATATTGAAGCCTTTAATCTAGCAAAATTTCTATTCCACTGACCATTCTCTTACCTTACAGATTTTCTTGTGGATGCCTTGGACTATTCTTTGACAAAGTTATGAAATCACTGTGCATCCTTCAAATTGCTACAAGGCAATATCATTTGTAACAATGGCGGAGCCATAACTGTGTTTAAAGGGACCATGAATAAATTTATTTTAAATTTCAATTGAATATCATCATTTCAAATTTAGTTTCTAAAAATAATTTTAGTGATGCGGAATCTCCAATTCAATGATTTCAAGGACTTTTTTTTAAGCAAAGAAATTAGGCTGCAAAAGTATCACACGGTGGATTTGACATCTCAACTATATTGGCACTTCAAAACCACCATATGTTATTTGCAGCACTCTAATCAATATATTAAAAAAAAAAAAGTATGTAATGAAAACAAAAAATAAAAATAAAACTTGGGGACTACATGTAAAACCCAAGGGAACAATGATGTGCTAAATGTTGATACAACTGCCTTATTAAACATCTTATCATAAAAAAAATTAATGGAAAAAAATCTTTGGTGAATGAAAGAAATACGAAACAAAAAGCAGCCTAAAACAATAGAGATTTTGATAGTTAAGAAATAAATCATCATTAATACAAAGAATGTGTGATTGGCTAAGTGGTTGGTACAATGGTTTTCTTCTCTAAAAATGTGGCCAAGCGATTTATTCCTTAAGCTCCAAGGCACAAAGTGAGTGTTAGTAAAAGATTGCCTAATAAGAATACTATGTTTACTTTAATTGTATTTGTCACTAAAGACTGAACTCAGTTCATCACGTCAGCGAACTGGTTTAAATTATATGCCTCCGACAGATGGTGAGTAATTTAAGTTCTGCATTAACCAGCCTTACATGCCAAATTTATTTAAGTCCTGTCATTGAAAAAACACTCAGTTCCCATTTCTCAACAGCAGCTCAACCATTTTCCAGTAAACGCGTTGCTCTGGTAACTTCAACCTCCTCTTCGCTTTCATGTGTTTTTCGCGCTTATTTAATCCACATTGATATTTGGCAACAAGTTGGAGTGATTTAGTAGCTTTTAGTTTATTTTTATTCTTGATTAGTCTTTTTCCCATATGATTAGTCTTGATTTAGTAGCATCGTCAGTATCCGATGTGATTATATCATTTATTTTAAAATTTTATTGATGTCAACGTGTCTGTGTTCATGTTTTGTAGATAGCTATTAAGATGTTATACTATTTGCTTTAGATCGTGGTTTTATTTTTTGTTATAAAAAGTTTCAGAGTGGAAATTGACAATTACATAATTAATTATTACTACTGTCAGACTCATAAGCATTAAATAAGTGCATTATCTGTATTAGGGTATTGGCAACGGTTTGCCATTAGCAGCTGTGGTTACAACTCCAGAAATTTCAAGTGTGATGTCCCAGAAGATTCATTTTAACACATATGGTGGGAACCCTCTATCTACTGCTGGGGGGCTTGCAGATAAGAGAAACGTCAGGCTCATTGCGCTGATGTTGGTTCTCACCTGCTTGAGCGTTTGAGATCACTTCAGCAACGGCATGATAGTATGTCATTTTTTAATATAAAATCTTAGAAATGGTTAATTTTTTAATACTACTCTTTTATGGCTTGTTTGCACTTTCTAGCTATCTGTGTACATGCTTTCTTAGGTTGAAGGATCTGGTAAAGGATCTGTTATAGTCAGCATGTAGCTGTAACATAACAAAAACTTTTCTCAATTTGCTGCAATTTTGTTGATTATTCTCATAGTTATTATATAATGTGTCAGTCATTGGTGATGTGAGGGGAAGAGGATTAATGCTGGGGGTAGAGCTAGTTACCGACAGGAAAAACAAGACACCTGCAAAGGTTGAAACGGCTGTCTTGTTTGAAAAACTCAGAGGTGAGACAATTATCATTTCATTATGCATATAAAGCCGTTCTTTCTAATATATATATATTCTCCAAATAAGTAATCTAACGATTTATCTGCATATGGATTGAAGAGCTCGGTATTCTAGTTGGGAAAGGAGGACTGCATGGAAATGTTTTCAGGATTAAGCCTCCGATGTGTTTCAGTAAAGATGACGCAGGTATAATTCTGTCCCCAATCCCTTAACTGAGATGCAAGTTCCTGATTTTATATTGAAGCCTTTTAATCTTGTAAAAGTTTTATTCGACTGACCATTCTCTTCGATTGCAGATTTTCTTGTAGATGCCCTGGATTATTCTATGACAAAGTTGTAGATTTCCTTGATAAGGCAAATTGCTACATGGAAAATCATTTGTAAACATGTGTTCACAAAGTGTTACTACCTATAATGAAATGTTCACCCCATTTTGAAGAGGGGTTTTCTTCTTTTAGTGGGTACATTATTTGAGTTGAAAGTGGACTGGTGTATAAAATTTGGTTTCATGGCATCAAAAGGATGCAATCAGTTATAGAGTAATATTAAATCCATATTATCAAAGAACAACTACACCTGTATGTGTGCTGCTGACTAAATTTCAAATCATGAAATCGTTGACCTGTTATGTTATTTAAATTGTTATTGTTCATTAAAGATTGGACGGTTCAAATTTTGTTCAATCGAGATCGACGCCTCATATTTGAAGCTCGAAAATCATATTTTACATTATTTGCAAACTCAAAACACATTTAGGAAAAAATTACTATGTTGATGAGAGACTTCCAGAGCATGCCAAAGAACAAAACTGTCTAAGGAAGAAACACTTGATTCATGTTCAAAACACTAGCCTAACTTACAATGAAGTTATACGCGTTTTACATTACGATTTACAAATATCAATAGACTCACCATAATCACCTATTCGTAAATGGGAAGTCATATATTTACAACTTCATAAGGCACATCTTTGCCAGCAGCACCAGGACCCTCTAGACATGGTTTTGAATGTAGACACTTGATAACTGCGGTCATCATAATAATCATGACCATGGTGTCAAAATTACAAGTTTGCTTTATCTCTTGCTCGAAGACTAAGCAGGTTCACGGCCACGGTTGGCCCAAACCTTGCTCAAATCCCTTAGGCGTTGAAAATACTCGCCCAAAACAAGCAGCCATCGAGCAGTTTGACGTATGGTAAGTATTCTAGACATCTGCTGCAAAGTTTCTTGTCGTAGATGATCAGCCTGTTTGACAATATTAAGCTTAATTGGATCAAATTTTCTAGTATCCTAGTATAACATTTTTAATAATGTGGTAATTTATGTGTTAATGGAATATGCACATGGAAAATTATACATTACCTGGTTGACAAAGCTAGCCAGAGCTTCCAGCCTCTCTATTGCAGTATCCATATGTGGAGTGTAAATTCCTTCAATGAGTTGTCCTTCTGCTACTGTGTCGGTAAGCATTCCCTGGAGTTTTTCCATACCTAGCGAAAGGGCGTCTTCTGCTTGCCGGCATGACTTTTCAAGATTATAGGCATCAAACCGCTGCTCTTCTGTCAATGGTTCAATCAAAGGGACCAGAACCTGCAATTCTCATCACAAACATAGAAATATGACGACTGAAATTTAAAAAGTAAAAAACCAAGTTGATCGAGTATGTTTATTAGGCATTACCTTTAGAAGTTCGGAGGGGCGAAAACCTCCAATCCACAAGAAAAATTGTTCGGATGTTGTTTTCCACATGCCGGTGATAACATAGAAAACATCTACTTTTGCAGCATCAGATTTCATGCAAAAGAGTTTGAAATAGTGATTCATGATGCCATTTACAAGTTCCCCAATCTGTATGTCACTTATATGAGCACTTAAAGCACTATTCAATTCCAAGATTTGTCTGTTTTGTTCTTCCACCCAATGTTCATACTCCATCTTAAAAGTTGTTATTTCTGTCAATTAGGTATTTTTAGAGTCCAAAAACTAGTTGGAGAAATGAGTTTAGAGCAGTGATAAATCAATATCAAGAACAAGAATTCCATAACCAAACAAACCTGAATTTGCAGAACCAGCAAAGCCTAAATTATTAGAATCCAATCCACCACCAATATGCAATCCCTGCAGTTTTGTTGCATCAAGATATTGACAAAAGAGGGGGAGAAAAACAAATAGATATTGAACACTATGAAATGATCTACAACAGAATATAGGAGTAAAATAACTGAATGTTTGGTATCATGATGAGTTTGCGTGAACGAGAACCGCAGTGGCTCTCCGTGATTCTAGAAACTAATTGTGATACCAAACATGCATTAAGCTTCATATTACCTGTTGTCTTGTATTATCTAGCTCTTGCTCTACCTGCACTAGCTTCAAACGACACGATTCTAACTGTTGTATGTGAGCCTGTAACGAAATGTCAGAAATCAAATGCTTGATTGTTTGGTATGTCTTTGAATTTATGAAGTGTAAAACTGCGAACCTTTTTCTTCAAACGACTCTTACGAGCAGCCTCTCGATTTTGTGCGAGACGTCTTTGCATCTGCATGTTTCATCACCTTATCAGCATTAAAAATGCAAGCCAGACATCCAAAATTTGGAAGCAGGGGGGAACCTCCTAATCTGCAGTGCAAAGTAAGTCCAAAATGTGGTTCTAAAATGCTTTTCAATTTCACTCAGTTTTTACAAATTTGGACACATACCGAAAGAATATGATGAACCGTCAATTTAGTCCCTAAAATGGTTACTGATCGACCAATTCGGTTCCTTAATAAACAAAATTTCAAAATGGTCTCTTAAAATGGAAATTTGGTCGCATTAGTCCTTTCGGATCGGTCAATTTTTCCTTAATCGACTAATGTGATTGAAGATTTTTATTTTACCGAAGTATCAACTTACGCATTCAGAGACAACTTGAACCTAATATTGCACATGCAGTATGTATCTAATGGTCCCCGTGTAGAAAAAAGTAATTCAACGCATGTATGATATCACAGTAGCACCGTGATTTTGTTGAAGTTACAAAGTATAGCATTTGCAAAATTACGGTAACTCACCGTGATTTTGACAAATTCACTGCGATATCAAACAAGTTGTCAAATTAGTAACACAATATTATTACCTTCTCAGTAAGTTTGTTAGCTTGTTGGTCATACTTGATAGATGTTCCCAATATTCCAAAAGAAGCATCCTCTGACTATGTATTTAACAGAATAAAAGAACATAATTAGTAGAAGAAAAATAGTCATTATCATATATATATGCAAAAGACAAAGCATAAATTTGATAAACTAATTACACAAAAACCTGATTATTAAACTTCATGTTAGGTTCATACACACTTAAATCACCATTACTCTTGAAATGATCTTCCCATATAGTAAATTGATGGGTAGGATCATATACACCAAAACTTCTTGTGGAAACATATTGGGAAGATGAAGAATCCATGCTCTATGGACAAATGAATTGATCCTGCAATTTAATCATATAAACAAATACTATTTCTTATTCAATAAAATGCTACTAAGAATCAATAAAAATGACTTGAAAAAGCAAAGTCAAAGTGGTAAGTACCAATCATAGAAAGAGCAAAACACAAGCAACTTGTTTTCAAATATATAGTACAAATTAAAGTTGTTATATTTTTGTATTGATCTATAACTCTTTCTCGTACTTGGTTTTTTCTTCCTCGATTTCTTCGGAAGATAAATTTTAAAATATTAGAAAGAAAATATATGGGAATTATGAACTTTTATTTATTAGAAAATGCTAAATAGTGCTTTCAACAAAACTCTAGTTAAAAAATATTAATAAAGAAAATTTTATTTAGAATTTATACGTTTAATATTTTAAAAATATAAATAATTATTTTTTCAATATTAATTTTATTTTTCATTTCAATTTTTAATATGCTTAATTAGGATACGGGAGTCACTTTTAGTATGAACTTTATTTATTTATTTTCCATGTATGACACGGCACCTTGGTGACTCACCACTAAAAAATAAAGAACAAAATTCTCAACGCAAGCCATTATCCAATTCAATCTCTTTCAATTGCCAGCTCCTATCATGGAAAGATGAAAGATTACAATTATAATAAATAAATAAAATAAGTGCCACTACTGTTTATATAGATTAATTTATGATGAGGAATAAGGAGACATTATTTAAATTGTGACATTTTATAATAATGTAGAAAAGTGGATTAGTAGAGACTTTGTGTTGTGGAAAATAAATTGAGTTTGTATTTTTATGTGTGCATGTCGTGTTTGCTGACGTTGGCTACATTCCTAGTTTCCTACTTTGCTTGAGCTGTTGTACCACTGAGAGTCGAGTTGGGATCATCTCCATTTATTGTTTTCTCCATTTCTTCTATTTTTAAAGTTTTAGAAATATAAATGCAATGATGTGATTTTTGATGGATCCAATTTTGGTGGATCCAATTATTTAATATATATATCATAAAACCCTTCAAAACTATAGTAATAGAGAGGAAAAATGGAGAAGACAAATGGAGAGGATCCTAACTTCGCAGAGTCAAATCTTTCACACTCGCACCTATGAAATATATTTGTGAATACTGAATACGTATGAGTTATACGAGTAAATAACTAAATATTTAAAAAGAAAATAGACAATATAAATTAATTTTACACTCTCATTTAATATATTGTTTATTCCGTCAAGTCATTCAACTACACCTCATTTAATTAATCATTGTATGACATAGAGATATGCTAGAAGCCTATTGAATAATGGTGTAAAATTAATTTACACTGACAGACTATATCTATTAAACTCATATTTAAATGGTTGTAAATATTTGGTCATTTTATTTATTCATATATAAAAATATATTGTATCATTATTTTTTATTTTTGATCAAATATGTGTGTTTCACCAAATCTTTGTAACCATTTAAGTTTTTTTTGTTCTACAATGTTAAAGAGATCGATAGTTATGCATCAAATTATATTATAGTGTTATATAGGTTAATATCTAAAATATTTCTTCAAATAAATCTATATTACATGATTTGATTTTCTGAATTTGACATAAAGGAAATATGAAATGATTCAATTGAATACATATATAGAATTACTTTATATTGTCAATATATACAACTTTTTTTTTACCAAGTCAATATATACAACTTAAATCAGTTCTGGATACATCAAATAGTCCCACATCGCTTGATACTCGAGGCAAATGGTAGTTTATATATAACACTCACACCTTTCATTCGACCTCAAGTCCACATCTCCGAGAGATTGTCCGCTTTGAAGTTAACATGTCACGGTTTTGTCTTTTATAGAAAAGGCGCATCGGTGGTTTGAAAGGTGTGGGTGTTGTATATAAACTACTATTTGTCTCGAGTATCAAGCGATGTGTGACTATTTGGTGTATCCGGAACAAAATCCATAATTAAAATATAATAATTTTCTTTACACTTTCATATAAAATAATCACACTTGTATATTCTCTTTTTAATAAATATGTTCATTTTTTTTTTTTTTTGACGAAAAATATGTTCATATGTGTATTTAATAAAATGAATAAAATTCTTCAAAAAAAGAAAAGAATGAATACCTAACAAAAATATTGTAGAACAAAGCAATCAAATGAGATTATCGTATTAAAAAAATGTCAGAGATTAAATATAAATATACACTTCTCCTAAAAAAATTCAAATGTTGACTTGACAAATTGTAGAAGTTTAATATTTTCAAAAAAAAAAAACTTAAATTCATCGATTATCCCCATCTTTTTAAATTAAATAATTAAAATATTTCTCAAAATGGTCCGTAATAAGCAAATCATTATCGTAGCCATGGTCATGTTTCCACTTCCACTAATTATATGCGCACCAGGTAGATCATGCAGATTAGTATGGTACTTCCCTTGTTAACGTCATTTTTCGATCACATCAATGCACATTTGTGAATGTAGGAATTATTAGTCATGAGAAGAAAAAAAATTCTAAAGCCAATTGTTTAGAAAAATTTGAATTTGATTTCTTATAATTCTTTATTAAAATTTATTTAATTTACGGTTGAATTCTAAATTATTGGTTATAAAGTTCGTTAAATTTATTATTTGACTATTGTCTATTAAGAAAATTCAATTAAAAGGGAAGAGTATATTTTATGTGTCTTACAAATTTTTTGATAAAATTTAGTCACACCTAAAACGTTAGTAAATCGTGCTCTCCCTATCTCTCAATTATCGATCTACTTACATTATATAAGGTCTATTTGATTTGCTAAAAAATAAGAGACCGAATATGACAATTTTTGTTGTACTATATTTAATTTTAAAATTGATACTGATATTAGACAACTTGGGGTCAAGGGACGTGAGTCACATGACAGAAACTGAAGTTTTTGTCTTTCACTGTACCACGAGACACGTCTAAAGTATCAAACTGGTCAACAAAAAGTTAATGTATCCGATCTAGATCAGATGCATCAACTTTTGTTGACGCATTTTTGCTTATATTTTGGGACATAGAGAGTAACATTTTATCCACCAAACATCGTATAATTGAAAATTTGTTCAATATCTTAAACATTCAATTTGTACCTAAAATATGTCTTATACTATTTTGTTCTATACTTACATTTAAATTTAAGTAAAAATATTAACTATCCAACTATTGGAAGTCAATCGGTAAAGAATCAGTGTTTTATCTGAATTTGTTGATGTGTGAATAATTTCATACTCTTTTTGTCTTTCGGGGTTTATCCAATAAATCACGAACATTTGTATTAAATAAAATTTTCACCCATGTCATATATCATGCACGAGTAAATTATGCTAGTGTAAGTGTTTTAATATTATATTACATATGTTATACATTAAATTCTTTTGTATTATTAAATGCAAATTTCCACTTTTAGATACCTTAACGTATGTCTTTAGAGCACATGTTAATATGACACTTGTAAATAATATGCGGTGAATTTTTATTTTTTGTCAAACAGTTGGAAATCAAATTTTCACTCTTTATTTAGGTGTAAAATTTTCAACATTGGAAGGGGCGAAACTGGAATTTTAAGTCAATTTAAGGTGGGGGTAAAGGTGTAGAGTGAAATTTTCATCTTTACCATGTATATGACAAATGCGCCATGATCCACACCTAAGTCATATTTAATTTGGGCTAATAACATTCTAACCCAACCCAACTTTTTATGGATTTTGACAAAAAAACCAAATGTTTCTCTTTCCACCCCACGTGTCTTTTTTACCCCCAAAACACGCAGAAAACTTCGAAAAACGTTTTCCAAAGTTTTTTTTCAGTGTAAATTTACACTAAAAAATTCGAAAAACATTTTCTGAATTTTTATACGTGTTTTGGCGGTAGAAAAAAAAACGTGAGTGGGGAAAGAAACTATATAAAAAAAAAACTTTTATGGGTTGTAAGCAAAACTGGCTAGACCAACGTTTCATGACTCATGTTTTACAAACCACTTTTTAATTTGGAAATTTCTTTCGCATTCAACATTAGTACTTGCATGCTCTGTGAATTTTTTAAAATATCTCGTTTGTTATTTAAGTTGTGAATTCAATTCGCACCTTAAGTAGTGAATAATAAATTTTTTTATCCCAACCCCAATGTTTGCACTTGTCACGTTATCCGTGAAAATATTCTGGAAAAACACAGTTTTCTACTTAAAGTGTGAACTCAATTCGCACTTTAACTAACAAACTTTATAAAAATTTAATCATTTTATCCCCTCTCACTCTTACATCACCTCCAATAAAATAATTTGAATGAAACATGGTATGAGCGAGTGAAAAAAATAAAATAAAAGAGGTTTCAATTTATAAAATTATAGAGTGCATGTGATTGATTGACGTTATGTCATAGCTGCTTCGGTGGCTAATCAAAATTGGCCGCCGTTCCAAGATAATATTTTGATTGGCCACTAGATCGATTATGACATAACATCAATCAATCATACACACCCTATAATTCGATAAAATTGAAACCTCATTTTTCATTTTTCAATCACTCACTCATATTGTGTTTCATTGGAAATATTTTCATAACGGTGAATGAAGAGTTGACATTTTAAATTGTGAATGGTGTTTCATTCACAATAATTTTTGAAGGGGTGAGGGAAGGGTAAGAGGGACAAAACATTTAGATTTTCATATTCAGGTTCGCTGGTTAAAGTGCGATCTGAGTTGATTAATTTCATTAATCTAACTACCTAACAATGGGTTGATTAAAATTATATATAGGTTTGGATCTCTTTAGCAAGTGATCAAAGTTTCAATATTTAACTATTGTGTATGAAGGAAATGTAGTTTAAATAAAAAGAGACAATCCACATTGTATGCTCAACAGATTCTCTGAAGAAGATTAATGTTAATTTTGTTTTGAGTTATAGTTGTAGGTTCCTCAAAATAAAAGAATGTTAATAAATATGCATTCTTATATCTCTTCCAAATTTATTAAATTTTATTTTTAGGTATAAAATAAGGTCAACATTTTGATATATTGTTGATGTGGATAATTCTGATAGATCCAAAAATTAATAAATATTATTTGTAAATCTATGAGAATTATTCTTCTTATCAATGTACCGGTACATATTAAAATAAAATGTATACTACAAAATTCATTTGTTAAAGTTATTTTATTCTAAAGAAAAAGAATGGGAATAAATTTCTAAAAAGAAAAAAGAGTGTGACTAAAGTTTCCATTTAAGGGAATAAATTCATTGTAACGTTAACTACCCATGAATATCTATCTCAAAATAATTCATGGGAATAATATAAAATGTTAATCAAACTTTTTTATAAAGTATCTAGGAGTATTTGTCCAAAAAAAAGTACCTAGGTAGGAGTAAAATTTTCATCTATATATATATATATATAGGGTATAAGTTAGCAAGGTGCACTTTTTACTTTGGACAAAAAAAAACAATTATAACTACTCAAACATGTTATAAATAGAAGAGTAATCATGTCAATGTTATTTAATTAATTAAAGAAAATAATTAATTGAAGTGAGAAAATCATGTGTTTTTCAAACAACTTTCTCTGTGTGATAAATCAATTGTTCCATGTTAAGCCATGTGTACATTTTTAAAATAAAGTGGGTGTAAATTAGCAAAGTGATTGCAAATTAAGGTAAATTTTAAATGAAAGTTACAAAACTATCCCTCAGGTTACTAGTTTTAAATAATAAATATGAATGATTTTTTTGTCCAAAGTGAAAAGGTGCACATTGCTAACTTAGACTTTCATGTTTTTAGGTGGGTTTAAATTAGCAAACCTCGTGTATATATATATTATTGTTTTTTTCAGCAAAGTTTTTCTCATAAATAAATTTATAAGCTTTGAAACAGTAATTTTTTTTATCTATAATGACAATCCAAAAATATTAATTTTGTCGGAGTCCTAAGGTAATTTGGAGGAGCAATACAAAGATTGAAGTGATGAAGAGCCGTGAATTTAATATTTCTTTTCTTACAAAAATAACCACTAATATAATTGTTTCAACAAAAAAATGACAATGTGTCATATTATATGTGTTAAAAATAAAAATTATTAACCGATGTAAAATTAATTATATAAATGTTATTCGCACATTATAGTTCAACTGACATAAATGTCAAAATTACTAAATACCAAATCATAGTTCAACGAGGCTCAAACCTCAATCTTAATTATAGGTAAATGTCAAAATTATATGTAAATTTTAAATGAGTTACTATTTCGTTTATCTAACAAATTTTTTTTTATATAAATGTTTCAGAGAATAGACAATAATAATTGAGTGTTGAGAAATAATTAAAGTATGAGTCATACAAACGAGTTTCTCTTTAAAAAATTTAGCTAAAGAAATCATTTATTAAGTACTAGCATGGATTCTAGCGGTACTTGTTCACATTCCCCTTAAAATTTAGCCTATAACTGTTTAATCTTATTATTCTAAATATATCAAATATTAGGCATGAATATCTCTTACATTAAAAATTGAGCACTATTTCACTATATTGTAAGAGTTTAACTTCTTTTTTTGGTTGTCTAATGTAAAAACTACTTATCCGTTCCTTTTTATTTATTGTTTTAGAAAAAAATATTTGTTTCAAATAATTTATCGTTTTGATAGTTTAAAGTTATATTTTGTCTATTATACACTCCTTTAATTTTTTTTATTGACTAAATTTTATATAATTTTTTTATTGTATTTTTTTTTACTAAACTTTTTTATATAATCTTTTTATTGTTTATGTTTTGTTCCTATTTTTTTGTACATAATATATTCCAAAAAATAAAATAAAATAAAGATATAATAGAAAAATAAGATAGTAGAAAAATACACTTTTTTAATTTATAGTAAATTTTCTAAAACAACAAATAAAAAGTAACATATACATACGTGCACTATAAAAATTTAAGGATGATGCATGTCTAGAAGTTTAACCTCTTTTATTAGAGAAACTTTTGTATTTGGTTCGATGGTTTATTCCATCTTTAAAGGTTCTTGTTAGTATTTAATACCGAAAAATATCTTTGTGGTTGATTTATTCCATTTTAATTTACAAATTTAATATATGCTTGATATTTCAACAACTCTCCTGCCTACTCCCTCTGGTGTAGTCAACCCTAGCTAAACCAAGGTGGAGTAAGTAAGTAACCATGGTCAAACAATTTGGAATATTAGCAGACAAGGGGTACAGGTACAATCTCGTACGTGAGAAGTTTCACACACGTGTGAACTAATTTTTACTATTAAAAATTAAAAATGATTTTATTATTTATTTTAAGATAATAATAAAAAATAATTAATACTACTAAAACTTGACTTTCCGGTAAAGACCGGGTAATGAATGAAAATGATTCTCATAAAAACCATTTTCAAATTAACAAAACCCACACTTGTCCTTTACCTGCCTCTTCGGGCAGCCCGTAATTCTATTTCTTCAGTTTCTAAACACTGCCCAAACTGCCCGATTCTTGGCTGAGAAATTACGAGCAAGTACCTGTGTCTCCTTCTCTCTTTCTCTCTCTCTCACTCACCTCTGATATTTCTATATTTGGAAGCTCAGTTTTTCCACGATCAAGATCCAACGGTCCAAAATGTACGAGCTTTCTTCTCCTATCTTTCAGAGGTTTTAGTTCTTCAAACCCTCAGATCTCACTTCTCAGTCTCAAGATCTTGTTTCCTGGTAACCTCTTTCATCTCTCTTCTCTTCAATTCTACTTAATTATTGTTAATTCTCACTTTTATTCTTCACACTTAGCTTTTTCCTATGCTTTCTTTTCGATCTCTTAGTTTTTGCGTTGAAAATTGAAATTGCTACTTCTCTTTTGCTGAAACAGCACTTAATTAGCTTCGAGTTGTTCAATTTAATTTTCACTTTAAGAAGCAAAACTCTAATTGTTATTCTTATGCTTTTTCCTAATTAGCTTTAATTTTTGGTTGAATAATTTTAGTGAATTTTAAATTTCGTTGAGAATATTGTATAATTAAGCTTTTCTAAGGTGCAGAGAGTTCAGAGTTGTTAAAATTAATTTCCTTAAAAAAAAATTAAAATAATAATTGGTGTTGTCATAATTCTGAAACAAGAGCAGTAGGTGTCATGAATTCTGAGAAGATCTAACGATGATGGTGATATCATATTTTTTTGGTAATAATAGTAATATTAATTATTTATTATTTTACAGGATAAGATTCATTTTTCTGGTTTGAGAAGAGACTTTGTTTGTTTGTCTTACGAAATGGAGACTGAACAATCGTTGATGATGGTCACGCTCCGTTTTGGCGCGTTAACGTACGTTACGGAAGCGCTTGTAACTTTGTTAGCTTCTGCTGTTGTCAAAGCCACTCTTTTGGCTCCAGTAAGTACTTTTTGCCTTCGTCGCTTCAAACTTCACTTAATCATAATCACTTCACACAAATATGTTTTTAAAGTCTTGAAGAAAAAGAAAAAAAGTTTCAAAAGCTTTTCATTGGCTTCAACCTTAACGAGATCTAATCTTATCTATAATCTACTATACAGTAGCACTATAGTTAATAGTTATACTCTATCTCTTTTGATTGAAAGCAATTTGTGTTTTTCTCAACTAACTCAAGTTTTTTTTTTTTTTATGTCTAAATATTACTGATAGTCTATAATCATGTGTTTTTGCTTTTGTCTTTATCGATATTATTATTATTATTATTATAATAAAATGCTAATTTGCGCATGTTGACGAGTCACCTGCCTTGCCTGGGTAACGGATACACTATTGCTTAACTTATTCTCTGTGGCTCTGCTATTTCTTATCTATTTTGCGCCGGTTGTTTGAACCTTTTCATTTGGTGTTTGTTAACGTACGCACCTTTTTTCTATAAAGAATAGGCTTTTTCACTTTTATTCTTTTCTACAAACTTTAACTTTTATTCTTGCAATAATTTTTATTCTTCTTATTCACAAAGAAATTGAAATAAAGTGAAGATAAAACTCCACCAAGAGACGGTAGAATTGATATTCCTTGTATGTATGAGATAAAGATATGAATGAACTGCGAATTGCGATTATGGGATTTTTTTAATACAACGTGGGTTCGGTCTACTATAAAAAAATATCTTTTTTGTCGTGTGTGCGAAGGTAAAAGGAAAAGTGAAAAGTTTTAGAGGATAATCGGTGGTGGTGGATTATTCGGTTGGATATGCCGTTGAGCGTAAAGCACGTACCACTAAACGCGTGTCGTTTTGGGTCTATGGTTAGGGAAAACGGTGGAATCTTATACGTCGGTACGTACTATTAACCGATGTATATGTATCAGTCAACTTGTGCCACGCATAATATATTATTAATATTTTATAAAAAAAAATAATAGTATTAATATTTTATACAAAAATAATTACTACATAAATAATTATATCATTAATTAATATGGTCTCACAACTAGTAGTCACAAAAAAAATCTATGGTCCACAACTAAAAAACTAATTATGGGCTTATGGGCTTGTAAAACCAATAAAAAATGAGATGAATGATGGCTTGTTCATAAATTTCAGTTCAATTTTTTTGTTTGAATCAAAGTTCAATTTTAGTAAAGCTATTTGAAATAATTGCTTGAAGCATACTTTGTGAGTTTAAATTTGACCACCTTAGAGTGAGTGTGTTTAAATGGAGAAATGTTGAGTAAACGTAAGGGAATGAGAACATTTAAATTATTTTGTAAAAATTTTCTTGTTTGAATGTTAATTTAATTTTTTTTTCAAAATGATGAGAATTTACCAAGTATTTGTCCACCTTAAATTTAAGGTATTTCAAATGACACTAAAAAGTTAGGAATTTGAAATTATTTCCTCCTATATGTTTCAAAATTTTCAAATTGACCCCAAAAATCGCAAATTGACTCCAAAAGAATTTTAAAAATTGAAAATCTGTCCCTAAGAGTTTTCAAATTTGTCATTTAATTTTTTTCAAATTGCAAATTAGTCCCTATTTTTTATATTTTAAATTTGACCAAAAACTTTTTAAATTTATAAAAGTGACCCAAAATGTTCGCAACGAAATTTTCTATTTACTCTATCCAAACACATACATTTAAAAATGAAGGTAATTCAAATACAATTATTTGAATTTTTGATTTATTATTTATATATATATATATATATATATATATATATAAAAATCAAAATAATAAAAAATTAGTGGTTAAAAAAAAATTATTTGAATAATTTTTTTAAAATAGTAATTAGTTGTGTTTAGTGCAAACCAAATTAAAAGAATGTCTGGAAAAGGAAAATGGAAAAAGTGTTCTATACCAATATATAATAGTATGAAGTGAAGTTGATGATGGATTTCTATGTCTAAGACGAGTGCTTCATCTTAAATCTTAATGTGTTAGGCACCTATTTGGCATTTTAAATTTTCCCTCTTTCTAATTCACCATATTCAAATTTTTATTGCTTAATTAAAATTCTGCATATATGTTCTTTTAATACTATATATTCTTTTAAAATGTTCTTTGAGGGTCTTATATTCTTTGTTGCAATTTTTGTTTTAATTTATCAAACGTAGTTATCAACTCTTATTCTCCATATTACTGGATGCATCAACATTAATATTGATAAAATGGGTGCAGGAACTCTATGCGCTAATGTTAACCAACATGCCTACAACCAAAGGAGAGAGTCAAACACAAACTCAAGACAAGCAACTTGATGCTGAAGGGGAAGATGGCAATGAAGATGAAGACGATGAAGATGATGATGGAGATGGTGCATTTGGAGAAGGAGAAGATGAATTGTCATCTGAAGATGGAGGTGGTTATGGAAACAATTCCAACAATAAGAGCAACCCAAAGAAGGTTCCTGAAGGTGGTGCTGCTGGGGCAGATGAAAATGGAGAAGAGGAAGACGATGAAGAAGGTGATGACCAAGACGAGGACGACGATGAGGATGAAGATGACGATGATGAGGAAGAAGGTGGAGAAGAAGACGAGGAGGAAGGTGTTGATGAAGAAGAGAATGAAGAAGACGAAGAGGATGAAGATGAGGAAGCTTTGCAGCCACCAAAGAAAAGGAAGAAGTGAATTTAGCTTAGTCGAGCCTCTGTATTGTTGTGTTCGGATTTGGCTTCTAACTTCCGTGTTGTTTTTTTCAGTACTAAACTTCTATGTTGTTATTCACTTTATAAGGAGGCCTATGTAGGACTTGTTTTAATTGATATCTGTGTTTACCATTGCGTAATTAGAATGCTACATTATATTGAGCAGGCAGTCTTAAAAATTTACGAGAGAAAAATCATAATCCTAGTTTTTTAACTTGACTATTACAGTATTACTCCACTTACCTCTGTTATTATAGCATAAATATAAACAATAGAAGACAATACAATAGAAAGTAACATTGGGCACACCTTACATATGATATGACAAATAAGTAACTGTATAACATACAGTAAACGATGGATCATAGAAGTTAACCGATAAAAATTTAATCCAGTGGCTTATTGATTCAAAAAATGTAGTTGACCATGACTCTACTCCCAAAAATAGATGTGTCTGGGCTAGGTAGTACCTTGAGGTGTTGTAAATAATTTATTTATATCTCTACAATAGTACAAATTATGTAGTTAAGTTTCAGGCAGGGGAACTATGTTGCATCATAGAAACTTGAAGCTTTTAACCCTTTGTACTCGTTGCGGCAATGGTGAGGAGACCTTCCTCCACTATGTCCATGATTGTACTCACTCAAGAAACAATTGGTTAAACATTGGCGTAACCTCTCGTGATTTTTTCTCTTCTTAGGACAGTTGCACTTGGCTCAACATGGATATTGCATTTTCTTAAATAAACCTATTTGTTGCAGGTATTTGGTGTACTCGGAGCAACCTCAATGCTTCTTGCTTTTTGAAAGAGTATATCCCTATATATATTGCTTATCCTTGGCCATCTAATTCATGTTTGAAACTCTCATCTTGTGTTTCAAAAAACACTCATCACCACCCCGTTGAAGATAAGCTCCTACAACTTCTCTTGACCATCATTAATGTCAATGGTAGTAGCATTGGCACACCTACTTCAGCAGGATATGTTGGTATAATCTATAACTTTTCGGTGCGTGGATCATTGGCTTCTCTTGCTTCATTTCTGATTCCGATGAGATTCTACATGCTCACGGCTTATCCATAGTCATAGCCCAATAACACGGGTCTTCTTAACTTATTTTGCTACTCCAGCTCTTCTCTATGTGTTAACCTCATCGAGACTCTCACCAACAAACAAGTTCCACAATCATGTTATGTTGATCCAGAACATAAAAGATTTACTATACGACAATAACTATATTACACTATTTTACACTCACCGTGAAGACAACTAATGTGTATAGTATTAGAGTCTCCTCCACGATTCGCTGAGCCATTTACTATCAGATTTTTTATCGGGTCATCCACCATTTATAAAGTAGAGTTAATCCCCACCTTAAGAGTCGGTATTATAAGATTGAGTTGGATCAAAGTCTCAATTTTAAGAGCAGCTTCTTGTTTTCTTTTCTTTCTTTTGTTGCCCTTTAGCCTTGATCCAATTCCCGCTTATGTGTCGGTCAACATATCTTTACTCTAATCTTTTGTTCTTTTAGCTTTTGATTAACATATCTTTACTCTAATCTTTTGTTCTTTTAGCTTTTGATTGAGACTATGTTTTCACTTTTTCTTTTTCTTTTTTATCATTAATAATTGAGACTGGATATTAAAGTCCCAAGTTTAACATTCAACATCTTTAACAATTTTGAGAGAAAATATATCGTCAATATAAGTCTCATAGTGGTATGACTGAGGTTCGAATCCTACTCCTTTACATATATAACGCAATTTCAAACTAATTAAGTTAAATTCACGGGACAGTGCAAACTGCAAAGAATATTCTATTTAAACAAAAAATGATACCGGGCATGTGCGTGGTGGGCAGTGTAGGATACCGTGAACGGGGCAGTGACCACCTGATGTATGTCGCCATGTTGATTCACACATAGCACACAGAACACAAAGGTTACATACCCTCTACTCTACCCCACTTTTCACGTTTTACATTCAATGGGCGCTCCCACTTTCTGCTTATTAAAATATCCACCCATACCAAACACGTCATAATCCTATGCTGTTTTTTTTTGTCCTTTTTGAATACAAACAAAAACAACGTGCCCCCACCCACAAGAAATATTTATTTGTATATTTTCACAAACCAAACCACAGCATATCCACTTTCACTCACAATTGGGCCTAATCATGCCTCCAACCTCTTCATCCTTATCCAAAATCAAAACCTTTCCCAATGCTTCTTCCTATAAATAATTATTCAATCACTTTTACTTTCTCATCAAACCATAATATACCAACATTCCATCAATTCACATTATTATTAGAAATATGTCTGACATTGCTATGTTAGTTGCTGAGGAGTATGAGAGAAGAATCAAGAGCTTAAAAACAAAAGCTGCTGCTTCTGGTGGTGGTGCTGTAGAAACATGGGAGATTAACATGTCTTCATGTTATTCATTATTGGTTTCTAAGCTGAAGAATGAGAAGAAACAACTTGTTCAGTGTGTATTGGAACCAAAAACCCAGTTTGCTATTGCTGCTTCAAATAACTTCTTTTCTGCTTAGATCAATATTTATTTATACTTACTTTGTTTTGATTTTGCTTGCTTATTTTTCTAGATTTTTCATGAAATCTTTTGTACATGGCTATGCTTGGAATTATAATTAAAGGATTTTACTTACTCTTCTAATTTTTCTAGTGCTTATAATTAAGGATTTAAAGAAGGTAAATTCTTAGATATAATATAAAGTTTGGTTTAATACACAACATTCAATGTAAAATTAATACTATAATACCATAAAATAGAACATAATATTGAATTATTTTGGATGTTTGGTATATATCCGTTCAAACTCTGAAGTATATGAGCGATCACCAATAACGTGATCATTTTCGAACCTAAGATCTAAAATTATAAGTTTGTATCGAGTAGTTGATTTCAGACTATTAAATGGTGAACCTAGTTGAAGAGAAGAGATACTTGCACACACAACTTCGAATGTGATCTAAATCATGAGTTAGACTTTTAGGGCTCGTTTGGTGCGCAGGATAGTATAAGAAGCTGGATAAGGAAAGGATAAGATAGTGACAGGATAAGCACATATCCTGTCATCTGTTTGGTGCACACAGAATATGATAGTGACAAACTTTATAATATTGTCAATATTTATTCATTGATACTACTAAAATTTAAATTGTATCACTAAGATAAATATCAAATTAAAATAACACACACAAGTAAAGTAGATACATGTTATATTTATCTAAAAAAATTATTCTCGAAAAGCAATGACAAAATTATTTTATACACATTTTTTATAAAATAAAATATTGAAATAAAAAAAAATCATGTAACGATTAATTAGTATACGTATGGTTATAAAATAAAATAATAAAAAAATATTAAATAAAATAACAAATCATATAAAAGATTAATTACTAAAATTACTATATGCATGACTTAATAGCAAAATATGGTGAAAAAAGAATAAAAAATCATCAAAATGCCTTCACCCGGATTCAAAGGGGGTACATTCCTATCATGTTGCTAACCCAGTTTAAAGTAAGGATTAGAATAACAAAGAGTCAATAGGATAGGATTAATAATAGGTTAAATTTATCCTTTCCAATTGGTGCACCAAACAACGGATAACAATAGGATAGGTTAATTTTATACTATCCTGTCTCCCTATCCGGCGCACCAAACGGGTCCTTATAGATAAAGAACTAGGATTAGATTTTCGGGACATAGAACCTTCTTTAGAGACGCGTGTAAATTGGTCACCTCAACAGTGAAATTCAGGGGTACTTGTGATGTAGGAGGATTGATTGCACGTATCGAAGAAATTGCGCCTCGTTAGAAGAGGAAGAATGATCTCGCTTATTAGGATTAGTCGTTATCTTTTTAAGTTTGTATTAATTTTAGTATTATTAGTTGTTATTATGTTTTTTTAAGTTTGTTTTAAGCTAAGTATTATTAGGGATATGACTATTGATAAAACAAATTATCCTATTAAATAAGATAATTATCTGTTAAGTTTAAATAATAGTGAATTTAGGATAAGTTAGTTACTATTAAACCATTTTAATTAGGATTTCTATCGTAGTTTATTTAAAGACATTCAGATTTGAAATAAGGAGAATTCGATTATTATTTATCATAAAACTTTGAGAGATTATTTTCTCTTTTTGTTAGATTCAAGAGTCTTGGTGGATTCCAAAGCTTTTATCTGACAAGTTTGTCCCTTACAAACTTGTGTTTTTGTTCTAGGCTTAGCGCTTGTTAATCGATGTGCTTCCGACGGTTTGTCCCTCAAAAGGATATAATATTGTATGCTTTTAGGGCATGCCCACAATGTGTCTGATTTAATTAAATCTAATGCATCAGTTCCTACCAACCGATTTAATAGATATAATATTACCCGTGAGCTAATGCATCAATTCCTGTGAGCTTACCTCGGTTAGTAGGGACATCACATATATTATGCAGGAGTCGGGGTTCAAACTTCGGACATGTTAGAACTTAATGTGAAATTGAGAGAAGAATTTAGGAGGAAAAGTTGTTATTTCATTAATGGAAGAGAAAAATGAATACAAGTTCTGTTACATACAACAACTACATCTACTTATAGCCTAAGTAACAAATACAACTACCCTACAGCTGTAAAACTACCTAACAACCTCCCAACTAACATTAGTGTCAACTGTCATAACAGACTTAAACTGTTAGCAGACTGGTTATACAGATGTTTCAACATTTGATAGAACATTTGAGTTACAACCTTTCACAATGGATGTTTGAATTACCTTCTAAAATGACACTCTACCTATTCACCTTTAAGATAAAATTTCTATCTACTAGACTACTATACAAACATAAAACCTAATGCTGGTTATTTAACCATTAGAGTTCACTTTGGGAGCATGCTTCTATTTAAATGAAGGTTATTTACTAGACAATGAAGAATGCCAACTCATGATGAACTCCCAAAAAGGGTGTCATTTTTGGAAGTTCATAAGTTGTATGAATATTATGTTTTAGAGAAAATGATAATACAACCATAACTTGTGATTTTGGTGCAAAAATCCGAAAGGAAATCTTTAGTTGTGATCAGGGACGTATCCAGAAATTTGAACTAGTGGGGGCATGATTATTTATTTAAAATACTTTTGCAGAAAATATTAAATGATAGTGACTAAATAACATCATTTTTATTAAGTAAAATATTGAGAATTACAAAAATTATAAAGAAAATTCAACATATAAAAATGGGTTAAATGTACTTTTATTCCTGCCATTTGAGAGAATTTTGGTTTACATGCGTAACAAACATTGATGCTAACAATTTCGCTAAAATAATTTGAGGTATGAAGCAAAGTATGTCACACACAGAGGCAGCAATGTAATGTCATAGTAACGAGGTGAGAATTTTAAGGCTATATGAAACGTTTCTCCATTAACTAATTTGTGTATGTGTGGGGTCAATCACAATATAGCATGTGATGGCAAAACATTAATATGGCATATTATCTATGTAAATTTCTTGGCTTAATTGCAATTTTAGTCCCCCTATTTTATAAATTTCGGGATTTTGGTCCCCCTACTTTCAAAATCGCAATTTTGGTCCCTCAATTTTTCCAAATTCTGAAATTAAGTCCAATTTTTCAATTGACAATGATGTGGCATCATTTTAGTTAACGTGACATTGAACATCATGAACACATGGATGCCATATCATATTAAACTCATAATTGTAATTCTTTTACAATATACAAATAATATATATATATATATATAAAACAAACAAACTATTTCCGTCAAAAAATAATCAAAGCAGTAAGTATATGAAAGTAAGTGTATGAAAATAATCTCAATCAATCCTTTGTATTGTCAAATATTTCAGCATAAAATTAAAGGATGCTGCACAACCTTCATGCAGTGCATGGTGCCTGCCGTGGTTGTTGTAATGTAATGTATTACCTCGGCACAACCTTCAACAATGACTAGTATATATGATGAGATTCTTAAATTATATATTGCAAAATTTATAGTTTACTAATTAACATAAGTGTGATAATAATTATTCGTTTACTTTCTTATTACAATATATCATATTTTCATTATATATAAAACAAACAATCTAAATTGATAAGTTTAATATGATATGACATTTATATGTTTATTCTGTTAAATGTCACGTAAACTAAAATGATGCCACATTATTGTCAATTGAAAAATTGGACTTAATTTCAGAATTTGGAAAAATTGAGGGACCAAAATTGCGGTTTTGAAAATAGGGGGACCAAAATCCCGAAATTGATAAAATAGGGGGACTAAAATTGCAATTAAGCCAAAATCCAAATTTCTTTAGGATGTGGGGTCAGCTGACCCCAATTGTTATAAGGTGCATCCGTCCCTGGTTGTGATCTTACCTAATCATAATGATTTTGGATGGGAGGCGTCTCTTCGCACGATGAATATGAAGGGCAATTATATCGGCAAGACAAATTGACGCTCAAGTTAATATTTACATGAAGTGAGAGGTTTAAGAGAGTAAGAATATAATATTTGACTCTTCTGCATGGGAAGGATATATATAGTTATCAATGTGGAGCCAAAACTATCAACCTGAGGGTAGATCTCGTGGCTTCGACGTTGATGGTTGACGGAATAACATCTGAAAAACCATGATTGAATGTAATGTCAATCATTATGATGTCGGTTGTTATAGAGGTACCAGCTTCTGTCACCGTTCAGCAGAGACACCTGGTCTTGGACTAGCATACATGTTATCGGGTCAAGCTCGACATTGTATTAGACTTATTCTCACTTCATAACAAGTTGGATGGGGTGGATGAGCTACATGAAGGAAATAGGGTTTTAAACTTTCTACATTTTGTAAGCCGGTTAAAGACGAAATTGTGTGTTTGATTTGCAAAACAATAGGTACTGGATAGGACAGAACAGTACAGTACAAGACAGAACAAGATAATACATGACAAGATAAAACTGCATTGGAGAGAGATAATATTTTTTATATTCGAAAATAAAATGGGTATTTTCGTATTTTTTATAGTTGTACTGTGGACAAAAAGTTGTACTGTGGTTCAGTAGGGGACAAAAATTCTTGTTTTTGTCCTGTCTCTTACTGCCTATTTGTCCAATCCCATAAACAGTTTCTGAATCAAACAAGGTATAATAAAAGTTGTCATGTCCAGTATGTTTTTTAGCATATCAAACGCACCCAAAAAGTAAAAAGGAGGAAAAACTTGTTATAGTTGGCAATAGGGTTGGCAAGATGGATAAATCGGATGAATTATGACAATTAGTAGATCAAACAAATCCCTTAAATAATTAACAATCAATTTTATAAAAAAAACGAAATTCAATTCGATTCATCCATTATTAATTTTCAATTGATTGAGATTCATCTAAAGTGTAAACCATTCTTTCTTTAGATTAAAAGCTAATGCTAGAGTATCACTCTATTAGAATGTACTTAACGCCATAAATTATCGTTTCCGTAGGATTCCTGTAAATTTATAAGCTTTTCTCTTTTCATACTTTTTCATTTTTTAATAAAAATTTAATTATTAATATTTTATAAATATTAATAATTTAATAATTTTTAATATTTTAATTTTTTTTTAAAATAATTTTTTTTTTCCATTTCTATTAATATTTGATTAGGATGTTGTAGCAGGTGTTCCTCTATAATCCAATCACATAATAATTCTTTGTTTAAGTACAATTTATTTAAAATATCAAAAATAACTTTTTATCTACTAAATATTATATAGTACAAAAGTTATTTATTAGTGCCTTAAAAGTTATCGTATTGCTATTTGGTAGTACTGTACTTGTTTAGGTGAGGTTATTGCAAGTACTAAGAGAAGGAAAATGGGAGCAATAGTAGTTGTAGAGATAATTACAATGAGTTTTGCATTTAAAAATATTTATGAGCCAACAATAATACTAATGCTACCTAACAAAGGACACAATATATTCATAACATGAGGAACAATTTCTATAAGATAAGTAAACTGAATTAATGGAAGAAAAAAAATGATTAACCGTTCTTGTTGATTGAATAGAGATTACAAATTGTAGTGTTATCTCGAGTTGGAATCCTCTCCATTTCCAATTATATCCATTTCTTCCATTACCAAAGTTTTTAAATATTTTAGGGTGCAAAAAAATAATTTCACCTCATTTAATGTCACACATTTGCATTTATATTTCCAAAACTATATAGTAATGGAAGAAATGGAAATAATTGGAAATGGAGAGGATATTGACTCTGTTATCTCATACTTGATATAAGTGACTTATAACAGAAACCACACAACTATATTCATCTAACAACCAATTTTTTTCACATAAGGAGGCAAAGGCTATGTGACTTAAAAAGGAAGGAGTATGTATAGTTTGATCATATCATTAAAATACAAAAACAATAGTTAAATAGAAACGCTAAATCTAATGTCAAAAGACACTTAAAAAGAAATGGAGAGAGTAATCTTAATAAATCATACACAATTTTTTCATTCACATGTGTTAAATATATGACTTTGTAATTATGCATATCATCAATTACCAAAAACACTAGAGGCAGTTATTACATGCATAACACCTTAAATATACTTTCTTCATTTCTTTTTAAGTGTCTTTTTGAAATAGTAACACCAAATTAGTGAAGTATATTTTTGCACCATTTTTTTCTATTATACTCTCATTTTAATCCACTAATAAATTTCTGGTTTTTTGCACATATTTTCTCTTTCAAATAAATTTAATATGTTATGGACAAAAAAATTAATATGTTATCTTTAAGTCAATATAAAAATTATTCCAACTTCTTTTTTTTTCTAGAGAAAATTATTCCAACTTCAAATTAATCAAAAGCTAAGAAAAACTCCTTTAATCAAAATTAATATGACGTCAATTAACACTAGATTCACACTCTGTGACATAGAGGAATCAAATGAAACATGCACACACTGATTTATTTATTTTTCATTGATGTTGAAACATCGTTAACAAACCAACCAGTATATTTGATTTAGAGGAATCAAATGAAGATATGCACACACTGAATTATTTAGTTTTTTGAAAAAATATAATTTACTTTTAGTTTAAATTTAAACAACATTATTTTTTTCCAAACACATAGCATTAACTAGTTTTATTGAAAAAGATGCAAGTAATTGATAAATGGTATAATTAACAAATTGTACCCTTAAAATACCAAAACAACTATTAAATAGGAATGCTAAACCCCCAGTCAAAAGACACTTAAAATTCAAAAAGGAACGGATGGAGTATTAAAATTCATTTTACATGCATCGTTATTTCTTTTTATATTTTCTCTTTTCTTTCCTTTCATCTTTTTCATACATTCCTAAAAATAAAAGTTAATTATGTAAACTTACTGAGTACATTGACACTAGAAAAAAATATTAACACAGGCAATGCCGAAAAGAATACACGAGTAATTAAAACGAAATATCTCTAAGGTAAGAGTTGAACTTGTGTCTCGGAAGATTTTTGTGGCATTTAACTTTACCGGTTTAACTAAAGAAATATTTAAAATTTAATTATCGTATTATGTATTTATAACCCGATAAAAAAATTTATGTTTTTCTTAACATGTTTTATATTTTGAAAAGATAATTTTATAATATTAGCATTTTCTTTATTATTTTACTTCCGATTGTACCCTTCAAATAATTGAGTGTATACAACTTGCAAAGAATGCAAAACATTGTACTAGTGGTAAATATGATTAGTTTAGTAAAATGGTCATATTACAACATTGTCACATTTCTTAATTTGCATGTAAAAACTAAAAACTTACAACCACACTCATTTTAAAACGGAGAGAGGACAATTATGGTCCTTATGCTCTTGAATAGTGTCCTAGGTGGTGGGCACTAGTCACATTAAACAAGTTGCTCAGACCCTTGAAATTGTCGCATGAAATGAGAAGTCAATTTTTCATGCACCAAATTATTAACTACTTCACCTACATTTTATCAGTGTATTAACTACTTCACCTTCATAAAATTTCCATGTCCATTTACAACGCATAGCAGCTGGACCAAATTCACTTTGGGATAGAAATTTATAGCTTTAAACCAAGGCAATCTTTTAGTTTTTTTTTCTCACATAATGCTATATAAATTTTTGGATATTTTTAATGCGGACAACGATTCAAATTTGTGTTGTTTCTTCCGCAATATATCGACATATAATTTGGCGCTGTTTAATAAAAATAGCGGATAATATTGATTCCTCATCCACATAGATTTTGATTCGTCGCACTAATTCTCCTCTCAAAGGAAAAATAATTATGCCACCTCTAGTCTGCGTCGTCTAAATCTCAACCAACATTCAACATCTCAACCACAGATGTACATTTACAATAATTCAAATAATAATAACACACTTCATGCGTCTCTTATTACATGCAAATCTGACTTTTTTCATATATATTAAAAACAAAATAGTACTTAGTGTTACGTGGTACTATAGAGTAGACTAATTCTTTATAATCTTTCTTGCTAACTAATATTTTTCTATCATTATATTATACGAAGATTTAATTTCCGTTTAATAGTAACTAATCTCTATGAAAAACTTTGTTGAACACATAAGATAAAATTTTCTCTTCTTTTCAATATACGAATCTGAATTCAAACCTCCATCATTTAGTTAAAGTTGTCGAGTCCCTTATCACTCAACTAAACAATTATAATTATTAAAAATTACATCTAAATATTTTCTACACTATCCAATAGAACAATAAAATTTAGAATCTTACAATGTAAATTATGAAGATAATATCAACATTTTCATGAGGAATCACAAAAAAGGAGAAGAACAAGTTACAAATTACAAGTTCCTCTCTACATGCAAGAACATTTATCATCTAATTTAAGAAACCATTCTATAAATAATCACAGATATCTATAAAAAATACTACTACCTCTCAATGAAGATATCAAAGCCATAAACTGGTCATCATCGAATCCATCAAATTCTACCTGATTTTGAAGCAAACAATACTTTGAAGCAAAATCATCTGACAAAACTTTGTTCCTACAAAGTGGACAAGTAGCACAATATTGATCTTGCAAAAACCACTTATCCAAACAATCCTTATGAAATGTGTGTTCACAATTCAAGTTCCTTACAATGTCTCCTTCCTCAAACTCTGACAAACATACCCTACAATCTATGTGATCTGTTGTAGGCTTCTTTAACCTTCTTGTGGGATTCTTCTCTTCAATGAAATTGAGATATTGGGTTGTGGTAATTGGATTTTTATTTGACTTTAGGTAACAAATGATAAGGATGAGTTCTATTAGCATATATGTTAATATGACTATTGTTTTGACATAAAGTTGATATAAGAGCTCAGAGAGAATTTTCATTGTTTGTTGCTGGTGCTGCTACTGGATTTTTCTGATGTACATGTACTATATTATTTTTCTTCCTTTATATACAAATAGAATAAATACATTTTGGTCAGATGCACTTAATTATAACATTTTGGTGAAAGGAGGTTGTTATATTATATTCATTTTTATTTGTATGTACTTGTATAAGTGAGAAAATGTGGTTTCAATTTCAATTATTTCAGCTTACTTAGTAATTTTTAACTTCTGAAAATAGTACATATTTTAAAATTACTAAAATCTACTATTTATAATAGATAGGTACACATATTTACAACGATTTTATTGTAATTTTATCATAAACGAGGATTTCAATTGCCCACGGAGTGAGGCGTATGATCCCCATCTCATCCCTACCGTGCTTTCGGGGATAATATTTTTAGTGTTTTTGCGGCGAAAAAATCTTAATTTATAGGATCCAAACAGATGTTTTTCTTTGATTTTTATCTCTTCATAATCAAGAGGCCAACCTTTACCAATGTTAGCTCTTAGCAACATGATTTGCGTATTGGTTGCCTCTTTCCTTATATATATAGGCATGACTATGACTACTAGCAACAATCCATCCAATTTAAGCTAGGAAATTAAATTTTCTCAACAAATCAATAGATATTTGGTTTGAAGCAAAATCATTAGCAGCACAAAGACAATAATATGGGAGTGCATCTCAATCACCAGCTACCTAAAGGAGAAAGGATCATACTTTTGGTAATTTGGAGACCAAAAGCAAACTAGGGACCTATATTTATGGCTCGTCCTATTCCATTAGGGAACATGGACCAACATTAACTCCCAATATATTAGATTCAAATACTTTTATATTCCTTCAAACTCTAAAATATTATCAATGGTTAATATTTTATTTTTAATAAGTGAGTGTTTATAATCTTTGGTGGCGCTATGTTAATTTAATATCATCCATGTCAATCTCGTGCATATGACACAATGTTATAATGTTGAATGTAAAAATATGAATTGAAAATATTCACAAATGCTCATTGATGACTATGATGTTGCAAGTCCCCACATTAAATGTGATGTACCTTCACATGCTTAAAAATCAGTTTTTTTTAATTTTTTTAATTGAGTTACACCTAATATATATTCTAAGATTAGGAAGTTATACTAACCAACAATGAATGATTATCTATCTATGCTAATCAGAATGATTTAAGATTTCATCCCACTCCCTAGCTTTCTATACCATTTGGCATATTTTCCTTTCTCATTATAATCTTCTCGTGTTCAAATGCAAGTACAAAGTCATGAATGCTTTTAGATTTTTAATCTCTTTTCCCAACCCATCAATAGAATGTCGATTATTATACCATAGTTACTGCAGAAGACTTTTTTGTTTTTGCTTCTGGTTGTGTATTTGTGTCGGTAATTGAAGCTGTTGCTGTTGATACTTTATATTATGATAGCAATTGTTTTTTCATATACTAACTCGCAGTCTTACAAACACAATTTAAATCTTCATTCTGCAATTTGGTTTCATGGCAAATGAAGTATATTATCTACCATTGGTTTTCAAAGTTCAAAATGTTTCTGTCAAGGAAAATCTATCACTCATGTCGAGTATCTTTTGGTTTCTATAGTTGTAACACTAAAAATTTAGTCTCAGCCTATGTAACAGTAACAGTACCAAGAACCAGAAATTAACTATTGGCACAAGGGGGCCACTAGCATACCTGCCAAGATGCATTTACAGAAAAAACTTTACTCCGATGACAAACAATAAGAAAATCAACAATGCTTACTGATCAACACTTCTGCTCAGTGCTGCCAGTTTTGCTGCAACTTGCTCTTCGGATAACGGTAAATAGTAGATTTGAGGAGTTGCTATGGTTTTGCGAAAGACATCATCAATTGTGCGAATAGGCTGATCAACTTTTTCTGGAAGGGATGCTGGTAGCGGAAGCCATTCTCTAGCAGCTGGTGGAAGCTCAGACAGTGGTGGCGGTGGAAGTCGTTCCCTAGTTGCTGGCAGGGGCTCTGGCAAAAGTGGTTGCGGTGGAAGCCATTCTCTAGCTGCTGGCGGGAGCTGTGACAATGGTGGTGGAGGAGGAAATGTGACTGGAACTGGAGGCTGCTCCCTGGGCTGACGGGAAGGCTCTGGCAGCGAGGTAGGTGTTTCAGGAGGAACTGTTGAATCATTGTTGACGGCAACATGAGGAGGAGCTCCTAGCTTCATTTGCACTTCTTGGGGATCAACATACTCAGCAACTAAAAGGCGTCCACCATTTGGGGGCCATTGAAGATTATAAACAGCATTTCGGGTCTCAATGGCTTCTTCGACAGTTGAGTACTACATCACATCATTAGAAGATTACATAGAAGTATATATCATTAATAAAGCAACATCACAAAGGAACCTTACTAGTAGCAAAACAGAGATAAAAGAATTAAAGCCTTACACTGACGTAGCAATGGGTTTTTATTTCGTCCATCCAAAAACTAGTGAAATTCCCAGTTTTATCAAGGAGTTCATGCACTGCTTTCAAGGTAAAAGGTCGGAGGAAATGATCAATCCTGAGGGAATTAGTTGGGAGCCTTTGTGATGGTGCAACTAACAATGATAAAAAGAAACACTGTTAGACTTGAAGCAACAGCGACATAAATCACAAATATGGAGTAAGGATACCATAAAACCTTCAGCAATTTGTCAGCAGATATGTACATGTATGGACAATCAACTAATGAATGATTATTTATGTTAAACAAAAATAGAGCAACTATTTTTTAGTGTATTAGATGTGCCCAACACGTGCTTCGCTAAATGTAACCGATTAGATTTAAAAAAGTTTGCAGAATTGTCTATGTTTTGTTTTCCCTTTTTTTCTTATTTAAAGCTACAAGAAAAAAAAAATTTGATACTTTTTTTAACTAAATCAAATTTGTTACTTATTCATTCAATACCAGAAATAAGATAATAAATTCTTTATTGTTTACACCCCAAGCAGAATAAATGTTGACTTACCAATGCGTTCTTTGGGCGCATCATTAATTGCTGAGGAATCAGACCAAGATAAATTGCGCTTCAAAGCATTTGGTTCACCCATTGGTGCACTAGCAGGTCTGACAGTAGACATTTGCGGATTTGAACCTTTAACTGTTTCAGAGTTCCACATTCTTTGTCGTTTTTTAGGCTGAGTATTCCGAACTGATAATCGATCTGTGGCACAATTCTCCAAATAATTAAGAGGGGGAAGAAAAACACGTGTTCTCGTCATTAAAAACAAATGCATAGCATGGCAGGAACGCAGCATAAATTGCACATTTAGTTTCTTGTTTCTCCAAAGAAACACCCATAACAAGCAATAGAAATTCGTCAAAGAAATTGTAAATGAAATACAACAAATTAATGCATACAAGTATCTAAAACAATAAATGTTATCATTTGCAGAATTGTCGTAATGAAGGAATAGGCAACTAAATAGCAGATAAAATGAATTCTTGATGGTTTACCAAAAAGAAAAATGAATTCTTGATGCCTCACGTCTCTTTACACCACGCTTATAACACAACTCGTTGTTGCCACTAGAACTGTGAGAGTAAAAATGAAAACATAGTGAAATTTTCTTGCAAGAGACTCGTTTGATCCATGGTTTGGATGAAATGTGATTTATGATAGAGTATTAGGGCGTCATTTGATCCATGTTAGCCAATTTCACCCAGTTGGATAAAGCTTTATTGTATACTGAGAAAGAAGGAAAAAAATGCAGAGAAACTAAAGGAAAAATCTTCTGTATTCTATTGATTATAAGTTGATTATAAGATAACAGTTGCTAACACAGTTTGGTATTTATATGAATACCATCTCTCTAACTACTAACTGGGTAAGTTCAGTTAGTTACAATCAACTCTGGTTAGTTCAGGACAGCTGAATAACAGATTTTGGAATCTGTTATTCAGTTAGTTAGTTAGTTAGTTACGCTATTAAGTTGTTGTAAACTCTTTTGGCTAAAAATATTATGAAGTACAGCTATAGTAAATTTTAAAAAATAAATAAACTGTTCCTTAAAAACACATGTAGATTGCGAACAAGATCAAAAATCATAAAGAATATAAATAGATTGAATACAAAATACATAAAACTTTTGAAGTGTTTTAAGAGAAGGCACGTGATTAATCTCTATCAAAACCCATCAACATAGAAGCATGTAGCAGGTGCCTCTTTTAGTATTTTAGAAGTCAATTGGAAAATCAAAACAATCTTGGATTGACGTGAATGTTATGTTTATCATCATTATTTAACTGTAGAATTAGTGAAATGTTTCTGATACAAAATCCAAATAGTTCTCTATAACATTTATTTAAATATATACTTGTATCAAGAATTCTTCTACAAAAAAAAATCATAATTATTAATAGTACATATATTATGTGCAATAGAGCACTAGAGTCTATCGATCAATTTCGAGTCTCCACATGAAACCAAACTCCCACACTATAAATGATATATATTACAATTCAACGTGATAAGAAAATGCACAAATGTATATTCAGACAGCCAAATATGTAATACAAAGTACACACCACTGTAATCAAATTTGCCAAGTGAAAAATGAAATCAAGAATCAAGATAAAAAGAAAATGAAGCATACCATGTAATTTTTGTTTCTTAACAAGGGAAACAGAAGGAAGATTATTATTGTTGTGGATACCGCTTTTTTCTGAGGATAGACCTTCTCCCACCACAGCAGTACCACGTTCCTCCTTCACAATAGGCCTTTCAACACTTTCCCCCTTCACTCCAAGTTCATCAACATTAAACTTAGAATCAAATTGCTTGCTCTCCGGCAAATCCTCTTCCATGGAGTCGCCACTAGAACTTCTATCCAAGTTTAACTTTTCTGGATAACCAACATCTTCACTGCTATTGGTCTTGTCCGGGTTTGGACTTTTGTTGTTACTGCTATTTTCCTCAACATATGCCTTTTTCTCGTCTAGCTCTTCAACATCCATGGAATGCAATTCATCATAAACAGGGACATCAATTTTGGATAATGGTTCTTCCACCATCTCTGACCTAACAATTTCTTGTTCTAAATTGGCATTACTAGCAATTACAGTATCATTTAGTTCATTCTTTTGATTAATCGACAAACAGTTACTAGAAACAGAATCAGATATTACATGTGACCCTAAACTAGGGTTGACCTCAGATACCTGATTGACACCCGGGGGCTTTATGTCACATTCCAGCTGGGGCTTTGACTCCTCATTTTCCTGCTTGGTTACAGAATCCTGACCAACACCATTCTGTGGCTCTACAATAGACGAATCCTCCTGAACTCCGACTACTACTTCTGTTACAACACTCTCAGCGACTGTAACAGCGGTCTCTTCAGTCGAAGAGTGAATTAAGTCATCTACCACATTTGCAGAATCTGCACCAGCTGATAAGTCCGTATGTTCCAATTCTTGGCTCACCATTGCACTGCTATCATTGCCAACCAGCTTGGTGATATCACTTTTTCCGCTGTCGTTATTCACAACCTCCGGAATCATTTCTTCGTTTTCTGTTTCAACTGGATGAATTTTAGCAGTGTTAACCTTTTCATCTGTTTCACCAGTTTTAGAACTTTTCCTAACATCATCCTTCTCTTTTTCAATGGCAAGAACTTCATCCAAACAGTTTATCATATCTTCCTTTAAACCTTTCGTAACTAGTTCCGTTCTCTTAAGCTCATCATTCAGCTCAGTAACTTTCAATTGATCAATAGGTTGATCATTACCGATCGGACATGTCGATGATGACATTATATCCCAACTAACTCAGTTACTCTAACCTGAAATCAGTAATAAAATTCAACATATGATCAACAACTTAGAAGAAACAGTGTTGAAAATCTGCACATACAATTGATGATTAAATCAAACGGCATTATGAAGCAAACTAGTTCATTCAAAAATCATATGTTAAAATTGAACATTCACAATCACATTTACATATGCAGGTTTAGGTATGAAAAATAATGATCTACAGCGATGAATTGAAAATGATATAGGAAGATTGTGAGAGGATCATTGCATATACTCACAGTGAAAGTAGAAGATTATCGTTTGTGGAGTGAAAAGAATGATCGAGGGTTTGATGAATGGGAAATGTGAAACCCTAAAATGAGAAGAGAAAATGAAGCTTCAGAAGAAACGAAGCAAAGTACTCTTTCGTGAGTGAAAAGAGGTTAAATAGAAGACTCTAGAACACAATGCACACAAGCATGCAAAATTAAGTTCAAGTGTTTTATTTATCTAAAGGCAAGAAATAATGGTAATAAAGAATAAAAAATCTAATTTTCCTTTTTAATATTTTTTTTTTGCTGCTTCCTTTTTAATAGTTTGGTAGAAAAATAGATTTTTGTTTTATTATTAGAAGGAAAATAATACTATATGTTGTTTTATGATGGGTTTTATTTTATTATTTTTCGCACCAATTTGTAACAATTTTGCGCGGTATTTGTAACAATCTTACACGGTAGATGAGTTGTGTATTTAATTTGATAATGTGAGAGTGGCTTTTTTGTGGGGATTATAAGGTGGATTTCCTTTCAGTTCAACACTCATATGTGTCTCTTCGGAAAATTTGTGTTAATATCTTATTTTCCAGTCTAATTCTCTCTCGCTCTTCTTATTTTCATAAATAACTCCTTCAAACATGAATATCCAACGTTACTTTACTGGATTTTGGACCCAGTGTCAGGTTCACCACTCGTATTTGGATTATATTAAGTGACATTACTCGACCACATATCCAATTTCAACAAGGTTGCTTTTGATATATTAAAAAAAATATATTGTTGACATTTTGACCGTTGCACAAAATTCTCACCCACATTTTTTAATATTTGTGCAAGTTTTTTTTATATAAATATTTGTGCACGTTTTTTGAAACATCCCTTTATAACATTCGAACATGAAATTGTTAGTTTTTTATTATAGTTTATTTTTTGTATATTGCTCGGTATTTTAGAAAATGTCTTCGAATGTATATAAAAGGACATTTCGTAAAACATTTTTCAAAAAAATTGCGTATTGAAAAACATTTTCCAAAATAAGTTTAAGGACAAAATTGAAAATTTGGGGGTCTGAGAGAAATATGGTGGGGTGGGGATAGAAAAATTATCATACTTATGATCAATATTTACACTGTCATCCAATAAAAAATCATCAAAATGTTATATCTTAGCTCTAATTTTAAAGTTTTTTTTTCTTTTAATTTAACGGAATACAAAAATGTTCATCAAATGTCATGTAAAACTATTTTACATTATCGGTGTATCTTCTATTTTCTATATAGATTAATAATTAATTAAACATTTCAAAGCTTCTTTGGTTACAAAATATTTGGTACACAATTATGTTGTGTACTAATAATATAATAGTCTAAGTCTAGCGAAAGCATAACAATTTGATAATTAAAGTCATTTATTTCCTAAAGTTACTACAGTTAGCCAATTTGCACCATTAGATGAATTCAACGCTTAAAATAATTAAACCAGGCACACGTCAACACAAAGAGTCCCTAGTTGTGATTTATTGTGTAAGTCATGATCATTTTGTGGACTAGCTGAGGGAAAACCAGGATTTGAATGTCTCTATGTAAAAGTCAGTATGGATGGTGGTGCTCCTTATCTCAGAAAAGTTTATCTCAAAATTTACAATAACTATATGGAACTTTCTTCAGCTCTTGAGAAGATGTTCACATGCTTTACCATTGGTACTAACTCTTTCTTCAGACCTTGTTTGGATACACAGTTAATTAAGTGTTTATCTATAGTATAACTATTTTGTGCTCTAATATATGCCTATTTCTAAAATCAGGTCAATGCAATTCTCCTGGACTTCCTGGAAAAGATGGACTAAGTGAGAGCTCTTTGAGGGATCTTCTTCATGGATCTGAATATGTTCTTACATATGAAGATAAAGATGGAGATTGGATGCTTGTAGGCGATGTTCCTTGGGGGTAAGTTATTTCTTTTTAGGCGCTTTTTGGATAAATAACTTAATTAACCGCTTATAGCATAATCATGTATCATATAATTGCTTATCTATAAGCTATCATGAAGAACTTATCAAAATAAACAGAAAACAACTGACATGTCATAAGTTGTTTCTATAAGCTCTCCAAAACACTTTCATATTGAAGCTTATGTTAAATCATGATATAGTCCAGTGGTTGAACTGACTTACTTAAATTGTTGCTTGATGCAGGATGTTTGCCGACTCGTGTAGGAGACTAATATTTTTCCGTTTCAAAGAGTCTAGCGGCGAAATTCACACATACTAAATGTTGAGAAGTAAAAAATTACGGTTTCAACCTGCACTTCAACATATCAAATGTATATGTAACATTTTATTATTTGAGCTGTATTTATTTATTGGACAATGCAAGTTAAAATTTAAAAACTATTATAAATTAATAATACATGGATGATACATGTAATTAATTCTACATTATTATTAGTAGTATTAATATAGATGGTTTGTTCATTTTATTTATTTATTGAAATTAATAATATCTAATTAATTTTTTGTGGGTTAGTCAGTGTTGCTACCAGATGGATCACCAGATGTGCACTATCGTTCTGCTAGTGGTGGTCAAAAGCTTAGGAACATAATGCTGGATTCTAATATTGAACTCTATGGACCCTATGTAAGTAAACATTACCATCTTGAATCATTTTAATTTTAATCACTAATGATTACATGCTAATTATTTTATTGTTAATTTTTCCAGGGTAGAATTTTGTTAAATTGTGGAGGGGGTGGAACTTGTGCAACATGTATGGTAGAGGTGAGTTGTAATTAATAACCTTATATAATTTTGTTTATTGCATATAGTTATGTATTTATGAATTATGGTATACAATTATATATCTGTGTGCAGTTATAATTGTATTTTTCAATTGCTATTAGGTTCTTGAAGGCAATGAGCTTATGAATCCTCGAACCGATAAAGAGAAAGAAAAATTAAAGAGAGTAAGTAAAATTTAGTCAATAATTATTTCAGTTAAAGATCAAATTTAGATACTCTAAATCTCATCAACTAATTGAATACAATCACTTAATTGACTTACGATTGAATGTTAACTTGATTGTCAAGTATATTTGAAATACGATTGAATGTTAACTTGATTGTCAAGTATATTTGAAATGTGGCCTCTTGTGACAAGAAAAATTTATAAGTTATGTTTACTTTGTATTGAGCAATATATTGGTTTTTTATTCCATTTGAATGTAGGTTGTGATTCAACAATTACCTTTAGTGGAAAGGACATGAATGGAAATATGAAAAGGTTGATGAGTCAGAAGAGTCTTAATGAGGAAAATCTTCATTGTAAATCTTGAAGATAATATTTGATACTTTGTAACCAGAAATTGTATATCTTTGTTAGAATTTTCAATCGCTCCTATACAAACTTAATGCTATTTGACCTGAGGTTCTCGGGCAAAATATGTGGACAAATTGATTTCACATACTCCTCCCTCATAGGCTTCTGATTCATGCTGCTTAAACTTACCTGAACCAAAAGAAGAAGAAAATCAATCTTCTGATTCTAAATATTGATAGCTCGTATCAGTTATTAAGGAAAAAGTTTTATATTTTTCGCGCAGCATGGAGCTAAAGGGAAAGTTGTCAAGCAAAATAAAACAATGAAACTCAAAAAGAGAATGAAATGGTAGCAGCACCTTGTGTTCACCTAGCAATTATCGCAGCTGCACTCAACTGCAATTCCAATTGAGAAAAAATTTGGATGACTACTGAAAACAAACCAAGAAGATCATAACAATCCCCCTTCCTCATCAGCCGTGGAGGTTGATGTCCATAGATTATGTAATTAGTTTTTTGTGGATCTAGTGACACACAACCATTTCCTCGGGATATCAGGATCATCGCTAGCTACGTTTGGCACATGCCAACTTCCGTTGGCTGATTCCTGCAGTTATATTTCCCAAAAACTTAATCATCTTTCATGAGTATATGTAGCATGTATAATTTAAGTTTCAAATCTCAAATTCAAACCCTTCAGGATTGGGCAAAATTCTGGACTCAATTCATTGAGCACATTGGTGCGAATTCTATTTCAAAGCTAAGTCAGGGAAAACGGGTAACAACCATATTATTTGCTTGGTGGAAAACTGGAAATAGAAAACGCATACTTCTCTATCCAATGGAACAAGAAAAACAGTTCGGTTATCGTCTCACCTGAATAACTAGTGAATAACGGGGTGGTAGAACTAGGGAAACTCCACGTTTTGAGGCTGATACTCGAACCTGCAAACCAAAAAAGGCATCATATACCGTTTCATTATTGGAGCTAAATATCTAAATATTATTAACAGAAGACAACTAGCAAATTAGTAATTCAGCATCAAGAAAGGCTAAAATTTCTCGAGAACTGATGCTAAGTTTTAACATAAATACATAACATATTCTTGCGAACTTCACAGTTCAGAAAATTTGTCGGTGAAACCAGTGGTTAGAGAAATGAATCAGAAGCAGGACGAATTATATTTTCTAATCAAGAATCTCTAGAGGAACTTAATTGTAGGATAGGATTCATAAGCTTATTCTAGACTAGCACTAGCCTCATTCCATATTAGATTACTAGGACTATAGTTAAGCAAACATGGTTGTTCAGAAGGTAATATGGAACAATTAAACCGAGGACAATGTGAAATCCGTGCTTCTAGCATTATGTAGTCAATAGTTCATAGATAGAGAGCACGTGCAGAATTGATAATAGCCTTTTAAATTTATAATGAACGCATCTTGATAGGGTTATGATGAACTTCTCTGATAATTCAGAATACCTGGTGCTTTTCCTTCCATCTTGGGAAAAAACTAGAACCCAGTAGTTGGAATAAGTGATCCCTCATCTCGTCATTTGTCAAAAGTAAGCATTTACAACTAACAGCTGCATATAACCAGTACCTGCAAAAAACAAATCAACATGTTAGTACAGCAGCCGAGTTATTGGAGAGCTACACATGTATATTCGCATCGATGTTGGAAATGTAAAATACAAGTCAACAAGAATTGAAAATTTAAAATAAGAAAGAAAAAGGTTGCATTAGAAAACTCAAATCTAACTTAAAATATCATGCAAACACTTCATTACCAGTCATCATTTGAACCATAGGGAGTAGCATAAAGAACACCATTTTTTTTCCAATTTTCTATAAGTCTCCTGTTATTTGGACTCTGAGCAGGACCACCAGTTACTCGATTAACATGCAAAATTATAAGTGGTAATCTCTTTGTAGGGCTCAGTTCACGCAATTGTCGAACAACATAATCAAGCTACAACCAAGGGGAAAGAATCATTAAGTAGCTGCTGTCATAATATGCTAATAAAGTCAACAGTTTTACACTCACCTGAGAAAAGCTGAAATGAGCTATGTTGGCAAGTCCTACATTTGCACCATCAACAACGGCATCAAATGGACCATTCTTCTCAAGCCACTTCTGCAAAAGTTAAGCATATATATCAGTTCCAATGTCTATATTAATTCTTTTATATTATATATAACTAACTGAAGATGGAGATTCGAAAGCATAGCCACTAATCAAAGGCAGTCTACAAGATAAAGAGAAGAGTCCTCCATCACTAAATTCAGCTTTTAAGTAAGTAAACACAACTTCTAAACAAAACAGCGAGGGAATACCGCTTTACCTGAAAATGACCGAAGTTTGCCTTGGGTTGTTTTTGGCAAGCCAATTTAGACAACGAGGCAGCAAAATTTTCGGTCTCTTTAGGATCAATATCAATACTCACGAGCTTCTCACTGCACGAAAGACACGTTCCATCCTCGTCCACATTCGTCTTAACAACCTTCCATTTCCCACTTCCAAGCCACCCTTGACCATGCCATCCCCCACCTCCCCTCACAAACCCTTCTCTTATTTTCTCAACATCCCGTCCCCTCTTCCCAATCTTCATCGCATACTCAGAGTTAAACCAATCCTCAATAATCTTCAAAGTCGACTCAGACACCTGTCTAGCCACAGCACGTAACCGATGTAACATCTCATACACCTTATCTTCATTCTTCGCCTCAACACTAACTTCCAAAAGGGCAGAAAGTTCGTCCTCCTCCGCCATAACACCCGACTCAATCATATCAGCATCGACTTCATAAGCTTTAACAGCATCCCCTCTCTTGCAAAATCCAAAAAGAGCAGGACCATAAGATCTCAACCTAGGTAGAATCTCAAAATTCTTCATCTGTTTCAACAACTCAAAAGCCATGTCAGGATCATCCTTAGCAGCAGCAACCCTAGCAGCATTAGTAAAAGTAGCTTCATTCGGTTCAACTTGATCGTTCAACATCTGTTGAAATATCTCAAAACCTCTTTGAAGACCCAAATGAGAAACACCAACATTATCACCATCACTATCACCAATTTGAACAGAACAAAGGTATAATAATTTGTTATAATGTTCAACATTGAGTACAAGACTTGATTTTCGCGCCTCGTCGTAAAGATGAAGTGCTTGAAGAACATCACCTGATTTTGAACAATTGTTGAGCTGTCTTTGTAAAATAACTTCAGGTGTTTCGTGACGATTTTTTTTTCTTCTGGTTCTGGGTGAAAGCTTGATGGTTGAAGAATCATTATCATTGTTGTCACGTGAATTGGGTGTTTGAGCTGCTGCTAAAGTGTTGATGGTGGCGTTAATGGAGGGAATAATAGCACTACGGTTGAATGAGTGTTTGAAGGTGGAAAGAATAGCACGATGGGAATGAGTGAGGATTGAGAAAAGAGGAGTGAGTTTCGCCATTGAAGCGCTTATACGAAGCATCGCAATTCATTAATTAATTAAATTTTGGTTAAACGAATCAAAAAAAGAAAAAACAGAGAGGAAATTGACTCGAGAGGAAAACAACAACATGCGAGTTCGGGTTCACTCCATTTAGAGTATCTGCATTTAGCCCATTAATTACATGGATGTATGACATGTGGCACTTAAAATCTTCAATGGCCCGGATTAAGAGTTTCAATGCCCCGGAAAACAGAGAAGAAACATGATATCTCTTTGGCAGAAATTGCAGCTACATGTTCTACTGCTTGCCGCAACAGCTCTGCCGTTTTGCTGTAGCACCACCGTGCTGTTAGAGATTCAGGTTACAGAAACTTTTTATTCTCTGTTTTCCTTACAATTCTTCACTTCCAATTCTAAATAGTCCTAAAATTAAAAAGAGAGAAATTGAAACTACACAATATAACAGCCCAACATGACATACAAGACAAAGCACAACGTTACCATGACATTGACAGCGGCATAGAGTTGTGAGACGGCGACAAGTATTTGTGGTAGTGACGATAGTGAGAGATGAATAGACGAGAACTTGATTTCAGATCTATGAGAAGAGTTTGGCAAAAAGGGACGGAGAGTAACGGCGGCGGCGGCGGAGAATAAAAAATCTAATTTTCCTTTTTAATGTTTTTTTTTTGCTGCTTCCTTTTTAATAGTTTGGTAGAAATAGATTTTTGTTTTATTATTAGAAGGAAAATAATACTATATGGTTGTTTGATGATGGGTTTTATTTTATTTTTCGCGCCAATTTGTAACAATTTTGCGCTGTATTTGTAACAATTTTACATGGTAGATGAGTAGTGTATTTAATTTGATAATGTGAGAGCGGCATTTTTGTGGGGATTTTAAGGTGGATTTTCTTTCAGTTCAACACTCATATGTGTGTCTTAGGAAAATTTGTGTTAATATCTTATTTTTCAGTCTAATTCTCTCTCGCTCTTCTTATTTTCATAAATAACTCCATCAAACATGAATATCCAACGTTACTTTACTGGATTTTGGACTCAGTGTCAGGTTCACCACTCGCATTTGGATTATATTAAGTGGCATTACTCGACCACGTATCCAATTTCAACAAGGTTGCTTTTGATATATTAAAAAATATATATTGTTGACTTTTTTACCATTGCACAAAATACCCACATTTTTTAATATTCGTGCAAGTTTTTTTTATATAAATATTTGTGCACGTTTTTTGAAACATCCCTTTATACACATTCGAACATGAAATTGTTAGTTTTTTTATCATAGTTTATTTTTTGTATATTGCTCGGTATTTTAGAAAATGTCTTCGAATGTATATAAAAGGACATTTCGTAAAACATTTTTCAGAAAAATTGCGTATTGAAAAACATTTTCCAAAATAAGTTTAAGGGCAAAATTGAAAATTTGGGGGTCTGAGAGGAATATGGTGGGGTGGGGGTAGAAAAATTATCATACTTATTATCAAGATTTACACTGTCATCCAATAAAAAATCATCAAATTGTTATATCTTAGCTCTAATTTTAAAGTTTTTTTTCCTTTTAATTTGACGGAATACAAAAATGTTCATCAAATGTCATGTAAAACTATTTTACATTATCCGTGTATCTTCTATTTTCTCTATAGATTAATAATTAATAAAACATTTCAAAGCTTCTTTGGTTACAAAATATTTGGTACACAATTATGTTGTGTACTAATAATATAATAGTCTAAGTCTAGCAAAAGCATAACAATTTGATAATTAAAGTCATTTATTTCCTAAAGTTACTGCAGTTAGCCAATTTGCACCATTAGATGAATTCAACGCTTAAAATCATTAAAAAAAAAGCTTAAAATTTCTCTTCCCACAATAATTAAACTAGGCACACATCAACACAAAGAGTCCCTAGTTGTGATTTATTGTGTAAGTCATGATCATCTTGTGGACTACTGTGACTCGATGTTTAAACTTAGAAGAAAGAGATGATACAAAGTGACTTGTTCAAATTTGTAAATGGACTTTATTTCATTTTTATATGACGTGGTTGAGTGCTAGACGTTTGATTACGAGAACAATGGAGATTAGGCTCAACTGCAATAACGGTAGGAAAAGAGTGAATTTAGAGAATTTGTATCCTCCTCCTTCCAAATGTTTCAGAAGTGTTTTTTATTGGTTGTCAAACTTTGCCTACCCAATGATTTCATGATTTCCATAATTTTTTAAAGTGAAATTTCCTTTAAACCGTGACACATCGACTCCACGATTGATTCGCAAAGTAAACTTTTGCCCAATATAACTTTGGTCTTAAAAATTTACAAGGTCAATGTTAATATTATCTCCTTCATCGAAACTTGAACTCGAGTCATTTTACACATTTACACCTTTAGCTCAAATCAGTTGAACTACTCACTCGACCTTCACCCCATTTATATCATCATATCATCATATTACAAAAAATAAAACCAGTTGAGCCAAGCACAATTGAACTACGATTCAACTATATTCGATGTATTTCAATCAAACGGCTATGTAACTGAGATCAAACATAACGGGTGGAGCCAGTTCTAAGTTCAACCAAGTGCAAGCAACTTATTCTATACGGTTTTTAAAATATAGCTTATGATTAAAGAAATTGTAACTTTATTCAACTTATTTCTTATTTTTAACAGATTTACACATTAAGGGCATTTTGAGAAAGTAAAAATAATTTGATATTTCTATAATTAAAACCGAAAATAAAAATTACAGATAATATTTTGAAATAAACATCAAGGCCTTAAAGGGGGAAAATACATGTAAAGCTTAGAACTTGCTGACATTCGATCATATTTTAAAAATATTTTAAACTAAGAGAAACCACTGGAAATAATTCACCACATAAGATTATACATATCTCAGCTGAAATGCTTTCTGCTAAGCAACTCTGCATTTGAGCACATTTCCATGTTAATCTCAGTATTGCAGCACGGTTAGAGAAGTATCCTGTGTCATAGATTTAAAACAAATCTACTCACTTTCTTCGTCACTGTTGTCTATGTTCAAATGATTCATGTTCTTTTCAAGAGGTGGAAGCCCGTCTTCAGAATCTTCTTCGTCACTATCGTCTATGTTCAAATGATTCACGTTCCTTTCAAGAGGTGGAAGCCCGTCTTCAGAATCGGAAGAGTTTTGATCATTATCTTCATTTTCATGCTTAACATCTGCTATGCAGCATAGGAAAAAGAACACAATAGAGAAAAATTCACAATATATTAGATGTATCTATACGTCTTTGTGATTCAACAAAAAACCACACCACCCATAAAGTATGCAACAGCAACCAAACTTTTACTCACTAGATAAGATTGAACTACATGGATCAAACAAATTCATACCACAGCACCCCGCAAAATAGATACTATGGATATTACAACAAACACATACCTTTGCTACTAGCAGGAGGAGTCTTTGGAATCTGACGTGCTTGTGATAGCCAATCATTTTGAACGGTAATAATTTCAGCACTGTTTTGGCATTTAGAGTAGGCCTTCAGTAATTCCCTGCATTAGTTAAGAGAAAGTTCTGAATATAGAAAAGTCTACGAAGCCACGTGTAATTGAGAATCAAAATTAGTGAATCGCATGTTAGTCACAGATCTCATTCATGGAAACCAAACAATTGGAGTGAATTTGTATAAACCATTCGAGTTCACGGTGGTTTTAGATAGAAACAGAATAATAGAATGAAATTGTGCTAGGATACATATTAAATCTTCCAATTATGGTTCAAATAGAAGAATGATCCAGGGACTCGTTAGGAGCTAATGCCATGTTCAGCCTAAATTATTTCGTCACAAAAAAGTCTGTTCATGGCTACATATAGATTATAGAGATGATTTTTATAGCAGTATTCATTTGTAAGTACTGCTTACTTTCAATATAAAATATGTAAATTATGGATAGTGTTTTTACAATCGTGAATTACAAGATTTCAAAGAAATCAAAAGGGGAAATCAAAAGGGGCTCTGCGGTTGCTTTTCTCGTTTAATATGTGGGGATAAATTTATGCAATGCATGTGCTTGAACTTATGCTCTCGTGAATATCATAAGTGAAAATAGCCTAGATAGCAAAATGAAAATGCAAGAAATAGATGAACCATATCATACTTATTCAGAGACGTAAAAGCGTGACCCCAGTTAAACTTGCCAAGCAACAGATTTGCTGTTTCTTCTTCTCCACTGCAAGATCACAGCAAAGAACTTTAACCAATAGTTTTCATTTCAACAACCAAGCATCAAAGAAGAATGATTCAATGTATATGCTGCCAACTGCAAATTCAATTATTAAGTTTGGGCCTGAATTTTTATTCATTTTTTTGTTCCGTTTAAAAACACATTGGTGATAGCATGATCTGTTGTGCAATGCAAATTGCAAGCAATTGTAGTCCAGTAACAAATCAGCCAACATGAAACATATGGGACACCAAAATTCAATTGCAAATTTTGCAGGGGAGAGAATTTGGTATTGCAAACCAAAACCAAAGATATTGTCTAGTCATAGATAATGCCATTTCGGTTACGGTACCATATTATCAAAGCAGCAGATAAGGCCTCTACACAGGATAGCTGACATGGACGACCATAATTTATTGGGTTTGCTGCTACAAGCCATGGCACTGCAATAAAAACAAATTATGAAAGCAAAGCATTACATTCATTGTAAACAAAGCAACCCTAAACGGCAAACAGATTAAATGTTGATGCATCAAGAAGAAATCTTTAAGTGTCATGGTGCGACTCCGGCGTTAATGCCAAATGGTAGCAGCCAGTCGGTCACTAGTCACTCTGCTGCAATAGCAGTGCTATGTCTGCTATTGACAACCTAGTCCTACACTACTATATTTGAAATTGTGAACAGAAGATAATAATTATATAACTATGCAAAACCAAGAATATAAATAAAAAATAAAATATATTTGTAGAAGTTCATACAGAGGCGAGGAGCAGGGCAGCGCAACTTGACAAAAGGCACATCATCTAAGCGTGCCCATGAGCAATCCACAACGGCCAATCCTTTATTCTGGATTAAGGAGCAATCATCTCTTGAGACACATTGCTGTCCAACAGGACTGGCAAAACAGAATATAGATAATCACCATTCAATGAACAAAGGAACTTGCAGAATTGCAATATACTAGTATATATAGCTACTCAACAGTCAAAAGAGAAACATGATTTATGACCAAATACCTTAAAGCAATTCCCCCAAAACCATTAGTCACACGTAACTCCTGCACAAGAAATATCAGAATAAGGATAGCTGACATATTATATTAATTCATCATCTTCTTCATAGATTACAAAATCAACAATAGAGGAACAAACTAAGTATTACGTCTGCTCACACCACACGTGACACAACCATTAGCCAACCTTTTACATCATCATTTTTTGTTATAGATATCACTAGATTTTTTGTGGAAAGAAATTGTATAAAAAGCAAGCTATTTAAGTATATATCTACAGATACTACGATATCTCTATGGACCAAGGCACCAAGTAATTACCACAGATACTTGTGGGCCTTTGGCATTGCAAAAACTCTAGACACCTACTCATTCATATATTTAAGCAAAAGTTTCTCTTTACATACTGCCTTGCCCTCAAAACGCTTCCTTCATATAAAATACTAGAATTAGAATTCTATAATCTTACAGAAGTAGCCTTTTTAGAACTGCCTCTTCATATCTCAATAATGATATGCTCTTCCCTTTTCACTATATTTTTCCGAACTTTTAAAAAATCTCTTGTTCAGTATTTCATGAATAGTTTCATAGGCACTCCAGTGAAGAATGTCAAACAAATACCAATTAGAGGCCTTTGACATCAAATGTAATCTTCCAATATTGTGTAACTAATTTTAATAAATGATTCTATTCAAAACCATCTTCATTTTATCTGAAATTAACAAATTTTATTGTTATTTATTCGATGTGCTAAAGGAAAAGCAATTATCTAATCTTGTCAATGACACTTTAACATCAAATTCATGCAGTTACAAGGTATAAATAGTTGGTTACATATTTAATATTTAAAATTTATATATTCATGCATGTGCCAATGTGTGTGTGCAAAACACAGTACACACATATTGAATGTAAAAAATAATCAATTAATGAAGAACAGGGATAACATATACTTGCTTTTAGAAAATGAAGTCTTGAAAGCTTGCGTCCCGTGCACTTTTTAGCATCACATTGCCCAAAATCCTGAGTCAACAGCCAAATGACATGATATTAGATCCAAATTCGGTGATGATGTTATACATAACAGGATTTAGCTCCTCTAAAGTGAGCATATGGTTCCGGAACCAACTTTGGGTTAAAAAAACAATCCACCATCGGAGATGGTCTTAGAGGCTAAAGTAAGATGCTATTTAGATAAGTAGCTTAATTTTGCAGCTTATAGCATAATCTCTCATCATAATAAGTGCTTGTGCATAACTATAAGCTATTTCTATAAACAAATTTAAAATAATTATTTTCATATAAGCTATAAGCTGTTTTCATAAGCTATTTTGGAGAGCTTGTGACAATAAGCTGTTTTTATAAGTTCTTCTAAACAGTCTCATAAGTGCTTATGCCGGTAGATAAACTCAAATAAATCAATCCAAATAGACGCTGAGTAACGTCAATCATTGATGCATGTAAATTAAAAAAGTAAAACGGTTGTATTGTATGCATACCCACATTGCAAGCTTAATTTTGGGTTGTGTGAGTTCTTCAGCTTCTTCATTATCAGCATCACAAGTTTCTGTAATTAAAAACACGTCATGAACATAATTTTAAATAAAGAAATAAATGAATAAATAACATAAATGATTTGAAAAGTGAATAGAACCTTGAACACAGCTGCTTTGAGATTCGTTGTCACTGAAACAGGATGATAGATGAATTAGAAAAGCGGCGGCGCGTGAATATGAAAAAATGAAGAGAGAAAAGAATTGGGGAATTAGTTACAGTGAGTGTCGACTGGATTGAGCATGATTTTGGCGGTGACTTCTGAACCGGTTTTGGCGGTTGTTACCCATCACTGTGGAAGAATTCGATGGGAAATTGGTTCACTGATGCTTCTTCTTTGCTTCCTGCTTTTGCTGTTCGTTTGGTTTTATTTTAGGGTAAATATATATGTCGTGTTTTTATCTTATGCTAATTCCTAAATTACCCCTTCCCTGTATATACACATTTTTAAAGTATTTTGATATTTAACCGGGTAATTGTAGTTCAAATGGGTAATTAGACCATCGGTTACCATGTTCACAATAGGGATGGCAATGGGTGTCCATGGGTGAGAGTTTTATAATACCCAAACCAACGCCCATAACAAACACCCAAACCCAAAACCTATAGCTAAAACGCACATAATTAATTAATTACCTACTAAAACTCGGCCCGAATTCTTTTCGACAAAATACAAGCAAATGGCCAAATATCGTAGTTTAACATAGTTTGCAAATAACAAAATATACCGATTGAGAAGAAGATACGACGACTGAGACTGAGTGTGTGACCGTGTGAGTGAGTGAAGGTAGGGAGGGGTCGGTTGCCAAGTGATTAGCGTGTGTGAAAAGAATGTGGGATTGTAACCCTAATTTTTTTTACACTTATATATATATTTAGGGTTAATTAGGTAATTTTACTATATTCGGGTGGGTGTATGGGTTTCGGGTGTGGGTTTAGGTGATCCCAAACTCACGCCCATAGTTTCGGGTGTCGCCCAAACCCAGTCGATTCGGGTTTCGCCCGTTGACTTGAGTTTGGGTAGGTCTGCTGGGTTTGAGTTTTTCTGCCATCCCTAGTTCACAAGATCTAACTCAACTGATAAAATAATGTTGAAATTGTTAAGTTGAATATTATGATTGGAATTCGAATTCCAACTCTGACACATGTGAGTGCGAGTTTAAAATGATTTTGACATTTCATCTAGGGGTGTATATGGGCTGGATTGGATTGAGTTTGGCCAAAACCAAAACCCGAACCATATGTAATACTCCGGGTTGGGTCGAGCAAAATAAACATCCATTTTACCATTTGACCGGGTTGGGTAAACCCACTTATTAATTTCCGGGTTGGGTTGAGTGGGTAGTGAGTAGGGGTGGAAATGAACCGAACCAACTCGAACAAAGTTCGAGACTCGATTCGACAATTGATTCGTTGAACTTGGTTCATGAACCAAATGAGTCGAACTTGAGCTAAATATTAAGTTCGTTAATTAAATGAGCTGAACTTGAGCTATATATAGTTCGGCTCGTTTGGTTCACGAGCTGGCTTGATTATATATATAACACTTCAAAATATATTTTTAAATAACACTTCAAGAATAATATATATATATCTTCAAAAATAAATTTTACAAAATAAAATACACTAGCATTATATCTCTTTGGAATCATAAGTGATACTTGTTTTTTTGATACTTCACAATTTATGCACTAACACTAAGTCTCACATCGGTTAAATTATCTAGCATTGAAAGAAAACTTGTTATAAATAGGTGGTGTACTACATATCTTTGAATCAAAACAAAATGCTTATGGTGAGTTTGTTATTGTTTCACATTTTTCTAAGTGTGATATTACTCCTAAATATGACTGACAATGAACCGAACCAACTCGAAAATAGTTCGAGACTTGATTCGATTCGATAATTAACTCGTTGAACTTGGTTCATGAACCAAATGAGTCGAACTTGAGTTGCAAATTAAGCTCGTTAAATAAATTAGTCGAACTTGAGCTTAAGCAAGTTCGACTCGACTCGACTCATATCCAGCCCTAGTAGTGAGTTACCAAATTTTAATTTTTTCAATATTAAATGACCAAATGACGAATCATCATATTTTTTCATAAAGATAATTGAGTTTAATTGTTGTGCACTGTCGGCGTAAAGTTTTTTTACACATGCATCCAATAATGTGTTGCCACATCATTTAATAAATGTGACACATCATGTGTTTTTTAACACAATACATGATGTGTTGGTATATTATTGAATGCATGTGTAAAATTACTTTACACTGACGGTGCATATAAATTAAATCCAAAATAATTCAACCTTTTTTATTTCTTAAAAAATAATGTAACGTATTTTCAATATATTTTTAGCATCATAATATGATAATATCATCATCATATTTTTTTTCTTCATAAAAACAACATATTTTCACTATTTCCAAAGAATGATATTTTTTATCACCGCTATTTTTAAATGACAAAAATAAGTCGAAAAGTGAACACTCGAAGGAAATTATCAAAAAATGCGTTAAAATCGTGATCTACAAAATGTGTTTACCGTTGGGAATAAACACATATACAATTTTTTATTTTGAAATTTATTTTTTGAAAATTAGAGTATTGAACATGTGACATTTCCCTTTTAATGCTCAAATTGCAAAAGTAACTACTCATTTTACCATTGGACCGAGTTGGATAAACCTACTTATTTTCGGGTTGGGTTGAGTGGGTAATGGGTAGTGGGTTACCCAAATTTTAATTTTTTCAATATTAAATGACCAAATGACGAATCATCATATTTTTCCATAAAAATAACTCAACTTTTTTTATTTCTTAAAAAATAATGTAACATATTTTCAATATATTTTTAGCATCGTAATATGATAATATCATCATCATATTTTTTTTCTTCGTAAAAACAACATATTTTCACTATGTTCAAAGAATGATATTTTTTAGCACCACTACTTTTAAATGACAAAAATAAGTCGAAAAGTGAACACTCGGAGGAAATTATCAAAAAATGCGTTAAAATCGTGATGTACAATGTTTACCGTTGGGAATAAACACACATACAATTTTTTTTTTTTAAAATTAGAGTATTGAACATGTGACATTTTCCTTTTAATGCTCAAATTGCAAAAGAAAAATCTTTGTTATTTATATTAAAATTATTTTTAAAAATCATAACACTACAAATTAAGTGGGTTGGTGGGTTTTTTGGGTTGGGTCTGGTTTTGTCCAAAACCCAATTTTTTCTATGGATTTTTCATTTTGAAATTCATACCCACACAATGACCCGATCCAACCCACTCTTTTGGGTTGGATTGAGTGGGATTGACCGGATTTGCCCAATCCATGTACACCCCTAATTTCATCTGTGTAAAAGAAAAAAGACAATGAGTTAGTATATTTTATAGTGGGATGTAATTTTGATTAGCCGGTTCACCTTTAACAATGAATCTGCTCGAATGTGTCTCGACGACAAGTTCATGCTATAGTTCATATGGTTTGTATCGTAGAACTAATGACTTACGCTCCATTTGACCCTGCTTATTTTTTACTTTTCTACTTCTCCTTAAACGTAGTGGATAAGTAAAAAATTATGTTTGACCTTATTTCTTCTTGTTTTCTACTTCTTTACTTTATTTCTCTATTTCTTTTACGTAGAAGTACGTAGGACCAAAAGCAATTTTTTACTTCTCTACTTTGTTTAAAAAGAAGTAGAAAAGTAGAAAATAAATCGGGGCAAATGGGGCCTTAGAATGACTCACTCATTTAATGGATTGAGCCTTAACTCAATTTTAAATAACATAAATCAAAACTTGGTTGTATCAAATGTAAACTTGGTTAGGTTTAACAAATGTTTGGGAGAATTTTATGCGCAAACTAAAACTACTTATCATTATGAGGAATTTGGCTATGGCTTAGAGTTGGATTAAATCGTGCATTTCCAAAATATGAAGTCTTTTGTTGATTTGTAGTATGTTAATTAGAAACGATCCACTTCACATATAACTTTGAGTATTGAGTATTTTAACTAGAAATAGTACGCTTCGGAGAATTTTCAATATAAATGGAAAACTTGAGATTCGAATCTCGGTCACAACGTCCAACCTAGTAATTTTGATAGTTTTATCGCTTGAGCAAGTTAATATTTCTATACACTACAATTAATTTATTTATATATTAATCTATAAGAAAAGAAGTCTCAAAACAATTTATTTTTTTATTTTTTTTGAATCAAACAAACTTACTGCATTTCATTAAATATTAAATGTTCAATACATAAGGGAATAATCTCAAATCTATGGAAGCTAGACCAAAAATTGGCCGCCTTAGCAATAGTATGAGCAACCGAATTCACTTGCCTCCTAACAAACTTAATCTCAAAGTTTAGAAAAGACGACATAAAACTAAGAATATCATGAACAATTGAAAGAAAATCGAAACAATTTTTTTTTAAAATATTGTCAAAAAGAGAAAAATAAATAAACAAATAAGAAAGTAAACCTATTTTGATGAATGTACCTAAAAGACACTTAATTTATGGAAATAGTCCTTTGCCCCCCAAAATGAAGTTTTACTAATTATGATTCGACCCTAATACACCACGAAAATCACATAATCATCACTTTTGAGCTTGTAGGTTGTATAGCACAGGGGTTGCGCCACAACACAACCACGCCAATCTCAACCAACTAATTTCACTTCTGGTTCAGTCTTCTCCACAAACACCTTCATCCCTATCTCTCCGAGGCTACAATGTTCCGGAGGTATACGCACTCACGCTTTTCATCTCCCTTTTTCGCGTGTAATTCTGTGTTCGTGATGCCGATAAATCGAATCTTTAACTTCATTTCGTTCAATTGATTCCGTTTTTGCTTTTTGATTTTCACTGTCCCTGACTTCAATCCGATTGCATTCTTGAGTTTGATGATACTTTTTCATGCTTATTGCAGGTCCATTTTGGAAATTTCATCTCGACAAACGTTTAGAAGTAACCCGAAACGTTTTATTCATCAGGTGCATAATTCTACTCTTTTGATTTATCTATTTTTTCAATGCAATCGATGAAAATAATCTAGCCAGTGTATAGTTTTACATGAAATTGTATCAGGTGATTAATTAGTGGAACCTAATCTGAGCACTGGAATTGGCATTGTTGATTTGTTGTTCATCCACACTATGTTTTAAACAATTTTTGTTTTTATCTATTCAGTACTCTTTTTATCGTTAACACCGATTGACAACGACCATATTCGGACCTGGGAGTTGGGATTGATTGTTAGCTTAAATAGAACAACATTTGAGCAGAAGTAAATAAATATTAGTTTAATTTTTTAAGAATGTTATTTCACCCTCATTTTCAATGGTTTTGCAACCCATCTTAATTTAGACACTGACGGTAAAAACCCTTCCATATGTTTCTTCCGAAGTTCTTATATAAGGTATATGTTAGGATAATTGAAGGTTTGTTCAGGATACATTGAGGGGAGTGCTGGTTCGGACAATAGGTCATAGTTGAAGATTTTGTATACTGTGAGCCGAACCTGCGACGTTAGGATTTGATTTTGCACTTGATGTTAGGGTAGACCTATGAAGCAGAGAACCAGAGACAATAAATACTAATAATGGTAGGAGTAGGACAAAGACACACAGACATCAAATTGAAATTATAAGGAAGTTTTTTCATAATCCATGGTATATACAATTTGTATAAACTTTACAAAATCTTAATCTTAATATATGTCATTATGAGTCAATACCGGCGAGGGCTAGGGTGGACCATCTCAACAAGTGTTCACAATGATTAGGCCTCAATCGACAATTCTTTTATTATAGGGTCTTTACATTTTAAAATTTCTGTTGGTTTATCCCTGAAAAAACCCTTCTGTCTCCCTCTTTTATCTCTACTCCTATTCTGCCCGTTCCTCTTCCACCGAGATAAGACCCTGCAGAAGTGGGACTCTGAAAAAAATGACGAGGGTTAGACAAGGAAGATGATGGGAGATGGGGATTGGATTTTACTAAATCAAGGAACAACAAAACATCATTAACCTTGAAATGGAAGAGCTGTATATGTTGGTTTGAGTGTACCCACGAGGAATTTTAGCTTCTCCTATCCCTGCTCTGCAACAAAATTTTGCCTTCCACATCTCTTCACCATGAGAGCCAGTGACTTGAAAATTGAAGTCTCCTCTATTGCTTTTGCTAAAAATGTGCAGAAGCTGTCTCCACAATGTCTCCATCGAAAACCGGTGTCCATTTGTTTGTGCGCGTTTTCCTTTGCTAATTATTATTCTATTCATTTTCTTAGAACACCAACCAGATGTCTCTGGATTTCATTGGGAATGCGACGACTGTCAAAATGGTTAGAATGACTTGGCATATGATCTGAGAACTCTCTTGTTGATTGGAAAAAAGTTAGCCTAGGTTTAGACATTTAGAGTCATAGGTCATATATCCCACCGTCAAGCTCATCTGATTCCATCTATGTTGCAGATTTGGGATTAGGTTGGGGTAAGCTTTTAAAACCAAAAATAAATAAAAACATCCTAAATAAGAAGAATTGCAGATCAGGACAGCTTCACAGTGAACCATCTATTGAGATGGTCCACCCTGGCCATTTCCGCCATCAATACTTGCTAATTTGCAAGCTCCTCAGAGTCAAACATTTAGCATAATTTCTAGTCTACTGCCATTTTCATAAAAAGGAAATCCAAAGCAAACTTGTCTTAGTTGTTAGAACTAGCAATGTACAGGTCAAGTACATCCATTTTTTCTATTCATATATTAAATGGTTATGTCCAAGTTATGTCCTTGGCATCCTTTCCCACATGTGAGTTGAAAAAATAATTTTTGAATTGGACATGTACAAACGAGTGCCTAAGTGTGAGATGTGTCCAATGCATGGACATGGTATTAAAATGGTGACAATGCTAGTAAAATGGTGACCATGCTGTACAGGGGTAGACGTACGGAAGGTTTATTCTCAAAGGAATGGATTTCGGGAGCTATATCCATTTATATTCGCATCTCTGTGCTAATCTGAAAATTACACACTTTGTGTGATGATCTACCACGCATTCAGGAAGGCATAATATTGACAAACAAGCACAGAGCTGATAATCCATTCCTGCTTTGATAGTTGAATGCATGAACGTCACTTAAATTAGTTTTGCATCCTTGAGCAGCTGAGCTTACTCGATGTTGAAGGGGATGACTATAATGCCTAATGACTTTTTCACTACAAGGTTAGATTTAGGAGTAGTGATAAAATAATTGATAAGAATATCCTCCATATATATTCTATTTTCTGGATAGTTTTTAATCGTGCTCTGCTATAACATCCACAGCTTTTCTCTACTTTATATTTTCCTTATTCTTGTCTTCTAAATCCAAATATAGCACACACATGGTTTTTGTCAGATTTTGGTCCATACTCATGTATAATCATATCTGTGGATGTAGCTCTCTACATGGCTGGTTGGATTTCACCAATTTTTCATGCTCATGTAGGACTTTAGTAATTAAAAAATAAAGAAATGCTGAGCACAAGAGGTGCAAAATCACAGATAATCTTAGAATATTTGATTTGAAGCAGGAAGTGTATTTTTTATCATTATAACGGGACTGTTATGCTTGCCTGCTTGGCTACATGCATGCCAATTAATACTATGTTGGATGAAGCATCAAAATATTTTATGCACTGAAATGAAGCATCAAAATATTTTATGCACTGAAATGAAGCAACTGCATTTTTTTTTTTGGTTTACAATGTTGGCAATGAGGATCGAACCTAGTGGCTTTTTAATATCCTTTTTTTAATATCTGCATGTTATACACTGCTTTGCAATTTCTAATTTAACAACATTGTAGTTGCAATTATGTTATTTATCTGCTTATTTCACTCGTGCATAGCACAATGATCAGTGACTTCAAATACTGATTTACTGCAACAATGGTGCTTAAGTAGAGCTGCTATCTCTCATTTGGTTTTATTTATTTTTTGCCTAATTTGATTGCAAGAATGTAGGGTGGTTGAATGGAGGAGGGCCTTAGGTGTTTTATGTGATACAAAAGTACCACTCAAACTGTATGACCATCCTAAATGTTAGTCGGTAAAAACCCAACTTGAGAATAAAATAACATAACTTGAGAATGTTTCGTTGGATGTGTGGTATGACTAGACGAGACAGGATTAGGAATGACAACATTAGATGGAACGATGATGGAAACTCAGCTTAGGTTACTTGGACTGTGGAGAGAAGACCTTTAGATTCTATAGTAAGGAAAGTTGATCAAATGAAGGGTAGTCAAATCGCTAGAGGCGGTAGAAGACCTAGAAAAAACTATAAGAGAAACTATTAAGAAAGACCGGAAGAGGTGATATGATATATGAGAGAACATTATGGCATCATTTTGATCCACATAGCTAACTGACCCTACTTAGTAGGATAAGGCTTGATTGTTGTTGATTACAAGAATGTAGGGCAGGAAAGGTGATAATTGTTAATGTTGAAACATTTGCTATACAAATACATTCTATAATTTACTACTTAGGTTGTTGGTTTGGTAATACTCATTTCCAAATTTTAGTCAGCTTCATATGTTACCCTTTTCTAATTTATTACCCTTCATTTCTGCATTCATATTTCAGAAGATACCTTCACATCTATCTTCGCGAAAGGACTTCTCAAATGCATCGAGACCAGCTGGTGCCTCAGCTCCTGGTTCTACAGGAAAGCCGCCTGAGTCTCATGGTTCTCGATCGAAGTTTTTAATTGGAGGTGCAGCTGTAAGTGCTGCTCTTCTGGCAGCTTATCAATTCGGTTTCTTAGATAAATATCTTGAGCAGGAGAAGCTTAGTGTCCCCCATGAAGATCAGATAGATAGTACCATTGGAGATCTGAAGAGTGGACAGCATTCAATAGAGGAGTTAGTTTCACCCAGTGGTGAGAAATCTAACAATGAAAATCCTGTTGTAGAGCATGCTGAGCAGAAGGTTGACACCCTTCTTTCCCAGCCAGAAATTTTAATAGAAGATTCAAGTGATAAACCGATTCCTATGCAAGACATTTCTGATATATCTAATGATAGTAATGCTGGTGCCAAAGAAAACCGGTTTCCTGAATATCCTCAAAGTAATCTAACATCTGATGATCCTAGTAAAGAGTCTCTTGGTATAAATAGTACAGAAACAGATGTTGCCCTAAGACCGGAAGAGGCAATTCAACATGCATCGACATCTGCACAGGACAACACATTTATAGATGAAAATGGGACAGAAAACATTCAATCGAAGCAACATGAAATAGAGGAAAGAAGGGAGGTATGTGTGAGTTTGTCATGATATACAGGTTAATTATTAATATCATCTGTGGTCTTTTTTGGTAATCATGCTGGTTTAAATTTTATAATAGAATGTTAGCTTATCAAATGATTTTTTTACTCCCTGGCATTCACCAATGACCTTTTTCCTGACATTTTTTCTTTCTAAATTGAATTTTGACACTTACTGATTATGAATATGTTTCCTTTGTTACTCCATGGCAGAATGTATTAGGTAAAGATATAGAACAATCACCTACCCTCCTTGAGGAATATCACTTAAGGAATAAGTCGGAAGGAAGCCCTCCTAATTATTTATTTAGTCATGGCTTTACTGAGGACAGTCATTTTCCTGAAGATAAAGAGGTTTATTTATGATCTGCTTTTATTTTCTGTTAATTTTTTAGTGGTACATTCATTTGTGATTCTGGTCATATGTGAAAGCTAACTTATTGAAACATTAGGCACTTAATGGTGCACTGGAGGACTTGAAAGATGGTTATGCCACGTCCAACGATGGAAAACTGGTTATTGGTTTCGTACAAGCCATCCATGCTGCGGAGAAAAGGCAAGCTGGAATAGATGCACATGCTTTTAATGAAGAAAAGAAAGCATTGAAGGTTAACTTTCTCTCTAATCTATCCGAGTTGGCTTAGCATTTGTTGTTCCATTTTTGGTTATTGACGAGTTTATAATACTAATTTTTACTTGCAACGTCTGTGCTAGGAAAAATATGAAAAGAAGTTGAAAGATGCAGCTGCAAGAGAACTTATGCTTGCTGAAGAAACTGCAATGTTGGACAAGGTAAAATTAAAAAGGTTTTTTTTTTTCTTCCTTTCATATTTATAAAATTTAAAATGATTTTTTCTTGTTCTTTTTGTCTTAAATACCTGGGTAGAAATAACAAGTTTGCTAAAGACATTGAGAGATGCTGCCCCATTCAAACAAACAATAATTTCTGTATATGGGACTATAGTTTTGTTGTTCAATGTGTATACCTTTAACTCGTTAATTACATGGTCTTGATTGAGAATGATAGTTCATATTTGAATTCAACGCACGATTATATTTATTTGACTTAATAACAATCACACAAAAATAATCAGAATCAAATTTGAACTATCAGTCTGTCTTGTATGTTTCATAATTGTGAGGTTTGTCCACTGGTCAAATCAAACAATTTTTTTTATATGTGCTGTTTGGCTCTACAAAGTTACCAAGTCTTAATTCTTTTTTTAATTCTTTTTTATCTCAAAATATTTCAGGAGCTAAAGAGAGAGAGGGCAAAAGCAGCTTATGCTATTAAGTCACTTCAAGAAAAGATGGATGAGAAATTAAAGATAGAACTTGAACAAAAGGTGCACATTAATTTTTATTGATGGTACAATTACTGCCCCCTCCCCCTTTCCCCCTGTATATATCTACAATTACTAGTATCTGTATATATGATATAATATTTGTTAAAATCAGTTGCACCGTTCATAATTACAGAATATCGAAGCAGAACAACAGTTGAAGAAAGTTCAGGAGTTGGCACAGGCGGAGTTAAATGCAGCCATAGCAAATGAGAAGGCGGCCCAACTTGAAAAAATGTCTGAAGCAAATATTAATGTGAGGTTTCTGCTAGAATCAATGATTGGTATAGATACACCCATATTTAAATTAGTCATAGCTAACTTCAATTACGTTATGAAAAGGGATATGCTTTTCGATAGGTAGCATATTGAAGAATACAATAGGTATAATAGTTTTGTTCGAGTGTAAATTTTTTTCTGGAGTGGCTTCTATTAAGGGTGGCTTTGTCTAAAGGCTCAAAATTTAGTGATAGACTGATGAAAGCATGCAAACAAGTTCAGCTATAACTTTCTTATGCAAATTTAACTACATTACATCCAATAAAGCCTGCTTAATGGAGATTGTATTCACAGTCATTTCAGTACTTGAAGCAAGTTTCTGAATAGACGAAGTTTGTTCACCAGTATAGATTTTTGCTGTAGTATATGATAAACTTCCTGTCATTCTTAGCAAACAAGAGCCCCACTTGCATGTTCACTTACATGTTAGGTTCATTATGGAGGTATTGTCATAAGAGTACCGACGAAAGAGAAATAGAGTTCCTTTACGTACTGGTTGATACCAGAGAACTTCCCTTAATGATTTTCGTGTTGGGAACCAAAATAAGAGCAAACCTGTCATTGTTTGAATCTTCTCTGGTTTGTGATAGAACTTTCTGTACATCCCAAAGGCCAAAACAAATGTTGAATAAATTTTTTATAGACAACTTTCAGTACAGCCACAGTTGCACCAAGACTGGTGTGATCACCTTGAGTGAAAATATAAAATGTAAAATACATGAATTTCACATCTTTATTTATTTTTGTATATCGACTAATGTTGCTTCTTCAAAGGTTGGAAGATGGATATTGCCTCTTTATGTTTCCATGTGATTTTGCTACATATGAACTAATTATTTTGTCAATGGAAAGCATTATTTTCTTTTCATAATTCTGTTTTGTCTGACAACTACGGCATGGTTGACTTGAAATTATTGGAAAATCGTTTGGTTATGTAAACTTAAGCTTTTAAGTAGTTGTTCAGGAATACTGTTATAAAAGGTAAAACACCGGTAGACCTTTATAATTGCAAAGTTGATGTCATATTTTAGCTACTGAGGCTTGATTTAGAATTCTTATTAATTGACAAACTTGTTGACTTTGTCTTAATTATCAATATATTCATATGGCATATATCAAAGTTGATAATTGACTTGCTTCAAACATTTCTTTCCCTTCAATTCTCTAGATAAATGCCTTGTGCATGGCATTTTATGCTCGATCTGAAGAAGCTCGTCAAAGTCATGCTGCACAAAATTTTGCTTTGGTAATCTTTTTTCCCAGTTTCTTCCTGTTGTTTTTATCTATATATCATCCATGGAGCAGCTTTTGATGAAATGAGTTCATAATATTTTATCAGTTTTCAATCCTGTTTACCAATGACCAATTTCTTGCTCTTTATGCATGAACTCTGCAGAGAGCACTTGCACTCGAAGACGCACTGTCAAAAGGATTGCCAATTCAGAAGGAAATAGAATCTTCACAATCTTATCTTGAAGGCATAGATAAAGATTCAGTTCTGGATGTGGTGCTAGCTTCACTTCCTGAAGACACAAGAAACAACGGCACTGACACACAACTGCAATTAAAGCAAAAGGCAAGTTGTGTTATTGTCTGCTGTTGACTTTTTGTGTTACTTGGTTGTTCTTTATAAAATTCCTACATTTCTTCAGTCAATTGTTATTTTGTAATCTTGCAGAACTTTCTTTTGATTATATGCTAAATTTTGTATTCTCTGAATGCATATAGCATGAATATGGATCTGTTTAAATTGATTTCCTTTCCTTTATTAGTGACCATTCCCTCGGTTATCTTTGATATTCAGTCCGGTAATGATCATCTCTTCCAAAGCCGCCTTATAAATTTATGTAAAGCATTTGACTTGACTGCTGAAGAAATTTGTGTAATTATTGAACATTGTTTGCAATTTCTTGAAATGGAGTTGACTGTTACTATGTCAACTCTAGAGTGATTACATCTTATAATTTTATATTTAAATCTTGAATGTTTCTAACTTTTTCATATTTTGTTGCAGTTTGATTTCATAAAAGGTAATATACGACACTTCGCTTTCTTCCCACCAGGAGGGGGAGGTATACTAGCACATTCTTTAGCACGTGTAGCATCCTTGTTGAAGGTATATAGATACCTAACCAACATTGACATTTTCATTTGGGTGTGCTTAATGGGAAACTAGAATTTGACGGGGCAGTGAAATTGGTTCCCATTGAGACATAATTTGTACTGCGATACGTTTACTACATTATTTCACTCCGTCTCATTTTCATCTCTATTAAATTCATTCTGAAGTACGAATTGTTACTCCATGTTCAGGTTAGGGAAGCTGACCAATCCGGTGATGGGATTGAATCTGTCATTAACAAAGTTGAGAGTTACTTGGCTGAAGGAAAACTTGCCGAAGCAGCAGATTGTCTAGAAGAAAGTGTCCAGGGCACACAAGCTGCAGAAATTGTTGCAGGTTGGGTGAAACAAGCAAGAAACAGAGCTATTTCTGAGCAGGCTGTAGTTTTTCTTCAATCGTATGCCAATTCCATTAGCCTTACATAATCATCAAATTTTGAATATTTACAAGACTCTGTTGATTTAATACCTAAAATAGCAGAGGTTATTTGGTTCCACCAAGGATGCCAACCGGAATTACCTTGACCCACAAGAAAACAAGTTAGCCTTTTACTTTCTTAGCAGCTGAAATTTGTTGATTCTGTGATATCTATATAACTCCACTAGCTTCGGCGTTTGGACCAAAGCGATATCATCATGTTCTGTATATTTTTTCTTTCTTTCATGAACCGTTAAAATGTTGCATTGCTTAGTATGGAAATGTCAATAATACGCCTCAGGCGACCAGGACAAGGTTGGACGTCAAATGTCAATCAGTGCTCTCTATACATACTTCAGATAAATAATACTAGTAGGTTCAGTTCAAGGGTGCTTTCTTGAGCATGATGATTAATGAGATTTTCCACCTGCAAAATGTTAGATAGCATGCTTTAATATTTTGCCATTTTTTTGTGCGGTTATGTTTTGGTTGGCCATATCAAATCAAGTGCGTGTTAGAGTTTGCAAACATGGAGGGTGTTTGATAAACATATTTTAGTCAGTTTATAATTTATTTGATGTGATTTACTTATAAATTCATTAACTCAAAATAGAGGTGTTTAATTAACGATCAGGTATTTATTTGGAGCTATCCTTTTGTTTATTTTTTTACTAAATAATTTTTTACATACTAACGGTTTAACCAAATGAGTGTCAGTAAAAAAAAAACCATATGAGTTAAATCATTTTTTTTGTGATTTTTATATTGATATCAAAATTGTAAATAATATATATTTTTAAGACAATAATATTTTTTATCTATAAAAAAAAAGACAAAATGAACTATAAAAAAAATTCGTGAAATGATAAAAAGAAAAATTAAAGAGAATGATCGAGTATCAACGTAGAAAACTAAATGATTACCAATTTACTTAATTTTTTTTTCATAATTTGATTAATTTTTTTCTAAACATCACACATGAAGCAAAATACGATCCATCTGAGGAACGCCCTTGCTGATTGGCTTTCTTTTTTTTAAATACAAAGTTGATGTATCTACCTAAATTTTTAATCAAATACATCAATTTTTTTTTCTTTAACCAATTTCCCCTTATATTTTGGAACGAAGTGAGTAATATATAAAACCGAAACATTGGTTGTTTGGTTTCAATCAATTTTTCATATCATAGACCCCCTACTCATGGGAATTATTATTTTTTATTTATCTCAACACTCATATCACAAAGAGTAAACAAGTCCACAATCTCAATCACTACCGGTGACATATCAACTTCTGTTATGTGAGATTATATTCGAGGAATGAAAAAAGAAAAGAAAAAGTAGACCCTCTTGTAAAATTATCGTCTGAGAAGTTTATTATATAGTGCAAGTTCTCATTCCACAACGATTAATTAATTAATAATATAAATTATAGAGTATAAGCCAAACAAGTAAGCGGTGTTTTAGCTTAGCTGAAATGTCCCAATCAGCATGAGAATATTAACAGCAAATGCTTACGGTGCAAATAACATGACTCGTTCATTATTTGCTGCTTGATTTGATTGCATAATTATATCTAACTCAGTTGCTTATACAGCTTGTCCAATTAATAACAAAAAACTATAATTGGAAATGTTTCAAATGGCTTGTTAATTATTTGAGATAATTAACAAACGCACATAGACTTGTTAAATATTTGAGATAATTTTTCAAATGGCTTGTTGGTTAGTTTAGTTAGAATATGAATGTCTCAAAAAGAATGTAAAGAGCTAAACTAAACTAGAGATGCCATAAACTAAACAAGAGAGGCCAGAATATGAAATAGCTTTTTTGACAATGTTTAAGACATTCTGTTTCTTTTTGGTTTTTCTATAGTGGGAGTAATGTTAAATGGAGGTACATACATTAAATGTTAACATATTTCTCTCATTTAAAATTCAAACATTCATTTATCATGTTATAAAAGTATTTTTTTCTTTAAGTATAATTCAGTTGGTAGAAATATCATATTATATATATACGACCCGAAATTTCTATTCAAAATTCTCCACTTATGTACCTTAAAAGATGAATTACTATCGTTCCAAAATCCTAGCTCAACTAGTAGAAATGTCAAAATTGCTGGTGTTGGATGCCATGACGGGGAACTCCGATCACTCCACTTTGTGTGTGTGAACTTCAATGACTTTGTTATTTCGTCCACTAACCAAAAAAAAAAGAGTTACTTGCTATTAAACTACTTTGACTAAACAAATCATTCTCTTCTACAAGACTACACAAAAATGTAGGTCAATCCTATCAAACAATACATATAAAATAACACATATATACATAATACTTTATTGTATTGAACACCTCATTAATGATATGTTATAAGACATTTTTCTCAAAAAGAAAAAAACACATATATATATATTAAATAACACAATTTCTAGCTAGTTCAGTGGATAAGCTGGCTGCGCTCCACCTCACTCAAGAATGGGACGACAGTGGTCTGCCGGCAAACTCGTTCTGATCTTGGACGCAATACATTGGAATCCTAAAGCACCACCAAGAACGCTATCGCGCGTTCACCTGCGGTGCGGTAAGGCACCACCTTGTTGTGCCAGCAGCCAATGGCGTGTACCCTAATCAATCGTAACAAAAGTGGATGCAAGTTAGGTTTTATTAAATATACATATTTAACAACTTTCAAATAACACTCTCCTCCTGATTAACATTAACTTGATAAAAGTTCAACTCATATTTTAAAAGATGTATTCAAATTTCGTTATAAGCATAAGTACTCTCTAGTATTTTTTATAAGAAACAATTTATTTTTTAGTCGATATAACAATATCATTGGTAAGTACTTCCTCTGACCCTTTTTAAAAGGGTTTATAATGTCAAACAAATGGTCATGCTAACTCGCTCCTCTGGAGTATTGGCTAAGAAAATAAAAATGAAAGAAAAGTAAATTTTTTTCTTTCGATAATATAAAAAAGTAAAATTTTATATATAAGAGACCATTTTTTAAAATATCAAGACATTAAATGCACTTATTTCAAAATTATATTACCTTTTTATTTTTGTAAGTAGCATTTTTCTTTAAACAAATATGAGACATAGGGAGTAAAGTGTTTATTAATATGTCCATCTGAGCTTAATTGTGAGGAATATCGTATTATACATGTATAGACAAGTTCGAACTTCAAATATCTCACTTATTCACCTAAGATAGATTATTATTTTTTGTCATCATGATGTTGACACAAAGTTTTTATCGTCGTAAACGATTACTAATCTCTGTCAAAAAACCTATAAAGGGTTATTCCTCTTCTAACCAAATTTTTTCCAATACACATAATCATAAAATCTTTAACGTGGGTTATCACTTGAATCAATTTATTATTAGTTTTAATGTTGGAAAAAAATGTTTATTAGTTGAATTTTTACAGTTGTGTTGAGTAGGTGTAGAGTGAATGTGAAGCCGATGCCAACTATGAGCTGATAAATTCCATCCAAGCTTCGACTTGGCAGTTGTCGGTGGACCGATCCGATCCACTTACTCACTCACACTTCACACAGTCAATTTTTTCATACTTTCTTCCATCAACATGAACATGGAAACGTAAGACACAATCAAATTAACAACAAAAGTTAAAAATAAAGCAATAACAACAAATTTATTAAATTATAAAAAAAAAGGTACAACTATATTTCTTTCTTCCTCTCTTTCTCCAATCAAAACCAAAGTGTCATTGTTCTGGTCTTATCTTCTCCAAAATCCAATTCACATAGATTCATGCATTTCTATTCATTCAAGGTTTCATTCTCTTTCAACCATTTTTACTACTACTTGTTGCTTAAATCATGCATTTATTAACTTGCATTAATTAGCATGTTATGTTACACTTTCAGCGTTGTTTTGAGATACTTTTGATTAGATTATTGTTTTTACATTGGTGGTTTCATTTTCAGTTTAATTTGCTGTTTCAGATTTGTGATTTACATTTTCTCATGTTTCATACTTAGGAAGAAGCTTTGAAGAGTGTATCTTCAGTGTAGATCTGAAAAAGGGTCTCAACAATTTTGGACTGAAGAAGCCAAAGATGGCTACCACACTATCTTGGAGGCATTCTGCCAACAATGGCAGCAGTCATGCTTCCACTGATCTGGTTGGTACTTTCATACATAAAAAAAAAAAAAAATTTCTTCTTTTTCTTTCTCCATGTTTGTGCTATGACCCATCAATTCAATCCACTTCTACATGATTTGGGGTTTGTAAAGTTTAAAACTTTATAAGGGTTATGGTTAGTGTAAGCATTTAGTATGCAGTTTATGGATCTTACTATCAGCTTATTACATCTGGATATTTTCTGTTTAATTTAGATTGGTTTCCTATTTTACTAGATTATAGACAATGTTAGAAAGTTTAAAGAGAATCTGAGATTTTTGTTTCAATAATATAGTCCCCACTTTCCTGCTACTTATGTTAAATTGTCCCTTAGAAACATATCTATGACGGTTTTGTAGATTTAGAGAAGTATAGTTATGAAAATGACAAGAAATATTTATTGTACGGTAGCTGACGTTATCTATTGACTTGAGCAACTCATGCAGGGGAAAATCATTTATTATAAAATAGCAGGCGTTATTAACCGAGCAATGTATCTTCGGGGTGCAGGGTAAAACTAGAAAGTGTTTAATTTTCTTGATTAGGAATATAATAATCAAGTTGTGATATACGTTGGTTTAGGCAGTGTTCGTTAGAACCTGATCTCCTGATTTATCTCTCCTTTCTTAACACATTACTTAGTTTTCCACCCCACTGGCTTTGTGAGTAGGACAAAGAAAAAGCAACAAATGCTTTTAGGATGATCTTCTTTTTTTCTTTTTATTATTCCCATGGGCCATGGTTATTTTTTAATATTTTAGTTGAAGTATTCAGAAATATGAATTGAAGTGCCATCATTTTAACATTCTCCACCTTCATTCTTTTGTTTGCAGGAAAGGAATGGTGATGGGAAAGCTCAAGATTCAGAGCCCCCAACTCCACATTCTGTTATGAAGATGGGATTGAGGTTGGTTACAAGTTACAACTTCAAATATACCTTTTTTTTTTCTTTTTTTTCATACATGAATATTTTACAAACTAATAAAATTAGTGATGAATTACGTATAGAATAAAAAATGTAATTTCTTTTAGTTGATACATTTTGTGCATTAGTGTCTATTCTTGCAGCCAAGTAAGGCAAGTGTCTAACATGTGTGGGGTACCTATATTTGAATTTAATGCTTCAATTTATGAATTATCAATAGTCAACTTTGTGTGCACAAAATTTCGGCATCTTACGTTCCCAACTGGTTTGCACTTGCAGAGATCGTAGTAGCAGCATGGAGGATCCAGACGGGACATTAGCTAGTGTTGCCCAATGCATTGAGCAGCTGCGCCAGAGCTCATCTTCTGTGCATGAGAAAGAATATTCCTTAAGGCAGTTAATGGATCTTATAGATATGCGTGAAAATGCATTTAGTGCTGTTGGATCTCACTCTCAGGCAGTTCCAGTGCTCGTTTCCCTTCTCCGGTCAGGTTCGTTGAATGTGAAGATCCAGGCAGCAACTGTTTTGGGCTCACTTTGCAAAGAAAATGAACTGAGAGTAAAAGTTTTGCTTGGTGGATGTATTCCTCCATTGCTTGGTCTGCTAAAGTCAAGTTCTACTGAAGGTCAAATTGCAGCTGCAAAGACTATATATGCTGTCTCTCAAGGTGGGGTGAAAGATCATGTTGGTTCCAAAATATTTTCAACCGAAGGAGTAGTACCAGTGCTCTGGGAGCAGTTGCGAACTGGTCTGAAAGCCGGAAACGTAGTTGAAAGTTTACTGACGGGAACATTGAAAAATCTCTCCAGCAATGCTGAGGGATTCTGGAATGCAACAATTCAAGCTGGAGGAGTGGACATATTAGTGAAGTTATTGGCAACAGGGCAACCTAGCACTTTAGCCAATGTTTGCTTTTTGCTTGCTGCTGTAATGATGGAGGATGCATCCGTTTGTTCAAAGGTGTTGAATGCAGAGGTGACTAAACAACTATTGAAACTATTAGGCCCTGGTAATGATGACCTCGTTAGAGCTGAAGCAGCTGGTGCTCTTAAATCTCTATCTGCTCAATGCAAAGAGGCGAGGCGGGAAATAGCCAGTTCTAATGGCATTCCTGCTTTGATCAATGCTACTATAGCTCCTTCTAAAGAGTACATGCAAGGCGAGTGTGCTCAAGCATTACAAGAGAATGCTATGTGTGCTTTAGCAAACATCTCTGGTGGTTTGTCTTATGTCATATCTAGCCTCGGTCAAAGCCTTGAATCATGCTCTTCCTCTACCCAAATTGCCGACACTTTAGGAGCTATAGCATCAGCTCTTATGATATATGATAACAAGGCAGAATCTACCAAACCATCAGATCCTTCGGTGGTTGAACAGACATTACTGAAACAATTCAAACCTCGCTTGCCCTTCCTTGTGCAAGAACGGACCATTGAAGCTCTAGCTAGTTTGTACGGCAATCCCATACTCTCGGCTAAACTAGCAAATTCTGATGCAAAACATTTGCTTGTTGGTTTGATAACAATGGCTGCCAATGAAGTGCAAGATGAGCTTATAAAAGCTCTGTTGACACTATGCAAAAGTGAAGGCAGTCTATGGCGCGCACTTCAGGGTCGTGATGGAGTTCAGCTATTGATATCTCTTCTTGGTCTTTCATCAGAACAGCAGCAAGAATGTGCAGTTGCCTTACTTTGCCTTTTATCAAATGAAAATGATGAAAGTAAATGGGCAATTACTGCTGCTGGTGGTATACCTCCACTTGTTCAAATTTTGGAAACAGGATCTGCAAAAGCAAAGGAAGATTCAGCAAGAATCCTTAAGAACTTGTGCAATCATAGTGAAGATATACGTGCTTGTGTTGAAAGTGCAGATGCTGTTCCTGCGTTGTTGTGGCTATTGAAGAATGGAAGTCCTAATGGGAAGGATATTGCAGCAAAGACCATAAATCATTTAATTCATAAATCTGATACTACAACTATCAGTCAGCTTACAGCATTATTGACAAGTGACCTTCCTGATTCTAAGGTATATGTTTTGGATGCTTTGAGAAGTATGCTTTGTGTTGCTCCACTTAGTGACATTTTACGTGAAGGTAGTGCTGCTGGTGATGCATTTGATACTATGATAATGTTATTGAGCTCTACCAAGGAAGAAACTCAGGCAAAATCTGCGTCAGCTCTGGCCGAAATTTTTGAAGCAAGGAAAGATTTGCGTGAAAGTAGCATTGCCATCAAAGCTCTTTGTTCAGCCATGAAATTGCTTAATGTTGAATCCGAAAGTATCCTAATGGAGTCCTCAAACTGCCTGGCTTCAATATTTCTTTCCATCAAAGAGAACAAGGATGTAGCAGCTGTTGCCAGAGATACATTATCGCCGCTAATTGCACTAGCTAACTCTTCGATTTTGGAAGTGGCAGAAATGGCTATAGGTGCTGTAGCAAATCTTATTTTGGATATTGACATAGCAAAGAAAGTTTCCGCCGAAGAAGTTATCTTGCCAGCTACTAGAGTATTGAACGAAGGCACAATTTCTGGAAAAACTCATGCTGCAGCAGCAATTGCTCGCCTTTTACATTCTCATAAAGTTGATAATGCTGTTATTGATTGTGTGGATCGTGCTGGAACTGTTCTTGCATTAGTTTCTTTTTTGGATTCTTCTGTCAATGGATCTATTGACACATCAGAGGCTTTAGAAGCACTTGTCATTCTGTCCAGGTCAGAAGAGACCGGTGCAAATATCAAACCAGCATGTGCAGTTTTGGCTGAATTCCCTAAAAGCTTAATCCCAATAGTCCTGTGCATTGCTAATTCGACACCGACATTGCAAGATAAAACAATCGAGATTTTATCTCGATTATGTAAAGATCAGCCTGTTGTTTTAGGGGATAGTGTTGTTTCTGCCTCTGGATGTATATCTTCAATAGCTAAAAGGATAATTAGTTCCACAAATGTGAAGGTCAAAATTGGTGGTGTTGCGCTCCTTATTTGTGCTGCAAAAGCAAATCATCAGAGACTGGTGGAGGATCTCAATATATCAAACTTGTCTGTTAACCTTATTCAGTCTCTAGTTGATATTCTTATTTCTGCACAGTCTTCTTTGGGTAATCAGGGGGATGATGATGACAAGGAGTCCATCAGCATATGCAGGCATGCAAAAGAAGAGGTCGACAGCCGTGAATCCAAAACTAGAACTTCCATTATATGCGGTGTTGACTTAGCTATATGGTTACTGTCTATTCTTGCTTGTCATGACGAAAAAAATAAAACTGCAATAATGAAGGCTGGAGCAATTGATGCCGTCACCGACAGGATCTCAAATTGTTACTCACAATATTCTCAGGTATTCAAGTTCCTTTTACCAATCTATCAAGAAGTAAATAGACAGTCAATCTGATTCTGATCATAGTTATTACTTAATAGGGAAAATTAGGCTTTAATCCTTCCAACTCCCCTCCACTCGAATTTTTGTTTAAAACAAGATTTAGTACAGAGTTTTTAATTACGACTTACACAGTTACACCTACAAAGTTTCAAAGTCTCTGCAATTAAACTGAGCCCCCTTGATAAAACATTGCATCTTATCATTTTTATCACTTAAATTGCATACAATTTACAAAGGTGAATTTGTTATTTATCTTCTGAAAAATATATGTTGGGGACATAGAGTAAAAGACAGTACGGTTTTTGTTGTAAACGGTAGAAAACATAAAGAATCAAATGAGTTAAGAGGATGAGACAACAGAAAGTATATAAAATAGTGAGGGAGACTGAAGAAGTAAAATAGTTATAGTATTAATGTTATATAAACTAATATTTTTTAATATCTATTTTTTTTCCGAAAGTTTTTTTAAACAAACAAATAAATTTAAGTTATACTACTAAGGTTGCAAAAGTAGTTGGAGATAACCATTTTATCACACACAATGCTAAAACTTTCTTTACTAGTATTGTAATCAATTCCTGAATCTAAATTTCTTGTAAAATATGTTTTCACATTCTTTTTAATATTATTTTTAAGGGAAAAGGGTAAAACCATACATATCTTACTGAAGAATCTGACTGAATGAGGGTCATTCAGGGAGGTGAACTGTGACTTTTTCTAGTAAATATTCACTTATTTGCTCATAAATGCATCCTTAATTTTAAAAGTGAAACATGCATGAACCGTCTTAATGCATGAAATAGTAAGATAACAGATTACTATATTTATGTTATTTGTGTATATAAACTCTGTTTGCTTCTTTCTGGTGAACCTGCAGATTGACTACAAAGAAGATAACAGCACGTGGATCTGTGCCTTGTTGTTGGCAATATTATTTCAAGATAGAGATATCATACGGGTACATGCAACCACAAAGTCTGTACCAGCACTTGCCAATTTATTGAAGTCAGACGAAACCGAGAACAAATATTTTGCTGCACAATCAATAGCCAGCCTTGTTTGTAACGGTAGCAGGGGAACACTTCTGTCTGTGGCAAATTCTGGGGCAGCAGGTGGACTTATCTCTTTGCTCGGCTGTGCTGATACCGATATACAAGATCTTCTCGAAATGTCCGAGGAGTTTTCTTTAGTGCGTTATCCTGATCAAGTGGCTCTAGAAAGGTTGTTTAGAGTTGATGATATAAGAGTTGGTGCCACTTCTCGGAAGGCAATACCTGCCCTAGTTGATCTTCTCAAACCAATTCCGGATCGCCCAGGTGCACCGTTTTTAGCTCTCGGGCTTTTGACTCAGCTTGGTAGAGATTGTCCGTCAAATAAGACTATAATGGTAGAATCTGGGGCTTTAGAGGCTCTTACGAAGTATCTTTCCCTTGGTCCACAAGATGCAACTGAAGAAGCTGCTACAGATCTGTTAGGAATTCTGTTTAGTAGTGCTGATATACGAAAACACGACTCTGCATTTGGCGCTGTTAATCAACTTGTAGCTGTCCTGCGTTTAGGAGGAAGAGGTGCAAGGTATAGCGCTTCAAAAGCTTTGGAAAGTTTATTCTCTGCAGACCATATTAGAAACGCTGAGATTGCTCGACAAGCTGTTCAACCCTTGGTAGAAATTCTTAATACTGGTTCAGAAAGGGAGCAGCATGCTGCAATTGCTGCATTGGTTGGGTTACTGAGCGAAAATCCATCAAGAGCACTTGCTGTTGCGGATGTTGAGATGAATGCAGTGGATGTTCTTTATAAGATCCTTTCGTCAAATTGTTCAACGGGCCTCAAAGGGGATGCTGCTGAATTATGTTGTGCTCTTTTTGGAAATACAAGGATTCGGTCCACGATGGCTGCTGCACGATGCATTGAACCACTAGTCTCTCTACTTGCAACCGAGTTTAGTTCTGCTCATCATTCAGTTGTTCGGGCATTGGATAGGCTTGTCGACGACGAGCAACTGGCTGAATTAGTTGCTGCAAATGGTGCAGTTGTTCCTCTTGTTAGTCTGCTGTCTAGTAGAAACTATGTACTTCACGAGGCCATTTCCGGAGCTCTGGTCAAGTTAGGAAAAGACAGACCTGCTTGTAAAATGGAAATGGTAAAAGCTGGAGTCATTGAAAGAATACTGGACATCTTACACGAAGCACCTGATTTTTTGTGCGCAGCTTTTGCAGAACTGTTGCGTATATTAACCAATAATGCTACCATAGCTAAAGGACCATCAGCCGCTAAAGTTGTTGAACCCTTGTTTTTGTTGTTGACAAGATATGATTTTGCGCCTGACGGACAGCACAGTGCAATGCAGGTTCTGGTTAATATCTTAGAGCACCCAAAGTGTCGTGCTGATTATTCATTAACTTCTCACAAAGTTATTGAACCACTTATCCCATTGCTTGATTCGCCGATATCAGTAGTGCAACAGTTGGCTGCTGAGCTTCTTTCACATCTGCTCCTAGAAGAACATCTTCAGAAGAATCCACTGACACCGAAAGTAATTGCCCCTCTTATAAGAATTCTCGGTTCTGGTATACCTTTATTGCAGCAGCGAGCTCTGAAGGCCCTAGTTAGTATTGCGCTAACATGGCCAAACGAAATTGCCAAAGAGGGTGGTGTTGTTGAGATTTCCAAAGTGATATTGCAAGCCGATCCTTCCCTTCCTCATGCTTTATGGGAATCTGCTGCATCTGTCCTGTCAAGTATTCTGCAATTTAGCTCAGAATTCTACTTGGAAGTGCCTGTTGCTGTGTTGGTAAGGTTGCTTCGATCAGGCTCAGAGAGCACAGTTATTGGTGCGTTAAACGCTCTTCTAGTTTTGGAAAGTGATGATGGAACTAGTGCAGAATCTATGGCTGAAAGTGGTGCAATAGAGGCTCTCTTGGAGCTCCTAAGATCTCATCAGTGTGAGGAAGTTGCTGCACGACTCTTAGAAGTATTGCTGAACAACGTAAAGATCAGAGAAACAAAAGTTACTAAATCAGCCATCTTACCGTTATCACAATATCTATTGGACCCACAAACCCAAGCACAGCACGCAAGGTTATTGGCAACTTTGGCTCTTGGGGATCTTTTCCAGAATGAGGCTCTTACTCGAACAGCTGATGCAGTTTCTGCGTGCCGTGCTTTAGTGAACGTGCTTGAAGATCAACCGACAGAAGAAATGAAAGTTGTAGCCATATGTGCTTTGCAAAATCTTGTGATGTACAGTCGACCAAATAGAAGAGCAGTTGCAGAGGCCGGTGGTGTTCAAGTTGTACTGGATCTGATAGGTTCAAGTAATCCTGAAACTTCTGTACAGGCTGCGATGTTTATTAAACTTCTGTTCTCAAATAATACAATTCAAGAGTATGCTTCTAGCGAAACAGTCAGAGCAATTACTGGTGAGTTTTATCTTGCTTATTGTTAGAATATACGAAAGTTATTCATGTGACATATATGGCACTAATACAATATCAAAATATTCCACTATAAATTAATATTGTCTCTTAAGATTTTGATGTGTCTAAGCATGGTCTAACAAAATATTTTGTTCATGTAGCCACTATTGAAAAAGATTTATGGGCAAGTGGAACTGTGAACGAGGAATATCTGAAAGCATTAAATTCTCTATTAAGCAACTTCCCACGACTGAGAGCAACCGAACCTGCGACACTTAGTATTCCCCATCTGGTAACATCCTTAAAGACAGGTTCAGAGGCTTGTCAGGAAGCTGCCTTGGATGCACTTTTTCTGCTCAGACAAGCTTGGTCAGCATGCCCTGCTGAAGTTTCAAGAGCTCAGTCAATTGCAGCTGCAGATGCTATTCCTTTCCTGCAGTACTTAATCCAGTCTGGTCCGCCTCGGTTTCAGGAGAAGGCGGAATTTTTATTGCAGTGTTTGCCAGGGACATTGGTGGTGATTGTCAAGCGTGGTAACAATATGAGACAGTCTGTTGGAAACCCTAGTGTGTACTGCAAGATTACTCTTGGCAATAATCCACCAAGGCTAACCAAGGTCATTTTTTGTTTATTTATTTTTCAGATTTATCTATTTTCTTTCGATATTTAACATTAGCTTTAAAATAGCTTTGACTTTTTTTTTATAGACAAATGTTAATATATATTAGTTGTTATGTTAGTATTTTCTCCTTCACCAGGGGGTTTGAACTCCGATCATCATTTAATTCCTTCAACTTTTGTAACTCTTAGCTCGAACCATTTTGAGCTATCCAGCCCCCTCAAAATAGTTTTGACTTAATTGTTGATTTACAACTTCAATGTTCTAAAAGTATATAGAACTTCATTGTACTCTTTTTTTTTTTTTTCGTGAAACTTTTTATCCTTTTATTAATGCACAATCGTTGCGGAAATTTGACTATACTAAATTGCTGATATTGATGATGTTCTGATCAGGTGGTCTCAACTGGTCCCAATCCGGAGTGGGAAGAGAGCTTTACATGGTCCTTTGAGAGTCCACCAAAAGGCCAGAAACTACATATTTCTTGCAAAAACAAAAGCAAAGTGGGAAAGGTAAGTACAATTGAAAATAAATTATTGCAGTTAACTGTATATTTCACTTCAACTATCTTGTTTTACACTTGCACTTAACCGTCCAAGAGGTGTCAGTTCAGTGGTAAAAATTTAACTTTATAATTTTACAACGGATAGAGTTCAAATTCTCTCTGAGACGGTTGTAAAATGATCATTAATGCCACTTAATAAATAATAATTTTCCCACTTCCCAATAAAAACTTGCACTTAACCTGTATGTTGTGATTTGTCGACAGAGTAAATTTGGGAAAGTAACAATCCAAATTGATCGAGTGGTAATGCTCGGAGCCGTAGCTGGTGAGTACACTCTATTGCCTGCAAGTAAAAGTGGACCACCAAGGAATCTAGAAATTGAATTTCAGTGGTCTAACAAAGCAAGTGATACAACAACTGATACAGTTCAGCAGTAGGGGACAAGTTGTGAAAGAAATTTTTGGATTTTGTTTTTTTTCCAAAGAAATCACGTGTATATAGCTGTTGTTTATTTTATTTTTGGTCTATAGTTAAAAACAGAATATATATCTTTTGTCATAATATTCTTTTGTAACTTGATCCTTCATTTCCTAGGATAAACACTAGGGGGTACGAAGATCATGCTTGCTTTGTGCTTTCTTGTATGATTCTTTGTGTGTTCTCAAATCAATGTAGAGTAGTGAGTCTGTTCTATGCTTTTGTTTGGGACTGTACAAGTACAACTTTGATGTATAATATCATAGATATAAAGATTGTTGTGTGTTTACATATCATAAAGATTGTTAGGGACTGTACAACTCTGTTCTATGCTTTTATTTCCCTATAAAATGATTGTTTTTAGTCTCTAACATCATCTCATTGGGGCCTATGGCACCCGTGGCGTGATTATATTGGATCACGTATGATGTCAGAGACTAGAAACAATAATTTTTTATATGCAAAGACTGAATTCAAACAAAAAAAATTGCAGGGACAAACAAAAAAACACTATTTGCGGGAAAAATATATTTTACAATATTAAAATATTAGAATGAAATGACAAATTAACAAAGTGGTATATAGTGCATCAAAGTAAAGTAAAAATGGTCCCAAGTTTCTTAGTTCTAACAACTACAAGAGATTGCCCTATAGGGAATTTTAGGAATATTGCATTACATAATATCTCACCTAATTCTGTTCAACATTGCATGTTAGTTGGAGTTTAATTATTATACTTTTTTCCTTATTAAGCTTTTGTTTTGCAATTTGCTTGCATCTACATTAAGAAAGAGTAGATAATATATTTACAAACACTAATGTTTTTATTTTGTGGATAAATAAATGTTTCTAAAATACTACATCCTCTTGTTTTCTCTTTAGAAAATTAGCCACTGAACCAACTTGATTGTCTTGCGCAATGAGATGATGACTTAAGATTTAGGACTCCATTTGCACATGTATGTCACAAAGGTGATGTCCACTTGTATAATTCACTCCTACTTCGCCAAAGATGATGATGGTGTGGTAAGATTTTTCTCTTTCTTACATAGTGTAAATAAAAGAATAATAAAAAAAAATTAAAATTAAGGGTACTATATAGAAATAGAAAAATGTATACTTAACTGAAGTGAACATTAAGTTCAAAAAAACATTTTTCCTAAACAAATTTGGTGTAAAGAGAAAATGTACTACATTTACTTTGTAAAAATATTTTTTTTATTTTTCTCTCTAAAATTCATGTTAATTTTCTCTCGAAGATAAAAATGCCAAAATCTTGTGTGTTTTTGGGTGAAGTAGTCTAATAGCTAGAATTTCACCTTTAAGATGAATAAGTGAAGTGTTCGGGGTTCAAACCTCGACTCCTGCATATATAATGTGATATTTCTACCAATCGTTAGTTGATTCAGTGGTGATTGACACTGAACATAGTAGGAGGATCACGGTTTGATCCCCCGCAACTGCGACTGAGAGAGGGTTGGAACCATTTGATGTCAGAATCGACCCCTGAACCAGATTAGGCGGTTCAGTGAGTCGGATACCCGTGGCGGTGGGGAAAATAAAAAAACTTGTTTTTTTTTTATTAGATGAAGTGGTAATCCACTGAAATTAAACTCACATATATAATATATAATGGTGAAATCCAAAAAGTTTTCCATTTTTTTATTAGCAAAGTTAAATTCAACATATAAATAAAAATAGAGTATATTTTGATAAAGTAAATAGTAATTTTCCTTAAAAATGAAACAAGAGAACAATAATTGGAATGGGATTGGGAAGCAGAGAGGACGTTCCCTCCTCATTACCTAAAGGCATTCCTTTTTCTTCTTTCAATAAGATAAAAAGAGAACACATAAAGATATACTGATGATACAGCTTTCCCTCAGTTTTATTAGTACATGCATTGTTGTCCTTCAAACATAAATGTTCATTTGTCACATACTCGCTGCACGCGGATAAACAGTTTTATGAACATATATCGAACCGGCGCGATATTCCGTCATGGTTCAGCTTATGATTGGTATCACGGATTCACGACGAAGATGTCAAAATTATAGTGATTCACTGTGGTTTTTTAAAAGTTGCAACATAGTTTCTATAAAATCATGATGGATGTCTATGATTCTGGTGTATCCACCATGACACCAGACATAGGTTCTTCAAAAGCTTATTATTGATGCATTATTTTAGGTTCTTTTTGCACCATACTTTTCTTTTCTTTCCAAAAGTGTGAACTTTCTAAGTAGCTAGGGACAGTGTTGTTGTAAATTGAAAAGGATAATGCAGTTTGGTTAAATTATTTAATTGTTTCTTTTGGCCATCTTTAAAATTATATCGGAGATGGAAGTGTTGTTATGCTAGCTTTCGTTGAAAAAGAATAATTGATTATCAGTTCCAATAAAAAGCTAATCCATACATAAAAAAATATGATATTATTATATTTTGTAAAAATTATCTAACAACTTCAATGTCATGGTACATGAATTCTTTTGTTCAAAACAAAATGGTGCACATTGTTAATTTTCACTGATTAAAATTAAGTTGGTGAGTCCCCTTTAAAGTTCTGTTTGGGAAGACAAAAAAACTAGCTTTTAGCTTTTAGCTTTTAGCTTATAAGCTAAAAGCTCTGTTTGGTAACAGTCATTTTACTATGAGCTTATAGCTTATTTTACTAACTTATAGCTTATTTTCAAATGTTATTTCAAGTAACTTATAGCTTTTAGCTTATAAGCTATAAACTAGATGATAAGCCTAAATTTCCTCTCCTGCAAATCTTTCTATTTTATCAAAAATTGGTTCCGATATTTCTTTCTTCCCTCTTTTCCCCTTCTAATATTTCCAATTCTCCATGTTAACCACTATCTCAAACAATAACCATCCATACTTACCTAACATATATCATAAGTTAAAAACAAAACTAGAGAATTAACAATCACTGTTAATTAGTATTAACTATAAGCACCAAAGGAGGTGAAATTGATGGCTTTGTCCATATGCATATCCACTATCGATATATTGGTACACACTTTTTAGGTATGAGGAGGAACAATATTTCAATTGGGCATCTACACTTTAACTTGAAGAGAAATTTGTTATTTTATGTAGTTTGAAGTTTGATCGATCAAATAATACACTATAGTGGCCACCACATATATACAAGAGTATATATAATAGTATAGTAATTAATCTGCATGGACGTGCATGATTAATTGAGTGGAAAGACATACATACTATGGGGTTGTTGGTGAAAAGAATATTGTGGGGCTATATATGTATTCAAATAAATATCTATTGAGGCCATAATAGCTGTACAAGGACAAAACCAAACAAAGAAAACGACGTGCCTATATACATTTATATGTATCTCCTTTAAATCCATTTGAAATCAATTCCAAAGTTTTAAGAGACAATTAGGTATTTGCTGTGTCCAACAAACTACACCTTATATTAATGAAAATGAATGAATAAAAGGGCAACATCTATACTCCCTCCAATTTCTAATATAAACCAACAAAATGTACCATATTTGCTGCTAATTATAATTAGAGTAAAATTAGTTGACATGCATAATTTATATTATAGACTATCAAACTAATGACTTTTTTTTTTGTCTATATTCAAAATCTTAGAAAGTATAAAGAATATTTTGTAAATTAAAACCAAGTATTAGAAAAAAGAGACTTGCTAATGAGTGTTTCCGTAACACTCTTTAAACATTCTATTTAAAGAAAATTTTTAATCAAAAAGTTTAACAATGCAATTTTCAATGTGTTGAATTTATACATTTTTATAAAAATTCTATAAAAACTTATTATTTAAGGAAAAATAATAAGTTCCCAAAGCACTTGTTAACATTTCCCTTAGAAAAAATGAGGTCCCATTCGTAGTAGTTTTGGTTTTCTATTTAAAATTTTCAAAAACAAATATAGTTTTTAGTTTCAGTTAGAGTTTCCGTTTTTTTTTAGTTAAATCATTTTATTTATCTTGTTTTGCACTATAATTTTACCCAACATAAAAAGTGTGTTTTTTTATTTATTTATTAATTTTAATAAAAGTGGTGGTTGTCAAATGTGTCGACAATATAGAATGTTAGAGTATGGCAGATAGACAAGTCTACAGCAATTAGAGTGGTAGTTAGAGATGGATGGAGTGGTGGTCAACAAGTGCGTATATGCATCAATCATGGTGATCAATAGACACAGGACTGCATTAATGGTCGAATGTGGTGGTCGGATATGATTGGAATGTCATTCGACGATGATTAGGCGGTGGTTGGAGCTGTAGTGGTTTGTGGTGGTTGATAGTGGTTGTAAGTTGTAGTCGGCAAACAGATGACCGCAACAAATGAAAATTGGGGCCAGAATTGGTCGGAGCCGACCATAATGTTAAGTGGTGATGGACTATTTGTTAGTGGTGTGGTCGACAATGGTTGTAGTGGTGGTTAAAAGAAATGAGAGTGATGATTAGAGACAATTAGAGTGGTGGCCGTATTGGTGGTCAGTGGTGATTAGCAATTACCGGTGGTGATGTTAATGTTAAAACAAAAATAAGAAAAATAAAACCTTTTTTTTAGATTTGAGATTTAACTCATTTAATTGAAAATTAGTTTTAATTTAATTAATGAAAATGTTAATGAGTGCCTCGGGGGCACCCTTAAGCTTTTTAAACAATAAATTTTAGTAAAAATATTATGAAAATGTGTGAAATCAACAATTGAAAATTGAAATGTTTCACTCATTAGCATGACCATTCAAGTAAAATATCAATTCAACTATTTATCCGAATATATTTTTCTTTAAAATATTATCTTTTAAAATAAAAAAATCAAAAACTTAGAAACACCCCAAACCAGTGTTTTAAAAACCGGTCATCGAACCGGTGAGGGTATTGGGTCACTGATTCATTGGTCGAACCACCGGGTCAATAGTTAAACCGCATGCATAAACCGATCAAACCGGAGGAATGAACCGGTCTCTTTAATAAAATTATATAGCTATTAAACCGGTCGAACATGATGACTCGGTCTCTTAAAAAGTTAATGACACCCAAAAATTTTAAAATGTCATAATGTCGCAACTCACAAGTTGTTATATTCAAATTTTAAATATTGTCACCGCGCACTATAAAATAGTACAAATTACAAAACCAAATAGATTTTAAACATAATCTAATCGCAACATAATCTAATCGCAACATAAACGAAATAACAAAGTCTAATAATAAATTTAATTCCAAGGAGACATATTTGTTTCGGACACTATTTGTTTTAGTTTAGTTTTTTCTATTTACTTTTAAAAAAAAAAATTAGGTAAAAAAAACGATGTCATTTTGATTTGAAAAAAAAAAATAGCAGACGCAATCAAACCGGCGATTCTGGAAAACCATCGGTTCACCGATTTTTAGCGGTTCGCTCTGGTCTAACTACATGTCCGGTCCAATATTTGAACCAGACCGGCTAACCCTCCGGTTCACGGTTCAACCGGTCCGACCGGCCGGTCCGGTCCGGTTTTTAAAACATTGCCCCAAACAACCCCCTACAATGCAGTAAAATGTGTGTGGATTATGGGACTAATTATTAATATCGTGAGTCTAACTTAATTGATAGAGACATTGGTTACGTATTTGAATATGAGATTATAATACACTTATCCACATTATCAAACACCAAGGCCTTTGAGCAGAGGACTAAAATGATACCAGTCTTATATTCGTTCTATTGAAACAAAATAAATAAATAAATGTACCTGTAATATTTTGGGGTTAATCATTTTGCACCAACTCCTTTAACAGCTGTTCCCGTGAATGTTCCCAAAAATCCCAACCAAACGCATTCGTCGTGGCTTCTGTCATTTGACTAATTTCCCTTAGTGCATGAAAAAATTGTTAATTACATAAACTCTTTTTTTTAATATAAGTTACATAAACAAATTTGTAAAAGCCAAGTGTGTGTTTGTGTGTATTATTATAACCTCTTTGCATAAAGAAATTTTGGACTTCGTATGGTCATACACTAGAAAAGAGTGTATCTTTTATACTTTCTTGGTAAATATGTCATGAGTAGTGTTATATGTCCTAAATGATCGTACAAATATCATTTCTCATATGTCATATGGTATATTGAGGCTGGCAAGGCAAGTAGCAAGGGTGCCCACCGAAAAAGAAAATCACACTTTCATTTCAGCTATCTCTGTTTAATTATCAATTCACCGAAGAATTTATTAATGTTGCAATCCATTTTAAAATATGTGCACTCGTCAATATTTTTTTTCTGTTGGGTACTAACTCTTTGATTTTTAAGAAAATGAAAGTTGTAATAATTTAGAATACGGTCACGTATGTAATTGGGAATAAAACACCCAATAGATTACCACCCCGGTGGAAATCTTATGTTTTTCCATGTGGGACAATCCACACTTTTAGTGCTGTTTTTTTTAGTTACTATAATGTATGAAAAACAATATTTTGAATGTTTATAAATTGAATATACAATTTGATGAATATTTCTACATTTAATTTTTTAACCTGTACTATAAGAACACATGTTATTATTTGCCATATAAAACACTCTACATGATTTACCTACATTTTACAACATACTCTTATTTTCTTTTTGTCTGTAAACAAAATGTCAAAATACTTGTTTTTATTAGGAGAAATTTAAATCAATATATCTACTAAATCATATATTTCCATATAAATATATTGCGTAGTTCATAAATAAATTTTAGGCAACCAAAAAATGTGTATTAAAAAAATGATCAAAGACTGTGTTACTAAAAAAAATCATATTATATACTTTAGATTTTTGTTTACAAGATTATAGACTTTAGTAGTTAAGAATGAAATATGACGGTTGAACATTAAAATGAGATCAAGATTATGGGCCCGTTTGTTTTGGATTTTTTTGAAAATAGATTTTGTAGTGTTAGAAAATTTTGTATAAAAGCTTCAAATGAAAATTTGGTTTGAATAGTTATTCTTAAAATCTTATTTTAGGTATTTCATCATTTTATTGAAAAACAAAATTTGAATATCAAAATTTCAAAAAAATCATTTTTTTTAAGCTATTTCAAATAGATTTTCATAAAAATCATTTTTGAAATACAACTTTTTATAAAAATTGAGATTTTGACTATTTTTTGTTCATCAATAATGTACGTCTATGTTATATGATGTCAAAATTAGTGTTTGAATTTAGAAAAAACGAATACAAAAAAAATTGTAATATTTTGAAAAACAGTTTTATAAAATCCATTTTCAAAAAATACAAAGAAAAAATCTATTTTTTTAAATCTGAAACAAACAGGTCTTAGGTCTTATGTCATGATACTTTTGTAGAGTGTTTTTGAATTTCATGCACAATGCATAAAATAAAATAAAAATAAGTGAATTATAAATAAATTTTAAAAAAAAGTAGTACCAAAAGACACTTTTGTTCACTTCACTGGTGTAGGTGGGACCCACGACCTTTCCTCTGTTTGAATCTGCCTCTATAAGTAGGTCTATCTATGCAAGCAAACAAGCTCAAACCAAAGTAAAGAAGTTCTTCTAACAGAGCAGCATTATTTATTCATTCCTACAAGGTAAGGAAGGAATCCATTTTTTTCAGAAAGAAAGTTCCTTGGAGCTTCTTTTTGTTTCATAATAATATAACTCCCTTAGTCGGTTTCCTTATTTTTATTTTATTTTACAATATAAAAATCCATCTTTGTACAACCAACAGAAGACATAATAATCCACCTACAAACCATATATACACATGCCCCTGTACAACTCTCTTAAAACACACCCTTTTCAAGCACTTAAGTTATCTCTAATCTAAAGTTTTTATCTTGTTTGAGACACTCAAGAAGTTTTTATCTTCATTTTTTTCCCTTTATAAACCATTTTACTTTTGAATATACAGAAATGGGAGTTGGAGGCACTTTGGAGTACTTGTCTGATCTAGTGAGCAGTGGTCACCACCACCTCAAGAAAAAGAAGAAGCAGTACCAAACTGTAGAGCTAAAGGTTAGGATGGACTGTGATGGCTGTGAACTTAAGATCAAGAAAGCCCTTTCTTCACTAAGTGGTAAAGTCACATTCTTTTTAACTTATCATAATTTATTATTATCATTTTACCAGTGACATTTTCAACATGAAGTTGATGAAATGAAATGTTGGTTGCAGGGGTAAAATCAGTAGAGATTAACCGTAAACAGCAAAAAGTGACAGTAACTGGGTTTGTGGAGCCAAACAAGGTGTTGAAGAAGGCTAAGTCAACAGGGAAGAGGGCTGAAATTTGGCCTTATGTGCCTTACAATTTGGTGGCTCAACCTTATGCTGTTTCTACTTATGACAAGAAGGCTCCTCCTGGTTATGTGAGGAGAGTGGAGAATGCTCCAACCACTGGAACCATGACAAGATATGAAGACCCTTATGTCAACATGTTCAGTGATGAAAACCCAAATGCATGTTCTATCATGTAGACAAAAAAGATGTTTTTTTTTCCTAAGCTTGGCACTGTAAATTTTCAAATTTTAATCTAGTGTTCTTTAATTTTTCTTGTTTCCTTTTTCTGGTCAATTTTCAAGATCTTGTTTTCCTATACTATGGACTTGACTGTACATGAAAAAGGATGAGAAGAGACGTTGCTGTTATCATTGCTTGTATTTCCTAATTTTGTTAGTTTTTCAGAACTGTACACTGTGCCTGCTTGTAGTTTTACAGTAGCTACATTTGGTGGGACTTGACCTGGGATAAGAAATTGTTTCTGTTGTCACGGTCTTCTTTATCCTAGAAAGGAAAGCTGGATTGGGTACAAAAGTAAAAAATCATGTGAATTGCAAATAAATAGGGTCAGCAGGGTTGATATGGTAAATAAAACATGTCTAAATGTGTGATTAAAGTTTTTATTTTTGCTTGTGTAATTGGAGTTGTAAGGAAATGAAGAGTAAAAATAGCATATTTGGATCACTACAAGAGGGGGGAACACGCAACCACAATACTTCTAAATGAAGGTCAGGTCACACCAAAAAATAATGAAGGGCACATAAAGGAGGGTGTAAACAACAGTTAAAGGCTCAAAAGTTATAGGTTCACTCATTTTCAAATAGTATAAACAACATTAAAAGTATATTTGGCATTTCATTTTGCCTAACCTGCACGATTGCTTGCTCCCTAGTTCTGGAACATTTGGCCCCTCTCTTCACCTAAGAAGAAACTTTGAGCAAACTCAATTGGGACTGGTAATGAAAAAACATATTTATTGAAATTAAATTCAGAATAAAAGAAGCAGAAGCTAACAGGAATAACAATACTCAAGGAAGGCATATCCTTTTATTTCAATCAACGTGAAGCAGAAATTAGCATTATCCCTTTTGCCCTTTTCCTGTTTTCCCTATCCCTTTGCCAGATCAGAGAACAAAGTGTAAAGGCACATGTAATTCTGGGCAGTATAGTCTAGAAGATTCAACAGAATTATGCAGACATGTTTCTCGTCATTGTATCTCGGGCAGTATAGACTAGAGGATTCGACAGACTTTTGCCAACCAAGTTTAACCATACTCTAAAACAAAATTTGCATACAATTTAGGATATCTTTGGGAAGATATTTCTAATTTTGATGAATTAAACCTAAAAGAATGGTTGATAAAGTTAACATAGTAACCAAGAAATTGTACATTTTAACTACTTATATTGTTAATCATATGAAGTCATGTTTCATGCTTGGCATTTCATTGCATCCAGCATATAGAGATAGAAGATCAAAAGAATGAAGTATACAAGTAATAGGGATGATGCCATTTATCATATAAAGAATTACATTGGCATTTCATTGCACCCAGCATCATTGAAAATTACATTTACATTAAAGATACAAAAGTTGCATCATCTTATGTGCATAGATATACCAGACTTGTCTAACCTATATCGCCACACCAGGAATGGTTCCTTGTTACTCTTAAAAGGGGTACTCAGGTCAATCATGTCCAACTGCACTAACCAGGAACAGTAACTTGATAGAGCTGGAACCAGGAAGGAGACTCTGTCTAACAAGTTGATCCACATTCACAAGCAAAAAAGCCCATTTCATTGCTCTAAACTATTAAAAAGAATTATTTCACGTATTTTAGATTATGCAGACCAAAGAATACATGCATACTAGATTACCAGTATATCATTACCGTTTCCAAAGAAAGATGTATTATTTACAATTTGTCCAAAATATATATATATATATATATGTGTGTGTGTGTGTGTGTGTATTTAGTTTATAAATATGCAAAAGTCTACTTCTACCTGAGTGCATGACACAACTTGATACAAGATTGATTAGATTATAAACAAAACCTCATTCCACTTAAATATCACTCAGTCATTAAAAGGTAAGATGTTGTAAGTTTCACAAATAAGCCAAGCCACTAGGATAAGGTTAACAATGATGTGATGAAGTAGTTTGCATGAGAACCCGAGTTTAAACATCATTTTCCGCTTTGTACAGAAAAATATTCACAAAGAATCCTGTGTCAAAATATTAAGCAGCCTATGCTTTAACTTCGATCACGTGTGCCAGCAAATTTTGATGTTGCTTACTAGATGAAATACAAACTAACTGGTTAAACCAATACAGCATTATCAAATTTTATCATGAAGGTTCTGCATACATCTATCTATCTACAAATGCATAAAAGCTTCCTTGTTACATGGTCAATATTGGAAGCTGCTGCTTACAATTCTAATAATGTGGAATGAAAACCAACAAGTTTAGATGCAGGGCATATAGAAAGTAAGCTAAACAAAATAACCATAGTGCTAGGTAGTATTTTCAGCTATCTACTCGAAGAATAACATATTTTGAGAAGATCAGGAAACTCACTCAATCCATGTGTTGTTCATCCGTATAAAGACCAACAAGTTTAATATCATACAGAAGAGTCGCGTTGCCCGGTATATTGCAGTCACCTATAGAATCAATAATAAAACTGTCAAAATCTAACAAAGGTAATAACTTATTGCTTGTTCTGATAACAATGTTAAATTCACAATATCTGCTCAGCCTAATAAAATCCATAGTCTTATCTTACATTTTTTTCAACGTCAAAACAAAGAGACAAACACGCAGAAAAACAAATTCAGACTGTCTAAATAGAAAATATACTAGAGGGTGTAATGCATATGACCAGAAATACACAAGTAATGATTCATCTCTTCACCCAAGTGTCTACTACTTTTTTTTCTGTTTTAGGTCTGATAAACAGGATTATCCATGTTTAGGACTAAATTACATAATAATGCAGAAATTAATAATCAATGAAATGTAACCTGAGAAGCACCCTGCAGGTTCAGGGCCATATGCTAACAATGGAGGAATCATTAGCTGACGTTTCCCACCTATATATAAAAACGGCAGATTAATTTAGCAAGCGTCATGTAGTAAAATGTACCATGATCAATGAAACTTAAACACTTAGTCGATGTTTTGTATCACAACGGGTTTGACAAATTCACCGTGATTTTGTCAAACTCACCGCGAATCCAGACATGCACTTATAGATTAAATTTAATACCTATCCGCATCGGAGGTACTCCTTCACCCCCCAAAATCCCCTGATCCAATCCCTTAATTACCTGAAAACCTCATTCACCCTTACAATTACAAACTCAACAAATAAATATAACCAAAAAAAAATTAACAGCAAGGAAAAACTTATCTACCTTACCAACCCCAATGCGCATAGTGAGCGGTCTACCGCGTTTATAACTACTATCAAATACAATCCCATCGCCGAATCTCGCAGTATAATGAATCTGCATCACATAATAATATCATTCATTAATTCATTAACTAACTAATTAAATTAAACGTTTCAAATTTCAATCTAGAAAATGATTAAAAAAAGTAAGAGTAATAAACTTACAATAATAAGCTCTCCAAGAGGAGCTTCATCACCAAAACCCTCAACAACATCACAATAACCAAGCCCGGACTTAGCATAATTAAGCTCACACGTGGGTTCTGCTACAGTAGCATAGTATTCAATTCTCGTTGCATCAGCATCTAACGCCGTTAATCCCATAACCATAGCCGTTACAAACCCCAAACCAATTCCAATTAACGGATGCTTATCTTTCCGTGACGAACTTAACACTTTATTGAACCCATTACAACTCTTACTATTCAGTTTCGAAATGCAACAAGAAGGAAAACGGTTAGAAACAGTTACGCTTGAAGAGAGTGAGAACGAGAGTGCCATTTTCTTTTCCACCTATCTTTTGTGTATGGTTCTCTGCGGATATATCAAACCCTGACCTGGGTCCACTTAATTTCTATTTACTTTTTTTTTTAAATTTGAAAAAATTTAAAAAATAAAAATTAACTCGCACGCTTACAAAGTTTACAATCCCGAAGATTCGAAAACGTTCTAACGTCTGTAACAACCACGTAACAAACTCGCACGCTTAAAAATATCTCTAACCGCTTCGTTCGCGCGCAAACGAGCTTATAAATACTTTCCCCCTCTCTGTATTCTCTTCACTTGATTCATTTTGCTCATTTTTCATCTAAATTCACTCTCTCTGAAACTTGAAACGTTGATTCTTCTTTTTCTCTAACCGCCATGGAAAACTCTTCTTCCTTTTCCTCACTGCTATTCTCTCTGATCTTACCGATCTTGTTCACCGTCATGCTTTTTGGTGTCAAGGTTACTGCTACTGAAGGACTTGAAGCTACATTCACACCGGCGATGACACCGCCACCTCCACCTCCACATGATCTTCAAGAACATTCGTTCTTCTCTCATACTGCATTGCTTCCTCCGATCTTGTCTCATCTCGGTTTTCACGAGCTTGCAACCGCAGCTCCATCGCTCTCCGACGCCGCAGCTACTGCTTCATCGGCTTGGAACGGTCCTTCAACGATTTTCGCTCCCTCCGATGCGTCGCTGCGAACTTGCTTTTCTTGCTCTGTTCCTAATCTTCTCCGTGAACACATTGTTCCAGGTTTGTTCACCATCGAGTATTTGCGGAGACTTGCTTTTGGTACCAAGATCGAGACGCTTAGTCCTGGCCGTTGCATAACCGTCACTTCTGATACCGTTCATCCGCACAACAGTACCGGTGCGAAGGTTTTCATCGGAGGTGTGGAGATCACGCAGCCGGATCTATTCAACAACGGAATGATTGTGGTTCACGGCCTTCAAGGTTTTGTCTCTACACTATCTCCGTTTTCTTGCGACGTAGAGAGAATGACTTCACTCTCCTTCCCGTTCCATCCGGATCACCGTTCTAGTCCTCATGTCCACACGCCCGGTACCGGTGCTACGGTGCTTCCTGCTATAATGCGCCTCATGCTAAGGGATGCAATGCTCAGGCTTCGTAATAACGGTTTCAGCATCCTCTCACTCGCTATGAAGGTAAAATACGCAGAACTCATAACTCTCAGTAACATGACTATTTTCGCCGTCGATGATCTTTCCATATTCTCCGGTTCTCAATCATACATCAGCAATGTGCGTTTCCATATCGTACCGAACCATTACTTGTCGATAGCGGATCTTGAGAAGCTTCCGGTTGGTACTGCTCTGCCTACATTGGAACGTAGACAACCGCTTCTGATCACAACCTCCGGTGGAGGAGTTACATTGGCGCCGATGAGAATTAACTATGTGAGAGTTAAAGTTGCTGACGTCATGCGCAATGTGAAGATAGTTGTGCACAGTGTGTATTTGCCATTTCCGCATATCAATCCTGTTGCGGCTGCTTATGATTCTATCTTAGGAGGTGAAGGACAAGGAGCATCGGAAGGTGCTGGAGCGGCTACTACTGTATCAGATTCTTCCGGTCAGGCGACGGACGGAATCTGCTCTGCTCTTGATGGACGTGGTGGTTGTGCTGCTAGTGTCACCACTACTGCAGCTGGTATGTCTCCCATGCCTCAGGTCATTCCTCAAGCCATGCCTCAGGTCATACCTCAAGCCATGCCTCAGGTCAAGCCAATGGTGGAGATTGAAGATCACCATGGCCTGTGAGTGTGATGCTGATGATGAAGATCACGGTTTATACTTCTTTCTCTGCTAAAGTGAAACTGTGAAATTTGTAGTTAGTTCACACTGTTATCCATTTACTGTTTTGCTCAGTTCATTTTAGTTTGTAATAATGCACTTGTTTCTCTGCTGAAGTGAAACTCTAGCATTTGTAATTCGTTCACATTCTTATCCATTTACTGTAAGTTGATTAGTTCTTTTTAATTCTTCAATAAAATGTTGTTGATTTTGTCTTTACAGAATCCTTGATATTATCTGATTTTTCCTTGATTATTATTATCATGTTGTAAATGCTTTCTGCTTAGCGAGTCTTTTAGTGTTAGCTAATGAGTTTTTCTTCAAGAAGTTGTTTATTTTGATCTCACTGTTGTTCTTGTTAACTTCCAAGTTGTTAGCAAATAGCAACTTGCTAGAAGATATTTAATTGTGTCCTGAGATATTAATTTGGTTAAATGATTTAGTAACTGATCCAATTGAACAAATCCCTATTGAAATCTAGAACTGTGAAATTAGTGTGCAATGATACCTTTAAGACTCAACCTATGTCCTGAGATATTAATTTGGTTAAATGATTTAGTAACTAATCCAATTGAACAAATCCATATTGAAATTTAGAACTGTGAAATTACTGTGCAATGATACCTTTAAGACTCAATCTATGTCCTGAGATATTAATTTGGTTAAATGATTTAGCAACTAATCCAATTGAACAAATCCCTATTGAAATTTAGAACTGTGAAATTAGTGTGCAATGATACCTTTAAGACTCCATCTATCAATATTAATGTTTAAACCAGAGAACAACCAAATTGCAAATGCTCGCGCCCTCTCGGAACTAAACGAAAAATAGACTCAGATAATTAATGCAAATAAAACAGTAAGCAATATGAAAGAGAAAAGGGAACGCCAAAGATTGTTAACGAAGTTTAGAACAATTTGCTCCTACATATCTGAGATAGAATCCAACTATAAGATCACAATATGAATTTGAGATTTTACGCCTTAGGCTTCAACAATAATTAAGCTATGAATAAGTAAGAACCCCTCCAAGATACTCTCACAGTTGCACTCAATTATGAAAAGTTCAGATTGATCTTTTCCCTCCTAAGGCTTTCTATTTATAGCCACTACCCAAGGAGAAAGTTAGTTATAAGTTATAACCAACATAACAGAAAATGAACAACTTCTGAGTTGCCTTGAGGTACACGCAACTCAGGGGAGTAGTGATACATTACTGATACCTCATAATAGCTATTAGATATATTGTTATGAGCTCTACTTTTTCTCTGAAGAGAAATAGGATTGCATTGTTATTGCTCTAGATTACAATTTACAAAGCAATCCAGCTGTATGGTAGGCTAGCTGGTGCTTCCATATTTGACCCAGAAAATACAATAAATAAATCACATGTATTGAAAATGACAGAAGATAAGCTTGCATAGAAGTAAGTATCTACTCGGTCAAAGATATATATGTAAGGGATTGACTTTGTAAAGTTTGTATAGTCATGTGCAAGTTGGCAGTGACATTGAGAGGAGGAGAACAGAGAAGTAGTCTACTGCAGATTGTTTCCAAGTTCCAACTTAAGTTTTTTTTTTAAAAATATTTTCAATATTTACTAATTTAATTTTTTTTCTAAGCTTATTACTTTGAACTTGTGAGTATTTCATTCTTCAGATTATTAACTCAAATTTTATTCACATAATGTATGGACAGTTTTACTAATGTAATGTAATGGGTGTATTAAGTTAAGATTTGTGCATGTCAAAAGCTTCAAAAGTAAACAATCTTACACAAAATTGTTTTAAGGAATTATTACAATTACACTTTACAACCTGCACAGTGAGGCACAATATCTATAATACTAACATTTTAAATATACAGTATATATCATGATGATTTTTTGGGAGTACCAGTAAATATACAGTTTAAACTAAGCAAAAGGCTAATTTTGTATTGTATGAATTACAAAAAAGGTGAAATTGCTTGTTTAACTATGGCCTTAGAATTCGTTCAAAAAAAAAAACTATGGCCTTAGAAGACCTTTGGTTTTGCCACAACCCATGATGGATGAAGGAAGCTTCCCTACCCTATCAATTCCTTCTTCAAAAACCACTCCCATCCCCATATAGAAATGAGACTCTATATGACAGTGGAAAGCCCACACACCAGGATTATCCGATCGAAACCTCAGAGCAGTCCAACCAAAGGGATGCACCGGCACAGTGTTCTTCCTAATAGGGTTTGCCAAATTATAATTTTTTGGGTCATTGTTCACATCAAACTTACCCTTTCCATATCCAAGTACCCAAAAATCATGTCCATGAAGATGCCAAGGATGTGTCTCACTGTTGTTTTTATTCATAGTGTTTGCATTTTGAAGTATAACATCCACTGTTATATTGAACTGCAGCCTATAAATTCCATTGCTAGAAGTAGCATTTGTGTTGTTAGCCACACTGAAAATATCATAATTATTAAAATCATAGCCATCAGGTGGAGGTGTTTGGTCGAATACACCAGTGATGTTCTCTTTAAGTGCAACAAGATAAGGGGTGTGAGGTAGGGAAAATGATACATTGTTCACAGACCAATGGCGAGCAAGGTCTATAGAGTTTTGTGTGTTGAGCATAACTATGACTCTATCTGAGGTTGTTGGAGGTTTGACTGTGTAATTTTGGTGAGCTTTGATTGCAAAGCTTTGAGCTTGTCTTGAATCAACATTGTCCCAAGCTGGTGGAGTTGGTGGAGATGTTGGTGGCCGCCGCATTGGATGGTTTGGGTAGTAGTTGAAAATGGCTAAACCAGGTGGAGTTGTTCTGTTTCTACTAACTACATTTGAGGTGATCCAGTAGTTCCTTGATGGATCTTGATTGGCTTTTACTAGAACTGAGTAGGTTTCACCTGAGTATATGTAGAGATTCTTAACCACAAATGGCTCTACATAGTGTCCATCTGCTTCAACAACTGTCATGTTATGGCCCTGCATCATTACAATTACAAACATGTCAAAACTAGTTGTTCATTAGCAAGAGATTCATAAGTGCAGTTCAACCCAGTTCTATAGGGCTGTGAACTAGTTGTGGTCAAACCAACTGTTAGACCGGCCGATTCCTAGTTGAACCGGCCGTAGTCTGATTTTCACAATATTGTCGCAATACATAAAAAACCATGATGTCGCTACTCAGATTGCGGCTGCAGACCTTATTTTAAAACCCTGGACAATACTTAGGATGATTAAGTGAATGAATAATTACCTCTATTTCGAAACTAAGTGCTGATAAAGCAGTCAAACTTGCAACTCTAATTCTGTATGTTTTTCCTGAGACGATTGTTTGTACAAAGGGAGAGCATTCAGGGTTGGTTGAGTTACAAACACCAGCAGCTGAGCTTGGTGATAAGGAACAGTTGAATCTTCCTTTTCCATGAATCAGAAGTGACTGAGTGATAGCAAATATACAAAGAAATAAGAAACCAATAATTAGACAATTGAAGAAAGAAAAATTAGATTGTAGATTTTGGATTAGTATATATCAATTTAATTATTACCTGAGGTTCCCCAATCCATTGAAAAGGTATTGAAGACAATAGAGCAGATTGTTCATAAGAACTCTGATGGTACCAATCATTCAGAATAATGCTTCTATCAAAGTCATAAGAAAAGGGTTCAGGGTCGTTCGGTGCCACACGAATCATTCCATATAATCCTGCTTCCCTTTGCATACCATAGTGAGCATGGTAAAGATATGTTCCAGGCTGTAACATTAAAGATGCAACCAAATTAGACACAAACAAATTTTTATGTTCAGATTGTTTATACAAATGTTTGGATCAACGGTGAATTTGACAAACTCATAGTGCGTCACTGTGATTTTCGAATTTCAACAAAATCAGTGTCATCGTAATTTTATCAAACGCACCACGCTTCCAAACATGCATGAATTCATTCATCTTTACATTTTGACAACTTACCCTATCAACAACAAATTGATAAACAAAGGTGTCTCCAGGTAGTATAGGACATTGAGATACCCCTTCTGTTCCATCAAACCAAGGAGTTCCAATCTGTCATGTACAAACAACATTAGTCATTAGATATATAATAATCATTAAGCACCAAAATAGATTCTTTTATAACAAAATCTATCTAAAATTTAAAATATTTTGGACTAGTAAAAGCCAACCTGTCTGATACCATGCCAATGGATGGCAAGGTTTTCTGTGAGCAAACTATTGTTAACTTCAACTATGACAGTATCACCTTCTTGTGCTTGAATGGTAGGTCCTGGAGTTTTTCCATTAATTGTTATAACTAATTTCTTATAACAATCAGGGGACTTATATTCATACTTAACCTCCCATTTATAATGTCTAACACGAGCTTCAGCTATATGGAAATTCACCAGAATGAAAAAGAAACATAGAACCAATAATTTTGGTGCTGCCCTTAAGTTTAATAATTGAAGTTGAACCATGTTTAGATTGTGTTAAGGATGTGTAGTAGTATTGCAGAGAGAGCTTATAGGAAAAAAATATATAGTGTGAAAGCTTATAAATGATTGTGATTTGTGATTGATTTCTTTGTACATTTGTGGAATGGGTTTAATTGCCTTTAAATAGTGTGACTTAAATTATGTTGAATAGTATTTATGTATATTATATAGTTGACACAGTTTGGTCAAACAAAGTTGTTGATTGAGATTTTGATGAAATTTTCTTGGCGTGTTTTTCTGTAGCATTCATTGCCTGGGAGTTTCCTTTGTAATTTCATTTCAGACTATGGTTTTGAATTACCGTGTTTGAAATAGAAAAGTAATATTAGAAAAATTACCTTAAAATGCCTGAAATTGATATTTATTTATTTATAATGTCCAAGTTGATATTTATTTTAGCTATATATTGCATAAATATTTAATTGAACATGCCAAAGACCATAACTCGAATAGAGTAGAACACTTATTTTGTGAGCTAGAGTTGAAATTGTTGATCTCATCATAGCTTAATTTGTTTACTTTTGGCCGGCTTTTACCTAATTTATTTATGGGAAATGTAGCGCACTAGTTAAATGCTACCCCCGATAATTTCTATAAAACATAGTTGACTTTTTAGGTACAAATTGAGTTAAGCTTACAATTATTTCTTAAAAAATGAATCGGAGGGAGGATATTAATAAAACAATTTTATTTTAGAACTTGTATATGTGATATCATATAAATATAAAAAAAAAATACACATAAAAAGTTATGTTAAATAACCAAAGCAAGTCACCAAAAATGGATATAGTTGAAGTAATAAGGGGCTTATATTTCTTAAGCTAGTGGTTATGAATTTTATATATTAATTAACGGAAATTAATCATTATTATAAACTATGAAGATTATTCTTATCAATATCATGGGATAAACCTACAAAGTTCAACGCGTTTTCTACGTTCTAAGATTATTGAAGAGCCATTCAAAGAAAACAAAAGTTTATTGAGAATGTCCACGATATAGTTTAACGTTTCCGTCAATTTATTAGAATCAAGTGGTATTTTTCTTTAGAGTTAAGTTGTATTTTCCTAATAATTATGAAACCTACCGTGTTTTTAACTTTATTACAGAATATTTTATACAAATTAATGAGGAAACCATCAAATTGGTCTCTGACTCTGTAACTCACTCTCAAATAGGTCTCTGACTCTTCAATATCTCAAATTAGTCTCTGTCAAATTGGTCCCTCCGTTAACTAAAAAATGTTATAAGTTACAAAACCAAAAATATAACCAACAAACAGAAGTTAACGGAGGGACCAATTTGACGGTCCACGTCAGCAGAGTTAACGGAGTCAGCAAACATAAGTTAACGGATGGGCCAATTTGAAAAACGTTTGACAGAGACTAATTTGAGATATTGAAGAGTCAATGACCTATTTGAGAGTGAGTTACAGAGTCAGAGACCAATTTGCCGATTTACTCCGAATTAATTGACTGACTTGATCTTAATAGTTAATATATAGTTAATATAGTCTTTAAAAACCTTTTAAGTCAATGAATCCAATGCGAAAGAAATTACTTGATAATCATGCTAACAAAAACTGTTATGGCAAACTTGTCAAGCACTTGGAATAAGTCATGATCATTCTTTTCCAGTGTGTAGTACAGGGTTAGTTCTATGTTTGTTATACAAGTTTGATTTTATAGGGTTTGTTCCACATGCTTGTTATGATGAGTTTGGTTTTATTTTTTAAACAAGACCTGTTTTAATTCTTTAGAAAAACTTTGAGATTCAATTTGGACCTTAAGAAAAAATGAAACTAATTTTTAATATTTAGGAAAAATAAATCAGGGTGTGTGCTTAAATGGTGTACCTTGTAACAAAAAAAAAATCCAGTGGTGTACGTGTACCTAGGATCCTGCTCATGAGGTGTAACATTTTTCATAACCCACCAATTATTCAGTTTTGCATAAACGAAGGGGAAAAACTCACAAAACTAGAGGCTATATCCGGCCATATACCTGAGATCCATACTAGAGGCTTCCTCCAATTACATCCCTAAAAAAAAGTAGTAACAAAAGATGCTTACAGCTCAATTTCACATCAACACATCTAGTCCATTAACCGATATGAAAGTGCAATAATGCAACAATTTAAAAATAAATGCAGTCTTATAAAATATTTAATACTGCTCAAAATGCATTTATGCACTTCACAACAACTTTGTAACCAGTCATTAGTTATGCTCTCTTTCTGAAAAACTTAGGAGCTGCTTTTTTTCGAAACATTTGTGAGGCTCGTTTATTTGGTTTTTCATCTGGCTTATCTTTTGTTGACTCAAGATCATTGTCTTGAACATGTTCTTTCTTCTTACTCAAGTTAGCATCGACAGTTTCAACATTGTCTTTAGGAAGAAGCTGCTCAATATTGATTGACTGATCAATTTCACATTCATTACCTTCTTTCGACTTTTGTTTCTTGTTTGATAACTTTGCAGCTGCCTTTGGTTTCGCAGTTTCAACTAGTGGTTCCTCTTTCGACTCAAGAGCAGTAGATACTTCAGATATCTTTTGCATTTTTTTCTGAGATCTAGTTTTCGGTTTCACAATTTCAATTTGTGCTTCCTCTTTTGGCTCGGGAGTAGTAGGTGCTTCAGATGTCTTCTGCATTTTCTTCTGAGGAGAATTACTTTTCTTCGGTGTGTTTGCTTCCTCATTTGACTCAGAGTCGGGAGTAGTAGGCAATTTAGGCTTCTTTTGCACTTCTTCCCGAGAAGATCTAGTTTTCCTACTCAGATTTACCCTCTGTGGTTTGAATTCTGGCATGCTCTCTTCAGAACTCTCCGATTCCTTCGTTTCAATGACAAGTTTTTGCTTTTTAGTCTTCTTTGATTTTGATCCACGATTAGAGGAAGTCTTGGATACTTTTGTTACTTTGGATGTGTGCATATTTTCTTGCACCAGAGTATCGTTTTCTTCTTCCTCTTCATCTATATTTGGAAATGCTCTAACAATATAAATCTGCAGTAATATTATTGACATAACCATTATTCATTGCTATATAAACCATGAAACATGCTTTGAGAAAATACAATAATGGAGCTCCAACAAATTAGTGTTCATGTAAATTGATAACAAATGTTTATTGTATTCTCAAATCAGAAAGCAATATTTTATAGTAGAGAAAACATAGGACAGAAGAGACTAAGATGCATAGTTGTTGTCTTTGATATAAATATTGAAATTCTAATTTTGGTTATTAAGGCACTTATGTATTGAAATAGAATGCTCATTTTTAATCTCAAAACAAATTAAACATGTATTGCCATATCAAGAACTTCGTAGAACTCGAAGCCTTAATTTGGAATAAGGCCCAACTTATTGGCAAAAGCTAGCTCGAGAGGTAAGGAATGACAAAGCTTTGATAATTTGGTCATATCTCAACTTTGAAGTTAAAAGAGAGTTGGATGAGAACTGATAGCATAAATTACCTTAAATCTTGTTGGTTCAACCAATTCAAAAACAAGTGCATCACCATCATCCAATTTATGTTCCAATGCAAATGCTCTCCAGCCACCACTTAGCCCACTTCTACTACCAATGTAAACAGCATCATACTCTGAGCCATCTTCATCCTCTAAAGTCATGTTAATGTTATACGCCGATTTTGGAAGGTGTTCCACACAAAATCTACTAGGAAGACCCTGGAAGAATAAAGATATATTGGGAAGTACATCATGTGTTAGATTTATTAATTGAACTGAAAAGAATGTACAAATCAAGAATATCAATGTGCAGGCCGTGTAGAAAGATATTCTGAACTGAAACCTACCAACCAAAAACAACTATAAACATGAGACCGGACCATTGACTTGATAAATGATGGCTTCGAAGACTGCAAATTGACTTGGAGTGCCTCTGCAGCATCGAGAGCACGATCTCTTTCTTGGTCTGTAGCTTCTTTGATTTCATCTAGAGGCCTTGCAATGTAGCTAAGAGTCCAACAGCCATGTTACTACTATTTCAATTAGAAAAATAGATAAGCCAAAGTAATTAATTAACCACCTTGTACATGATGAATTTGACCTTGACCTCTTCCGCATATATGATCTCCTATCTGGAAGGTCTGTGCTAAACTATAATAAAGTGAAACATATAGATTGTGAAGTAGTCATTTTTGCTAGACTATCACGTTGGAAATGAATGGTGAATCTTCAAAGACAAGAATCTAGTAATTTAAATACAAGAAAAATCACATGATACTAGGTTGCCAAACTGGAGTGCTTAATTATCAAACTTTGTTTTATTGAACAAACAAATTCAAGCACAAATTCTTAATCCTAGTTTAAAATTCTTACTATATCTATGCATACAAGTTTAAGATATTCTTGGTCAAAAAGAGCTTTAGATATTCCATTATCTAACTTAAGCTAATTCAGGGTATGTTTGGATTGAAGTGTGCATAATTACTTATGATTGAACCTCATTTTGTAAGATTAAATTTGATTAACATGAAATTGTTCCAACCTGAGTAGTGCTCAGGTAACTTTTCTCATGTGTATTCTATTATCCAACTTAATCTAATCCAGGTATGTTTGGATTGAAGTTTGCATAATTACTTTTGTTTGAACCTCATTTTATAAGATTAAATTTGATTAAAATGGAATTGTTCCAACGTGATTAATGTTTGGGTAACTTTTCTCATACGTGTCTGCCAAAAGGTAATTTGTTAGGATGACACTGGTAGTCGCTCATTAGTTAAATGAGTGTATGTTAGATAAAATAAGGGGACTTAAAGGGGAGAATTTATAACGGTAACAACTGTCATTAAGGTAGCAATAGGAATTAGTTAGAAAAGTGGAATTAGTCACAAATGGAAAGGATAATCAGGAGTCGTTTAGTAGTAATAAAACATTTTCACTGTAAGTCGCTGTAGGAGAGAAAAAGGGCTCTTGAATGCCTGAGAGTTGATTCTCAGCCAAGACGGTGGCCAAAACTCCTCAGTTGGGCTGAACTTTGGCAGCCAAAGATGTTAACCGGTTGTTTGAAGAGAGAAAGAGAGATCAACTGTGGGATGAGTTGAAAAACAATTTAGTGAAGGCCAGAGACAATGAAGCTGCGAGCTGACAAGAGAAGATAATTGGCATTTAAGGAGGGAGATATGATGTACTTAAAATGACAGACCTACTGTTGCAAGTCCTTAGCTAGAAGAGTGGGGAAGTGGATTATAAGAGTGTAAGTTAGACAAAATAAGAGGATTTGAAGGGGCATTAATAACTATAACAGTTGTCACTAAGGTAGCAACAGGAGTTAGTTAGAAGAGTAGAAGTTAGTTGCACGTGGAAAGGATAAATAGGAGTCGGTTAGTAGCAAGAAAACAATTTTTCTGTAAGTCACAAAACGTAGGAGAGAAAAGGACTGTCTAATGCCTTCGAGAGTTGCTTCTGAGTTTGAGTTTGTTCTCATTTTGTACTCTGGTTTAGTTTTTGCCCCATTGGAGAATAATACAAGTACTTCAATTCAGTGAATTACCATTTCTAACATATTTATCAAAAGTACTTTTGAATGTATAATTACCAAATTTCGCATGACTTTTATAACATAGTATAAAATGTATAGGGTAAAATGGTAAATGAAACATCTCAACAGGCAAAAGGAGAATGAAAAATTGGTATGAAGCCAAACTGGGTTTGGCTAACAAACAGACATAATAAGTGTACCAAACACAGTCAAGGACATTTTTCCGATTAAAAAATACTTTGCTCTAAATGTACTTTGTCAACTTCAACCAAACATGCAATCATCACTTTTTCTTGAGTTACATGCTTTTGATTGATTCATTGCATTATGGTAGTTTGATTGAACTTTGCAAGACAGTACTAATTACCTCTTCGATGTATGATGTAACTTGGTTTCTTGGACGAGAAGAGCGCCTAGGTTCCACATCATCATTAGTCTTTAATTTTCGTTTGGGAAGATGATTCTGCACAGAGAAAGAGGGATTTGAGGGAACACTAAATCGAAACCAAATGGTGGTTGTTTACAGGCTGAAACCAAATCAAAATTAATTTTACCTGGGACTTCTTCGCAGGACTCGTGACTTTAGTCAAAATTTTTGAAATCTTTGAAATCCCTAAATCCTTGAGAACAAAAAAATGAAAGTATGTAAAATACACAAACATCATCAAAACACATCTTAATATAAACCACTAGAATTGTTTTAGTGGTGATGAACATGGGTAGTTTGCATAAATATATGGTCGGTTTGAATTGCAAAAGGTAAGTATTAGACAGAAATAGGACAGCACAAACATTTTATCACTACAACTGCAATTGAGTCAACAGCATTTGACAACTATTTCCGCAATATCAAGGATTGCAACACAAGCATATTTTAAAACTTTGATTTTAAGCAACATGAAAGTCCAAGTGTTATGCACAGGCACAAACATTTAAGGCATTGAACAAACATTTTATCACTACAACTGCAATTGAGTCTACAGCATTTGACAACTATTTCCGCAATATCAAGGATTGCAACACATGCATAATTTACGACTCAGTCAATCAGTTTTAAATCATCATTAAGGTAAACAAATGGTGATGATTAAGAATATCTGTAACATAGTACAAATTACCTCAAATCTCTTCTTGTTTTCTTCAAGTCTTTGTTTCCTAGCCTCTTCATAGTTGTTGGTGGAGCAACCCTTTGCCATCTGCATATGCATAGAATAGATTCAACCATACATGCACAAAAACAAAACAAACTTCAGCTACTTGCAAGATAATTTTACACATGAATGAAAGGCAAAATCAATCATACTTGTGCCGCTAACCCTTTCTGAATGGCAAAATCAATAAACTGTTCCATCTGATTTAATGTTCAATTAACCAACTTTTCCATCGGTTCCTTTTCATGTTGGAAAACACACAATGGTTCAAGAGAGACACAAAAAAAATTAAAATATCCATTTTTATACCCAAATGTAACTATTTTTTAGCTACAAATATTTTTTAACTATATTAATAAAAAATGACAAAACCCCACTAAATATTTCTTAATAGAAGTTTAAAAAGTTAAATCTTTTTTTATGGATGCTTAAAAAAAAACTTTTTTATGGCAAAGAATCTTAAAAGATGGAAATTTTATGCTTTCAGCTTTTGCATTTCCTTAAACCCCAGAAGAAGAAGAAAAATCGTTCATTTCAAATTGAAAGATTCAGTAACCACAGCATGAATGTTGTAAAATAGTGTGTGACGTTTTAAGGGGATGAGTTTTTTATACCTTGAAATCTTGATTGTGAAGAGAAATGCGTGAAGTGTGAAGAGAAATGCTGAAACTAACTTTTAAGGTTGAAATGATAGAGAGAAAAAGAGAAGAAGATTAAGAGATTAGAGATCTAGCTGAAGAGATTAAAGAAAATGATTACCTAGAAAGGAAGAGGAAGCGATGAAGTAACGATGGACGATGGTCTCCCTTGAAATGAGGTGTCAGTGGAGAATATCTGTCGATCTAAAAGAAGAGGGAAATGTTGGAAGAGGTAAATTAGGGCACATTTAAATTTTTAATTTTGTTTAGGGTTTTTACTGGATCGCCAACCCGTGAGTCACTCTAGTGTAAAAATAGACGGAGCCCCAATAAAATTTACAGTAGAATTTAGATATTTTCTTTTGTCACACTACCAGTTTTTCGCGCGCCCTACGAGTTTCTATTTTTACCATTCTGTTACTTAAGTAGCGGATATTATAAAAATGTGAGGAAAAAACACCTACACGAAATTCAAGATTTTAACATCAACTACTTTTTTTTTTAACATCAACTACTTAAGTAGTGGACATTATAAAAATGAAAAAATTGAGAGAAAAAAAAAATCTAATAGAAAAATTTCAAGATTTTAAACATCGACTACTTAAGTAGCGGATGTTATAAAAATGATAATTTTGTAATTGTATATAACATGTAAAAAAAATCACTTGATTTACTTCTTATGAGTGGGGCTATAATTGAATATAGTATTATAAGAATTATATTTTGTAAGAATTTTTAATTATAATAATTTTTTTCCCGTTGAACTAAACGCTTTTGATACTATATTCATAGAATAGTAATGGAGTCTTAGTATCTTACTCTAAATCTATGTTAGTTTGGAATGATTGTTTTTTTAAGTTAATTTAAGGACAGAAGAAGTTGTGTTTGGTGAATCAAATTTCTGCTCTTTTTTATTTGTCCATTACTTCACTACGTATCGATTTCGACATAAACAATAAGGAAGAAGACTATAGGAAAAAGACAAACTATCCATATTAGAATAGAAAATATATGAATCACATTTGAACGATCTAGAATAAAAATATATGAATCACATCAATATCGAGTCGAATTTCATTTTATTACAATAAGACCATCTCCAATGGTGGTTCTTATATTTTTAAGCACTAATCTTTAATAGGTACTACCATTGGAGCAATACACATTTGAGTTCTTAATAGACACCAAATCTCAAATAAGCACTAGTTCTTATATGATTTTTGTGGGATCCATTTAAAAATGATGTAAAATTATTGGTGAGATGTGTTATTGGTATGACTCATTTAGAAATTTTTTAAGAGGTATTGAGTTTGAGGTATTGAGTGTTTATTAGGTAGGATTATTAAAAAAATAATAGGTGATGTGTACACGTGAGATCCATTTAATTAAACACAAAAAATGGAGAGCTTCATTTGGATGCTCTAAAATATGATTCATATATTACTACTATTCTAGATAATTGAAATGTGAAAACAACCACATAATCATACGGTTCAAATTAATTGTGGAGTTGGAAAGAAAATAAAACCAAAAACGAAAAGTAAATTAGTCTTCTTCACAATATACATACTATGATTAATTTTACAGTATAGGAAATTTTCAAAATATAGTAGAAAAAACTAGAAAGAAACGAAGGTCTTTACATAATTTATTAAAAAGAAATGAAGTTCTTTTTTTTTCATTAAAAAGGGCTACGCCCAAAAAAAATTACACGGAAATAATGCAAGGAATAGAAACTCTCGAAAAATCATATGAACACAATTGACCTACCCCTAAAGGAGGTTTCATCAAACAAAATAAATGCATCTTGCTCAATGCTCACAACTCACGGTAGCTAAGGCATCTGCAACTGCAACTCTCAGCTTAATATGTTGATAAATCCAAATACCTACAATTTCGGACAATCAACCCCTCAGCTTGTTTCTTCTTAAAAACCAAAAAAATTTGTTGCAAAATAATAGATGCCACGAAAAATAATTATTAATCTATCTTTTATTTTAAAAAAAAGATGTATTGAATTATTTTTTTGAAAAGCAAAAGATGAATTGAATTGTTTTTCAAAGATGCAAAGTTTGTGGTTGTTGGGTAAAAATAAAAGTTTTTACATGGTTTCTAAGTCAACACAAACAACCCTAGGGCTTATTGGGGATTACTCGTGAGGAAGGTTAAAGAAGAAATTGATGCAAGAAAATTGTTTTTCCGACCCCTCCATTTATTTTCTACCCCCCAAACTGACGTTTTTGCCCTCGGGAGGTATGAAAAAAATTTGCCAAACAACTTCGGTTAATACGAACCGAATTTTTTGCCAAGCAAATTCGGTTTATATTAACCGAATTTTTCCAAAATTTTGAGGCAACTGGAGGATCCACTAAGTTACAAAACTTAAATCCCAAATTTAGAAAGACATTTTCATTATAACATATGTAACTCTACCTACAAGTACAACAACCACCAAAGCATCTTCCAAGTAGATGAGATCAATTATTTAAATCAATGACTACATAATGTCTTATGGATAATATCAAATAATAGGCCATATAACTCAAAACTTCCTTTAATGATATGACTCTTACTTAACGGTGGTGGTGCTTGTATGGATCTTCTCCACACATGTCCAAATCACCTAGAATAAGATTCTGCCTGCCAGTTTTTTTTGCCAAGCAAATGTATTAATAATAACATATGCAGGTGTAGGAAAAAATCGGTTAATATAAACCGAATTTGCTTGGCAAAAAATTCAGTTCGTATTAACCGAAGTTGCTTGGCAAATTTTTTTCATACCCCCAGGGCAAAAACGTCAGTTTAGGGGGTAGAAAAGAAATGGGAGGGGGGGGGTTTGGAAAAGCAATTTTCTTGATGCAAACCCTCATCTATCTGTGCAATGGGTTTCACGCAATAGAAATGGAGTTGCTCACTTGTTGGCTAGATGGACCAAGAGTGAGCCCAACAAGACTTGGTTTAATAATTTAACCCCCCATTATGTTTTGGATAGTCTACCCCCCACATTGTAAACCAGATCCAAAAAGAGATGGTGTTTTTGTAATCCTGTGTGTTGTTTAATACATACTAATTTGATTCCAACAAAAAAAAAGTCAACGAAAACAAAATAAATAAAAACAAAAAAACAGAATGGGACAGAAAATATGGAGCGGTTGAGATAAATGAAAGGGTAAGATTGATTCTTCTCTTTGTCTCTTAATAACAAGCAATTCCCAAATAAATAAATAAAAAATAAATTTTACGTGCATTTTCATACATGTAATTTTTGTTGTTCCACTCGTAAAAAAGTGGTTTTTTTTGTTTTTTCATTTTGAAAAATATAAAAAAAAAAATTATTTTTTAATCAAGAAAACTACTTTTTGTGAGAGGAAAAGTAAAAACTGTATAGATAGAAAAATGCATGTAAGTTTTGTTCATAAAAAAAAGTTGTTGAGTTTAACGAGTTTATACTCCCGTTCTCATTCTCTCTAGTTTTCCATTTTCTCTCACTGATTTGTGACAGGTGGCAAACTTTTTCAACGGTTCAGATTATTTAAGCTTTAATAGTAAATAAGTAAATAAAAAATCTCCCACTTTCCTATAAAGCACGGACATAGACACAGACATGACGCGGACACTGATACGTCAATATCGATAATAATTTTAAAAAATGATATAATTTAGTGTAATCATAAGTGACGGTGTTGGTGTCAGACACTGTTACCGACACAGTATACAAATTGATCCAACGGATCAAAGAATTCGAAAGTCACAATGCAATTTCCGCGTCAAAGTTAGACAATCCGTCTCCAATCTGTTAGCGTATGTTTGGTATCACGGTGGATACACCAGAATCACGGTGAACCACCGCAATTTCACAAAAGCTACACTCTATAGATTTTAAAAAATCACATTGGATCACTCTGATTCTAACATAGCACCATCATACCAACCATAAACATAAACTTAGTAAAAGAAAGACTGCTGAGTTTAAATATTCACTCACCAACTCACACTCTCTCTCTCCCTCTCACCCACTTTCCCACCAAACCTCTTCTTCTTCTTCTTATACCGAATCCATAGTTTCTTTCTGCAATTCCTCATTCAGATTCACTTACTCACCTCACCTTCCAAATTTATCTGATATGGCTAACACGTTATATAACAATACCACGTGTGGAATCTCTTTCCATGACCAATCTCTCTCCGCTGCTAATTCCGCTTCTCGCCACGTCTCCAGATCCCTCTCTTTCTTCTCAAACAATTCCCACAAGTCACTTGTTGGGGTGGAGCAGAATAATAATAGAAGAGGGAGATTAATTGTCAAGTCATCAAAAACTGATTTTGATGATTTGGGTATTGATATTTCATTGAGTCCACGTGTCAATGCTGTCAAACCTTCAAGAACTGTCGCTATAACTGATCAAGCTACTGCTCTTGTTCAAGCTGGTGTTCCTGTTATTCGCTTGGCCGCTGGTGAGCCTGATTTTGATACTCCTGCTGTTATTGCTGAGGTATTTTCCTTTTACATTCTCATTTTCAATTACTCAATTTCTATGTTTTTTAATGATGATGATATATGGTACACTTGAATTGACTTAACTTATTTACCGGCATATTCTCTTTTAAATTCATACTATACTTGAGAGAGCTTATAGATGCATATTAGGATGTGTCATAAATTGTTTTCAGCTTATTTTTATAAGCTCTACATACATGGTGACTTAGGGTCCGTTTGGATTAGCTTATTTTTGAACTTATGAAAAATAGCTTACGCAAATAAATAAGTTTTTATGTTAATTCATAAGTTCTTCTGGCTAGTAAAAATTGTATCTTCATAAATTACCTTAACAAACTTATAAATAATACATAAAAGCTTATTTATTTGTATAAGTTGTTTTGAATAAGCTAAAAAATAAGCCAATCCAAAAAGATTAAAAAAAACTTATAGCTTATATGAAAACAATTTAACTTCATTTTATCTTTTCGTAATTAACTCATTTATACATGAGCACTTATATGATAGTCGTTTTTACTATAAGCTTTTACTTGTTGTTTAATGGAACATGGCCTTATTGTTATGACTTGTATGGTAGTGTAGGCTGGGATTAATGCAATTCGTGAAGGACACACAAGGTACACACCTAATGCTGGAGCCTTTGAATTGCGCCAGGCTATTTGTCATAAGCTTAAAGGTTAGTTTTATTGTAGTATTATATATGGTTTCATTTGAATTGATTATATGGGATTTGGATTTTGACATTACATAATTGATTTTGCAGAGGAGAATGGACTTGATTATACTCCCGATCAGGTTGTTGTTAGTAATGGAGCTAAGCAGAGTATTGCTCAGGCAGTAATCGCAGTTTGCTCTCCAGGAGATGAGGTGAGTAAACGAGTTTAGTTAATTATACTACTAGGATAAACCTTTACAAGAACAATTTAATACTTATGATGCTAAAAAGTCCTTTGGGTTGGGTATATCATTTGAATTATTCAAATTTTTGTCATATTTTGTCATAATGAAAGCCTAGGAAATTCTTTGATGCATTAGAAATTTCGTGTGACCACTGTGCTCTCCTTTCAGTCCTTTGGATACCATTGTTGTATTAAGATATTAGGTTTCTACAATTTGTTTGAACTCATTATTGCGTCTTTATCTGTTGTTCAATCTTCAAAAGTTACTGCGACTGACCTTTTCATTTTGTAAAGTCATTGCTACATGTTTTATTTTATTTCTCTGTTAATCTGTTTTGTTCACTTTGTCATCATTTTATCATTGATCATATATTGTGCGTCATACTGTACATATATACTATCTTCATTTACAGGATTATGTCTGATTTAGTTTTGGACAACTTATTACATATATTTGTCATTTTATATTTAGCTAGTTATGCTGGATTTCATTTATGATACACATATTTCAGGTCATTGTTCCAGCTCCATTCTGGGTTAGTTACCCAGAAATAGCAAGGTTGGCTGATGCAACACCCGTAATTCTTCCAACGTCGATATCTAATAATTTCCTTTTAGATCCCAAACTCCTTGAGTCAAAAATTACTGAAAGATCAAGAGTGCTTATTCTCTGTTCACCGTCTAACCCAACAGGATCTGTCTATCCTAAAGAATTACTTGAAAAGATAGCCGATATTGTAGCAAAGCACCCAAGGCTTCTGGTAAAGTTTTACGTCTCCAATGAGATCATACATGCTTCAATGTGTTCAACTTGGATTGTCATTGTAGTTCCTCTTTAGATATTGATAGCTGTTTTGTGCAGGTTATCTCTGACGAAATTTATGAACACATAATTTATGCACCGGCAACACACACAAGCTTTGCATCTTTACCGGGAATGTGGGACAGAACTCTAACCGTGAATGGATTTTCTAAGGTTAGTCTGTATGTAACGATCTCTTTCTGTTATGATTGTAATGAGTGATTCTATGCTACATTTCATTGTATGATAAAGTATGAAATAAATATGGATGATCTCCAAATTTAATGCTGATGCTATTAAGCTGTTTTACTGCAGGCCTTTGCAATGACTGGTTGGCGGCTTGGTTATATTGCTGGCCCAAAACATTTTATTGCAGCATGTGGAAAGGTTCAAAGCCAGGTATGCTGACTTGCTACATTTTTCAATCCTCTTATTCTACGTGTCATCTTGTCTTGATTTCCTTTTGCTACATGACGCAACAAGTTCACATGTTTAACCATATTCAGTATATGAGATGGAACTTTAAGAACCTTTTGAGCATTCGTTTGGAATGAGTTGGAATACTGATGCTATTTGATATTATATATGCAATCTTTAGTAGCTAACACATCTTATTGAATTTAGTTCACTTCAGGGGCTAGTAGTATATCTCAGAAAGCTGCAGTTGCTGCATTAGGACTAGGCTATGCTGGTGGGGAGACTGTCTCTGTCATGGTGAAAGCGTTTAGGGAACGAAGGGATTACTTGCTTAAAAGTTTTAGCGAAATTGACGGTGTTAAAATATCCGAACCAAAGGTGCAAATCCATCTAGTTTGTTTGCTTATTCCATAATAATCATTCTCCATGCTCTCTCTTTTCCGTCTGCCTTTATACACAAGAATATATATTTTCTTTTGTAGGGAGCATTTTATTTATTCATCGACTTCAGCTCCTATTATGGAAGAGAAGCCGAAGGATTTGGTAAAATTGAGGATTCTGAGTCCCTCTGTCGGTATTTGTTGGATAAAGGCCAGGTATACACTCATTCAATGTCTTTCAAGAGTTTATCAATATTATAAGTAGAACAATCTTCAATATGAAGTGTCGGTGCTACATAGATCATAACATTGTGTTTTGTCTACAGGTAGCACTAGTGCCTGGGAGTGCATTTGGAGACGATACTTGCATCCGTATCTCTTATGCCGCATCCCTTACTACCCTACAGGCAGCTGTAGAGAGAATTAAGAAATCCCTTATATCTCTTACCTCTGCTGCACTTGTTTAGTGTTGTTGGTTTGTAGTATGTTGTAATGTGTGTATTTTATTTTTGGGTTTGTTATGTGTAATATGTTATTGTGAAAATAATAGGTTGTGACCATGTTCACAAATAAAGTTATGCAAAACTGTCATTAATAATTTAAGTTTATAATCACAAAGTTGGACCATCTTTTTCTCCCTTTTTTGTTTGTTACCAACACCAAGTCTAAGTTCAATATATGATAGTGGTAAGGGAAAGCCAATTAAGAAGCGTTCAGCTACAAACTGAAAAATACATTTATACAAGATTGAAATAAAAGTAGAAAACCATCGAATGTATCATTTTTGTTGAGCAAAACTTTTATTACCACTAAATGAAAATACTCCTAACCCAAAACAAACACTTAGTTAACCAATTAATTAGCACTATTAAATCTAGCTGCTTTACAAACAAAAAAGTTAACCAAAAAAATTAGGGTGGAGGAAATTAGATGAAAAGAACTGATTTCCAGTAGATTTTATTTCTATGGTGTGTGGAATTGATTTCAAAAAAATAAAATATAAATTACTATTAAGATGAAGATTTGGTTTATAAAAATTTAGAATTATACCTATGTTTACATTTTAAATATGATTTTATTTTACCATCTAAACAAAATCAATTATTTTTGAGAAAGTTTCTCAACCGACCCCATGTTTCTTTTTTACCCCCTGAATTTCCAATTTTGCCCTCGCAAAAAACTTCGGTTTTTAAAAACCAAAGTTTTTTTTTGTCTTGGAAAAAAATTTCGGTTTTTAAAAATCAAAATTTCTCTAAATTTGCACTAAAAAAATCCGGTTTCTTCGAACCGAAGTTCCCTGCAGGGTGAAATTGAAATATTGGGGGTAAAAAAGAATGGCAGGGGCTCGGAAGAGAAATTTTCTATTTTTAATTCTGTTTTTGGTAGAGCCCATAAGGCCCAAACAAGAGAAAGCATAGGCCCAAATCACAGTGTATATGGAAATTTAATACGTTGGGGACATAAATACATGGATTATTAATCAATTTGATAAAATATGTGGCAGCATAGTATATGCTTATTTTGGCATAGAATCAACCAATTCCCATATAGGAGGAGAGTGCTTGACATGTCCAACTCCAATACACACGCAAGTTTTTTTTTTTTTTTTTTAATTTCTTTCTTTCTAATAGGTAAGGCTAAGGTTTTCATTGCAAGTTTCTTGTGGAATAGGCAATTATGAGAAAGAAGCAAAGAGAATCTTAATTCTCCATGTTACATATTCTCCATGCATAGTGACTTCAATTTTGAGACAATCAACCTTCACAAACAAGAATTTTATTGCTTTCTCCTGTTCCAAACGATTACGTACCTACCACCTTAACTTCATCTATAAATACTAAAACATATGAAACCAAATTCAAGAAAAATTAAGAAAGAAAAAAATATATAGAAAATTTATAAAATCATCAATAATGGAGGAGGTTTCTAATTTAAGCAATATTGAGCTACATGCACCTGAAATTGTGTTTTTTGATTTGGAAACAAACGTGCCAAAAAAAGTTGGACAAGGATTTTATGTCCTTGAGTTTGGTGCAATTGTGGTTAGTGCTCACAAACTAATGGAAATTGAAAGCTATACAACATTGATACGACCGAAAGATTTATCTGTTGCATCGGTGAAACCTAGTAGAAGCGATGGAATAACACGTGAAGCTGTGAAAAATGCACCGTGTTTTGAAGATGTTGCTGAGAGGATATTCAATATTTTGAATGGGAGAGTTTGGGCTGGTCATAACATTCAAAGATTTGATTGTGTTCGTATTAAAGAAGCTTTTGATGGTATTAATATGCCAGCACCTGTTCCTGTTGGAATTATTGATTCTTTAGGGGTCTTAACTGAGAAATTTGGAAGAAGAGCTGGTAATATGAAGGTAATTAGAGTAATAAGAAATATATAGAAAACAAGTGATTCATAATTCATCACAATTTCATGTTCTTAACAATTATTATTTATGGGCAGATGGCTACATTGGCTTCTTATTTTGGCTTGGGGCAACAAAAACACAGGTATTTCTTCGTTTCGATAAACAACTTAATTAAATATTTAATACGAAGTACTTATCATAATATGTCATGCATAAGCCTTTCGAAACATGCACACATGTACTTGTGTCGTAAGACAAGCTCAAATAAGCTTTACGTAAGCTCTTTTAAACGCACTTATGGGTTAGTCAAATATTCATGTTTGGTTTTACGTCCGGACTTCCAAATCTAATGCTATGGCTATGATGTGCTTTTCAAAATACTAATTATAAGGATTTTTATGACTAATTTCACGCAGGAGTCTAGATGATGTTCGGATGAACTTGGAGGTAGTCAAGCATTGTGCAACAGTATTATTTCTGGTATGCAACTATAATTAATATTCATGAATGTTCAATTATGCTAATTGCTTACCTTTGAAATTAATAAATGAATGATTCTCACACATTTGTTATGGTTTATTGGTAATGGTAGGAATCTAGTCTACCAAATACATTGCATAATGACAAAAGCAAATGGTATGGCTCTTCCAGCATCATGACAAGAAGCAGAACAAATGGGAAATCACCCTGCAAAGAAGAGACAAGTAGAAAATCTCCCCCTGCCACATTTTCATATCAAAGAACGGTTCCCTATGCTAGGGGAAGTTTGGGAAAGGTATTTTATACATTGATAAATTTTTAAGTAGAATTTAGTTTTCATATTAAGTAAATGAGGTGCTAATTATGATTGTGATTAACTTAGGTGGCTGAAAGAATGAAGGGATTGTTGTGTAAAGCACAAGGACAGCCACCTCTACAACAACTATTAAAGCATTCTCATTCATTGCTTAGGTGATGAAGAAAGTTCTCAGAAAATAGCATATTCTATTTCTAACTATTGAAGATGACCTTAACAAAAGTGTCTTTGGTAATTGAAAAGAGAAAGGCCTCACGTTTTGTTGAGTTGGCAGGTCGAAAGAAAGATATGCATGCACAACATTATGGCAGCCAAAATTCATTTGTATATAGAATTCATTCATTATTCAAACTAATTCTTATGAAGGAAGATAGGAACACAAGCATTTGTAAATGAAGTCAAAATAATGATCAAATTGTTCTTCTCACAATGAGTCAAACTTCAAATTTCTTTTCTGTTGAATCACAAATATGTTGATTGAAAAGCATATTCTACTTTTTCTAAGGTTACCGCTCTCAGCCGGCCAATTTAAATAGACGGTTTAGATTGTTTTACTGTGTGATTTGATTATATGATCTAGAGTAGACAGTGCAATCTCACATCAACGGTTTAGATTTATTACAGCGTTAAACTGCGTGAAAATCAAACGGCAGCAAATCCAGATCCAATACTTACAACCATGTAACAAGTTAGACAAATGCAAACGAACCTAAATGAACTCAAGGAACAACACAACCACTACTAAGAAACAAAAGCTAAACATTCAAGAGGATGATTCCACCACCATTAATTTAAACCATATAGAAGCATTTATCTAAATTCTTTAGCTACCAGCTTAAATCATGTTAGTCTTGCATTAAGGTCACAAATGCACTTTACTTTGTAAAATTAAAGGGGACAGAACTAATAATATGATATGCAATTATAAGTTATAAGTTCTAATTACTAGTACTAGCTAGTGTATTCATTACAAATTGTAGTAGTGGTACATACCAAATTAGATTAGTTAACTTTGATTAGAGATTCATCATCATGACCAGATTTTCATCATTTCCTACTCTCTTTAGAAGATTTCTTAAGCGGTATGCATTTCTCTCTCACTCCTCCTTTTGGCTCTTTCTTCTCCTCTTTTGCTTCCTTCAACTTCACCTCCTCCATCCCTAGCCTGCTTCTCCTGCAATCAAACTCAAATACATTAGTTCCTCTTTGACCGTCTTGTGCAGAGACCTGATTATGGATAATATAATAATATATTAGCTGTTAAAAACAAATTAAGAGAATGTATATAATTAATTAATGAGAGACCTTTCTTCGTTATATGAATTGGATTTCTTGAGCACCGGTTCAGTCTGAAAAGCGACCCGATTCGCTTTCATCGATTCAACAATACTCCCGCTAAAATATTCCTTCTCCTCCGACTGCAAATTCCCTAACAACCTCGGATTCTCCGATACACATAAATCCTCACCGGATGAATACACCTTCTCCTCCTCATCAACACTCTCCCTTCTCTTGCTTGTGGTCCCCACATTGCTCAACCTCGCTTCTCCATTCTGTTTCCCTTTCATCTCCGCACCAGAACTTCCACATGCTATCAGTTGTAACAAAACAGAGTAACGACTTTGCGTTACTGGAGCTGACGTCAGCGACTCATTCCCTAACCGTTTCGGGAAATTAGTGCTAATCACATTGTTAACCTTTCTTTCCTCCCTTTGTTTCAGTTTCTCAGCAAGGGTAGTAGTGGAATTTGAATTTGTAACAGGATGTTCCGGTTGCGGGGTATTATGGGAATTAGTTATAACTACTTCATCGAGTTCTTCAGTTGATACACCTCTTGAGCAACGTGAATGTGGTGTTGTTGTTGAACTTGTGTAACTTGTTTTCTCTCCATCTCCTAATAATTCTTCTTCGTATTCTTCATATTGATCTTCACTCTCTAATTTCTGTTGACAATTTCCACTCAATGTAGCACCCACCTTGCTCTTTGAATTTCTATAACTAGTGAAATTTTGTTCTGGATGTTGCTGAATTCCTTGTTTATCACTCATATTCAGTTGTTGAAATCTTTCTACAAAAAATTAAACATCATTTGTGAAGTAATTAATTACTAATTAAATGGAATAATAATAAGTAAAAAGTCAATGAACAGTAAATTTAATTTTGACTTGAGTTAATTTTGGACTTTACTTTTTGTATTTATTTAATTATTAAAGTACTAATTTTGTCTCGAGTTCGATCATGGATTCTTAAATGAATCTCAGTTACCTCGAAAGTATTAATCTCTGCGGTTACACGCGAATGATAACTCTGGTTTGCCCAAAGTACTAAGGTTGAAGAGAAAATTAAAAGAAAAGGACTAACTAAGTACTAACCAGAACATGATCCTTCAACAAGTTCAGATCCTTTAAGTACATACTCTGCTCCACCTTCTGATGGATGTATTATGTCCTTGAGTGCCAAATCATGCCACACATATCCACTCTTATAGTTCCTGAAATTAATTAAATTTACCACAATAACTTTATATTCAAGTGTGAAGGTAGAGAACATTGTAAAAGTTTAGTACTACCTTTTAGTAGACCATGAATATTGAGCAGGCATGCCAGTTCCTCTGAGTGCCATGAGGCGATCAAATACATCTTTCAAACGGAGAGGTTGATTGGGAGAAAGAGTGACTTCCATGAAATGTGGATGTTCTAATAAGCCATTTCTTGAGAGATAGTAAACAACTTGAACTTTTCTAATGGGTTTCACTTTTTGCTTCATTCTACATATTTTAGCACGGTCTGGACTTGTCTCTCTACCACCTCTATGTGAACGAATGTCCATGATAATTCTCTTGACTTGAAACACTGACAAATTGTAACTTTCTTCCCTTTGTTGGTTGAATTAGATTGAATAATACAAGGAAAGTCACCTTGTGTTAGGTTAGGGAGGAGTTTAATGAACACTTAAATACCCGATAGGTGTTAGATAAGGGAGAAGCTAGAAACCAAATGCGGGTGAAAAATGTTGTAATGCATTGCATGGATAAGAAGAAGAATAAGAAGCTCGTATAACAACAAAAAGTGGTGCGAATGTTTAATGAGTCAACAGTCTTTTTGCCCGTGTTTTAACTATTATTCAATGTTCAAAATTTCAAAAACATTTTTAGATTTTTTTTGTGAATTTGAGTCATAAATACTCTCTCTATGACGCTAAATTTAGGAAAATGCTTGCCCCTAGAGCAGAGACACTGGTTAATGAAGTAATATGGTAAATAGTGTTTGTTTTAATATAAAAATGATTCATCCGTACTAAATTATAAGTCATTATCAGAAGAAAAAAATTATACAAAATTATAATTAAGTCACTTCACGTTACCAATAAAGTATTTAATTTTTGGCTTAAATGCAGTTTTACCCCCTATTTTCAAAAAATCGGAATTTTATCCCACTATTTCACTAAAACGGTAATTAATCTCTCTCTGTAACTCCAAATTTAGCGGAGTTTGATTATGTGGAAAACTAACTCAATTATGGTCATTTTGGTACCAGTTTGGTGAATTATTAATCAAAATTGAGTTTTGTGCGAAACTTTGAAGTTTGCTTATGGGCCTCAACTTCAAAGTTTCGCACAAAACTCAATTTTGATCAATAATTCACCAAATGGGTACCAAAATGACCGTAATCGAGTTAGCTTTCTATAGAATCAAACTCCACTAAATTTGGAGTTACAGAGAGAGATTAATTACCGTTTTAGTGAAATAGGGGGGCAAAACTCCGATTTTTTGAAAACAGAGGGTAAAACTGCATTTAAGCCTTAATTTTATTTTTTTGTTATACCATTAACAATTATTACTCTCTCTTCTTTCAATTCTTCGATTTATCTTTCTTATACTAATAATAAAAGACAATTTTATAAATAATTTATAAGCAAAATTATATTTAGTTTGTATAACAAAACTCAATTTTTGAAAAATTATATTCATAAACTTCGGCGACATGACATTACAATGTATGACTTTTTCTTTTCAAAAGATTTACAGCCTCTTTATAATATCAATATATTAAAAAATTGTGATTATTTTTACCCAAAAAATTATGAGGATATTATCTCACATATTTACATTTAGAAACAAAAATAACATTTTTTTACATTTAATAGAGATTAATATCCCATGAAAAATCTCTAAAACACAGAAAGGTAGTTTTCCTTCTTCAACCTAATTTTTTTTTGCAAGAGTTTTTTTCCTTCTTCATTGGTGTTGGACAAAAATAGGATTTACTCAATGTTACTAGTAATAAATGTAATGTGTACTTATTTTAACAGTAGTTTACGTATTCCAATGGATGAGGAAAGGAGAGGAGGCATGAGGGTCACTCACACAGTCCTATACTAGATTCATAGACCTCTTAATAAAAGCGTAAAATCAGGATAGTACACGTCAAATGCAGGGTAAGATTCGTTTGAAAAAGTAGCGTTAATTAGAAAGACATAGAGTGATGTTACATGTACAATGAATGTATTGGTGAGAGAGAGCAAAAGGTTGGAGGTCATGGTAGTCTCAATCAACATCCCATAAATGAATCAAATTTGACTTTACTATCTGATTTGAGTTTACAATGACCATTGCCAGATTTTGTTTTGTACGGAGACTATTTTTTTACCTTCCATCGTTGACACTAATTCACTTTTTACCGCTTTCTTTTTCAACCAACTTCAATGGTGTGGTATGCACAGTGCAGTAGTAGTACGTTTTTATATCTGCTAGTTACCTGTTTGCTTTCCACTGCTTCACCCGTGTCTTCCTATTCTCCATCATATATTATTAATTGCTTTTATTAATCGCATAAGACAGGAGGATCATGATGGACCATTCTTCCGGAGTAGGCTAGGCTCATACTGGACTCTATCTCATAAAGGCCCAACTCATGTGCCCTCTTAAAGAAAAATTCTTATCTCACCCTTACATATTTTTTCTACTGCCTCAATTTTCTTTTTTGCCCTTAAATAAAAATTTCGGAACGCCTTTTCTGAATTTTTATGTCTTGAAAACAAATTTCAGAACTTATTTTTTCCAAATTTAAACTAGAAAAACTTTGAAAAACGCGTTCCGAATTATTTACCAAGGACAAAATTGAAATATTGGGGTAGAAAATATTCGTAAATGGTGGGATGAGAATTTTTCCACTTAAAGCTTGCAAATTTTTATCCAAATTTTTACTAAGAAGGATTTAACAAAAACATATTTTCAAAGTATATGTAAGCATAACTTAGTTGAGACCACGTTTTGCCGTTCTACGAGTTTTTTGCGCGTCATATTTTTACTCATCTATTACGTAACTAGCGGATGTTATATAATGATAAATTTGAGGAGAAAAACATCGTCTATTACTTAAGTAGCACGTATTGTATGAGAAAATGGTAGGGCGGCAAAAGCATGTCTCAACTTACTAGGAATATTGTATGATATATACAGAGGTAGAATTTGAATTTTGAATTCTTCGCTTATTTTTTTAAGAGGTAAATTTTTAACCATTAAACTACTTAAAAAGAAAAGAAAACATATTTTCAATTTGTCTCCTATTTATTTAATTGACTGTCATGACTTATATTTGGATCAACTTTATTTGTCGCCAACGAATGTTTGCAGGTTTACAAAGGCAAAGTTGTCGTAATTTTTAAAAGCTACAAAACTAAACTCTTGCGCCGTTGTGGTTATCACAAACATGTCACCCATCCAAAAATACACAAAATAAACAAGAAAGAGACTATCAACCTTTTTTTTTAACAGTGGTATTATTTTATGAATCTAGTTGTCGATCTTTCTCTTTTGGGAGTTGGTAACTGGTCAATGCTTTGATGGTCATTTGCTCCTAAAGTTGGAACATTGGCAACCAAAGGTCTATGGATTTCGCAAACACTTGGTTGTTGTGTTGGAAGTATGTTTGGGATGATGGCTAGGCGTTCTGAACCACCACTTAAGTGTGTTGTTTGTTTTTTATTTTACTAAGTAATAAGTTAAAGTAACAATATTCCACAAAAAAAATTAAAATTAAAATAACAATAAGTAAAATTAAATTAAAAGTTAAAAATATATTAATCCAAAAATAAAAGATAAAATAAAAAATAAAGCTTTCAAAACATTTTTTCAGTTCTGATCCTACGATTTCACGTCATCTCCTTACCTCATGAACAAGAAACATTCACGTTTGAAGATAAAAAAATTGTTAATTGCCGCATGCCTCCGTTATGCAAGTTTGATGAAAGACATTAGGGAAAAAAGTGTATTTGTGTTTTGTTCGACAGTTTATACATTCGTTGGCGATGGAGCTTACTGGTATGGCTTAATCTGAAGTTAGGCGACGACATTATTCTCTTGGTATGGTTAAATCTTGAGGTTTCTTGGTGGGATTTAAGTGTTACTCCGCTCTCGGTTCCCCAGCACAAGAGAGAATATGATGATTTCATTGCTCCATCTGCTAGTTTATTTTCGACGATGATGGTACTCGCTAGTTTGTGACTAGTCCAGCATTTGGTGGACAATTAGTGGGGTGGACAAATAGTGGCAGCCGCCGCACTAATTGCGACTCTTCATGTAATCACCATAAGTTATGGAGATTGACGTGTTTTTCTTCAATTAAGTCAAATGACTTATTTGCATGTTAATATAGGAGAAAAATTAAGCTTAGTAGGAACCTCGAACATTTTTCTGTGCACATACGATTGAGTCATGTGTTGTCTGATGACAGTGCAATAAACATGTTTTAGTACCTGTCTACTAGCTGTATTGTCTACTTTGCGTGTGAATATGCTAACTCAGTTTAGCTTGTGAATGGTTTTGACACTGCTAAGAAGAAAAACGAACAATGTTAGTATATTAGTATTAGATATTAGATTTGATGGATTGAATCCTCTCCAATTTCTCCTCGTGTTTTCTCTCCATTTTTTTAATTCAATTGTTGATTTTCTCTCATTTTTATTCTTTGTAATTTCTCAACTTTTAAATTAAGAAAAAAATAGAAAACCGGAGGGAAAATTGATGAGCGTCCAAATCCAAATTTGATTCCCACCGTAGTTTACTAACATTTTTTGTTTTAATAAAAAAATATTATGTTTTTTAAATACAAGCATCTCATAAATTTTACAGTTTTTGTTTTACTCATTTTAATATTTTTAAAAAACATCGCAGAAATATTTATTTTAAGTAAAAAAAAAATGTCAAAAATATTTTAATGTGAACTGGTGTCCAAGGCTAGGACTAGCACCTACTACTACTACGTCCGGGGTCCGTCACTCAGTAACTGGAATTGGGTATCTGAAAGTATAGCTATACCATTCTCTATATGGCAATCTACTATGAAGGGTAGTAGCCTCATAATAGCCATACCCATACATGTCACACTCAAACAACAGTGCTGTTGGAATGTCATTTCACGTGACTCCATTTCTATATAAATTTTCAATATAAAATAATAGCTTTTATAAAATTCGGATTCGTTATAAGTATTGAACCGATTGGTTCTAAAAACCACTCGTTCATCGATTTTAGCTCATTTGCTTCGGTTTCCACCAATTCAATAACCTAACAATTAGATCAGACATGTAAATCCCCTGATTCCCGATTCAACCGTCCGGTCTAATTTTTAAAACACTACTTTAAAGTGAATTAATATTAAACTTAATACTCCAAATACATATAAAATATATTTTCTCCTTACACCCGATTTTTTTATACAGAAGAGTTTAATATTAAACCTACCATTTGCTTAAAAATTCGTTTGGGAGGAGAGAATCCACCTTGTATGCTCTATAGATTTCCTGACAGAGATTAGTAATCGGTAACATCGGTGGAAACTTCGTACCAAAATTATGGTAGCAAAAATAATAAATAAAAAAAATTCAAGTACCTTACTTTGACAATGTTTATGACATTGAGTAGACTTTACTTATTATTTCAAGTAAGTATTTAATATGTAAGTATTTAATAGTGATATAGTACTTTCAAAAAGGTCAAGTCACATTATAAAAAACTATAACAAAGTAATAGTTGCATATCTAATACCATTCCAAACACTAATGTTACATTTGATCTAATAAATTACCTTGCACCTAACATTGTAAGAAAATTTGTTAGATAAATATTATGAATTAGTTAAGAAGTACATGTGATAGATACAAAGTTACAATCTCATCTCATTCATAGCAAAACTAACCAAAATTTAAAATGTCACGTAATTGTACAAATCTGTTTCTTAATTTCCAAAACATGCAATTTGTTTTCCTTAGTTAATATGTTTCTTAGTCAACAATGATACTAGAAATGCATTGAGTGGCATTTGGTAATTGTACATTTTCTAAAGTGAAATCTCTGTATTAGTATAATGTTATAATATATATCCTCATCATTCTTATAATACTCATTTCATATACTTATAAGTGTAATAAGATGTGTAACAAATTCTTTTATGGGAACATTTTGTTCGTTTTCTACCTCTCATTATTTCACAATGTTTATGCTTCTCAAACCAATGATTTCAATTTGCAAATCAAAGCTGTGAACCTTGGTAATTGGCTGATTACTGAAGGGTGGATGAAACCTTCTCTCTTTGATGGAATAAAAAACAATGATCTTTTGGTAAGCTAATTAATCTACTAGTATATCACTTTATTAATAATTTTATATGCTAATTGTTCTCTTAATTAGGATATAAAATTATATTACTACTAGTTAATTTATTTGTTTATTGGTCATTTCAGGATGGAACTCGTGTGCAATTTATGTCTCTAAAATTGAAAAAATATCTATGTGCAGAAAATGGTGGAGGAACTATTGTTGTTGCTAACCGCACCAAAGCTTCTGGTTGGGAAACTTTTAGGGTCAGTTTTGAATATTGTCAATTTTTTTCTTTCTCATCTAATAAACTGTTAAATATCATAGGAAACTCACACACAATAAATAGTGGACCGAGATTGCCTTCACTGTTGGTCGTTAAATAGTGATTGGACGGTCCAAATTAGATCACAACCGTTAGTTGTAGATCGGACGACTAATAAGTATTGCGTCAACGAAGTTATTGTGTTCAATCCTCACCCAACAAATGTTAGGTCTCATATTCGAATATTAATTCAGCCTAACAATTTTTGGCATTCGTTAGTTTTTTTAGTATGATCGACATTTGTTAATTGAACTAGGACATGTGAATTGAATAGTGTTTAATGTTTTATTTTAAATAATTTGGTACATATATAATTTAATATATTTTAATTTATTTTGTGGGTATTTTGTAATGCATGTAGTTGTGGAGGGTGAATGAAACAACATTCAATTTGAGAGTGTCTAATAAGCAATTTATTGGATTGGAAGATGAAAACAAATTAGTGGCTGATATAGATTCACCTGGAGACAAAGAAACATTTGAGATTGTAAGAAATGATGATGATCCAAACAGGGTTAGAATCAGAACACCAAATGGTCTGTTTCTACAGGTTAGTACTACTTTGTTTCTAGATTTTGTAGCTAATAGTATGTTTCTATATGTGGTTTTTAATATTGTCGTTTATTAAATTATCAGGCCATATCATCAGAGAGTGTAGTGAATGCAGAAACAGTTTATGAAGAATCCAGTTGGGAGGACAGTGACCCTTCTGTCTTCAAAATGACTGTGTTGACTAGTACCATTATAAAAGGAGAATACCAAATTACAAATGGTTATGGTCCGGATAAAGCTCCCAAAATCATGCGGGTAATTAAGTGTTTCTTTGCTTTTTTATTTATAAGTTATGTGCATTAGCGAAAAACGCTTAGATGAGATGACACGAGTCTCTTCTAATTTAAGCCAAAGTTATGTGTTTGATCTATGTCTTGGTTAAAACTCTTAGAGAGAGTTAGCTGTCAATTTGAGTTCCACAAAACTCAAGAGATTAGTCTCTGCAGTTGCGTACATAAGATACCAAATTTAAAAAAGAAGTTATGTGTGTTGAAAATTGTATTTGAATAAATTATTTTTGATTAAAATTGAGCTGCAAACTGACTTGTGTTTGGATGTTTTGGGTAAAAATGATTTTTATGAAGGTTAATTTCATACTGCTGTACAAGTGAATTAGTATGTCTTGTAAAATACATAAATTTGTTTTTACTATGCATAATATCAAAATATATGTATTATGTGTAAAAAATAATTATACTTAGATAGAAGGCAAACGAGCAACAAGCTGCGCCGCTAACTCTTTTTGAATGGCAAAATCAATTCTCTTAAATACTACATCTACAGACCTAAGAGACACTACATAGCTATGCATGACTCTTTGAATTCTTTGCAAAATATTCATATATTACTAGATATGATGAGACTTATTGATTCAATACAAAAAAATTACCAATGTAAATCACGTTCAAATACTGTTGCAATCTCGACCGCAATTGTCGTTTAACTGTAAAAACATAAAATCATTCAAATACGATTGCGGTCTCGGCCGCAGTGGTCTTGTAACTGTAAAAAACATAAAAAACTATGATGTCGCGGCCGAGATATCTACAGCCAATTTTTAAAAAAACCTTGAGGCAATTTAATTTATTGATAGAGCTATGTGTTGGGAATGCAGGATCATTGGAATACGTATATAACAGAAGATGATTTCAAATTCATGTCAGAAAATGGTTTAAATGCAGTAAGAATACCCGTTGGATGGTGGATAGCTAAGGACCCAACACCACCTAAACCATTTGTTGGTGGATCCTTGAAAACACTAGACAATGCCTTCACATGGGCACAGTAAGACTCATTAAGAACCTTTTGCTACATTACTCTATTTTAATGTAAAGTCCACTTTGTCTACCAATGGTAACAAGTCACAATAATTAATGTGATTTCAGAAAGTATGGAATGAAAGTAATTGTTGACCTGCATGCTGCACCAGCTTCACAAAATGGAAGAGTTCATAGTGCAACTAGGGATGGATATCGAGAATGGGGAGATTCCTACATTCCTGATACTGTTGCAACCATTGATTTCTTAGCTGAAAGGTCTCATTCATATTAATTCAATGTCTCTTTTACTCTTCTATAAAAATATAAGTACATTTTAACAACTCACTTTGGTTCACTTACTATTTTTGATAATATTGCTCATTTGTGTGGTTAAATTAGTCTTTTAGGGTGAGATAAAATGGACATGAGTTCAATATTTAGAATCGCACATTTGTTACCTTAAGAATTAATCTTATTATAGGTCCAAAGAGTCTAAACCGCAGAAATATCTTGTGGCACTTATTCGGGATCAAAGACTCTAATTACAATGGGTAGCAAAAAAAGAAATTGTTACACAACTAATGTCATTTAAGGTTATGCGCATTCTGATGATTGAGCTTCCGAGTTTAGTTCTCTAACCACTTTGTGTGATAAATTGAGTATCATTTACGAAAGTACTCTTATTCATAGTAGTTAGTAAAAAAAATCATGCGAGTTGAAACAAAATAAATAAAGAATTCATTAATGGAAATTTAAATGTGACACGAATAATATTTCCATAATAATATGCTTAACTTCAAAATTGGTCTACAGATATGCCGAAAGTCCAAGTCTAATTGCAATACAACTGATGAATGAGCCATATGGAGTTGATTTGGGAAGCCTTAAAAAGTATTATCAAGCAGGTTATGATGCTGTAAGGAAACACACCTCAAGTGCTTATGTGATAATGTCTAACCCTCTAGATAGAGACTCAAAAGTGCTTCTACAGTTTGCTAGAGCTTTTGATAGAGTTGTCATTGATGTGCATTACTACAATCTATTTTGGGATAAGTTCTCAAACATGAATGTGAAGCAGAATATTGATTATATCAGATATAATAGAGCTTCTGAACTTAGCTCTCTCACCTCATCTAATGGACCCCTCATCTTTGTTGGTAAGCTTAAGCTTTCTTTTCCTTCCTACACTATTAGCAAATTGAAAATATTTTCTTGCAAAGAAAAAATTAGGTAAGTTGTGATTAGGAAAGTTTTAAAGCTCACAAAACACTTACAAAGTGACTTAGTGAGTGTTTGGTTTAAATTCTAATACAAAAAACGTGTCTATATGTCCCATTTTGCCGTGGAATTCAGAAGCTAGGAATAGTTGTGTTGAAAAAACGCGTGTTTGGTGAGTGTCACTGTGGTTCCAAACAGGTCATTAGGGTATGTTTGATATCACAGTAGAATTGTGGAAATATCGCAATGAACATATGTTGATTTTGTAAAAATTACACTATAATTTCGACAACATGATACCAAATATGCGTACCTAATTTAACTTGACCTTAAAATTGGAATTGATCTTAACTCAAATTTTATGTGACTATAACACTAAGTAATCAAATGTTTAGAAATGATTAGCAAACCATAACATAACATAATGAATGTTTGATGATGGAATTTGGCAGGTGAATGGAGTGGTGAGTGGATGGTTAAGAGTGCATCAAAGGAAGATTACCAAAAATTTATGAAGGTACAAGTGGATGTATACTCTCATGCCACATTTGGATGGGCTTATTGGGCTTACAAATGTGACTCTAACTACTGGAGTCTTAAGTGGTTGCTTGACAATAATTATGTTAAGTTTTAATATCCCCATATGCTCTAAGATTAAGATTTTTTTTTTTTTTTTCAATTTCAAAGAAAAAGGCCAAGAGTGTTTAGTACTTATTTTATATGTTAACTGAAATTATGTCAAGTATAATTTACAAAAATAAGATTATGTACCATTGATATTATATTTATATATACCAGTACATCTATGTCTAATTGCAAATATTGATTTCTCAAGATAATCCAAGCCGATTTAAGAGGTTGAGATCTTTAAACATATATATTTTTTTCATATGCATCCATCAAAAATCCAGGATTGAACTTCTTTTTTTTTTGGTTTACGAGGATTGAACTTCCAATTAAATAATTAAAGTTTTGTTTGGATTGATGTAATATAATGGAATGAAGTAGACTAGAGGGGAGTATAATGGGATAGAGCGGAATGGAATAAATTTTTCATTCCATTGTTTGGATATTTCAAAAAGGAGAGGAACAAAATTGAAGGTAATTGGTGGTATTGGATGAAATTCATTTCATCCTATTCCATTCCATTATTATTTTTCAAATCAAAGCAATGAAACGTTATTTTATTTTATCCCGGTTCGCTCCATTAGAAAGTGAGATGTTGCGTCAAACACTCACAAAATAATTTATATTTATCTCTCTTTAAAAATACTAGTAAAACTCGACCTAAAATTTATAATCTGAGACCTATATGTTTAGCATTTTTTTAATAATAATAATAATTATATATATATATATATATATATATATATATATATATATATATATATATATATAAGAAATAATTACAGATAATTTGTAAGTAATATTAATCTTCACATCTCCCCCTAATTGGATGTTACTTTTTTGTTGCATATAAAGTAATCTTAAAGACAAATTTTAAAATGAGACATAAAAATAATCGTTCCAAAAAAACTGTGAGATATTAACAGTTCTAGGGCCTTACTAAAAACCAACTTAAATTTTTGGCTTTAATGCAGTTTTGATCCCCCTATTTTGAAAAACTTAAACTTTTGATCCCCCTATTTTAAAAACCAACTTTTTGATTCCCCTATTTTGAAAAACTTGAACTTTTGATCCCCCAACTCAATTTGGTCAAATTTTTGTTGATGTGTAAAACTGTTGATGATGTGGCAGTGTCCATGTTGACATGTCATCATTTTTTTTTTGAAACTTCATTAATTTTTTTAAATCAAATATTTTTATTTCTGACAAAAAATCAAATAATTTTTTGGATACTACATTATTATTATTATTATTATTATTATAATATAACTAAAAATCAATAATCAGTAATAAAATCATGGAACCCTAAGAAGAGCAAAATCAGTTATCAGTAAATTAACATCGATCCACTTTGTTCTCTCCCTCTCAATTGTTGATCGGCTTTGTTTTCTCCCTCCCAATCGGCACTTGATTCATCATTCATAAACACTTATTCAACAACGCTCGCGTTAACACTTCAAGAAAAAATGAAGAACTAATTTACTGATTACTGATTTTGCTCTTCTTAAAGTTCCATGATTTGGAAACCAAATTTGCGTTCTCACTCATTTTTTATTATTGATTATTGATTTATATATATATATATATATATATATATATATATATATATATATATATATATATATATATATATATATATATAATATGATTTAAAAAAATATTTGATTTTTTATCAAAAAAATAAATATTGATTTATTATAAAAAATAAAAATATTTGATTTAAAAAAATTAATGAATTATCCAAAAAAAAAATGATGACATGGAATATGACATGTCAACACTGCCACGTCATCCACAAGTTTGACACACCGGCAAAAATTTGACCAAATTGAGTTGGGGGATCAAAAGTTCATGTTTTTCAAAATAGGGGATCAAAAAGTTGGTTTTTAAAATAGGGGATCAAAAAGTTGGTTTTTAAAATAGGGGATCAAAAGTTCAGGTTTTTCAAAATAGGGGGATCAAAACTGCATTAAAGCCTAAATTTTTTTTTCATTTTTTGACTAAACAACTTAATAATTTATTGCTTATCCATATACATGCTAAAAATTATATTTGATCTGGGCAATATTTATAATTTTTAAGCCATAAAATAGAAAAATAAATTATAATTTTTAAGCCATAAAATAGAAAAATAAATTATAATTTTTAGTCGTCCATTGAATTATTTTGACAAATATCCTTGGATATGAAAAGTGAGCAAAAATTTAATGAAACTGCTTAGATTTTAATCGTCCATTAAACTTTGGGCTTGGGCTGGCCTGCATTCTTTTTTTTGATAATTCGGCTGGCCTGCATTCTTTTTTTTGATAATTCGGCTGGCCTGCATTCTTGTACAAATGAAAAGGACAACGAAAAACAAAAAAATGGAGATGCGGGGTATCGATCCCCGTACCTCTCGCATGCTAAGCGAGCGCTCTACCATCTGAGCTACATCCCCATATTGATATAAAACTAACATTATGTAATATATATCGTATTACATGTTTTGTTTTCTCACTCATTGAAGAATAAACAAATTAATCCAAATAAACTAACAGAGTACAGAGGAATAATAGTGCATAAATTTTTTGGCAATTTAGTTATTATAGTAGTATTTGGATTTGGATTACTTTGAGCAGGAAAAGTCGGTTTTATAAGTCTTAACACTTTTATAAGTATCCGTTTTCTTTTTCTATAGTGCAAGTGCAACCAAAAATATATAATTATTAGATTGTAATATTAGGTGGATTCAATTATCATTTATCCACTCAAAAATACCATTATACTTTAGTAACACCTCATACTCATAGGTATGTTTGTTGGTTTGAGTGTGTTTCTTTTTCTTTTGGATTGAGCACAAGTTTATGCCTCTTTTTTATATTTTTGCTTAGTAGCTAAAAACATCACAAGCAACTCCCATTAGAGTTGCTCTCAAAATGATATTATATGGATGAAAATGGTTTAGACACTTTTGTTTTTATAACATGATAACGACTTATGAGAAACGACAATTGAAAAAATTCATTTACTTATGTATAAAAGTTTTATTTGAGTTTATAAACCAAGTGACAAATATCATCTATAAACTTACACACATATAAAGAGAAATTTATCGATTTGAACTCTAATAGCCATAAAAAATGTTCAGCTTAATAAGTTCGCCATTGTTAGCTAAGTTATAAGATATATTTCTTTATATGTGTATAAAGTTTTGCTTCAAAAAAAAAAAAGGTTAAGTTATAAGAAATATTTCTATTTCCGCTATATTATGGGAGGAACGTGCTTTAAGACATAAAAAGAAAGAAGAAAAAGTAATGAAATGGATTTGAATCCGTTTCTCACATTTCAATATCATAGACAAATTGTACCATAAATGAACAAAGTGATTGAAATGATATCCATGTGTGGTGCTTCAGAAATGGACCAAATGGTCCAATTATATTGTACTCATATGGATCATTTATTATCCACGTATTTCACGCGTTTAGGATTTTAGGGATCTTAGTTTCCTTAAACAGTTTTCGAGAATATTATTTAGTTGACACATTTTAGGGATCTTAGTTTCCTTAAAATGTTTAGGTGAGTCTAAAAAAGCGTTTATGGATGTATTTATAGATTATTCCAATAATAAAAATTGAATTTAAATTCTTATATTGTATGAGTCAATTTTTTATCAACTTGACCAACCTATCAGTTTAGAGATAAAAAAAAATTAATGATAAATTGTTAGTCTTTAATATATTACATTATTAGGTTAGTTTTTCTCTATGTCAAGACTTAATTATGGACCTACAATTCATGAATCCTTAGCTCAAGTTGAATTACTTATTTCACCCTAATTTAGAGATAGTGATGTTGAAACAAGGGAACAAACTATTATGGAATTTTTTGTTTTATGAAGAAACCATAATGGATTAATAGTGTCTCCATGGTACCCTAAATTATTCAGCTCTCTGATAAAGGTGATTGAGATATTATTGTTTTATTACCTTAATTATATTAACGAAAAACTGTTGTTGTCCTTACTTTAACGACTTGATGATGTATACTACACATGCAATACTATGTGTCACAATTTTAATGGAGCCAACACAACAATATTTATAAAAGTGATAACTGAATTAATAATCAGTTATTTTATTTACTAAAATACCTAGATAGCTACAAAATAAAATTGCATGGATAGAAAAAGCCCTGCTATTTACAGAGGGAGACACTTCTTGTCTTATGACCAAATCACCAAATTTAACATCACTAATGGTGTTGAGCTTTTTAAGTGGATTATTAGACTACTTTCAATTTTGAGAGTAGGGTTGCAATTTGCTCATTTTATCTTATTTCATGTCGGTCTGTTTGTTTTCTTAGTAGTGACTTGTGTATTTAGATTAGTCAATCACTTTATTTTGATTCGTCGACATCGTTAATGTAAAAGATATAGGATATATTATTGATAATGACACATTTATTATATATCAATATTTAAATTGATGATTAAAATTTATATATACATCTAAATCGAACAACTTATTTCTTTACAGAAAAAATATATATACGTATTAGCTTTTCACTGTAATCTATCTAGTAATTAAGGAAAGGTTAAAAACAAATGTAATTAAAATTTAAGGACTCTCATTCCTTATTAATTAATGATTATCATCATTGAATACCACTCGAAATGAAGATTTGTGTATGCGAAAAGATATGCACACACGTGAGAGTTTTTCAAATGTCTAACTAAACTATCAATATATTATTCTTTGTTTTATGTTTAGGAAAAATTAGAAGATGAATTTATTTTTAACGTTATTCCGTTGTATTGAGTGTCTAAAGTGTTTAGAAAAAGAAAATTGTTTATAACTCTTGTTTCAGTTGTCAAACATGTATCATATAAATGTAAAATATTAATAATGTATGTTAGACACAAAGACACGCGTAATCCTCAAAAGTACTTGTGCTTCATAGTGTTTATCCTCCAACCACGTGTATTATTTTTTGGGCTATTGTCAAGAATTGTACCCAATTTGAGTCTCAAGACCTACTTCTTTTTCTTTATATTTCTACACAATATTACGTCAATTAAATTATGATATCAGATACCAATAGAAGTTGAATTTAACGGAAAAGTTAAACTTTCACAATGTAATGAACCAATATTCAAATCAAAGATGTGTTTATATTTGGTATCCAATAATGTCTTGAATAAGATTACATATGATAAAGGAATCTATTTAAATAAAAAATTACAATAACATGTTGAATTATTGAGACATAGATGTAAAATGTGTGGACTAGCCAGGCTTGAGAGTAATTATTAATATTAATATTGTCAAAATGTCTAGACTAAAAAATTTCTTATGAACTCAATCACTCCCAACTTTTATACATTTTTTGCTTCTCTTCCATATATTACTACTCTCTGTGGAACAAATTGCTTGCACTCTTATCAACAATCAATATCAGGAGTTTTTCCTTAACACTATGCACATAAACTTTTCCAGCCTGCAGTGCTTAGAATCTGAGGCGACGAGGACGACGACGGTGCCATTGACATATATGTCTTCAGTTTAGTTAAAGGTGTGGCTTTGGGCCAACCATGGCCATATGTAATTGCCTTAGGATAGAAGAAACTCTCAACATTCTTACATGTAAATTCAATAATTGTAACTAGCCTTGTGAGGAACACTGCAAGTGCGATCATTATTAGAACATATAATTGAGAGAAGGAAAATTATATTTGTCGCGAAAGGGTGTATCCCAAATTCATCACAAACTCTTTTTCGCTATTTCACACATGTAAGCATTTGCTATGTTCGTGAATGTAAATGGTTTGATTCATAAGGAGGTGCTATGTCAATTATAAATACAGAAAACTATAAATAGACGAAAGAGAAACATCGATTAAACACAAAATACTTTGACAAGTGAATATTATTCGATATATCAAGATGGCCTGCTCAGTGCTCTAAAATAAGCCGGCAGGAGAAAACACGGTGAAATGTTGGTAGGTACATTATGCTAACCAAACATATCAAAATATAACAACATCAAATAGAGGAGCATGAGATAATTTTTTGGCACAGTACTATATTCTTCAACTGATACACTTCACTTCACTTGTATTCAAGGATCATGTTGTTCTCAGGTGCCAATCCAACACAAGCTCTCAGAATGTTTTCCAGCATAGATCTTTGCTTTGACAATGCATTCACCACTGGTGTACCTGGTGGAACCTGCAATTTCAAAAAATTAATTATATTTTACAATTTACACATAAACCTTATAGAAAATTATATATATATAATTAATCAGCTTAGATCACTTACAAGAGGAGCCTTAGTGAGGTAACTGAGGATGGTTGCAACAGGGTGGAATGTGTGAAACTTGTCCTGTAAATAAAAACACATTTAGCTTAAATTTTTTAACAAATCAATAAATATAACAGTTTAAGAAAAAAATTGATAATCACCTCTTGTTCAGATTTGAACTGGATTCTAGTGCTAAGTTCAGCAAGAAGGACTAAGTCCAAGATAATTGGAGCAGCTAAAAGTGAATCTTCACATGTGTTATGCATCACAATTGTGTTCTTTCCACCCATAAATATCTCTGAAGTGTACTCATCCATTGCTCTTTTGCTGTCCCCCACATAAGGCACATACTGCAAAATTAGAAAAAACCAATTAATCAACTAATTACTTAATTAATCAAAAGTACTACTTCGAAAAACAAAACAAAAAGTTATTTACCTTGATAACAACAACATGGTCTGGATGTTCACCAGGTCCATAGAGGATAGCATTGCTGTTAACCATATCATCAACAACATTGCTCTTGGAGATTTCCTTGGAGCGGAAGGTTTGTGGCGCAGAGAGATTCATTCCATCATTGTTTCCCAAATGGTTGTAACTCACTATTGATGTTGGCTATAATTCATCATCCAATAACATAATTTAAATATCAATTCAATTTACTTCTTTTGTGCCAACATAATAGTACATGTCTTAATTAAACTTTGATCATATACAAAAACAGAAAAATTAACAATTGAATACTAAAAAATGAATAAAGTAACTTACTTTGATACCAGCTCCCACAAGGAAATCAACCAGCACAGACTTCATTTTTGTCTGACCACTCTTGAAGTCGTCTCCACCGATCAAACTGTTCCTTTTGATAGCCAAATCAATCAACCCTGATGAACAAATACAAGCAAAATTCAATTTTTGTTTTAAATTTGTAACACTTACTAGCTTTTTATATTTGTCTAAGTGTATGTTTGGTATCACAGTGATCTATCGTGATTTTTCAAAAGCTATACACTACGTAGCTTCTGCAAAATATGGTGAATCACTATGATTCTGACATATTTACCGTGATACCAAACATAGCCTATCACAGTAAATATTAACACTTTTATAAACTCTTTCAGGACATTTTTTAATGTGCGACATGAGTTTTTACCAATAATACTCGCGAGTCGCAAGTCACAACATGTTTAATTTACATAAATAAATAGAATTTTGATAAAAGTAATTAATGCAAAATTTGGAAAATAACCTGGGACAAAGGTGTTTTGAGGGCTTCCATTGATGAAAGGAACATTTTCAAGAACACAAGCCAAAGCAAATAGGGTTGAAGGAGAAATCTCAGATTCATTCTTGTCCACAGAAGCCAAGAGATTCTCCATAGTGTCATTTAGTCCCACAACAATATTACTGTACCTCTCAGTGTTTGCAGTCCATAGTACAACAACCTTGTCAACCTTGTTAGCTTCCTTAAACTCCCTTAAATTCATAAAACATATTATTATGTAAGTTTCAAATTGATCATAAGATACTAAATTAATTAGATTGATATTTAATGTTGAATTTTAGTACTTAATGTCTTTGATGACTTGTTGAAGTTGTTCTTTCTTTGTTCCTTTAATGATGTTATTAGCACGATCTCCTTGATTAGCAGCAATGAAATCAGGATCATAGATTCCAGGGAGTGGAACCATGGATTCCATGTAAGGCCTCAACTGTTTCTGTAGGTCTATGTCAAACACCTTGGCTCTGCCCATGGCATCAGCTAGGTTCATGTCACTGATATCCCATCCTCCCCACACTATGTCCTCAGGGTTAACCTACATACATACATAAATTAAATTAAAAGACATCGTTTATTTGATATTTTTTTATATGACTTTGATATATCAGTTCTTCATAATTATTAATTTTCATAAGATATATTTGTATGCAAGTATAAATTTTTACATCAACAATAAACTTAATTTTTTAAAATTTTTAGGTAAATATAACCCTTTTTATTAAGCTTACACAATTAACTAAATTTTTTATAATAACTTTTCAATTAAATGATAATTTTGTTATGTTTTTATTGATATTATTTTTACAAAAATGACATGATATTTTATAATAGATCGGCCCAAACTCCGATGGGCTAACCCTTGGACTACATGGGCTGGGCTAGAAAGGTCCGTTTGTATTTGGACTAGATTTTTTGAAGCCCGATCCACCCAAGCCTATGGATTATGGGCCGACTCATTAGCCCAGTTCAATTTTGACAACTCTATAAGAAACCACCGATTTATCATATTGTACAACTAAGATTAAAATATTTATGCGATTTGACGGGAGTACAAGATGTTTACCGAATGCAAGTGTAAAATTATGTGTATCTTATATTCAAATTAAAGTACTAGTAGAAAAATGAGTAATTAAAGAACTTAGTAGAAAAAAACAATTTAGACTTGACAAAAAAAAACATTTTAGTATTATATTCAATGATGTTTAGTGGATGAATTAAATTCTACTTTTAATTGTCATTTTTATCTAAATTAGTATTATATTGAATTTAAAGTACTTAGTAGAAAAAAGAGTAATGAAAATGAAATGAGTCACATCAAAGAAAGGGAAGGGACCATATGAATGATATGATGATATACCATTGGAAGAAGGCTCTTGAATGGGGCATAGATTTCTTCCCCTTGGAAAGACCCCACTCTGATAGCTGATGCTTGGGTCAGTGAACCAAAATAATTGGCTTGTTGAATATTGTCCTTTGTTGCCCATGAAATACCCCTGAAAATTAAATTAAATTTAAGTCACAAAACACATGTTAACCCAAAAATGCTTTTCCTTTCAATTACCATAACCACATATTTATAATAATAATAATAATTGAGTAAATAAGCAATTTAGAAGTTATATCGAATTTTATTCCTTGAATTTTAACCTATCAATCAATTTTATTCTTTAATCAAAAAAATAAAGATTTAGTCAAAAAAATGGTGAGTAAGATGAAACTAACTCTCTGTTTGCAATAACACCACCAGTGAGGGTTGAACCATTGTTTCCACCCCACCCAACAAGCATTACCCTGACAATATCAACAACAAATTAAAAAATGCACAATAATGATAATGAAATATTTTGCATACATAATAATCAAAAATGAGAAAAAAGGACATTATAGATAGTACCCCAATTTAGGGACATTGGTTTGGGTTTTAAATTCATATTTGACAGTTTTGGGCTTAACAACCCATTGATAAGTGTCATTTGTGTTCTTCTCATGAACAAGTTCGGTTGTTTCGTAACTGTACACAGACTCAATCTCACTCTCTGTGTACTTCACGTTAGGACTCTCAACCTTAAAATTCTCGATGAACATTTTCGTTAATTCAAGAAAATATTGAAGAGAAAGAAGAACAAAGTTTTTATGGTTGTGTTGTGTTGTGTTGCTTCACGTTGTTGAAGATGGTTCAATTTATAGAGAAAAACTGCAATAGTGCTACTACACGTGGTACATAATAAGTGGATCTATGCATTGGGACCCACATACATTTTGTTTTTGGCAAATTTCCGAAAAGTTTTACTTTTTAGGTTCATCGTAAAATGGATGTATTTTGAAGTCAAAATACATTTATTTTAAAATGAAACTAGAAAAAGTAAATTTTTTGTTATATATAGGATTAGAGGGGGTATAATTCATTCAAGGTTGCTCTCTATAGATGATTAATTATTTGAATTACTTTTGTGTTTTGTTTTTTTATATGTCGTGGTTCGAGGGCGGTGTTGTGTGTTGTTTGTTTGTCGTCTTTTACGGCGCTGTTTGATTTTTCGTATTATTATGATGTTCGTTTGATTTACGAGACATTCTTATATAGGCACAAAGATATAGACATGTTACTTAGGCGCGCACACACATTAATCAAAAAAATTAAAATTAAAGTAAAATAGTCACATCAATTAATATTTTTTTAGCACATCATCAATTAATATAATTTTAGTCATTTTTTCTTTAATTTTATTTTACTTATGTGTGTGCCTAACACCTCACATTTATATTTATGCCCAAGTAAGTATTTATGCCCCAGATTCATCTTTTACGTTTTTAGCGATGTTTAATATATGTGGTTGTATTTGATGTATCATTACAATTTGAGTGAATGAATATCATTTTATTTTTCTCGATAAAATTGTGTGAATTACATTGTATCAGGATAATAGCTAAAGAAACAAAAACAAAAATAATACGTATATATAGTTATAGAATAATACAAATAATACTTAAATAATGTTTTCTATATTTTTTTAACTTTCTATTTTTGACAAATATAATTCATTAAACGTTGCTCTCTCTGAAGATGGTTAATTATGTGAAGAACCAAAGATTGTAAAATAATTTTCAAACTCGTATATTTATCCTTATAAAAATATAAAACACTATTGTCAAAAAAAAATAATATAACAATACTATTTTCAATATAAAATTATTAGTTAGCATGTTTCTTAATTTTAAAGCAAAATGCAGCAAATACATTATACATAACTAAAGTTGTGGCTCCGCCTTCGTCTATATATAGGGATGTCTATTTTGCTATGAATTATGATATATTTTAGTTATGAGTTTTTGTATGATTATGCATATGTTGTTATGCATTGTTTTTTGGTTATAAAATGCATTATGTGTTGCTTTGATCATTAAATAAGAAAGATGCAAAATATTTTTTTTTTTTTTAATAAAAAAGGAAAAAAATAAAACGTCATAATTTTGTCCATAAAATATAGAAATTTTCTAATAATCGATCTACATGGATCCCCGCGGGTACCGTGGGGATGAGGATGAATGCAAAAATCCCCCCATGAGAACGGAGATGAAGGCAAAAATTCTCTCGCGAACATTTTGGGGCGGGGAACGGGAATGTTTCCTCCACACATTCTCCGCTCCGTTGACATCTCTATCTATATAGATGGTTTTTTTTTTTACACTTTATTTTTTACTAAATTACCATTTCCTTTGTGCATTTATAACACCACACCTTTAGTATATATAATTTAGTCATCATTAATGAGATATAGATTATACTCTTGTTGCAATGGTTGTCCTTAACCATTCTACCACTATTTCGTATCTCAAACCTCTTTTAGAAGATGTTCTTAATTTACTACATATTTAAGATTGGTCGGTTGATATTCAGCATTGCTTCAAAAAGGTCAACTCATATGCAAATTTGTTAGCAAAAAAAGATCTGATGCTCATTTCTCTTCAATTAGTTGCTCCTAATTATAATTGTTTGCAAGCACTATTGGTGTTGGATTGGTGAGAGTGTCTCCAAACCTAGATTAGTTAATTAGTTTATCCTTATTATTATCAACAACAAAAAATCTTTGTGAGAGATGTATTATAAATTACCATTACTTTTTTTTTTAACGATAAATTACCATTTCTTTAATTTGTGAGTTTATAAATCACCATTTAGCAGTTACAAAATATATAAAATTAATAGTAATCCAAAAAAATACAAAATTAATAAATACAAGTACTACTGTTATATAATTCTTCTTTTTTTTTTTTGTCAATTAGTCCAGCGGCTTAAAATTCCACCCTTAAAGTGGACAAGTGAGATGACCCGGGTTCCAACCCCAGCCCCCTGCATATATAATGCGGTGTCCAACCAATTGAGACAAGCTCATGGGACTACTGCTATATAATTCTATCGTAAACGAAAACAATGTATTATTTATTTTTGTGTATTTTTTTTACAATAAAAACTATCTTAAAAAATGCACATGGAATGTTTTTTATTTTTTTGTAGATCATGCAATATTGTTTGTTTTAAGTGACGAAATATAGCACATGGTGCATTTGATTTGAAGGTGGCGAATGAAACTTCATTCATGGGAGGAAGACAACAACAAAAAAATAACCTTTTTAAAAAAAACATAAAAATAATATGATATATTTATTGGTAAATTTTAGTTGGACCTCATTTACAAGTGATCTTTTGTAGATGGGTGCATTTTAATTTTAATAACATACGTTATTGATTAAATGTATGAAGTTTTTTTTTTTGAACGTAAATGTATGAAGTTGATGATTGTCATTTTTTACTATTGAAATAATTACTTAATTCATATGAGTTTGATAAAACAACAAAAAATAAATATGTCCTCCATATTTAAAATATAGACATTAATCATATCATTATTCTACCGTAAAGACAACAACAAAAAAGACGACGCATATTATTGCCTGTGGTCATGACCTTTTAATAGACAACAAAGGATGAAGAAGCTTGCTCTATTGCCGACCTCCAGTGGCGGTGGAGGGACTTAGAGTACGATGGAGGAGCAATACAATATCTTGAATCCAAATGGTGGTGGGTCGCAGGGGACAAAGCTGGAAGAGGGACTTGCAGTGGCTATGGTCCCCCTAGATTTTATTTTTTTTACTTTTTTATATTAGTATATTATTATATTATTGATTTAATTTCACTTTTAGTCGCTCCTGATTTATTAAACTTACTAAAACTGTCTCTTTTTTTAATTTAACTTTTTAATCTCTATTTATACATTTGTTGTAAATTTGATCTCAACAGATGTTTTCGCCCCTAAAAATGTTTTTTTTGTACCAAAAAGGTGATTTATTGTACCAATATTGAGTTTAATGACAAAATATCTCTTTTGAAACTAAAATTCACATTATTTTACACAAAAGTCGCATTTTTTATTTGACAAACGCATGAGTTGAAACCAAAATTACAATAAATATAAAAATGGAGTGGCAAAAAGTTTAACTTAAAAAAAGTGATCCACAATCAAATGCAAATTCACAATATTAGATTTGTTATAGTTTTTTTTGTATATGTTATGCTTTTAAAATTTATTTTCTTTATTGAATTATATTTTTAAATTCAATCCCCTAAACTTAATTTCTGACTCCATCCCTAATGGATCAAGTGGTGGACATGGACGCTTGATTTTCTTTTTTTTTAAGAAAAGTTTATAATAATAGTTTCTTTTTATTTCGGACTAAAATAATGACAGTTAACATCGGAATAATTTTTTAATTACTAACCATAAGGAGTATGTTCAAGAGATGCTACATGATGCTTCTAAGGCACTAGTTCGACTTAGTAATAAATAATTTTCATCTTAGAACTTATGCATTCTATACCATTAAGAATATAAAAAATTATATTTTTAACATTAATTTTTGTTTTTAATTTACTTCTATGGTACTTAATAAGTGTCATGAAGAATTGTTTAACATGATTCATTTGTTTGATGACATTTTTGTGACACGGCTTTCCGTATAGAAAATAAAGAGAGACTAAACTTAATAATAAGAGTAAAATATAAGGTTTTTAAAAAATAATTTTAAAATGTTGGGACTATTTTTAAAAAATAAGTAAAATATAGGAACAAAAAGCATATTTAACTGAATCCATCGTATGTGCCACACTATTTTGCCGTTTAGAAAATAAATAGATGGATTAAATTTAATAAAAATAAATAAATTATAAAGTTTTTAAAAATATTTTTTAAAATGTAAGAATTATTGTATTGTTTTACTAAAGAGATTATTATTGTTAAAATACGAACAAATGAGAAAAAAAAAACTTATTAAACCCTTGTTTACTTGTTAATTGAAGAGAAAAAAAAATATTAAAAAACTGAACAGAAAAAGTAGTTACACGTGGCAGTAGAGTTGAGCGGTGGAACCTACAAGTATGAAACGAAGCACCTCGAAGGTTGTGGGTTCATTTTGTACTCCTCTGCTCCCTCCATCCCAATGATATTAAAAAAAAAAAATTCACACTTATTAAAAAAAAAAAAGTAAAATGTGATAGTTTGAAGTATTTTTGTGTTTTTTCTTGAAATAAGTTTCATTGAAAGATGTAAAAAGAATTTTGATTGATTATTGATTACGGGGAAAAGAAGAGAGATAGTAAATTTTATGATAATAAGTAAAAGTAAACATTGAAAATGGTAAAAGTTACTAGTTTCTTTTCTTATAATTTGGGACAAGAAAAATAGTTTTTTTGCTTATAATATGGGGACGGAAGGAGTACGTTACCTAAGTACGGGTATAGTACCAGTATCCGATATGGATATTGGTACGGGGTATGCCATTTTTAGAAAATTTACGGCACCGGTACGTTAATATTACATATTATAAATATTACTCCCTCCGGTCTCATATATAAGAAACAAAAAAAAAATTACAAAGTCTTAAATATAAGAAAAAGTTACTACAATCATTACATTTATTTTGAATATTTCAATTTTACCCTTTGTTTTACTTTTCCCCATAATAAATAATACTTTAATTTAAACAAAAAGTAAGGGTAAAAGTGGAAATAACATGTTTTTCCTAATCATTTACTCCACTTTCTTAAAGAGTGTGCCTTTTTTTTTTCTTCTTATATATGAGACCGGAGGGAGTATTTTTTAAATGAGTTACTATCATAATCTTTTGACATTTATCTTTTTTGTCCACTATCTCCACTATTTTCATCAAAACTGAGAGAATTAATTGAAATGTAATAAAAAATCAAAATATTTTAAGAGATTTTTTAACCGTCAATATGTTTTTGTTGTATCCACATTTCAAATCAACCAAATAAAAATTGGTAAAGATCGATACGTACCATACGAGTACCATACGCGTATCCGGTACTAGTACGTACCCGGTACGGCTACTTATCTATTTTAGGAGTACCCATGCTTCATAGATACTACTCTACTTCCACGCTCCATTAGGCTCGCGTGTTTACACGCTTTGATATTGTTGGTGTGTTACAAGCTGACAAGGTTTCGTACCGACACGTGGTTCAATGTGATTGAGTGCATGAACAAGACTTGAGTGAAAGGAACTTGGAAGGTGACACTTCGTTGGAAATAAAATGCAGTAGGACCTTTCCCACGTTGTGAACTGTTTCTTAACTCTTTTTCTCATTTCCATTAATGAAATTACAATTTTATTTTACAAAAAACAATATAAATAACTTTACATTATCATAAATAGAATTCAGGATCAAATAGTTAACGAATTCAAGTATTTATCACTCGTGTCGCACTATATTGACAATGTTTAACTATTTTAGTTGATTATCGATTAAAAATTATTATACACTAATCGTGGACATCCTTTAAACTCTTTTAATCATAAGTATCTCAACAATATTAATCACATTAGTCTATTTTACATAAATTAAGAAGAAAAAAATAATTTCATTTATTAATGATTATTATATATTGGTGTATTTTCATTTCAATAAATTCAACGTAAAAAATAATACCATACTTGATCATTTTTATAAAAAAATTATAAGTCAATAAAAATTGATGTATTTAATTTAGGTTTAATTACATTTTTGGTTTCTTATCTTTATTTTAGATTTCAAGTTGGTACCTTATCTTTTAAAAGTTTCAAGTTAGTACCTTATCTTTTCTGCAGGTATCAAGTTGGTACCTTCCGTCAATTTTTTAACTATTACCGTTAAATTTGGACACGTGACAATTTTTTCCGACCTATAAATCAATTACACGTGTCCAAATTTAACAGTAATAGTTAAAAAAAATTGACCGAAGGTACCAACTTGAAACCTGCAGAAAAGATAAGGTACCAACTTGTATCCACCGCCTTACTTTATATGGGAAAAGGATCCTCTTCTGCTCAAATATATATATATCATGCTTTTAACTAATGGCTGACTAATTTTAAAGAGAAAAAACTTAAAAACAAAAAATGTCATATAATGAGATCAATGACTAAGATAACAGCAGGACAATTGGCAGCAGCGGTTTCGCATTAGGATTCAATTCCCTTTATAAATAGGGATGTTAACGAGGCGGAGAATGAGCAGAGAGTATTTTACCACACAATTTCACACCATTTAAAATGAGTCTCATCCCCGTCTCAATTCCCCACTTTGGAAAGTATTCTTCCTCCATCCCAATTCCTGCAGATCGATCAACATTAAAAAATTTATCAAATTTCTATTATTTTCAATCAAACTAGTTGTAAAAAAAAGTTTAATAATATAAAACAAATAAAAAATCAATATGTTATTGTGAATCTTGTGTGTTGTGACAATAATAAACATCGCATAAAAATAAATTTATGCACAGACCTTGTTTAAACTACCATAGCTGATGTATAATCTATTGCTTTGTTTGAGCCTTGTATAACTTTTTTTTTTTGAATCGGCAAATATATTATTTATAGCACTCAACCATAAGTATAAGAAATACTAATGGAGAGAAATAGTACAAAAGCTACCGCAACAAAGTGCAGTAGCACAACACCAAAAGTAACATCACCAATACAAACATCATCACCTAGAAAGACCCAAACACAAAATAAACACAAAGAAGGACACTCTTCAGCCTCTAAACCATCAAGGAATACATCAACTTGACCTACAAAGATGCCCCTAGACTCTAACTCCCGATCTCGAATCAAAATTAATCGGCCCATCAAAATCCAAGACGCCGCTTCACGAGCCAAAATTGACGAGTCGCCGGTAGCAAAAAACCAAGAAGACAAGTCTCGGCTCGTAGTCCACCTCCAAAATAGCCAATATCGACGTGAAAAAGGCCAAATCAGATACAAAGATACCTGCAAATCTCAACAGATTTGGGAACCAACAGGGACTCAGAGACGAATCCAACAAATCTCAACAGATTTGAAAAAGGTCAGAGAATCTCGTATCGTCGAAAACCAATAACACGCAACATCAACCACACCGCTCCAACACCAGTCCATTGTAGCCACCACCACCCCATCACACACGCACCGAAACACGCGTATAGACAGAGAGAACACCAAAACCACATCAGCAACTCACCACCACACTCCTCATCACCTCGCCACCACCGCTTGGAATTGAAAACACCAAACCGCTTCCAAAACATGAAAACGACTGCCAACCAAATTCGAGCCAAATCCACACATACCAAGATGAAACCAGCCTCCACACAAACCACCAGAAACGCTCGCGACCACCAAGACCCCATATAACTGATATAAGCAGAGCACGCGCGGTCCAAATCAAGCATACACCACGGCACCGAGCAAGAACACGGTGATATGGAGGGCCGAGCGGCTCACCGCACCACCATCCACACAAGCAAACCAACAATCAACAACAACTCCAAAAAAAGAGCCACCATCAACCAGGATCCGGCCAAAACACAGGAACACCAACACGACCCAAACAGAATAACCAATGAACAGAGACACAAAACACGACGAAGAACAGAATGACCACAGGACGAAGAGCAAAAGCACGGCGAAAATGAACGAAAACAAAAAACATACAGAAAACACAAACGAGAAAAACAGAGATCGAAAAACCAGTCCACCACTACCGGCCATGTTAAACGTCAGAAACCACCACCACTCACCGAGAAACAAGCCGACGACAGCAGAGGAAGAGACGCTGGAACAGTGACGAGCGACTGGAGAAGAGGGATTTGGACCAAACTGTGAGACGGTGGTGCTTCCATGAAAGGGACTGAGCACCACCAGAGTTACAGCTACATCGTGAAATTAGAAGTTTTGGATTTGAAATGGGAGAGAAAGGGCTGGCGGCGGATCTGAGGTTTTCTCTTTTTAGAGAAAAGTTGGTTCTTCACTCATATATAAATTGCACATTCATAAACTATACTAAAAGGTGAGCCTTGTATAACTTGTTTTCATGAATTTCTTCCTCTGTCTCTTTGTAAACTTTCATAATCTTCATTGGCACATCTTGTACTAAGAAGATCTTTAGTTATATTTTGGCTTGTTAAAAAATAAAATAAAATTATGCACATGTGAAATTATATAAATAAATATAGCATGTAAAAATACTTAAATATACACATATAAATATTATTTTAATAAAGTATTTGAAGACGGAGTCGCCTCAAGATGGGGGATAAAATCTCATCTCCATCTTCAAACTTATTTTGGTAGGGACTTTTTTCTTCATCCCCATCTCTCCTCATTTTTTTTTGTTTTCTCCACCAGTTTAACATGGTTTGGGGGTCAGTTCTGATATCAAGTAGTTTCAGGCCCCTTCCGATCGCAGTTGCGGAGGATCAAACCATGGTCCTTTCTACTAAATTCAGCGACAATCACCACGAAACCAACTAACGATTCCTCATTTTTAAATCCGAAACAATCTCCACAAAAGTCCCTCATCAAATTGATATCCCTATTTATATGTCTAGGTTGTTCGTAGCCAATTATTACATATTATTTTTTAAAAAAACATCATAGACTTATTTTATATAAATTTATCTTAACTGTATGTAAAGAACAAAATGAACGGATGTCGGCCCACAAGTGGGCAATACTTTTTTATAATATATATATATATATATATATATATATATATATATATATATATATATATAATGACATGCTATATTGAATGTTATTCAAAAAAAAGTTAAGGTAGGGTAAGGTACCAAGCTATGAAAGACCCTATAGTTTAAATAATATTTATAAAAGTATGTATATTTATCTTCATGAAAGACATTATTGAGAATTGAGATCTGAGGTTTAAACTTAGAACCTTTCAAATTAAAAATCTATTTTTCTTTACTATCAAAAGACCAATTAACATTAATAGATTCAATACCAATAATTTTTTTTAGAATTATAGATAATTATATCACAAGGATAATTTTGTTTCTTTTTTATATATTTTAAAAATTTATATATAATTTTGTTTAAACTAGATTTACATCAAAGACACGACATGATAAATTTTTTATCGGACTTGGATCATCTTCTCGTCTACATTATCTCCATCTTTCTTCTTCTATGATTTATTTTTATTTTTCTCTAAAATTTTAAAGAGAAGATCAAGAAAGAGAAACAATAGTAAAAAAAGATCGGAGCGAGAGAAAATTAAGAGATAGACACATATTTAGAAAGAGAGAAGGAGAAAATGCATAGAAGGAGATAATCCATCTTCAATTTTATCGTGTAACGCCGTAGCGGTACATGACACACTATATTCTTATCAAACTCTTTTTATATGAATCTTCGCAGTTATGTCTTGCTTTTATATAAAAATGCTAACTAATGTCCCGGGGCACTAGTTAAAGAAATAAATATAGTAAAGTGTATGTTTAGGAAACAAATCGACTATATGGGTGTATAATTAAGTTTGACATGTTTTTAGATGTTTATTTATTCACAATGTAGAATTGATTTTACTTCGTTCCGTGAACTTAACTTAGTTGGTAGGGATATTGCATTATATATGTAGGGGTCAGAGTTTGACCCCGGTTATCTTACTTAACCCACCTTAAAGGTGAAATTTCTTGCCACTAGGCTGCTTAATAAAAAATAATAATTTTGCTTTGAAAATTAATTCTATCTCTGAAGCAGTGATCCAGAGTTTTTAACTAAAATCACACACATACAATTCACTTTTAACTAAAATTAATTTTATTCAAAATCAAATTTTGTCTTTCCATTATAAAATTAAAAACAAATACAATTGTTATATAGTGATGGAATTCAATTAGTTAATAAAATGTAGGTAAAATTATATTTTTAGTTCTTTAACTTAATCTCAGGTAACGATTTAGTTTTTTTTACCTTTATTTACGTAATTTTAGTCAATTTTTTTGTCCTCCATCCATGTTTGTTTATGATTTTTCAAGATTCAAATCTATGATTTTTTTCATGACACAAATATATTTATGATTGAAAGAGAAATTGAAGTTTGAAATTCATATCGAACGAAAAAAGACTAAAATGTTATTAAAAAAGATAACTGACTAAAATGTTACCAGAAATTAAGTTAAAAAACTAAAATGTAATTTTGCCTAAAATTTATTCAAAGACTTTTTTGAATGACTATAAATAAAAAAACTTATTGACTAAGTCAAGTGATTAACGAACTTTACCAAAAAACAAATTGTTCGAAAGAGATGGTAGTTCAATGGGTTAGTTGATTTACCGTTGAGTGGCGTAGTTTCACTTGGTTTAAGGGAGATGGTAGTTCGATGAGTCGCCTAGATCGGTTCTTACTTTCAGAAGATTGGTGTTTGACATGGGCTAATTGTATTCAGACGGCCCAACTAAGAGGGTTGTCGGATCATTGCCCCCTTGTGTTATCTGTGGATGAAGAGAATTGGGGACCACGTCCTGTGCGGATGTTAAAATGTTGGCATGACACCCCGGGTTTCAGGAAATTTGTGATTGACAAGTGGAGTTTGCTGCAGGTAGACGGATGGGGGGGTTTCGTTCTGAAAGAGAAGTTGAAATTGATCAAACTGGCTCTAAAAGAATGGCATAATACTCATGCTAAGAATATTCCCGGCAAGATAAATGATCTCAAAATCCGCTTATCAGTGTTAGACAGTAAAGGGGAAGAGGGAGTGCTGACAGATGAGGAGAGGGATGAACTTCGTAGTGTCTCGGCCGATATCCACTCTTTGTCTCGTGTGAATGCTAGTATATGTTGGCAGCAGTCTAGACTTTTATGGTTGTGTGAGGGTGATGCAAATTCCAAATATTTTCATTCAGTTTTGGCAAGTCGTCGGAGGCAGAATGCTTTATCGGTAATTATGGTTGACAGTGTGCGGATGGAAGGTGTACAACCTATTCGCCAAGCAGTGTTTAATCATTTCTCATCTCACTTCCGAGCGGGTAATATGGACAGGCCGACAATGGAAGACTTACAGTTTAACACATTGTCTTTTGCAAAGGGGGGTAGTTTGGTGAAGCCTTTCTCTGTCGAAGAGGTTAAAGCGGCAATTTGGAACTGTGATAGTTATAAGAGCCCGGGGCCGGATGGTATTAATTTCGGCTTTCTGAAGGAGTTTTGGCCGGAGATGCGAGTTGACACCATGCGTTTTATTACGGAGTTCCACAGAAATGGCAAGCTATCCAAAGGTATTAACTCAACATTTATAACGCTGATCCCTAAGGTTGACAGTCCTCAAAAGCTAAATGATTTTCGTCCAATTTCTCTGGTGGGAAGTCTTTATAAGATATTGGCCAAGGTCTTAGCAAACAGACTCCGGACGGTTATCGGTAGTGTTATTTCAGAAACTCAGACATCGTTTGTCAAAGAACGTCAGATTCTTGATGGGATTCTAATTGCCAATGAGGTGGTTGATGAGGCCCGAAAATCACAGAAGGAGCTCTTATTATTTAAAGTTGATTTCGAAAAAGCTTACGACTCATTGGATTGGGGATACTTGGATATGGTGATGAGAAAGATGTCCTTTCCGACGCTTTGGCGGAAGTGGATTTCAGAGTGTGTATGTACTGCTACGGCATCCGTGTTAGTTAATGGTAGCCCCACATACGAGTTTCCGATGGAGAGGGGGCTCAGACAAGGCGACCCTTTATCACCCTTTCTGTTCCTTCTGGCAGCGGAGGGATTGAATGTTATGATGAGGGCTTTGGTCCAGTCAAATCTTTTCAAAGGGTATAGCATTGGCGCTGAAAATCGTACAGTTGTCTCCCATCTTCAGTTTGCAGATGACACGCTACTGCTGGGTGCCAAGAGTTGGGCAAATGTCCGTGCCCTTCGGGTTGTTTTTGTTTTATTTGAAAAGGTGTCTGGGCTGAAGGTGAATTTTCATAAGAGTATGCTAGTCGGGGTAAATATTGGTGAATCATGGTTAATGGAGGCTGCTTCTGCGCTAGGTTGTAAGGTGAGTAAGGTTCCCTTTATGTACTTGGGCCTACCGGTTGGGGGTGATCCGCGCCGCCTGTCTTTTTGGGAACCAGTTGTATCTAGTATTCGTACCAGATTGTCTCGGTGGAAGAACCGCTTGCTTTCCTTTGGTGGTCGGTTGATCTTACTTAAGTCTGTCATGACTTCTCTACCGGTCTACGCCCTTTCCTTCTTCAAAGCTCCGTCAGGTATAGTTTCTTCCCTTGAATCTTTGTTCAATAATTTCTTTTGGGGCGGGGGGGAGGGTAGTAGAAAAATTGCTTGGATCAGTTGGAATACTGTTTGTCTAGGACAGGAGCACGGAGGGTTGGGAGTGAGACTGTTGAGGGAGTTTAACACTGCTTTGCTGGGTAAATGGTGTTGGCGGATGCTGGTTGATAGGGGCGGGATGTGGTATAGGGTTTTAGCTGCCAGGTATGGTGAGGTGGCGGGGAGGGGAGTGGTTGGAGGCCGGAGAGACTCTGCGTGGTGGAGAGAGGTGTCAACAATTCGGGATGGGGACGGTGCAGGAGGGGGGGATGGTTTGCGGAGAGTGTTGTGAGGCGAGTAGGTAACGGTGCCGATACTTTATTCTGGTCGGATCCGTGGTTGGGTGGCGCCCCTTTGAGTGTTCGGTATAAGCGCCTTTTTGACTTGGCTCTAAATCAGTCGATTTCGGTGGCCGACATGTGTCTGCTCGGGTGGGAGAATGGTGGGGCAGAGTGGCAGTGGCGTCGTCAGTTGTGGGTGTGGGAGGAGGAGTTGCTTGTGGAGTGCACAGGTTTACTTCATGATATTGTACTGCATACTAACATTTCAGATTCGTGGATTTGGCGGCATGACATTAGTGGCGGCTACTCTGTGAGAGGGGCTTATTCTCTTCTTACCACAATGGACGTGGTCACTACGTTGGGTGTTTCCGACCTCATTTGGCACAAGCAAGCCCCCCCTGAATGTATCGGTCTTGGCTTGGCGGCTGCTTCACAATAGACTTCCAACTAAAGACAACTTGGTGGCGCGTAACATTATTTCTCTTGACGCTCGATTTTGTGTGACTGGATGTGGTGAACCGGAAATCGCTAATCACTTGTTTCTTTCCTGTCCTATTTTTGCACCCTTGTGGACTTTGGTTTGGTCTTGGTTAGGAATTGGTCCAGCTAATGCAGAGCTGTTACATGATCATTTTGCGCAATTTGTGGGTAGCTTGGGTGGGTCAAGAAACCGTCGATCATTTCTACAGCTTGTGTGGTTGTGTTGTACTTCAGTTTTATGGCACGAGCGGAATAACAGGGTGTTCAAGGCCGCAGGAACTACAATTCAACAAATGTTACATAAAGTTAAGTTGTGTACGTATTGGTGGCTGAAAGCCCACAATGTCAATCTAAGTATAAATATTCACTTGTGGTGGTCGAGTCCGTTGGTTTGTCTGGGTATTGACTAAGATTTTGTTACATTGTGACACTGCAGGTTGTAAAACTTTGTGGCTCTGTCTGGCATACCTTGTGCTAAGCAGAGCTATCTTTTTGTGTTAATATATATATTCCATTTTTGATTGTTCAAAAAAAAAAATTGTTTGAAAGAATCCAATTTTTTCATTCTTAAATGAAACAATTTTTTAACTAAACATTGCTTACCTCATGACCAACTTCGGATAACTAGGGTTATCTTTTTCTAATAACCGGAAAGTTATAAAAAAAATAAAAAAAATTCTTGAATGAAATAATATTTTTTTGATTAAATTTGTATTATCTTCTAGTCAAACGAGATTAAAAAGAAAAAGAAAAATCTCTGTGTTGGAAAGTCGTGGAAACGGCGTCGTAAAGAGTTCTTCTTTCTTCTCACACACAACACAAGTCACGCCACCCGCACGCTCTTCCTTCTGCTTGGGACCATTTTTGAATCACACTTTATTGTCTTCTTCCTCTTTCTAAACTTTGACTCACTCCGATTTGCAACCATTCTCAGTAACTAACTTTCTTCTATCATTTTATTTTTCAGTTCGAAATTGTAGGATCTTGTTGCATTGTTTTAAAATTTAAATTTGATTTTTCTATCTTCATATTGTAGAAATATCAATAGTGTTTTTTAATTTTTGCTATTTTTCTGCATGAAATTAATTACACTAACTGAATTTGTGATTCTTTCTAGTATCAGGAAAATGGCTGCTACTTTTTTTCACCAACCTGTGGCGGGTCTTAATGGTTGGGGCATTGATGTTCCTTCCTTTGGATCTTCTAGAATATTCGGGAAATTACTCTCAACGCGATTATTTTTCAATTCTAGCTACCATAAGTTGCAGCACCCTGTTCTTGGATCCATTTCTCATGATTCATCAAGTAAGGAAGGAACCATTCTTTCTTGCCAAACAAAGCCTAAGTAATCCAATTATTTTCTGCTCTGTTCTATATTCTTATTGGCGGGTATTATGAACTTATTTTGTAGCTGAGAGTTCTTTGATATTGATTCGTCATGGTGAGTCTATGTGGAATGAGAAGAACTTGTTCACAGGATGTTGTGATGTGCCTTTGACTAAGAAAGGAGTAGAGGAAGCCATTGAAGCTGGTAAGAGGATTAGCTATATTCCAGTTGATCTAATTTTTACATCTGGGCTAATCCGAGCGAAGATGACAGCTATGCTTGCAATGACTCAGCACCAGGAGAAGAAGGTACTGATTCCATTTATAGTGAAATTGTAAGTTGCTCGCTCAGAGAGAATTGATTCTTTATGTCGAAAAATCTATGTCATGTAATTAGGATTAGTGAATTTGTCGGTTAAATTTAAATTTGACAGTTGATGTTGCCTTCACGTTTTTGACTCACAATTGGTATAATGAAAAATGCTTACAAGAAAGTGACTTTGCTCATTTAAGCTTACATTCATTTATGCTAATCATATATCTTTGTCATAAGCCAAAGTAAAGTACGGAGGCTTTAGGGGCCCGTTTGGATTAGCTTATTTTTATAAGCTATTTTATCATAAATTACTTTGACAAACTTATAATAATACATAAAAATTGCATAAGCTCAAAAATAAGCTAATCCAAACGGGCCCTAGATGTCAGGTGACTGCATTTTGTATTTTGGTCACGATTCTTTACACTAATTGAAATGAAGGGGACAAACAAACTCATTGCATTTTCTATGATCAAAATATTTGGTTTATATTCAATAATTTAAACAGTCACTGCTTGTGGCCTATTTGTAAATAAAACCATTATCTGCACAACTCTTTAGTGGTGTCTACCAATACTTCTTTCTTTACCAATTGTTTACTCTACAGGTTCCTATTATTGTACATAATGAGAGTGAACAGGCAACACTTTGGAGTGGAGTATACAGTGAAAAAACCACAAATCAATCAATTCCAGTTATAACAACTTGGCAGTTGAACGAAAGAATGTATGTGCCTTTGTTCTCGTTCATAGCATGTTCAACGAGTTTTTGAAGGATAGAATGTCATTTTCTATTATACTTCTACAGGTACGGGGACTTACAAGGTCTTAATAAGAAGGATATTGCAGAAAAGTATGGGAAGGAGCAAGTGCGTGAGTGGCGTCGAAGTTATGATATTTCACCTCCCAATGGCGAGAGCTTGGAAATGTGTTCACGAAGAGCTGTTGCCTATTTTAAGGATTTTGTAAGGATGCCAATTTTTCTTAATGTTGAAGTGTTATATTGATTTGTTGCTATGGATTAAAATATTTGAAATTGCTAAGAGAGTTAATGTTGAGAAGAATGTGTTGTAGATTGAACCCCATCTGGAATCAGGAAAGCATGTGATGGTTGCTGCTCATGCGAACTCATTGAGGTCTATTATAATGTATCTGGACAGATTGACCCCTCAAGAGGTAGCATCTTGTCGTTCTTTTTTATTTCCACCATCTCATTTTTTTGTGTGTGGGTATTGATTGAACCGGGATTGATCTTTACTTTATTTGTCTGTTAAGAAACAGGTTACTAGTTTAGAAATGTCAACTGGTATACCATTGCTTTACATATATAAAGAGGGGAAGTTTAGTAGTAGAGGAAGTCCTGTGGGATCTACAGAAGCTGGTGTTTATGCATATACACAGGTAATCATCTAGCATTCTAGCCTATTATTTTTGAAAGCTGAGAATCTTCTCCATATATGATTACAATAAGCTGTTTTCAGTTCAAGTCTTAAACCAAGTTTATTTACATTATTTGGATATAATCTTTAAATGCACATAACTTTTGTTTCAAGTAGAAGTAAGATGAAGTATATAGAATCTAATGTAAGTTAAGCAGAAAGTGCATTAATTCCTAGAGTGAAAATCAGAGACTATGCCACAACTCATCGTTCCATATATTCAAATATTTCAAGTCCATCATACAAAATATTGGACATGTAAAGAGGGATATTGATAGGATTGTACATACAAAAGTCATAAATAGAAAACTGAATGATTTAGTTTTGTATTAACTCAAACAATAGCAACTAGTGGAATGACAAGAATTAGGATGGAACAGAGTTGCAACAATGGAACTGAAAACTGTAATAGTAGAAAATTGGGAAACCCCAAATAACCTTGAGATCAGAGAGATGCCCCTCATCTCACCCTTGCACCAGTGAGAACTTGTCTACCCTATTGATTCCCACCTTTCCATTATATATATTGTGTACATCCCTTACTCCACTCATCAATTTGCCACCTATATTTTTTGTTATGGCACCTTCAAATTCTCATCCCACCTTATCCACTCCTCTTCTTTACTTGTTACCTCCAAATACCGGCCCAATAAGCCCAGCAAGGCATCAGATATAAACCATAAGATTCAAGTAATTAAGGAGGGATTAGAAAATAAGCTCAATATTGCAGAGATAAGGATGTTATGTTAGATAAGTAAACATGCAATGATATAAGACATGATAGGATTATTAATGAATGCATAGGAGAGAAAGCGGGGGGTAGCTAGAACTTGATATGAAAAGATGGTAGAATCTCGTTTCTGATTTGGGTGTAGAATCCTCACCAAGGAGATTAGATTAGATGGATGGTGTTGTAATTGTTAGATAAAGGGAGACCAAAAAAGAATATAGGTAAAATCATAAAAAAGATTTATATTAAAATGCGCTAGAAGATACAAATGGTTTGTCATACACATGATTTACAATAGGATATTGTGACTTTGTTAGATCCAATAAGCTAAACTCGCCTAGTGTGAAAAGACTTTTATTGTTGTTGATCAAAAGGAAGCTTAACCTTTACTCCCTCCGGTTTTGAATATAAGCAGAAAAAAAGCTTTCTAGATACATGCTTTATTCAATGAACCTAAAAAGTTGAGCGGGGTTAAGGAGCTGGAGGTTCAGGGTTCGAATCCTGCCTAAGGAGAAAATTAACATAAAATTGTAATACTAACAACTAACATTGCTTATCAAAAAAAAAAAAAAATGAACCTAAAAAGTTTGTTTTTGCTTATATTCAAAACCGGAGGGAGTACAAGTTAAAATCCAAAATTTTAACAATTTAATATTCACATATGACGGACATTAATGTATTCCATTACTCTTGGAAAAGTTATGTATAATGTATTGTTCCTCTTAAATTTTAGTGCTTCTGTTTAATTTTAGAATATTTTTTGTCATATTTTCCCTGTATGTCACATGAGATGAGTATAAGTATATTATTTAACAATGATAATAGCCTATTGAAAAACCGTATTATCTGTTTCCTTTGTGGTTCAACAAGACCCTTTTTGTGTTTGGTTATAAGTCCACAACATACCGGTTAATGATAAGTGTTTTGGGTTCAGTCTTGAGAGGATACAATCGAGATGCTCTCATCCTTTTCTGAATTTACTATGTCTTCTAATTTGGCAGTCATCATCAGATCATGTCTTTATTTATTTGTTGATGCTGTAAATTGCCATTTGTGTCTGCAGAACTTAGCTATTTACAGACAACAGTTGGATGAAATGTCACATTGAAGTTATCAATCCTACTATACGTGATGAGATATTGAATCCCTATTATCCAGTGATGTCTATACATGACTGAATCTAAGCTTGATTGATAGCTGAAATTGTACGACCGAGTATGTTCATGTATATTTGCAGTTGCAGGTATAGTGGTCTATATTCTTTTTTAGTGGATGGTTTCACAGTTTACTTTCTGGGTTTAACTTTTCTTCTTGTCTTCCTTACAAGCAAGTTACAACCCTTTCAATATTATTTGAAGGAATTTATCAATCCTGAACAATTTCAAAGCTGCGATGGCAAAAGAATGTGAGTCCCGAAAGTTATGCACCTTACAATTCCCAGTCACCTCGGGACAATTTTGGATAGAGGTAGTGAAAAACAAGTAAGACTGTTAATTTGAGTCTAGAATTTGTGTTAATGGAAATGATCATATACCAATACCATAGGTATAGCTACAATGTTTTAGAACTTGTAGGAAAATGAATTACGGCTGAAGAATGAAAACAATATCCTGTCATTTATAAATTTGACGTGTAGCCTCTCATCATCATATGTACGATCAAGTTGTAGTTTCTTTTTCTTTTGTAATGCTCTGGGGAACGGATCCTGATAATCTAGAGTTTGACCGCGAGGTAAGTAGTAAAACATGGCCAGAAATTATAGTTTTGAAGAAGATTTTTTTCAAAGAAATAAGAAGTATTGGCCGACTTCCAACATAATCATTTGGGAGAACTCGAGTTAATTTCGAATCAAAATTGAAATAATCTTTAGCTAGATTTTATTTACCTTCCGATCAAATTCCGGATTAAGGGACTGCATTAACTAGAGACTTTTTCTTTTGTCACCCCCTTTGTTTTCTCATGTGCCTTGCTAAATTTGGAAAATACATTTGTCTGCTACTTAACTAGCGAACAAATTTCGCTACATAAGTAGCGGATGTGTCAAAAAAAAAAATCAAATGCAACAACGTTGGAAGATTTGATGCCCTCGAGAGACCCTCAAGAAATTTTCTAATTTTTTTGTCATCCGCTACTTAAGTAACGAGTGCTCCCGAGGCATTCTTTTTAAGCATTTCATTTAAAGAAGTTTTTTATTTAAAAAGTTAAACACTACCGTGCGTTTACTTTACACATTTCTATAACATTTACGAAAACTTATTATTTAAAGTGCTTAAAGAGTGCCGCGAGGCACTTGTTTGCATTTTCTTATATATGTGTTTGTGGGCGCGCGAGTGTGCAATGACCAGTCTGCTAATTAAGTAGCGGGTGGTGGTTTCCAAAATATGTATACACGAGCATGCGAGAAGGGTAGGGCTTGCCAAAAGAAATTCACTTAACCGGAGGGTTAAGACCAAAAGAGAGGGGTCTAAGCCCAAGTTTAGTGTGTTTTTTTGTCTTTCAGTATAGACTATATGCGATTTCAACCTCATAAGTTTTGTTTTTCATTTAAAAAAAAAAATGTTTTGTTTTTCGTTAATCAAATTATTCTACTATTTTGAACCCCCAAAAAATTCCTCTCCTAATTAACCCAAGTAAATTTAGTTTTGCTAATTATTTTTTCACTGTAACTTTTAAATTGATATACTTGGGGATTTACTGTATATTTGGATAATGAAACAATTTTTAAAAATAATAGTTTTGAGTAAAAGTTTGACAACATTTAAAATGCTTGTAAAAATGAGATTAAGGTCAAAAGAGAAAGAAATAATTATACTTTTAAAAAATAATTAAATTACATTTTTTTTTTGCATTGAATTAAATTACATTTTTTTTTGCATTGAATTAAATTACATTTTTTGTTTGGTGAGTTTTTGCAGAAAAAATTAAAACAATTTAGTCAACATATAGTTTTTAGATTATTCAAAATTTTAAAAAACGAAGGCCGAGAATGGGAAATTTCAATTTTACTCCTGATTCACCACTTCTTTACATTTAAGGTGTGCGAGTTCAATTACTAAACTAAATGACAATAAAGAAATAAAAAGACCAAAAATGTAATTATGAATTTCAATCAAAAAGTATAATTATGCATCTTTATTGTTGGGGAGTGTAGAGGAGTTTGAGAGAAACAATGAGGTCAAATGCTCCATCACAAGAGAGGGTGACACCATATCTCCATCCAAAAGAAAAATGCATTATGTTAATGAATTACGTCTCTTATAAAGCCGACATTCTTCTAACCAATGTGAAACTTAACTACCAATGTGAGACTTAACTCACATTTGATAGATCTCAATATCTCCCCTTAAGTGTGACTGTGAGTGTCTTGGTATCCACCCCCAACTGGGCTGTGATATTTCAATAATATTATGTGGACAAATATCTTGATTAAGAGTCTAAATTGATTAAGTGATCAAATAAAATTAAAATGTTAATTGAATTTCTATATAGAATTAATTAATTAGTTAGCTATGAACTCAATGGGTGGATGTTAGGATCACCCATTTCGAGATAATGGAAACCCTAATGGGTCATCACCTTATATATAGGCTTTGGTCTCCAATATACCGCACATAAACAAATAATTTCTTCTCCCCATCTGAAGAGAATTCAAGGCATCAGCGTACCGATCGAGGAAGAACCACACAAGCCGCCAAACCTTTGTGTTTCAGGTTTACGACCAAAAGTCTCATCTCCATGGATCTAGGAGAGAACGTAAATTAATGAAAAAAATAACAAATATGTGGTTTTGTCATACAAAAAGATCCAATTTGTTACTATACACTACACCAAGGTTAGTTCGTGTAATGAATTCGTCTATTCAGGTATTTCTAATATCTTTAATAAATCAACATATCATAGATCCTCTTGTTTATATATATATATATATATATATATATATATATATATATGCTCACATGTTTATTTGGCTTTCGCATTATAGAAAGATTATAGATTTAATCTTTATTTTTGAGCATGTGTTATATGATTAATATTAAATTAATTTCAACAACACATAGTGATATAAACTACCCTCAACCATTCCACGATTCCCACCCACTACACTCAAACGTCAAATATAAATATAAACTGTTTTCAACCGGTGCATCTTCTAATGGAGAGTTAGAGTCTCTATACACAAAAATACAAGTCTTCAAACTTGAATCAAATATGTTTAAAATAAAATAGGATCTCTCTTTATTTTTAAATTAAACATATCCCCTTTAAAAACAAAATAGAAACTTAGCAAAATTATAAACCTTTGTTATGAAACCTATCAAGTTAAAAAACAAACAGAATCTTACATAAACATATTTTAAAGCAATTTTCACAAATATTGTGGGAACATTTATCATTTAGGAAATATATCTTTATTTTTGTTCTGTAAGAGGAAGATATCCTATGTCATAAAAAAGAAACATATATTTCTTTAATTATGTTGATAAATTCGGCATTCTTAGCTATACAATTATATGGTAACATTTTATGTTGATATAAAAAACTTATGTTAAAAGTCAAACTGTAATATTATGGAAATAATATAATGAAATTGATACAGTGACCTGTTATTATGATGATTTGATTTATCTATCAATTTTGTGACCTGTTGTTAAAACGGTTTCATACCACTTTGGATGGTTCCCTATTGCCCTCAACCTTAAGTGCTCCGAAAACCCTGCCGCCATAATCTCATCCTTTCAAAACTGAAAAACCAAAAACATACAAAAACAAGATTAATCACAATCCAATTATCATTAGAACCAAAAAAAAAAAAAGATATTATTGTTGTTAATCACCAGAAAAATCTATGCACGTACACATTCTTGTTTTCTCATTATTATTATTATTGTGAGACATATGTCAACGTGATTGATGAACCTAATGGTAATGGCATGCTCCAATTATGAATGCATGCATGCATGATTTGAAATTATATAAATGAATGACGAAATCCAATTCTAATTCTGAAATGACCAAATCTAACCACAATAGCTGCAGCTACAATTACAACACCAACAACAACAATAACAACAACAACAGCGGCAACAATAGCAATAACAACAATAATCACAGCAGCAGCAGTGGCAACAACAACAACAATAACAATCACAATAATGTTCTCCTCACCCCAGTCAACTCCTCCGGCGCTACAAACACCTCGCCGGATACTGGTGCCAAGAATGAGAAGAAGAAAAAGGTTCATTTTTCTTATTTTCTTTCTTTTTAATTTCCTCCGTATGTATTGCATTGATGGTTATTGGTTACATTATATTAATTCTGTTATTTTTCTGCGTAAAGTCTCTCTTGCCAAAGCTTTTCGGATCAAAGCGAAATGGAAGAGGTTCAGATGAAGATGCACTCAAACCAAATACAGAAGGAGATTCAATTTCAATTTCAATTAGTCTTGGTATTTATTTTCATTAATTGCTTCTTAATTTCTATCTTGTTATGATTTGTTTCCCTTTAATTTTATTTAATTTTTCTTTAAAATGTTTTGTATTGAAAGATTTGGAGAAGAAAATTGAAACCAGAAGAAAAGCATTTCTTGAATCTTCCCCTATCATGAGAAAAAGTTTCTCAGGTATGACTAATTTTTAATGCAATAAAATTATTGCTTTTGTCTCATTTATTTATTTATTATGTAATTTTAATTTTATATAATAACATATGAAGAGTTTGCCGCCAATACCACAAAGACTCTAGAAATTAGTCTTTGCAGTTGCGCGCGCACAAGATACCTGATTTACACCATATATAATGTTAATTTTAGCATATCCAATTGTTTGGCTTTTGTCTACATTGATAAATTTTTGGGTCAACTCTAGATTATCAAACAAAGGAAAATTTTCTCATGTATTATTTTGGTAGCTTACCTAACAACAGTGATATTTTTGTTATTAGTAGGATTTTTTCTTTTTTAGGGGTAAGAGCAAAATGGAGGAAATCATATTTTCTTGTTTGATATTGACCTTAAGCTTCCCTTGTCTTTATCATAGTGGATGTATTGTATAGTATAGTATATAGTATATTCTTTCAATTATAGATTTTGTTAGGATATGAAAATGTGACAAAATAAACCAATACCATGAATTTAATGTCTTATTATGAATTCACAGAAAGAGAGACTAGTCCTGGGATTGAAGGCTTAAATTTGTCCAATTTTGAAAGGCCAATGGCTCCTGAAAATGAAATTCAGAGTTTCAGGTATGAGATTTCATTTTCAGTTCAAAAACATTGTATTTGTTTGCATATACAATAGTCAAACTTAGATACTGTGTTATTTATGATATTGTAGGGTCTTTGTTGCAACGTGGAATGTCGGAGGAAAATCTCCAAACTTTGATCTTAACCTTCAAGATTTCTTGCTGGTGGAGGGTTCTGCAGATATATATGTCTTAGGGTATGAATAGACTCATAAGTTCACAACATTTCAACATATATACTTCTCGTAGAATGTTGAAACTTATAGCCAAGGTTTTAAATACATTCTCGATTGTGTTGCGATATTTGATCTTATCAAGAATCATAGTCAAATATGGCAGATGTGACCTGAATCGCGACTGCAACAGTCGCCCAAATGTTACCAGTATGCCGAGAGGCTCAGATGTGTCTATATGCAAAAACTATTTTTTCTATGAATTTTTTTCCATTGAAATCATTATAACTTGATGTTACCTGAAATATTGTATGTTCAGATTTCAGGAAATTGTTCCTCTAAGTGCCGGAAATGTTCTAGTAATTGAAGACAACGAACCTGCAGCAAAGTGGCTAGCATTAATAAGTCAAGCACTAAACACACCAAAAAGTGAATTTAGTGATTCATCTGATTCAGGAACTGGATCCAAATCAAAGGACACAAAGTCAGCAGCAAGTCTAAATTTCTTTCAAAAGCCTTCTCTTAAAGCTATCAGTAGAAATTTCAGGGCAGAAGGTAGCAGCCTCCTCAAGGCTTGTAATTGTCCTGTGGATTCTCCATCAAGAGATAGACGGAGATTAAGAAAATTTAGTGACCCTATGAATAAGTTAGATTCTGAGATTCACGGTGCAACTACCATGGAAGAATTACTTTCAATTGCAGAAATACCCTCTTCCCCTGGCCAATCCAAATACTCCCTTATACAAAGTAAACAAATGGTTGGAATTTTTCTCACCATATGGACTAAGAAAGAGTTAGTACCTCATATTGGTCATCTTAGAGTAGACTCTGTAGGGAGAGGAATCATGGGTTGCTTAGGTAACAAGGTAAACACAAAAATCCTTATATATTATGTCATTCAACATGTTACATAGTTAATAACTTGTTATAAAACTAGTACTACTAAAAAAAGTTGAATTACTAACGGAAATTAGAGACAAAAAATAAAATTGATTGTGCACGATCGATTGCAGGGGTGTATATCAATGAGTATGTCGCTACATCAAACGAGCTTTTGTTTCGTATGCAGTCACTTGGCTTCTGGTGAGAAAGAAGGCGACGAGGTTAGAAGGAATTCTGATGTAGCTGAGATTCTCAAAGGCATACAGTTTCCTAGGATTTGTAAGAATCCTTGCCGTCGAGCACCAGAAAAGATAGTGGATCACGAGTAAGTCACCGCGTACATATATAATACTGGATCACAAGTATGTGCCTTTTGAATTCTACTAACTTTTAGCTTGTTTTGCAGTCGAATAATATGGCTAGGAGATTTGAATTATAGGGTGGCTTTGAGTTACGAAGAAACACGGCTTCTGTTGGAAGATAATGACTGGGACACTTTGTTAGAGAAAGATCAAGTAATGTGTCCCCCAATTTCATATACATATACATACATAACAAAACAATTCATCGTGCTGCGGTGCATGAGTAAATGTACTGATAAACTTGCTTTTCATTTTATTCAGTTGAACATAGAAAGAGATGCAGGAAGAGTTTTCAGTGGTTTCAAAGAAGGAAGAATAGTGTTTGCACCAACTTACAAGTATTCACATAATTCAGATTCTTATGCTGGTGAAACTGTTAAATCAAAGAAGAAACGCCGAACACCTGCATGGTATTTCCCTTTCTGGCTTTATTATTTAAAATTTTTGTGTTCAACGCAATGTCACATGTATAATTAGTAAAAGAAACTTATGATATCTATTAATGAAAACCATTATCAATATAATATTCTGCTATTATATAATTTTCAGGTGTGATAGGATACTATGGCGTGGTAGAAGCATCGAGCAATTATCATACATTCGTGGAGAATCAAGATTTTCTGACCATAGACCTGTTTGTGCTGTTTTTTCTGTGGGTGTGGAAGTAAGAAGCAGAAACAATAGGTTCAGAAAGGGCTATTCCTACACAAGTCCAAGACCTGAATATGAAGACTTCATGCCTCAAAGGCATAGTTTCTACGATTTTTAATTTAAACCTCAAAAATCAAACTTGTATATTTTTCCCTTAGTGTCTATATAGAAGAATGAATTTTCGTCTAGATTTTATTTCATTTGTATTTTTCCACTATACTCTCCAAGGTGTCCATAGCTAGTTAGAATGAAATAATCCTTAACTCCTACCAATTTACTAGCATATGGCTTAAGCAAGTGGCGAAGCAGTGACCGCAATATTCTTTGTCATGACTCATGACATTTAGTGATCGATGTAAATAGAGTTGAATCATTATTCATTGTCATACAAACATCAAACCAAGGGAAAACTTTATTGTATTAATTTGTATAAGCTAACCGTCGCGTGAGTTACATATCAGGAGACAGTCCCTACTTATTTAAATCTCTATTTTCTATCTAATTAAATAGTAGAAAGAAAACGGAGCTTAGATCATCTTCAGCTGTCCAACCAAAGCTTACATGAGTTACATATCAGGAGGCAATCCCTACTTATTTAAAATCTCTATTTTCTATATAACTAAATAGTGATAAGAAAAATTGACATGCAGCCTGGAACTTGGATCACCGGCACTCATCCAACCAAATCTTACTAGGTTGGATGGCCGCAGAGGATCCGAGTTCATCGGTGAGGCATAGAACTTAGTTGTATGTCAAGTCCCATATCGAGGTTTCTTCATGACTCAGTGTTGTCACTTGTGCTGGATTTTGATTCAAGTCCACGTTATCTCTTTCCATGTCCACTCCCGCGTGCAATTCAAGATCTTGCACGCTATTTAACCAGAAGCCACCATAATCTTCTTCTACTGTCCTATCCACAATCTCTCTCAGCTCATTCACATTCTCAACTAGGTTATTATGATCCTGATTCTGATTACTAGCCCCTGCTATACCCATATTCAACCAATCATGGAAGGGAACATTTCCTTGTTCTGTTCTGTAAGAACAGAGTGATTCATGATTCACTCTTGAGCTTTTGTCTGAAAATCCCATACCTAATTCACTTTGTGGACACTCAGCATATTGCCATGAAAGTAGCTTATCAATATCAACATCAACATCAAAATCAAAATCAAACTTCCTCCTCTTCTCACTGCTACCACATTCTTCCAACTGATTCAAAACATGTTTAGTAGTGCTAGAACTTTCACCTTCTTCTGATATCTTGAGGCAATTTTCAGTAAGATGAACCAAAGCCTGTTCTTGGTTCATAACTTTGGACCAAGTTGCACTATCTTTAGCCGTCATCTTATCTTGCAAAGTCTTTGATTGAGTCACCAACCTTCTAACTTTATCAACATCAGGAGACAAGTGCTTAATGATTGCAGCCAACACAGAAACTTTCCAAGCCTTTTTCAAATCATGTGGTTTTTTATAAGGTGGTGGACCTTGTTTTTGTGCCAAAAGACCTTGTTGACCCCACCATTGTTCTGTTCCATTAGGCCACCAAGGAGGAGCTAAACCTCTTTCAAGAGGGAATCTTCTTTGTGGTGGTGCACAGTGTTGCATTAGAGCTGAAAGAAGAGAACCTAAAGTAGTATCTTGCAAATCATAAAGTAAATACAAATATGATGAAATTGGATCTAATAATTCCAACTCTTCATGATCTTTTTCAAAGAGTGGTAAATATTTAGAAACTTCTAATGGAGCATTTTGACTGAATTTGACTTGTTCTTTCCACCATTCACGCAAGCTTTCAGAAGAACCTGTTACTGGTTTTCCTTTTTCTGGTATAATACCATAGACAAAACCTTGAGCTTTGCATGTTGTCATAATCTTCATCATGTATTTAAGGATTGAATCTTGTGCTCTTGACATCTTTTTCCTTCTTGATGCCTCATCTTTTGCTTGTTGATTTTGTTGATCATCTTTTATACCTTTCTCCTTGAGCTTCTGTAGCAGGATTCTGTCCTTCCACATGCGTTTCTTCAGCTCATCATAGTCTATAACTTCTTCTAATTCCTCTTCTTCTTGTTGATCAAAGTGGTCAATTTCTTCAGTGATTTTCACCATGATTGATTTCTGTGAATTCTTCTTTGCTTCTGCAAAAAAGTAAAATAATAGATGAGTTGTTTGAAATGTGTAGATAATGTAGTTAAGATATATATAGGGGCATTCATGAAGGTACTAGAATGGCGGTGGTAAAAGGGTATGATCCAATATATTCCTATATATCAGGAAACTATCTATAATAAGCTTATGAAATTCATGCAATCAATGAGGACAAAGGTATGCATGAGGAAATGCTGCCGTGAGTATCACGTAATCTTGTTTGACTAAGCAGTAGTATAGTCATTTTGATTGCTAAATATGTAATGTGATGTAGTATGAAATTATATCAACATTTTAAATTATTTTTTTTTGGTTAATCATTTTATAGATTAAATTGATAATAAAAAACACACTTGAATACTAAACAAACTCAAAAACGATGTATGTTTTTGTAATTATTTGGATAGATATTTAGACTTAGAGGATCACATTTATATTATGAGACTGAGGGCGTACGTCTCACACGCTTAAAAACTAAAATGGTTGTTCACGATCAATCTTTGTTTTCTAAATTATTTTAGTATTATTATTATACATGTGAGTGAAATGATAAAAAAGAATCATTAGAGTGATGCAATGTTCACTATAAAATTTGTCGTAAAGAATCCAATTCCAGCCATGCATGAGCTTATGCATATGTTTGCATGAGCTAGCTGGGCACTAAAGTCTTAATTAGGGATTTGAACTTCCTACTGTGTAAAAAGTACGCGGACGCTGTACTATATTATGATTGTCTGATCACGATCCAAATCCCTTCATTAGTGTCTGATTGGATACAGGACTTATGAGTTGTTTTCTTTGACCAATTAATCCTCCCTTAATTAATCCCTTTGGAGACCTATATGTATGTGTTTGCTAATGACGTAATCAACGCCGTGTGGTTATGACGGTATATAACACACTATGCATACCTCTCACAATTGGATAATGGAGGTATTTGGATCAGCTTTGGCTACAAAAACCTCTTACCAAAAAGAGATATTTAGTTTTCTATTTCTACCATATTTAATACTATCATTCTTGATTATTCTTCAACGAGGGATTGAGTCATCTCAAGTCACTAGCACAAGAGTGCACCATAAATCCATAATATGAACATGTCCTATAGAGGTACATTCAATAAGGATCAATGGTCAAATTAGAAACGTGTGATGAAGATAACCTTAAAACCAGTCCACGGCTGTCCTTAGAGACAATTGTCCATTTAGATTTTTTGGCTTCTAAAACGCTTATCCTTCCATATATAGCCTAACTTATGCTTAAGTACTCATACACTATTTTCAATTACCTACAAAATCCAACACCCACTATTTTTATTTACTTGATATTTGCAGGTACATCATTTCCTCTGTCAAATATTTGTTATCTTCAACCACTAAATTAACTCTCAAACCGCATATCTTAAGTCCGGTAGTGGTCAAATGTTAATTATTCATTTTTTTTCGAAGCAATTTATTCATTTTCTATTTAATGATATATTTAGCATTTTATTGAAAATATATAGATTAAATGTGGTAAAAAAATTGTGTGTTAATATTAACCTTCTAGTGTTTAGAAGAAGAAGATCATATTAATCCGGAGTTTAGCCGCGAGATAAATATAAAATGTTATCAATAAATTATTCCAAATAGAAATTGAGCTTGGGTTCTACCTAGCGATGATCATGTGACCAATAAATTATTCCAAATAGAAATAGAAATCTGAACAATGAATTGATCCATATGGTAAGAGTCTTGGTCCCCTTAAGTATGTGGAGAAAGTATTTGTTTTTTTTATTGATTAAATATATTAAGTTTAAAAAATATGAGTATTTTTTTACCATCAGTATCCGGTATATTGGTAAAAATAGCGGTTAGCTGATAAGCTAGCTTAGCTACTCGAAATAACATTTGAAAATAAGCTATAAGCTAAAATAAGCTATAAGCTCATAGTAAAATGACTGTTACCAAACAGAGCTTTTAGCTTATAAGCTAAAAGCTCTAAGCTATAAGCTACTTTTTTGACCTTCCCAACCAGAGCCTAAGTGGTTTCAGCTCCTTTTCGATCGCAGTTGCAGGAGATCAAACTTTGATCCTCTATACGATATTCAACGTCAATTGCCACTAAACAAACTGAGTATGGATTAAATATGAATATCTTACCTTTTCTTTTTTGAACTCATACGAGTATTTTACTATTTACTCCCTCCGTAACACTATATAAGCAAAAATCACCTTTCTAGATTCATTGTAAAATTAATGTATTTGGTCTATAATATAGACTAGATACATTGATTATACAATGTACCTAAAAAGGTGATTTTTGCTTATACTCCCTCCGGTCTCATATATAAGAAACAAAAAAAAAAATTTACAAAGTCTTAAATATAAGAAAAAGTTGTTACAATCATTACATTTATTTTGAATATTCCAATTTTACCCTTTGTTTTACTTTTCCCCATAATAAATAATAATTTAATTTAAACAAAAAGTAAGGGTAAAAGTGAAAATGACATGTTTTTCCTAATCATTTACTCCACTTTGTTAAAGGGTGTACCTTTTTTTTGTTTCTTATATATGAGACCGGAGGGAGTATAGTGTTACGGAGGGAGTAGTTATATTTGGAATTTTGGACACATCATATAAAATTGAACCGCATAACCAAACGGACTATTTATGGTCAATGGAATGAAATGAAAAATGTAAAAAGCTTCAAAAGTCAGACACACAAAACAAGGTATACACTGAGTAAGCAATAACTGTTGGAAATTGTTAATGTTTTATTACTCGGAGCCGTTCACGTTTTTTTGTTTCTTTCATCACCTTTTTCTCCATCCCATTCCCTGCTTACTAAATGCTCGCTCATTCCTCCACACCACACACACCCTCTCTGCAACCCTGATACAGTTTCAGGTAACAGCTTTCTCTTGATTACTCTTACCTACCCATTTCTCTCTTTGTATTAACCTGTCTTTAACTAGGCTCTTGTCCCTTTCCTACCAACCTTTTTCGAGGTAACCTTCTTAATGCAACTTAGTTGTCCATTTTTCTTTTGTTTTCCTCTGTCTGAATCATAAAGTTCACATTTTTACCAAGATTGTCTTGTTCTTTCTTTCATCTTTTATCACATTTTTACTTCACTGGGTTTATGAGGGTGTGTTAAAAATTGAGTCTTTTTTTGTGAGGGGTGTTAAAAATTGAGTCTTTTTTATGAATGTTTGGTGAATGAGTGTGATTTGAAAATGGGTGCTACTAACTCAAGAGCTGAAAAGAATGAAGCTTTGAGTTTGTGTAAAGAAAGAAAAAGATTCATCAAGGTAGCTATTGATTCTAGATATGATTTAGCTGCTGCACATATTTCTTACATTCAATCTCTTAGAAATGTTGGTATAGCTTTAAGAAGATATGCTGAAGCTGAGGTTTTTGTAGAGTCTTCTTTGTCAATTTCTGATAAAACCCCTTCTCAAACTAGTTACCCTTCTCCATCATCACCATTGAATGTTACTGAGGTTGAAGTTTCAGATTCACCTTTGCATAATGAAAGTCCTTTTTCAACACCTGCTCCTTCTCTTAGTTATATGAGATCAGGTGGTAATAGTTGTGTTACTGTTACAATTGATGCTTGTGGTAACAACTATTTAGATGATGAATCCAATGTGGTTTCTCCTATGCCTCCACCTCCTCCTGAGTTTGGTGCATCTTGGGATTTCTTTGATCCTGGAGAGGATAGTGAGAGTTTTAGGTTTGTAGTGCCTGGTAGTGAGTTCAAAGATTGTAGGGATCAGTGGTTACAAACTGGTTCAGATGATAATTCAGTTGTTTCAAGTGGAGTTGAAGGTTGCAAACAATTGGTTGATGGGAAGGTGAAACAGTTAGAGGCACCAGGTAGTACTGATGATGTCATAAATCTTGATGTGGCTGACAAGGGTGATGTTGGAAGATCGAGTTCAAAGAAGGAGGAGAAGAACATGACTGAGAAAAATGTGTGCACAGAAAGAGAGGATCCTTCAGAGTTTATCACTCACAGAGCTAAAGATTTTCGCTCTAGCATTAAGGATATAGAGCATCGGTTCACTCGAGCTTCGGAATCTGGTAGGGAGGTTTCAAGGCTGTTAGAGGCAAACAAAATCAAGGTTGGATTTTCTGATGCAAAAGGTATTTTGCTTGTTATAAAATTCAGATATTGAATTTCATCTGAATTTGGTAGTTTGTACTATGTAATAGAGAAGCATGCAGTTGGTTAGTCTCTTATTGTTTTAAATTAAATCTAATTATTACTAATCTTCTTCAGCCTTCTGATAGGGAAGTCATCTACAATGGCTTTGATCACGGCCATCCAGCCCGTTTGTTGCCGCAGAAAGACTTCACCTGTTTTTCAGGGTAAGTTGTTATCTAATTCTGTATACACTATTCAATTTTTAACAGCTGAATGGTAGGGTTAGCCTTAAAACATTACGTCTTTGCTGGTTTGGGTTTGCCATTTTTTGAAAAACAAAATGACACCTTAGTGTAAAGATACAAGCTCAAAATTGAAGTGCTATTGTCAAATTCTTTCCCACTTCGCCAAATGTTTCCGCTATTATCTGGATGACTACTAGTTTGTGGGAAGTAATTAGTTTCTCAAAATTCAGGGGAAAAAAAACCCATTTTGTACAAAACTGGCATATGCATATCAATAATATGTGGGAGGGAGCAGCATGTGGCCCAGGTATAGGCCAGGCACAGGCCATGGTGTTAATAAATGATACAATAGTTATCTATACAATAGAGTTAGTATGTTGACATAAGATTTTACCTTATAACAAGGTTTGGAATGCATTGCAGAGGTTTACATTATAGTGTTATCTTTCTCATCAAATTTTCTTGCTTAGTTTTATTCTAAGCATTTAACTGTTTAAGTTGCCTGCTATAGCTTTGATATGAATATGGACTAATTTTATCACCCTATTATGTAGAACCTGTACAAAAAATTATTAGCTGGAAAAGGACGACATCTTTTCGATCATCCTCATCCAGGAACCCTTTGGCTTCAAAATCAAGGGAAGATATCGATGATAGTGGAAGTGACTTTATTGAAGAATTCTGCATGATTGCTGGAAGTCATTCGTCCACCCTTGACAGACTGTATGCATGGGAGCGAAAACTCTATGATGAAGTGAAGGTAATACTGTTGGCATAAAAAGGGGTTAAGATTAAAACATTGAAGTATTTAAACTAAAATCATTTCAAGGACAAAACATAGTTCTTTGATTATCAGTGTAGGTTTGCTAGTAAATGTAATGCATCTCCACCTCCAAATTTCATGTTTTCAATAGTTAACCTTTTTGTGACTACCTTTTGGACTTTCTGTAGGCTAGTGAATCCATCAGGAAGGACTACGATCGAAAATGTCACCAGCTTCGGCATCAATTTGCAAAAGACCAAGGCACTCAAGTGATCGACAAGACCAGGGCAGTTGTGAAGGATCTGCACTCGCGAATAACAGTGGCTATTTATTCCGTTGATTCAATATCTAAAAGAATTGAAAAAATGAGGGACGAAGAGTTGTATCCACAACTTCTGGAATTAACAGACGGGTATGCAAAGAGTTATAGATTTTACCATCTATATAAGCTATCTTTAAACAACTATATATGTTCCCTGTCAATTGAGTGTTAAAGGTATAACTACTATTGATTTGTCAATGGTGCAGATTAGTCAGGATGTGGAAGGCTATGCTTGAATGTCATCATGCACAATACATCACCATCTCCTTAGCATATCATTCACGGAACACAACAGGAACCATGCAAGGAGATGCGCGCAGAGAAATAATGGCTCGGCTGCTAGAAGAAATCGAGTTATTTGGTCTGAGTTTTGCAAACTGGATTAACAGCCACACCTCATATGTGGAAGCTCTCAATGGGTGGCTGCAACACTGTATACTTCAACCTAGGGAGCGTTCCCGGAGCAGAAGGCCATTCTCCCCTCGCCGAGCTCTGGCTCCACCCATATTTGTTCTCTGTCGTGATTGGTGTGCTGGGATCAAATCTTTACCTTCTGAGGAACTTACTGATGCAATCAGAAACTTTTTGTCTGATCTTCACACTCTGACTGAGCAAGAAAATGACGAACTTCTTAAGAAACAGAATTCAGCTCAAGCAAGCATGCCAGAAAGCGAGGTCAAAGCGAATGAAGACAATGGAGGTGAGTCTGCAAATTTGAGTTGCATACATGCAAGTTTATCCAAGGTTCTTGATCGACTGACCAAATTTTCTGAAGCATCATTGAAGATGTATGAAGATATCAAGCAAAAAAGTGAAGTGGCTAGAACTGCATACTATAATTGCAAAACTATCAGGGCTGAAAAATGCTAATTCTCAACTACATACTTTCTGCTGTTGTATGCTTTTGAGATTTAAAACATATATGAAACACAACCTAAGCAAAAAACTATAAAAATATATGGATCTTGACTCCCCTGTACTTGTTTGAAAAAGAAATTTGTTAGATGAAGATTGGTATCTGTAAATGGTTGTTAGTTCATGTCAAAATGACTAGGAAATATTTGCCTACTTTGTGATAGAACTATAGTTGCTTCACTGATGTTTACGTGACGGTGACAGTTGATTTAATGTAGCAAAGGTAAATTGATTAAATCTTAATTACTTTATGCATCAAGGTTAAGAATCATAGCCAGAAGAAATTAATAAACCTTCACTGTAGTTTTATATCTTTTGGTGGAATAATTGAAAGAAAGAAAAAAAAGATGTAATTATTATTACATTATTGTAACTAGAACTTTAGAAGTTCAGGAAATATGGGGCTTTTAATCATTCACAACTTTAAGCTTATGACTAAATAGCACTCCAATGATCCAGCTCTAATAGCATTTCCATTATTAAAAAGTGACGTAAAAGAATGAGCTAATTCAGAAAATGAAAATATATTCCCAAAGAAAAAAAGAAGAGAAAAAAAAACTTGTGCAAATCTTGAAACTATTAGTGTTTTATATATTCCACCAATAATCTCTGATTGAAACATATCATATTTCAATCTGATTGTCAGCTTTGTGTGTGGGTTTCTTTGATCAGATGCAACCACTATTATACTCCAATTTCAACAATGAGCTAAGATCACTTTTCATATTGACTCCTCCGACTAAATATTCATCTTCTTTGGGGACCTTAATTTATTCGAATCCAACATATTGTGTGTACTGAGAGTAAGCTCCTGATTGCTTGGCAATAGGTGCCCGTGTTACGTGATCTGGAAGATCAAATGCATCAACAAGCTCCTTTGCAATATTCCTCACTTGGAAACTTAGATACTCTGACAATTTGTGGATTGCCTGGGAAATGGAAAAACACCATTATTCAACATTATTAAAGATTATAATTATAATGTTAAGAAGAGCAAGGTCTACTACATCCTAAATCTCAGATTAAACCCAACTGCTTTTGTCGCTTTTTTTTTAAAATCTTTCTCTTTCACATGTTCCCTCTCTACAGGAGGTAATCCACCTTGAGGTATGATCAAACACTAAATATGGATTCTTGTCTGAGCCAAAATTCAAACTTTAGTTCAGCACGTTGATGGATACTATACCAGTGGTAGACTTAACCCCGGTTGGTTTCTGTTGCGGTTTCCAAAAGTAGAAAAAATTATTTCGAAAACAAGGATTTTCACTAGCCAAATCAAGCTCATAATCAATAAACTTATTTATCAGAGAGAAAAAATAAAGGTAGTGTATGAATGTGAAATTTTTAAAAATATTGGCCCATGTTTTCCTTCTTTTGGGTAAGAGAGGAAGTTTGAAAAAAGCATTTTCTTTATTTCGTATGTCCCTGCTTTTGTTGGGAGCTGCATGGCTAAATAATGGAAGTCTTTTGCACTAAAGTCTCGTTCATACATAGTATCTATCTCTTTATGAAAGGCATCATAATTGTCCCTCACAGACCAATTACCTACCCAGGTTTTTACTAGCAATTCCTGCTTTTAAGAATGGTCCCTCGTAGAAGCCATTAGCTCTTTGATAATTGAGGGTTTTTATGATCTCTAAGGAAAACTAAGAAACTGTTCATTATTTTTGTTTCATTAATGCATTGATTATTTTTCAAAAAGATTATATTAATTTTATTTCAACGAATTTTTTTATGTACCTTGGCTTTGTTGGGAGCCACATAGTCAACATTGCGGTAGGTTCCAATGTCGTTCCATATTCGATCCAGAGCATAAAGATCACAGACAAGCTTCAGAGCAGCTTGAGCGCTTGGATCAGGACAGCTGTTGCAGATATAAGCCATGTTAAAATTGGGCAAAGTTGTGCAAATAAAAATTAGATAAAGGAACTAGAAAGCACCTCTCCACAGCTTCAATGAATTTCTCAAGAATGACTGACTCAATATGTGATTCTGCAAGTGTTAATAGGTGATTTAAGCATCTATTCCATGCACCAAACTGCCCAAGAGGTTTTGAGTGCTTTTGAAGTCGTACAGCAACACTATGAAGTAATCTAGACGTTCGGTACTGCAAAATTTAAATCAAATCAAGTTGGTTTATTTGTGTCAGCGCATATTAGTAATTAATCTGGAGTCAAGAAATCAAGATAAAACTCACTCTGAAAGCATCTAATTGAAATTTAGGATCTCGTAGATGGTCTCCGCCTTCCCACCTAGCAGTAACCGGGTTTGGTTGTGACAGATAAGTATTCATGGAATCTCTTAAGTAGTTCCACGTTGCTACTAAAGTCCCTCCCTTGAACTTTCTCTGGTATTGTTTCAAAAGATCGGCTGCAACCTTCATTTGTAAAGGAAAAATTCAAACCTACTACTTACTTGAAATAAAAATAATACAAGAACCAAACACACATACACACATTGCACAGCCTAAAGTTGTAAAGTAACAGCTGCCATCAAACATAGGAAAAATATGATGACCTATGATTCCACAAAGTTATATATCAAGGCAAGATGCAAATATGTCCGTGCATTGAATCAGTATGAATTATTTTAATAAAATATTTTGGATTTCATTTGGAGAGTACCAAAAGCAAGATCCAAAGAAGTTTCAGTAATAGTTAATCCTTTTTTTTTAAACAAATAGGGCCTAAGCCCAGAGTAATAGTATTTAGAATCAAAGTAAGGGTCGAACATTGCAGCTATCCTTTATTGTTCTGATATTTTCTCAACTTTCACCGATGATTTGTTCACTGTTCTCCACAGTACACTAAGGTGTAGATAGTAGAACAATACAAATACATAATTTTTTTGTTTAGTAAGGAAAGCTGGGTGGATTCAAGGGACAAAGTAAATTAAGCTGTGTTGAGCTGTAAAGAACCAACACGGAAATAAATTAAGCGTAGCAGAGATGAGGATGTTGCGTTGAATGTGTGGTAAGACTATAGTAGAAAAGGTGTTGGAAACTAGGCTTAGGTGGTTTGGGCATGTAGAGATAAGACTTGTGGATGAGTAGATTAGCTGGAGAGTAGTCAAATCACAAGAGGCAGAGGAAGACCTAGAAAAATTATAAGTTGGATAAGCATATGGTATATGATAGAACATTATGGCGTCCCAACTTAGTGGGATAAGGCTTGGTTATTAGTGTTGTTGTAAGGAAAGCAGTAGCAACCACAGTCGTAAATTAATAGCTGAATTCTGAGCCCTTCTTTCCTATATTATATTCACCGTCAGATTATAACATACCAACAGTCTGGTTATAAAAGTCGCATTGAGAAGTAATATGATTTGGAATTAGCCAATAACCTGTTGAAGAAGAACCGTGTTGTCTCCTTCAAATGTCTGGAAAATGTCATGATCATTCCTCAAGGAACCAAACCGATTTACAGCAGCATAACCATGTCCTCCACAAGCTTCCCTACAGATGCTGAGTGATTTTGCGGTATATGATGTTACATAAGCCTTCAGACCTGCCGAGAGAGCATGGACATCTGCAACTAATTCTTCATCATGAGACTTCTTCATTTGAGCGTATTTCTCCACCAAGTTTGTAGTGGCAAAATGAAATGCATAAGTTGAAGCCAGCATTGGCATAAGCTTATGCTGATGAGACTGGTAGTCGAGAATGGTGACTTCGGGTTGGTTTGGAGGTCCAAATTGCTGACGAATTAGAGAATATCTGATGGCAATTGTGGCAGCAACCTTGAGGACACTAACAGAGGAATATGCAAGGCCAACCCTCCCACCAACAAGTTCCCCAAGAGTTGCACCAAACCGCTTATTAACCGAAGGAAGGGTACTTGTGTACTGGCCATCACGGGAAACATCTCCAAAACGGTTAAGAAGATTATCTCGAGGAATTCTCACAGAACGGAATCTTAGAGCTCCATTATCAACACCATTAAGGCCAACTTTATGACCACAATCATGTATCTCAATTCCAGGAAGTGTTTGATGAGTCTTCATATCCCTTATTGGAACAATGAAAGCATGAACACCCATATCAGAAATTCCTTTTACATCATAATTAGGTAACATCAACCTAGCAAAAACAGTAGCAAACTTGCCATGCACCGCGGCATTGCCAATCCACCATTTGATGGCACCATCATTCGGAGTATCAATAATAAATTCATCGGTGATCGGATCAAAGGTGGCAAGAGTTTGAAGGCCTTGCACATTTGAACCTTTTTATGCACAAAAAAAGTGAGAGTAAGCAGCAGTTTAGAAATGTATACATGCTATGCAGTCGCATCTATGAGTAGAAACCCAGTTGAGATAAAAACAAATAAAAAAATCTGCAATCCTAGAGCACGAAAATTTTCAACAATGACACTAAGCATTCTTATCTCCCAGTTAGATGGACCTCATCACTTTAAACTACTGAATTCCACTGATGCCACAACTCTTAAGAACTCAAAATGAACCACACACGTTACCCCAAACATTTATATTTTTACAAACTCTACCCACTTTTCACTTCACAAAATTGTTTTCCAATCCTAAGAATTGCCAAAAACGCACTGCTCTATAAGAACTCATTCTACACTCTAACTAATATCAGGTGAAACACTCAAACCATGAACCTAATAACAACCCTTAATAACCATTTAAGAACCCACCCTATAGGAGTTGCTCAACTAACAGAATAAGACAGAATTTCCAATAGTTAATAACTTCAACTCTGTTTAGACAAACATCTTAAGTACTTATATATAAACTATTTACATAACAAAAGGTAAAATAAATAAGCTAGAGCTTATTGAAATAAGTATTTGTGTATAAACTATTTATATAACAAAAAAAAAAAAAAAAAAAACTAGATCTTATTAATATAAGCTGAAAACAAGTAAGGTTTTCAAACAGTCTCACAAGTGCTTACTGGCTTATTCTAATATATAAACTCAAATAAATCAATCCAAACAAACTCTTATGTAAGAGGGGAAAAACAAAAGCAGAAAGGAAATTACCATGATGAAGCTCGGTCATAGCAAAACAACCAGGAAAATCCAAGTTATCAATACCATCATAGTACTTATCCTTGTGTTTCTGTGTTCCCAAATTGATAACAGAACCACCCCAAAGACTGCAAAAAAAAATGAACCATTCATCAAAACAAAAAACAAAAAGAAAGAATTTTGACAATACCCAAATGAAAGAAACATAAGAAAATACCTATATTGAACACCCATTTTGATTCCAAGCGACATATCAACACTACCAACAGCTTCTAAAATAGCAAAATACTTAGCAGGATCATGAACAACATAATGAAGAGGTCTAATACCAGCTCCTCTAACAAGACCCAAAAGCTGATTCATACATAATTCTCTATGATTATCTTTAGAAATTTCAAGAGGAGTTTGAAGTTGAGGATTAGCATTGAAATAATCAAAAACTTTTTCTTGTATATCTCTGTATTTTCCTCTCATGTAATTTGTTAAGGAATTGGCATCAACGATTAACTTCTTATTACCACGACTGCAATTTTCCATCTCTAATGGATGATTCCATGTGAGATGAGGATTTAGGTGTAAGGATAGTCTTTCGATTCGTCTTTCTGCTTCGGAATTTGATTCATTGTTTGATTTTAGGGTTTGCATTTTTTGTTTTGGGATTGATTTGTGTTGTGAAATGAAATTAGAGGAGAATGAGGAAGTTGAATGTTGAATGATGATGATGATATAGTAGTAATGTTTTGATATGATCGTATCATATAATATAATAATAATATATTGATGGAATTGGAAAATGGTAATTTGGAATTATGGGTTAGTTTTGATGAAGATGATACGGAAACTAATGTATATCCAAATCTGTGATGTGGTGATGGCGTGGCGTTGAAGGAAATATAATAACTCGTGATGATGATGTATGATGGTAACGGATATTGGATTGGATTACGGGCGCGCCTTCCAACATGTTTCTTTACATATAAGCCTTTCATCCCACCCACCCAACTAAGTTGTTTGTATTTGATTTACTCCATTCCTGCACCTATTAAATGATGTTTATTTACAATTTTATATTCCATCGGTAAATCTACATTATTTTAAATGAATTTTGTAGATTTTATTTTCACCATCGGTACGTAGTTCCAACCCCCTCCTGATCACGGTTGTAAGAGATCGAACTGTTGTACTCCCTACTAAATTTAGTGTCAATCACCACAAGATCAACTCTACCAATGTTTAAAATTTTGTAGAAATTTAATGATAGTTAATAGAAGAGATGTGATATATAATAGGTACTCAATTTTCTCTTTTCACCCCATAGTAATATTTAGGTTTAATAATATTTTGGTCACTTAAAGATATTTTTTATTTTACATTGGTCCCTCAAAGAAAAAGTTTTGGTTTGGTCCCTTAAAGATATTACCATTTGTCAAATTGATCATTCCGTTAGTTTTTTTTTTTTTTTTGCAAAAAAACGTTAACTTATGCACATGTGACAAATGAAAATCTTTTCCAAAAACTACATCCTACTTAGGAATGACAGAAAAATCAAAACTCATGAGACTCACCCGAATTCAAACTCAAGTCAACGGGCAAAACCTAAAAGTCATCCTAACAGCAAGATACAAATGCATGCGGTTCAGTTGATTTTTAAAAATTCATTGAAAAGATAAAATATCCTCGTTTACACGTCCACTACTTAAGAATCAAAAAGATAAAATAGAAAAGTAATAGGACACGCAAGAAAAGGTGATATGGTGATAAGCAAAAAAACTCTCACAAAAAAGTATTAGTGGGCTTGAAAGATCCATTGGGCTGGCTCGAAATTGATAATTCCCCGCCGCATATTTCAAAACTGTAATGTAATGTAATGTAATTCAAAGTTGAAATTGAAATAACACGGTGAGGCGGGCCATCACCATTTACCCTCCCGCGCCGCGAACTACCAATCTCTTCTTTTCAATTTTCAATTTTCTCCCATTGCATCTCTGTTACACTCTCACTCTCCAATTCCCAACATCATAGAGGGTTTCGCATTTTATTCACGCGATTCCCATTCTTAGGGTTTTCATCTTTCAACTCTTCCAAGATCCAATCCAATCCATGGAAAGCGAAGACAATTTCACCGATAGGGTTTTCAAACCCCGCTCCGCTCTCGGTGACGTCACTAACCGTCCATCCAAGAGGTCGTTAACCTCGATTTACAACGACAACGACGACGGAGTAGACGATTTAGCCAAAAAGAAACGTCACAACAACAACAACAAAGAAGAAGACAAGGGGAAAAACATTTCTGTCGAAATACCCGAATTACCCCTTTCCGGCAACAATTCCTCTCAAGAACCGAGTTTACCTAGTGCGGGAACTGGAACTGGAACCGATGATTCCAATGATAGTTTTGCTGTGTTTTGTCAGAAAAGTCCAGGAAGATCTCAGAACGAAGGGTTTATCGATCGTGGCATTGAACATGATGACAATTTGGAGTCGTCCAAATGTGCTGGTGATGCGGTGGAACCGTCGATTGGGTCTGGTTCTAAGTTTCCAGGATTGGAACGGTGTTCGGGACTCAAAGGCCACGGTGATGCGGATGCTGATGCACATTTTGATGGTGATGTTGGTATTGAGCTTTTGAAAAATTGTACTTGCTCCTTTTGCACCAAAGGTATTTGATACATTGCAATTTCTATGCATGTTTCTTTGTTCTTAAAATGTTGCATTTTTCTATGCTGTGAAACATGGACACTCATCAGATTAGTCTAATGCCCGTCGGTGTTGGACAACGCCGACTCATATGATTACATTGAACTGTAGTTTCTTTAAATTATTATCAGTGTCAACCTGTCTGAATCAGTGTCCGTACTTCATTTGTTTGTGTTTTTTTATTTATCTTGTAATTGCAATAGATGGTTGTTAATTGTGTTTGATTTGATTACTAGCTGCTCATATATGGTCGGATCTTCATTACCAGGATGTCAAGGGTAGACTAACTGGTAAGTTGTAATTGAAATTTTTTCCTGTACTTTGCATAGCTATATTCAATTATGATAATGGAGTATTATTCTTACTGTTAATTTAGTTTTAATTTTGAAACAATTTTTGTTGAACTTTTTGTTAGCTCTAAGGAAGAGTCAGAAGGAAGCGAGATTGGTGGTTCAAAAATTTTCTGGAATAAGTGATACTCATAATATCATACATGAACAACAGGGCGGTTTTGATCCATCTGATATAGAATCAGCCCTTATGAATCAGTGGAAATCTCTATTTGTTCATATGGAAAACATACTGGGTCATGAAAGCAGGCAACTTGTGAGTTTCTGTGCTATCTATCATATGAGCTTAATATTTCATATTTCAATATTTATTCTAACTTGATTTCCATTCCCATTTTAATTTCTTATCAAAGTTTCTGGTTTTTATATAAATAATTTTCGCACTATCCTTTTTTCATTCCGGGGGATCACATTGCTAAAAGAAAGCCTTGAATATTGCTTTCAAGGGTTTATATTCTGATTTTGCTGATAATTGCCATCAATTATGCTTGTTGCAACCTCAGTTGCGATACAGTCACAGACACATAAAAAACCTTAATGTACCTTAACCCTAATACTTTTGCTATTTTTTTGGCATACGGATCCCAGCCTCTGCGAAAGCCGTCTCTTAATATTTTTGGCTCGTATTATGTTATCATTATTGTTATGATATGTTTTGAACTTTGGCTTTACTGATTTATATTCTAGTTTGTTGTTTTCATGTTGTTCTCTAATGCTTTTGAGTAATTTCATTCTGCTGTTTTTAGGAATCAAGCTTCCAAAGACTAAAAGACTTGAGAGAGAACTGCAAGAATGATCTTGAGTCGATTAATAACAGCAACTCTGGCAATCAGTAGTATTTAGATGCATTTTATGATTGTAAGATTACTTTGCACACCAGTACATTAGTTCCGAGTTTCAATTCATATGAATATGTTGATTTTTACTGTATCATTTGTGAATTTTGTGTTTGTAGAATACCTGGAAGTATTTGTGTAGATTTTTCATATCAGATTGGTTCTAGTATGAACAAAATCAACCTTCTTTGAAGTATAATGTTTCTGGGCTTTGTTGCGTGTTCCTAGAGGGACTAAACATTAAAGGATGATAATGCTGTTTTCTTTTCAAATTATTTGGTCCATGGGTTGTTTAATACCATATTTGGTTTCAATGACTTTTATTTTAAGCAACAAAGATTTTTGGACTGTCTTAAATGATAAGTGGTTCATTAGTTTGAACAAGAGGTGTGTTGGGTATGTGAATTTTTTCTGCAATGTCATCTTTAATCTTTATGCTGCAGAATGCATGTAGTAGTTCATTGGCTGTTAAACAGTTTCTATCAGAATTTCTTTTGATAGCAGTCATCAGAGATCACTCTTCTTCTCTGTTTAAGATGATCAGTCTCGTGGTCGTAGATTTCCCATTTCATGAGAGCGAATACCATTTGCCATGGGATATTTTATTTTAGCCATCGGCAGTCTTTCTCTTTGGAGATTATGTACCTGATTATACTCGATGATATAATGGAAATGTCAATTGCTCAACAGTATAATGATATGAAAATTTTGTTTTGTCTTTTGGCCAATCCACCAATATATTGCTTCATCCCTTCTCTGTCATACGGCAGCAGTGTAAACTTTTTATCCTTTACTATGTTGAATTAAACAATACAGGTTAAATAAATCATCTATTGTACTCTCTGATCTTACTGTTTGCTATGAATGGGATATTTTCCAGTGAAAAAAAGGATACCTAATTGGTATAGTTCAGTTCAGTTGACACCACATGTTGAGCTTGGAAGTGGAAGGACTAAAGTTCGATTTTCAAATAACACATCTTAAGAGAGGAGCGAAAGCGAAGAGCTTTAGGTGTAGTCAAAATGTTAAAGCTTGTGAAGATACCTGGATTTCCACTTAGCAGTCAAAGTCCTTCGCTACAATTGTACGGCCAACATAGCCATACTCTCTCCGGTCACAATTATAAACAAAAAATAACTTGTTAGGTTTATTGAAAAAGTGACGTATCTAGTCAATAATATAGACTAGATACACTATTTTTTCAATAAATCTAAAAAATAATTTTTTTTACTTATAATAGTGACAGGAAGGAGTATTTTGGCTTCCAAGACTTTTTCTTCTACATGGATTCCTTTTCTACTAACAACCTCCCCTAGCTAAAAACGTCAAAATTAAACCACTTTAGATACTTCACACCTCCCTAACCCCCACCCCCCTACCCACACCCACATTCGACCGACACACCTCCTTCTAGCTAACCCAAGCCATTTTACTTGCCATTTTGCTTTTATCAACCGAAATACAACCCCACAAAAAGTTCATTTGTAATGGAAAAATAGCCTTTCTCATCGCTAAAGGAATCTTGAGGAAAGAAAGGTAGAAAACTGAAATTGAAGCCAACATGGAATTAATTAACCCCACTCTCCTACTCAAGCTAATATAACGGTTCCTCCAAGATAGATTCTTCTTTCAATGGCCTTAACCACCGGATCCCAAGTTGCTTCGAACAAAATCTATAAAATTGAAAAACTAAACCAAACTAAAAATTACCCAATTTTGTTTGGTTTGGATCAAAATATAATCCAAATCGGAGAAAAAGCGACCTTGTTCGATTTATGGTTTTTATTTTGAAAGTTAGTGAATTGATAATCTGACCTGAACCTCTTACTAATATTTAGTTTAAGGTCAGGCTCAAGAAAGATCCTCTCTTTCTCAGTTATTCTTTGTAAATAGTAAATACATAGGTTTTACACTTAAATAGCCAATTTGAACATTGTTTTAACGAAAACCAAACCGTTAGGTGGTGCAACGCTTGAAGTAGTAGTTGTTTGAAAGTGATGTCCACGTAGGAATCGACGTGTGAGGGTGTCAAAGAAGGTCCATATTGAATGGAGGAGCATGCCTGCTTATGCATGCTTAAACGTTGGAATCGAAACGCCAAATGTTATGAAAATAAAATATGGAGTGAAACTATAATTTAAAATTGTATCTACAGTATAATTTGAAGAGGACTAAAATGGCTGCAACGTGGATGAGGCATATACATTATGGTATTTCGTGAGCTCAAAGGGACAAATAGGATGCAATACTTGTCATCAATGTTGTACACGTAATTGATGACACAGTTGTAGTTCAACTAATATTTATGTTAAAAAATCCATATTAGATATGAGTTAGTTTAAACATGAATTTATAAGTAAGAGATGATCCTTAGCTTATAAGTCAATTTTATATGATTGAGTTAAATTTAACTCTTAATTTTAAGATTATATTAGAGTGTCTTATTTGGATGTGTTAAAAAATTTCACATTGAATGTGAGTTGACTTGAATATAAGTTTATAAAGTAATGCTAGATGTGAGTAGATAGACTGGTCTAAATATTGAGTTTATAAATAATAGACAACCGTCACCTTGCAAACCTATTGCTCCAGATATGCTACAATAATTTCACATCGCTTGATAATCGAAGTTAAGGGTAATTTAGATACAACGCCAACACCTTTCAAACGACTAAGACACCGTTTCTACAAGGGACAAAACTGTGACGGTTAACACTAAACAGACAATCTCTCGGAGATGTGAACTTGAGTTCGAATTAGAACACCTACTTGCAACAAAGTGGGACCAATGCAAAGTAGACACGTGTTAGAGTAGACAACCACTCAAATGATGAGGTTAAATGCATACGTGGCATATTTTAATAGGACAACCATAATGGAATAAAGGTGTTATTAAAGTTGACTAGGCAAAAGATTCATTGAAGAAAATTCCAGCACCACAAAGTGAGAGTATATAAATCAAGAAAGCTAACCCATGAGAATACAAGAGTGAGGCCACTCACAAAACTAAAGTGAGAGGTATCAATCCTTTCTCCTCATTCTCTCCTCTCTTTCCCAATCTTCCTCCTTTTCACACCCCCTTCATTTTCTTCTCTCTTTCTTACATCCCTCTTTCCAAATCCAACTTATCAAATTAATCACATTTCCCCCCTTCATTTTGTGTTACTCAAATCATCAAGAGCCCAAGGTTTTAATTTTTTTTTTATTGTTGTTAGTAACTTCAAATTTTACACACACCCAAAAAAAAATCATTTTTTTATACCTTTTTTTGGGAAAGCATGTCAACAGCTATAAATATATACAATAGCAACAAAAACATCACACATGGTTTCTTAGATCCATATAATGAAGAACTAATGAATGCACTTAAGCCTTTTTTCAAAAGTGATTCTTCAATAATCTCTTCTTCCACAAATGAACAATCACATTTTCCTTCAACTTCTTATTCACCATTTTCACCCAATTACTTCACCTACAAAACCCAAACAAGCTCAATTGGACTTAACCAACTCACCCCATCACAAATCCTTCAAATCCAAACCCAAATTCAAATCCCTCAAAAAAGCCATCTTTCTCAAAAGCCCGTTTCCATGAAGCACTTTTCTACTCCTTCAAAACCGATGAAACTCTACCGTGGAGTTAGACAACGTCATTGGGGAAAATGGGTCGCTGAAATAAGACTCCCAAGAAACCGTACTCGTCTCTGGTTAGGTACATTTGAAACAGCAGAGGAAGCAGCTTTTGCTTATGATAACGCAGCTTATAAGCTTAGAGGTGAATTTGCACGACTCAATTTTCCTCACATGAGTCATAATGAAAATTATAATCCTCTCCCTTCTTCCGTTGATTCAAAGCTTCAAGCAATTTGTGAAAGTTTAGCCATTTCTCAAAAACAGGGGAAACAGGGGAACAATGAAAAATCCTGTTCCTCTGTTGTTGAAGATGTAAAACCGGTTATTTGTGTTACTGAAAAACCGAAGGATGAATTGGTTTTTCACAAGTTTGAGGATTTTAAGGTTGATAATGAGAAGACAATGATTTCATCTATGTCTGATGAATGTTCAACTTGTTTGTCATCTCCAGAATCTGGTGTTACTTTCTTGGATTTTTCAGATTCTAGCCATTGGGATGAAGTGGAGAATTTTGGGTTGAAGAAGTATCCTTCTGTTGAAATTGATTGGGAAGCTTTATGAGTCATTGAAGTGATTTAGCATTACTCTGTTTTTTGGTTTTAGTATATGTTTCTGTATTGTGTAATTTTATTTGGGGTATGCTTATTTAGGGTATGTTATGGTGTCTTTGGCAGCATCTGCAATGAAGTTTTTGACATATGCAGATGTTTTTAATGAGACAATATGGAAATTTTAGGGCACTAAATTAGAGTGCAATCTTAGTTGTTACTATGGTCAAATCATGGTCTTCTTGATCTGCCGGTGTTTTTTTGTTCCTTGCATGATCATAGGAGTTTTTATTTGTGTATTGGTTATTTCTTGTTCAACTTAATTTTAAGCGTCTTTCCAAAATGTTGTCTCTCTCATAATTAGTAGTAGTATTTTTTTCCGATTAGCTATTCTATTTTACAATTTCAATCAATTATAGCTAATGATTAAATAAAAATGGAGAATCAAACTCGCATTCTTCACGTTGAAGAGTAACTTCTCTTTAGTTAGACATCACATAATTGATCTAAACATGCAACAAGTAATATATATAATGAAAATTTTGGAGTTTGGGGCGGGTCATAGCTCTGTCCAGTCCAAGCCATGAGGGGTTCCGTCCCTAAACATTAGAGCTGTCAAAATTGGAAAGCCCATTAGCCCACGGGCTTAGGCGGATCTGGCTTAAAATCTAGCTCAAATGCAATTGGACATTTCTAGCCCAATCCCATGTAACCCAAATAAAAAATGGATTAGGCCGGCTAGTCTATCGGACTTCGGACCGGCCCATTATAAAAAAATTATTTCATTTGAACTCAATATTTTAATTTAGGTGAGAGATATTTACTTTCTCGTATATGATAAAAAAATGTCATGCTAATAAGTGTTCTAAAAATATTATATAAAGAATCTATTAAAAAAAGATTGTCTTGAAAATTCAAATTAAACACATGTAAAAATAACAAATATATGACTTTTTATACAAATGTTATTATTTTTAACTACTTAAACAATATCCTGAAAGAGCACTTGTTAGCATTTTTTTAAAAAATAAACAATTGTTTTTAAAAAATTAAACTATGCTTATAAGGGAAATTACTACAAAATAGTGAGTTAGAGTGGACTGATGACAACAACAAAGTTGATTGGATACATGGGATGGGAGGACAATATTGCTACTCTATAAAAAGTGGCGTATTTATAAGGACTATAATATTTAAGTAAGTGAGTTTTAACTTTTAAGAGATCTATTTTTTTCTTTTGGATTTTCATCATTAATATTCGGTATACTGTATCGTTTAATCTAATTTAAAAATCAATTCCGATATCAAGTGGTTTCAATTCTTAAAAAAAAAAATCAAATATTTAACCAAAATTAAAACAAACTTTTCCACAAGGCGAGTTGTAGGAAATGTAGGATTCCAAAGCAGTTAGATCAAGATAATGTACTCCGCAATATAATACAAGAAATATGACACTCCATCTAATTCTATATATAAGAAAAATGTGTATATATAAAATTAACGCATCTAAATTATATTGTAATTTAGATACAACAATAACATGTGATTCTATTTGTTTACTTAAATTGTGAAACTTCAAGGATGGAGCCATAATTCAGTCTAAATTGAATATAAAATGGCAAAATGAGTATAAAAAAAAAAAGAAAGAAAGAAAGAAAGAAGGAAGCTCTATCTTATCGTGTGGGGTTGAGATAAGGAATATGGAAGACCGTCTCTTCTCCATTTGTGGTGCAAATAATAAATAAAGAACAACAAGAAGAATAAAATCATAAATCAAAAACCAAAAACCAAATCCATATTCATATTCTTCATTCCCATTCACCACACAAAGACAAAGTTAACGCTTCCAAATTAAAAGGATGATAATGTTCTAGGCTGAAAACAAAGGCCCACAAAATAAAAACAAAATATCCTTCATCATTGCATTGGGGCCATACATGACCATACCATCACCATCACGAATCCTACTCATAATTGTATACATAATTAGTGAGATTAAGACGGTTCGATTCAGATTAAACGGTTTATATTTAAAAATTAAATTTTTTATTTTTAAAATATTAAAATTGAATTTAAATTTAATCAAATGACTCTGATGCATTGACCGTATCATAGTGATTGCACTGAATCCATTTTCCTCTTATTAAAAATCCGAGTTGCTCATTGTAAAGAACCTCGTGAATATACATTTTTGTATTTCAACTGTTAATCGAAATATATTAAAACAATTACAACAGTTTATTTGAAATCAAAGCAAGTATATCTTATATCCTATAATAAGTATAGCATATAATCTAGAGTGCATTTAATCTGCTAAAAAACAAGAGACTGGACTGAACAATTTTTTTTGTACATTGTTTAATTCAAAAAGTGTTTATGTTACTGGACAAACCACAACACAACTGTTTATCCTTAGTATAACTGTAAAAAAATAGTAGGAAAATACCTATTTTATTTTCGAATATAAAAAATATTCTCTCTATCGCTCTCTAATGCATTTTTGTTCAGTTGGATTATGTTATTCTGTCATATACTATATTGTTCGGTTCAGTAGCAACTATTTTACAAATCAAATCCACCCTAAATCTCAATTCCATGAGTTTTATACCTAGACACCATCCTCTTGTGTTATTTTTTTGTTCTATTAGAAGAAGAAGAAGAAGAAGAATCTAAGCCTCTCTTTCTTTATTAACCTCTCTATATTTCTCACCCCTGTCCTCAAAATTATACTATGTCTTTTTGAAATTCCTAACTTTTACTCAAATTCAATCTTTTTGAATATATTGTCCAAAAGCAAATGTGAACGAGATTTTGAATATTGCAAATTGCATCTTCTTCGATCAAGTTGGTAAAAAGAATTCCGTGAAGAAGGGTTAAAGCTTACATGGCATAGTCATTGCAGCTGCTTTGTTTAATCATTTTGCCTTTAACGACGTGGCTTTGCATGCGTCCTTTAAATGCATGCTGGTGGCATGACATGACACAACCAGTTACGAATCTTCTTTTTCATAAATCTAATCTTATGCCACCAATTTAGCAAAACAACGATTTTAGGAGAATCACGCAGTCAAGAATTAAGAAAGTATTGTGGTTGGACCCATATTATACTCCTTTTAATCTCAAATATAAGTAACAATATTCACTTCTTTTTTTCTTCACAATTTCATTAAATCACTCCTTTTAAGATAGTATGCTTCGATCGGAAGTCTCTCAATTTAGTTCCAAATAAAGAGAGAGCATAGGTAAAGAAAGGGAATTGTGGATTTAGTGTTGTTGAGAGAGAAACTATTTGAGAGAAGGCGAAGAAAAATGTTCTAGGTTTAGAGTAAGAAAAAATAATTCTTAAAAAGAAAGAAGCGTTATTATGGACAACATCTATAATAGCGCTTGACCAAAAAGTGTTAAGCGTAAGTGTCAACTTTTTAATAACACTTAACCTAAAAACACCACTAAATAGACGCTAGTGAGTGTCAAAGTTATAGTAGTGTGACATCCTCTGACCCTAGTGCTATGAACAAGCTTTTAAGAGTTGAATTTTTAAGTCTCACACATTGCCAAAATTTTGGAGGTGTGCAAGTGCAATGTAAATACTTTCTTCGGTCACATTTATAAGCAAATTTGTCTTTTTTGGTACATTGAAAAAAGGATGTATGTAGTCTGTAATATAGGTCACATGCACTCAATTTTCAATGTACCAAAAAAGTTAAATTTGGTTATAAATGTGACCGGAGGGAGTATATGTGTCCGGAAAGATGAATTTAGATATATTTGAGTATGTTAAACTCTAACATAAGTTAGGTATTTTAGTTAATTCACAGTATTTGTGAGGCTATAAATCCAATTATAGAGGTACATATAGCATTTCCCCTTTCGAAATTATGAGAAGAATATATATATATATATATTTTGAATCAACGAAGGGATCAGTATTTGGTTGATGGGCCTACCTTACAATTAGTGTGGAACTTAAGTGTTTAGTCTATACACAAAAATATTGTATCTTAGATTTTTAAGTTTATTATTCAACATTAAGTTCTTGTTTGCATATTCTAATTTATAATAAGTACATTTAAAATGTTTGTTAAATACTTAAAGTAGAGTTTATATTGGTCTACAAACTTGTTAGGGGTATGAGATATAATTTGGTGGTTGAGGTATAATTTGAGGGGTATGAGATATAAAATCTGTTTTCAACCATGTCTTTTTCATCAATGTCCAAAATGAGAGGTTCAGGATCAGCCCAATAGTGAAATAGTTCAAAGTTAGAAACTTTTTTCCTACCACAACAATTATACCTTTACCCTTACAAATTATTATTTTTTCAATCTTAACCTTTATTTTTATTGTTAGAAAAATTTTACTCTTTATTATTTCAGTTTAAAAGAAATTTGACTTACGGTGACAGATGAAACTGTCACTAAAAGTAAAAAATCTGTAACTAGACCTCACGTGCACCAATTCCGTTACTCTTTTGTAAAGCATTTCGGTTAAATATTGCTTACCGGAAAATTTTATTTAGGATTACCGGTATACTAATTTAAACACAAGAAATTTGACTTATAGTAACAGACAAAACTGTCACTAAAAGCAAAAAATCTGTAGATAGACCTCACTTACACCAATACCGGTACTCTTTTTCAAAGTATTCTGATTCAATATTGTTTATCGGAACACTTTATTTAGAATTACCGGTATACTAATTTAAACATAAGAAATGTGACTTATAGTGACAGACAAAACTGTCACTAAAAGTCAAAAATATGTAGATAGATCTCATTTGCATCAATACCGATACTCTTTTTCAAATTATTCCGGTTTATTATTTTTACCGGAACACCTTATTCTTGAAAGTAAGCTGGTTCGTTATTTAAAATTAAATTTAACTTTTAGTGACAGTTTTGTCTGTCACTATAAATCAAATTTCTTTTTAAATCAAATAACAAACGGTAAAATTATCCTAAAAAAAAAAAAAAAAGGTAAAACTGGAAAATAAATTAATTTGTAGGGGTAGAGTTAGAGATATAATCGTAAGGGTAGAAAAATTCTCAAAGTTAGTGTAGTGGAGAAAACACTAAAAGTTGGGCCATTGTTTTGATTAAGGCCCGTATAAAATTGAGTGCACACTTATTATGTATGTGGAATTATTACTTGTGAATTTTTTCCCCTACACCTCTCTCGTGCCTCTTTCGAATTTTTAAAAATATTCGTTTTAAATTGTAGTATCCAAACTACATTTTATAAGTTTTTTTTCTAGAATTTGAGTGCCTCCTATACATAGTTTAGAATCCCCTCCTAGCAATTTTAAATTTTAGGATCATACACCTTTTATTTAGTTATTTATATATATATATATATATATATATATATATTTTTATGCAAACAACTCATAAAATATAACTTATAGATTTTTATTAAAATAATTAATGCAATAAATAACTCAAAAAACTACTACTAAAAGGGACAACCAATCTAAATAAAAACACACACACACACACAGGAGTGAGTAATTTTTCATTTTAAATATCATTTTAAAATCTCAATAAAATGTTGATTATTCTTTTCTTTTCTTTTCCCTATATATTATATTATATCATTTTATTTTATTTTGACATATAACCAAAAAAACAATAGTTTATTTTTTTTATAAAATATCCTTAATTAGTATTCATATATCCTTTTCAAATTCTTATAAATAATATAAATGAGTAAAAATTAATTTAAAAAAGAACATAATATTTTTTATAGTTATTATCAAAATATTTTGTATAAAATATCTTTGTTGAAAAAATAATACTTTTATATATATAATCTATAAAGGAGTGCAACTCAATTAGTTAACGACTTTACCCGTTTCTAGTAATATATCTGATTCAATTTACATCAAAACACAGTGATAAATTGAAGAAAAAGTTGAAGAGATGAGTATATATTTTAATGTTGACAATGATATTAAGCCATGTGGAAGTCCATCATTCCGATCTGGACCTTAGTAGGAAAGTTCCCATTTTGTCACATATATAACTGTTTCCGTTAAAAAATGGTTGAGATAATCAAGTTGGATTGAGATATATGTATATCAATTAAGTATTAACGAAAGTAAGATATAAAGTTGAAATAAAAAGGAGTTTTTCTTTTTATCACTTATCAAATATGATCCATATAATCCATATGCAGCATACTTTTTGCACTATAATATAAGTGGCAAAAGCCTATTCAAGAGGATGGAAAAGGAAAATAATGTTAAGAGAACAATTTAATGCATCTAGACCCTCCCTATCGGTAGAGATGACTACGATTTGATCCCCACAACTGCAATCGGAAAGGGATTGAAACCACTTAATGTTAGAACTGATTTCCGAACCAGATTAAGCCGTCACTTGCTGACTTTAAGAGAATCAGAGTTCAAATCATGGCTGAAAAATTATTGATTAAATTTTATTTATTTTTGGGCCATATTTAGAATGACCAGAATCTCCTTCTTCTAAATATAGATCAAAATATTAAGATAACAAAAGAGACGCTACAAAAATTATTGTTTTGTTTTTGTTGCACGAGAGAAAAATATTTATCGCTCGCATAATAATAGAATGCACATAAATGGTAATTAGGTGGTTAGATATTTAATTTTTAACTCTTGCGGATAGAAATAACTTAATTGGAAGTTAATCATCACTAACATAAAAAAAAACTTTGTACAAAAATGAAAATATCATTATCATAAATGTCAATCAACGTTGTAAGGGTGATATGGCTCACAATGTGCGATAAAATTGGAGTGAAAGACCTCCCTCCCCCGGCCCCTATGGTGGTTTTGAGATAAAGCCAAATTGATGTGATTGTTAGCAATTTGTTTTTTTGTTTTTCTATACAAAGAAAGAACAATTATAGAGACATAGTAGTTTAGAGTAGTATTTAAATGTCATCTCTCAAATGGTAAAATATCCCCATACAACATCAAATATTGAAGTTTTGACCACATGTTTAAGATAGATGAACTTGTTATCACATGTGAAAGTAATAATTTGATAGTGAATGAATGGTTATTAGATATGAAGTAGGAGTAGACTTTCAATCAGATTCATATGCTAGCTAAGCTAAGCTAGGTGATAAGATTTGATCTTTTAGGCTATTAAAGGCAAATCAAGATAAATTCTAATATTCATGTTACAAATAAAGGAATGAAGTGCAAACTATGCAACGATAGTGGGGTTCATAATCCATTCATCACCTTGTTAATTTTTCTAACATTATTAATTTGAAAAGTCCTAATCTATATGAGTCACAAAGCTAAAGAAGCTAGTATTCCATATTCAGTTGATACCAAAACCACTCTTTTTTGGTAATATATCTTCGAGATTCAATTATTCAAACATCATTGACATTGATGCCATTCTTTTCGAGAGAAAAATATCCCCTATTTTATTCTTGTGAATAATTTTTTTTTCTTTCTTTCTACATAACTATTTTTTATAAGCGTTTTAAACTCTTAATTTATACCGAGAACATTATATGAGCAATTATATTGTAAGTTGTCGATCAAAGAAATCCACTTTAAAAGCATAACAAGGTCCAAATGCAAAAAATGTATTTTTTATTGGACATAACAAAATCAACAACCCATCATATAATCCCTTCAAAAATACAGTCCAACACATATATTAATCAATTTAATAGGATTTATTAATATTATATTATAATTTATAGTATTAATAATAATTCACAAATAATTGAGCATGCCAGTTCATAATTGATTAATTAAAATAGTTAAGCTAACATTTTAAAATTAAGAAGACTAACATATTTAATTCAAAATATTAAATAACCAAACTAAAAGACGTACGCATGTATTTTATTTTTTTTGTTGAAGCAAAAAGATGCATGTCTTGAAAGAAGACTAAATTACAATATTATAGTCATTATCAACAAATGTTAGTATTTTTGTCTGAACCTTTTATTTGTTCCTTAAATAAAATGGACCATAAATAATTTAGAATTTGATAATGAGGCAAAATCCAATAATATATTTATTTATATGTTTTGAATGATTTTTTTTTTTTGGGACTAAATTGAATGATTTTATTTTATTTTAAAAACCACTTTTAAAATTTCAAGAAAATCTGAATTTTGTGTGGGGGCAAATTGCCCTATAATGGCTGAGGTGTCTCTATAAGTGTTTTTAATTAACCGAAAGTGTAACGGCGGTTGATTGTGGCAGTTATTACGGTTCCAAATTCTAATATACTATACCCACTTCAAAGCATCAAAGAATAAGAATATGTCTGGTGTGGCTAAATGAAAGCTACATGATCCAGGCTACTCCCTACGTCCCAAATTGATTGACACATTTGACTATATTGTACTATTTATACATATTATTTTGACCATATTTTTGTACTAATAAATAAAAATAAATATTAGCATATAAGATGTTGTTGGATTCGTCTCGATGCGAATTTTTAAAATATCAAATTTTTATAATTTTTACTATAATACAATTAAAAATATTAATCATCAAAGTTATGTATCGGCATGCGTGAAACAGTCAACTGTGTCAATCAATTTGGGACGGAGGGAGTACATTATAATTTGAGTGTGGAAAATAAATTATCATCGGTATAATAAAAGTCTAAGGGATTAAATTACACTGATGACTGATTTAATATTTGAGTAATGTTATTTAACATTTGAGTAATGTTATATCATTCAATAATATTTTAATGAATACATATTTTATAAAATTTACCGTTAGATTCAAATTTTATATCATATAGGAGTAGATCATTTATATTAAGTTTTACAAAAATTTAAAATCGTTTGATATGTTATTGAGACGGATCAGAATTAACGATATTCAATAAAAACGCAAAAAATCGTTAATCTTGATTGGTTTCTAGATTAAGTAAACCTAAAAAGTAATTTGATTCTTATATTAACGACTAGAGAAAGTATTTATGACCCTATTTAGGAAGACCAATAAGCTAAAAAGCTTATAAGCTAAAAACTCTGTTTGATAACAAGTTTTTAAAAAAAAAAGCTTATTGCTTATTTTTCAAACGCTATTTCAAGTAGCTTATGAGCTTATAATCATTTTACAAACAATATATCATATATCAAATATGATTTTATTTATTTATTATATATTGGATTTGCATTTGAAGCTAAAAATGTTTTATTTGTTTATTTTTATTATTAGGTTGGCATTTAAAACATGTTTTGATAAAGTTGCATTGTCTTAATCATGCAAGCTTCTCAAGAAATCAAAGGAAATTAGTATCAAATATTTTTATTCCAAATGGGTGGAAGATATAAGTGTCAAATGAGGTTAATTAGCTTGTTTAGTTTAGATACGTACGTCAAACGAGATATTAATAGTATCAGTTCTTATGCCAATTGGGTTGAAGATAATAATATTTAGTATAATAACTAGCTAGCAAAGGAGAGGAAGAAGATAAGGCGCACAGTTAGAAGAAGATCATGCAAGTTAGAATAAATTCTTGACAAAATTGGGTTTCAGAATTTGATACATTTCTTAATCAAATCATTTTAACACATTTCAATTAAACATGTGATGTGAGGACATGACTCAATTGGATATCTGTTTGTTTACCACACGTTTGTTTGTAACCGTTGGTTACTATAACATAAAACAAGATAATTCACAACTTGCAGGATAAAATTCAAAAGAATAATACAATGATTTTTTTTATCAAATTACAGTGACTAAAATTAAAATATACTATATTTGCAAAAAAAAAAAAAAAAAACTACAGGTATATTTAAACGTTATTTTTAACCCATGCAGTTTTCTTCATCTCTCTTGTAAAAAATGTTTGAATTGCATAATTTTCAAAAAGAAAATAAAATAACATTATTTATTATAAAAAAAGTATCTATTTTAATTTCTTCTTAATTATGTTGGGTGTTAAGTAGGAGTGGTTAAATTCCACATCAATTACATATGGAAATAATGAATTTATAAGAGAGAGGATCAATTAATCTACTATCTTAAGATATATATGGAAATAATGAATTTATAAGAAAGGGGATCAATTAGTCTACTATCATAAAATTTTGAGTTGAGATGTAGGGTCTCCTTCTCATGCTCATGGAACATTTGACTCGGCGTTTCTCCCAAAATTCCCAACAAGTTGCATTAGAGCCATGGTGCGTGGGATGTGGGAACCTACACTTGAGGGGAGATTCTTGAGTTTTATTTGAAGAATGTTGAATTTATAGAAGTGACCCATTAGCCTAATGTTTTAAATTTTTGTTAGAGATGTGACGTCTATTTTATAATCTTAAAGTCACATTTGACTGTCACAATGATGTTAAGATATACCAAAAAATTAATATATACTCCCTCCGGTCTCATATATAAGAAACAAAAAAAAAATTTACAAAGTCTTAAATATAAGAAAAAGTTACTACAATCATTATATTTATTTTGAATATTCCAATTTTATCCTTTGTTTTACTTTTCCCCATAATAAATAATAATTTAATTTAAACAAAAAGTAAGGGTAAAAGTGGAAATAACATGTTTTTCCTAATCATTTACTCCACTTTCTTAAAAGGTGTGCTTTTTTTTTTTCTTTCTTATATATGAGACCGGAGGAAGTATATATATAAACATGATCATTGGGTACTCATATATGAATTTAGTTAAGTGGAAATAGTCCAACTCAAAATACTATTCCATTAAAGAGGAGTTTTTTTTTTTTTTTTTTTTTAAAATAAAATAAAAGTGGAGATAGTTTAATATCACAATTAGAATTTTTGTATACTTAATGTGAAACTTCTAACATTGTTATCCGATCCTATTAAAAAATATAAACAATTACTTATATTAAAATCAAATAACTTAAACAAGATAATATTTTATTACATTAATAATGTACTTCCTTGTTCCTTCCTACCAATTATCACATAATAATATCGACCAAAAAAAATAAACATTTGCGGACAATACCCAACTATATATATGGACAAAAGCTAGTTAAAAATTCATAAATAATCATTATGGTCCTTTCAATTAGCTGTCAACCAATATCATTATGGTATTTTAGTTTTTGGTCAAGCCGCTTTAAGATTCAAAGCCCTTTGTTTCTTTCTGTTTTGCTCGTTTTTCTTACAAATATATTGGAGGAGTACTCTTAATCATGATCAAGTGAGTTCTCGTTTCTTAATGGTCAAAAGGTGGATCTCACTGTGGGCCGACACACGAAGTCTACTCGCTTCTCACCCGTAAATGGATTACCGTTTCCATTCCTTTTTTTTTTTTTTTGACAGAATAAGCTTATAGCATTTCATTAATAATCAAATCCTGGATACATGTAGGGATATCAGTATGAATACGGAAACTAGCTAGAGATGGGGCCACTTTTGCTAAATTGTGAGCAACCCCATTTGCTTGCCTCCTAATAAACTCAACATGCGAGTTTGTAAAATAAGAGTTAAAAACATGTTTACAATCTTTTATAATATCTCCAAACACAGATTCATCTATCATGTTGTTGTTAAACTTGTCCACCACGCGTTTGGAGTCAAGTTCAAACACCACACTGTTAAGGTGGAGATCTTTCACCCATTTCAACGCACTGAGTAATCCTAAAGCTTCACCAGTATCAACATCAAGAATAGGTGAGTACCACTCTGTTTTAGCTAGAACAAATTGGCCTTGATCGTCCCGAATACATACACCGATGCCAACTTTGTTTCTCGATCTTGAAAAGGAAGCATCGACATTGCATTTCCAGGTGCCTACATCCGGTCTTGTCCATTCAAATCTTTGTGGACTATGTTGCTGATTATTATACATGTCACGCACTTCTCTCGCATTCCTCCAACCTGTTAGGAGCGAGTTTGCACGTTCACAAACAACAGTCCTAAGCACTCTCTCATTTCGCCATATCACATCATTTCTTTGTTTCCAAATGGACCACATGACGCACGCAAACACAGCCCTGCTGTCTTCATTAAGCTGAAGCATAATATTAAAAACATTCTCCTTAACAGAAATTGTCAGGTCCCGGTGTTGCATGATGCTACTCCATAATCCCATCTGTTGCCAACAATTTATGCTATTCTGACAGGAAAAAAATAAATGATTACTATCTTCGTCACCTGCATCACAAAGAACACAATTAATTGGACAAGTAACGCCACGGTCATGCAATCTTGCTCTCGTAGGCAGACAATTACGACAGATTCGCCACATAAATTTTTTTATTTTTGGAGGCATTTGAGTTTGCCAAATAAGATGCCATTTTCCTTCAACACAGTGTTGGCCTCTCCCAGGAATTGTGCTTATACAGAAACGGTACGCACTTTTGACTGTGTAGAGACCATTTTTCTCATGATGCCAAGTGATTTTATCGTTCTGGACCGACTCAAGAAGATGTGTATGCAGAATTTTATCAGCTATATCATCATTTACTAAACTGCGTATTAGACCTAAATCCCATTCCTTCGCATTATGATGTAGCAGATCTGCTACTGTCAAATTATTCAATTGCGAATCAATATTATCCGGCTTTTTGATAGAAGTCCCGTCAAAGAGTCAATTTTGATCCCAGAGAGAGATGTTATGTCCTGTTCCTATACTCCATTTATGTCCACCTTTCACAACAAATTTAGAACTCCATATGCTGCGCCACACATAACTTGGATTATGTCCTATGCTGGATTCCAGGAAGTCACTATGTGGAAAATATTTAGCTTTGAAAAGTTTAGCGACAAGAGTGTCTGGTTTGGATATCAAGTTCCAGGCCTGTTTACCGAGCATAGCATGATTAAAGGCACCCAAGCTTTTAAAACCCATACCTCCATCCTGTTTATGTACACTTAGTCGCTCCCAAGACATCCAACGTATTCCTTTCGATTGTGCTCTATTATGTCCCCACCAGAAGGAGTTTAACATCTTTTCAATATCATCAATAACAGAGGAAGGAATAAGAAAGATACTCATTATGTAGGAAGGGATAGTCTGAAGCACCGACTTGATAAGAACTTCTCGGCCTGCTTGAGACAAGCATTTACTACTCCAAGAATTGATCTTTTTCCAAATTCTGTCTTTGATGAAGCTAAAAGTTGATTTTCCGCTCCTGCCAATCATGGAAGGAAGTCCAAGATATTTGCCCGTTCCTAAAACTTGTTGAACTCCTAAGATGTTAACAATGGAATTTTGAACGGAATCCGGGACGTTTCTGCTGCAAAATAATTCTGATTTTTGCAGATTAATAGACTGGCCAGACGCGGCTTCATAGATAGTTAGGATATTTTTCATGTTGAGAGCTTCCTTGTCAGTTGCTCGAAAGAAAAGAAAACAATCATCAGCGAACAATAGATGAGATATAATTGGTGCATTTTTACAAATTTTTACACCATGAATATCTCCTTTGAGTTCTGCCAGTCTGATCAAAGAGGAGAGTCCTTCAGCACAAATAATGAAGAGATAAGGCGACAGAGGATCGCCTTGCCGCAGCCCTCTACCTGGAATAATGGGTCCAACCTGGTTACCATTGAACAAAACAGAATAATCAACCGTTTCAACGCAAAGCATGATCCATTTTATCCATTGATTTGAAAAACCCATCTTGACCATGATGTCATGAAGATACTCCCAATCAATTCTGTCATAGGCTTTACTGATGTCGAGCTTGAGAGCTACCTCTCCTTTCCTGCCTCTTGTTTTAGATTTCATAAAATGGACTAACTCAATGGCAGCCATGGCGTTATCAAGGATAGACCTGTCCGGAACAAAAGCAGATTGGTTTTCTGATATACATTTGTTGAGCACTTTCTTGAGTCTATTCGCAAGCACTTTAGAAACTATTTTGTATAGAACATTGCAAAGTGCTATTGGTCTCCAATCCTTCATGGAGGTTTGTGAATCCCCTTTCGGTATTAACGTTATATTTGTAGAGTTTAGGTTTGGTGGGAACATGCCAGACTCTAGCCAAAAGCATGCTGCGGTAAAAATATCATGGCTGCATATATCCCAAAAATGTTGGTAGAATTTAGGATTGAAACCGTCCGGTCCCGGACATTTATCTGCTTGCATAGAGAAAACTGCAACTTTGAACTCTTCGATGTTGAAAGGGCCAGTTAGAAGCTCATTATCATCTCTAGTAATTGAACAAGGTACTGCATCAATCACTAAATCCTTCTCACCAAACTTCTTTTGAAATAACTCAACAAAATAATTATGGGCAATGCCTTTCATGCCATCCAAATCATGACACAAAACTCCATTAGCATCCTCCAAATAATTAATTTGATTGACTTGTTTTCTAGAAGTTGCCGCAACATGAAAAAATCGAGTATTTAAGTCCCCTTCCCTGTACCAGAAAGTCTTGGCTCTTTGTCTCCAATACATGTCATCTTTCACAAGAAGAGTGTCCAGCCTTTTCCTAAGAGCATTGAAATAATTTATGTTTGAATGATTTATCTGTAATCGTGCTCTTTCTAGCTTTTTCTTGCACTTCTCAATTTCTTTCCTCGTCTTGTTGCAGTTGTCCTTACTCCAGCTTGTAAGATCGGATGCACAATCGTCAAGTTTGCGAGTAATAGTCGTGTTGCCATAAGTTTCCCAATGCTGCTTCACAAAAGTGTCAAATTCTGGCTCTGCGAACCATGCGTTTTCAAATTTGAACTGCTTCAGATGCCTGTGTTGGATTGGCTTCGGATCACACTCAAGGAGGAGGGGGTAATGATCTGACGCTGTTGCTGTAAGGCATTCGACTGTAGCATATTGAAACATATTGCACCATATATCGTTAGCCATTGCCCGGTCTAGCTTTTCTTCAACTGCACGTTCAGTTCCGAGGCTTTTGAACCATGTAAAAGGATAACCTTTCCAGTGAATATCTACTAAACCACTGTCCGACACCGCTTCTCGGAAGCCATTTATTAACCATTGCGGTCTCTGTGATCGTCCTTGTTTTTCATCTGAGGAAAGAATGTCATTAAAATCTCCTATAATGCACCATGGTAACTGAGAAGCATTAAAGAGTTGTCTCAGGAAATTCCAAGAGTCTCTCCTCCTACTTCCTTCTGGATACCCGTAAAAACCTGTTAACCTCCACTTGCCTCGTTGTAAATCGTCTACCTCAATGTCTATGTGATTCAAAGAATAGTTAGTGATAGAACAATTAACCACTTTCCTCCACATAACAGCCACTCCTCCACCTCTTCCATCTCTATCAACAGTAAAACAATAATCATACTCCAAAGCATAACGTAAATTTTCAATCTTATTCAAATGAGTCATAGTCTCATACAGTATTATTATGTCCGGTTTATAACTTCGGACTAGGAACTTAAGATTTGGAACTGTGCTCGGGCTTCCTAAACCCCGACAGTTCCAACTAATGCAACTCATTTTGTTAGGCAGACCTGCTTTTCAGGTCCTGCCTTTACATTTTTAACAAAAAATAAAGGGTTATTGTGTACAGAAGTTGTGTCTCCTCCATTCACTGCCCCTTTGAGATTTCCTACAGCCTGCATATCATTAGCATTCATCATTTCAGTGTCCTCATTTCCAGCTATAATGTTCGCTTCTTCACCTTCCATTCGCAGCCTCTTCTTTGGTGCAGTAACCAACCCATTGTTCTTCAAGATCAGATTGTTGTTAGCAGCAGATTGAGTCCCAAGACGCATAGCTTCAGCAGAAAGAATGGACAACTGCTTACTTATGTTGTCTGGAACTTGAATGGTGCGAGTCTGAGTTGGAGCATAACTAATCGGGCCTATTGATTCGAGCATAACCGGAGCTTTGACAAAGAATTGTTCCCCGTTGCTTATGATCTCCTGTACGGCTCTGACATTATCAGCAACAATAAGACCATTGGTTGGAGCCTCTGGCGTATTAGTAACAGTAGACCCTGCAGGATGTCGATCTTTCTGCGTTTTGAGATATAGAGGTGTCCAGTACATCCCTGAGTTGTCAGTGTTAGTCCCCTCATTAGCCTTTTCTGCGGAGAACACAAACTCCTTTGTTGCAAAGTTAAGACCAATTTTGACACGTCCAAATAAGGAATGCTTCCAGCCATCTCCCCTTTGTTCAAAACTCTGACTGTTTCTGCCTCTTGTATCATTCAGTCCATTTCTGAGCCATTTATTTGCATTTGTTGCTCCCCCCAAGTTGTTATTCTCAGCCCTCAAAAAACTTCCCCACTGTTTGTCACCTTCCACAAATCCTGGTTCATGCTTCTTGCTGCAAGAGTTTTCTGTATGTCCCAGGATACCGCACACAAAACAGAAATTTCCCAGTTTTTCATACTTGAAAATTACCTTGACAGCTTCTCCTTGATCCCTTTCAAAAGTCCAGGCCTTTTTCAGGGGCAAATGAGTGTTTACAGCCACTCTTAGTCTCATGTATTTTCGCCAGGGGCTGAAATTATTAGTATCATCATATTTGATAGAGTCACCAAGATGACTACCAATCAACAGTCCGATTTGCTCGTGCATGAATCCAAAGGGCAGCTGATGGACTTGCACCCAGATGTCTGTCTTATCAAGTGGCACCGTGGTTGGATCCTCGCCAAAAGCAAGCTTTCTCAGCACCAGCATAAAGTTCTCAAACAGCCATGGCCCCCCTTGGAAGACTCTCTCCATGTCCCATTGATGATAGAATTGGAACATAAAGCGATTCTCATCAATAGCAGTGATAGTTACTTGTTGACTTGGTTGCCACAGAGAAGCTAATCTGGCTTTCATGGTGCCGAAACGGATGGGTTTGTTAATCAGCAGTTTACCAACAAGGCAACACTCAAGGAGTTCAGCAGGAGACAAGTTTTTTGTGTTGGCAGTGGTATTGTTATTTCCCATTGTTTCATGAATATTGAGATTCTCCATTTCAATAAAAAACACAGACAAGCAGAGAAAAAGGAAAGTTATGGGTGTAGTTGGCAAGATCATGAAATTGGTGTGTGGAGATGAACTAAGAGACACCATTATATATACCCTATAGAAGCAAGCCTTCCGTCCCATAAAATCCTCCATCCAATTAATCTGATATAATAATATCCTAATATACTGGGCTCTGAGTAGTTGACTAGGATCATTGGGAATAATATCAATTAAGTAGAGATCTTCTATTACTAGCATGTTGGGATAGCTTACCCTTAACTCTCTCACCTTTGAACGTGTAGCCTTGTTCAAATTAGAGACTTCTGGGTCCACACTTGCTTCACCACTTCCACATATTAAAAATCCAATCACTAACCATAATTCCACAAATATCCATTTGCAGAAAATCTGGATCTTTATTAGAGCACAATTTGGACAGCAACTCATTATAGCAGATACTACAGTTATGAATAAAGGCCTCTTAATCAAGCTAACATTCACCCTGATTGCATAACCCAACCCAAACGCATAATGGATACACGAATTTGGGGATTTTACAGGCGCAAATCTGGGGATTCTGATTATAGCAGACAGTTGGATCAAACAGAAATTACGGCAGAGGAACAGCTGACAACATAATTCAATAATCACCCCATTCAACCAAATCTCCACTTTCTCAAATCTGAATATTGGAAATAATGCTAGCATTAAGAGTAGATCAAAAAATAATCACCTGAGATACAGAACAGACATACGATCAGAATAGAATCTCTATTCAATCGAAAACAAACTCTCACATAAGGTTGTGATGGGATAGAAAATCCCAGCGAATCCTTAGGAGATACAGACGGCGGCACTAGAGACAGACGACGAAGTTAGACATCGACGACCTTGGCGTTACCGATCCAGCTTGCGTTATCGGCGGTGGCGTTTTACGTTACCAACGGCGGTGGTACAAATAATTGTCATTGTCATTGGTCTTATTAAATGGTGCAATTTAAGGAAGAAAAGAAAACTAAATTAATCAATTTTCAATATGTCACGATTTGTTAGTTAATTTTATCTTCTCCAGTTGTGATCGAAAGAAGACTGAAACCATTATAACAAATACAATAGTTTTACACTATATAATGTATAACTATTTTTTTTATATTAAAAGAAAAAACTATATTTTTTTTTGTCAAGTAGCGTAGTATAAAAAAAAAACATCTTTTTCTTTTGTTGATTGATCAATAAGTCATATTATATCTCATTTGATCAAATAATATCAATTGATTTAATTGTAAAACCAATTTATACATGATGCAAGACCAATCTAATCATTTGTGTGCTACACAATTAATTAATTATCATGAGCTTAACTCAGTTGGTAGAGATATCACACTATATGTATATGAGCTCGAGTTCAAACCCGGGACACTCCACTTATTCACCCTTAAGGTGGATTTTCTAGTCACTAGACTACTTGACAAAAAAAAACTAATTAATCACCGGAATATAATTTTTTTTTCTCTCTTTTTCGAAATGTCTTTTTTTTTTTTAAATACTGTGCAATTTTTTTAGAAACGTGAGGAGTAGTTAAAGTAGAGTCTGTGGTTAAAATATTCTTGTTACAAGTTAGGTTATTCTATCATTGCCAAATTTACATATATTAAATATTAAGAAGTTTAAAATAGTAAATTTATATTAAAACTTGTGCATTTTGTATTAAATATATAATTTTTTAATAAATTATCATTATTTTTCAATAAAAAATTACTATTTAATTGCTTTGATATGTGCAATATTGTACATATTAAACAAATCCTTGCAAGTTTAAATTAGATTTGGTCAAAATTAACAATAAAGGCTTAGGTCTAACTTAGTACTCAATCAATTTTAAATTGAGATAATTAATTATTAAAAAGAATTTTTCATATTATTTTTTCGTGTTACTATTTTATATGGGTTTAACTTGTTTATACAAAACCTTTAGATTAGGCGAGAGAATGGAAATGGAGTAAGAGTCCATTTGAATTTGACTTATGTTTATGTTTGACGTTATGAAAAGAGCCAATGCAATAAATAAATTTTTATGATAATTTAATTATAAGTTTTCACTAGCAAATTGTATCTTAATTTATAAGCTATTTTTTCATAAACTACCTTATAAAATTTATAATAATACATAAAAATTTATTTATTTGCATAGTTATTTCATATAAGCTAAAAAATAAGTCAATCTAAATGAGGTATAATTCCTCAATAAAAGTGACTTTTAAGATCATGGCTCTTAGAACATCTCTAATTAATAAGAGTAGCATAAATGTTTTTTAACAATAAAATATTAACTTAACACGTCACTTCACGTGAGATTTTAGAATTTATGGAAAAATTATTAATTTCATGCATTTAAAAGCATACAAGTGAGAGAATATATATGGAAGAAAAATAATATTTGTGAGTTAAGCAACGTCACTCATCGAAATAAAAAATGTAAGTATCATAAAATTGAATTGACACATAAACTTATTTAAAATTATAAAGTAGTATTTTATTATCGAATTGACACATAAACTCTTTATAATTTTCATTTTTTTTTTAAGAAGCTAAATTAGCCATCTAAATTAGCACTAAAGAGAACCGAACTTAAAATTTTAAGGAGGAACACACTCTCAGATCTCAAGTCAATATCAATACACCAACCCGGCCAAGTGAGTTTTTATAATTTCCACTTACCATTTCCATATGATCTCACATGATATGAAGGCATTTTCTTATTATTTGTCACTGTTAATTTTTCAACTATTTGACTAATCCAATTGTTTATAACCAAAAAAAGGTTAAATTAATATCCAATTGTTCATAATATTGCAATAGACAGTGACGTAGAGAATATTCAAGAGAGGATTCGGATCCTACGAAAAAACTGTAACTATTAATGTCATAATATGATTGTAGTAATTTTGTTTAACGTGATATAGCAAACAGTTTTCACCAATGGAGAATTTGTGGGTGGGTAAGTACATTGAATTCTCTACTATCAACTAATAACGAGTGAAGGATCTCTAGGGGGCAAGTAAATTATCTTTTATCACTTAATCTTTTAAGTAACTCATTTTATATTTTTGTCAAAAATTTATCGTAATTTAGCTTTAATAATCATTTTGATCTCTAAATAATTTAGCTGGAATGGATTGAAATTGCAACATATCTACAACTTAAGTTTGTATTTTATTGTTGTCAAAAAAAAGTTTGTATTTTATTGTTTCAAAAAAAAAAGTTTGTATTTTATTAGTCACTTTGCTATTTGAATATTTTTATGTGGTCAATATAATTCTTAAATGTGTTTTTTGTTCGTCAGATAAGTCCATAAAATTACTAAAAAAAAGTGACACTATCAATGTATTTGCAATTTGGACACATTATTTAGCGAGAGACAACACCTCATGTATTGAGAGACAAAAATGTTATTTGTTCTTTATCTTAATTTATATATTTTTTAGGGATAAATATGTTTCTGGTCCTTATAAATATTTCAAGTTTTGTTTTTAGTCCCTCTAAAAATTTTCTTCTACTTTTAGCCCCTTAAAAATTTTCAATTAACACTTTTAGTCCCTACTTTTAAATCAACTCATGTGTAGACTTCATATTTTTTAATCAACTTTTCAAGAAAAGTGTAGAATATTTTAACAAGCACTCACAAAAAAAATTAGATTTTTTTAACAAAACATGAATTATTAAGCACCAAAAATATAAAAATTTATATTTAATTTATGCTTTGTTAAAACATTCAAAAAAAAATTGGGAGAGATTCTTATAATATTTTAAACATTCATAAAAAAATTAAATAAAAAATATGAAGTTTATACATGAGTTGATTTACAAGTGGGGACTAAAAGTGTTAATTAAAAACTTTTGAGGGACTAAAAGTAGAAGAAAAATTTTAGAGGGACTAAAAACAAAACTTGGAATATTTATAAGGACCAGAAACATATTTATCCCTACTTTTTATTATTAAAAAATATTCTAGACCCCTATTAGATAAATTCCTAAATGTGTTCCTGCTTAGAGCCATACATTGTATAATAATATTTTCTTAGTTGTCACCTTTTACCAGATCAAGCATGATAATAGAAATATATATATTTTATCTGTTTGCTTTCATTTTTTATCCTTTCAAATAATTCCAAAGTCGTTTTCTTCGTCAATTGTTTAGTTTTTTTTTTTAAAAAAGCTTTTTCACATTTTATTTCATGAAAAAACAAAGCATAAATGTAAGAAAGTAAGTAGTACAATAATAGATGACTGGATTCTGTGTCAACGAATGAATTAAAACATAATATTAATTGGTCGTGGGCTTTATTTTATCACTGTTTCATGAAAACAATAATAGAAAAAGATGAAAGGTAGTACTTAGTTTGGTATGTCGACACATTTATATAATGATACTATGCTTTTTAAAAAAAGATGTCACCTTTTATATGTCTGTTTTTTGGTGTTGACATTTCAAGTAGTTCAACTTCAACCATTGGAATCATGTGCTAATTATAATTAATTAACAAAACAATTCAATTAATAATACAACCCATCCAAAAAACAAAATGTAATAATACAGTAAAACATTAAATTAATGTGAATTAATTTTTTATACCATGAGAAAATGTAGGCACAAATTATTGAAGTTGTATTAACATCACAATATTACCAATTCATGGATGTTAATTAGATGAACGTTTGATACGAGATATGTGCTCGTTTAACATGGTATCAAAGTCGGTTAAAAATGTTAATGTGAGGTTGATTATCGAAGTTGTGTTTATACTCTCATAATGACATATATATATATATATATATATATATATATATATATATATATATATATATATATATATATATATATATATATATATATATATATATATATATATATATATTGGATTAATTTGACATGGATATATTTAAGTTCCTGAGTTATATATTGGATTAATTTTTCTTACGGATAGTTAAATGTATATGGATATGTGTTTGGACAGTGATCCTTTGATCCATTGAAAAATACAAATTTTATAGAGATGAGAATTATATTTTACTCTTTAAAAATACTTAAATATGAAAATTTGACATGGATGGTGATTAAATATTACATCTAATTACATCTAACAACTTCATGGTACAAAACTTGTCAACAAAAAGACTAGATTATATTGTATAGTATACTGTATATCTTTAATCTAAAGTCTAAACTAATCCATTATATTAACTGCTTACAACATTATATTTGTATACTATTGTACCAAACCTAGCACATAAAACATGAGACATTGAATATGATATTTTCCCAGCTTGTGACTAGACGGCACCAATATTAATGTATTTGAATTCTCTCCAATTTTTCTCTTCTTTTTTAATCCAATAATTGGTAACTAAATCATAAAAAAGAAAAAGAAGAAGTGAATGAACGATTAAGATTATTACGACAGAGCAACATAAAACAAAAAAATTATAGAGTCTAATTAAAGTAAACAAACATTACACATCATTTGAGTGTAAGAATGAGCATAATAGCCGACCAAACCACCACATAGTTTTGTTCTTAAACGATCCATCATTTCATAGAACTTGGCACATGATAGAGTATAGATCTTTTTCTTTTTTCTTTCTTTTGTATACCATTCATTTATTTGCCCCGTCAACGTTTGTATTGTTCTTTAATTAATAAATATGCAGAGGAGAATTGAAAAGAGAAAAACAAAATAAAAGTAACAAATTACACGTGTTATGTCTAGCAAATTAAAGTGTATCGATCTTGTCCCTTCCCTAACTGCTAAGGTAAGTAGCTTCTTTGACGACCAAACACGTTGACAGCACGTCGGTTATCACTAACTCTTTGTCTTTCGGATGTTGTGGGGATGTTTCTTATTCATTGGGAAACACTTGAACACGGCCTTTTAGTAGGACTCGTTGCTCAAATTTGATAACGAACTTTTTCAAGTGTTATGTACGGTTGAGTTTCAAGTATGAGTGGTTAAGTCTCATATCGACTATCTATGAGAAGAATGTTAGATTTATAAGAGAGATGACCTATTAACCTAACACTACCTTAAAATTTTGGGTGGAGATGTGACGTCTCCCTCTCTTGTGGTCCTGGAGCATTGACCCATTGTTTCTCTCGAGTTTCCCCGAACTTCCCAATAAGTGGTATCAGAGCCTAGTTCGGCTTGGCAGGGGAGAGAGAGTGGATCTTGGTATTGGATCACCTATAGTATGTGGGGACTCACACTTAGGGGGGAGAATGTTGAGTTTCAAGTGTGAGCGGTTAAGTCTCACATCGACTATGTATGAGAAGAATGTTGGATTTATAAGAGAGGTGACCGATTAACCTAACGCCTTAAGGTTTTGGGTGGAGATGTGGCATCTCCCTCTCTTGTGGTCCTGGAGCATTGACCCATTGTTTCTCTCGAGCTCCCCCGGACTTCCCAACATGTACGTCTCTGATAGTAGAATAAATAAATGAATTAGGATTTCAATATCACTGTCAGCGGTATTTATAACTATTGTGTATGTCGATCTTAAAATTTTAAGTTTTAGAAGTTAAAAAACATACTGCCATCTGCGTGGAGTGTGCAGGACAGCTGCGCGGGACACAAGGCCGTTTCTTTTTCACCAGGTTCCGCATTTGTCATCTACGCGGGGCACACGGAAGGTTGCGCTGGGTGCAACATGTGATGTTGTAGATATATATTGTTGTTTTTCTGACTTGAAAAAATAAGGATTTGAGGCCAACACATAAACTAAGGGTTGTAGAGAATTCTCTTAGCAACAAACACTAGGGTTGGGATTGAATTACCATTGATTCACCTTGAAGAAACACTATATTAAATTAGATCTCTTGGCCACGGGAAGAGATTCGTGGTTTACCTTGGTACATTTTTCAAAATCCAAATTAGATTGATAAAAGAAAGTTGTTCTCCATCAACACCACAAGATATATGCAATTTATATTTCTAAAATTTCACACTATTTGTATTAGGAGATCTAATAATATGTAGTTGACCAGAGAGATTTGACATACTATTTCACCAAGTGAAACTATATTTGTAGATAAACTTAGCCTATTGTGATTCAAAACATCATTCCAAATAGAATTAGACATACTATTTCACCAAGTGAAACTATATTTGTAGATAAATCAATCTTGACCATTTTATCAACTCCCTTATCTAAAAATTTGAAAATGCATGCAATTTTGGCATCGGTTATAAAGAATGGAAGGAATAATGTGAAATTGCTTGAAATCCATTATAACAAGATGTGAATCTTGTTCTTGCCAAAGATAATATCAACCCTTATTAAAAGCAAGTCAAAATATCCTCCATCAATTCAGCACGAGGAGCAAAATATTGGAACCATAACAACCTAAAAAATTAGCTTGATATATATATATATATATATATATATATTAGTATCTGAATATACTACCACATGTTGCATTGTAACTTTATTTGCATTGCATTTTGTCCGAGATATTAAAATAGGATATCACAATATCTCTTTAGTTTTAGGAGTCTTAGGATGATAAATTTTCACATTAAAACATTTAAGAATCATACATTTTTTCGTATTAAGACCAGCAAAAATATTAGCATATTTAAATTTGAATATGTAATAATTTTAATCGATGTATTTTATAAATTTAAATGAATAAATATTATTGTTTTTATAAACAAAATCGTTTGAAAACGAAAGTATAATTTCTATACTAAAAGAAACATTATAAATTGATAGAATTGAAAACAGAAATATTATATAATTTTCACTAAGGTTGCATCTAGACGGTAAATAATGTGTATATACAGTAAAATAATAAATAGATGAGACAGTAGTTCTGATTTGCGTTGTATCTAGACGGTATATTGGATATGTTAATTTTGTTTTGACCAGAAATTGGTTATGTTAATTTGATTGCTTGGTTTGGGGTAAAACACAACAAAATTGGATATGTAAACAGTAAAGTATATTTGTTCTTTTAAGGGAACAGTAGAAGTAGTTGCTAACTTGCTATCTAGGAGTATTTGTTTTTGCAAACAAAATTTATATTAGCAGGATTTCTAACTTATACTAAAATTGATCCCTGAATTAAGTTCATTAGGCCGAATAGCAGTGGTGGGAAAAAAAAAAAAGTTAAAAATTCCACTTAAACCAAGCTCACGGGAATCTTGTTTAACATATTTTAATTTAAATTTAAATATGTTTTTGTTCCGTATAGTTATAATTTCGTTTTTAGTCCTGAATATTTTTTTCGCACTTTTTAGTCCCTAAAGTTTTTTTCATTAGTGTTTTCAGTCCATATTTTTAATCAAACTCTTGTATATTTTGTATACTTTTACTTTTTTTAAATGATTTTTTGTATTCATGTTTATAATATTATAAGAACATTTCTGATAAAAATTTAGAATTTTTTAGCATAAGATGAATTATTTATATGCAAAAAACTAAAAAAGTCATATTTAATTCATCTCTTGTTAAAAAAATTTAAACTTTTGTAAGAGAGGTTCATATAATATGCTAAACACGACCGCAGAAAAAAATTTAAAATTTTGAATGATATACACGAGTTGAATGAAAAATATGGACTAAAAACACTGACGGAAAAAACTTCAGGGACTAAAAGTGTGAAAAAAATCTTCAGAGACTAAAAATAAAATTCGACGAAACTATAGGGACAACAAACATATTTAACCCTTTAATTTACTATTTCTTAGAAAGAAATATACCAAGAGATAAATAATTGAACTGGTACTTAGACTTACTTAAAAAAATGTTCTAATCTACTACTTCTTGGGTTCCAATTTATAAACAAAAAAAGTTATCCGTTTCCAAACTTTTACGCAAAAGAAAACAAAGTTTTATTATTTTAAAATTTATTTTTACTTATTCTTATAAAATTTGATGCAAATTACATTTAATTTACTCTCTCTTTTTATCAATGACTAATTAAAATTATTGTTACATCTTCTCGTAATTTGTTTTCTGTTTTGCATATAATTTAATATTGAGGGAGCATATCTTAGAAATATATAAATAAATAAAATCGAACCGATCTTTAAATTTACTTAAAACTTTGGATGAAAAATTCATGTACAGTAGATATAATAAGTGTTTGATCTACATACCACCCCCATCTCAACCTTTGTCCTCAATTATAAGTCTATCTTTCTTTTTTTTTGAATGACAAATATATATATAAATATAAATATAAAAAAGCGGTTGTCAGAGTACAAATCAAAAGTATCAGAAGTACTCAACAAAGTAATAAAAAAGGTACAAAACAAAAGCACCAAAAAAGGACACGCAAAGGCTAGACACCACCAAAACCACCCAAAGCAGTCATCTAAGAAAGGGAGAGGAAAAGCCAACTATGAGGGGCACCCCAAGAGATACCACACAACCAGAACCTGAAAAAACCAGGCACGACATCCTCACCTCACCTTACTGGACCAGCACAAGAGAGGTTGCACCTCCCATTCGTATAGGGAGCAGGGGCTATCAGGGTTTTTACCTAGAAACCATTTTCAGGAGGAGAGTTTCACCCTATCCACAATATTATCAATCGCTGAAGACCCACCGGCGAAGATGATATCATTCCGGGAGGTCTAAATAGTCCACACAACAGCATGCCACACTAGAATGAAGCCTAACCGAACCCGACACCCCACACCTAAGCCAAAGAAACTCTCAAAAACTTGCATAATACTATTGGGAGACACATACTCGACTCCTAACCACCTAGAAACACGGTACCGAACAGAAGAGATCCGATCACAAGAAACGAAAATGTGGTCTACCGACTCCTCAACCGCCCCGCAGAACACACAAGAAGAATCAGTAGCACCTACCAACACCTGCCGCCTACGAAGGTTTTGCCGAGTTGAAATCCTATCCTGAAGGAGTTGCCACGAAAAGACAATTAGTTGCTAGCTCCATTCCGATGAATTGGGTAAAAGTCAATCATGAACTAAACTTTTCTATTATATGATGAAAGAATGATGATGGTATGGTATTGTTCTATATAATATGCATGAAGATGGAAAAACAAAAGCACAATAAATTTATGTTTGTTCCTTTTGGGGGAATATTACGTTCTAGAATTTTGAGGCCTCCAATTTTGACTAGAAAACTACTTCATGGTAGGAAAGGGATCGTGGAAATAATTACTGTCCGAATCCATATGTGTATAATTAAATATTTTTCAAAGATACCTCAAATATTTTAGACGAATATATATAGTTTTTAAAGACCAAATAAAATTAAGAAATTAGAAATCCTTATGATTGCATGTGAAATAAGTACGTAGTATGAACGAGAAGACCATGAATATGCCTTTCTTTTTTTTTTTCTTTTTTTTTTTATATATAGACCATGTGCCGTATTAATTAAGTAGACTGGAATCTCTTGCTTTTATTAATTATGTGTAATATATGTGTAAATTAACTAGTTTGTAAGGTACATGACATTATCAATTCGAACCGTTCCTTAACATTATGAGATACTCCTAAGAAACTTGACGTGCAAGGAAACATGGTCATGCAAAGTCAACAAAAGAAATTCCACGGCCATACTCATATTCATATATAGGTAGGTTCCATATATAGTATATATGCATGCATGATTTGCATACAGTGTCTTTTATTCATTTTTTTTTTTGACTCAAGAATATAGTGTCTTATAAACATTGAATTTTCCTTTTTTCAGAAGACACAAGTACATGGATTCAGAACACACATGGTAATGTCTTATATATTTTCCTTTGCTTTTGACAAAATAGGGGCACTTATAAGAGAATAGTTTTAGGACTATAGGGTAAAGAGAATGAAGCCAATTAGCTTGAAGACGAATATGATCTAGCTAGACTTTATTTTGAATTTTGACTGAAGAACGACTCAAGATGACATGACAAAACAAAACTATATATGCAATGCATTAATTTGTAACATTAATTATTCAATTTCAATGGTATATATTATAATGTAATATACGCTTAGGTGGCTTCTAGATATTGGTTTGGGACACAGTGATAGGTGCATTTATTTCTCCATTCACGGACACGCCATTGTTCTTTAATTTATTCTTCATGCATTTGGTCAATTGACCCATGACCCGATCATGTGCTTCCTTCCCACAATGTACCAATAGCAGATGACTATAGATGGAGGGGAGAATAGTGTATCTAGACCTATGTAAAGTATATACAATATAGGCCAATTCTAATGTGCACAATTGATTTGGGTCTTGCACCATGTACTACTTGCGAATATTATTATAACGAATACGAATTTTATAAAATTTACTGTTGGATTGAAAGTTTATATCATTTAGATCATCCATAATTTGTATTAAAAAAATTTAAAATTATTTGATATGTTATTAAGGTTCATCAAAATTAACGGCTTATAGATTTTAATTGAACATGGTTAATCTTGATGGGCTCAATAATATATCAAATAATTTTTAATTTATTTGAAAAAATTATGGATTTTCAATCCAATAGTTAATTTTATAAAATTCGTATTCGTTATAATAATATTTACAATTTGTGCACTATAAAAGATCGATTTGGTGAAGTCTTCCATGTTAGCCAAAGCCTATAATATAATCATCAAAATTAAATTTACTAATTCTACATTAGCCGCAAATTCAGTGGTGTAGGCTTGAGTCTTTGGAGTAGGTTTTAAGTTTAATTTTTCTCAATGTTAATTTTTGTGTTTGATTAATCTATACAATAGTTTGTTAAGATTTTAATTGAACCTCCTACTAGTAAACAGTAAGAATAATTGGTTCCTGAATTAGTATTTCGGTCAATTATTGAGTTAAGAATATTTTTACTATGAAGAGGATATTTATTTACAATGTTAAGAATATGCTATAGAATATTTTATTTTTTTAGAAACAAAATGAAAATTTATTGATCATGACAAAATCAAAACTCATGCATGCAATACAACTTTTAATACCACCTCCAACGTGATACTACTAGTTTTTATATGTTCTTCCATTAGAAAAAGTTTGCTCAATTTTTAACATAAAAGAGAAAAAGAAAAGCAATAAAATAAAAATATGGGATAACAAAACAAAAACTCATGTTATACAAATTTAAGACCATCTCTAACTCAATAGTTTGTAATGTTATGTTTTCCTCAGTTTTTATAAGAGAAAGAAAATGAAAAAACAAAAACAAACTCATATGAAGTACTATACAAATTTAAGACTATATCTAACTTGATAGTTGTAATTAATATATCCGTATCTTCAAGAACTCATTTATAAATTAATGTTTCCTCATTCAAAACTTATTTAGACATGTAACATTAAATTCATTATTATAAGTTCAATATATCCTCAAGAACTCAATTGAGATAGAGTCATTGTCCAAATCAACTTTATGTATCTTTCAAAAAATTGTGTAAAACATGAATAAGCATGTGTAAAACTAATTTAAACTTGTCACATTAGTAGTTATTATTAATTATATTGGTACTAATTAGCTCTTGGCATTTTAATTTAATTTTATAAATAAGCATTGTGTTTAATACAATCGCATCGCATGCATCTTTTTTGATTTGTAACCTTACATTAATCCGTATAAGCACGACACGCATGCGGCTGCTGGTATCGCTTGTGATTACCATTTGGTTTTATGTTTCATCGCTGCTTGTTTTGCTTCATTGTATTTCAATGGGCGTCTTAGGAACTTTTTTGTACAATAATTAAAGTTAGCTATTTTGTCAAAAAAAGGTGTACTTATATCAAAGCCTATAGAATGCCACATAAACTTGTTTTGTTAATTTTTTTTAAAAGATCGAATATTCTCTATTCGTAATTATGGAAATTGATTAATACTTTGAAGCTTGTGAAACTTAAAAAAAAGACAAATTCTTTAATAAAATTAATATTGCTTCTCAAGATTTTAGTTAAGATAAAAGAGACGTATCTAAGACAGAAAAAACTTTAAAACTAAAAATAGAATAGATTTAAATTTCAAATAAAATTGTAGGTTTGAATTCACTAAATACGTGTCGTTTCACTATTAGATCAATTTCTTAAAGTTAATATATTTCTATATTTTTCAATTTAAATTAAAATTCAAGACACTATTACTAAAACATTTAAAATATACTACAAAAAGTTGAATGAAGACCATATATATGTCTCCCAAAATTTGATATTTTGTTTTAGAATTTAATTTATATATACTATCGGTGTAAAATTATTTTACACATACATTAATTTAATAATATATTGACACCGTGTCTATTGTTTTTTAAAATATAACGTATCAAATTCATTAAATAATATGTCAACACACCATTAGATACATGTGTAAAATAACTTTACACGGATAATACATAAAAATTAAACTCTTAATTTTATATAAAGAAGAATGCGTTTAGATATTTATAAAATTGTTACTTAATTAAATTCCAAAGAATAAAATTATAAATTGTTTAAAATTAAAGGTAAAATATCAAAGAAGAAAAGGTGGTGTAAAATTAAAAAAGTCAATAATCTTTTTCTTTGTAAGATTTAATTTAAATGATAGCAAAAATATATTGTGAAATTGAACATCTTTATTTAAATTTAAATTCAAATATTCTTAATTACGTGTATTTACATGTTATTTGCCATTTTGTTTAGGGATGTCAATGAGATGCAAAGAACTTTCTCCCCTTATAACCTATCTAAAATGTTATTGGTCTCCATTCGCATTTTCTATTTTGCAAAGTATTCTTTTCCGATTTTTTCGTTATCACAATAGTTTTATATAATTACCACGGTGATTCATCAACATTAAAAAAATATTAAATTTCTCGTATTTTGGTTAAATTAGTTGTAAAAAAATAAAAAAAATAAAAAATCAAGACATTATATATGAATGAACAAAAGATACACACATGTATAATATAAAAATATAAGTAAATATAATATATAAATTACTTGAATATATACGTATAAATGTTATTTTAATACAATATTCGGAGACAGAGTCTTCGCAATGCAGGGAAAAAAATTCTATTCCATTCCCAAATCTCTTATAGAGAAATTTTTTTCCATACCTGCACAAAAAATTCTGTTTCGGATTTCCAAACGGGACAACCAATCGAGATTCTGTCTTGCAAATAAATTTGACATCTGTAATTTTGTGAATAGAATTTTTGTTTTTTGAAAAGAATATATTTTCTATACTTTTTAAGCTATGCATTCATAATTTAGATGTATTTACTCATCAACCAATAAAAATAATCCATCTATATGTGAAATAAAAATTAGTTACAAGTTAGTTGTGAATATCATATATATATATATATATATATATATATATATGAGAAGGGATCCGTTGACTCCAGGAGTAAGTCTCCTTAAAGTTACTCCGCTTAATAACTCGATATCGGCATTATATTTCTTCAATCCAACCGGTTGAATTCAAAGATCTCATTGAGTAGATCAACTCCACAAATTTTTATAAAAATTCAAAAAATGTAGTTATGTATTCATACTATTGAAATTCAACGGTTCTTTTTAAAAGTTTGTTGTACGTTCAATTGAAGTTATCAGAAAAAGTATCAAACGATTTTGAATTTTTATAAAAATTTATGGAGTTGATCTACTCAATGAGATCTTTGAATTCAACCGGTTGGATTGAAGAAATATAAAGCCGATATCGAGTTATTAAGCGGAGTAACTTTAAGGAGACTTACTCCTGGAGTCAACGGATCCCTCCTCTATCTATATATATATATATATATATATTTATATGGCTTATTTTTATCGGTCCATACGTAAACATTCTTAAATTAAGAGTAGAGAACACATATATTTTTAATAATTTGTCAATTTGAATTGATTTGCTAGATGTAAAAAATCTGTTACAAATAAAATATTAACACCGAGTACGCAACGTGTAAGTGGTAGAAAGCCATATGAATGAGTCGGCTAAAGGATATTAGCCACGTGTATTGATTTTATTCTTTAGTCGGAAAATTAAAAAAATTAAAAAATAACAAGATCAGTTGGAAGGAGAAGAGAAGCTGGTTACTACTTTTACTTTATTTAGCAATTAAAAATAAACCAAAATAAAATAAAATTGATGAGTGGCTACTATGCTATGCCTTTGTTCAGTGAATCATTGTCTTGATGTTTAGATTTAGGAGCTGAATCGAACCACAATTATGGAAACATCAAAAAACCCATTCAGTATCTTATGTTACAAACAAAGTAGTAGTAGTGTAGTTTCAAAAAGAGTGTGAACTGTGAAGGAGAAAAATGGAATAGAGGAATAAGGAATAGAGATAGTGCACTGCAATGTAGTGGTATATGGACTTTGGTGGAGGGGGACCTCAAGGATATATCATTTAGGTAAGGTAAGATAAAAAATATTTAAATCGTCGCAAATATTTAGACACAATATTTGATCACACTCACACAAAAGGATGTAGAGAGAACTACGATGGCATGCATTCAGCGAGATCTAAACTGTCTAATGGAGATCAGTCGGTTGAGATTTTAAAGTCATATTTTTTACTATTTTGAAAAATAAAAACTGCATTAAGATCTGTGCTGTTCAATTTTGACCATACGACTAGAAGCAACTAACTACATAACTGCATGATTATTGACTCCACTGTATCCAACTCCCACGCAAAAAATACAATCTATTTAATTATTTTTCTTTCTATCTTTTATCAAACATATATGCGTAACTATAAAGATGCGACTAAATTTTTATGTCCACCTAAAATTTTCTCGACTAAGTTAAGGCAAAGTAAGTTTGTGGGGTCCTAATATTTGTTTTCAAAAGTGGGTCCCACTTATGAATTTTGGTCCTTTTGGACATTCCTGTTTTTCTAACTATAAATCTATCCCACAACCTAACTCTTCTTCCCCCACTCCCTCCCTCTCTCTCTTGTTCTTGAGTTCAATTATTCTCTCTGTTTTTCTTTACTTCTTCAATTTCCCTTCTTCATAAGCACCTTTGTTGCTTAGCATCCTCAGAAACTTTAAGGTTCATATTCTATTAATATGTTACCTTAATTTTCTTGACATTATAAGATTTTAATTATAAAAATTGAATAACATGTGTGATATTAATTAACATAGTTTGGTTGGGTTTTGAATGTTTGATTTTACAGTGAAAATGACTCAACAGAATGTGGTAGTTTCCGAGACGAAAACCGGAATCAACGGCGGTGGAAGTACTATTACCGTGGCACAAAAGCCACCAGCAGCACCAGGATACATTCCCATTCCAAGGAGGAGAATTTTGAAGAATCTTGAAATCAATGGTGGACAAAGAATCAATACATGGATTGATTCAATGAGAGCTTCATCTCCAACTCATGTCAAATCAACTCCTTCTTTGGCTGAAGAATACAATTCATGGATTGTGAGCACAATCATTCTCTCTGTTTTACTGTTATTCACATGCAAATTTTCAACAGTGGATCTGACTTTTTTTATATAAACTAGTAAAATACTCGTGCATTCGCACTGTTTGACACGTGTTGTTTTTTTCAAACAGCTTCGTCATCCATCTGCATTAGACATGTTTGAACAAATTATGGATGCTTCAAAAGGAAAACAGATTGTTATGTTTTTGGACTACGACGGTACTCTATCGCCTATAGTCGATGACCCTGACCGTGCTTTCATGTCTGAATCGGTTAGTTTTACACTGACGGTGTATATATATTTTTTAAATCTATTAATTTTGGTTTCTGATAAATTCTACTTTCACTTATAGATGAGGAAAACAGTTAGGCAACTTGCAAGGTGTTTTCCTACTGCAATTGTTACCGGAAGATGCATAGACAAAGTACACTTTGACTCTCTCAATTTCTATTCTATGCTCTTTTTTCTTTATCCTTTTTCTTGAAAAGATAAAAAAGGATTAATTTTATTTTTTTGCTACAAACAATTTTCAGGTGTACAATTTTGTTCATTTGGCTGAATTGTATTATGCTGGCAGCCATGGCATGGACATTAAAGGGCCAACAAAAGTGTCCAAATACAACAAAGTGAGTGAACTAGCACTATGGAATAAAAAATATATGATCATAAGTTTTATCAATTCTTAGAAATAAAAAATTAATATTGATTATCATGGTTTGTAGAATAAGAAAGCAGAGGAAATTCTTTTACAACCTGCCAGAGAATTTGTTCCAATGATAAATGAGGTTAGTCACACTCATACAACTCTTGATTAATGTAATTATAATTTTATTTTTCAAAAACTTATAATATAAGAAAAACTAATTTTTATTTTATTTTTTTACTTTGTGAATTTTCAGGTGTATGAACAATTAGTTGAGAAAACAAAATTGACTCCTGGTGCTAGAGTTGAGAATCATAAGTTCTGTGCTTCTGTTCATTTTAGATGTGTTGAGGAAAAGGTACATATTAATTATGAGTTTAAAGCAATTAATAAATGTAATTATTTTTGCAAAAATATTTATGATCTAACCCAAATTTATTTATTATACACAGAGATGGATTGAATTGGCAGAGCAAGTTAAATCAGTTATAAAAGAGTACCCTAAGCTTCGTCTTACACAAGGAAGAAAGGTGGGTCATTGTTCCTATATATTTTCTTTATGATTAATTTTTTTTTGGGGGGGGGGGGGGGGGGGTTTATATTTTTTATGGTGGGGTGTGATTTAATTAGTTCAAAGGTGATTATGACAGGGATTAAGAATAATAATAAATAAAAGATGTCTCACTTTCAATGTCAATTGTTTAATACAGGTATTGGAGATTCGTCCCGCAATTAAATGGGACAAGGGCAAGGCCTTAGAATTTTTGTTAGAGTCACTTGGTGAGTTAATTTTAATTTTAATTTTTGGTTCTTCCTTTGTCACAATCAAACATATATTTCATTGAACATACTATAATATATAATTGCACAAACTTATAAATAAACTACTGTTCATGGTCATTAATTAGTTGGATAATTCTTCAAAGTATTTGACCATTACAAAGAATTAAGAAGGTGACACCTACACCTCGTGGGATTAGATTAATCATAAGACTATTTTATTACCATGCACTTCTAAATATTTAGTAATTTTTTAATATATGTCCATTAATTAACTAACTAATAAATCGTTTTCAACAGGATTTGCCAACTGTAACGATGTATTTCCTATTTATATTGGTGATGATAGAACCGATGAAGATGCATTCAAGGTATCCAATGATCTTTAATTGTATTTTCCCCCTAATTTTTTATTACTCTAATGAATACTAGTGCTTAATTAATTAAAGTATATTTAACCGTTTGTTAACTATTGTGGATAATTGAACTAACTTGTTTTATCTTATCTTAATCAGAAATTAAGAGACAGAGGACAAGGTTTTGGAATTCTAGTGTCTAAATTTCCAAAGGACACTACTGCTTCATACTCCTTACAAGAACCTAATGAGGCAAGCATTGTATAATATTAATGTCTCTAAATTACTATACTATATATTATATCAAATATTAATATTTTTAAATATATTTATTTATTTGTTAAAATTAATTTCATGCAGGTAATGGAGTTTCTTCAACGTTTGGTGGAATGGAAAAAAGTATCAACAAGATCACGTTCACGGGTGTAGATGAATACAAGAAATTGTACATCACCACTGGCCATAAAATACATGACTTTTTTATTTATTTTTTTCTATGCTTTTTTTAGATTAGGACAAAGAGCAAAATTGTATGGAAAAAAAAAAATGAAAGACAAAAGTGTCTTTCTGAGTTTGAAGCTCTCAATTGTCTACATTGATGTAATTAGCTAAGTAGCTAGTAATTAGTACGGGGGAAAAGTATATGTACTAACCATCAGATATATATATGAAGTAATTCTGAATGGGTTAAAAAAATTGTACTCTTGCAATTAATATGATTAAATATTATAAGGTTACTGTCCGCTTTGAAGTTAATTTGTCACGGTCAAAGTTTTGTCATTTGTAGAAAAAACGTCTTGATGATTTGAAAGGTGCGAGTGTTTTTTGTAATATATAAACTACCGTTAGCTTCGAGTACCAAACAATGTGAGGTTATTTTGATGTATCTAGAACAATTACGTACGAAAAGATATGTATTTATAAGTTGTTTGTCGTGACATGGTTTATTAGTGTGTACTTAGTATGGTCCCGCAATCTAGTTTAATTGCATGCTAGTACGAATTTTATTTGTTGGTTTGTGGTCATTGATAACTTTGAAAATATCGCCCTTAAGTACCATTTGTTCCAGAATTTGTGAAGAAGAAAATAACTTCATTGGCTTTATTCTTATTTCTTATGACTAGTTCAACTACAAAAGAATCTAGCTTGAAATATATAGAATAATGAGAACATGATTAAATATACCAAAACAAAACATTGTAAAATAATTGTACTATAATTGTTAATGAACTTTACCAAACTAAGAATGAATTGTTTGGAACAATCGAGACTGTTTCTCGAGTGGGAACGATGCTTGACCAGGACGATAGGAGGAAAGTGTCATAGTTCCCTCAAATTTACTTTTACGGCTCTATGATTGGTTAGTTGTTAACCAATTTTTACATAAAAATAGTAGTTATAAAATGTCTGATGTTGAATGTGGTTTGTGGCGGAAGACGTGTAGATGAAATTTGGTTAAAAATAACCGTAAACTACAATGTCTAATTGTTGTTTTATTTTATAGCATACCAAATATATTACACAAATGTTAAAGTTTTGTTCATGGTCCCCTGAATTTGATTAAGGGTTCTGCATGGTATATCATTAATAAAAGAAATGACATAATAGTCTCGTAATCAAAGTGTAGCTTAATCAATAGTTATAGAGAACATTGTCGTTACAATCAAGATTTGAATCCTAATTTTCTACTTCTTGCACTTAAAGTGTGTGAGCCAGACAAATATTAGAACTAAAAGGATTATGACATATCTTGAATACAATTTCTTTATGGAGTGATACTACTACTAGGTAGGTTTTTGGTATTTGAGACCAACAAAAACAAGTGAAAGTGGTAATTTACTATTAATTCTTAGTTATCATAATGCGCCCATTGTATAGTTCTTGATTTAATCACAAGGAAAATGTTACTTCAAGCGAAAATCCATTTCACGAAATTATCACGACAGCACATGTATGGTTACTATAGCATACCTTTATTCTACTTCCAAGTTCCAAGCCACCCATGTTTTCTCTTAATTACAAGATCCAACGACCAATACTGCTTCGTGAAAAATTCGGCATAATATTTTCGCTTTAAACAACACAGCTCTAATCACAATTGTTTTCCTTTTAAGAATCTCTACTAAATGTAGTATTTTGATTTACACAAACATTAAAAGGACATTCATTTTTCATTTGGATAACAATTACTACTATATATGAGTAATTGTCTTGATTCATTGAATATGGCTACAATGTAATGTAGATAGCCATCTCAAAAAAGAAATAATCCCACCTACCTTACCACCTAGAAGGTTACAATATTATGATCCACTTGTATTAGTTAAATAAACTTAATTAGGACCACACTATAGTCACTCACACATGTACATAACTAACAAGAACTTGTATAGATGAAATAGTAGAAAAAAACTAACTTGTTGCAATATATATATATATATATATCTCAGTAAGATATCCTTAATATGGAGATAAGATCATAATAACCATTCAATGATTGGATACTTAGAGATTCAGGTAATAATAAGAGCAAAAAAAGAGGGTCCCTTAACAACTTTATTATATTAGAATATTTTTATCCTATAACTGAAGCTGACTCAAAAGTTATAGTTGTGGGCTAGACTTTATAATTGGTGCTCAAAATACTCAACCCTTTGTGATATATGTCATTATTCAATGTGCACATCAATGCTCCTTTGGCCATATTGCAAGAGACATCTCCAATAGCTTTAGTTCTGTCATGCAGTATACTGACATTTATATGTATTCTATATAAGTGTTGGAAATGGTTTTCATGCATTCGTATATTATTACCATAAATTCAACAGAGAAATAAGTAGTATATATGCCTCAGAGAAGAAGCTAAAAATAGCCCTGCAACAAAAAATTGAACACGTTTAGTTTATGCAGGACACTAAATGTTTGCATCTGATTCGTGTGCATCGCGTGTAGGTTAGACACATTTGAACCGTCTCATCCAGATTGAATAGTTCAAATTTCAAGCTAAAAAATTTGTACTATCTAATCTAAATCAAACGGTCAAAATGTGGCTCATATTGTGTAATCACATTGCACACGGTTCAAATCCTTAATTTTTAGGCCTACATTGTTTCAATTAAAGATTGTGCTATTAATGATATGGGAAAAACCCATGTCTTGTACTAAAAGTAGCCCTGCTCCAAAAAAAATGATCAGCATATGTAGGGCCACTAAATGTTGGATATAGCTAGGTTGTTTGCGGACAGCCAAATCGTCTGATTAAGATTGAATGATTCAAATTTAATATTCAGTATTTTCTATTTTAAAAAATAAATCAAAATACACATTGAAATCTAAATCATTTGATATTGATCAAACGATCTAGATGTAGTAGTTGACAGCATACAGTCAAAATGCACACCCATCCAAATCCCTAATTAGGTTGGTTTTGGGGACCAGGGTTTGTTGCAGTAAGCAAATAACGCAGTAATACACAATAATCAATCTCGTCCATAATTTTACATCGAACGGTTATAGTATATATATGTGTCAAAATGATCTTGACCATTTGTTTAAATCAAATGGTTGATACTGTAATTGTGTTGTGTTAACACAATTACAATATGCAATCTGTTTAGTTGGTTTTGGTACTAATTAACACCATAAACTTATAAGTCAAAGATTGATTCTAGATCAAAACTTTACTACAATTATTGAATGTGAAAAACCTGGCATTCGTATTATTTATATAGAGATTCTATGTTTATAATTAAGTTCCACACATCACATGCAACTTGATGATACAAAATAAGTAAAAGGTATATAAAGGTGTTTGATTTTTCATATTGATAATAGCAGAAACCAATGCTATAAAGAAAAGGGAAGAAAGGTTTGGGAGATTTCCATTATATATATACTTATGTGTGTCCACTATCTTATGAAATGAAATAGAAACCTTATGCTAACTTTGTTTAAGTAGCTAGATTTGTGAGGTGGCACAATATACAATAAGAGATGGCAGAAACTAGTATTAAAAATAACACACTAAACAAATCATGTGAAATGACCACAGATATTATGCACATGCAAAAAGCTGTGCCCGTGTTATTGCAACAAGAAACATGCAGAAAAAGCTAATCTAATATATTTATGGCTTAGATTCTGTGAGTTATTAGGCACATAACAAAGTTGACAAAAGAAAGAAAATTAAAAAGAAGAATAGGACTTGTGGAATAATTGGTGCTTAAGTTCGAAGAAACTTAACTATTATTATTGTCTTTTTGATTTTGTAATGTAGGATAGATGAAGAAATGTTAGTATGTTTTTGTTAGTTAGTGAAAATGAAACATAACATTGTGTTTAGGGAATCTATATTGGTTGAAAGAAGAGTTGGAATCCACTCAAAAAATAAGGGAGATGTTTGATGTGAATTAGAAGAATAATAACATAGATATTTGGAATAGAGACATTAACATGACTCCATCCAACCTTTGACAACCTTTCTCTCTCAGATGTTATGTTAATTTTTGTGTCGGACGTGGAAAGATGGACTCCACCAGATTTATTATGATTGATGCCTAAGTTTAAAATAAATTAAGCTTTTCAAAGTTTCAATTATTGATGTTAAAAGTTGAACACCATTTCTCTGCCAATTGTCATCTTTCATTTTCACTTATTTTGCCTTTGTAATTTAATTATTCTCTTTCTCCATCAATCTACCTCTTCTTTTACTATAATATGCATTGGCTCGTGATCTTAGGAAAACAAAGTTTATAAATGCTTAGAGCATTACCATTAAAATATATACTTCCATTTCAATATATAAATTTGATGTACTTAATATCACCCTTGGTCACCCACATTATACACTCTTGCTCCCACCAACCCCAACCTAAGAGTAGAAAATTGCAAAAATGTAATTAATGTAGAAGCCATATAATTAAGGGAGTAAATCAAGGGCTCAATCATACTACTCAATCATAATCATTAAATATTGTTCCAAATTATGGTATTCAAGTATATAATTGCATCCACAACATAGAGGTTTTAGAAGTGTGTATCAATACTATTAGCCATGTTAGATGAAGTTGGTCGATTTTGTCGCAATATCAAAATTCAAATGTAACTGCAACCACAACCGTACCACAATTTGAAACTACGATTAAGACTATATATATAACCATTATGTTAATGAAGAACCGCAATCGCTATAATTAATGTAGAAAATCAAGGACAAGATCATTGTTTAATCATAGTCATTCTGCTTTAGGCGTCAACATACATCAGGTCGTCCCTGCATCCGCGTTAGACATATTTTCTCGCATTTTACCGCAATATCAAAGTTAGCAGCCTTATTAAAACCATAAATTTAGAACCAAATATGTGATTAATCAATATATTAATATGAATGAATCTAGATCACACACGCAGGAATTGAACTCATATAAAGCAGCATTAAGATGTTAAGAACCTCATGTCTTGGTCTTTGTTATATGGTCATGTTGTCAGAACTCAGAAACTATGCTATAGAATAGTGAGTGGTAAGTGAATGGTCCTTAAGTACAGATGTATGGTTCTCACAAGTATTTTACACGTGTCTTAGTTTGGAGAATCGGTCCCCGCATTGAGGGTCGAGCCCACAGAACAATGCTACTATACTATGCTATGCAGCTATGGTATGGTTTGTCTTATAAAAATACATATAACATGTTATATATGTATATAAAAATGAAAAGTATGCATTATGCAATATATATTTTATGATTAATAATTATAAAGTATAGGTTGAGTATTTCACTAGTTGGATACGGTGAACTTTGTTTGGCACATGGGGTCTCCATGTGACCCTAAGATGCCTTGTTATTGGGGAACAAAGAAATAATGATGTTCTGTTTGATGGGTCACTACACTAGCTTATTCATCAGAGCAGTTATGCCTGTTCAGCTGTGTTCATGATCTGAAAACACTCTCTCTGATAATGCACGTATGAGTATAAGAGTGGAAATATATTTGTATTTTGAGGAGGAGTGATTGAGAATGTGCCACAGGGTTTGTGTACTTACAATGTCAGCTTGTTTCATGTGCTTGAGAACATTTGAGAACAGTTTACTTTTTTCATGATTCATTTTCGTATGATATATTGATACGTGTTCATCATGAATCTATACCATTGCATTTTGAATCTTTATGCTTTTTTACTTTTAAAAAAACTAGTGTATTCTTTTTTCTGTTTTTTATTTGATGAGAAAAAGTAGTGTATTCTGCTTTCAATACTGTCCAAAATAACTAGTATATTACTGTCACATGACTCATGCTATGAATATTTCAAAGGTGCTAACCGGTAAAGAATTATCTGATAGAGACATTGCATATAATATGTACAGGTTGAAGTTTAAGCTATAGTACATTCATTTTTTTTGTCAGATAGTTTAGTGGTTAGAAATTTCACTCTTAAGATGAATAAGTGAAGTGTCCGGATTCGAACTCCAACATTATAGACATTAAATGACTTGACAAAAAAAAAACTAAAATGTTAGTGTGTTTTGGGTTAGAGGCTAAAGAGTTGATAAGTAAGGGGATTTAGATTTCACTAATTTGGACTTTTTTGAGATTGGGCTTTCCAAGCTTTGATAACTAAGTCCAATCTTGTGGAGAGATATATTGGGCCTTCCAACTTTATTATCAAATGTCAATTGGCCTAACAACTTCTTCTAAAAATTAAAAAAAAAAACTGAATCTTTTCTTTTTATAGAGAAAAATGTCGGATGAGAGGAAAATTCTCTAGTTGAGGACAAAAAAACATTTTATGACTCAAAGAGTTCTTCTAATCCGAGACCTTTCAAATTTAAGACTAATGTATTTTTACCATTCTAGACCAATTATTTTGAAATGGTGCCCTAGTATTTACCATTAGACCAAGACTTAAATAGAAAATCATTTTGCATCCTAAATATGCAAATTGTGGTGTAATACATTTTAACACAAGTGTGCACTATAAACTGCAGCGGCATGAAACTGCATGTACCTTAGACAACAACAAATCCAGGTCCCTTAGAGAGCTAGTCACAATTGGGGTTATTAACCAATTAAGTATCAACACATTGACCATAAGGAGAGTATTGCAACGTAAAAAAAATTAGTTGTAAATTATTTTGTGAAAATGTTTTCTACTTTTAATTTTTAAAATTAGTCTTACTTTATAATTTTTTTAGCTTAATCTTTGTGATTTATTCTTAAAAAAGAGAGGACATAACGTGATTTTACATGACAATTTAACCTTCTCAAGTAATATTTATTCTGATTTTGGTAACTTGATCAAACTACGAACTTAATCCAAGGCCAGCTGATGATTGTTTATAAGAAAGAAGATCTAATGTCCATTGATTTAGATTAGAACTTTTGCTTATAGAAAAAAAAATTACTTGAAATTCCAATGGTTGTTTTTGACACAATTAAGTTAATACCATCCCCAAATCTTGTGTATACATTACACACTCACCCTTTCACCTCATAGCCTCTAATCCTCTCCACAAATCCCACATTCTGCTATCCCAAATCCCTTCCCCAATTCTACTCTTTTTGATTCATATTGCTCCCAAAAAAAAAAACTTTGATTAATAAATTTTCAATGGCACATTTCAAATGAAGAAATACAACTTCTAGAACTATAAATGAGTGAAGAAGAAATTATGAGAAATGATTAAATCAAAGAAGAAGAAAAAAAAGAATAAGATCAAACGGGATCATCAATTTATAATTTAATAATTGATGATGCTGCCATTTATATATATTTTCATCTTCAAATAATTTCTTCAACAATAACAACATATTTGTCCCATGTACACCCCATTCCCTAATAATTAAATCATCAATATTGCTTGAAATGTGTATCACATACTTGGGACAAGATTCGTGAATCACTCCCAAGATTGTTAACCTTAAACTTACAAACAACATTAGATTTCATAATCCATGTCTTGATTCCCGAAGCCGCAACCCTCACACCAAGATTCATATCCAATTCAAATACCATAGGCTTGTTCCCCGTTTTCTTAGGAAGTGTTCTTCTCATACTCGTTACATTAACCTTAAATTGTGTCGGAGAATCTTTACCTTGTTCTAACAACTTTGGAAATGTTCCCTTAGCAACCTGATCTTCATCGAAAAGCATGGAAACCGCGGAAGTTTCGTAAATAATTCCCAATCTTTTATTTGGATTTTTCACCCTGAAAGAAATTTCATAATGTGGTGGCCTAGTAACATTTTTCGCCACAAAATTTGTAATCGTAAATGTGGGTCCCGTTGGATTGTAAATGATGAACAATGTGGCTAATGTTATTCCAACAACGGCAATGATTGTAAGAAGGATTATAGCAATTGTTAACAATAAACAAGGAGAACAACAACAAACACGTCGACCTTTTTTTTCATTGGGTGGTGGATTGCGGTAACGTTCAACAATCAATGCATTCTCACTAGGCGGAACACGGTAGACTTGATCTTTTGGGAATTGAACGATGTACATATTGTCATGGCAGGGGCGACCTACCAACGGCGAATGTGGTGAGACAACGTGATCATTGTCATCAGGGGAGGTGCTACCGTTGTTTTGTGGAGCCCGCTGCCCTTCCATGGGCAATCGTAGAATTGGCTACGAGAACGCGTGGTGTAAATGATGCATGGATGGGAATAGGAGTTTGTTGGGGAACAAACAATATGAGATGTTGAATGAGAGATATTGGTGTGGAGACACCTTGGAAATTAACACACAAGTCACAACGAAGCATTTTGAGGGATATACTATATCATAAGCTAATTTGAGATTGTTAACAAATATTGAATAATTTGTTTTAAGAATAAGTCCTCTATTATTAGTAGGTAAAATGAATTTTGTCCATTTTGTACTTTAAATAATTGGCAAACATGTTAATAACTATAATCACTGCAAACAGATAACTAGTCATATTAATTTCTATGCACATATTGTGTAAATTATTTTATTATATGCATATAATAAAACCATACAATAATGTGATCACTACCACAATATAGAGTGGCGTTGTGTAAAAAATCACCCTAATGTGACTGCCTTCACTTTGATATTTTTTGTAGTGAAATTTTGTATGAACCAAAATATTTAAGTGGCATACTGTTGTGATTTGATGTGTAAAAATAGTTTTACACTCTCTGTATATAAAATTAAATTCGAAGCTATATTAGTTATGAGTAGATCATGCAAATTGCACATATCAACTATTAAATCTTAAAATGATACATATAATTTTTTGTTGTTGATGAAATGATAGATGCACTGTTATATTTGTTTTGTGGGCCTTTCGTATAGAAAATACTCCTCATTTTGGTCTCAATTTAGTTTGTATCCTATGATTTAAAATTATATTAAACTTCCGAATCTACGATCCGAATTTATGCGTTTTCAAACCTACATTCTAAAACAGTGTTATATAGAAATAACACAACAAAAAATATTTGATTGATTTACCATTCAGCTATAGAACTTCAGATTGAACACCACCCCAATCCGTGGCACCAAGACGACGATTTCTGATGAGGATGGCATCGGTCCGTTACTACGGAATGAACACCACCTCAAACTACCACTAGTAAAGAGCAAAACAATTTAAAAGTATAAAAAAAACTAATCAAAACCCACAAGTACATTCCGTCCGTAAAATCCACTCAATTTCGTCTCTATATCACCTTATTTATGTCCAACTAAGAAAGAAAAAGACCTCAAAGAAATGTTGCTTTTATTAGTACTTGTATTGCTCCTATATGAATATATCCTATTTTATTTCTATGTTCTTCCCTTTTTATATTTCTCTTTAATTCCATAAGCTTCTTCTTATTTAATAATTGTATACAAGTGTGTCCTTGAGCATCTGCTATATCGGTTGGTGTTTCACTAATTATTTTTCCATAGTATATAATATTTTCTTTTTGATTGAATCTTTTCATTATTCCTCCTATCTTTTCTTTTCCTTTCATATTAGTGTCTTTGGTTAAGTCTAAATCTTCTTTTTGTATTTTTTGAAATAAAGTAGGATCTATTAATATACTTCCTTCATAATTTCCGGTCTTTTTCCTTAAGTGGTTTCCCTCCGGTTTTACTTAATAATAAGGAATTAATATGTCTATGAAGGACCTTAATGCAGGCACTCTTGTGCTTTTGTATGTTGTAACTACTATTTCCCATTCAATAAAGTTCAACTCAAGCTATGCCTCTACTCTCGTAGATGGCCTTATTTATAAGCCTAATGTCTCTTTCTACAAGATTCTTACATTATTATTTTTACATTATTTTTGCATGAGCAACTGTTCCTTACATTTTGGAATTATTTGCATGAAGTACTATTGGATACTATTCATGTCATTTTGTGTCTTTTTACATGTCTTGCCACGTCTTTTTCACCTTGGTTACTTGACAACTCCTTCCTCTTCTTCAAAGCTTTTGTCTTCTTCTTTACACTTGTTACTAACACTAATAAAACAAAGAAACATATCCATAAGCACCGAAAAAGAAAAATTCACTGCAAAGCACTTCAAAAGCAAATTATCTTTTTAAAAAAAAGCTTAAATTTCGGAACCTAGATTTAAAATTATGCGTGTTTGAAATTTATGTTCCGAAATGACTTGAGGAGTAATTTTATCAGTTTGGTCTGGAGGATCTAGGAGCAGTATAAATGGTTACAAGAGCAATTTTCATATTCCATACCCCCAACAGGCCCAATGCCCAACAACATACTATTCGGCCCATAAGTTAAACATATCTCCGCTGAGAAAAACTCACCCTACTCCAAACTTATAGAACCTCCTAGCACCGGAAACTCTCTAAACTAGAACTTCGACCCGTGCGGTGCACGGTCTAATTAGCCGTAATATGAAAAAGTAAGATATAATTTTGTAACACTAAAACGTATATAAAAAAGTCGAGTACCATTAAATATTAGTTCGACAATAAATTTGGATAAATGTTCATAAAACATATACAACTGAAATGTATTATGAAATACTTCTTTATAGATTATATTGGAAGTTTTATTTGTATTTTCACCGTATTCGTCGATAATCAATATTTTTAATCATTCTCTTTAAATAACTCTTGAAGTTGCAACATATACAACTGACCATGTAAAAATATTGTCGACAAAAGATATATCCCAACATGCTTAAGAGATTGCCTGTGACTCTTATTAATATAGTCACTGCAAAAGAAAAAATTAATGGGATGCGGGTTTGATTCTCATGCTAGACAAATCTGTATTTTTTTTTTAATATAATGGGCCACATGAAAAAGAGAGGAAACAAAATTTTTTTTTAATATAATGGACCACATGAAAAAGAGAGGAAACAAAAAATAGGTTTAGGATTAGAATTTCGGAGCAAGTTTAGAATATAAGAGATATAATAATAATAATCTCTTATATTATAAGCTTGTTCCGTTTTGCTATTCTTAACCCTAATTTTTTTCCCGCTCTTTTTCCCTCTCATTTTACCCTAAAATATTAAGATAAAATATTTAAAAAAAGCCTCACCGAGAATCGAACCCGCAACATTTAAGATCTATTTTGTGTTTTTTGCCACTACACTACATCAATCAAGTTGTTATTAACTTATTATTTTGCAATCAACATCTAATAAATATGGAATCTCTCATCATGTTAAATATTTATTTATTATTATTATTATTATTATTAGCTTTCTACTAATATTATTATATATATTATATTATATATTATTATTATTATTATTATGTTATTATTTTGCAATCAACATCTAATAAATATGGAATCTCTCACTATATTAAATATTTATTTATTATTATTATTAGCTTTCTACAAATATTATTATATTAACTTTCTACTATTATTATTATATATTATTATTATTATTATATATTATTATTATATAATACTTGAATACGGGTAATATGTCTAATGTCTACGGAAAAAAAAAACTTTAAATATATCCCATATATTATTATTAATATATTATATTATATATATATACAACATAAAAAACTCTCAAAAATTTACGATCACTTATTTGATATACATACGCAACATAACCAACTCTTTTGAAATATATCTCATATTTTTATATTATATATACACCATAACAAACTCTCAAAAATTTATGATCACTTATTTGATATACATACACGTTGATTTCACGTTGATAATTCACATTGATTTTTTTTAGAAGTCAAACAATGTTTGTTTGAGAGAAAGTTCAGTTTTTTATCTTTGAATGTGTCTATGAATTGGTTTATTTACAAATAAAGTTTCCTAAGTGTCTATGTTTGTTTGAAAGTTTTTTTATATATGTCAATGCTGGTTTTTAACGGTATATTTCACAGGTTTGCAATTGTCGTTGTTTGCAGTCTAACCGGCTCATTTGTTGTTTCCTCACAAATTTCATCTATTATCTCCTTCGTCCCTCAAACTCACATCTATTATTTTCGTTCTGTGGACAGTTTCTCCTTCACTGCTACAATAAAAATGGTTAATCTTAATCCTTTTACTAATCTTTCTCTAAATTTATTGAGAGGTTTGAAAATATTTTTATAAGTGTTAGTTGTTTATCTTTATAATTACATTTTTATATTTTTCCTTACTTTTTTTTATTCATACAATAATAGGTCCTTTAAATCATAATCCTGCAACGGATCGAGAGAAGTTGATCGATGTTTTTTAGCTGCTGATGTTACTTCTGGCATGTTGGTATCATTTGTATATTGATGTTTTTTGTATACTGATGTTTAATTTTATTTGTTTTTGTTGTAAAAAGTTCCAATTTTTTTTGTATACAGAAGTTGATCAATGTTTTTTAGGTGCGGATGTAAATCCTGGGAGATGGAAGAGATGAAAGAGATGTTCCTTTTTACATGACGGAACCATACTTCATTCCTAATACTTAAACTTTATGGTTAATGTTGTTCTTTTGAGTTGGGAACCTTATCAATTATTTAATTTTTTTATTTTTTTTTTAGTTTTTGTATTTTAACTTTTCAATTAATCTGATAATTATAATAAAAAATATGATTTTGAAGAAATACAAAAGTTTCCGGCCATTTGAAATCCATTTTCTGTTATGTTTGACTTGAATATATTTATTGTTTTTATGCTTTCTTATATTTAGGATAACAAATTTTAAATAAATTAATATATTCGATCAACAAATAGAACATTGGTTATTCTTATAAAAAATTGAACATATTGGTTATCAATTCTGATATTTTACTTTTATTCAACAAAATTGCGTCCAACTAAAAATATAAAATCTTGCCTTGGCAAAAAAAAAAAAAATTTTGCCTTACAAATACAAATAAAACCAGTTGTTATGGCTTATATACGATAATTATGCAACATTTTTTATTTTTCGATTGACTTTTCGTTTTTAAATATATCCCACTTTGTCAACAACAAATATTCTGTCTCGCAAAAATAAATCATAACAAATAAAATATAAAAGTTGCCTTAAATATATCCCATTTTTCGATTGTTATTTTATTTTATAATCTTAGACTATTTTATGTGATTTCTATATGTGATGTTTTTATAATCTTAGACTAATTTAAATCGTATTTTGATCACACTACCGGTTACTCGCGCTTACCCTTTCGCCACGGACGATATAAAAATGATAGAGTGTTTTAAGTAACGGACATGAATAGTTTGATAATTTTGTAGGACGTGTATGGAAATCAGTAGCGTGACAAAAATAAATCTCTCAATGTATTAGTGTTTTCAGTTTTGTTTTTGTTGTGTGTTTTGGATCGATAAATTTGAGTTGGATTCGGGTTTCAGGCCAATAACCCGTTTTTGTTTTGTAGTCTTTTCAATCAATAATATTAATAATAATGGCGTTATATATGTATTGATCTTAGCATGTGGGTGTTCTGGGCAAATACTATGTTTAAAATGAGATGAAATGATGTATAAAACGCAGCTTGTTAATGGTTTTTGAGGGAAGACTGTTTTGATCCATCACCGTTCTAGACATTTTTTCGTACTCGATACAAACTAGTTCCGAATTTATTATAATAGAGAAACTAATTTATCTATAATATAAAAATGTTAGAGATTAGTTTGAGACTGAATTATTTTTGTGAGAGATTAGTTTGAATTGTTTGTGATTTTATGATGATTGCAAATGACAATTGCTTCTTGCACTTTGCACTAAGGTGACAATGAATGTTACATTATGATGATTTCAAACAATTAACATTTTCTAAAAAATATTGAATGTCTATTGTATGAAAACCTGCATCATAATTATGTTTTGTATGAAAACAAACAAAAGAAGATGGATGCATGGCTATTAGTTACAGGTAATTGCTGTCTTTTGTGAATATATACCGTCTTATCACCAATAATTTTCTTTTGCTAGCTTTAAATGTTGAAATTTTTCTACATAATTTTCAGATTTGGCATTTTGGAATTCACAGGTACTCTAAATCATAGTCACATGGTTCATGATTCGCTTCGATACATGGTACGGGTTCGGGCACGCGGTTCACAACTCTGAAGGAATTAGGTATGCCGGAGGTATACATTGTTTTGTGTTGAATATGTAGTTGTGTTGTTGTAGTTTGTTTGAAGTCCCACATTGTTTAAACCAAAGTAGAGAAGGGCCCAATTCACCAAGATTTGATGTCTAAAACAGGAAAAATAGAACTACAAAAAGGAAAGGTTCAATTTCGCTATGAAGTCACAAGCGATTCCATAAATAATCATTGATTATAATTTAGAACAATGGCAGAATTTAGTAGATTATATGTTGTTATTACAAAGTATTGGCTTGATCATGCATGATTTACTAGTCATGAGTGTTTAATATAAAATGTTTTTAAAAAATAAAGTTACTATCATGGAAAGTGTTTTTTTTTTTTACAAAAACAAAATGATATTCATTCATTCGATTGATAGAATACATCATACAACCACATATTTAACGTGGATGAATCTGCAAATGAACTCACAACATCCAAGTTAATAGTATACAACGGCAAAATGCCTACAACAAATAATTTGATAATACTAAAGTCACCAGAGGATCCATGTCTCCGAATCTGCAACGTTGATGCGCAAATCATTGATTGAATCTGTAATTGACGGAAGTCATCTTTAAATAGAATCAAACGAACACTGCAACAATGCGGAAAATCAAATAGCGCCGCACAAGACGACGATTAACCCAACGCTACACTCAGACGATGATATAAAAAAAAACACAAAAGAAAAAACTTGATCTATGTGAAAAATCACTTATTTATATTAAAAGAGCAGGAAAAAAGATGTAGAGGGGTGATTCGAGGTCAAAAATGACCTAAAACCACCCCTCTCCAAGGAATGAAGAACTTACAAAAAGAGAGAACTTTTCTCTCAATGAAAACTAGGGCCGACAACACTATATCATGGAAAGTGTTAACATGTATTTTAAGGGCACATGTATTTTAACAAGAGCAAATGCGGTAAAATTTTATTTGAACTTATGTATTCAACTCTCTAAAAGAAGTTTTGCTAATATTTGTCGTAAGAGCATACTTAAGAAACTTAAAATGGAACTTTTGTATTGAAAAAAAGTGATATTTTAACTTTTGAAAAGTTGAATGTAGAACTTCTAAGTTCCTTACCATGTTAACTTTATAATTAAGCTTAATAATTATGTGGAGCCTATGAAATTGATGGGTCTGCCCTTTGTCCTTTCCACTCAATTACGTTTGTCAAATGCACATTAAAGGCCAAGACTCTCTCATCTTTAAATTAAATGGGTTGAAAATTGAGATATCGGTGAAAACCGGTTGAATGGGGGTGGGTTGACTTACGGTAGTGTAGCTGATGCAAAGTCAAGCTTTTTTGAAAAGACGTGGAAGTTTCGTGACCCAAGTATTTATAAATGTTCATGCATGCTTAGTAATGAAACCAAGAGCTAGTAAAGAAATTCAGCTCCTTCCATTGTTGAATACCAATAATTCTGCTATAGACTATAGTGCTATTGCTATGTCTGATCCAAAGTATGATGTGTTCCTGAGCTTTAGAGGAGAAGATACCCGTGACAACTTCACCAGTCATCTTTATGCTGAATTATGTAGGCAAAACATTGAAACATTCATAGATAATAGACTTGACAGAGGCGAACAGATTTCACAAGCACTTTACAAAGCAATAGAAGAATCAACAATTTATGTGATCATTTTATCAGAACACTATGCTTCTTCAAGTTGGTGTTTAGATGAACTGACAGAGATACTGAAATGTAAGGAGAGATATGGAAGGGAAGTCATACCACTGTTCTATAAGGTGGATCCATCAAATGTTAGGCATCAGAGACAGAGTTATGCAGATGATTTAGTTAAACATCATCAACGATTTGGTGACAAAGTGGACGCGTGGAAGGCTGCTCTAACCCAAGTAGCTGGAATTTAGGCTGGGATTCACAAAAAACCAGGTCACTAATTTATTTACAAGCTCTTGCCATATTACTCAATTTCTATATACTGAATCCTATTGACTAAATAAAGTTGTTAAGTTTGTTCTGAATAAAATTAAAAACCATAAATCAATCTAAAATCGTCGTGTTTTATTTTTCTTAATCAATAAAATGGACACATAAATTTATTAGTATATATATAGAGAGAAGGTAGTAATATATGTGTAAATCTATCCAAAGATTTTGTTTCTAATTAACTCTTTTGTTTTCCTTTCAATTAGTTTTTACACAGAGAAGAGAAAACTAATGCTTTAGTTTTTTTCATTATTTGTTAGACCTGAAAGCACACTTGTTACAAAGATTGTGAAAGACATTGTGAAAAAATTGAATGGTTCTGTGACTTGTGTCTCAAGTGATTATGAAGGAATGACTGGAATTGACAACCATATTGAAAATATTCAATCCTTGTTACTCCTCGAGTCGCCGACTGTTCGAATTATAGGACTATGGGGCATGGGAGGCATAGGCAAAACAACAATTGCAAATGCAATCTTTGAAAAACTCGCGACTCATTTCAGTTCCAGAAGCGTAGTTCTAAATGTTCAACAAGAAATAGAAAGAGCTGGACCAGACCATGTAAAAAGCAAATACTTATCAAAACTTCTAGGGGAAGATATTCCATCCTCTGAAAACAATTTTTCATTTGATCCATGGCTCAAACGGACAAAGGTTCTTCTTGTTTTTGATGATGTGAAAGATTCTGATCAACTTAAAGATTTAATTGGAACACATAGTAACTTTGGCCAGGGGAGTAGAATCATTGTGACTAGTAGAGACAGGCAAGTGCTTGAGAATGCCAATGCTGATGAAATATATCAAGTTAGGGAAATGGATGATCAAGTTTCTCTACAACTCTTCTGTCTATTTGCCTTTAAACAAAACCATCCAAAAGAATCTTTTGTGAGCTTAACAGAAAAGGTTTTAGATTATGCCAAAGGGCTTCCGTTAGCTCTCAAAGTTTTGGGCTCATTGCTTTATGGCAGAACAAAGGAAGCATGGGAAAGTGAGTTGCAAAAGCTCAGAAAGCTTCCCGATCTTAATATTTTCAGATTGTTGAAGTTAAGTTATGATGGACTTGACGAAGAACAAAAGGATATATTTCTTGACATAGCTTGCTTCCATAGAGGACAATATGAGAACGATGTAACACTAGCATTGGATTCTTGTGGTTTCTCTGCTTACATTGGAATGAATGTTCTCAAAGATAGGTCCCTTATATCTATTTCAGAATATGGTGAAGTTTGGATGCATGATCTAATACAAGAAATGGGGCATGAAATTGTTCGGCTTCAAAGTGTCGATGATCCTGGAAAACGTAGTCGATTATGGAAGCCTAACGATATTTATGATGTTTTAAGTAAGAACAAGGTATGTTCTTTAGCCCCTCAAATCTCTCACTTGATAACTCACTCAATCTCTCTTGAATTTACTTTCCAACATATTGCAAAATGCTTAACAATTATTACATTTCATGGAACCACTTTTTCTGTGTTTATTTATCTCTAGTAATTAATCATGTTTGATTTTAGGGAAAGGGAACAGACGCAATCAAGTGTATATTCCTAGACATGACGGAAATTAAGAAAGTTCAACTACATGCTGAAACCTTTAAGAAAATGTGTAATCTTAGAATGATCAAGTTTTATAATGGTTGCTCAAATGTGACCTTTCGTGAGTTTCTCAAGACTTTTCCAGATCGTTTAAAATTTCTTTGTTGGGATGCATTCCCTCAAAGATCTTTGCCAGACTTTTGCCCAGAAAATCTTGTTATACTTGAAATGCCTTTTAGTGATCTTGAACAACCTTGGGTGGGGGATCAGGTATTTAATTTCAAGCTTTATACGTAAATTGAAATTATTTTCTTCTGTTCCAAGATTTACCAAATGCAATAGTACATATTCACCTTTATATTAAAATGGGATCAAATTCATTAAGTTTTTGTTAATCATTTACTTTTTTTTAGGCTTTTCCAAATTTGAAAAGGCTTGACCTTAGCAATTCTAAGAAGCTGAGAGGAGTACCAAACCTCTCATTGTTTCCAAATATTGAAGAAATAATTCTTAGTGGTTGTTTAAAGTTGGAGGAGTTACCTGAATTCAAGGAGACTATGGAAAATCTAATAGTGCTCATGTTAGACAAAACGGCAATAAAAGGCTTAAGACTATTCCAAACAACATTGGTCGCTTGTCATCGTTGACTGAACTTTCACTGCAAGGAAGCAATATTGTGAACCTTCCTGAGAGTATGGCTTATCTCTCAAGTTTGGAATTACTTGATTTAAGTGATTGCAAATGGCTTGAATGTGTTCCAAAGCTTCCACCAAATCTAGACCGAGTTCGGGCATTTGATTGCCCTTCCATTAAGAGAATGATGCTAAATTCAAGGTTGAAACTCCTGTCTGATTCCGAAGAAGGTACCTTCGAATTTTGTCTCACCAATAGTCAAGAACTAGATGCAACTTCTTGGAGTAATATTAGAGAGGAAGCATGTATTAAGATCACTGATGATGCATATAGGTCAGTGTTCTTATGTTTTCCAGGGAGTGCAGTTCCTTGTTGGTTCCAGTACTGTTGTCGGGGACATTCAGTAACTATGAAAAAAGATTCTCAAAATTTGAGCAGTAAAAGTAGGCTCATTGGTTTTGCTTTGTGTGTTGTTTTGGGACGTGAAAATATGGATGGCACAAGAACAAGAGGTAGAAGCTTGACATACAAATTAGGATATGAATACGATGGTGGACGAATACAATTTTTATATGACTGCTTGCATGTACATTGTTCTTCATATTGGCATGATCATCATAGTGATAGGTTCATTAGCCAAGATCACATATTCCTATGGAAGTATCGATTTGACTTAGCAAGCATTGGCAGCAAGCTCTTTAATGCCTACAACTTCACTTTTGAGATCTTAGATGAGCATTTTCATCCCTTAAGTTTTGAATCAACCTTCACGGTGAAAGAATGTGGATTATGTCCTCTGTATACCAAAGAAAATGATGATAATGGCATTTAAGAGCCGAGTGGGAGCAGAACTGCACAATAATCAACCTTTGAATCCAATATTACTTTATGTAAAGATATAATAAGTGGTTATTTGTATTTCAGACATTTGGTAGACAGTAGACACAATTCAGAAACATTATTTTCTGCACTTTCAAGAATACAAGTCACCATTCGTCACAGAGGCTTCTCATTTTATCGATCCTAGAGGCATGCAATAGTTAGTTATGGCTTTAATTGGTTTAGTTATGGAACAGATAAAAAATATCAAAACTTCTTTTAACTTGTGAATCTCATTTCCATTACTTTTTCTTGAATACATGAAATTGTTGGATCTTTTCCTTTGTGAATAAACTGACTTCTCATCGATAATTTTCTTCCGCAAGCTTTAAATGTTGGATCTTTGTTATATAATTCTCAGTTTTAGCATTTTGGAAGTCATCAATACTCTGAACACTTTTCATGGCATTTCATATAACTTTGTTATATGCTAATTTGCTTTCTTTTCCCGCCGCTACAACAATTTCCTTAATTCATTACAATTTTGGCTGCTAGAAATTTTTAGAATTGTTTGAGTAAATAAAATCCTAACATTCAGATTTTATATGTCAATGTTTTGACTTTTAAATTATCGTTGTGGTTGAACATTATATCATTGAATTAGGTTGGTGCATATAGTTTGTAAAACTATTGACTCAAAAAAAAAAAAAGTTGTAAAAATATAAACATTATGCTTCATCAACCTTGAACAACTAATTTCGTATCACTGGTCTCGTCAAGCTAGTTAGTTAACTTTGATTTTACTTTCTTTTTTTCTTGACAAAACTTTGACTTTACATTCTGAATTTATTGCTTTTGGCAAATGATAATAATTGGTTATTTGTATTCCAGACATTTGGTAGACACAATTCAGAAACATCATTTTCTGCACTTCAAAGAGAACACAAGTCACAAATTGTTAGAGGCTGCTCCTTTTATTTGAATCTGTGATTTATCAATCCTGGAGGCATGCAATAGTTAAGTTGTGCTTAACATTTAATTTGAAGACCGTTTTGATTTTTCAATGTACAACATTGAATAAGGCTTTAACTGGTTTAGGTATGGACTGACGGAGTACGGAAGCCGAAAGGAATAGTAAGCGCTAATCCTATAATAAGAACACAGGTTTGCAAGCGACAAACCTGTCAAAAGGGTTTCTGGAATCCACCAGAAAGATTAATTTGGAATCCACCAAATTTGAGAAAAATTCTATATTTTATTGAATAAAGGTTTTTTCTTCAAGGCTACAATAGTTTAGCTTAAATAATAAGGAAAAATAAAATAACAAATCTCCCTAAAAGATTGTAAAAAAGAATAATACACCTATAGCTAAATAAAAATAACAAATCTACCTAAAAGATAGTAAAAGAAAATAATAAATCTAGCTAAATAAAAATTACAAATCTAATAAAATATATTAAAATCAAGGGTTAAATATGTTTTTGGTCCCTATAGTTTCGCAGAATTTCGTTTTTAGTCCTGAAGATTTTTTTCACACTTTTAATTAGTCCCTAAAGTTTTGTCAGTCAGTGTTTTTAGTCCATACTTTTAATCAAACTCTTGTATACTTTCACATTTTTTAACGGTTCTTTGTATTCATGTTTATAATATTACAAGAACAACTCCGATAAAAATTTATAATTTTTTAACATAAGATGAATTATTTATGAATTTTTATGTGTAAAAACTCAAAAATTCATATTTAATTCATCTCTTGTTAAAAAAATTTAAACTTTTGTAAAAGAGATTCATATAATGTACTAAACATGATTGCAGAATTTTTTTTTTAAAATTTCGAATGATATGCACGAGTTGATTGAAAAGTAGGGACTAAAAACACTGATGGACAAAACTTCAGGGACTAAAAAGTGTGAAAAAAATCTTCAGGGACTAAAAACGAATTTATGCGAAACTATAGGGACCAAAAACATATTTAACCCTAAAATACTAAAATATCCTCTACATCAGTCTCCTCCACCCCAAAAGAACTCGACCCCGAGTTCTCATCTTGATAAAGAGCTCCATCTGCTTGATACTGACTCATGCGTTTATCATAGTAGAAACTTAGTACCAGTATTGTAGATGAAATCTCAACTTTGCCTTTATCCGGCGGCTTAGGCGGCGGAGCTTGCCGTAGCAGCGCCATCGAAGTCCGATCATAGTCTGTCTGCATCTCAGTTTCTTTAGCGCGCTCTTTCCGATCTATTGATTTTGAGAATGGCGAGATATCGGTCAGAATCTTCAAGGATCTAGGACAAATTCCATCGCACAAGATTGTGTGATGAATTTCTTTCTCCTCTATTGTTTTTCCTTGCACCTCGAGGTTGATGACGTATGAAACCATAGATGATTTGGTTATATTGATTTCAAAATTCATGACTTCATCTTGTTGGTAATCTCTACTAACACCGCGAACTTGCTCGACTTCATCAGCCTCTTTCTTCTCATCTTTGGATTCGTCAACTTCAACCGAAGCATCTTGTTTAGCTACTACTTTAACTTCTTTCAGTTTGGTTTGATCCGAACGATCGTCGAGTTTTTGCGAAAGAGATGGTTGGCTTCCATCTAGGGTTTCAGTAGCCGTATCAACAATATGTTCGTAGGATCCATTCTTTTTTGTAACATCAGCTTCAAAATCAACAACAAATTGTATTGAGTTTAACTCTTTGTCGTCATTGGTTTTTTGCACTTCGTGTTTTTCATTCTCATGTTGAGGCAAATCAGTATTATTGTTTGTTGTTTTGGCCGTCAAAACATAGTTTGTCTCATGACCATTCTCAACAAACAAATTGATATCATTACATTATTTTACCTCATATTCCTTTTCTTCAAACTTAGCCGTTGCGAGTTTAGAAACAACGCGTCCTTTACCACTATGATGTCGTCGAAAGTTGTTGTTGTTGTTGATGTTGTTATTGTTCTCTAAAAGAATTGATAACATTGCAATTTGTGCAGTCAAAGCAGTTATGGCTGCAAGGTCTGCCCTGATTGCTAGTTGATCTCCCATCACTGATCACAGTATGAAAAGAACAGGGAAACCTGCTCTAGCAAGCGCTAATCCTATAATAAGAACACAGGCTTGCAAGCGACAAACCTGTAAGAAGGGTTTCTGGAATCCACCAGAAAGATTAATTTAGAATACTCTATATTTTATTGAATCAAAGGTTTTTTCTTCAAGGCTACAATAGTTTAGCTTAAATAATAGAGAAAAATAAAAATAACAAATCCCTCTAAAAGATTGTAAAAAAGAATAATACACCTAGCTAAATAAAAATAACAAATTTACCTAAAAGATAGTAAAAGAAAATAATAAATCTAGCTAAATAAAAATTAAAAATCTAATAAAATCAAATATACCTAAAACAATGAAATATTAAAACACCCTCCTACATCAGAACTCCTGCCGGTAAAAGTTTGGCGGGAATTAGTGAGAATTCAACGTACTTTTCTTTGGGGTGGGCTTTCAAACCAAACCAAAATGTGTTGGGTGAAATGGGAGGATATGTGTAAGCCTAAGAAAGATGGGGGCTTAGGTATCCGAGATCTCCGGTATGTTAATATTAGCCTCCTTGCCAAATGGTGTTGGAAGTTGTTATCTCACGACATTGAGTTGTGGAAGGAGATTGTGACGGCTAGGTATGGAAGGGATGTGCTGGGGAAGAAAGATTTGGGTGATACTGATGTTACAAGAAGGGGTTCCTATTTGGTGGAAAGATTTATGCCTCTTAGATAGTGATTCTAGATGGTTCTGTCCGGCGGTGGGAAAGATTGTAGGGAATGGTGTTTCGACGTATTTTTGGAATGAGGTGTGGATAGGTGATCAAACGCTTCGGCAAAGATTCCCCAGGTTATTTGGTATATCTCTACATCAGAATGAGGTCATTCGTAACTTGGGGAGTTTAGTGGATGGGCAGTGGCGTCGTGATTTTTTTGTTTGGGAAGGTGACCTTTATCGTGATTTAATAGAGATCCTTGCGTCCTTTACGCCAACCGTTCATTATGACAAGTGGATTTGGCATGGGAATGGCGATCAGGGCTTCACCGTTAATTCTACTTATTGGCTGGTGGTGTCTGCTTTTACTGTCCAGGATGCGTGTGATCCTTTACCGGGTTTTGTTTTTAATAATATTTGGAAGTGTGATGCTCCCTCTAAGGCTCGTGCCTTCTGTTGGCCGTTGCTTCTTGATAAAATTCAATCGAAGGACAATTTGTGGAAGAGACGGATAATTCAAGAGAATCAACAAATTTGTGTGTTGTGTAATTCGATGAGGGAAACGGCGTTGCACTTGTTTCTTCATTGCGATTGTGCGGCGAAGGTTTGGTACGCTATCATGAGGTGGTTGGGGTTTACTATTGATGACTCCACGTCATTACTATAGTTTTACTTATTTCAAGACCTAATTACAAGGTTTTTAGTACGTTTTTATTATGTTTTTGCACAATAATAAGTGGAAGTTACGTCAAGTACAAGGCTGCTGAAAACACAAGAAAAGATTTAAAAAAAGAATTAGTTTGTTAACAAATCGGTGTGTTAGATATGATTGGAAAATATTTAGTTTTAAAACAAATTTTGTTTAAAAAAACTAATTCCTATCAAGATCGAAGAAAAACTGAAGTAAATCAACAGGAGCTGCATCTCTATATAAAGAGACTCAAGCAAGAGTTTCGGGGGACAGAATTTGACGGCGAGAAACAGAAGACTTTTGGAAGAAACTCAGAGCTCTTTGTAATGCTTTCTTTCAATTTTATTCTTGTTAATTTGTTTTTAGCTATGTCCGGCTAAATCCTTATGATTGGCCTTAGGGGATTCTTCGAATTATCTCGAACAATGTGATTTCTTTTATGTTTATTAATTAATTACGAAGTTAGTTTCATCAATCTTTCCTTGTGCTTAATGCTTTACATATGTGACGATTTGTGTGATTGATGTTTATAATTTGTTTTACTATGAGGATAGGAATAAATTATTGATCTAGGAATTATTGTAAAATTGGTTTTCACTTAAGAAAATTTTTGGCTTACTAATTGAGATCAAAGATTAAAGCGTGAATTCCTCACTTGATAATAAATCACCTTAGAGATTTGGGATTTATGATCAAGGGAGAGGACTATGTTACCAAGACATTGGACATAGTTATTTAATTTAATCGATCGTGAAACTAAATTTGTAATTCGTGAATAAACATGGAATCACCGAGATGAATTAGGATTAGATGAACCAAAAGGTCCAATCGCTTGTTTCTCTCTCTAAAAACCCTAATTCTATTCAAATATTTTATTTGAATCTTTTCTAAATATTTTGTCTAAATCTTTTATTTAGGCAAACAAATCGAAACAAACAACCCCCTTTTTTATTGCTTTTAGTTACTAGATATAATTCAATTGTTTTGTCAAATTTAAAACAATCCCTGTGGATCGATAAATTTTATTACTTAACGACGACTTTAGTACACTTGCTAAATTGTCATCAAGTTTTTGGCGCCGCTGCCGGGGATTGTTAATTTAATCGACAATCCGACAGAATCATATTTAGTAGATTTTTATATTTTTTATTATTGTTATTTTATTATCCAAAAAAAAAAAAATCTTTTTCTCTTTTTATTTTATTTTTTCTCTTCATATCTTTTATTTTTTTCTCATCATATCTTTTTCTAAATTCGGAAAAAAAAAAAAAAAACTAGTTCTTCATGCTAGTATATTGAATAGGTGCTTTTGAAAGGTATTGTTTGTTTGTGTTGCTCAGGTATGCTTGAGATGGCAGAGCTGAATACTCAATTGTTATCAAATTACATGCTCATAAACGTTCAATTGGCAACATTCATGAAACACTTACTCCTCAACAACAACCCATACTTAAACACCTACAGTCCGAGTTGGGGAGATCATCCAAATTTTGGTTGGGGAAGAAACCAAAATCAGTCTCAACTACAAGCATCTTCTTCTCAAAACTCTCAACCAAGGAACCCTTCCCACCTAGAGGAAGCACTCACTCAGTGTATCAAGGTGACTCAAGGAAATTTTGAAGAGATGAAGATTAGCCAAAACCAATTGAAAGCCAACCAAGACGTTGCTAACAAGAATCATGAAGCTTCCATCAAGAGCTTGGAAACTCAAATCGGCCAATTGACAAGGCAGTTTGCAGCTACTCAAAATAACTGCTTTGAAGGTTCTATGAAAGACAACCCGAGGAACGAAAGTTGTATGGCTATCAACCTAAGAAGTAGAGAAGTTCCTCCACCGGAAGTTGTGAGCAAGAAAAAGGGTGAGTCTAGTGATGTGGGAGCGAAAGAAAAGAGAGACGTGGAGAAAGGAAAAAATGAGAGTGAGGGAGAAGTTGAAAAAGAGTGGGAGAGAGTAAATGTCCCTGATGATGAGGAAAATGAACTAGTTGAAAATAAGAGGGAGGAAAAAATAGAAAGTGATGAAAAGCTAGTTGCAAAGAAGAAAGGTAAAGGTGTGGAAGAGAAAGAAGGCCAAAAGGAGAAAGAAAAGTCAGTCCATGCTAAGCTACCATATCCGCGCAAGAAGAAGACAAAGGAAGAGGATAATCAACAGTTCAAAAAGTTTATGAAGATGCTTTACAGCCTCCAAATGAACATTCCTTTTGTGGAAGCGTTAGAACAGATGCCCGTTTATGCCAAATTCATGAAAGAACTTTTGTCAAAGAAACGGAAGCCTCTGGATGATGACACGGTGAATATGACCGAGGAGTGTAGTGCAATAATTCAGAAGAAGCTTCCACAAAAGAATAAGGATCCAGGAAGTTTCACCATTCCATGTTCTATCGGAAACTTGCATGTTAGAAGAGCTTTATGTGACTTGGGTGCAAGCATCAATTTGATGCCCTTGTCCATGATGAAGCGTATCCCAGGTGCTGTAGCCAAGCCGACAAAGATGCAATTGTCTCTTGCCGATCGATCTATCACCCATCCATATGGAATTCTGCAAAATGTCTTGGTAAGATGTGCTGAGTTTGTGTTCCCGGCTGATTTCGTGATTCTAGATATGGAAGAAGACGCTGAAGTTCCTCTCTTATTGGGACGACCATTCTTAGCTACCGGAAGGACTCTGATTGACGTTGAGAAAGGAGAGCTCATGTTCCGTTTAGACGATGAACAAATATGCTTTCAGGTGTTTGAAGCCACAACATTTGGGGGACCAGTACCCGAATGCTTCAAGGTGGATGTGCTAGAGGAGGTGGTAAATGATGCACAAGAAGAAGAATGGGAGCGTGAAATTGAAATATTCCTTCAAGGCGTAGATGATGATCCCAAAGATGGAAAACTACTAAATCTAGAGGGAACATTGCTTGCGGAAGAATTGAAGAAGGATGATGATGCGTTGGTTTGGGACGCAGACGGGGTGAATTTCGTCTTTTTCTTGCACAATAAAACTACGGAGGAAGCATTTAAGATGGGTATGGATGCTTACTTGGAAGGAGCAAATCTGAAATATCCGCCCTAAGGAGGGTGTCGGACGTCAAGCCTCGGGACGTTAAACAAGCGCGTGACCTCTAGGTCACGGACCGTCAAGCTATTGACGTTAAACGAGCGCTGATTGGGAGGCAACCCAAGGTTAGTCTCACTTCATTTTACTTGAATTTAATTTTGTCTTTGGTGAATGTTTTGGCTATTTGAAAACTTGCGCACTATCGGAATGATTTTATTTGAATGTTATTATAAGTCAGATAGGTTAGCATCATGATTCATGAATTTGTGACTCCCTTAATTGATTGCTTTTCATATGTGATTGTAATTAGAAAAGTTGAGGAAATTTCTCAAACATTGACCACTCGATAATCCGGCCAAGCCGCGAGAATTTGAGCCCAAACACATAAAATTTCCTTGTCATAAGAGATTCCACAACTTAGCTAATTCTCTAGAACTTGCTTTTGTTCTTTTAATTGATTGATTGCTATGAGTTACACACCGAGGCATGTTGTTTGTACCTTGAGCCTTTTTGAAGCTACCTTTACTTATATTATATCCTTCGTTAAACCCCACCAGAGCCGAAAGAAAAATGTTCTTTATTTGATAACCCAACTTTGAAATTATGAAAAGAAAACAAAAAAAAAGAAGATGATTTTCTTGGAGTTAGATCACGGTACTTATGTTTCGACACAATGCTCATCATTAAGTTTGGGGTTGCTTCTGGAATAAGCAACAAATTAAGTTTGGGGTGGGGTACTAGAGAACTATAAAAAGAAAAAAAAAATGAACATAGAAAACAAAAATGGTGTACACAAAAAGAAAAATAAAGTTTGATAAATAAGTTCTCTAGTATAACAATGCTTGAAATAAAGGGGGAAAATGTGTGAATAATCCAATTTTGTGAAATAGGTGATCTTTTAAACTCCAAGTTTTTCTGCTTACCTTCCAAAAACATCCACCCTAAAACCTAAGCCCCGTTATAACCCTCAAGTCCTCTAAAGGTGTGAATTCTTATGCATGTTGATTGATTTCTAGAATGTTTGCAAGCCTATGGTAGAATGGCTATGTTTGTGTTGATTGAGTGAAATATAAACCATCTTTAAACAGGAGAGAATGTGAGGGAGTGAAGTGATTAAAGTTTGGTCAATATTTGTGAAAAGTTCTTGATTTTTCGTTATAAATCTATGTGCAAGTAAATTCTTGATAGGGATGATCATTGAAATGATAATTGTGGGTATCTAACTTGATTGACTTTGATGCTTTGAATAAGATTGTTGATGATAGTGCCAGGTTTTCTGATGGGTGAAGATATTCCTTGAGGACAAGGAAAAGTTCAAGTTTGGGGTTGTGATGACTCCACGTCATTACTATAGTTTTACTTATTTCAAGACCTAATTACAAGGTTTTTAGTACGTTTTTATTATGTTTTTGCACAATAATAAGTGGAAGTTACGTCAAGTACAAGGCTGCTGAAAACACAAGAAAAGATTTAAAAAAAGAATTAGTTTGTTAACAAATCGGTGTGTTAGATATGATTGGAAAATATTTAGTTTTAAAACAAATTTTGTTTAAAAAAACTAATTCCTATCAAGATCGAAGAAAAACTGAAGTAAATCAACAGGAGCTGCATCTCTATATAAAGAGACTCAAGCAAGAGTTTCGGGGGACAGAATTTGACGGCGAGAAACAGAAGACTTTTGGAAGAAACTCAGAGCTCTTTGTAATGCTTTCTTTCAATTTTATTCTTGTTAATTTGTTTTTAGCTATGTCCGGCTAAATCCTTATGATTGGCCTTAGGGGATTCTAATCCCGAATTATCTCGAACCATGTGATTTCTTTTATGTTTATTAATTAATTACGAAGTTAGTTTCATCAATCTTTCCTTGTGCTTAATGCTTTACATATGTGACGATTTGTGTGATTGATGTTTATAATTTGTTTTACTATGAGGATAGGAATAAATTATTGATCTAGGAATTATTGTAAAATTGGTTTTCACTTAAGAAAAATTTTGGCTTACTAATTGAGATCAAAGATTAAAGCGTGAATTCCTCACTTGATAATAAATCACCTTAGAGATTTGGGATTTATGATCAAGGGAGAGGACTATGTTACCAAGACATTGGACATAGTTATTTAATTTAATCGATCGTGAAACTAAATTTGTAATTCGTGAATAAACATGGAATCACCGAGATGAATTAGGATTAGATGAACCAAAAGGTCCAATCGCTTGTTTCTCTCTCTAAAAACCCTAATTCTATTCAAATATTTTATTTGAATATTTTCTAAATATTTTGTCTAAATCTTTTATTTAGGCAAACAAATCCAAACAAACAACCCTTTTTTATTGCTTTTAGTTACTAGATATAATTCAATTGTTTTGTCAAATTTAAAACAATCCTGGATCGATAAATTTTATTACTTAACGACGACTTTAGTACACTTGCTAAATTGTCATCAACTATTGTTCTTCCTCATAATCTTTTCTCGTATTTCGCTGTGTTACTTTCTTTTGCTAAGAATAAAAAAGAAAAGGCGGGTTTGTCTTTGATCTGGTGTGCGTTTATGTGGGTTTTGTGGAATATTAGGAATGGATGTATTTTTAACAATGGAATATTGAAGGTTGAGGAGGTGGTGGAACAAGTGAAGGTTATTTCTTGGAATTGGTTTGTGGGTAGAATGTCTAAGGGTCCTTGTCTTTTGTATGAGTGGAATTGGAGCCCTCTTGATTGTATGCCTCGTGGTTGAAGTGTTCTGGTGTGTTTGTGCTGCTGTGCGTTTTCTTTTTTTTGGTGTTTTGCTACCCTGTTCTGTTTGTTCTGTTGGTTTTTGTAGCAGCCTTCCTGTCTAGGCTTTTTGTGTTCTGCTAGTTTATTTTTCTGGTTCTCGCCTGAATTTGCTGCACTTCTAAAACATGCGTTATGCACGGCCGGCCCAACACAAGGTGGGGCCTAAAGCGAAAATTAATATAAAGCCTAACACGAAAATGTGTTTTTTTTTTACTAAAAAAATGTGTTTTTTTTAAGTCAAAAATATTGTCAAAAAGAAAAATGTAGAATAAGCCACTATATTTAGTATAGTAACGAAAGATTTTGGTAGTATGTATGAGGTCCTAAGTTCGATCTGCATTGCCAACATTTAAATAAAATAAACGTAAAATTTATATTTACAATAAATTAAATAATATTTTTCTTGTAAAAAAATAAAAAATGTACCGATTTTATTTGTAATAAAAATAAAATATAGTTCTATGAATCAATAAAAAAGTACTTCTATAATATCAACAAAATAAAAATATGATTTTTATTGCATTATATTTATTTTATTCATTTTAATTTAATTTATTTGTTTTATTTTCAAATTTTTATATTATTTTAAAATGTATTGGTTAAGAAGATTTTTCTATAGAACATTATAATAACTGTGAAAAGAAAAAGTGGAAAACAGACAACACCAGACAATTTAAGAGGAATTTTCTATATAACATTATAAAAAACTATGAAAAAAATGTAGAAAAATAGCACCAGGCATGAGTAGGACTCAATCCTGTTTTCTCCCACTAACAACCTATATGTGAAACCAACCGGACTAGAGGGCCTCCTATGTTTTGAAATTGAGGCCTCAATATATATATATATATATATATATATATATAATTTATAAAGATAACATATTTTTGGGACTTAAACCCTCTACAAAAATAATAATTTGTTGGGGGCCTAAAGCTAGGGCTTGGGTCGCTTTATCCTTGGGCCGGCCCTGGCCTTATGTTTTATCTTGTGCTTTGTGGTTAATAAAATTTCCTTTTGCTGCTAAAAAAAAGAACTCCTACATCATAACAGATACAAAGTGTCAAAACTAATTTTAAGCCTTGTTTCTTCTTGTTAGGTAAAGGTGTTTGTCTATTTAAAAGAAAGTATAATAGTAGTAGTATTAAGCATCAAAGGAACAAAACATAGTATCAGGGGTGTTCTGGACTGGGTCTAAATGCCCAACATGTTGGGGACCTCCTCTATTGGGCCGTCGAGCAAGGCCCAAGGTACAAGTCCAACATCGTTAACCGTTGAGCAGCGTACGTCTCCCCTGAGATTCATAACGCCCAACATCGGAATGATGAGCATTAAATGCTCATCACGGCTCCACAGCCGTTTTCCGACAGCCATTGATGGACATTAACTGCCCATCAACGGCCTTGGCCAAGCGCTGGGGCTATATATAGACCTTTTCACAACCTCTCAAAGGTACGTAACATTCTATATTGAAAACCTACTCCTTCCTCAACTGACTTGAGCGTCGGAGTGCCTGCAGGTACACAACCCCCCTCCGGGTATATTTGGACTGCTCGGAATCACGAACAGCCGTGCACCACCGTCTGGTCGACTCTGATCAAGGTAAAGATCAGTGGCGCCGATTAACATACGGAACAGAGGCAGTAATTCCCGTGGAAATAGGAGAACCATCCTCTAGTATCGAATACCCTCCCGAGGAGGATATAAACGACGAGTTACTGAGAGAAGAACTAGATCTCGTCGAGGAGCTAAGAACGGGGGCTTCTCTTCGAGAAGCTACCCTCAAACAGAAAATAGCTGCTCGGCACGACAAAAGGGTTATCAAAAGAGAATTCGAGGTAGGAAGCTTAGTATTGAGAAGAAACCAAAAAGATTCACGAGAAGGGAAGCTCGCGGCTAATTGGGAAGGACCACATCGAGTCCGAGCAAAGACAGAAAACGGAGCATACCACCTCGAAGATCTCTACGGCAAAGAAATCCCTCGCACGTGGAACGCTGAAAAGCTAAAACAATACTATAGTTGAAAATAGCGTAATTCAACATGCTCTTCAACGAAGGCTGCAAATCCCACCGAGGAGGTGCGCCTATACAACGGAGGAATGCCTAGGTACGGGCAGGAATCTTAAAAATTCTTAAAGCTCGACGTCAGCCCTGGATATTGACGTCCACGCTCAACGGGGGAATACTCCATGCGAGCCCCATCGTTGCTTAGTACATGCCCGGCAGAACACCCAGCTCGCGATGGGATGCTCAATGCTGCGAGGAAAGATTTCAAGCGAAGAAACTTTCCTCGACTCTGGTTTGGGAGCTAGCCAAACACTCGAGCAGTTCCACAAACTGTTCGGGAACGGTGAAGCAACCGTAATTATTAGACGAGCACTAACGCAAGGGTAATCTACCTAACGAATAGAACGTCTAAAAACACTAAGTTAAAACCTTAAGTAAGAATCGAGCATCGTTTTCAAGGTATCCTCGTATACTCTAAACGATCAGGTTTCGCGGGGAAATAATGATACGGGCATTAAACATTCGTCGACACATTCAAAATAAACACTCCACAAACAAAGCACAAATTGCAAAATAAAAGGAGTTATAAATATAAGACGACCAAAGGTCGACGATGACAAATATTACATAAAAAGGCGAACAAGCGCAAAAACAAATCAAAATAGCCAAGGCGAGCATAACGCCGACATTTAAATATTACAAATTAAAGACAAGTTAAAAATCAGTTTTCTTCATCAAGAGGGGGAGATGCAATCTGGCCGTCCCGGACTTCCTTCATCTCGTCCATACCCTCGGTGATCAGCTGGACGCCGGGGTTGAGAATCTGGAGCTGGGCGAGCGCATTCCTGAAGCTCGAGGAGGCGACTTCTAGCTGAAGGTCCCCAACCTCATATATTTTGGCGATCAGGCCAGCCCGGCTAAAGCTAGTGTAAGTGCCTGCCGGGTCCACTCTCCTCTCCTCTTCATCAGCAGCAGGGGTCAAGGTCAGAGAGGACAGCTTCTCCTCGAGTTCTTCTACCTTCCCCTTCAACCTTCCTTCCTCCTCCTTGGCGTCACGAAGCTCCTTCTCCAGCTGGGTGACCTTTGCCTAGGACTCCTTAAGGGCCTTGGTCTCCGAGGACAAGTCTTTCTCGACAACAGTCAGACGTTCCCCGAAACCCTTGGCATGAGCCCGGGCTTCGTCCCTCTCCTGAAGATATTTGCACTCCCGACCATTTAGGAAGGTGGCAACCTCCAGCAGCTTGAACACGGCCACTGAAGATTCAGCAACCACGTTCCTAATGGACTCTGGGCCCATGGACGCCAGGATAATCTGGTCGGTGTCGCGGTGATTTTTGGATATCGAGTTATTAATTAACTTCGAATCGCAATTTAATGTTCCACCGCTGATCTTTAATTTATCCGAGGGAAAGGGAAAAAGTTCGAAAAAACCCTATTTTTTAGAGAACAAGGTTTGGGGGTTAGTTACACGAGGGAAGGTATTAGCACCCTAAGTATCTATAGTACTCTATAGGAACCTCTTGTTTTTATTTCTAACTTTGCGCTTTATTTTAATTGTTTGCAAAAAAAAAATGTATAAGTGTGGGAATTAAAGTAATGATAAAAAATGCTTAAAGTGATGAAAAAGAAAAATGTTTTTGTTGATTTTATTGATTGGAGAGACAAGTCTCATGCCTACGTACCCGAGGGATCAAACCACCGTAGTTCGGGGTAAAAGTTACGAGTAAATTTGTTTGTTTAATTTTAAAGTTTTTGAAAATGGTTTTAAAGACCAAAAAGCCAAAAGTGGCAAAATGTGAGTTTGATTGATGTTAATTTGTGAAGAAAGTCTATATGGTTAAATTGATTGAGGTTTGATTAAGAAATAAGACGCGGACACTTGGTTTAAAATCCAAGGTTTATTGAGAAAATGTTTGAGTGATAAAAGACACTTGGTTTAAAATCCAAGGTTTATGCATGATTAAAAATGTATGAATGAAGAAAATGCACTTGGTTTAAAATCCAAGGTTTTAGGCGAGAAAAAGGAACACTTGGGTTAAAGTCCAAAGTTTTAGCGATAAAAGAAGCCATTGATTTAAAGTCCAAGGCACTTGGTTTAAAATCCAAGTTCGCGATAAAAAAAATACACTTGGGTTAAAATCCAAGGTTTTCACGATAAAAGACGCCATTGGTTTAAAGTCCAAGGCACTTGGTTTAAAATCCAAGTTTGCGAGAAAAAAGACTCTTGGGTTAAAATCCAAGGTTTTCGCGATAAAAAAAACGTTTGGTTTAAAGTCCAAAGTTTGAAAATGTTTGATGATGAAATGTTTTTGATGCTTTTCGATGTTTGAAAATGAAATTGTGTTGATATATTTTTGAAAGAGGTTTTGACCTCATTTTTGAGAATAAAGTGACTAACTATTTTTGAAGAGGTGTTGACCTCATTTTTGAGAATAAAATGACTAATTATTTTCTGAAGAGGTGTTGACCTCATTTTTTTTTATAAAAGAGAATGACTAATGGCTAACGCGCGAAAAGAACGATATTAACATTATACTAAATAAGTGCGAAGACGAACCGTAATGATATTTTGATCAAAACGGTGTCTTTTCCTCGGAATCTAATTATGCTAACGTTTTTGTGGAAAGCGATAAATAAATATGCATGAGATGCAAGTTTTTTCATTTATATGTACATTTGTTCCTAATTACATTCTAAGGTATTTGCAAGAAAAAATAAATATGAGATGAATGCATGCAATGCAATTTTCATTTAAATTTACATCAAATCCTAAAAATACAATCTAATGTCCTTGCAATAAAATAAATGATTAATTAATAAGGCAATGAATTAAATGTTAAATTAACAAGCAATAATAATAATAATGAGTTAGTGAGTTAGTAATGATCAAGAATAATAAAGTTAGATTAGTAAGCAAGATTAAGCACAGATAATCATGGGATAAATAGTAAAAAAAAGAAAGAAACCTCAAATAAGTGCTTATTTTGGATTTAATAGCTTATTGAAGCACATTCCATAAGCACTTTTATCATAGGCAAAAATAAAATTAAAAAACAGAAGGGGGTGCAAATATTAATAAAACATAAAAGGGGGTGTGAAAAGTAAAAAAAAATGTGCAAGGCCCAGTCCAAATAGGCACTTCTGCCCAAAAAAACAAACAAAAACGCAGGATCAATCTCGGCCGTCTGATAGATCAGACGGCCTTATCTAAATAAAGAGGAAAAAGATTTGAGGCGTTAGATCGTAATCTGAAGGTTATAGGCTCGCAGGTGCACCGTAAGGTCGTGCACCTGCGCGCACAGGATCAAAAGAAAAAGGGTATAAAAGGAAAAAAACCCTAAAATCACAATCACATTTCTTCTTCTTCCTCCAGCCGCCGGTTTCTTTCTTTCTCATCCTTCTCTCTCAGATTCACCCTCTCATCTCTGATTTTTTACCCCAACCCCATCTTTCAAAAACCTTTTAACATCAAAAATCAAACAGAAACAAATTCTACACCCACACCCAAATTTGAAATAATCAAATTAAAACCATAAACCGGATTGAAATCGAAAGGCAAGGGAGAAAAGAGGTTTCAACCTCTTGGTATTTGTTGATTCTGTCTTTGATCCTTCTATTTTTCTTCTCGTTTCGTTCTTTTCTTCTTCGTTTCTTCTATTTCGTTTTTGGTTCTGGGTTTGATGGATTTGAGGATTGGTAAACGATTTGAATCGGTTTGGGTTTGGTGACGATGGATTCGGGTTTTGCGGTTTGATCCTGGGTTTTGAGGACTTGATTCGTGGTTTGGTGTTTTGGTTGGAGATGATGACAATGAGGTTTGTGGTTTCGATTTTTGAAGCCGGTTTGATTGTTCGGTTTTGATTTTGGATTTGCGATTTGGTTTTGATGAAGGATGGTGATGAAGATATTAGTTAGTGATTTTGGGTTCTGATGATGGAGGATTTGGTTGGATGAAAGTTGTTTTTGATTTGGATTTCTGGTTGTGTGATGAATGATAGATGATGAACAATGATGAAGATGATTCTTTAATTTTTCTTTGATTTTTGATTCTGGTTCACTGTTTTTTTTTATTTTTTTTCTGTTTTGTTTGTGATTGCTTGTGATTTCTGCGGCTGAGGCTGATGAATTCTGACCTAGGGAAATGTGCAATTAATGGATATATACTGTGTCAGACCTAGGGTTTGGCAGATGAAATATTACCCCATTCGGACAAAATTGCCCCTTTGGGCTTGGACTGGACAAAAACACCTGATTTTGGACTTCTTTGAAAATACTGACTAAAAAAACACCAGAAAAATAAAACGAAAATGGTAATAAAAAAAATTAAAATAATAATATACACATAATAATATAAAAATCAAATTAAATAAATAATAAATAAAGAAATAAAAATAAAAATAATAAAAGGAAAATAAAAACAAAACCAAATAAATGATGTATTTTAAAATACCTCTCTGCCGAAATTTCGTCAGAAATGAACAAAGCAAAATCTTCTTAAAAAGACGCATAAAAGTGATCGGTCAAAAAATGGGGTATGACAGTCGGCATTAGAGATCCTCATCCTTGTCCTTCCGTCCACCACACAGTCATGCCCCAGGGCAGGGGGAATGACGAACTCCTCCGCAGCTTTCCCCGGAACCAGCCTGTGGGGACCAGATAGCATGCTTCCCCCTCCCTCTACGCGAGCATGCTTCGGCGGCCTTCTATCGCCCGTCACCTCCTCCACCGTTCTTTCCCCCGTCACCTCGATAGATGGTGAAGGGGAGGTTTGCTCGGAGATGTTTGGGGTCGAGGAGGAAGCGTCGAGTGCCCGTTTCTTCTTCTCCGCTTGAAGCTTGCGGAGAGTCTGCTGGGTGTTCTTTATTTCACCTGGAATAAAACAAATACGGTCAGTAAACTCACAAGAGAAAACATAAATACGAGTATTGAAAACAAACAAAATTTCGGGCAATTATACGAGGAAAAAAGCAAACATACGGAGTGCATCCTCGGCTTCTACCCTAGTCGCGCACTTTAGCAGCGCCTTGGTGTTGATATATTTCTTGGACGAAAGTTGGTAACCCTCTTCGTCACAGATGGGGTTGCCCTCTCTATCCTCAAATAAGCTTGGAGGAAAATCATCCACAAAGTCCTCCACTGCCTTCAAATCGGCAAGCTCCTCTGGGGACAGCGCTCCTTTCCTAAACGAGAAGCTCTTCGCCTCCCGCGCATAATGTCTCGTCGACCAGCAGAAAGGGAATCATTCACAGTCGACCTCTATGGGTTCCCCGTCATCCCTATGCTCGACCCGACCTTCATTATCCAGTTTGGGCCACCGAACAACGATGGTTTTCCAACCCGCTAAAGTGATGGGGTGGACAACAAACCACTTGTCCTTAAAACCCCGTAACGATTCCTCAAAAATCTCGAAATATTTCTTGTGTTGTTTCAACGACACCCAGCCACATTTGTTCGTCGTATTCCCCCTGGGACGAGAACGCTGGATGCCGAAGATATGAAAGAATAAGGGAATAGTGGGCGCCAATTGTAGGTACGCTGCCACGATCTCGAAAGCACGAATGAAAGCTAGAGAGTTGGGATGAAGTTGAGACGGGCACAACTCTAGATGGTTAAAGATCGCCACCTCCAAATCCGTGAAAGGCAGACGAAGGCCCATGTGCTCGAATGCTACTTGGTACATGGGAAATCCACCGTTCTTGAACGTGGAGCAGATCCGTTGCCTGGCCCCGGGGATCCACACTTCCCAATCCGCATGACCGGGAATTTCAATGTCTGTGAACAAGTCCTCGGGGAAGTTCTCCTCGAACTCAAACTTGCTAGGCGTCGTTCTCGGATCGTCGGCGACCCAGTTAATATTGTTTTCTACCGGAATCTTCCGTTGGACTCCTTCATCGGCCATAATACCTGAAAAGGCAGAGGAAACGAATGAATTCGATATTCCCAAAAACATCAAATCCACCTCTTCCACCGCCAATTCAAGTGAAGGGGCGAGGATAATGGTCGGCGTAACACAAGAAATCGTACTTAGGAAAATTCTAAAGAAAATCCTAAATCTACGAGGAGTTCAAACCCTATAGATGCCTGGGTCGAGCACAAAGTACTCGGGAAATTCTAACGAAAACCCTAAACCGTTGAGGATCCTTAAGGCATGAATGCCCGGATGAATCTTATGAATGCTCGGCATCTTCAAACACCAAACAGTCAAAAATGGAGATTACAGAGGCGCGAAACGCCGGTAAACTCCATACAAGAGACCTAGAGTCTACCCTAAAAACACCGGTTTCCATCAAAACCACCATTTCGTGGGAGGGAAAGGGCGCTAACCACCTCTTTTAAACCCTCAACCACCGTATCTAAACGAAAACAGTCAAAGCAGTACAAGCGAAAACAAAAAGAAATCTACAACCAGAAAACAAGAAATAAAGAACAGAGATCAAGGAACACTTACTTGTTTCGCTAAAAGGAGAGTTCAGTCGAAGGAAAACAGCAAATTTGAGGGTGAATCGCTGGATTACAGTGAGAAAACGACGGGAATGCAGAGAGAAAAATTGCTCCGGAAGTTGGATGGTTAGAAGTGAGAAGGATTTGAAAAAATCCCTCAATTTCCCTATATATAGGGAAATCCCCAACGGACGCACCTGCTCGAAGAGTTGGGGCGCCATCCAAATCTGGACCGTTGCATCAATCCAAGGGCCACGATGGAAAGCAATCCAACGGTCCAGATGCGACCATATCAAAAACCAAAGGCCGCGAAGATCCAACGGACGAGGCGCGTCCTCGAGATTCAAATCAAACAGATAGACACTCAAGTGCTATTTTCATAGCATTTACACGTGTCAGCAGAAGACGAAGCGGCTTGTCCCTTCAAGTCACATCCGCGCAGACCTCGTCGAAACCCTAGAAAATCACGTCGAAAATCTTGGACGAATTAACAATGCGCGAAATCAATGGCGAGATTCGCGGACTCGTAATAAATGCTCGGATCTATCTCCACGGAACTATCACAACTCAAACCTCTTACGGTCAACGGTCAATATGACTCCTCGACACATCATTTTGCTCGAGATTTAAAATCCTGTTAACGTTCAAACGAACAATGAGATATAATCTCCTCGACATAATGTTGTGCTCGACATCAAAGGGAAATTTAGGCCCTCAACACCACTAGCCTAAGTATCAGAATTACGACCACTAAAGTCGCAATCCTCTTGCCCGAGCATGGTGACTTGGGGGGCTCCTGTTCTGGACTGGGCCTAAATGCCCAACACGTTGGGGACCTCCTCTATTGGGCCGTCGAGCAAGGCCCAAGGTACAAGTCCAACATCGTTAACCGTTGAGCAGCGTACGTCTCCCCTGAGATTCGTAACGCCCAACATCGGAATGATGAGCATTAAATGCTCATCACGGCTCCACAGCCGTTTTCCGACAGCCATTGATGGGCATTAACTGCCCATCAACGGCCTTGGCCAAGCGCTGGGGCTATATATAGACCTTTTCACAACCTCTCAAAGGTACGTAACATTCTATATTGAAAACCTACTCCTTCCTCAACTGACTTGAGCGTCGGAGTGCCTGCAGGTACACAACCCCCCTCCGGGTATATTTGGACTGCTTGGAATCACGAACAGCCGTGCACCACCGTCTGATCGACTCTGATCAAGGGGCGTTAGCCATAAGTTCAGTTTTGTTTTGTCCTAATATCAGGGGACGAGTTGTAGCCAAATTAGAGGAGGACCCAATTACCAAGAAAGTTACGTTCTGTAACAAACCGAGCAGTTAAGGCAACCGACATATTTTGCGACGGTTAATTTGTTACAAATTAATGAAATGGCACTAAAAGTGACTTGAATAGGTTTGGAACATTGCTATCAGACTTTAGCCATGAAGATGCATTGATTTCAATAGGCTTGTACCTATACTTTACTTTTATTGTTCTTTCTTTTTGATAAAATATGTCCTGTTGCTTTTGAAAATATATACACCTAATACCTAATACATTATTGTTAATATAATAGCTAATGCCCCCATTAATAATAGCCCACTACAGAACAAGGTAAAATAGTTTATTGTTCTGAAAGGCACTTTAAGGTCTGATTCAATAGTTTTTTAATGTAAATTGTGAGTGGCTCTCTAGCTTTGTGTCATTTTCTGTGTCATAAATCGATACGAAGTAATCTCTGTTGCGTAGATTTGATTCAATTGGACTTACAATAGATGTAGTGTGAAATTATTCATGTGGGTTGTCGTCGGTCCGAAGGAAATCACAACTTGACCGGATAATTGCATACTTGTGATGGTAAATGTGTGGTGATTATAAAGTTATCTGCCATGCGAATAATAAGATGTCCAAAGGTGACTATTATCTGATAGGACTTATCACCAATATTTGATCATTGTATTGAGAGTACCACTTGCAGTTAATTCTTACAATCCAGAGATTGAGGATTGATGGTGAGCTTGATATCTTGTTTGAATCTTTTAATTTACAAATAAAGTTTTACATGTCTCTATAATAACTTATTGACATGCCTAATAAAATCGTGTTATTGAAAATCCATGTAAGTATTTAGTGGATTACATTCGCACATATAATGATAAACATGTGATGATTATAAAGATTTATTGTTTGTCAATATTGATCGTCTGTGTTTGATCGTTGTCACAAAATACAACTAGTCATTGATGTGATTTTCTAAGAGCTTGACATCAATGGTGCACTAGGTATTTTGATGAGTACTTTTTTTTTTGTTCTCTATAAACTAATATAGTTTATGTATCTGCAAAATTATGTTAGAATTTTAATTCTTAAAATTCTAACTCTTAGGAATAAAAGAAGAACATTGTATTCTTGGATCTATACCTTGGATAAAGATGGAGAAACTCGAATTCTCTCACTATTCGGTAACTTTAAAGTGAGACTTAAGTATAAAAGACAAGTATACTCCGAATCACAAAGGTCGTGTGATTATAAAGTTTTAAATTCTAGAGACATTTGAGGTATTATTCAAGATGCCATTATTTTTTGTCATGTGTTTCTTTGCTTATATTTTATTCTAGTGCTTCTAAAACAATAAAGCGAAAAATAAACTCTCATCGAAAAGATAATATTTCGTTCAGATTCTTAAGCAGAGAAAATATCAAGAGCATATTTGGTAATTATTTAATCTTGCTAAAGCGTTATATTTTTGACAATTAGGTAACTTTGTCAAAAATTTAGCATATCGTATTTTACTTGCACAATTAATTTTATAACTATTAAAGTCAAAAATGATTCTTTAATATGATCATTTCATAAAGTATGCTATAAAGTAAAAGTTGAAGCAAAAGAAAATAAGCAGTTCATTATGCAAATACTTCAAAGGATAAAGACAAATAAAGAATAATAAGAAAATGTGATCTAAATTGACAAATGTCCAGTGATATTGAAAGACGCATCAATCAGGGAATAAGTCGGGATTGATGGTTTTTTTTCCAACTATTTGCTAGTTTTTTGTTACTAACTTATATTTGTATTTAAAAGACAATTTGGTAATTCATTATTTGAATCTGGTTTTATGTTTTAACGTCATAAATTCTTTATTATTATTATTATTATTTTAAAACAATCGATTCAATTGTCTTTTACACACAAGTATTATTATAGTCAATTCAGTTATGACTTGTGACAATCTAGAACTATTGAAAAATTTGAGAAATATAAACTTTGTTCCCAAGTAAATTAACATTTTGAGACGGAAAGAAATTACAAAAGTTTCTTGAAGATATTGAGTTCGGGGAGAGTTATGGTAAAATAACAAAATTGAGTGAGAAAGAATTGATTATAAATCAATTCGTATAGTTTCTATTTATATAGTAAATTTAGATCATCATAAGGATATTAGTTCTCTTCCTCTCAATTAAGTTAGGAAATCAATTTATGAATATCAAACTCAATACCTTCAAGAACTTGGGCATCAAGTGTCATAAATTATTGACCGAAAAGAGAAATCATATTCGTTTTGTTTTGAAAACTCTATTAGGACAGTCACGACATTTGTTACTTATATAATTTTTTGGAGTTAAATAAGATGAATATCAAGATAGTGTTTCTTAATGACAACACTAATAAACACAATAAGGTGCAATCAAATGAAGTTTTATGTCAATAGACACAAACTAGATAGTGTGCAAACAAAAAAAATCTATTTATTTGTTAAAAAAATTGTCTCATTATTGATACCACAAAAGTCATATAAAGTGATTGTCTCATTTAATTTTGAGATGTATATTAGGGAGAGACGTAGTTTATACAGATTTAATGGAAATATGTTTATATTCTTAGTTTAACATAAATAATGAGTGGATTTCAATAGCTTGTACCTAACACCTAACTCTTTATATTTTCCGTCTTTCTTTAGATAGAAACCCATAAAATGGCACTAAAAGTGACTTAAATAGGTTTGGAACATTGCTATCAGACTTTAGCCATGAAGATGCATTGATTTCAATATATAGGCTTGTACCTATACCTTACTTTTATTCTTCTTTCTTTTAAATAAAATATGTCATGTTGCTTTTGAAAATATTTATATACAACTAATACCTAATACATTATTGTTAATATAATAGCTAATGCTCCTGATTAATAAAATAGCCCACTACAGAAAAAGGTAAAAAAGTTTATTCTTCTCAAAGGGACTTTAAGGTCTGATTCAATAGTTTTTTAATGTAAATTGTGAGTGGCTCTCTAGCTTTGTGACATTTTCTGTGTCTTAACTGCTACAAAGTTAAAGCAAGCGAATTTTTTAGGATAAAATTATGTAAATGGTTATTCAATTTTTTTTGGTGCATAATGAATACTCTAGCTATTTTTATTATCTTATTAATGGTTTTTTTTGTCATTTTTCAGAATTTTTTTATAATTTTTTTTTGTATTTTTGCTCATTTTTTAGATTTTTTTAGTAATTTTTTCATTCAAAAATAAATAATACGCAAATATGATAATATTTAATAATAAATAATTCATGACGCAGAAAATAATATAACACATCATCACTACCACATATGCAAAATAGGGGGTAAAATTTCAAGTTTTAAAATAGGGGGAGCAAAATTCCGAAACAGTTAAAATAGGAGGGTAAAACTGCATTTAAGCCTTTTCTTTTTGCTCCAAGATTTACCAAATGCAAATAGTACATACGTTTATACTCAAAGTTCATCAATTTCTTGTTAATCATTACATTACGAGTTTACGACGATATTTTCTCTTGTTAATCATTACATTACGTTTATACTCATGTTACAAAATTTAATTTCTCTGTTTGTTTTCGAAAGCTGGCGCGTAGCACATGGATAGACCCGATTGAATATATTTTCGATCCTTGTTCGTTTTTTAACAATAGTCTTTGTATTTCAAAAAATATTTTTAAAAACTCTACAGTTTAGTGATGTTACATGTCAAAATTAATGGGTCAGCCCTATGTCCTTTTTCCTCCACTCAAATTAAACGCATGTGAAATAGAAATACTATATTCAACTCAGTCCCCACCAATCCATTTCACCATATATTGTCTCATAAATTAGGGACATGTGATGATGCGAAGGGCAATAATTCGGTTCAGACAATAATTCCGGGTATATTTACAAAGGTTGGTGCATGCTAAAGGCACACAAAACCAAATAGAGAGTCAATAATTCAGTTCCTTCCATTGTTAAGTGTACAAAAATTCTGCTATAGTTTATCCCCCAAAAAAAAACTGCTTTACTGCTATTGTTAATGTCTCATCCTATTCCAGAGTATGATGTGTTCCTGAGTTTTAGAGGAGAGGATACTCGTGAAAAGTTCACGAGCCATGTTTGTAAAGAATTGCGTGGGAAAAACATCAAAACATTCATAGATGATGATAAACTTAAGAGAGGTGATGAGATTAAATCATCCCTGGTCGAAGCAATTAAAGAATCACTCATTTATGTGGTTATTTTGTCAAAACACTATGCTTCTTCCCGTTGGTGCTTAGATGAACTGACAGAGATACTGAAATGTAAGGAGGAATATGGAAGGGAAGTCATACCTGTGTTCTATGAGGTAGATCCATCAGATGTTAGGCATCAGAGAAACAGTTATGCAGATGATTTAGTTAAACATCATCAACAATTTGGTGGCAAAGTGGGTGCGTGGAAGGCTGCTCTAACTCAAGTAGCCAATCTCTCAGGCTGGGATTCACGAAAATTCAGGTCACTAATTTATTTACGATGCTCTTGCCATATTTATTGCTCAATTTTTTCTCCAACTCATCTTGGCACTAGACAATCTTCAATGTGAGTATATCTATTCTCTATGTATTGGTACCTGGATCGGTCCAACGATCATAGTAAGGATTTTAGCCCCAAAATTTTTTGATAAAGAAAAGGCTACAAAAATTTTCATTTCGCTATAAATATAAAATGACTAGGAAAGACAAACAAAATCCAGGCCTAGATTTTATATTTAACGAATCTAGGAAAGACAAACAAAATCCGGGCCTAGATTTTATTTATTGATAAATTGATTCTCACCTAGATTGTTGGGTTAATTAATATGTTTCTAATCTCTATCAACTAATTGTTTGTCAAAAAAAAAAAAAAAAACTCTATCAAATAACGTTCTTTCACTACATAATTTTCCATATTAGTGGCCAATATTACCGGCGGCTTCTAGTCGACGGAAAGGTTTCCGGCGGCTTTTTGACATTTTTGACGGCCAAATCCGAAGCAAAACCACACAGAATTTTTCCAGATTTGCGGCGGTTTTAGAGTTCTTAGCGGCACATGATAGAAAAACCCATTTTAAATTAACACATTATAAAATATTTTTGGCCCAATGAAAAAAGGTGCACATTGTTGTAGTACAAAAGTAAGTATGATTATATTGTCTCCACAAGGACTGGTGCGATATCGATGTCGTTCAACAATTAATATAATTTTAAGTAAAGAGTTTAGCAAAGTTTGTTAACGAAAGCTTGCGAAAACATGAATATAGTAAAGTTGAGTAAATTGACAGAGAGATTAAATTGCTGGGATTAGACTCAATTGACTCATTCGTACATATTTCCTCGATCAATTATATAGATTCTAGCTACTTACCAATATTATCACGTATTTACTCATCGAACGTTTTCGTCCCCAGATAACATCGAGAAATCTATTATACCAATCAAACCCCGATCCCTCGAGTGATTAATCGATATAATAGCATTAAGTTCCAATACTTTAAGTGAATAGTAAATCTAAGTCTATTCCTAGATCTTAACTTTTAATAGATATTATCCTAGTTCAAGATTCAAAAAGTATATTCCTATATCATTTCAAATCCAAAGATTAAAACAATGAAATCAAGGATAACATCAATATTGATTAGTAACTAAAACATATATAACGCCATGATCAATAAAAACACATACTAATAGAGTAATTTACATCTAATCCCAACAAATGAGAAATTAGTAACCCATAGTTATAATAACTTTTACAAAGATGAGAAGAAAAGAGATGAACAAACATTACAAGTTGATTCCTCAAACAATTGTTGTGTATCCACCTTCAAATCTCCTTCAAAATTGGTCTCCTTGGCTTCTCTCTGTCTCTTGGACGTGTTTTTAGTGATTAAGAATGGAATCCCCTTCAAAAATCAGCACTGATGTCTATTTATATCAGTCCTAAAAACAGGCTCTCGCTGAGCTAGAGGACCTTTCTTCATCCATGGGTTTGCTGACACGTGGCATCTGGACTTAAACCGCCCCCTCTCGCTTCATTCTCGGTCAGCCAGAACATGGCGAGAGCTTCTTGGGATTGTCTCGCTGCAACCTCGCTAAGCCAGAACGTGGCTAGAAAATCCTTAGCTCTCTGACTTGCTCTCGCTGCTGGCTCGTTCAGCCAGACTGTGGCTAGAGAAACCTGAGCTCTCTGACTTGCTCTTGCTGCTGGCTCGCTGCTTTCTGGCTTAGCTAGACCTCCAAAATTTCAGCTTTTGCTTCTTAGCTACAAAACTTCTTAAAACTTGATATCCTATCAAACAAATTGGGATTAGGTAAAATAAACACAAATTGATCATTCTAGTACTCAAACAACTATTTACATAGAAATGGGAGATTTAATATGAATTACTTGCAAAAATAAGTTAATAAGTGCCTTGATTAACTATGAAATTTAACTACTTTTTGGTACTTATCAACTCTCCCCAACTTAAAACTTTGTTTGTCCTCAAACAAAAGTCCAAAATAACTCTCAAAGCATGGTTCAAACATAATTCATTCATGTTTTGCAATCAATAAAAAACTTTGGACTTAAATTCTTTTGCATGATTCAATGTATTGCAAGCTCAAAATCAATCATTCATAATCATCAAAGAATCAAAGCATGAATTTGAAATAGTCTTTAAACTCCAGTAAGATTTCAAGCTTTCCAAATCAACAAAATAATTAACTAGAATCACAATTCTCACAAGTGTTTCAACTCAAGGGTGTAGTGTTTCTCTCAATCCAAACAATGTGTTCACAACAAATCAATTCAAACATACATCTCAACAAAATCGCAAGTCATGTTATCAATCATGGATCACTAAGGTCTTTCATGAGCTTGTAATGGGGCTAGGCTACAAGAAATCTTTGTTTTTCTTTGGATTCAAAAAGCCTTAAGATAAGAGAGCATAATTTTTTAGTATTTCATCACATAAGCTATTCACCCTCTTGCATTTTCCCCTTTTTTCACTTATGGTGATTTTTTTTTGTATGCCACATTCTTTTCTTTCTTTTTCTTTGTAATTTTATTGATTACTTTTGATTGTGTCATATTTTTCAACATTCTTTCTTTTCACAATCACCATTTTCAACTACTTCTTTCTTTCTTTCTTTCTTTCTTTTTCTTTCAAACAAATAACCTCTTTCTCCCCAACTTGTTTTCAACCCTACTTAAACTCAATGCTCAATCATCCTAATACAAGAGTTAAGTCATTGTTTTTCTTTATTGTGGTTCATGGGTTCAAATTCAAACAAAATTTCAAAACTTTTGGCTCAAGGGGGTAGCAAAGGATCACACCATCTCACAAGGTAAGGTTATATTTGGCCAAAGTAGTTGCACTCAAATAGAAAAATGGCCTTGATCATTTCCATGACTTCAAACATATCAAGTAATAGCAAGATTCAGTTAAAATCAACAGAGTTAAACACAATTGTCGGCTCTCAAATATATAAACAATGGAAGGTTCACACAATCTCACCTGGCTAGGTCTACGTGATTCATAATCAATTAATCATGTTAAGAAGGAATGAATGAAATCAACTTGAATAAAGCTACTTAGTTCAAATTCATCCTATCATTCAAAGATAATCACAAAAATTTGACCTCAACTATAGCAATTAAAAAAATTCATTCTAATCATGCAATTGCTTTTGATTAATCACAAACCTAAACATTTCAATTCATATGCACATTTAGCAATCACAAAAGTTTAAACCATGTTTTTTCACAAAAAATTTCAATCACTATTTGCAATGAAACATAAAACACGAATTTAAATGACTGAAACAATAAAATGTCACTGTATATGGCGTGCTTTAGTCCTCTGCTTCTGCTGTTCTCCCTCTTCAACAAATGTGGACTGTCCTCAGGCCAAGAAAATGAAGTTATGCCTGCATTTGCAACAAGGTAAAACATACAGCCCTAGACTTTTGTCAGAATTTCGAAAAGCTTTGATAAGCCCGCTTAGCGACTATAGCAGAAAACATAATTTAAAGTGAAAATCACACCATTTCAAAAGACTTTGTTTTCAAAAGTGATTGGACATGTTCAAAAACTATTATAACATATAAGAAATTAAAATGCTTTAAATAAAAGTTAAGGAAAGAAAATTGGGTTGCCTCCCAACAAGTGCTTCTTTTACGTCACTAGCTTGACGCCTTTTTGGTTAGGGTGGTCAAAATGAGACGGAAAACACATCATCCGTCTTTTTTCTTTGGTTTGGGATGAATTCCATGAACTTTAGATATAAATGTTGCGGAGTCCATATCCTCCCCAATTCTTTCATATTGAACAAGGCACAAATTTCATTTACGACCCTATCAATCTCGGCCTTGTTCTCCATCTCCCTCTTTTGCTCACATGATATTTCCTTGTCAAATCCTTCATTTTTCTTTGCAACCATCGTCACTTTTTCATTATCAACAGTGTTGGTCTCCTCCGTACATGGCAATTCTTGAGGAAGTTTTTCTTCGTGTGGTGTTTCTATTTCATCCATTATTTTCACTACACCACATCCTTCGAACATTCTTTCTTCCTCATGGTTCTCAACATCTTCCACTCACTCTTCACATTCCTCATTTTTCGTTAGATTATTATCTTTCTCGTCAGGAGTGGTTTGAGTGTTGGTTTGAATTGGTCCTCCTTGGTTATTGTTATTGACTATCTGTTTAGCAATTTGACCAAGTTGACTCTCCATATTCGTCAATGCGGCATAAGTATTCCTCTGGTGTTGTTGGTTTTGCTGCAACTGACTTTCAAAATTCCTTAATGCGGCATTATTTTTTTTCCTGATATTGTTGATTTTCCTGCTGCATCTGTTGCATTTGTTGCTGAAACTCCTGGTTCTGGCTCATAGTCATTTCCATAAACTTAATCAGTGTATCCTCCAATCTATTCTCTTCCAATGATGGAGTCCTATATGGTTCAGGAGGATAATAATATGGAGTTTCCTCAAAATTTTCAAAACGATACTGTTGATATGATGCATACTCATTTTGAGTATAGAAGTTGTTATAACCTCGACCAGCCATGATCCTATTTGTGATGATGAATCTGAAAAAGGATTGAACTTAACAAGAAAAAATTTCTTTGTCTAGCAAAGAAGGGTTAATGCAAACAACAACTATATATACAATATAAACAAATATATAAAAAAACTTAAAAGAATATAAATTGTTGCAATGCTCCAATATCTAAACGGCAGTCCCCAGCAACGGCGTCATTTTGTTGTAGTACAAAAGTAAGTATGATTATATCGTCTCCATAGGGACTGGTGCGATATCGATGCCGTTCAACAATTAATATAATTTTAAGTAAAGAGTTTAGCAAAGTTTGTTTAACGAAAGCTTGCGAAAACATGAATATAGTAAAGTTGAGTAAATTGACAGAGAGATTAAATTGCTGGGATTAGACTCAATTGACTCATTCGTACATATTTCCTCGATCAGTTATATAGATTATAGTTACTTACCAATATTATCACGTATTTACTCATCGAACGTTTCCATCCCCAGATAACGTCGAGAAATCTATTATACCTATCAAACCCCGATCCCTCGAGTGATTAATCGATATAATAGCTTTAAGTTCCAATACTTTAAGTGAATAGTAAATCTAAGTCTATTCCTAGATCTTAGCTTTTAATAGATATTATCCTAGTTGAAGATTCAAAAAGTATATTCCTATATCATTTCAAATCCAAAGATTAAAACAATGAAATCAAGGATAACATCAATATTGATTAGTAACTAAAACATATATAACGCCATGATCAATAAAAACACATACTAATAGAGTAATTTACATCTAATCCCAACAAATGAGAAATTAATTACCCATAGTTATAATAACTTTTACAAAGATGAGAAGAAAAGAGATGAACAAACATTACAAGTTGATTCCTCAAACAATTGTTGTGTATCCACCTTCAAATCTCCTTCAAAATTGGTCTCCTTGGCTTCTCTCTGTCTCTTGGACGTGTTTTTAGTGATTAAGAATGGAATCACCTTCAAAAATCAGCACTGATGTCTATTTATATCAGTCCTAAAAACAGGCTCTCGTTGAGCTAGAGGACCTTTCTTCATCCATGGGTTTGCTGACACGTGGCATCTGGACTTAAACCGCCCCCTCTCGCTTCATTCTCGCTCAGCCAGAACATGGCGAGAGCTTCTTGGGATTGTCTCGCTGCAACCTCGCTAAGCCAGAACATGGCTAGAAAATCCTTAGCTCTCTGACTTGCTCTCGCCGCTTGCTCGCTCAGCCAGACTGTGGCTAGAGAAACCTGAGCTCTCTGACTTGCTCTTGCTGCTGGCTCGCTGCTTTCTAGCTTAGCTAGACCTCCAAAATTTCAGCTTTTGCTTCTTAGCTACAAAACTTCTTAAAACTATCCTATCAAGCAAATTGGGATTAGGTAAAATAAACACAAATTTGTCATTCTAGTACTCAAACAACTATTTACATAGAAATGGGAGATTTAATATGAATTACTTGCAAAAATAAGTTAATAAGTGTCTTGATTAACTATGAAATTTAACTACTTTTTGGCACTTATCACACATCATTAATTTGGTGAAATACTGAAATGCATCAAAAGATCAATTAAGTTTCACGTTTGTAACACTTAGGTATTTAAGTTTTGAAAGCTTCTAACGTGTTATTGTACGTACATAGTACCTTTCAATTATTCTCCGTTACAAAAATTTGTTGCACCATTACTCTTCTACTCCCTCCGTACCAACATATAAATCACTTTAAAAAAAAATTGTACCAAATTATAAGTCACTTTACATTATCAATGAAGCATTTAATGTTTTTTCCTATTATACCCGTAACTATTTATTTCTCTTTCTTCTTTCAGTTTTTTAATTTGTCGTTTCATATCATTAATGAAGGACAATTTTATAAATCAACTCATAATTTTTGTTTTCCATACAACATTAATTATATTTATTAACATGCGTAAAAGTGTCAAAGTGACTTATATTGTGGTACAGATGGAGTAGTTAATCTCAGATGAGGATTTGCTGCTGTAGCAGAATCACACTGTTACACATAGTAGTACATCCCAGCCATATATTTTAAATCAGATGGCTTATATTGCATCTTAATAAAATCAGTACGAAAGAATCTCAATCGTTCATTTTAGATCAAACTGTCCTGATTAAAAACTACGTCAAAACTTTGTGAAATTTTACAGCATAAAATCCAATTCTGTTAATCTCCTCCAACATATGTCTTTTTCATCAAAATACTCTCTTTAAAGGATCTAAGGATGTGTTTGGATGGCGATTCAAAAAATTCAAGAGATTTTAAATACTAGGGAATTCCCTTGATTGGACCAATTGATTCCTTTAAAGTGAGTATACTCTTGATTCAATTGACGATTTCAAATACTAGGAATTCAATTGATCCAATTGTATTCTATTGGTAGGAAAATCGAAAAATCGTCACTAAACACTAAAATTGACCATAAGTCAAACATGATCCCTAAAATCAGACGAAAAACCTAAAATCAACCCTAAACCTGACCTGAACTCTAAAATCGACCCAAAACCCAACCTAAACCCTAAAATTGGCCGAAACCCCAAAAATTGACCATAAACCCGACCTAAACCCACGGTCGTCAAAAAACATAAAATTGGCCATAAACCTTCCCAAAAACCAATTTTAGGGTTCAAGTCAAGTTTAATGTTGATTTTAGGGTTTTGGGTCGATTGTAAGGTCTCGAGCCAATTTAAGGTTTTTATGTCGATTTTAGAGTTCAAGGTGGATTTAGGACCGATTTTAGATTTTTTTTTCCGATTTCTGTCGGTGATATGTTTTCGGCCGATTTTAAGGTTTAGGTTGAGTTTAGGGTCGAATGTTGGGTTTTTAGCTGATTTTTGGTTTTCGGCCGATTTTAAAGTTTAGGTAGGGATTAGGGTTGATTTTAGATTTTTTCGATTTTAGGGTTCTGGTTGGGTTTAGGGTCAATTTTAGGTTTTTTGACTGATTTAAACGATCATGTATGGTTAAGGTCGATTTTAGGATTTTCGGGTGATTTTAGGGTTTAGGACGAGTATAAGGTTTATTTTAGGTTTTTTTTACCGGTTTTAGGGTTCATGTCGGATTTATGATCGATGTTAGATTTTTCTACCGATTTTAGGATTCTTGTCGGTTTAGGGTCGATTTTAGGTTTTTTGACTGATTTAATTGTAATTATAAAAGCTTAGAGAGAGAGAGAGTAATATGTGTATTTCACTATATTTCTTATTAACTTCTTTGTTTTTAGTTATTTTTTAGAGTTTAATTGTTGTGCACTGTCGGTATCTATAAATTAAATTCTAGTTTTTATATAGAGACGATTAATGCTTTAGTTTTTTGCATTAATATTTGCCAGCCCAGAAAGCACCCTTGTTGAAAAGATTGCGGAAGGTATTTTGAAAAAATTGAATCGTCCTGTCTCAAGTGATTATTATGAAGGAATGACTGCAATGGACAAGCATATTAAACAAATTCAATCGTTGTTGAAACTCGAGTTGGAAACTGTTCGTATCATAGGAATATGGGGCATGGGAGGGATAGGCAAAACAACAATTGCCAAGGCAATCTTTGAAAAACTCGCAATACAATTCAATTCCAAAAGCATCGTTCTAAATGTTCAACAAGAAATAAAAAGAGCTGGACTAAGCCATGTAAAAAGCAAATACTTATCGCAACTTCTATTGGAAGACATTAAATCCTCTGATGAGAATTTTTCATGTTATCCAAGGCTGAAACGGACAAATGCTCTTCTTGTTTTTGATGATTTGAAAGATTCTAATCAACTTAAAGATTTAATTGGAACAAGTAGTAACTTTGGCGAGGGGAGTAGAATCATTGTGACTAGTAGAGACAAGCAAGTGCTTTTGAATGCCAATGCTGATGAAATATATAAAGTTAGAGAAATGGATGATCAAGATTCTCTACAACTTTTCCATTCATTTGCCTTTAAACATAACCATCCAATAGAAAAAGCTTATGTGAGCTTATCAAAAAAAGTATTAGATTATGCTAATGGGGTACCATTAGCACTCCAAGTTTTGGGCTCATTGCTTTATGGCAAATCAATGGGAGAATGGGAAAGTCAATTGCAAAAGCTCGAAAAGCTTCCCGAAGATGATATTTTCAATGTGATGAAGTTGAGTTATGACGGACTTGACGACAACCAAAAGGATATATTTCTTGACATGACTTGCTTCTTTAGAGGAGGTTCTGTGAAAGTTGTGGAACAAATATTGGATTGGTATGGTTTCATTGCTCGCATTGGAATGAAAGTTCTTGAAGACAGGTGTCTTATATCTATTTCAGAAGATACAGTTTGGATGCATGATTTAATACAAGAAATGGGACATCGAATTGTTGAACTTCAAAATAAAGATCCCGGGAAACGTAGTAGATTATGGAAGTCTGACGATATTTATGAAGTTTTAAAAAAGAACAAGGTATGTTCTTTAGTCCTCAAATCTCACTTGATACCTCACTCAATCTCATGAATTTAGTTTCCCACATGTTGCGAAATGATTAACAATTACATTTCATGGTAATTCATTGTGTTTCGTTTTAGGGAAAGGGCACAGATGCAATCCAGTGCATAGCTCTAAACATGAAGAAAAGAAAGGATGTTCAACTACATGCTGAAACATTCAAGAAAATGCATAATCTTAGAATGATCTGGTTCTATAATCAATATCAGGATAACCAGAATTGGACCTTTAATGGATTTCTTAAGAGTTTTCCAAATAATTTAAAACTTCTTTATTGGGAGGAATTCCCTCAAAGATCTTTGCCGCAAGACTTTTTCCCAGAAAATCTTGTCACTCTTGCAATGTATAGAAGCCATCTCGAACAACTTTGGGAGAGGGATCAGGTATTTCATTTCAAGCTTTATGTTGTGTGCTTTTTTTTGGTGAAGTAGAGTAGTGATTAAAAATTCTATTTTAAAGTGAAGGTGTCCAGATTCGAACTTTGTTCCTTATGTATATAATACAATCAACTTATTAATTGAGTTAAATTCATGAGACATTTTTTTTATGTTGTGTGGTTTTGTATTTTGGGGATAGCATTATTATAATGTAAAATATTATATGATTTCAACCATTGAACATTATTTGGATAACGATATATAAAAATATTTAGGCTTAATGTACTTTTGACTCCTAATAATAATAATAAGACACAAATCTCCCAAATTTTCAAATCAAGGATATATATATATATATATATTAAAAAAAAATTCATAAGAGATTAGTAAAATCCAATAAAGCAATTAAAGAACAAAATCAACATTAAGTTATCCCAAAATCAACTTAATGTTTTGGGTGTTTTAGTTTATGTTCGGGTGCCATTTTTACTTGTTTCCTGTATTTTGTGAAGTCTTTGCATTTGACTTTGCTCCTGTATATTGTTAGATTTAATTCCTGCTTGTACTGAAAGCTTTAATTACATGTTTGGTCTTGCATTTCATAAAGGAGTAATAAATTATTGAAGTACATGTGAATTTTGTGTTTAATTAATCTATAATCTATGAACAAAAAGAAGTTGAATGAAAAGATGAAGGGAAACAGTGATGCAGAGCTTAGATATGATGGGAAGAGAGAGAAAAAAATTGTATAAGCTACTGACAGACAGTGTATTATAAGGTTGTTGATCCAACGGTTCACATAACTAACCCACGACGGGAGACTCATTTCACTTGCCCACCGTAGAATCTGCCATATATATATATATATATATATACTAAGAATTTTAGTTTAACATTTTTATTGTTAAAATTTGAATTCTACACACAAATTTGTTGTGTCATCATGTTAAAACAAGGAATCATGAATCCAAGGTTGTCAGGATCGAGTTTTTACTCTAACTCGTTTTGCATAGGTAAACTCGACACGTAAACTCGAATAGTAAAATCGTACGAGTTTACCTAAAATTAAAATTATTATGTATATGACATATATAGTAATATAATACCATAAAAATGACAATATTTCAAAATATTAACTTAATTATAAAGCCAAAATATATCAAATCACCATATAAATAGTATCATGTCATTAACTTGCATCAAAATACATAATTATCCCAACAAAAATAAGATAAACATCCAAATAACAATCCAAAATACGACGATTCATGAGTTTCTAACTTAATTATATTAAGGCTAAAACATCATCTTCATCATTGTATTCATCTGCAACACATCAAACTGATCTTCTAGTGATAATTAGTTATTTCATCGAGAGAGAGAAAGAAACCTTTTCAGTTTTCACGTTTAAGTTTCCAAGGTAGTGTTTTTTTTTTTCTTTTCAAAACTTATAGGTTAAGTTTTGTCTAATGGGCCAAACAAAATGGAATTGGGCCCGAAAAAGGTTGTATAAGTAAACTCGCGGAAACCAATAAAATCGGCCGAGTTTACACGTTTTTAGCGATTTTGCAGCGAGTTAACTCGCTTAAAATCTTTTTTTGCTCCGAGTTTACAAATTTTCGAGTTTACACCCGAGTTAACCAATTTTTCACCCCTAGGAAAGTAAACTCGTACGAGTTTAACAACCATGCATGAATCAAATTAAAAGTAATCGTCATTATGGGTGAGATGAGTAGTTCAACTGCTTAAATTAATTAAGCTAAGGGTTAAGAAGTTGGAGGTTAGGGTTCCTGACAAGGAGAAAAACTAAATTAATATTGTAATATACTAACAACTACAATTTACCATGAAAAAATCAAAATTTTGAATGATATATCTGTGTTGACTGAAAAATATGAACCGAAAATCGTGATATAAAATACTCCCTCCGGTCTCATATATATAAGAAACAAAAAAAAAATTTACAAAGTCTTAAATATAAGAAAAAGTTACTACAATCATTACATTTATTTTGAATATTCCAATTTTACCCTTTGTTTTACTTTTCCTCATAATAAATAATAATTTAATTTAAACAAAAAGTAAGGGTAAAAGTGGAAATGACATGTTTTTCCTAATCATTTACTCCACTTTCTTAAAGGGTGTGTCTTTTTTTTTTTTGTTTCTTATATATGAGATCGGAGGGAGTATTTAACAACCAAAACTTGCTAAAAAAAATTTAAATATTTATAGAGAGCAAAATTATATGTAACCCTAAATTTTATTAATTGGATCAAGTTAATTAACTTTTTTGTTAATTATTTACTTTTTATTTAGGCTTTACCAAATTTGAAAAGCCTTCTGCTTAGCTGTTCTCGGAAGCTAAAAAGACTGCCAGACCTCTCTTTGTGTCCAAATATTGAAAAAGTAATTCTCAGTGATTGTGAAAGTTTGACAGAAGTTTACTCCTCTAGCTTCCTCGACAACCTTAAGTGGTTATGTTTAGATGGTTGTACTAAACTCAAGAGTTTAAAGATTCATAGCAATATTCTGTGGAGGTCATCTGGATTAGTTGCTCTCCATGATTGTCACAGCCTTCAAACGCTTTTAATCAACTGTAAGACTAATGTATTTCAATCAGACAATTGGACTCCTTTGTATCAAGATGGTAAGGGGGGTTATGATATTGGGAAATGTAGCTTTACAGGTATCAATGAGTTATGTTGGTTAGATGTTTCGTATTGTAGGTCCCTAACATGCCTACCAGCTGAACTTTTAAATTTGAAGTTTCTAACAAGACTTTCTCTCAGTGGTTGTTTAAAGTTGGAGGTGTTACCTGAAATCGAGGAGACTATGGAAAATCTAATAGAGCTCACCTTAAACGAAACAGCAATAAAAGAACTACCTTCATCCGTGCACCATTTGGTCGGGCTTGAAGAACTGAACTTGCAAGATTGCACAAAGCTTAAGAATATTCCATCTTCTATTGGAAATCTCGGTAAACTCCTCAAGTTAAACCTTTTCCATTGTGCATCACTTGAAACTTTTCCAAGCAGCATTTTCAAATTGAAGTTGACAGAACTCAATTTCGAAGGTTGCTCAATGCTTCAGACCTTTCCGGAGATTTTGGAGCCTGCAGAAAGTTTTACTCGCATTAACTTAACAAACACAACAATAAAAGAACTACCTTCATCTCTAGACCGTTTGGTCGGGCTTGAAGAATTGAGCTTGCGAGGTTGCACAAAGCTTAAGACTATTCCATCTTCCATTGGAAATCTCAGTAAACTCCTCAAGTTAAACCTTGCCCATTGTGCATCACTTGAAACTTTTCCAAGCAGCATTTTCAAATTGAAGTTGACAAAACTCGATTTTGATGGTTGCTCAATGCTTCAGACCTTTCCTGAAATACCAAATGACAGTGTCTGCTTGTCATCCTTGACTAAAATTTCACTGCAAGGAAGCAGAATTGTGAACCTTCATGAGAGTATGGCTCATCTCTCAAGTTTGAAATCACTTAATTTAAGTGATTGCAAATTGCTTGAATTTGTTCCAAAACTTCCACCAAATCTAAACCAAGTTTCGGCATTTGATTGTCCTTCCATTAAGAGAATGGTGCTAAATTCAAGGTCTAATTCCAGAGAAGGTATCTTCAAATTTCATCTCACCAATACTGAAGAACTGATTGCGGCTTCTTGGAGTAATATTATTGGAGAGGAAGCATGTATTATGATCACCGATGATGCATATGTGTCAGTGTTCTTCTGTTTTCCAGGGAGTGAAATTCCTAATTGGTTCCCTTACTGTTGCAAGGGACATTCAGTAAATATCGGAAAAGTTTCTCCAAATTTGCTAATTGGTTTTGCTGTGTGTGTTGTTTTGGGACTAGAAGAAGATATGTATGACGTGAGAATAGGGAAGGCTCGATTTATGTACAAATTTGGATTTATATCAGATGGTGAGGTATACTCTTATGATAACTACTATATGCCTGAAGCAACTTCAAATTGGAGTATTCAAGATAGATTTATCAACCAAGATCACACATTGATATGGAAGCATCAATTAGACTTAAAAACAATTGGCAACAAGCTCTTACATGCCCACAGCTTCACTTTTGAGATCCTAGATGTTGATGATGATGATGATGGTGATGATGATGATGAGCCATATGATGATGATGATGATGATGGTGATGATGATGATGAGCCATATTTTCTCACTCGTATTCAATCAAGCATGGTGAAAGAATTTGGAATATGTCCTCTGTACAGCGGAAACAATGATGATAATAGACTGGCCAAAAGAAGAAAAATTGATAATAATAGCATTGAAGAACCGAGTGGGAGCAAAGCTGCAGAATAATTTAGCATAAAACCGAACAACAGAAGATGGATGACTAGTTGTTACATGTAAGTATTTTGTCTTTTGTGAATAAATAAACTGTTATCGCCAATAATTTTCTTTTCAAGCTTTAAATGTTGGAATTTTGTTATGCAATTTTCAGTTTTGGTATTTTGGTGTTCACAAATTACACTGAAAGTTTATATGTCTAAGTTTTGACTTTTGAATAATTGTTGTTATAATTGAACTTCATTTCATTAAATTATAAGTTTTGCATATAGCTGTAAAATCATAAACATTTTGCTTCATCAACCTACAACAACTAATTTCATATGACTGATCTTGTCAAGCTAGTTAACTTTGATTTTACTTTATATATTTTGATTGCTTTTGATAAACAGATAATAAGTGGTTATTTGTATTTCATACATTTGGTGGACACAACTCAGAAACATCATTTTCTGCACTTCAAGGAGAAAACAAGTCACATTCATCACAGAGGCTGCACATTTTATTTGAATTTATGATTTATCAATCCTGGAGGCATGCAATAGTTATTTTGGCTTCACATTTAATTTGAAGACCTCTTTTTAATTTTCAATTCAATGTACCACTTTTTGACTTATGCTTAAGGCTATAATTAGTTGAGTTATGGAACAGATTCAAAGTATCAAAATTCATTTTAAGCCTTCTTCGTCCTAGTTAGGTAAAGGTGTTTGTTTATTATTAGTATGGCTCTTTTAACCTGTAAATCGCGGTTCCATTTCTCTTTCTTGAATACTTGATGATGGTGATGATGGTGATGATAAACTATTCTCACTCAGTCAGGAGGTTTGATTAATTCGACAGTAAGTTGGATTAGGAGAGTTTGATGATAACATAATTCTCTTTAATAAAGAACCCAAATATTTTATTCTTGGTATGGCATAGTTGGAGGCAGCCAAACCTAACATCCTACTCTTGACTTGGAAATTAATCTCATGGGAGGTCTTAAATAACCTAAGCTATAGGATTACTCTAGAGTGATTATTGAGAGTACAAGAACTTAATTACAATGGATTAACATAAAAAAGTTAGAAGAGAGGACATTATAGTCCAAGTCAAATAATCCAATTAACAATTGTGATTTATGGAAAGCAAGTAGTTTCTTGAAAGAATTTACACAACTTTAAACTATAAATAGTAACCTTTAAAAATTGGACAACAAAATTCTTGTTATGCAACAGCTGAAAAAATGTTGGCGTTTACAACAGTAGTGAATCAGAGCACAAAATTTCTACGCTAAATTTTTAGAATTGTTTGGGTAAATAAAATCCCAATATTTGAAGTTTATATGTCGACGTTTATCAGAAAACAAACTTATAATACAGTAAACTGAGATAGAAGTGCCAAACCTAAGATATCAATTGCCCTGGCCATAAGTTGAACTTGTTCTGGCCCAATATCAGGGGATGAGGATGCAATTGCTTCTCTTTATGGGTCCACTGACCATATTAACCATTGTAAAGGACCACCAATTATGGGTCCACTGACCATATTTCTATTGTGGCTATCCCCCTGATGTGTATGTTCAGTTATACAACTCAATTGAAGTTCAATGCTTAGAATCTTTCCAAAGATCTTGAAGCCTGCAGAAAGTTTTGCGAACTTTAATTTAACAAAAACAGCCATTAAATATTTTCCTTCATCATTGGAGTATTTGGTTGGGTCACAAACCTTGGTTCTGGCTGTTGCAGATAACAAAAATCCCAAATAACATTGGTAGCTTACTAGCTTCTCATCATTGATGAAACTTTCATTGCAAGAAAGCACTTGACTTAAATGATTCCAAATGGCTTGAATGTATCCCAGAGCTTTCACCACATCTAAAACAATTTTTGGCATTTGATTGTTCATCCATTAATAGAGTGGTGCCATATTCAAGGTCGAAACTCCCGTCTGATTCCAAAGAAGGTACCTTCAAATTTCATTTCACCAATAGTCAACAACTAGATGAAACTTCTTGGAAAAATACTGAGTTTGAAGCATGGACTAAGATCACTAATGATGCATATAGGTCAGTGTTCTTCAGCTTTCCTGGAAGTGCAGTTCCTAGTTGGTTACGTTACAGCCAGCAACATTCAGTAACCATGGAAAAAAATTATCCATTTTTTTGGGCGAAAACAGGCTCGTTGGATTGGCTCTGTGTGTCATTTTTAGAGGTGTAGATATGGAAGACACAGAAACAAGAATTAGTAGATTTGAATCAATTAAGAAGCTCTTTCAACTGTAAGCCTCAACACACACAGGTATTTCATCCAAGATCACACGTTCCTATGGAAATATCAATTGAACTTCGCACACCTTGGCAATGAGCTCTTTCATGCTCACAACTTCACTTTTGAGATCCAAGAAGACAATTCTCATCTCTCAGGTTTTAGATCAACCGAAAAAGTGAAAGAATGTGGAATATGTCTTCTGCATACCATATAAAGTGAAGATATAACGGTGGTAATGGTCTGAGTCTGAGATTTTTATAAAATGGCATTGTTTGCTATCTGAAATTAGACAATAAGTGGTTATTTGTATTTCAGACATTTGGTAGACACAACTCGGAAACATCATTTTCTGCACTTCAAAGAGAACATGAGTCACAAATTGTCAGAGGTTGCTCATTTTATTTGAATCTGTGGTTTTATCGATGTTGTAGGCATGCAATAGCTAGTTGTGGCTTCAGGCTCAAGGCTTTAATTGGTTGAGTTATAGAACAGATACTTGAAATCAAGAGCACATTCGGTAATTATTTAATCTTGCTAAAGCGTTATATTTTTGAAAATTAAGTAACTTTGTCAAAAATTTAGCATCTCGTATTTTATTTGCATAATTAATTTTATAACTATTAAAGTCAGAAACAATTCTTTAATATGATCATTTCATAAAGTGTGCTATAAAGTAAAAGTTGAAGCAAGAGAAAATAAAATAGTGTTCATTATGTAAATACTTCAAAGGATAAAGACAAATAAAGAATAATAAGAAAATGTGATCTAAATTGACAAATGTCCAGTGATGTTGAAAGACACATCAATCGGGGAAATAAGTCAGTGAAGATTGATGGTTTTTTCCAACTATTTGCTAGTTTGTTGATACTAACTTATATTTGTATTTAAAAGACAATTTGGTGAATCATTATTTGAATATGGTTTTATGTTTTTAGGAAATTTTTTTGTTAATTATTATCTAATTTTTTTGGTGCATAATGAATACTCTAGCTATTTTTATTGTTTTTTTTAATGGATTTTTTGTCATTTTTCAGAATTTTTTTATGGTATTTTTTGTCATTTTTCAGATTTTTTTTAGTCATTTTTTCATTCAAAAATAAATAATAAGCAAATATGATAATGTTTAATAATTAATGATGTAGAAAACAATATAACACATCATCATTGCCACATATGTAAAAAAAATTATATATATCATAAGATAAGTCCAATGTATAGAGTTGGAAGAAAGGAATCAACTTAGAGTTTGAAGAGTTGAAAATTAAATCTCATATGAGAGACTTAAACCTAAGTTGCAGTGTCAAAGAAGTCTCATATTGGTTGCGAGATGACCTTAATATGTGTTTATAAAGTAGCGGCAATCTCACCGTATAAATCGGTTTTGTAAGGATGAGTTAGACCAAACTCTCAATTCTAAGATGCTAGAATACTCTAGAATGAGAGTCCAAGAATTTAATTACGATGGATTAATTAACATAAAAGCTTGAAGAGAGGGAGTATCTTGAAAGAATCTATCTATCTATACTTATACTAAAAGTTGGTTAGTTTTGCTAACCCTAATTCCCAAAATCCTAGCACATGATGTCATCATAATGTAATTGCTTAGGTGACACATATTTAACACTATTTTTTATGTAGCCAATTGCAAAATGACAAGTGTGCTACCATGATGACATTTATGATCAAGTGCAATGAGGTAATGACATGTGTACACCAGTAGCAAGTGACAATTGTATACTTTCAATTCACGGGGAGATGACAATTTTTATCGCTGATAAAAAATTTCAAATCAATATTATAAGTTATTATCGATGAAAATTTATAATTCACGGGAAGCATGATTAGTGGCACATGATTAGTTTATATTATTTGAGATACACACCTAAACATGAGAAAATTAAATTAAGTGTGCTCTTAGGCAAAAAATTTTTTTTATATATAACACGCTCTTGAAAGATCCACTATAAAATTCGATATGATGTTTCACTTAATTCGTTTCAGTACAAATATAATATTAATCAGTGCTTAACTCACTTAATTGTGTTTAATTTATATCATTTCCTTAATTTAAATCAACATCCATAATTGACATATATATGACATTCTTTCGAACCTGTGCAACGCACGGGACACCGACTAGTTTACATAACTTCAAACTAAAAATCACGACCTCGACTGCATGTCCATTAATCACACAATCGGCTTGATAAATATTCAGCTCTTTCAGAATTGGCTCTTGCTAGTATATATATATGCAGCTCTTTCAGAATTGGGTTGATACTTGATAGATATAAAAAAACAACTAGAAATATTGGATTTTTGAGATCTTAGTTTCATCATCAGCAAGAAATTAACTAGGCTGCATTAAACTAATAAATTGAGCATCTAGTTGTAAATGTGTTTGTCTAGTATGGTGATTTAGCAGAAACCATCCCAAAATATATACTTAAATATGTTTTTGGTCCTTACATTTTATTCATTTTCAAAAGTCTTATAGTTTCCTCATATGTTACGAAATTTAATTTCTCTTTGTTTTCGAAAGCTGGCGTGGCACATGGATAGACTCGATTGAATATATTTTCGATCCTTGTTCGTTTTTTAACAATAGTCTTTATATTTCAAAAAATATTTTTAAAAACTCTACAGTTTAGTCAAAATTAATGGGTCGGCCCTATGTCCTTTTTCCTCCACTCAATGAAACGCAAGTGAAATACTATATTCAACCCTATGTCCTTTTTCTTTTACTTTGACACTTGTTTGATCGGTGTCCGTCACCTGTAAGACACATGTACGTTACGTGTATATATTTTGATTCTCAATTTATATCTTTTATAAATATGCAGCGGTGTCGGTGTCCTATATATTTTACATTAGCGTTGTCGCGGTGTTCGGTGCAATTGCAACATCGTATCAACTATCAAATTTTAATCATAATTAAATTATTTTAATGTATGTGCAATATAAATTGTCCAATATAAAGTTAATGATCGAGATCAACAATAATAGCGTATAACCTCGTGTCTTTTTTCCTACACCAATAAATCCATATCCAAAATCAAAGGGTCGACCCTATGTCCTTTTTCCTCCACTCAAATTAAACGCATGTGAAATACTATATTCAACCCAATCCCACCAATCCATTCCACCATATATTGTCTCATAAACATAGAGGCAATAATTCAGTTCTCTGTTTATTTGCTAGAGAGAAAGATGACGTGGCACACGGATAGACCCGACTGAATATATTTTCGATCCCTACATGATTTTAACAAGGGTTTTTCTATCATGTGCAAATTTGCACATGTTAAGAAGTTTTAAATAGTAAGTTTGTATTGGAACTTGTACATTTTATATTAAATGTATAATTTTTTACTAAATAATTATTGTTTTTCATTAAATAGTTACTAGTTTTGGTTACTTTAAAGCAATGTTGCACATGTTAGACAAACCCTTTTAACAATAGTCTTTATATTTTTCAAAAAATATTTTTAAAAACTCTATAGTTTAGTCAAAATTAATGGGTCGGCCCTATGTCATTTTTCCTCCACTCAATCAAACCCATGTGAAATACTATATTCAACCCAGTCCCCACCAATCCATTCCACCATATATTGTCTCAGAAATTAGGGACATGTGATGATGCGAAGGGCAATAATTCGGTTCAGGCAATGATTCCGAGTATATTTACAAAGGTTGGTGCATGCTAAAGGCACACAAAACCAAATAGAGAGTCAATAATTCGGTTCCTTCCATTGTTAAGTGTACAAAAATTCTGCTATAGTTTATCCCCCAAAAAAAAAACTGCTTTAGTGCTATTGTTAATGTCTCATCCTATTCCAGAGTATGATGTGTTCCTGAGTTTTAGAGGACATGATACTCGTGAAAAGTTCACGAGCCATTTTTGTAAAGAATTGCGTGGGAAAAACATCAAAACATTCATAGATGATGATGAACTTGACAGAGGTGATGAGATTAAATCATCCCTGGTCGAAGCAATTAAAGAATCACTTATTTATGTTGTTATTTTGTCAAAACACTATGCTTCTTCCCGTTGGTGCTTAGATGAACTGATAGAGATACTGAAATGTAAGGAGGAATATGGAAGGGTAGTCATACCTGTGTTCTATGAGGTAGATCCATCAGATGTTAGGCATCAGAGAAACAGTTATGCAGATGATTTAGATAAACATCATCAACGATTTGGTGGCAAAGTGGGCGCGTGGAAGGCTGCTCTAACTCAAGTAGCCAATCTCTCAGGCTGGGATTCAGGAAATTTCAGGTCACTAATTTATTTACGATGCTCTTGCCATATTTATTGCTCAATTTTTTCTCCAACTCATCTTGGCACTAGACAATCTTCAATGTGAGTATATCTATTCTCTATGTATTGGTACCTGGATCGGTCCAACTATCATAGTAAGGATTTTAGCCCCAAAATTTGTTGATAAAGAAAAGGCTACAAAAATTTTCATTTCGCTATAAATATAAAATGACTAGGAAAGACAAAAAAAATCCAGGCCTAGATTTTAAATTTAACGAATCTAGGAAAGACAAACAAAATCCGGGCCTAGATTTTATTTATTGATAAATTGATTCACACCTAGATTGTTGGGTTACTTAATATGTTTCTAATCTCTATCAAATAATTGTTTGTCAAAAAAAAAAAAAAAACTCTATCAAATAACATAAAAAAAAAAAAAACTCTATCAAAAAAAAAACTCTATAAATATATTTTTTATAATAATTTATCAATTAAATGATAATTTTTCATTGATAATATTTTTACAAAAATGACATAAATGTGTTTTTATCAATTAAATGATGGACTAATGGGCCAGCCCAAAGCCCGATGGGCTAGCCCAGCCCGGTCCGATTTCTATATGGGCTAAATGGGCTTGGCCCGAAAAGGCCCGATAGCATTTTAGGCTATGTTTTTTGAAGCTCGGTCCATTAGCCCGGTCCATTTTGACAGCTCTAGTCCCCACCAATCCATTCCACCATATATTGTCTCAGAAATTAGGGACATGTGATGATGCGAAGGGCAATAATTCGGTTCAGGCAATGATTCCGAGTATATTTACAAAGGTTGGTGCATGCTAAAGGCACACAAAACCAAATAGAGTCAATAATTCAGTTCCTTCCATTGTTAAGTGTACAAAAATTCTGCTATAGTTTATCCCCCAAAAAAAAACTGCTTTAGTGCTATTGTTAATGTCTCATCCTATTCCAAAGTATGATGTGTTCCTGAGTTTTAGAGGACATGATACTCGTGAAAAGTTCACGAGCCATTTTTGTAAAGAATTGCGTGGGAAAAACATCAAAACATTCAACACTTTATTGACCACTAATTAATTAAGGCTCTTTATTGATAAATATCTAATATAATTATATAAAGATATTTGTCCACATAATGTTATTGGAATATAATAAAATATTTCAACACTTTATACCATATTTACTCAATTTCTATATACCGAATCCTATCGACTAAGGGGATGTATTGAATTGAGATTTCAATGGATTTTAAAACACTTTTTTATGTTAAAAAATTTCATTGGTATTTAATCAAGACTTTTATAAAATCAAATCAAATCTTGTGATATTCAATTAAGACAATTAAGATTTTTTTTTCAAGTCAATGAAATTGGTTGTTATTCGATTAAGATTTCTCGGTACTTATAAAATATCACCGTGTATTCAAAAATCAACCGATTTTGGTGGATTCTTTCATGTAGTGGATTTCGTGAGACTTTTTAGTTAAAAATACACTTGAGAGACTCTTCCAAAAATCTCATAAAAAACCTTGAGACTTTTTCAAACTCTCCAAGACTTTTTTGCTTTCAGAGTTCATCATCACTGTATCAGAATTTTTCTTCATCTTTTCTTTCTTCACTTGCTTATCAAATATTGTTTTTGCAAGTTTTCTTTTTGAACAAATTTTGCAACTTTTTTTCATATTGGATTCAACACTTTTGCTATTTCTTGTATTATTCCGGCCGTTGAAGTAAGTTATGAAGTTGGTTTAACAAGCAAAAATTACATTTTTTTTTATATATATACAATCGGTAATCGGCGATTCACTTACTCCATTTGCTTTTATTTCCAATATTGTACGGTAAAAAAAAAACATAGAACTTTTCATCGTACGTTTCTTTTTTTGTTTTGGATTTCCAAAAAACAATATAATTTTATTTATTTATTACTCTTATAATTTCTTTTATTAAAATTTATTGAGTCTTTTAAAAATTTCCTAATATATATTGAGTCTTTCGAAATTTTCCTAATATATAAAGTATTATGAAATATTGATTGTAAAAAGTCTTTTTAAAAAAATCTCTCAAAATACATTCAAATCATGTATTAAAAAATCTTGATTGTAAAAAGTCTTTTGAAAAAAACTCTTAAAATCTAATAAAATCAATATAATTTCACGAAGTTATTTAAAATCTCCAAGACTTTTTTTGTCAAAATAATCTCTCGAAATCTCAATCTAATACACCCCTAAATAAAGTTGTTAGGTTTGTTCTGAATTGAATTAAAAACCATAAATCAATCTAAAATCTTGTTTTATTTTTCTTAATCCTTAAAAAGAAATCTTAAATGGCACTTAATTTGATATTAATCAAGTATTAAGAGATAGTTTTATAAAATGGACACGTAAATCTTTAAAATATAGAGAAGAGATAGTCTTATAACTCCTTTGTTTTCCTTTCAATTAGTTTTTATACGGAGAAGACAAAATTAAACTAATGCTTTAGTTTTTTTCATTATTTGTTAGACCTGAAAGCAAACTTGTTACAAAGATTGTGAAAGACATTGTGAAAAAATTGAATCGTTCTGTGACTTGTGTCTCAAGTGATTATGAAGGAATGACTGGAATTGACAACCATATTGAAAATATTCAATCCTTGTTGCTCCTTGAGTTGCCGACTGTTCGAATCATAGGAATATGGGGCATGGGAGGGATAGGCAAAACAACAATTGCTAGTGCAGTCTTTGAAAAACTTGCACCTCAGTTCAAATCCAAAAGCATCATTCGAAATGTTCAACAAGAAATAGAAAGAGTTGGACTGTTCCGTGTAAAAAAAGAATACTTATCACAACTTCTAAGTGAAAAAATTACATGCTCTGAATCCAATGCTTACGATCAAAGGCTCAAACGGATGAAGGTTCTGATTGTTTTTGATGATGTGAAAGATGCTGATCAACTTAAAGATTTAATTGGAACACATCATAAATTTGGCCAGGGGAGTAGAATCATTGTGACTAGTAGAGACAAGCAAGTGCTTAAGAATGCCAATGCTGATGAAATATATAAAGTTAGTGAAATGGATTATCAAGATTCTCTACAACTTTTCCATTCATTTGCCTTTAAACATAACCGTCCAATAGAAGAAACTTATGTGAGCTTATCAAAAGAAGTATTAGATTATGCTCAAGGGCTTCCACTAGCTCTCCAAGTTTTGGGCTCAATGCTTTATGACAAACCAAAAGAAGTATGGGAAAGTCAGCTCCAAAAGTTGAATAAGATTCCCGATCTTAAAATTTTCGAATTATTGAAGTTGAGTTATGATGGACTTGACGACGAACAAAAGAATATATTTCTTGACATAGCTTGCTTCTTTAGAGGAGAATGGGAGAAAGTTGTAGCACTAATATTGGATTCTTGTGGTTTCTCTGCTTGCAAAGGAATGGATGATCTCAAAGATAGGGGCCTTATATCTATTTCAAAAGGTGAAGTTTGGATGCATGATATAATACAAGAAATGGGGCATGAAATTGTTAGGCTTCAAGATAAAGATGATCCTGGAAAACGTAGTCGATTATGGAAGCCTAGCGATATTTATGATGTTTTAAGTAACAACAAGGTATATCAATTATTACATTTACGGAACCATGTTTTTCATGTTTATTTAACTCCAATAATTCCTAATGTTTGATTTTAGGGAAAGGGAACCAATAAGATCCAGTGTATATTCCTAGACATGATGGAAATGAGTCAAATGAAAGTTCAACTAGATGCTGAAACATTCGAGGAAATGCATAATCTTAGAATGATCAAGTTCTATAATCAAGTTAGGGTTGAACCACCTGTGACCTTTTATGCGTTTCTTAAGAGCTTTCCTAAGCATTTAAAATTTCTTTGTTGGCACGGCTTCCCTCAAAGATCTTTGCCACAAGACTTTTGCCCAAAAAATCTTGTTATACTTGATATGCCTCACAGCAAGCTTGAACAACTTTGGGAGGGGGATCAGGTATTTCATTTCACACCTCCAACAACTATATAGATAATGATGATTTTGTCAATTCAACCATTTTTGTTGATAATCTTATTAATTCAACCATTGATTCATGTTATATTATTTGGATAAGATGATTTATATATAGTCATGTAATTTAAGAGTGCACATTAATTTATATTCTAAATATCATGCATCAAAATAAAGTGATTTGATAAAGTATAAAATAATTTTAGTTCTTTTATAACATGTTATAAATTTGGTCTATTTACCGAGAATTATTAATCAAACATTTAGATCAATAAAATCTGCATTCTACAGAAATTGTTAAAAAGAAAGTAGTGTATAAAAATGAAATTATTTTCGTTTTGTTCCTAGATTTACCAATTGCTATAGTACATATATTCACACCTTTACACTCAATGTTCATTAATTTTTTGGTTAATCATTACTTTTTTTCCCCTCTAGGCTTTACCAAAATTGAAAAGGCTCAACCTCAGTGATTCCAAGAAGCTGGTTCGAGTACCGGACCTCTCCTTATCTCCAAATATCGAAGAAGTAATTCTTTCTGATTGTGAAAGTTTGATAGAAGTTTACTCCTCTGCCTTCCTGGACAACCTTAACTGGTTATGGTTAAGTGATTGTAGCAAACTTGAGAGGTTAGATATTCGTAGCAATATTCTGTGGAGATCATCTGGATTAGTTAATCTCGATTGTTGTTACAAACTTGAAACGCTTTTAATCAGCGGTAGAACTGATGTGGTTCAATCATACATATATTCTGATAATTGTGTATATTCTGACTTGAAAGGATATTGTTTTGTTTGGCCTGAAGTGGCAATATGGAAGAATGGTGAGGGGGATTACGAGATTTTGGAAGGCGAGGAAAATACTGTTGTTACAAGTTTCAATGAGCTTTGTTGGTTGCATATTGCGAGCTGCAAGTCCCTAACATGCCTACCAGCTGAGCTTTTCAATTTCAAGTTTCTAAGAAGACTTTGTCTCAGTGGTTGTTCAAAGTTGGAGGTGTTACCTGAATTCAAGGAGACTATGGAAAATCTAAAAGTACTCATCTTAGACAAAACAGCAATAAAAGAACTACCTTCATCCCTGCACCATTTGGTCGGGCTTGAAAAATTGATCTTACAAGGTTGCACAAAGCTTAAGACTATTCCATCTTCCATTGGAAATCTTAGTAAACTCCTCAAGCTAGACCTTACCTACTGTGAGTCACTTGAAACTTTTCCAAGCAGCATTTTCAAATTGAAGTTGACAGAACTCAATTTCAAAGGTTGCTCAATGCTTCAGACTTTTCCAGAAATCTTGGAGCCTGCAGAAAGTTTTACTTACATTAACTTAACAAAAACAGCAATAAAAGAACTACCTTCATCCCTGCACCATTTGGTCGGGCTTGAAAAATTGATCTTACAAGGTTGCACAAAGCTTAAGACTATTCCATCTTCCATTGGAAATCTTAGTAAACTCCTCAAGCTAGACCTTACCTACTGTGAGTCACTTGAAACTTTTCCAAGCAGCATTTTCAAATTGAAGTTGACAGAACTCAATTTCAAAGGTTGCTCAATGCTTCAGACTTTTCCAGAAATCTTGGAGCCTGCAGAAAGTTTTACTTACATTAACTTAACAAAAACCGCAATAAAAGAACTACCTTCATCCCTGCACCATTTGGTCGGGCTTGAAAAATTGAGCTTACAAGGTTGCACAAAGCTTAAGAATATTCCATCTTCCATTGGAAATCTTAGTAAACTCCTCGAGTTAGACCTTACCTACTGTCAATCACTTGAAACGTTTCCAAGCAGCATTTTCAAATTGAAGTTGACAGAACTCAATTTCGAAGGTTGCTCAATGCTTCAGACTTTTCCAGAAATCTTGGAGCCTGCAGAAAGTTTTACTTACACTAACTTAACAGAAACCGCAATAAAAGAACTACCTTCATCCTTGCTCCATTTGGTCGGGCTTCAAGAATTGAGCTTGCAAAGTTGCAAAAAGCTTAAGATTATTCCATCTTCTATTGGAAACCTGAGTAAACTCCTCAAGTTAAACCTTGCCTATTGTGCATCACTTGAAACTTTTCCAAACAGCATTTTCAAATTGAAGTTGACAGAACTCAATTTCGAAGGTTGCTCAATGCTTGGGACCTTTCCAGAGATCTTGGAGTCTGCAGAAAGTTTTGCTCACATTAACTTAACAAAAACCGCAATAAAAGAACTACCTTCATCCTTGCACCTTTTGGTTGGGCTTGAAATATTGAGCCTGCAAAGTTGCAGAAATCTTAAAACTATTCCATCTTCCATTGGAAATCTCACCAAACCCTTCAAGTTAGACCTTACCTATTGTGAGTCACTTGAAACTTTTCCGAGCAGCATTTTCAAATTGATGGTGAAAAGACTCGATTTTGAGGGTTGCTCAATGCTTAGGACCTTTCCAGAAATACCAAATGACATTGGCCGCTTGTCATCCTTGACTGAACTTTCACTGCAAGGAAGCAGTATTGTGAACCTTCCTGAGAGTTTGGCTCATCTATCAAGTTTGAAATCACTTAATTTAAGTGATTGCAAATTGCTTGAATGTGTTCCAATACTTCCACCTAATCTAAACCAAGTTTTGGCATTTGATTGTCCTTCCATTAAGAGAATGGTGCTAAATTCATGTTCTGATCCTGGAGAAGGTACCTTCAAATTTCATCTCACCAACAGTCAAGAACTAGATGCAACATCTTTGAGTAATATTGTAGAGGAAGCATGCATTAAGATCAATGATGATGCATATTGGTCAGTGGTCTTCTGTTTTCCAGGGGGTGCAGTTCCTTGTTGGTTCCATTACTGTTGCAAGGGACATTCAGTAACTATGAAAAAAATTTCTCCAAATTTGTGCAGTAAAAATAGGCTCATTGGTTTCGCGCTGTGTGCTGTTTTGGGACCAGAAGATATGGATGAGGCCCTTGTATACAAATTTGAATTTATATCAGATGATGAATTGTACACTTCCTACCACGTTTTGCCTGAAAACTATTTGAATTGGAATTGTCCAAATAGATTTCTGAAACAAAATCACACACTCCTTTGGAAGCATGAATTAAACTTAGAAGCAATTGGCAACAAGATCTTTCATGCCCAAAACTTCACTTTTGAGTTTTCATCAAAAGTCAAAGTGAAAGAATGTGGAATATTTCCTCTGTTTACCAAAGAAATTGATACATTGAAGAACCGAGTGAGAGTAAAGCTGCAGAATACCGTAGTTTAGTGTAAAAACAAACAAAAGAAGATGGATGACTAGTTCTTACATGTAAGTATTTTATCTTTTGTGAATAAATAAACTGCCTTCAATAATTTTCTTTTCAAGCTTTAAATGTTGAAATTATGTTATGTAAGGCATTTTGGAATTCACAACACTTTATATGGCATTTCATGGATTTCTTGACATCGATTATGTGTTTGAAGTGATTTTGAAGTTTCAAGTATCATGTTAATTTCTTTGTTTTCCCATGACTACAATCTCCTTAATCTGTTACTTTCTTTGCATATAGTTCTAGAACAACTAAATTCAAAGAAAGTAACAGATTAGTTGAAATAAAGTCATCTTTTAAATTGAGGTACAAATCCCTCCATTGTTGTACAAATCTGAGCCTAGAACAGAAGAGAAGAGTTTCAATTGAGGAGCTTATTGCTCAAAATTTTGGTCCATAACAGGTAGTGAATTTAAGCACAAAATTTCTATGCTAAAGCATCAAGAGGGTTTTTTGTTCAGCTCTTTCCATATCTCTTCTAACAACTGCTTCGCATTATACTCGACCTCCAAATTAAGCATCTCACAACCGAACATCATAAAGAAATGCACGAGGGCAGAGAGCAATGACTTACATGCTGTGGGAACTGTCAACGAGATAATCACCACCATCCTCTTCTACCAGTTAATCCTACGATTCTTGAATTAAATTCTTCAGTACATGTAATTTAAAAGAAAAGAGAGACGAGAAATGTTAAAAGGCCAAAATTCATTGAGGGACACAAAAAGAAGTACAATTTTAGGGACACAAAAAGTTTAAGTAATTACACATCTAATATTTTTGTCAATGAGACAATCTAACCTTCAAGGTATGCATGTAGTTGTTAGGGAGTATCACGTTGAGGATCAATCGTAACAAATACTGGTAGAGTTTTAAGATTCTGTTTTGATTCTTGATCCAGATAAAATACATAATGTTAGGTTTATCAGAAAACAAACTTACTTATCAAATCACGTAATTCACCAAGATTTGATATCTAAAACGAGAAAAATACTTCAAAACGAAAAGGTTCAATTTCACCCTGAAGTCAAAAGGAATTCTTTAAATAATCATGGATTAGATTAGAATTTAGAACAATGGCAGAATTTAGTAGATTATGTTTTGTTATTACAAAGTATTGGCAGGAATTGTCGCAAAATATATACTATAAAGTTCGCCTGAGGAGCCATGAAATGGCACTAAAATTGACTTGAATAGGTTTGGAACATTGCTATAATAACTTGGTTGAAATCCGAGTACTATATATAACATTGCTATAATAACACGGTTTTTGTACGACTTAACTCAGATTAAAACTCAGAACAAAAAGGTTGGAACTTTTTGTCCTATGGCAGCCTGTTTTAGAGCTTCTATCATTTGCCAATAGATTATGTTGTCAGGAAATGAAATGTTCTGGGTTCTTGTGATTCTCATTTGGCTTCAATTGTTGAAAATGTTGAAGATGATTTGATTTTTAATTTTTTATTATTTTTTTGAAAACTGAAGATGCATTGATTTCAATAGTCTTGTACCTAACACCGTATTCTTTTTTCTTCTTTCTTTTGATAGCAACCCATAACAATTATAAAACCTTAATTTTTTAATAAAATATATACACCTAATACCTAATACATTATTGTTAATGTAATAGCTAATGGTCCTGATTAATAATAGCCCGCTACATAACAAGGTAAAATAGTTTATTGACCTGAAAGAGACTTTAAGGTCCTGATTCCATAGTTTTTTAATGTAAATTGAGAGTGGATCTCTAGCTTTGTGTCATTTTGTGTGTGTCATAAACTGATACGAAGTCAAGCAGAAAACAAGATAGAAAAGACATGGAAGTTTCAGCTCTGACCAAGTCCTTATAAATGTTCATGCTAAAGGCAAAAGGCACAAAACCAACAAGAGGCAATAAATCAATTGATCTCCTTCCATTGTTGGGTACGAATAATTCTGCTATAGTGCTATTGCTAAGTCCGATATAAAGTATGATGTGTTCCTGAGCTTTAGAGGAGAGGATACTCGTGACAACCTCACGAGTCATCTTTATGCAGAATTGTGTAGGAAAAACATTGCAACATTCATAGATTATAAACTTGACAGAGGCGAAGAGATTTCACCACCAGCACTGTACAAAGCAATAGAAGAATCAAAGATTTATGTGATCGTTTTGTCGGAACACTATGCTTCTTCAAGTTGGTGCTTAGATGAACTGACAGAGATACTGAAATGTAAGGAGAGATATGGAAGGGAAGTCATACCTGTGTTCTATAAGGTGGATCCATCAAATGTTAGGCATCAGAGACACAGTTATGCAGACGATTTTGTTAAGCATCATCAACGATTTGGTGGCAAAGTGGACGCGTGGAAGGCTTTTCTCTAACCCAAGTAGCTGGACTCTCAGGCTGGAATTCACAAATAACCAGGTCACTAGTTCTTGTCACATTATTACTCAATTTTTTGTCCATCTCATCATTCATCAGGGTTGTAGATTTAGGTTCTTTCTCCAAAACTCATTGTTCCTAACGCTGCTAGTGCAGCTGTAGAGGATTTGGGTCCAAATTGTTCCACATCAAAGTTTGACTTTTGTGTATACATTTACACACTTTTGGAGTATGCTTTAGAGGTTTTAATTATGGGCCTTTGTTGAAACAACATTTCTTTGCCCCAGTTCTTGATATAGAGGAGGTAGTAATCTATGTGAGAATGTATCCAATTATCCAATTATGTTGTTTCTTATTAACTCCTTGTTTTCCTTTCAATTAGTTTTTGTACACAGAAGACTAACGTTTAAGTTTTCTTCATTATCTGTCAGACCAGAAAGCACACTTGTTACAGAGATTGTGAAAGATATTTTGGAAAAATTGAGCAGTTGTTTCTTAAGCGGTTATGAAGGAAAGCCGGGAATTGACATGCATATCAAACAAATCCAATCCTTGTTGCTCCTCGAGTTACCGAATGTTCGTATCACAGGAATATGGGGCATGGGAGGGATAGGCAAAACAACAATTGCTAGTGCAGTGTTTGAAAAACTCACAACTCAATTCAATTACAAAATCATCATTCTAAATGTTCAACAAGAAATCGAAAGAGTTGGACTAGACCATGTAAAAAGCAAATACTTATCAAAACTTCTAGGGGAAGACATTAAATCCTCTGAATATAATTTGTCATTTGATCCAAGGCTCACACGGATAAAGGTTCTTCTTGTTTTTGATGATGTGAAAGATTCTGATCAACTTAAAGATTTAGTTGGAACACACAGTAACTTTGGCGAGGGGAGTAGAATCATTGTGACTAGTAGAGATAGGCAAGTGCTTGAGAATGCTAATGCTGATAATATATATCAAGTTAGGGAGATGGATTATCAAGATTCTCTACAACTTTCCTGTTTATTTGCCTTTAAACAAAAACAACCAATAGAATCTTATGCGAGCTTAGCAGAAAAGGTTTTAGATTATGCTAAAGGGCTTCCATTAGCTCTCAAAGTTTTGGGCTCGTTGCTTTATGGCAAAACAAAGGAAGTATGGGAAAGTCAGTTGCAAAAGCTTAAAAAGCTTCCCGATCTTAAAATTTTCAGATTGTTGAAGTTGAGTTATGATGAACTCGACGAAGAACAAAAGGATATATTTCTTGACATTGTTTGCTTCTATAGAGGAGAACCGGAGAAAGTTGTAGAACAAATGTTGGATTGTTGTAGTTTCTCTGCTCGCATTGGAATGGATGTTCTCAAAGATAGGAGCCTTATATCTATTTCAGAATATGGTACTGTTTGGATGCATGATCTAATACAAGAAATGGGGCATGAAATTGTTAGGCTTCAATGTGTCAATGATCCTGGAAAACGTAGTCGATTATGGAAAACTAGTGATATTTGTGATGTTTTAAGTAAGAACAAGGTATGTTGTTTAGCCCCTCAAAGATCACTTGATAAATCGCTCTTTTTAATGAATTTAATTTCCCACATGTGTTGTAAAGTGATTAACAATTATTACATTTCATGGAACCATTTTTTCCTGTTTATTTATCTCTATTAGTTCTTAATGTTTGATTTTAGGGAAAGGGAACAGATGCAATCCAAGGTATATTCCTGAACATGGAGAAAATAAAGAAAGTTCAACTACATGCTGATACATTCAAGAAAATGCATAATCTTAGAATGATCAAGTTCTATAATGAATGTTGGAGTAACCAGAATTGGATCTTTCATGGGTTTCTCAAGAGTCTTCCGGATAATTTAAAATTTCTTCGTTGGAATGGCTTCCCTCAAAGATCTTTGCCACAAGACTTTTGTCCAAAATATCTTACTACACTTGATATGTCTTATGGCCATCTTGAACAACTTTGGGAAGGGGATCAGGTATTTCATTTCAAGCTTTATATTTTTTTTTTTTTTGAACAGCAAACAATTAATTTATTAGAATAATGGAAATAGTACAAGAGGTACTAGCCCCACAATGGTAGGAAAAGTACATATAGTACTCGCCCCAAGACTATCGGACATGGTAAAAAACAATGTCACTACATACCTACAAGGAGCTAACGAGCAATACAATCAACGGGGTTTACACACCATTCATAAAATAAACACGGGGCATTTATCTTCTTTGCAACTAACCATTTCCATGAAGTAACTTGAATTTCAAGCTTTATATTGGGTTGCCTTTGTATTTTGATTATATAATAATTATAATTAAAAAATATTATATATTTAATCACACATACAAATTTTTAAATAATTTAAATATTCATAGAATTATAATTTAAAAATATTATATATTGAAATAATGATGATTTTATCAATTCAACCATTGAATCATGTTATATTATCTTGATAACGATATTTGCAAAATTTAATAGTCCACATCAAAATAAAGTGATTTGATGAAGTATTAGATGATTTTAATGTTTTATAGCATTTTATATACTTGTTCTATTTACTTAAAATTTTTAATCAAACATTTAGATCAATAATATTTGCATTCTACAGAAATTTGTTATGCATCGTCCATCATGTTAAAAGAAGGGATAATGACTCAAAATAAAGTAGTACGTAAAAATGAAATTATTTTATTTTCATCCTTGTACCGTTTGGTCGGGCTTGAAAAATTAAGCTTGCAAAGTTGCACAGAGCTTAAGACTATTCCATCTTCCATTGGAAATCTCAGTAAACTCCTCAAGTTAACCCTTGCCTATTGTGTATCCCTTGAAACTTTTCCTAGCAGCATTTTTAAATTGAAGTTGACAAAACTCAATTTCCAAGGTTGCTCTATGCTTAGGACCTTTTCAGAAATCCCAAATAACACTGGCCGCTTGTCATCCATGACGGAACTTTCACTGCAAAGAAGCAGTATTGTGAACCTTCCCGAGAATTTGGCTCATCTATTAAGTTTGAAATCACTTAATATAAGTGATTGCACATTGCTTGAATGTGTTCCAAAGTTTCCACCACACCTAAATAAGTTATTGGCAATTGATTGCCCTTCCATTAAGAGAGTAGGGCAAAATTCAAGGTTGAAACTCATGTCTGATTCCAAAGAAGGTACCTTCCAATTTCATCTCACCAATAGTCAACAACTAGATGCATATTCTTGGAGTAATATTGGAGTTGAAGCATGGATAATAATCATTGGTGATGGATATAAGTCGGTGTTCTTTTGTTTTCCAGGGAGCGCAATTCCTTGCTGGTTCCCTTACCATTGCCACGGGCATTCAGTAACTATGAATACATATGATCCATATTGGTGGGGTGAAAACAGACTTATTGGATTCATTATGTGTGTCGTTTTAAGACGTGAACATATGGATGACACGAGAACAAGAGGTACTAGCTTGAGACCAACAATAAAATATGAATCCAATGGTCAAACACACTCTCTTTCTCCGCGATGAGGTTGGACACTTGTTTGAGAATCCTCATAAAAGTTTCATCAACAATCACACACACATTCTTGTGGAAGTATCAATTGGACTTGGAATGCATTGGCAACAAGCTCTTTCACGCCGACAATTTCTCTGTTGAGATTCAAGCAAGAGATTATAATTTAGATTGGCCAATTCTTGGTTCAACCATCACAGTGAAATAATGTGGAATATTGCCTCTGTTTACCAAAGAATTCCTGGGAGTGCAGTTCCGGGTTGGTTCCCTTACCGTTGCTGGAGACATTCTGTAACTGTGAAAACATAGTCTCAACTTTTGTGCAGTGAAAACAGGCTCATTGGTTTCGCTCTGTCTGTTGTTTTGGGACGTGAAAATATGGTTCACACAAGAACAAGAGGTAGTAGCTTTATCTGCCAATTAAGATAGGTTACTTTGATTTTACATTCTGTATCGATTGCTTTCGGTAAATAGATAATAAGTTGTTACTTGTATTTCAGTCATTTGGTAGACACAAACTCAGAAACATCATTTTCTACACTTCAAAAAGGAGAACACAAGTCACAAATTGTCAGAGGGCTGCTCATTTCATTTGAATTTGTGATTTATCCATGTTGTAGGCATGCAATAGTTAGTTGTGGTTTCAGGTTTAAGGTTTAAGAACTACCTTCATTTGAATTTTCCAACTTTTTTATTCAATGTACAACTTTTTGAATAAGGCTTAAGGCTTTAATTGGTTGAGTTTTGAACATATACGAAGTATCAAAACTCCTTTTAAGCCTTATTCATCCTTTTTATGTAAAGGTGTTTACTTGTTGTGAATCTCAGTTCCATTTCTTTTTCTTGATTATATAGTACATGATCGTAAACTATTCTAACTTATTTAGGAGGTTTCGATAATTCAAAAATATGTTTTAGAAAAATGTTATTTCAACATAAATTTTTAAATAAAAAAATACGACAAACTTACATATCCGTGCACTTTTTTATTTTTTTAATATCTTTTTACATGCCTTGAAAATTATGCATATAGTGGGGCAAAATAGGTTGTTGTTTTATAGTTGAGCAAATACCTAAAATTGTATTTGAAATTTGACACTTATATTAATTAATATAGCCTATTGCTTAAAGCATCCATACAAGTCAGACTAAGTAATAGTATCCCTTATTTTGTCCTCTGCCGTTGCCACACAATCCCTTCTACAACTTGCTCTGTAGATATGCCTTCACCAACGGAATTGGATCTAGTACAGTCGACTTTTTGATGCAGTCGATTTGCAACCGTCTGATCATAATCAAATAATTTAATTAAATGCAGTCAGTAGCCGTCTGATCTTGATCGGATGGTTATAAATGAGTGACTGTACGACTGCAGCAAAAAAACGACTGCATAGAATCCAGATCTCTTGACCAACTCCAGGTCCAATGGAAGCAAGCCCGATGATTAACCCAGTAATAGTAGAAGTAGAAAAAATCACTAGATTTGTGATACATTCTTCCACAAAATTTAGAGGAAGAATGTATATGTTAAATTTAGTTGGAAAAGAGAAAGTAAAGGGTATCTTGGTTGTAGAACTTTATGCTAAAATGACACTTAAAAAAGAACGGAAGAAGTAATAATTTTCTGCTTTCCTACAATATTATTTGTCAATTTTTTTATCATTTAGATGTTCAAATTCAATTGCCTAACCGAGCACCTCCGATGGGAGGTATTTCAATTCAGTTCGCCAACTTGTAGTACCAAAAGTCCACCATGTAGCTGACGTTCGTGAACCTGCTTTTTCTGACACAGTTCAATATAAATTGATGGGAAATGCTTATTTGTAAGAATTGGTAAAAAACAAGAAAGAGAAGAATGAATCTCAACCATCCATTAAGACCACTACCCCATGATTTCTATTAAAAAGAAAATTAAATTTATAATAAATTAAAATCATCCTCTAAAATAATGACATGTGTCCATTCTTGCATTTCTTGCTCAAATTTTTTCTTACAAAATAGCAATGCTCTAAATTGATATACCGAGTCTGAGCGGCATATATCTCGTTATTTGTAAACTACACTTGCCATGTTTTTAGTAAATTGAATAAAAATGATAGTTGCATATGCTTTTTTTTTACTCAAAAACAATAATATTCATTAATTTAAATTCATTGGAAATACATCAATCAAAATCATTACATGTTCAATTTCGCTAAAAACCAATAAGGATGAATCTGCGTACATGCTCACAGCACCCGAGTTAATAGCATAAAACAACCTGATGTCTATGACAAAGCCTACAATTGATTTGACAAAATTCAAATGTCTGGAATAGTCATACATCCAGATCTGCAACATTGACGGCGCTAAAATCATTGAATCTGCACTGAATTTGGATCGAACGAAACCTGCAAAAATGAACAAAAACAACACCTTACCAAGACGGGACAAACCAAAACTCCGCACTAAGACGACGGGACAAAACCAAAACTCCGCACTAAGACGGGATTAAATAACACTAGATAAAAAACACGAAAAAGAAGACTCGAACAAAACCTAAAAATATGTGGGTATCACTTATTTTAATAAAAAGAAATAAAAAAACGATCAAGAGGGGTGATTCCGTATAAAAATTGATCCTAAACCACCCCTCTCTAATTGATAAACCAAAAAAAAACCAAAGAAGGGAGAAGAGAAAGAGAGGCGGCAGGGAGAGAAAGAATTAGGGTGTAGGCTTATTTTCTTAAATCCAGGGTGTGCAATGTGAAGATCACAACTCCTAGTGATTGGACTTGCCGTTAATTTATTTTACTTTTTAATTATTTTCATATTAATATTAATTGAAAATATTTCAATTAATATTTTAAGCTGCAAAAAATTAAAATAAATAAAATCTTAATATGAGTTAAAAATAATATCAATTAGTCTCATGAGGTTGGTTCAATTGGTTGGACATTGCATTATATATGCAGAGGGTCATGGTTCGAACCTCGGTCATCCCAGTGATCCACTTTAAGGGTGAAATTTCTAACCGTTAGCTTTAGCTACTTGACCAAAAAAATAAATAATATCAATTAAAAATATTTCAATTAATATTTTAAGGTACAAAAAATTTAAAATAAATATAATATTAATGAGTTAAAATTGTGGGACCCAATAAAGTTATTTAAGAGTTGCATCATTCAAGTAAAAATGAGTGAGTTTGTTTAAGATGACATTGCATAATGAACTTTAGTTAAAATACCAATAGTGAGTTGCACCATTGGAAGTGCTTCAAATTACCCCATGAAAAATACTACATTTTCTTAAAAGTATTACACTTACATATTATACCTTCTTTTTTTAAATTCTTTTTTAAAAAAAAAAACTAGTTAATATTAAAAGCGGGCAGCCAATGTCTAGAGTAGGGGTGACAAAATGGACAACCTGCCCATCTAAAAGCGGGCGGCGAGTTCCATTTTCCATCCTCGCAATATCAACTAGTTAATATTAACACTTTTGTTTAAGTAGTTTCTTAAAAGTATTTACACAACTTTAAATTAAAAATGGACATTTAAAAATTGCAATACATAGTACAACTAATTTGAATTAAAAGTTAAATAAATTGGAGATTCTATATTAAAATATAAAATTGCGACCTTTAAAAATTAGAAAACAAAATTATTTCAAGAGAATATATTAGAACATCAACAATGGAGATATCCAATTTTGGGTACTTAAGTGGGTCTCATATATATACATCACTAATTTATAATTTTTTTAATAATAATGCTTAATAAGTACTCAATCCCTCCAACTCAATACCTCTTAATGACTTTGTTTGGATGAGAAAGGAAAGTCGAAGGAAAGAAAGTGAGAGGAAATAATGTTGAATGATTGAATGTGAGTAGAAAGTGAATGGAAAGTGAGATGATTGTTGAGTTGTTTGGTTTGAGTGAACGTGAATAGAAAGCGAGAGGAAAGAAATAGGTTTATTTGTTAAATGACATAAATATCCCTACCTAAGAATAAAATATTTATCTTAGCTGAATTGCGTTGAGTTAACCAAGAACATGCGATTTATAATTTCTCATATCTTCAAAGAAGGTAATCGTTGTCCAGACAAAATTGCTTCAATTGGTCTTCAAAGTAATAGTTTTATTTGGTTGGATTCTATCCCTTGTAGTGTTTCGGTTTTATTTAACCGGAATAGATTAGGTCTTCCTGATTATCGTTTTTGTTGATGTTTTTTAAGGGCCCAATATTTTGTTTGCTCTGCACTCTTTTTCCCTTCACTAAGGTTTTATCCCATTGGATTTTTCTGGTAAGGTTTTTAACGAGGCAGATGTTGTTTATGCCATTGGCTGTTTATTGTGGGTTTTGGTCTAGTTCTCCATGTTCTGTAATTTCTCTTCTTTTTACTTTAATTATATTTAAATAGGCACCTCTGTCTTTAGCCTAAAAAAATGAAAGGTTACTTGGAATATATAAAAAAAAAATATTAATATTTATCTTAATATATCTATATTATATTTTAAAATATAATATTACTATAATTTTTATTTATAATTAAATTATTAACAGATAATTTTTTTCATTAAATAGGTTTTGGAAATTCAATTACTTATTTTTATAAACTTGGTATATTAACACTTGCAAAATATAGTTGCACGCAAACTAACACAAGGGTATGATTGTCTTTTGAAAAACTAAGCAATCTCAAACAGAGAAATTTCATCATAGTCACAAGCACAAATCAATTTAAATTAGGCACACTCACAACAAAGAATAAAAATTAAAGATAAAATAAATAAAGTGGTATCGATTGATGGAGCATTTTATTTTTCTTTTAATTTTTTAAAATTATGTGTGTGCGTCTAAATTTGTGATTGTATCTCTTGTGTCTATGCAATAATATCTCTCTCAAACAACTTTCTTCTCAACTTTGGACGGAAACTTTTTTTGCTATGGGCCCACCAATATTGGTCTTTCCTTCCTCTTTCTTTGGTGATTCAAACGATGGAAGTCCAATTTCCAATAGACTTTTCATCCTATCTAGTTTCTTTCCTTTCAGTTCCCTTTGTTCCAAACATAGTGAAAAAGTCTAAATGGATATACTAATAATTTTATATCTCACTGATAACTCTAGATCATTATAAATGGATCACGCATAAATATATATGTATTGGTACTAATTTAGGAAGCAATACCTATTAAGTATTGTTTTTTGTTTTGCTCCAATGGAGGTACTAGCAATTTGTTACCGGGTTGCACCATATTCTTCTTTTAATTATTTGAAATTGTATTTTATAGTCTTTTTAATTTAAAGGCAAAGTGTCCCGGGGTACTCTTTAAGCCCTTAAATAATAAGTTTTTTATACAATTTTTATGGAAACACATTAGAAATTGTGCTATTTAACTTTTTAAATAAAAAGTTTCTTTAAATAGAATGTTTAAAGAGTGTCCCGGGACACTCGTTAACAAGACTCCTAATTTAAAAACTAAAAATAAAGGCTTTAATACAGTTTTGGTCTCCCTATTTTGAAAAACTTTAACTTTTGATCCCCCTATTTTAAAAGCCAATTTTTTAGTCCCCTATTTTGAAAAACTTGAACTTTTGATCCCCCAATTCAATTTGGTCAAATTTTTTCTTACGTGACAAACTCATTGATGACGTGGCAGTGTCTATGTGGACATATAATATTCAATATCATTAATTTTTTCTTTAACTAAAATAATATTATGTTTTAAAAGTATTAAAACAATTAATTAATAATGATTAAAAATTACTAAATTACCCAAATCTATAATTTAAAATCAAGAAATTACTCAAATATATCATTAAAAATTAGTAAGTTACAAAATATATAATTAAAAATTACCCAAATATATAATTAATAATAATTAAAAATTATATGTTTAAAAATTATATATTTTTATTATTATAAATTATATATTTGGGTAATTTTTACCTTATATATTTGGATAATTTACTAATTTTTAATTATATATTTGGATAATTTATTGGTTTTAAATTCTATATTTGGGTAATTTAGTAATTTTTAATTATTTAATCATTTTAATATTTTTTTAGGCATAAAATTATTTTATTTAAAGAAAAAATTAATGACATGGAATATTATATGTCCACGTGAACACTTCCACATCATTAATGAGTTTACCACGTAAGCAAAAATGCGACCAAATTGTGTTGGGGATCAAAAGTTCAAGATTTTCAAAATAGGAGGACCAAAAAGTTGGCTTTTAAAATAAGGGGATCAAAAGTTCAAATTTTACAAAATATGGGGACCAAAACTGCATTAAAACCAAAAATAAAATAAGTCGTCGTGAAAACTTTCCTCCAAAGGTCAACTCGCAAACAAAATGACAGCCTAACCAATCAAGATTTTCTCAACGACCAATGTTGATAATTAGTATTCTTAATTGTTGCGGGTGGAAATTGAACACATGACATATTATTCGAATTCTCAAGTATCCAATTAGCTACCAAATCATTCTTATTTTTTCCATCAACCAAGAAGTAAAAAGGGGACTTGGATTATGTGAAATCGAATAATAATGCAGTTATGTAGTTATCAAGTTTTAGGACGTCCGAACTTAATTGGACGGTTCAGATATTATCTTAAAATTTTATATTAAACAAAAGTAAAAAAAAAAATTGTCTTAAGATTTGAACTGTCTGATCTTAATTAAATAGTATAAAATTGCTGACGGCATGTAATCCAATTTCATAAAAAGGGGTTGTGAACTGAATTGCGGTATTAATGGAATATGAATCATCTGCAGTCACACATTTCTATCCATACGATATCATTAAGCGGTTTAAAATTTAATGATTAAAACCCACATCTCCTTGCACTGCCAACACTCTCATCTTTTCTTTCTTAAATGAAAATTTCTCTTCCGACCCCCCCCCCCAATTTCTTTTCTACCCCAAACTGACGTTTTTGCCCTCATGAGGTTCAAAAAATTGTGCCAAGATATTTCGGTTTTTACGAACCGCAGCTATTTACCCGTCCAATAACTTCAGTTAATATTAACCGTTCGCTCATTTGTGCGGCTACAGTTAATATTAACCGAAGTAGCCTTATATAGAAACAGAAATTGCAGCTTCTGTGTTCATTTGCGAAAATTCAATTAAAAACCCCTAAGTTCCTCTCTTATTCTCCAAAACGTCATTTTCAACCCTACATCAAACTTCAAATCATACTTAATCAAGTAAGTTTCATACATCTTTGATCATTCTATATGTTCATCCTCAACATTTTCAATTATATGCATATTTTGTTCGTCTCTCCATAAATTTCAAATTATGATTTTGTGTTTCAAACGTGATTATGTTGTTTTATTTGTTGATTATTGGATAATTGTTAGTATGGTTAGATAATAGCATGAATGCATGTTGCATATTAGGTTAAATGTGAGTATGAGGTTGAGTTTACTATATTGTACTCCAAGTGCTTGACAAAATGTCTGAGTGAAATGAATTACTTTTTTCCATATGAATTATGTTTCCATTTGTTTATGGATTAAATGTTTGGTTGAATTATAAGTTTGAATTTGTCATAGATTAAAAGTTTGTATTGATTTTGAATTTTTTTCCAATGTTTAGGTATGGAAGAAAATGTTGGTAGAATAAGACAAGGTGGGCGAGCAGAGCACATTCGTCTGCTCGTAAAGAGCTTGCTGCAAATGCTCTTCCACCGAAAAGAGGGCGTCGTGGTAGGCAAGGACATCAGGTGCGAGGAACACATGATGCGGAAGCGGGTGGTTCTCGTTCACGCGCACGTCCACCGGTGCCTGATGATGACGATGACTTTGATGCCGGTCAATATTTAAATGAACTTGTTGATTATGATGAGGAACCTCAAGCATCACAACCACAACCTCAGCAACCTCAGCAACAACCAAATGTAGAAGAAGAGGGTTATCCAGGAGGACCGCGTGATTTGTCCTTGCTAAAGGATTACCATAATCATCGGGCAATTCCGATATGGGATGCAGCAGCTAATGACCCGTAAAAATCTAAGAAATACGTCGATTATTTTTATGAATGATTTAAATTTGTTCAATATTGTAATTTCGTTAACTTAATAATGTTTTGCTTTGTTGGAATTTGCAGATTTTAAACACATATTTACGTTGCATTGTCAGTGCGAATAAGGTTATAAAATTCCAAAGACCTCCTCCCGAAGTGACGTAGTTTTGGGATACAGTTAAAGCATCAGGGTTGGAGCCGCTTGTCCGGAGCAATTTTAACGTACTTGTCGTGGCGATTCATCTTCCATGACTACAAACCAAACAAATGCAAATAATTAAATTAGCCACCTATAATTGTCCTAATAGAATACTAAGTACACACCTACAATACTAATAAACAATTTGTACAACAATTTATAAGTCATTAGTAAGCAATTCCATCCAAATTTCAACACAAGTCAGAAGCTGCCCAATTTTTTCAAAACGCAGTAAACTTTGGTTTGTAAAAACCGCAAACAACTTCGGTTTTTGAAAACCGAACAATTCCTGTCAGACATACCTACGAAACTAGACCAATGACAGCTACATTTTACACAATTTAAATCGGTGGTTACCTTAATTTCGAGCTTCAATGAGTGTTGGAACCTTTAGAGCAACATTTGATGTTGAATCCAAGCCTTGAATGCGCACCAAAACAGATTTGATTTCGGGATGAAAATTTGAAAAACTTTGGATGAAAATAAGAAATGACTGGTGTGTCATGTATATAAAGATATACTTCGATTTTTAAAAACCGTAACCGAAGTTTCTTTTGCTGCGGTTAGTAAAAACCGAAATGTCATGGCACAATTTTTTCATATCCCTAGAGAGCAAAAATGTTAGTTGGGGGTAGAAAAGAAATGGGGTCGGAGGAGAAATTTTCTTATAAATTTCTTAAATAATGGGTTGAAAAATATTAGTGGAAACCGGTTGAGTGGGTCTCTAGCTTAATTTGTCGTTTTTTGAAAGACTTACTGTAGCAGATGAAAAGTCAAGCAGAGAACAAGATAGCGATGACATGGAAGCTTCGTGACCAAGTATATTCGTTTATAAATGTTCATACATGATAAAGCAAAAGGCACACAAAACCAAAGAGCTAGTAAAGAAATTGAGTACCAATAATTCTGAATAGTGCTATTGCTATTTGCTATGTCTCATCCAACAACTCTAAAGTATGATGTGTTTCTCAGTTTTAGAGGAGAGGATACTCGTGAAAACTTCACGAGTCATCTTTATAAAGATTTGTGTAGGAAAAATATTGAAACATTCATAGATTATAGAATTGAGAGCGGTGATGAGGTTTCACCAGCACTGAACAATGCAATTGAAAATTCAACAATTTATGTTGTGATTTTGTCGGAACATTATGCTTCTTCGAGATGGTGCTTGGATGAACTCAAAAAGATACTAGATTGTAGGCAGAGACATGGAAGGGAAGTGATACCGGTGTTTTATAAGGTGGATCCATCAGATGTCAGACATCAGAGAGGGAGTTATGAAAAAGATATTATTGAGCAGCATAAGCGATTTGGCAACAAAGTGGACGCGTGGAAGGCTGCTCTAACTCAAGTAGCCAATCTCTCGGGCTTGGATTCAAGAAAATTCAGGTCACTAATTTATTTATATGCTCTCTTACCATTATTTAAAGTAGCTTATGAGTTTATAGCTTATTATTTTTTCTTTCAATTTTATCCCCCATCATCTTACTTGAAAAAAAGTTAAATATTGATTAAACATATTTTTTTTATACTTATAAGTTAGTTTAACCGCTAAGTTTTGTCAAACACTACAAATTCAATTAATTAACTTATACGTATTTAATATTGATAATCACTCCGGTATTTAACTTTATTATATTGTTATTAAGAGTAGATATATAAATAAAAATAGAGTAAAATTGAGTGGACGATATCATCTTATAATTTTACTACTCTACTCATTTATGCCGACGATATCATCTTATCTAGAACTAGCACGATAGAAATTGATTAGAATCAAAACCATATTGGACTGCAATTTCAAAATTAAAGACTTAGGCATTGTCAAATATTTTCTTGGCCTTGAACCCTTTGTTCCATGAAAGAACAAAGCATATCGAAATTGATTGTCATCTTGTTAGGAAAAAAGTTCAAGAAGGAATGCTTAGACTACTTCCTATTGCTACTCAAGATCAACTAGTAGATTGCTTCACCAAAGCATTACTTGCGCCTAAGTTTCATCTGTTGATCAAGTTTGGATTGCTTGACATATATCAAGCTTGTGGGAGGATGTTAACTGATGAAGTTACTTGTGATATAAGTAACAACAATGAAAGAGATGTATTAGTTTTTGTATTATTATTTGTCAGTCTAGAAAGCCTTTCTCAAGTGGTTATTTCTGAATCAATTCATTAAGTGGATGTGAAGTAGAGTTGACTAATGCCTTTCTTTTTTGCATTATTATTTGTCAGTCTAGAAAGCACTTTTGTTGAAGAGATTGCGGAAGATATTTTGAAAAAATTGAATCGTCCTGTCTCAAGTGGTTATTATGAAGGATTGACCGGAGTGAACATGCATATTGAAAAACTCCAATCCTTGTTGCAACTCGAGTCCGAGACTGTTCGTATGATAGGAATATGGGGCATGGGAGGGATAGGCAAAACAACAATTGCCAATGCAATCTTTGAAAAACTTGCAACTCAGTTCAGTTCCAGATGCATTCTAAATGTTCAACAAGAAATTAAACAACCTGGGGGAGTAAGCAATGTAAAAAGCAAATTTTTATCGCAACTTCTAGGCAAAAACGTTGCATCCTCTGAATCCAATTTTTCATTGCATCCAAAGCTCAAAAAGATGAAGGTTCTTCTTATTTTGGATGATCTTTCTGGTCAACTTGACAATTTAATTGAAACACATAGTAATTTTGGCCCAGGGAGCAGAATCATTGTGACTAGTAGAGACAAGCAAGTGCTTAAGAATGCCAATGTCGATGAAAGCAAAATATATGAAGTTACAGAGATGGATTATCAAGATTCTCTAAAACTCTTCTGTTCATTTGCCTTTAAACAGAACCACCCAAAAGAATCTTTTGTGAGCTTAACAAAAAAGGTTTTAGATTATGCTCAAGGGCTTCCATTAGCTCTCAAAGTTTTGGGCTTGTTGCTTTATGGCAAAACAAAGGAAGTATGGGAAAGCCAGTTGCAAAAGCTTAAAAAGCTTCCCGATCTTAAAATTTTCAGCTTGTTGAAGTTGAGTTATGATGAACTCGACGAAGAACAAAAGGATATATTTCTTGACATTGTTTGCTTCTATAGAGGAGAACTGGAGAAAGTTGTAGAACAAATGTTGGATTGTTGTGGTTTCTCTGCTTGCAAAGGAATGGATGATCTCAAAGATAGGGGCCTTATATCTATTTCAAAACATGGTACTGTTTGGATGCATGATCTAATACAAGAAATGGGGCATGAAATTGTTCGGCTTCAAGATAAAGATGATCCTGGAAAACGTAGTCGATTATGGAAGTCTAACGATATTTATGATGTTTTACGTAAGAACAAGGTATGTTCTTTAGCCCCTCAAATCTCTCTTATGAACCACGTTTTTTATGTTTATTTGACTCTAGTAATTCCTAATGTTTGATTTTAGGGAACTGAGGAAATCCAGTGTATATTCCTAGACATGGACGAAATGATGAAAATAAAGGAAGTTGTTGAACTACATGAAACATTCAAGAAAATGCATAAACTTAGAATGATCAAGTTCTATACTCGAACTGTCAAAAATATCTATACTTATTATACTCCAATGTTGCTTGAATCACCTCTGACTTTTAATACTTTTCTTAAGAGTTTTCCTGATCATTTAAAATTTCTATGTTGGGATGCATTCCCTCAAAGATCTTTGCCACAAGACTTTTGCCCAGAAAATCTTGTTATACTTGATATGCAATTCAGCAAACTTGAACAACTTTGGGAGGGGGATCAGGTATTTCATTTCACACCTCCAACAACTATATAGATAATGATGATTTTGTCAATTCAACCATTTTTGTTGTTGATAATCTTATTAATTCAACCATTGATTCATGTTATATTATTTGGATAAGATGATTTATATATAGTCATGTAATTTAAGAGTGCACATTAATTTATATTCTAAATATCATGCATCAAAATAAAGTGATTTGATAAAGTATAAAATAATTTTAGTTCTTTTATAACATGTTATAAATTTGGTCTATTTACCGAGAATTATTAATCAAACATTTAGATCAATAAAATCTGCATTCTACAGAAATTGTTAAAAAGAAAGTAGTGTATAAAAATGAAATTATTTTCGTTTTGTTCCTAGATTTACCAATTGCTATAGTACATATATTCACACCTTTACACTCAAAGTTCATTAATTTTTTTGTTAATCATTACTTATTTTTCCCTCTAGGCTTTACCAAAATTGAAAAGGCTCAACCTCAGTGATTCCAAGAAGCTGGTTCGAGTACCAGACCTCTCCTTATCTCCAAATATTGAAGAAGTAATTCTTCATGGTTGTGAAAGTTTGATAGAAGTTTACTCCTCTGCCTTCCTGGACAACCTTAACTGGTTATTGTTAGGTCATTGTAGCAAACTTGAGAGGTTAGATATTCGTAGCAATATTCTGTGGAGATCATCTGGATTAGTTAATCTCGATTGTTGTGACAAACTTGAAACGCTTTTAATCAGCGGTAGAACTGATGTGGTTCAATCATACATATATTCTGATAATTGTGTATATTCTGACTTGGATGGATATGGTTTTGATTGGTTTCAAATTTCAATATGGAAGAATGATGAGGGGGATTACGAGATTTTGGACTGCAATGACAATACTGTTACAAGTTTCAATGAGCTTTGTTGGTTGCATATTGCGAGCTGCAAGTCCCTAACATGCCTACCAGCTGAGCTTTTCAATTTCAAGTTTCTAAGAAGACTTTGTCTCAGTGGTTGTTCAAAGTTGGAGGTGTTACCTGAATTCGAGGAGACTATGGAAAATCTAAAAGTACTCATCTTAGACGAAACAGCAATAAAAGAACTACCTTCATCCCTGCACCATTTGGTCGGGCTTGAAAAATTGAGCTTACAAGGTTGCACAAAGCTTAAGACTATTCCATCTTCCATTGGAAATCTTAGTAAACTCCTCGAGTTAGAACTTGATTACTGTCAATCACTTGAAACTTTTCCAAGCAGCATTTTCAAATTGAAATTGACAAGACTCGATTTCGAGGGTTGCAAAATGCTTGGGACCTTTCCAGAAATACCAAATGAGTTCGGCCGCTTGTCATCCTTGATTGAACTTTCACTGCAAGGAAGTAGTATTGTGAACCTTCCTGAGAGTATGGCTCATCTGTCAAGTTTGAGATCACTTAATATAAGTGGTTGCAAATTGCTTGAATGTGTACCAAAGCTTCCACCAAATCTAAAGGAAGTTTTGGCATTTAAATGCCGTTCCATTAAGAGAATGATGCTAAATTCAGGGTCTGATTCCAAAGAAGGTACCTTCAAATTATATCTCACCAAAAGAAAAGAATTAGATGCTACTTTTTTGAGTAATATTGAGAAGGAAGCATATATAAAGATCAATAATGATGCATATTCGTCAGTGTTGTTCTTTTTTCCAGGAAGTGCAGTTCCTGATTGGTTCCCTCACCGTTGTCAGGGACATTCAATAACTATAAGAAGTGATGATTTATATTTGTACCAGAGAAACAGGCGTATTGGTTTTGCTCTGTGTGTGGTTTTGGGACGTGACTTTCCATACAACTTCTCTTGGGGTTCTAATATTGGCTTTGAATACATATTAAAATTTGAATCCATTGATCGAATACACTTTCATCCCAACAGGCTTGAAGTTGAAAATCATGATCATAATGGAAGACTTTCCCAAAATAATACATTCATATGGAAGTATGAATTGGACTTGGCAAGAATTGGCAACGGGCTCATTGATGCCGACACTATCACTTTTGAGATCCTAGGTAAGAATTGGCGTGAGCGTCCCTTAAGTTATCCAGCAACTATGACGGTGAAAGAATGTGGAATATGTCCTCTGTATACCAAACAAAATGAAGAACCGAGCGGGGATGTGGTGTGTTTGGTGGATCCCTCCTCAAGCGACAACTATACACAAAATAAAAGAAGAAAAAAATAAAAAATAATTTTGTTGCTATTGTTTTTTGTGTTGGTTGTGCTGTGTAATTTTTTATTGTTCAGATTCTACAAAAATAATATAAAAAATTAACACTTCCCAAAAATTAACACTTAAGTTTTTTGTGTTGGTTGTGCTGATTATTGATATTTGCTCTTTTATAGTTTGATTCATAGTAAGTTTGTAATTCCTTAGAATGAGCAATGCATATCATGCACATCTCTTTTTTATTCGTTTTTTGTTTTTACTAGACCAACATCTGTACTATAATATTGAAATTTCATGGCTTGGAAAATCAAACTATGTATTCCTAAAACTCACATAGATAGATAAAAAATGTAGTTTATAAACACATGTTATGCATATGCTATATGCTGGATTTTAAATATTTTGATAGCTATGTATTGTTTTATATTTTATTTTTTGACAAACCATGTATTGTTTTTAATATATAAGAATTTTCTAAAATATTATAGGTAAAATACATAAATTTTGCATTTGAATTTTGCATTTGTATCAGATAGGTCCTTCCGTTAACTTGATGACGTGGAACGACTTAACGATACATAAATACAAAAATAACAACTCCTAGGTTAGTTTTCTTTAAACACGTCATGTTTTTTTGTAACGGAATGATCTAGATAATACATTTTAAAAATTTAATGGACCTATTTGAAACAAAAAAAGTATGAGAATATAAGAAAAATAAACATAAACTACGACTAATTAAATTCAGTTATTAGCATATTTAAGATAGAATATAAGAAAAATAAGCATAAACTACGACTGCGTATGGAATTGGAAACTAATTTCTGCAAGGCAATATTAGATACTATTCAATTCAAAATAATATATCAGACTACTATTATTGCTAAGCTGCTAATTACTAGTGATGAAAAACAGAGAGATAATTGTACGAGATTTACTTTTGCCGTCCTACCCATTTTTTCGCGCCTCTACGAATTTACCAAAATACTCTTGTCCGGTAGGGTGGCAAAATGATATCTCTTGTACAACATGTAATTTCTGCCAATGTCTAGACTTTGAAAAAAGGATTCTAACAAAAAATAATTAGTTAGAAAAAATGAATCAATCTCGAGTTAGGAGAGTCGGTATAGTATAGCCCAAGTAAAATAATTCAATTGACAATTGAGATTTCCAGAAAGTAAGTAGTTTCTTGAAAGAATTTACACAACTTTAAACTAAAAATCGCTGCCTTTGAAAATTAGAAAATAAAATTCTAGCTATGAAACAGCTGAATAAATGTTGGCCCTTAGAACAATAGTAGTGAGTTTAAAGCACAAAATTTCTATGCAAAAGCATCAAGAGGGTTTTCCATATCTCTTCTGACAACTGCTTCGCATTATACTCGACTCCAAAGCATCTCACAACCTCCATGTTAGGATTCAACAAATACCTGATAGTATTAACACCACTTATATCTATGTGAATTGCAACCATACAGAACATCATAAGTAAATGCACGAGGGCAGAGCAATGACTTACATGTTGTGGGAACTGTCAACAAGATAATCACCGCCATCCTCTTCTACCTTTTTAAAATACACACGATATTCTTGTGCCATCTGCCTAATAGCTGCAACTGGTCCAGTTAATCCTACCATTCTTGAGTTAAAATCTGCAGTACATGTACATTAAAACAGAGGAGAGACGAGATATGTTAAAAGGACAAACTCCATTGAGGGAGTAAAACATAACAAAGCCAAAAGTTTAAGACTTGAAGTAATTATAATAAATCTCAATATTTGTGTCAATGAGACAATCTAACCTTCAAGGTATGCACGGAGTTGTGAAGGAGTATCACGTTGAGGATCAATCGTAACAAATACTGGTAGAACTTTAAGATTCTGTTTTGATTCTTGATCCAAATAAAATACATAATGTTGTTTATCAGAAAACAAACATATAATACAGTAAACTGAGACATTAGTGCCAAACCTAAGATATCAATTGCCCTGGCCATAAGTTGAACTTGTTCTGGCCCAATATCAGGGGATGAGGTATAGCCAAAGTAGAGGAGAACCCAATTGCCAAGAAAATTTCGTTCTGTAACTGTTTGCTTCTCTTTATTAATCAGTGTAAAGGGACCGCCAATTATGGGTCCACTGACCATATTTCTATTGCGGCTATCCCCTTGATGACCTAATCCATCAAACAGATCAATTAAGACAAAAACATAAAAACTCCTTATAATGCAATCACACTTATCAAATCAAGTAACTCACCATGATTTGATGCCTAAAACTGGAATCTTGGTACTACAAATTGAAAAATATTGGAAAAGGTTCCATTTCACCATCAAGTCAAAAGTGATTCCATAAAGAATGAACACCATAAGAACAATGACAGAATTCAGTAAATTATGTGTGGTAAATACAAAGTATTGGCTTTATCATCTCAACCGCGCGCTTTACTTTTGCAAGTCCAACCCAAATCATAAAACAATAGAACTCAGGTCTATCCCTAGCTCCAGTTTTGAGTTCCAAACTGCCAACAAATGCATACTTTGTAAATCAGTAGACTAGATCCACAAAAAGAAGTACAATTTTAGAGACACAAAAATGGATCCACAAGAGGAAGTAGCAACTAATGATGACAGCAACATTTCATGTGTGTATGTTCAGTTATACAACTCAACAAAAACAGCAATTAAATATTTGCCTTCATCATTGGAGTATTTGGTTGGTTTGCAAACCTTGTTTCTGAATCTTCGTTGTAATCTGGCGTCGCTTCCAAACAGCATTGCTAAACTAAACCTTCTATCCCTGCTTGATTGTTTGTTCAGGCTATTGCAGATTAACAAAAATCCCAAATAACATCGGTAGTTTGTCATCATTGATGAAACTTTCGTTGCAAGAAAGCAGTATTATGAACCTTCCTGAGAGTATCTCTCAAGTTTGATATCACTTGATTTAAGTGATTGCAAATGGCTTGAATGTATCCCAGAGCTTCCACCGCATCTAAACCAATTTTTGGCATTTGACTGTTTATTCGTCCATTAATAGAGAGTGGTGTCAAATTCAAGGTTGAAACTCCTGTCTGATTCCAAAGAAGGTACCTTCAAATTTCATTTCACCAATAGATGAAACTTCTTGGTAAAATATTGGGTTTGAAGCATGGATTAAGATCACTAATGATGCATATAGGTCAGTGTTCTTCAGCTTTCCTGGAAATGCAGTTCCTGGTTGGTTACCTTACCGTTGCCAGGGACATTCAGTAACCATGGAAAAAAATTCTCCATGTTTTTGGGAAAAAACAGGCTCGTTGGATTGGCTCTGTGTGTCGTTTTTAGAGGTGTAGATATGGAAGACATAAAAGCAAGAGTTACTAGATTTAAATAGAGACTAACATTTGAATCCAATGGTGAAAACTGTATCTTGCCTCCCATAAGCTAAGCCGCTCTTTCAAATGGAAGCGTCAACACAGGTATTTCGTCAAAGATCACACGTGCCTATAGAAATAGCAATTCAACTTCGCAGGGTTTGACAACGAGCTCTTTCATGCCCACAACTTCACTTTAGAGATAAAAGAAGACGATTATGATCTCTCAAGTTTTAGATCAACCAAAAGAGTGAAAGAATGTGGAATCTATCCTCTGTATACCATATAAATTGAAGAAATGATCTGAGATTTTTATACAAGGGCATTGAAGGACCGAGTGGAGCAAACCTGCATCATAATTATATTTTGTATGAAAACAAACAAAAGAAGATGGATGCATGGCTATTAGTTACAAGGTAATTCTTTTGCTAGCTTTAAATGTTGAAATTTTGTTATATAATTATCAGTTTTGGCATTTTGGAATCCCAAGGATTCTAAACACTATTTATGGCATTCCATGAATTCCTTGACAAATGATTTGTGAGATGTGTGTTTTGCAGTTTCCCGTATCAGCAAACATCATTTTCTGCACTTCAAGGAGAACACAAGTCACAAATTGTCAGAGGTTGCTCATTTTATTTGAATCCGTGATTTATCGATGTTGCAGGCATGCAATAGCTAGTTGTGGCTTCAGGCTTAAGACTTTAATTGGTTGAGTTATAAAACAGATACAAAGTTCAAAACTTCTTTTAATCCTTAATCTTCATCCTTGTTAGGTTAAGGCGTTTATTATTAGCATGGTTCTTCTTTACTTGTTGTGAATCTCAGTTCCATTTCTCTTGCTTGAATACATGGTACATGTTGATAAGCTGTTTTCACTCATTTGGGAGGTTTCTGTAATTCGATAATAAGTTTTATAATTGAGTAAATACCCAAAATTGATTTTGAAATTTGACACTTGTATAAATATACACTATTGCTTAAACACAATTATGACTTCTCAAAATGTGGATCAGTTAAGTATTTAAGTCCTTTTTTCCGTCCGCCACCGTGACTTAACAAAAATAACAACATTGATGTGAAATTTAGTATGAATTACACCTAACTCTTTATTTTCCATCTTTCTTTAGATAGCAACCCATAACAATTATAAAACCTTAATTTTTTAATAATATATCCTGTTGCTTTTGAAAATATATACACCTAATACATTATTGTTAATATAATAGCTAATGCTCCTGATTAATAAAATAGCCCACTACAGAAAAAGGTAAAATAGTTTATTGTTCTGAAAGGGACTTTAATTAAGGTCCTGATTCAATAGTTTATTAATGTAAATTGTGAGTGGCTCTCTAGCTTTATGACATTTTCTGTGTCTTAACTGCTACAAAGTTAAAGCAGAGAACAAGTTTTAGAAAAGGCATGGAAGTTTCAGCTCTGCTTACAACAAGATAGAAAAGACATGGAAGTTTCAGCTATAAATGTTCATGCTAAAGGTAAAAGGCACAAAACCAACAAGAGGCAGTAAATAAATTGATCTCCTTCCATTGTTGGGTAATAAATCTGCTATAGTGCTATTGCCATGTCCGATCCAAAGTATGATGTGTTCCTGAGCTTTAGAGGAGAGGACACTCGCGACAACTTCACGAGTCATCTTTATGCAGAATTGTGTAGGAAAACGATTGAGACATTCATAGATAATAGACTTGACAGAGGCGAAGAAATTTCACCAGCACTGTATAAGTTTGACACAAGTTTACTCCTCTAGCTTCCTCAACAACCTTAACATTTTAGATTTATACGGTTGTACCGAAGTCAAGAGTTTAAATATTCCTAGCAATATTCTAACAAGATCATCTGCATCTGTTACTCTCCGTGATTGTCACAACCTTGAAACACTTTTAATCAGCGGGGATTACGATGTTTGGGAATCATTTTCAGATACTGTTCCAAGTATCAATGATTTTTATCGGTTAGATATTTCCAATTGCAAGTCCCTAACATGCCTACCAACTGAAATTTTAAATTCGAAGATTCTAAGAAAACTTTCTCTCGGTGGTTGTTTAAAGTTGGAGGAGTTACCTGAGATCAAGGAGACTATGGAAAATCTAAAAGTGCTAATCTTAGACAAAACAACAATAAAAGAACTACCTTCATCCTTGCACCATTTAGTTGGGCTTGAAAAATTAAGCTTGAAAAGTTGCACAAAGCTTAAGACTATTCCATCTTGCATTGGAAACCTCAGCAATCTCTTCATCTTAGACCTTACCTATTGTGAGTCACTTGAAACTTTTCCAAGCAACATTTTCAAATTAAATTTGACAGAACTCGATTTCGAAGGTTGCTCAATGCTTCAGACTTTTCCAGAAATCTTGGAGCCTGCAGAAAGTTTTACTTACATTAACTTAACAAAAACCGCAATAAAAGAACTACCTTCATCCTTGCAGCTTTTGGTTGGGCTTGAAGAATTGAACTTGCATAGTTGTACAAAGCTTAAGACTATTCCATCTTCCATTGGAAATCTCAGTAAACTCCTCGAGTTAGACCTTACCTACTGTGAATCACTTGAAACTTTTCCATGCAATATTTTCAAATTGAAGTTGACAAAACTCGATTTCCATGGTTGCTCAATGCTTAGGATTTTTCCAGAAATTCCAAATGACATTGGCCGGTTGTCATCCTTGATTGAACTTTCACTTAAAGGAAGCAGTATCGCGAACCTTCCTGAGAGTATGGCTCATCTCTCAAGTTTGAAATCCCTTAATTTAAGTGATTGCAAATTGCTTGAATGTGTTCCAAAGCTTCCACCAAATTTAAACCAAGTTTTGGCATTTGATTGTCCTTCCATTAAGAGAATAACGATAAATTGAAGGTTGAAACACATGTCGGATTCGGAAGAAGGTACCTATTTCATGTAGGTCAATGGTCTTTTGTTTTCTAGGGAAAGCAGTTCATCGCTGGTTCCATTACTGTTGCAAGGGACATTCAGTAACTACGAAAAAAGTTTCTCCAAATTTGTGCAGTAAAAATAGGCTCATTGGTTTCGCGCTGTGTGCTGTTTTGGAACAAGATTTGGATGAGACCATTGTATACAAATTTGAATTTATATCAGATGTCGAATTTGTATAAAAAATATGATTTATCAAATGCTTGGTGCGTGGAATCAATGTTAGAAGTCCCACATTGGCTCAGATTCACCAAGACTATCTTTGTCATATCTTTAGTCAATGTGGGACTTCTAACACTAACGTTCAAGGTATGCGAGGAGTTGTGAGGGAGTATCATGTTGAGATTCAATCATAACAATTACTGATAGAACTTTAAGATTCTATTTTATTCTTGATCCAAATAAATCCATAATGTTCAGGTTTATCAGAAAACAAACATATAATACAGTAAACTGAGATAAAAATGGCAAACCTAAGATATCAATTGTTGCCTAATAAATATTTGACTCATTAACACAATCTATATTTTCTAACAAATAGTTGATTCTCTATGTCTGTTATTTCCTAACAAATATTGGACTCATTAACACAATCTATATTTTTCTTTCAATTTAAAATATTCAACCATCATAATTGAACGATGAAATCTGTCGTAACTGCGTGAAATTTGGATAGCATATATGCAATCCAACTCCAAGTTAGGCACATGCAAAAGGCAAAGCTCCCTCTCTCACTCTGAGAAATTACAAAGTTTTTTCTTGACTTCACGACAAATTACTTAAAGTTCAAATCAAGTTGCCAGACCGACCAACAAATCAGACGCCACCCCACCACGAATTATTTTTCCCAATTTCCTTGACTTTTCTCATTTTGTCACCATTCATGTTCTTCCACGAATCTTACTTTTCCGAATTTCCTAGTTGCTACCAGAAGTGGAAATAGTCTAGGTAGAGCCAGACTTTGTCAAGTCTGAGTCTGGCCAGTAAAAGAATTGAAGGTTAGAATTTGGCTTGTGGCATATCATAGAATTATTTTTTAGACTTAAGTCTGGCATTTTAAAGTGCTATTAGTCTGTTTACAAGTTTATTTCACATAAACATATTTAAATAAATAATTATATTTATTTTAAAATATAATAATGAACAAATAAAATTCTATTAAAAAAAAAAGTTACTGGTACTATTTAGGGTCTTAGCATTTGCCACTAAAGTTGAAACCCGTTGAGTGGGTCTCTACTCTTAGTTGTATAGCTGATGCAAAGTCAAGCAGAGAAAAGACGCGGAAGTTTCGTGAGCAAGTATTTTAAATGTTCATATGCATGCTATGCTATTGCTAGCTAACTAAAGTAACACAAAAACCAAAGAGCCACAGTAAAGAAATTAGTAAGTTCCTTTCGCTGTTGCTATGTCTCTGCATCAAACAACTCCAAAGTATGATGTGTTTCTTAGCTTTAGAGGAGAGGATACTCGTAAAAACTTCACCAGTCATCTTCATAAAGAATTGTGTAGGCAAAACATTGAAACATTCATAGATTATGAACTTGAGAGAGGTGATGAGATTAACTCATCCCTGGTCGAAGCAATTAAAGAATCACTCATTTATGTGGTCATTTTGTCCAAACACTATGCTTCTTCAAGTTGGTGCTTAGATGAACTGACAGAGATACTGAAATGTAAGGAGAGATATGGAAGGGAAGTCATACCTGTGTTCTATGAGGTAGATCCATCAGATGTTAGGCATCAGAGAAACAGTTATGCAGAAGATTTTTTGAAGCATCAACACCGACCGAAGGACAAAATAGATGCTTGGAAGGTTGCTCTAACTCAAGTAGCTGGAATTTCAGGCTGGGATTCAGCAGTTACCAGGTCATTAATTTATTTACAAGCTCTTTATACCATATTTACTCAATTTCTATATACTGAATCCTATTTACTAAATAAAGTTGTTAGGTTTGTTCTGAATTAAATTAAAAACCATAAATCAATCTAAAATCGTTCGTGTTTTATTTTTCTTAATCCTTAAAAAGAAATCTTAAATGGCACTTAATTTTGATATTAATCAAGTATTTAGAGATAGTTTTATAAAATGGACACGTAAATCTTTAAAATATCCTATATAGAGAAGAGATAGTCTTATAACTCCTTTGTTTTCCTTTCAATTAGTTTTTATACGGAGAAGACAAAATTAAACTAATGCTTTAGTTTTTTTCATTATTTGTTAGATCTGAAAGCACATTTGTTACAGAGATTGTGAAAGACATTGTGAACAAATTGAATCGTTGTGTCTCAAGTGATTATGAAGAAAAGACAGGAATTGACAACCATATTACAAAAATTCAATCCTTGTTGCTCCTTGAATTGCCGACTGTTCGAATCATAGGAATATGGGGCATGGGAGGGATAGGCAAAACAACAATTGCTAGTGCAGTCTTTGAAAAACTTGCACCTCAGTTCAAATCCAAAAGCATCATTCGAAATGTTCAACAAGAAATAGAAAGAGTTGGACTGTTCCGTGTAAAAAAAGAATACTTATCACAACTTCTAAGTGAAAAAATTACATCCTCTGAATCCAATGCTTACGATCAAAGGCTGAAACGGACAAAGGGTCTTATTGTTTTTGATGATGTGAAAGATGCTGATCAACTTAAAGATTTAATTGGAACACATCATAAATTTGGCCAGGGGAGTAGACTCATTGTGACCAGTAGAAACAGGCAAGTGCTTGAGAATGCCAATGCTCATGAAATATATGAAGTTAGTGGAATGGATTATCAAGATTCTCTAAAACTCTTCTGTTCATTTGCCTTTAAGCAAAACCATCCAAAAGAATCTTTTGTGAGCTTAACAGAAAATGTTTTAGATTATGCTCAAGGGCTTCCATTAGCTCTCAAAGTTTTGGGCTCATTGCTTTGTGGAAAATCAAAGAAAGTATGGGAAAATGAGCTGCAAAAGCTTAAAAAGCTTCCCGATCATGACATTTTCAAATTGTTGAAGTTGAGTTATGATGGACTTGATGACGAACAAAAGGATATATTTCTTGACATAGCTTGCTTCCATAGAGGACAATATAAGAAAGATGTAACACTAGCATTGGATTCTTGTGGTTTCTCTGCTTACATTGGAATGGATGTTCTCAAAGATAGGTCCCTTATATCTATATCAAACGGCAGAATTTGGATGCATGATCTAATACAAGAAATGGGGCATGAAATTGTTCGGCTTCAAGATAAAGATGATCCTGGAAAACGTAGTCGATTATGGAAGTCTAACGATATTTATGATGTTTTACGTAAGAACAAGGTATGTTCTTTAGCCCCTCAAATCTCTCTTATGAACCACGTTTTTTATATTTATTTGACTCTAGTAATTCCTAATGTTTGATTTTAGGGAAAGGGAACTGAGGAAATCCAGTGTATATTCCTAGACATGGAAGAAATGATGAAAATAAAGAAAGTTGAACTACATGCTGAAACATTCAAGAAAATGCATAAACTTAGAATGATCAAGTTCTATACTCGAAGGTTTATTAAATCACCTGTGACTTTTTATACTTCTCTTGAGAGTTTTCCTGATCATTTAAAATTTCTATGTTGGGAAAACTTCCCTCAAAGATCTTTGCCACAAGACTTTTGCCCAGAAAATGTTGTTATACTTGATATGCAATTCAGCAAACTTGAACAACTTTGGGAGGGGGATCAGGTATTTCATTTCACATCTTCGGTTGGCATATTAACACCTCCAACAACTATATACATAATGATGATTTTGTCAATTCAACCATTTTTGTTGATAATCTTATTAATTCAACCATTGATTCATGTTATATTATTTGGATAAGATGATTTATATATAGTCATGTAATTTAAGAGTGCACATTAATTTATATTTTAAATATCTTGCATCAAAATAAAGTGATTTGATAAAGTATAAAATAATTTTAGTTCTTTTATAACATGTTATAAATTTGGTCTATTTACCGAGAATTATTAATCAAACATTTAGATCAATAAAATCTGCATTCTACAGAAATTGTTAAAAGAATGTAGTGTACAAAAATGAAATTATTTTCGTTTTGTTCCTAGATTTACCAATTGCTATATAGTACATATATTCACACCTTTACACTCAAAGTTCATTAATTTTTTTGTTAATCATTACTTTTTTCCCTCTAGGCTTTACCAAAATTGAAAAGGCTCAACCTCAGTGATTCCAAGAAGCTGGTTCGAGTACCAGACCTCTCCTTATCTCCAAATATTGAAGAAGTCATTCTTCATGGTTGTGAAAGTTTGATAGAAGTTTACTCCTCTGCCTTTCTGGACAACCTTAACTGGTTATGGTTAGGTCATTGTAGCAAACTTGAGAGGTTAGATATTCGTAGCAATATTCTGTGGAGATCATCTGGATTAGTTAATCTCGATTGTTGTTACAAACTTGAAACACTTTTAATCAGCAGTAGAACTGATGTTGTTCAATCAATCATATATTCTGATAATTGTTTATATTCTAACTTGGAAGGATATTCTTTTCATTGGCCTCAATTGACAATAGAGAAGGACGATGAGGGGGATTACGAGATTTTGGAATACGATGAAAGTACTGTTGTTACAAGTTTCAACGAGCTTCGTTGGTTGCAAATTGCGAGCTGCGAGTCCCTAACATGCCTACCAGCTGAACTTTTCAATTTCAAGTTTCTAAGAAGACTTTCTCTCGGTGGTTGTTCAAAGTTGGAGGTGTTACCTGAATTCGAGGAGACTATGGAAAATCTAAAAGTACTCATCTTAGACCAAACAGCAATAAAAGAACTACCTTCATCCCTGCACTATTTGGTCAGACTTGAGGAATTGAGCTTGGTAAAGTGCAAAAAGCTTAAGAATATTCCATCTTCCATTGGAAATCTCAGTAAACTCCTCATGTTAGACCTTTCCTATTGTGAGTCACTTGAAACTTTTCCGAGCAGCATTTTCAAATTGAAATTGACAGAACTCGATTTCGAAGGTTGCTCAATGCTTCAGACTTTTCCAGAAATCTTGGAGCCTGCTGAAAGTTTTACTTACATTAACTTAACAGAAATCGCAATAAAAGAACTACCTTCATCCCTGCACCATTTGGTCGGGCTTGAAAAATTGAGCTTACAAGGTTGCACAAAGTTTAAGACTATTCCATCTTCCATTGGAAATCTTAGTAAACTCCTCGAGTTAGAACTTACCTACTGTGAATCACTTGAAACTTTTCCAAGCAGCATTTTCAAATTGAAATTGACAAGACTCAATTTCGATGGTTGCCAAATGCTTGGGACCTTTCCAGAAATACCAAATGAGTTTGGCCGCTTGTCATCGTTGACTGAACTTTCACTGAAAGGAACTAGTATTGTGAACCTTCCTGAGAGTATGACTCATCTGTCAAGTTTGAGATCACTTAATTTAAGTGATTGCAAATTGCTTGAATGTGTACCAAAGCTTCCACCAAATCTAAACGAAGTTTTGGCATTTGATTGCCGTTCCATTAAGAGAATGATGCTAAATTCAGGGTCTGCTTCCAATGAAGATATCTTCGAATTTTATCTCACCAATAGTGAAGAAGTAGATGCTACTTCTTTGAGTAATATTGAAAAGGAAGCATATATTAAGATCAATAATGATGCATATTGGTGGGTGTTGTTCTGTTTTCCAGGAAGTACAGTTCCTGATTGGTTCCCTCACCGTTGTCAGGGACATTCAATAACTATAAGAAGTGATGATTTATATTTGTACGAGAGAAACAGGCTTATTGGTTTCGCTCTGTGTGTGGTTTTGGGACGTGACTTTCCATACGACATCTTTTGGTTTGATATTAGCTTTGCATACGCATTAAAATTTGAATCGGGTGGTCAAACACAATTTCATCCCAACAAGCTTGAAGTTAAATATGATTTGAAGGAAATGAGAAGTTTTGTCCAAGATCACACATTACTATGGAAGTATAAATTGGACTTGGCAAGAATTGGCAACGGGCTCATTGATGCCCACACTATCACTTTTCAGATCCTAGATGAGCATGGTAGTCCCTTAAGTTTTCCAACAACTTCGACGGTGAAAGAATGTGGAATATTTCCTCTGTATACCAAACAAAATGATGATGATGTGTATGATGATGATGATGAGGAGGGCAACAATGAAGAACCGATTGGGGATGCAGTGTGTTTCTTGGATTTGGATGTCTCCTTAGGTGGTAACTACGGTGGCATTTAGGATACACAAATGGTAATGATTTTATAGGGTGACTTGTTGTGAAAAGTATGAGACTTTTTATCATGAAAGAAGTACCAGACTTTTGTGCTGTATATAGTTATGATGTATTAGTTTACTCTGTATTTTCAATTTAGTTAATTATTTTATTTATATAATTTACCTATCTTGCGCCGGGGAAAACTATTACTATTAATTCAGTTATTTATATAATTTATTTATGTTTTTTTATCATATATTTTTTATATAATAATAATAGTCTCTAAGAGCATATTCAATTAACACAGACATTGCATTTAATATATAGGACCGATGTTGAAATCTTGATACTTCCACTTATTCTTTTAAAAAATGAAATTTTATACTTGACCAAATAATAATAATAATAATAATAGATGTTTGTAAAAGTTTTCATGAGGGTAACTCTCAATTGGTATGAATGTTGTATATGAGTAGGAATTCAAACTCAAAATTAAATTAATTAAATTTTTTAAGAAATTTTTTCCAAAGTTCAATTCACTAAATGAATTTCACATATCTCGAGAAATTAGTCTCTGCAACTGCGCGCAGAACTGATCGAACTTAAAGCAGACTCTAAGACTATATTGTTTAGAAATAATAATATTTTATAAAAAATTATTGTAGTTTTATTTACATTTTATTTTACGAAACAAAATCACTTATTAAATTTTCAAAATAAATTGGTTAAATATATTTTTGGTCCTTATAATTATCTCAAATTTTATTTTAGTCCCTATAAATAATTTCACCAAGTTTTAGTTTTTCAAATATTTTCTATCATCCTTACCAAATATTTTTTTTTTATCATGATTTTTTGGTCCCTATAAGTAAGTAGTTTCTTGAAAGAATGTAAACAACTTTAAACTAAAAATCGCGACCTTTGAAAATTAGAAAATAAAATTCTAGCTATGAAACAGCTGAAAAAATGTTGGCCCTTAGAACAATAGTAGTGAGTTTAAAGCACAAAATTTCTATGCTAAAGCATCAAGAGGGTTTTTTGTTCAGCTCTTATCAAATATAGAGGATTCTACATTGCTTGCATCACAACCTACTCCACATGATAGTAACCATGAGGAACACATAGAGTAGCACTACATATTAGAAGTTAGTTACAAGTTGGTTATAGTTTGTTATGCCAACTCATCATTAGTTGTTAGCTTCTCTTCTAGCTTCTCTTCTACTATATAAGCTTAGCATTGCTTATACTATTGTAAGAATTAACATTTTCTCTATCAATAAGATTTCACTTTACAATGATTCTCAATCTTTTCTTCTCTACTATGCCATCTTTATGATGGTATCAGAGCAATAAGCTCTTCCGCGCCACCGTAACCGTTTTTTTTCGCCGCTATGACACGAAGCAATGCCGGTGGATCAACTCCACCACCAGATCCTTCACAAATTCCTGGAAATGTCTACCACATCCATCCTTCTGATGGACCAGCCTCTGTCTCTGTTTCTCCAGTTCTCACGCACACGAACTATCATGCTTGGGCTCGTTCAATGCGTCGAGCACTTGGTGCAAAGAACAAACTAGATTTCGTCGACGACACGATACAGGTACCCTCACCATTTGATCCAAGTTATAAAGCATGGTCTCGTTGTAATATGATAGTGCATTCTTGGATTACGAATTCTGTTGAGGAATCTATTGCTAAGAGTATAGTGTATTTGGATTATGCTATTGATGTATGGAATGAATTGAAAGAACATTTTTCTCGCGGCGATTTCATTCGAATCTCGGAATTACAAGTTGAAATCCATAGTCTTAAACAAGAATCACGAACTGTTTCTGAGTTTTTCACTGCTCTCAAGATTCTTTGGGAAGAACTTGAAGCTTATCTTCCTACACCAGTTTGTAATTGTCCACACAAATGTGTGTGTGTCACTGGTATAGCTAATGCTAGAAATCAACATAGTTTGATTCGCTCTATTCGTTTTTTGACTGGATTGAATGATAGCTTTGATATGGTTCGTTCACAAATCTTGCTTAATGATCCTTTGCCTCCACTTAACAAGATTTTTTCTATGGTGATTCAATATGAACGCCAATTTGTTTCTAATAATGCTGGAATAGATAATGATGATAAAGTGTTAGTTAATGCTTCTGATTCAAGAAGAGGATTTGGACGTGGTAGAGGTTCAAATCAGAATTATGGATCCAAGAAGCATTGTACTTTTTGTGGAAAAGATAACCATGTGGTTGATAACTGTTATCGCAAGCATGGATTCCCTCAAAACTATGGAAGAACTGCCAATTCAAACAATGTTGATTATGAAGTTGATCACCTTGATGGTCAAAATGGTAAAGTTTCTGATAACACAAGCAACAAAAGCACAGAATTCTTTGGTCTTTCTAAAGCACAGTATGAGAAACTTGTGAATTTACTGCAAACTACTCCTTCTATTAATGCTACTTCAGCTCATGTTAATGGAGCTTCTACTTCAAACAATGTGTACTCACAGTCAGGTATCACTTGTTTGACTTATTCTTTAAGTAATTCCACCTATGGTTCTTGGATTGTTGATTCAGGGGCTAGTGATCACATTTGCTCTAATCTAGCATTTTTTGAATCACATCATGAGATTATTCCAATCCAAGTAAGAATGCCTAATGGTACAGTTGCTTATGCTAAAATTGCTGGCACTGTCAAGTTTTCATCTGAATTTTCTGTGCATGATGTATTGCTTGTGCCTGAATTCCATTTGAATTTGTTATCTGTTACAAGACTTACTTATAATTTCCAATATTTTGTTTCATTTGATGGTTTGAATTGTTGGATACAGGACAAGAAGAGTATGAGGATGACTGGTTCGGGTGAGTTGATTGATGGATTGTACTACCTAACCACAAAGACCAAGCCTAAGTCCATTGCTGTCAATTCCACCTCTTCTCCTTGTCCCAGCTCCAATACACACATTCCTAAGCCTGCTCTATGGCATTTTAGACTAGGACATCTTTCTCATCCTAGATTACTTCTTATGCAAGAATTGTTTCCTTGTATTACAATAGATAAAAATTCTGTATGTGATATTTGTCATTATGCTAGACAAAGAAAACCTTCTTACAAACCAAGTTTGAATAAAGCCTCTTATTCTGGTGAATTACTCCATTTTGACATATGGGGACCAAATTCAATTGCATTTGTTCATGGTCATAAATACTTCTTAACTGTTGTTGATGATTTTAGTAGGTTCACATGGATCATTTTATTAAAAACCAAATCACAAGTTAGTGACATGGTAATTAATTTTGTAACCATGATTGAAAATCAGTTTAAAATTTCTGTCAAAATTATTAGAACTGATAATGGACAGGAATTTCTTATGCCAAAATTTTATGCATCCAAAGGTATTATCCATCAAACCTCTTGTGTCTACACTCCTCAGCAAAATGGGAGGGTAGAGAGAAAACACCAACACCTCTTAAATGTAGGTAGATCCCTTCTGTTTCAGTCCAAACTCCCAAAGAAATTTTGGTCTTATGCTGTTGTTCATGCTACTTTCATTATCAATCGTGTCTGTACTCCCTTACTTCAAAACAAATCTCCCTACCATTTACTATACAAAACATCCCCTGATATTGATCAACTCAAAGTGTTTGGCTCCCTTTGCTATGCTTCCACTATCAATGTTCACAGATCAAAACTTGACCCAAGAGCTAGAAAATGTGCTTTCTTGGGCTACAAGTCAGGCACCAAGGGAGCAGTTTTATTTGATCTTAACAATAAAACCATTTTCACTTCTAGAGACATTGTACATTATGACCATATCTTACCCTACCAAAATACTAACCCTGCCACAACCTGGCATTACCACTCACCTGACCTTACTGACTCTTCTGACTACAACCCAAAAATCACTATTTTGCCTTCCAAAGAAGATTCATTAATTTTGCCTGACATACACATTTCACATGATAGTACAAATATCCAACCCACACCTAGTCCATCTCCTCCTCCTTCACCTTCTGAAATTGCCTCTCCACCCACACCAGCTAACACACCTTCACCTCCTCCATTGAGAAAGTCTACTAGAGTCACCTGTAAACCATCACACCTCTCAGATTACCTGTGCAATCAATCAAGTAGCTCACTTGTCTCATCATCATCAGGTACTCTCTATCCAATCTCTGACTTTCATTCTTATTCAAATTTATCAAAAGTACATGGAAATTTTAGCAAGTCTTTGGTCACACATAATGAACCAAAGGATTATAAAGAGGCAAGTCAGCATCAATGTTGGATAGAGGCAATGAATAAAGAGATTGATGCTTTAAATCAAAACAAGACTTGGATTATTGTTGATCAACCAGCCAACACCAAACCTATTGGAAGCAAATGGGTGTATAAAATTAAACATAAAGCTGATGGTTCCATAGAGAGATACAAGGCACGACTGGTTGCAAAAGGTTATAATCAAGTTGAGGGTTTAGATTTTTTTGACACTTTCTCACCAGTTGCTAAGATTACCACAGTTAGAACATTAGTTGCATTGGCTTCCATTAAGTCTTGGCATTTACATCAACTTGATGTCAACAATGCTTTCTTGCATGGTGACTTACAAGAAGATGTATACATGGAGATTCCTCAAGGTGTCACTGTCTCTAGAACTAATCAAGTGTGCAAGTTGTTGAAATCTCTCTATGGTTTAAAACAAGCTAGTAGGAAATGGTATGAGAAGTTGACTGGACTGCTTGTTCAACATGGCTATTCTCAATCATCTTCTGATCATTCCCTCTTTACTCTCACTCATGGAGATCAGTTCACTGCCTTATTGGTTTATGTGGATGACATTATCCTCACTGGCAATACTCTAAGTGAAATCACTCGTATCAAAGGTATCCTAGACAATGCTTTCAAAATCAAAGACTTAGGCAAGCTCAAATACTTTCTAGGTATAGAAGTTGCTCAGTCTTCCAAAGGTATCTCCATTTGTCAACGAAAATACTGTCTTGATTTACTACAAGACACTGGTCTTATTGGATCCAAGCCAGCTGCTACTCCTCTTGATCCTTCTACCAAGCTTCATCAAGACACTAGTGCTGCGTATGAAGACATAGCGGGTTATCGTAGGCTTATTGGTAAACTACTCTACTTGACTACCACACGACCAGATATCTCTTTTGCTGTGCAGCAATTGAGTCAGTTCCTCTCCTCTCCAACCATTACTCATTTTGACACAGCCTGTAGAGTGGTCAAGTTCCTTAAAGGCACACCAGGACGTGGTTTGTTCTTCCCACGTAGTTCTCTATTACAAATTCAAGGATTTGTTGATGCAGATTGGGCAAATTGCCTTGATACTAGACGTTCCACATCCGGTTATTGCTTCTTTTTGGGTTCGTCTCTCATTTCTTGGCGTGCTAAGAAGCAAAACACAGTGTCTCGCAGCTCTTCTGAGGCAGAGTATCGCGCGTTGTCTTTTGCATCATGTGAATTGCAATGGCTGCTGTACTTACTGCATGATTTAAATGTCTCTTGTGTGCGTGCTCCGGCTTTATATTGCGATAATCAAAGCGCCATACACATTGCTGCCAATCCTGTCTTTCATGAGTGTACGAAGTATCTAGAAATTGATTGTCACTTTGTTCGTGACAAGGTTGCACAAGGTGTTTTCAAGCTCCTGCCCATCTCTACCAAGTCTCAACTGGCTGACTTCTTCACCAAGGCACTGCCACCCAAGGTTTTCAATTCCTTCATTTCCAAGCTTGGCATGCTCAATCTCTTTCACAATCCAGCTTGTGGGAGGGTATCAAATATAGAGGATTCTACATTGCTTGCATCACAACCTACTCCACATGATAGTAACCATGAAAAACACATAGAGTAGCACTACATATTAGAAGTTAGTTACAAGTTGGTTATAGTTTGTTATGCCAACTCATCATTAGTTGTTAGCTTCTCTTCTAGCTTCTCTTCTACTATATAAGCTTAGCATTGCTTATACTATTGTAAGAATTAACATTTTCTCTATCAATAAGATTTCACTTTACAATGATTCTCAATCTTTTCTTCTCTACTATGCCATCTTTATGAGCTCTTTCCATATCGCTTCTGATAATTGCATCTCACAACCTCCATATTAGGATTCCACAAATACCTGATTGTATTAACACCGCTTATATCAATGTGAATTGCAACCATACAGAACATCATAAAGAAATGCACGAACGGCAGAACTATGGCTTACATGTTGTGGGAACTGTCAACAGGATAATCACCACCATCCTCTTCTACCTTTTTAAAATACACACGATATTCTTGTGCCATCTGCCTAATACCTTCAACTGGTCCAGTTAATCCTACGATTCTTGAGTTAAACTGATCTGCAGTATATGTACATTAAAACAGAGGAGAGACGAGATATGTTAAAAGGACAAACTCCATTGAGGGAGTAAAACATAACAAAGCCAAAAGTTTAAGACTTGAAGTGAAACGGACCGTTTCATTCTTATATACATGTATAAAAAATAAAATAAAAAATATATAGAAAAAGAAAAGAAAAGGGAACAATGGAAATAAATAAATAAATAATACCCAAAAAAAAAAATCACACGGAACCCCACCCCATTTATTTCATTCCCGTTTCCATCTTTTCCTTTCACTCCTACTAGAAACTTCACCATTTCTTCATCACCCCACTTCAACTTCGTTCTTTCGCTTTCAAATCACCAAACTTCTCTATATCATACACACTTGAGAGAAAATTTTACATATAAGCAAAGTCATCTCATTGTTCTACAAATAGTCTTAAAAATCATTTTGGGGTTAGGGTTAGTACTCTATGGAAGTAGAAGAGTACCCACTTCTTGAGAATTACCCATTGATACTCTTTGAGGTAAAATTTTATGATTCACGAAATTTATAGATGATATCTATCTTGGATGAGTAGTGGAACTAATATAGATAGTAAAATCTTAGATTTTCACGAGTCCCTTTCAAACTCCAACTCTAACAAATTGGAGGCTTTGTCTAATTCTTTTATCTATGGGTAGTGTGATCTTAAATAAGTTTTAACAAGAGCTAAAATTAATGTATGATGTTCAGATTCGGTGGAAATTGCTCCGGTGGTCATTCCGGAAGGCATTGCTACGAGTGGAGTTGATTCGTCATAGTTGTGAGTTGATGATGATCATTACTACTTATTTTAACTACTATTATAAATTCATGTTACTCATTTTTTATGTTAAAGTACTTATTATAAATATTTATTTTAGGGGAAACACAACCTTTGAGCATTCTCTTTGTCATCATCGTTATCTAATATTCTTACGGTTATCGATGTTAATACAGTTTTTATTCAGATTTACTTATGATTTGTTGAGCACAAGATTTGATATTGAGACTTGATTTATGTACTTCGGCATAAGTTTGACATGTTGAGAAATATGGTTTTGAGATAGACGTTTTTGAAAAATGTTGATATTCTCCATTTGAATTTGACTTATTTATTGGTTTATAAAGTAGAATATTTTCAATTCCATTTGGATTTTATGTATTTCGACAAATGTTTTGGAAATGGGATGAAACGTGTTTTTAAGAGATGTAGACTCCCCGATCAATAGATTTGACATTTTCTGAATCGAGAGAAAAGAGCTATCCGTTAGATGGAGCCGCCCCTAAGTGAGAGGCCGCTCTTAGGAGGAAAGGGCTATCAACGAGATGGAGCTAGCTCTCGGTTTTCGCGTTGATACGACCGATAGATTTGATGATGTGTTTTATGAATCGAGAGAAAAGAGCTATCCGTTAGATGGAGCCGCCCCTAAGTGAGAGGCTGCTCTTAGGAGGAAAAGGCTATCAACGAGATGGAGCTAGCTCTCGGTTTTAGCATTGAAACGACTGATATAGATCCGTTGATGAGTTTGTGGAATCGATGAGAAAAGGGCTATCTGTTAGATGGAGCCGCCACTAAATGAGAGACCGCTCTTAGTTGGAAAGGGCTATCAATGAGATGGAGGCGTCTCTCGATTCTCCCGCAACGGTTTTTGTTTTGTTTTATTGGATTTCTATATTTTCTTTGAAATTGATTATTTTGGTTTCAAATAAATTGTATCCGATTTATATACTTTCTTCAAAGTTGATTATTCTGATTCTTTAATTATGCTAGATTTCCCGGTTTCCTATAAAGTTGTTGATTTGGTTTGATTTCCACCTCTTTATGACATTGAAGTTTTGAATAGTTTTTTTTAATGGATGTTTACAAGTTTAGTGAATTTTCAAGGGTACATTTGGTTATGGATTAATTATATTTTTACATGATTACTACCTTTCTAAATTGAAATTAGATTTGAGAAAAATACTTATTCGTGCCTCGTGTGTTTCCCTTCTAGTTGGTGGTGGTTGTTATCTCTCACTAAGTCTTTGTGACTTACCCCCTCATCTTATTTTTTTTCAGATTCAAAGTCAATTGGGTTGAAAGCTTCTAGCAGAGTTAAAGATCTATCGGTGTCACATTTTTTGTAGGTCTCCTATATGTATAAATTGGTCCGTTGATGTATCTGCAGCTATTGGTAGTTAGAAATGTTATATTTTGAGTTGTACAAACATCTAGTTATGTCATTTTGAAATCCTGTGATTATAGAAGTTTATAAACAGGTTTATCTTGACTTTGGAAACATTGAAAAGACAGAGGATACTCTGTCGAAATTTCAGTAAATATTATTATGAAGTAAAGGGTTATATTGAAATTTCATGTTTATTGTTTGCTAGGTTTGGTAATTAGGCTTGCCGGACTAGTATTAGTTCGTGCGCCGGTCACGATGCGGGTTGGGTCGTGACATGAAGTAATTATAATAAGACATCAATTGTCCTCATTGAGGGAGTAAATCTCAATATTTGTGTCAATGAGACAATCTTCTAACCTTGAAGGTATGCACGGTGTTGGAACAAATTTCACATTGGTGTGTGAATTGAAAATAAAATTTGAGTCTCTCGTCGGGTATTTGAACACACTTGTGTGTGTAGCTAGCTTTTTAGTGTGTATATTTTGATAAAAATATTTAGTCACACTTTGATTAAATTACACACATTTTTATTGTAATTTATTTTCCATCAATTTGTAACTGTTAAATTTATGGGAGAATAACTCTAGTTGATAACTACGCAAGATTAGGGAAAAGGAAATATTTAGGGACATGAAACCTAGTAGGTGTGGCGGCTGTGATACTATAACGTGAACAGAGGAAGAGCTGCCACTCAATTGGTGGAAAAAATAGTAGATCAAACAGAAAGTAGAAACCAACTTCGTCTTTGCCTGAGGATTTGAGACTTATGTCCTTCATAAGGTTAGTAGAGATTTTGTCTTTCAAAAAGACTACTCTTGTTACATACTACCTTTATTCTTATTCTTAATTAATCCTAACTTGTTGAAAAGAATTCAATCAAGTTGTATGTGTTGGAAACCGTAGAGTGTATATATAGTAATGGTACATAATATATAATCCAACTTTCATTTTTAAGTTATTGTATGAGAAGGTGGAGTTCTATGGAATTATCTGTGCTCAAGTGTATTAGCAGTGGATTCTTATAAGTTTCTTCTCTACAAATTAAAATTAAAGTATCTTATTACAAATTAATTCAGGGGATTTTAGTTAGAAATCCAATGAGGTACCGTTCATTTAATTCCACTAACAGATATGTCCATAGAACTGTGCTTGCTGTGTAGTGCTAGTTGTTTCGTTCAATTGCAGTGTTGGTTCATTCCTATAGCTTTGCATCGTTTCCTAAACTCCTTTTTTTATATATAAAAATTGTAAGTTGGCCAAATGGTTTTGGTTACAAGAGAAATCTTATTTGATTTAAGGGTGTTAATAGTATAACTGGTTGCTTCTAATAAAGAATGGTCATAGTACCATAATCCCTTGGATTTAAGAATGGTCTTAGCATCATAGCATAATGACTTAAGTATCATTATATTGATTGATATTGTAGTATCTATGTCGGTTGTATCGTAGTACCGCTGAGTCATAGATTGATATCGTAGTATCAATTCGAGTGGTATCGTAGTACCATTCAAGAAGGTGTATTCTTTGACCGATTTGTACCGTGCAGTAGCAAATCAATATACAGTTGTAACTGGGCTGTTTTATCCTGAGGACGTCGTGGTTGATAGTCTGCTTGCACAATTTTGGGCAGTGCCGCGAAACGCCTTAAAGAGAGCGACCTAGTCCGCAACTCAACCCAGTAATCTCTTCGGTGGTTGAAAATTATTTTTAATGATTTTTTAACTCTGGTAACAACAATTTTAAGACGTTTCTTTCTGCCATGACTATCGAAGAAATTACTGGCTTAGATTATAATGTCGTTGATTATGACAAACAATTTCGGTTTAAACGGAATCACTTCAAATACTAGCAACAAAACCAATTATATTTTTTAGAACAATAAAAGAGTTGTTAATGTGTTGAAGGATTATATTTCAATTGTATTTTAAATAATTGAACAAGTTTAACAGGATAAAAAGTCTAAAGAATGTACAAAGTCTGATAATTTGTCTTCTTTTGAAAGAAAAGGTTGTAAAGCAAGATCAGAAAAATAATGAAGTGTTTGTTGTCTCGAACAACAACACTAGAAACAGAAAAAGATACTTCATCATTTCTGATGATGAATGTTGAGATTATTTTTCATAAATCATATGAAAAATAAAAGTGATAAGTGATGTTCTTGACATGTTTCAATTCTTTGGAACTAAAATAGAAAATTAATTCAATAAGAAAGTCAAGTAACTTCATTTTTGATAAAGGCACAAAATAAGATCCCACATTTTTTAATGAGAATGAAATTATTCATGAAACAACTGTAGCTTGTAAAGATGGTGTTGCAAATAGTGGATTTAAAAGTTCTCAACAAGTTTTCTTAGTGTTGCTTAGATTTCATTAGGTGCTTGGATCATATCATGGATGATTACTAGATTTAGTTATTGAATCTTATTTCAATTGCTTTGTTATAAAAAAGTGACAATTTAAATGTAGTATTGTGATTTGTATAAATTGTGTAAAACATACTTGGTATATAATTTTCAATTGCTCTGTTAGTACCATTTTCAATTGCTCTATTATATAATCGTATTTCAATTGCCTTGTTCTCTAAAAAAATGATACAAAATTGAATTAGTAACATTTTGTTACTAATAGTACATGATATGAACCGGTAACATTTGGTTACTATTAATAACATTTGGTTTAATGTTACTAATAGTACTGTAAACCGGTAACATTGTTTTAAAAATGATACTAATAGTACTTTGAATCGGTAACATTGTTTTAATGTTACTAATGGTAAACTCTAGTGTTACAAAAGATATAAATTAGTAACATTTATCAAATGTTACTAATAGTACATTGAAATGTTACTAAAGCCTTTTAGTAACATAGGTTTTACGCAACACTTGATAAAATGATACTAAATTGAATTAGTAACACTTTTCTATATTTAGTATGATACTAAATCTCAAACTTGTTGTAGTGTGAGTTGAACGGTAAAGCGAAAAAAAAAATAGAAAAAAATAAATATAGAACCTTTTACCGAGCTAGTTGTTACAATCATGTTTAATTTAGGCATTGCATCTCATTAGTGGGAAAAATTAATTAACTGTTTGTTTTGTGCTAAATAGAGTGCCCGAGCAAAAGAATAAGTTTTTACTTATGAAAATTTGAAGAAAAGACAATTTAACTTGTCTTATTTTTTTTTTTTTGAACTTGGACTTTTGTCACAGGACTTTGGTCCAAAAAATCTTGTTACACTTGATATGTCTCACAGCGATCTTGAACAACTTTGGGAGGGAGATCAGGTATTTCATTTCAAGCTTTCTATTATGTACCATTTATATTTTGATTATATAATTATAATCCAAAAATATTATATATTGAATCACATTATTGAATCCAAAAACAAATTCTGAAAAATAACAAAAAATGCCAAAAACAAATTCTGACTTTTGACTTATATGTCTAAGTTTTGACTTTTGAATAATTGTTGTTATAATTGAACTTCATTTCATTAAGTTATAAGTTTTGCATATAGTTGTAAAATCATAAACATTTTGCTTGATCAACATAGAACAACTAATTTCATATCAGTGATCTTGTATATTTTCACTACTACACTTATCACTTTTAGTAACAGTCACTGGTAACATTTTTTAAATAGGTTACTAAAGATAGATTTACGGTAACATTTCAAATAAAATGTTGCATTTCTAGTAACATTTCAAAGATAGACTTATCACTATTCTGTGAGTGTTGCATTTTTTACATTTTTTTTAAAAGTAATTTATCCTAAATTTCACGCACGCGCTAAATCTCACGCCGCAACACTTTCGTCTTCTCCTTCTCGATTGCAATCTCACGCCGCAACACTTTCGTTTTCTCCTTTCACAATTCCGTTTTCTCCTTCCCATTCCCAATTGCAATCTCACGTTTCGTTTCGCCTTCAATCCCTTCTCACTCCCTAAAATCTGCAGAGAATGTTCATAGAGTGTTAGAAAGAGCACTCACAAGACCTTTAGGAGCACTTCCTCGTCTTCCTCCTTATCTCCCTCGTCATGTAAGTACATTGATCAATTGTATTCAATACATCTTAATTAGAATTAAGTTTTTGATTTTTCATTTCTATATATAGTGAAAGTAAGAAAAACTGTGTATTGTGTGTATTTTAGACATTGGAGCTTGTGGCTGAAGTTGCAGTAATGGAGGAAGGTTGTGAGTTTCAGACAAGGTTTATCCTCATACTATCAGGAGGCTGTCTACATTTCCTCCAAGAGGAATGCGGAAAATTCGATTGATCCTATGGAGCATAATTCAATCAGAGAATCCAAAACATCAAAGGTCAAAATCTTTGTCTCAAAGTGAGCTTAATTCTACACTCTGTATCATTATGTTACTTTGCCTATTATGTTACTTTTGTAGACATGTAGAAATGCATTGAAGAGGTAACTATGCCTATTATGTTACTCTGTAATTGTGCATATGTTATTCTTTGGATTATTTGTTAATATGCCTATTATGTTACTCTGTAATTGGGCATATGTTTTTCTTTGGAACTGTCAGTTTTTTTATTTTAGAATATTGGACTTTTTTCAGGGGTCATTAGGTATGAAAATGATGCGCCACCAAAAGAGGAAGCTCACAAATAGTGGATTTATTACTTCAAGTGGTGAAGCTTGTAAAGATGGTGTTGCAATAGTAGATTTAAAAGTGCACTCATGAACAAGTTATCTTAGTGTTGCTTAGATTTCATTAGGTGCTTGGATCATATCATGGATGAATAATAGATTTAGTTATTGAATCTTATTTCAGTTGCTTTGTTATAAGAAAGTTACGTTCTAAATGTAGTATTGTGATTTGTATGAATTGTGTAAACCATACTTGTTATATAATACTCCCTCCGTCCCAAATCTTTGGTTCTTTTACCTTTTTAGTTTTGTCCCAAATCTTTAGTCCTTTTAAGAAACCAATGCACAATTAATAATGTTTTACCATTTGTACCCTTACTAAAACTAAAACATTAATTAAATACATTTTCTCTTTCTTAATAAAGTAAGGGTAAAAATGACTTAAGTTATCAATCTTTATGATTTCTTAATCTCCGTGCAAAACTCTAAAAGGACTAAAGTTTCGGGACGGAGGGAGTATTTAATTGCTCTGTTAGTAACATTTTCAATTGCTCTGTTATATAATCTTATTTCAATTGTCTTGTTCTCTCAAAAAATGAATATATGAATGATGATGGTTTTGAAAAATAAAAGTAACATTTATTAAATGTTACTAATAATGCTTCGAATTCTTACTAAAGCCTATACATAGGCTTTATGCAACACTTGATAAAATGATACTAAATTGAAATAGTATCATTTTTCAAATGTTACTAAATCTCAAACTTGTTGTAGTGTTTACTTTATATATTTTGATTTCTTTGGATAAACAGATAGTAAGTGGTTATTTGTATTTCAGACATTTGGTGGACACAACTCAGAAACATCATTTTCTGCACTTGGTAAGTGGTTATTTTGATTTCTTTCGATAAACAAATAGTAAGTGGTTATCAATCCTGGAGGCATGCAATAGTTATTTTGGCTTCACATTTAATTTGAAGACCTTTTTAATTTTCAATTCAATGTACCACTTTTTGACTTATGCTTAAGGCTTTAATTAGTTGAGTTATGGAACAGATTCAAAGTATCAAAATTCATTTTAAGCCTTCTTCGTCCTAGTTAGGTAAAGGTGTTTGTTTATTATTAGTATGGCTCTTTTAACCTGTAAATCGCGGTTCCATTTCTCTTTCTTGAATACTTGATGATGGTGATGATGGTGATGATAAACTATTCTCACTCAGTCAGGAGGTTTGATTAATTCGACAGTAAGTTGGATTAGGAGAGTTTGATGATAACATAATTCTCTTTAATAAAGAACCCAACTATTTTATTCTTGGTATGGCATAGTTGGAGGCAGCCAAACCTAACATCCTACTCTTGACTTGGAAATTAATCTCATGGGAGGTCTTAAATAACCTAAGCTATAGGATTACTCTAGAGTGATTATTGAGAGTACAAGAACTTAATTACAATGGATTAACATAAAAAAGTTAGAAGAGAGGACATTATAGTCCAAGTCAAATAATCCAATTAACAATTGTGATTTATGGAAAGCAAGTAGTTTCTTGAAAGAATTTACACAACTTTAAACTATAAATAGTAACCTTTAAAAATTGGACAACAAAATTCTTGTTATGCAACAGCTGAAAAAATGTTGGCGTTTACAACAGTAGTGAATCAAAGCACAAAATTTCTACGCTAAATTTTTAGAATTGTTTGGGTAAATAAAATCCCAATATTTGAAGTTTATATGTCGACGTTTATCAGAAAACAAACTTATAATACAGTAAACTGAGATAGAAGTGCCAAACCTAAGATATCAATTGCCCTGGCCATAAGTTGAACTTGTTCTGGCCCAATATCAGGGGATGAGGATGCAATTGCTTCTCTTTATGGGTCCACTGACCATATTAACCATTGTAAAGGACCACCAATTATGGGTCCACTGACCATATTTCTATTGTGGCTATCCCCCTGATGTGTATGTTCAGTTATACAACTCAATTGAAGTTCAATGCTTAGAATCTTTCCAAAGATCTTGAAGCCTGCAGAAAGTTTTGCGAACATTAATTTAACAAAAACAGCCATTAAATATTTGCCTTCATCATTGGAGTATTTGGTTTGGTTACAAACCTTGGTTCAGGCTGTTGCAGATTAACAAAAATCCCAAATAACATTGGTAGCTTACTAGCTTCTCATCATTGACGAAACTTTCATTGTAAGAAAGCACTTGACTTAAGTGATTCCAAATGGCTTGAATGTATCCCAGAGTTTCCACCACATCTAAACCAATTTTTGGCATTTGATTGTTCATCCATTAATAGAGTGGTGGCATATTCAAGGTTGAAACTCCCGTCTGATTCCAAAGAAGGTACCTTCAAATTTCATTTCACCAATAGTCAACAACTAGATGAAACTTCTTGGAAAAATACTGGGTTTGAAGCATGAACTAAGATCACTAATGATGCATATAGGTCAGTGTTCTTCAGCTTTCCTGGAAGTGCAGTTCCTCGTTGGTTACCTTACAGCCAGCGACATTCAGTAACCATGGAAACAAATTATCCATTTTTTTTGGGCGAAAACAGGCTCGTTGGGTTGGCTTTGTGTGTCGTTGTTAGAGGTGTAGATATGGAAGACACAGAAACAAGAGTTAGTAGATTTGAATCAGTTAAGAAGCTCTTTCAACTGGAAGCCTCAACACACACAGGTATTTCATCCAAGATCACACGTTCCTATGGAAATATCAATTGAACTTCGCACACCTTGGCAATGAGCTCTTTTATGCACACAACTTCACTTTTGAGATCCAAGAAGACAATTCTCATCTCTCAGGTTTTAGATCAACCGAAAAAAGTGAAAGAATGTGGAATATGTCTTCTGCATACCATATAAAGTGAAGATATAACAGTGGTAATGGTCTGAGTCTGAGATTTTTATAAAATGTCATTGTTTGCTATCTGTAATTAGACAATAAGTGGTTATTTGTATTTCAGACATTTGGTAGACACAACTCAGAAACATCATTTTCTGCACTTCAAAGAGAACATAAGTCACAAATTGTCAGAGATTGCTCATTTTATTTGAATCTGTGGTTTATCGATGTTGTAGGCATGCAATAGCTAGTTGTGGCTTCAGGCTCAAGGCTTTAATCGGTTGAGTTATAGAACAGATACTTGAAATCAAGAGCACATTCGGTAATTATTTAATCTTGCTAAAGCGTTATATTTTTGAAAATTAGGTAACTTTGTCAAAAATTTAGCATCTCGTATTTTATTTGCACAATTAATTTTATAACTATTAAAGTCAGAAACAATTCTTTAATATGATCATTTCATAAAGTGTGCTATAAAGTAAAAGTTGAAGCAAGAGAAAATAAAATAGTGTTCATTATGTAAATACTTCAAAGGATAAGGACAAATAAAGAATAATAAGAAAATGTGATCTAAATTGACAAATGTCCAGTGATGTTGAAAGACACATCAATCGGGGAAATAAGTCAGTGAAGATTGATGGTTTTTTTCCAACTATTTGCTAGTTTGTTGATACTAACTTATATTTGTATTTAAAAGACAATTTGGTGAATCATTATTTGAATATGGTTTTATGTTTTTAGGAAATTTTTTTGTTAATTGTTATCTAATTTTTTTGGTGCATAATGAATACTCTAGCTATTTTTATTGTTTTTTTTAATGGATTTTTTGTCATTTTTCAGAATTTTTTTATGGTATTTTTTGTCATTTTTCAGATTTTTTTTAGTCATTTTTTCATTCAAAAATAAATAATAAGCAAATATGATAATGTTTAATAATTAATGATGTAGAAAACAATATAACACATCATCATTGCCACATATGTAAAAAAAATTATATATATCATAAGATAATTCCAATGTATAGAGTTGGAAGAAAGGAATCAACTTAGAGTTTGAAGAGTTGAAAATTAAATCTCATATGAGAGACTTAAACCTAAGTTGCAGTGTCAAAGAAGTCTCATATTGGTTGCGAGATGACCTTAATATGTGTTTATAAAGTAGAGGCAATCTCACCGTATAAATCGGTTTTGTAAGGATGAGTTAGACCAAACTCTCAATTCTAAGATGCTAGAATACTCTAGAATGAGAGTCCAAGAATTTAATTACGATGGATTAATTAACATAAAAGCTTGAAGAGAGGGAGTATCTTGAAAGAATCTATCTATCTATACTTATACTAAAAGTTGGTTAGTTTTGCTAACCCTAATTCCCAAAATCCTAGCACATGATGTCATCATAATGTAATTGCTTAGGTGACACATATTTAACACTATTTTTTATGTAGCCAATTGCAAAATGACAAGTGTGCTACCATGATGACATTTATGATCAAGTGCAATGAGGTAATGACATGTGTACACCAGTAGCAAGTGACAATTGTATACTTTCAATTCACGAGGAGATGACAATTTTTATCGCTGATAAAAAATTTCAAATCAATATTATAAGTTATTATCGATGAAAATTTATAATTCACGGGAAGCATGATTAGTGGCACATGATTAGTTTATATTATTTGAGATACACACCTAAACATGAGAAAATTAAATTAAGTGTGCTCTTAGGCAAAAAAATAAATTTTATATATAACACGCTCTTGAAAGATCCACTATAAAATTCGATATGATGTTTCACTTAATTTGTTTCAGTACAAATATAATATTAATCAGTGCTTAACTCACTTAATTGTGTTTAATTTATATCATTTCCTTAATTTAAATCAACATCCATAATTGACATATATATGACATTCTTTCGAACCCGTGCAACGCACGGGACACCGACTAGTTTACATAACTTCAAACTAAAAATCACGACCTCGACTGCATGTCCATTAATCACACAATCGGCTTGATAAATATGCAGCTCTTTCAGAATTGGCTCCTGGTAGTATATATATATGCAGCTCTTTCAGAATTGGGTTGATACTTGATAGATATAAAAAAACAACTAGAAATATTGGATTTTTGAGATCTTAGTTTCATCATCAGCAAGAAATTAACTAGGCTGCATTAAACTAATAAATTGAGCATCTAGTTGTAAATGTGTTTGTCTAGTATGGTGATTTAGCAGAAACCATCCCAAAATATATACTTAAATATGTTTTTGGTCCTTACATTTTATTCATTTTCAAAAGTCTTATAGTTTCCTCATATGTTACGAAATTTAATTTCTCTTTGTTTTCGAAAGCTGGCGTGGCACATGGATAGACTCGATTGAATATATTTTCGATCCTTGTTCGTTTTTTAACAATAGTCTTTATATTTCAAAAAATATTTTTAAAAACTCTACAATTTAGTCAAAATTAATGGGTCGGCCCTATGTCCTTTTTCCTCCACTCAATGAAACGCATGTGAAATACTATATTCAACCCTATGTCCTTTTTCTTTTACTTTGACACTTGTTTGGTCGGTATCCGTCACCTGTAAGACACATGTACGTTACGTGTATGTATTTTGATTCTCAATTTATATCTTTTATAAATATGCAGCGGTGTCGGTGTCCTATATATTTTACATTAGCGTTGTCGCGGTGTTTGGTGCAATTGCAACATCGTATCAACTATCAAATTTTAATCATAATTAAATTATTTTAATGTATGTGCAATATAAATTGTCCAATATAAAGTTAATGATCGAGATCAACAATAATAGCGTATAACCTCGTGTCTTTTTTCCTACACCAATAAATCGATATCCAAAATCAAAGGGTCGACCCTATGTCCTTTTTCCTCCACTCAAATTAAACGCATGTGAAATACTATATTCAACCCAATCCCCACCAATCCATTCCACCATATATTGTCTCATAAACATAGAGGCAATAATTCAGTTCTCTGTTTATTTGCTAGAGAGAAAGATGACGTGGCACACGGATAGACCCGACTGAATATATTTTCGATCCCTACATGATTTTAACAAGGGTTTTTCTATCATGTGCAAATTTACACATGTTAAGAAGTTTTAAATAGTAAGTTTGTATTGGAACTTGTACATTTTATATTAAATGTATAATTTTTTACTCAATAATTATTGTTTTTCATTAAATAGTTACTAGTTTTGGTTACTTTAACATGTGCAATGTTGCACATGTTAGACAAACCCTTTTAACAATAGTCTTTATATTTTTCAAAAAATATTTTTAAAAACTCTATAGTTTAGTCAAAATTAATGGGTCGGCCCTATGTCATTTTTCCTCCACTCAATCAAACCCATGTGAAATACTATATTCAACCCAGTCCCCACCAATCCATTCCACCATATATTGTCTCAGAAATTAGGGACATGTGATGATGCGAAGGGCAATAATTCGGTTCAGGCAATGATTCCGAGTATATTTACAAAGGTTGGTGCATGCTAAAGGCACACAAAACCAAATAGAGAGTCAATAATTCAGTTCCTTCCATTGTTAAGTGTACAAAAATTCTGCTATAGTTTATCCCCCCAAAAAAAAACTGCTTTAGTGCTATTTTTAATGTCTCATCCTATTCCAGAGTATGATGTGTTCCTGAGTTTTAGAGGACAAGATACTCGTGAAAAGTTCACGAGCCATTTTTGTAAAGAATTGCGTGGGAAAAACATCAAAACATTCATAGATGATGATGAACTTGACAGAGGTGATGAGATTAAATCATCCCTGGTCGAAGCAATTAAAGAATCACTTATTTATGTTGTTATTTTGTCAAAACACTATGCTTCTTCCCGTTGGTGCTTAGATGAACTGATAGAGATACTGAAATGTAAGGAGGAATATGGAAGGGTAGTCATACCTGTGTTCTATGAGGTAGATCCATCAGATGTTAGGCATCAGAGAAACAGTTATGCAGATGATTTAGATAAACATCATCAACGATTTGGTGGCAAAGTGGGCGCGTGGAAGGCTGCTCTAACTCAAGTAGCCAATCTCTCAGGCTGGGATTCAGGAAATTTCAGGTCACTAATTTATTTACGATGCTCTTGCCATATTTATTGCTCAATTTTTTCTCCAACTCATCTTGGCACTAGACAATCTTCAATGTGAGTATATCTATTCTCTATGTATTGGTACCTGGATCGGTCCAACTATCATAGTAAGGATTTTAGCCCCAAAATTTGTTGATAAAGAAAAGGCTACAAAAATTTTCATTTCGCTATAAATATAAAATGACTAGGAAAGACGGTGGATTCTAGGGTGAGGGCTCAATTAAGTCCCTCACCGATGAACCACTTAATTTAACCGCTAGATTAAATAATCACACATGATCTCCTTTGTCACTACCACACCAACTCTAGTCTATCATCTTCATCCTTGCATTCAGTTTCTTTTTCTCTCCTCTCAATTTATGCATCCTGCCAAGTGCCAAGAAGCACTCTGTTTTCATCCTCCAACTCCCATAATAATCAAACATTTAGATTTAAATTCAACTTTAAAGAAATTATTATTGATTTGCTTTAATCAATTTCTTCTCTTTAAAGAATCTTTTTTCTTCAAAATTAAAATTTGGATCTGGATTATGAGACCATCTTTGAGCATTCATGTTCTCTTAGAAACGTTGTTGTTTGTTTGTTGAGAAAACCATACAATATTAAATTTGAGCATTCTTCATGTTCTCTTAGAAACGTTGTTGTTTGTTTGTTGGGAAACTTACCGGCTTAAAATAATGTCCAGGAATTGGATGTGTTGGTTGTAATGGACAACCCTTTAAACGTTTTAGTAGCAACACAATTTGAGTGATGCATAAATTGAGAGGAGAGAGAAAGAAACTGAATGCAATGATCAAGATGATAGACTAGATCTGGTGTGGCAATGACAAAGGAGATCACATGTGATTATTTAATCTAACTGTTAAATTAAGTGGTTCACCCGTGAGGGATTTAATTGAGCCCTCACCCTAGAATCCACCAGAAAAGACAAACAAAATTCAGGCCTAGATTTTAAATTTAACGAATCTAGGAAAGACAAACAAAATCCGGGCCTAGATTTTATTTATTGATAAATTGATTCACACCTAGATTGTTGGGTTAATTAATATGTTTCTAATCTCTATCAAATAATTGTTTGTCAAAAAAAAAAAAAAAACTCTATCAAATAACGTTCTTTTACTACAGAATTTCCCATATTAGTGGCCAATATTACCGGCGGCTTTTAGCCCACGGAAAGGTTTCCGGCGGCTTTTTGACATTTTTGACGGCCAAATTCGAAGCAAAACCACACAGAATTTTTCCAGATTAGAGTTCTAAGCGGTGGTTTTCAGCCGACGCAAAAAAGAAGCGGGAAATCCAGTCTGGGCAAGGGTATTTGCGACGGACATAAAGACGCCGCAAACTTTAGGCGGAAAAAGCCAAAAAAATAGACCGCCACAAACCTTCAGCGGGAAACTGGAAAAATTAAAACCGCCACAAATTCGAAATAAATTTTAAGCTTAATTAGAATTTTAGTCTTATTTTCACTATTTTATAGAAGGAGAAAACTTAGGTCAAGTACCATACATCCATTTAGTCATGTTCTCCACTTAAAATTTGACACATCAACATCTTAATTAATATATAGGAGAACATTGAAAAAATTGTTAATGTGTAAAATTTTAAGAGAAGAACATAACCAAAAAGAATGTATGGTAATTGACCTAAGTTTTCTCCGTGATATATACGACATATTTTAAATTAACACATTATAAAATATTTTTGGCCCAAGGAAAAAAGGTGCACATCATTAATTTGGTGAAATGCATCAATTAAAAGATCAATTAAGTTTCACATTTGTAACACTTAGGTATTTAAGTTTTGAAAGCTTCTAACGTGTTATTGTACGTACATAGTACCTTTCAATTATTCTCCGTTACAAAAATTTGTTGCACCATTACTCTTCTACTCCCTCCATACCAACATATAAATCACTTTAAGAAAAAAAATTGTACCAAATTAAAAAATTGTACTCTTCTATGTCCTTTTTCCTCCACTCAATAAAACGCATGTGAAATACTATATTCAACTCAGTCCCCACTAGAGCTGTCAAATGGGCCGGCCCGTCCCAATCCGGTTCGGCCCGCTAGGCCCGACAAAACAAATGGGCCAGCCCGGCCCAACCCGATTATTATTGGGCTACCATTTATCAAGTCCGGGCCCGGCCCTCATGGGCCTTGTGGGCTAATGGGCCAGCCAGGCCCATTTTATTTTTTTCCTTTTTTTTTTAATAGTTTTTATATCATTTTGATGTATTAGTTATTTATAATTATCAATTTTATAGAGATATTATTTGATGCAAGTGTAAATAATTTTTACATCGACACTAAATATCAATTAAACTTTAATTTTAGGTAAATATGCCGTTTTTATTAAGCTTACACATTTAAATATATTTTTTATAATAATTTATCAATTAAATGATAATTTTTCATTGATAATATTTTTACAAAAATGACATAAATGTGTTTTTATCAATTAAATGATGGACTAATGGGCCAGCCCAAAGCCCGATGGGCTAGCCCAGCCCGGTCCGATTTCTATATGGGCTAAATGGGCTTGGCCCGAAAAGGCCCGATAGCATTTTAGGCTACGTTTTTTGAAGCTCGGTCCATTAGCCCGGTCCATTTTGACAGCTCTAGTCCCCACCAATCCATTCCACCATATATTGTCTCAGAAATTAGGGACATGTGATGATGCGAAGGGCAATAATTCGGTTCAGGCAATGATTCCGAGTATATTTACAAAGGTTGGTGCATGCTAAAGGCACACAAAACCAAATAGAGTCAATAATTCAGTTCCTTCCATTGTTAAGTGTACAAAAATTCTGCTATAGTTTATCCCCCAAAAAAAAACTGCTTTAGTGCTATTGTTAATGTCTCATCCTATTCCAAAGTATGATGTGTTCCTGAGTTTTAGAGGACATGATACTCGTGAAAAGTTCACGAGCCATTTTTGTAAAGAATTGCGTGGGAAAAACATCAAAACATTCAACACTTTATTGACCACTAATCAATTAAGGCTCTTTATTGATAAATATCTAATATAATTATATAAAGATATTTGTCCACATAATGTTATTGGAATATAATAAAATATTTCAACACTTTATACCATATTTACTCAATTTCTATATACCGAATCCTATCGACTAAGGGGATGTATTGAATTGAGATTTCAATGGATTTTAAAACACTTTTTTATGTTAAAAAATTTCATTGGTATTTAATCAAGACTTTTATAAAATCAAATCAAATCTTGTGGTATTCAATTAAGACAATTAAGATTTTTTTTTCAAGTCAATGAAATTGGTTGTTATTCGATTAAGATTTCTGGGTACTTATAAAATATCACCGTGTATTCAAAAATCAACAGATTTTGGTGGATTCTTTCATGTAGTGGATTTCGTAAGACTTTTTAGTTAAAAATACACTTGAGAGACTCTTCCAAAAATCTCATAAAAAACCTTGAGACTTTTTCAAACTCTCCAAGACTTTTTTGCTTTCAGAGTTCATCATCACTGTATCAGAATTTTTCTTCATCTTTTCTTTCTTCACTTGCTTATCAAATATTGTTTTTGCAAGTTTTCTTTTTGAACAAATTTTGCAACTTTTTTTCATATTGGATTCAACACTTTTGCTATTTCTTGTATTATTCCGGCCGTTGAAGTAAGTTATGAAGTTGGTTTAACAAGCAAAAATTACATTTTTTTTTTATATATATACAATCGGTAATCGGCGATTCACTTACTCCATTTGCTTTTATTTCCAATATTGTACGGTAAAAAAAAACATAGAACTTTTCATCGTACGTTTCTTTTTTTGTTTTGGATTTCCAAAAAACAATATAATTTTATTTATTTATTACTCTTATAATTTCTTTTATTAAAATTTATTGAGTCTTTTAAAAATTTCCTAATATATATTGAGTCTTTCGAAATTTTCCTAATATATAAAGTATTATGAAATATTGATTGTAAAAAGTCTTTTTAAAAAAATCTCTCAAAATACATTCAAATCATGTATTAAAAAATCTTGATTGTAAAAAGTCTTTTGAAAAAAACTCTTAAAATCTAATAAAATCAATATAATTTCACAAAGTTATTTAAAATCTCCAAGACTTTTTTTGTCAAAATAATCTCTCGAAATCTCAATCTAATACACCCCTAAATAAAGTTGTTAGGTTTGTTCTGAATTGAATTAAAAACCATAAATCAATCTAAAATCTTGTTTTATTTTTCTTAATCCTTAAAAAGAAATCTTAAATGGCACTTAATTTGATATTAATCAAGTATTAAGAGATAGTTTTATAAAATGGACACGTAAATCTTTAAAATATAGAGAAGAGATAGTCTTATAACTCCTTTGTTTTCCTTTCAATTAGTTTTTATACGGAGAAGACAAAATTAAACTAATGCTTTAGTTTTTTTCATTATTTGTTAGACCTGAAAGCAAACTTGTTACAAAGATTGTGAAAGACATTGTGAAAAAATTGAATCGTTCTGTGACTTGTGTCTCAAGTGATTATGAAGGAATGACTGGAATTGACAACCATATTGAAAATATTCAATCCTTGTTGCTCCTTGAGTTGCCGACTGTTCGAATCATAGGAATATGGGGCATGGGAGGGATAGGCAAAACAACAATTGCTAGTGCAGTCTTTGAAAAACTTGCACCTCAGTTCAAATCCAAAAGCATCATTCGAAATGTTCAACAAGAAATAGAAAGAGTTGGACTGTTCCGTGTAAAAAAAGAATACTTATCCCAACTTCTAAGTGAAAAAATTACATCCTCTGAATCCAATGCTTACGATCAAAGGCTCAAACGGATGAAGGTTCTGATTGTTTTTGATGATGTGAAAGATGCTGATCAACTTAAAGATTTAATTGGAACACATCATAAATTTGGCCAGGGGAGTAGACTCATTGTGACCAGTAGAAACAGGCAAGTGCTTGAGAATGCCAATGCTCATGAAATATATGAAGTTAGTGGAATGGATTATCAAGATTCTCTACAACTCTTCTGTTCATTTGCCTTTAAACAAAACCATCCAAAAGAATCTTTTGTGAGCTTAACAGAAAAGGTTTTAGATTATGCTAAAGGACTTCCATTAGCTCTCAAAGTTTTGGGCTCATTGCTTTATAGAAAATCAGAGAAAGTATGGGAAAGTGAGCTGCAAAAGCTCGAAAAGTTTCCCGATGATGAAATTCTTAGATTGTTGAAATTAAGTTATGATGGACTTGACGAAGAACAAAAGGATATATTTCTTGACATAGCTTGCTTCCATAGAGGAGAATTTGAAAAAGATGTAGCATTAACATTGGATTCTTGTGGTTTCTCTGCTTGCAAAGGAATGGATGATCTCAAAGATAGGTCCCTTATATCTATTTCAGAATATGGTGAAGTTTGGATGCATGATCTAATACAAGAAATGGGGCATGAAATTGTTCGGCTTCAAGATAAAGATGATCCTGGAAAACGTAGTCGATTATGGAAGGCTAGCGATATTTATGATATTTTAAGTAACAACGAGGTATATCAATTATTACATTTATGGAACCATGTTTTTCATGTTTATTTAACTCCAATAATTCCTAATGTTTGATTTTAGGGAAAGGGAACCGATAAAATCCAGTGTATATTCCTAGACATCATGGAAATGCCAGAAATAATAGTTAAATTAGATGCTGAAACATTCGAGGAAATGCATAATCTTAGAATGATCAAGTTCTATAATAAAGATGAGCTTGGATTATGTGTGAGCTTTCGTGAGTTTCTTAAGAGCTTTCCTAAGCATTTAAAATTTCTTTGTTGGGATGGCTTCCCTCAAAGATCTTTGCCACAAGACTTCTGCCCAAAAAATCTTGTTATACTTGATATGCCTGACAGTGATCTTAAACAACTTTGGGAGGGGGATCAGGTATTTCATTTCACAACTTTGGTTGGCACATTGACACCTCTAACATCTATATAGATAATGATTATTTTATCAATTAATTCAACCATTGATTCATGTTGTATTATTTTGATAACGATACATACAAAAATTTAGATAGTTTATAGTCATGTAATTTAATAGTACACATTGATTTATAATTTAAATATCATGCAACAAAATAAAGTGATTTGATAAAGTATAAAATAATTTTAGTTGTTTTATAACATGTTATAAATTTGATCAAAGAATTATATTAATCAAACATTTAGATCAATAAAATATGCATTCTACAGAAATTTAATGTGTCATCATGTTAAAAGAAGAGATCGTGACTCAAAAGAAAGTAGTGTATAAAAATGAAATTATTTTCGTTTTGTTCCTAGATTTACCAATTGCTATAGTACATATATTCACACCTTTACACTCAAAGTTCATTAATTTTTTTGTTAATCATTACTTTTTTTCCCCTCTAGGCTTTACCAAAATTGAAAAGGCTCAACCTCAGTAATTCCAAGAAGCTGGTTCGAGTACAGGACCTCTCCTTATCTCCAAATATTGAAGAAGTCATTCTTAGTGGTTGTGAAAGTTTGATAGAAGTTTACTCCTCTGCCTTCCTTGACAACCTTAACTGGTTATGGTTAGGTCATTGTAGCAAACTTGAGAGGTTAGATATTCGTAGCAATATTCTGAGGAGATCATCTGGATTAGTTAATCTCGATTGTTGTTACAAACTTGAAACACTTTTAATCAGCAGTAGAACTGATGTGGATCAATCATACATATATTCTGATAATTGTGTATATTCTAACTTGGAAGGATATTCTTTTTATTGGCCTCAAATGATAATAAGGAAGAATGATGAGGGGGATTACGAGATTTTGGAAGACGATGGAACTACTGATGTTGTTACAAGTTTCAATGAGCTTTGTTGGTTGCATATTGCGAGCTGCATGTCCCTAACATGCCTACCAGCTGAACTTTTCAATTTCAAGTTTCTAAGAAGACTTACTCTCAGTCGTTGTTTTAAGTTAGAGGTGTTACCTGAATTCAAGGAGACTATGGAAAATCTAAAAGTACTCATCTTAGACAAAACACCAATAAAAGAACTACCTTCATCCCTGCACCATTTGGTCGGACTTGAAAAATTGATCTTACAAGGTTGCACAAAGCTTAAGACTATTCCATCTTCCATTGGAAATCTTAGTAAACTCTTCGAATTAGACCTTACCTACTGTCAGTCACTTGAAACTTTTCCAAGCAGCATTTTCAAATTGAAATTGACAAGACTCGATTTTGAGGGTTGCCCAATGCTTGGGACCTTTCCAGAAATACCAAATGAGTTTGGCAGCTTGTCATCCTTGACTGAACTTTCACTGAAAGGAACTAGTATTGTGAAGCTTCCTGAGAGTATGGCTCATCTGTCAAGTTTGAAATCACTTGATTTAAGTGATTGCAAATTGCTTGAACGTGTACCAAAGCTTCCACCAAATCTAAACGAAGTTTTGGCATTTGATTGCCGTTCCATTAAGAGAATGATGCTAAATTCAGGGACTGATTCCGCAGAAGGTGCCTTCAAATTTCAACTCACCAATAGTGAAGAAGTAGATGCTACTTCTTTGAGTAATATTGAGAAGGAAGCATGTATAAAGATCAATAATGCTGCATATTCGTTAGTGTCGTTCTGTTTTCCAGGAAGTGCAGTTCCTGATTGGTTCCCTCACCGTTGTCAGAGACATTCAATAACTATAAGAAGCGATGATTTATATTTGTACGAGAGAAACAGGCTTATTGGTTTCGCTCTGTGTGTGGTTTTGGGACGTGACTTTCCATACGACTTCTCTAGGGTGTTTGATATTAGCTTTGCATATACATTAAAATTTGAATCCGATGGTCCAATACACTTTCATCCCAAGCTTGAAATTAAATTTGATTGGTGGGCTAGAAATTTCACCCATGATCACACATTCATATGGAAGTATGAATTGGACTTGGCAAGAATTGGCAACGGGCTCATTGATGTCGATGCTTTCACTTTTGAGATCCTAGGTAAGTGTGAGGGTCCCTTAGGTTATCCAACAATTACGACGGTGAAAGAATGTGGAATATGTCCTCTGTATACCAAACAAAATGAAGAACCGAGTGGGGATGTGGTGTGTTTGGTGGATCCTCCTCAAGTGACAACACACAAAATAAAAGAAGAAAAAGATAAAAAATAATTTTGTCGCTATTGTTTTTTTGTGTTTTTTTTTATTTTTTATAAGCTATTGTTTTTTTGTGTTGGTTGTGCTGTGTAATTTTTTATTGTTCAAATTCCATACTTAATCGCTGATTATTGATATTTGCTCTTTTATAGTTTGATTCGTGGAAATTGTATGTTACATTTTGATCATTTCTAATATACCAGTACATTAGGTCATCAAATTAGTAGATAATTGAATATTTTTTAAAAGAAATTATGTTTTCTATCATTAAGAACATTATAATAACAAAATATTATTTATCAAAACTGTCAAAAATATAAAATTTGATATTTTTTAATTTTTATGCATAATAATAGTCAATATTAAACTTTTTTAATGAAAAATATTAAAAATTTAGTGCAATTCTTATAAACAATGAAATTGTATTTTTTCTTGTGGATATTATCTATAATCTATAATAATATTATTTAGGAGCCTTTTTTCAAATGAATTTGTACACGTGGCAGCCTCTAAGTCATTCTTCTCTCATATTGTTTTAGCCATAAATGAATTAAATGTTTTTTATGATTTTTTGGTGATTTTTTTTTTTTTTGCATTATTTTCTCACTGCTTTTATGTGTTGATACTCTTTATTTGTATATATAAGGCATGTTTTGCTACTTTCACAAAGAGAAATAAAAAACCAGAAAAACCTGAGTTGACTGGTGTAACCAGTCCCGCTCTATCAAATATCTTTTTAAGTACGTAAACAAAGGACATGATCGTGTTACAGCAAATTTCTATACATCTGGAAATGGAAGCGACAAGTCAAAATGTTTTGACGAAATAAAGATGTATTACGACTGTAGATATTTGTCGGCATGTGAAGCTGCTTGGAGGATAAATGATATAGCATATTTCCAAAATAGAGCTATACTAGCTCCTAAAAATTCCATCGTCGACACAATAAATGATTATATGTTGGATTTAATTCCTGGTGAAGAAAAAACATATTTGAGTTATGATACTCCACTCGCACACAATGTAGATGGTCTTACAGCGGATGATGTTCATACTCCCGAATTTTTGAACACGATTTCTACGTCGGGGCTTCCAAATCACAAGTTGAGACTTAAAGTTGGAGTTCCAGTTATGCTCTTAAGGAATTTGAATCAAAAATTAGGATTATGCAATGGAACAAGACTTATTATTACGAGATTGGGAAAACGTGCTCTTGAAGGAAAAATTATTTCAGGAAGTAATATTGGTGATCAGGTTTTTATACCTAGATTTTCTCTGACACCATCTGACGTAAGAATTCCTTTTAAATTTCAACGGAGACAATTTCCTTTAATGATTTCTTTTGCGATGACTATTAATAAGAGTCAGGGACAATCTCTAAAGCATGTTGGGATATATCTTCCGTCGCCAGTGTTTTCACATGGTCAATTGTATGTTGCCATTTCAAGAGTTACTTCTAGAGAAGGATTAAAAATATTGATCGTTGACGATGATGGTGAAGATACGAATAAGACTTCCAATGTAGTGTATAAGGAAGTATTTCGTAATATACCATAATTTCCTTTGTATCAATATTTATTCAAATTTTTTGTTAAACTATTGTTTAATGTTACTCACTTTTTTCATATACCTTTCAATATTGCAATTTTCATATTTTATTTTATTGTTACATATTACAATTGATTAGACCCGTGCACCGCACGGGTCAAAGTTCTAGTTTCTAATATACCAGTACATTAGGTCATCAAATTAGTAGATAATTGAATATTTTTTAAAAGAAATTATGTTTTCTATCATTAAGAACATTATAATAACAAAATATTATTTATCAAAACTGTCAAAAATATAAAATTTGATATTTTTTAATTTTTATGCATAATAATAGTCAATATTAAACTTTTTTAATGAAAAATATTAAAAATTTAGTGCAATTCTTATAAACAATGAAATTGTATTTTTTCTTGTGGATATTATCTATAATCTATAATAATATTATTTAGGAGCCTTTTTTCAAATGAATTTGTACACGTGGCAGCCTCTAAGTCATTCTTCTCTCATATTGTTTTAGCCATAAATGAATTAAATGTTTTTTATGATTTTTTGGTGATTTTTTTTTTTTGCATTATTTTCTCACTGCTTTTATGTGTTGATACTCTTTATTTGTATATATAAGGCATGTTTTGCTACTTTCACAAAGAGAAATAAAAAACCAGAAAAACCTGAGTTGACTTTCACAAGTTTTTATTGCAAGAAAATTTCACACATAAATGATAATATATATGACCAAAAAAAATCATGCAATTTAAATGATAATAGCAAAAGGATATACATCCAAAATCAATTGTTCTTTAATTTATTTAAAAACGTGATGTATAAAAAAAAACTGAATTTCTGAAATATACTTTCTATATTCCATCACTACAAAAAAACAGGCCATTTTGCGGCAGTTTTTTGTCCATTTAGCGGGGGTTTTCAGCCTCCTTAGAATGTTTAGCGGCAGTTTTTGAAACCCCCGCTTAATGGATTCCCACAAATTAAAAACGGCAGTTTTTTTTAACCCGCCGGAATTTAGTGTATCAATTTTCCGGGGGTTTTTAACCTCCTAAGAATCAGTGCTGGATGTGTTTATAATTTTATCATATTGCGGGGTTTTTAGCCTCCTTAAAATCAATGCTGATTTTTTTTTGTTGAATTTTAATGCTGATTATTTGATTTTTTTTTATTTCACTCAATTCCAAAATAAATATATATAACTATGATGACATAAATTTATATATGTTGTATAATATCAAAAGTAACTAACAATTCATAATAGCAAAAAACTCATCGTAACAAAATATACAATTAATATCACTTTTGTTCACCATCCCAAATCAAAATACAGCAAATGTAAATTCTCTTACATAGTACTTAGCTCCAACAAAATGTTGGTTGAAGTTAAAGTTAAACTTCAAAACGGTGTTATAAAAACTGAGGTTTCCTAACAAAGGCAATAATCACTATCTAATAAAGGCAACAATGTGAATATGGTAATCAATGCAATATATCAACGACGACCTTGATTGGACTTTTTAGACCTGGAAATACCAATAAACAATCATAATTAAGTCATGATCTAACTTAATAAAATTATTCATCAGGTTTGTCAAATCATATTGTTACTATTTCAGGAGGAAAAAATTCATACTTGCTAGAACTGGGAATCTGGTCCATAGCAACATTATGAGGAGTTTTTCCACCTTTCTTCTTAGGATGAGGAGTGACTATGTGTACACTATTTTTACCATCTACAACACAAATTTAATCAAGACATGATCACTACATAATAGAGAATAATAAACAGGAAGCAATATAAACAACTGCTACAATTTAAGAGATTTCAGCTACAATTTAAGTACTACATACAACAATCTCACAGGCAGGATTCCCAATTTGGAACTCAAGCTTACCAACTATCCTGAAATAGATTTGAGTTCAAATCAATTTGAAGGTCTGATTGTTGGAATAATTTTAGGTTTTTGATGTAATTTCTGCACCCACCATTTTTAGCTTTCTTGGTAGAAAGTGGAGTTTGTGATCCAGCCTCATTTGGTCTTTTGTTGTTCTTGCCCTGATCAAGATTCAAAACATGAAACCATGTATAAGTACTAGTGTAGTCTGTGCATAATACAATCATAAGATAATAAAAAAAAACAGATAACAACATTGTACAACAGTTGATTACCTTCTGAACAGGAGTCTCCTCTTCATCACTAATATCTTCATCACTAATAACAGGTGCATTCACATTTGTTCCCTTGTTGTTCTTGCCCTGACCCACCTTCAAAACATGAAAACATGTATAAATAATGGTGTAATCTGTTCATAATACAATCATAAGAAAAAAAATAATGATACATCACATTACACATAAAGAACAAATTACATGAAAGTGCAATTTACCCTGCTACTATCAATGTTCTACATACTTGAAAACTAAGTACTAAAATCAGCAAGCCATAGCAGACACAAGAATTAACCCTATCCATCACAGTTAAATTATAGCAAGGACACCTCTTTAGCAACTTTTGAAGATATGCTAATTAAAGAACTTACATTCGATAAACCTAAGATGTCAGCCACTTCCCGAGGAATCCCTCCTTCTTTCATCATAAGGTAAGCTTTAAATGCAGCTTCCAAGTTTGTGTACTTTCCTTGCCAAAAGTTAGATGATGTATACGCAACATTTAAAGAATTACTTAGATGCGAAAGTCGAACTCCGTTGCTTATAAATGTATTAGTGGGAGCTGCTGCCATACCCATGCATCGAACTCTTCCAGGATGCTCAGGCCCAAGCACTCTACCGACAACATCATTAGGCGAAATTACAGATTCATCAACATTGCTTTGAGCCAAACCCACTTCAATTTGTTCCTATTAGCATATTTCACCAAGTCAAAAAATAATATGGTGAAGATACATGCATCCAAAATAATAATTTATTCAATTTAATTTAAACTTACCACAATAGCCTTTGCTGCATCATTTACAATTGACCCGTCCTTTTTTTTATGGGTTTCAATATACACTTTTCCACGGCTAGGCTTCTGTCCAGTTTCCAAAAACTAAAATAGAAAATATGTCAAAATTGATAGTAAATTATATTAAATAGTAAAACATATGAAGTTAATTAGTAAACCTACCATCTCATGTCTTTTTCTTGAAAGAGGTTTAGAACCACCAGTATGAGGGATAACTTGCTTTCTTCGATTTTCTTTATTTTTTCTACAACGCTCCTATTAACACCAAATACAATTATTATTATTTAAAAAGAATATATCAAACCAAAAATGCAGCTTGAGGTTTAGAAACACAATGATACTATGTTCTATTATGAACCAAGTCTTCATAAAACCAACTGGTTTATGTCTGATTTGAGGGAAAGAACATAGATTTAAAACTAATCTATCTTCTCTTTTTTATAGGTATCTTGCATATACAAAACAGTCAGCATCCAAAACAGAAAAAGAAACTGAAGAAACAGAAAAATAAACGATCAAAGCAATCAAGTTTTACCTGCGTTTCTGGGTTGAGACGATAGTTAACAAACATTGCCCATTGAATTGCGTCTACACCATCAGGTTTGTTACTTATGATTTCATCTTTGGTTTTTGATGGATTATACATGTCATCCCACAAAGTTTGTCTATGTGCAGCCCACTTCTTTGAAATGTTAAGCTTGCAATATCTCTTTGCAAGGGCTTCAGTAGTCATAAATTTAAATCGAGACTTCAAAATAAACAAAACAAACTCAGATTCTAGCAATTTAAATAATTATTTTAACTGCTAATGTAAATGAAAAGCTATAAAAGTATAATATTAATACCTGTAATATTGTTGTAAAGCAATTATCAAAGTAACTTTTTGGCATGCCTTTAAATTCTCCAGACCACCTTTCAAAACTAATTGAAAATAAATTTCCATCAATTACTAATGTTCCACAATATCCAGCAAGCAAGGGTTGTGCTTCACCATATGGAGCATTTTGGTCATCAAAGTGCACAATTACCCGTTCTCCAATAGGTAAGTAATTCACTTGCCAATACTTGAGTTTTATCCTTTTAGTAGCTCCTTGTGGGTCTATTGCTTCAACTGTCCAATAATCTGGACACTCGCGCCCAACACATTGTGGTGGAGCTTGAGCTTGTGGTGAACCTTGCGGTGGAGCTTGAGCTTGTGGTGAACCTTGAACTGTTGATCTTAATAGATTTGGGAAACGCTTTCTCTTTGCCATTACTGAATTCAGATCAGTAATGAGTTACATTAAATAGGCTAATAAACAATCAAGAATTTAAGACATCAATGACAATAAAAACAGAGAATGTATTCATGATTTTCATTTTCAATTATTACATGTAAACAAATTCATAAAAAATAAAGGGGAAACTTCTCTATTAATCTACTCAGACATGTGAGCATTTGTTTCAAAGTCGTCAACCAAATGGTTTGTAGCCAATTCCACATACTCATCATCAATGTTATTAAAATGCTCAAGTTCTTGCTCTTGATATGGGACATTTTCATAAACTTCCTCTTCTATATCTCCCCCCATTTCATACAAATCTCTTGGCTTTAAACGCACAACAACACTCCATCCTTTATTAACCACATCATCTACATAATAGACCATTTGTGCTTGAGATGCTAGAATGTAGGGATCATGTTCTTCATGATCACCATTATGAATCACTCTATCAAAATTTACACAATTAAAATCCCAACTATCCTTTTTATACCCTCTATCTCGTGTAGTATCAGCCCATTTGCATTTAAAAAGAATAACCTTGAAATGACCATAGAAGTTAATCTCAAAGATATCTTCTAACTTCCCATAGTAAGGCAACTCTGCTTGTCTTACGTTCCTATCAACACTACTTGAAACACAAAATGTGTTGGATGTTAAAAAAACACCACTATTTTGTGTTTTCAGTCCCTCTTCTCGAGCTAAAGTTCGAAATTTGAACCCATTAATGTTGTAAGCAGTAAATCTCCTTGCTATGTCCAAAGGGCCACGCGCTAAAAATTGTAGATCAGCTGACATTGTATCTGGTTTCAAAATCTAGATTAAGGAAATTATATTAGTAAACAAATAGGACCAAAGCTTTAAGGGAATATGCATTGGTTACTTACCAATCTTTGAAACCAACCGACAAACTCTTTAGATACTCTTTTTTCAATCTCTGTAGCTGAAGGTCTTCTTGACCTTGAACTTCGCCTTATGAAGTCTCTAAATTCACTACATTATTTAGGCATATCGCAGTTAACACGCATGACTTGGATATTTAAAATAGTCCAATAAAAAATAAACATGAAGTTCATTCTAATTACTCACTCAATAAATGGTGTGACAGCTGCACAGTTTAGAAGAACATATCGATGGTCTTGCAGTTTTTGCATTTGAGTTAATGTGAACATTGAGGAAGCTCCTACTGGTTTACCAAGTTGAGGGAAGATAGTGGATGCAACAGAAGGATGGTTCTCATTTAAGTCATCACAAACACGTCTAGGTCTATTGAATCGTGTCTCTATATCTTCAATGTATCGCGAACAAAAAGTGAGAGACTCTTCTGCTAAGTAACCTTCGGCTATAGAACCTTCTGGTTGAGCCTTGTTACGTACAAATGATTTAAAATGACGTAATTCCCTATAAAAGATGTAATTAAATTAGTGTATACAAGATTGACAAATATAACAAGATAATTTAAATTACAGATGTAATTATTTTACCTCTCTATGGGATACATGTATCGATAATGCACCTGACCTCCAAGTTTTGCCTCATCTATTAGATGGACTGTTAAATGAACCATGACTGTGAAGAATGATGGAGGGAATAACATTTCCAAGTGACAAAGGGTAATAACAACACGATCTTGGAGTTTTTGAAGGTCAGAAAGATTCAAACTTTTGGCACAAAGAACTCTAAAAAATGAACAAAACTCCACCAAGACTTTTGTAACATGGTTTGGAAATAAATTGCGAATGGCTAAAGGTAGAAGTTGTTCCATTATAACATGACAATCATGGCTTTTCAAACCAAAAATCTTTTGTTGTACCTCATCAACACATCTAGAAATGTTACTTGAGTAACCATCTGGAACTCTTAACATTTTTTAACGTGTTGAGAAACAACCTTTTAGTATCACGTGTTAGTGAAAACAAAGCAAGGTGATATCTCTCCTTTTCATCAGGCCAAAGATCATGTCTTATACGCATATCTTTCAAATCTTTTCGAGCATTAAGATTGTCTTTTGATTTAGACTTATCATGGAGCAAAGTATACAAGACATTGTCACATACATTCTTTTCGATATGCATAAAATCGAGATTATGACGCAACAAGTTAGACTCCCAATATGGTAGTTCAAAGAATATACTTTTTTTATTCCATCGCTTAGGTTCTTTTTTCTTTCTCTTACCCCTACCATCCAACATTGCTCTTGCTCCTCCCACAAATGTAGCACCAGCATCTTCCAATTGCCTTAAAATGTCAGACCCAGATCTTTTTAATGGTGGATTTCGTTCCTCTGTGTTTCCGTCAAAGCGAACACGATTCAATCTAAATCTATGATTTCTGCTCAAAAAACGACGATGACCCATAAAACACCACTTTTTACTAGCTCTATGTCAATATTACATGTTGGACAAGCAAAACCTGTATGCGTGTTCCAACCAGATAAATTACCTAGACCGGGAAAGTAACTAATTGTCCACATAAGAGCTGCCCGCATTCTAAAACTTTCATTCGTCGATACATCAAATGTTACAACACCATCATTCCATAGCTCCTTTAATTCATTCACAAGGGGTTGTAAGTAAACATCTATATAATTTCCGGGTGCCTTCTCTCCAGGAATGATCATTGATAAGATGAAGGAAGTGTGTTTCATACACATCCAAGGAGGAATATTATATGGAATCAAGATCACTGGCCATATGCTATACTTAGAACTCATGGTCCCAAAAGGGTTAAAACCATCGCTAGCAAGGCCCAAACGAACATTTCGATGATCAGAGGCAAATTCAGGATGCATCAAATTAAATGTCTTCCATGCCTCACCATCCCTTGGATGCCTTATTAGCCCATCCTTGTTATTGTCTGACGCATGCCAACTCATATGCACTGCAGTCTTAGAGCACATAAACAATCTTTGCAATCTTGGTTTTAGTGGAAAGTAACGTAGCACCTTTGCAGCTTGCTTCTTCTTCATTGGATTCCACCGAGATGTTCCACAATGCTTGCAATTCTTTTTCGTCGTCTCCCAAGTATAACATGCAGTCATTTGGACATGCATCTATCTTGGTATATTCAAGACCAATTTTTTTTTATGGTTTTCTTTGCCTCGTAAAGTGAATGAGGTAACTTTGCTTGTTGAAATGCATCTCTCAACAAATCTAATATCATAGTCATTGCTTTGTCACTTAATCCACACAAGACTTTTATATGATATAATTGATTATGAACTCTAGTTTTGTGTAATGGCTTCCTTCTTGCAATATTTGACTTCCATCGTTGAGAAACTCACAAAAATTTCTACTATTATCCCTAGTCGCTTCCTCTGTGGCTATCGGGGCTGTTTCATCTAAATTAGCCGCATCTTGCCCATGGATACCAAACGCATCATTGAGCATTGTTCCCATTCGATTTTCCGAATGAAATGTCTCTTGCACAAAGTCTTCATTTCTAGAAGACTCTGGAACTCTTCTCTCACCATGAAGAGTCCATATGACATAATTTTTAGGGAAAGGTCCGCGTAGTAAATGATCCTTAACTACACTCCTAGTTTGCGGTGTCAAAAATCTGCACTTAGGGCATGGACATTTAATTGTGTTTCCAATAACCACATTCTTAAATGCAAAATCTAAGAATTTATTTAAACCAAATTCGTATTCAGGTGTAGTATGTAGCTTAGAAATCCAAGACTTATCAATATTCATGATACCTAAATAAGTTTGAAATAAAGAGTTAATTATGGAGATAGTCAAGAGAGAGTTTGTCTTTACATAAATCAAAAGTAAACCAATAATAATAACTTAGCAATGAGGGAAGCATATACTTACTTGTATATGTATATAGTATGTATAGGATATATAGGATGGGGAATGTTTTATTCTCCACCAACATGTCGTTCTTCAGTAAATTTAAACAATAATAAAAACAAACCTCATAACTAACATCTATATCTTTTTCATGAATCAAGCCAATTAATTAGTACTACTCAAATTCTTTATTTTAGGTACACTACTAATCTAAAGAATATACTTGTGATGAGTGAGTCTTTAATTTGATGATCACATATATCTACATACTTCTGGAGTTATGCACAGTAAATGTACACAAAATGCTAAAAGCAAACATACTACAAACTACAAAACACAAATTTATTCACAAACTTGTGCACAAACTTATCCATTGAATCCAATTCCAGCATATTCCATATTCGAATTCTAAATTGTATTCATGGACCAAATCATCTATAGAATTTCTCATTAGAAACCAATACCAGTGACAATAATTCACAATTACTAACACAACAACAACAATGGTTCACAGTTAACAACTTATACATAAAAAATTACTAACTAATCATTATGTAATAACAATTGGAAACAACACATAAAAAATTTAACAATAACCTATTGAGTAACTGAACCTGATTTTGAAGATTGAATGAAATCTGAATGTTGAAACTGAACAAAGCTTGAGAGATTGAAGCTTAAATAACGAGATTTAGGGATTGAAGCTTGAATACCTTGAATTTGAATGTTGAACGAAGCTTGAGTGAGAACAATGAGATTGAATCGGTAAACTGAAGCTTGAATAATGAGATTTAGGGATTGAAGCTTGAATACCTTGAATTTGAATGTTGAATGAAGCTTGAATGAGAATCGGCAAACTGAAGCTTGAATAATGAGATTTAATTTAGGGATTGAAGCTTGAATCGGCAAATCTGAATGTTGGAAGTAGATCGGCGGTGGCTTTTTGAAGTTGGATTGAGTTCACGGTGGCTTATTGAAGTTGGATCGAGTTCACGATAGCCTATTGAAGTCGGCGCGGTGGCGTTTTCATGGCTTCCGCGTTCACGTTTTGGTGCTTCACGTTTTCGTTGCTTCACTTTTTCATTGCTTCGCGTTCTGGTGCGTTTGCGTTTTTTTTTTCCTTCAATAAATTCTAAACCAAATTGAAAAGAAGAAAAGAAAGAAAAAATAAATAAAAATAGAAGTGCCAAATTGAAACAATAATGTAGGGTGTGGGAATGGAAAAATATTACATAATTTTCCGGGGGTTTATAACTCCCCAAGTTTAAAGGAATATTTGTTATTCAATGTATTTTTTATAATAAATTTTGGGGGTTTTATTAAACCCCCGCTAAAAATCTCTCATTAAATAGCATGTTTTTTGTAGTGCACATTCTTAAATTACTTTCATTTTTTATAAATATTTTTTTAGCAATTTATTACTTTAAATTTATGTGTTATATTTATCCACTACAAGAAAATATCATATTTGCTACCAAATATTTGCTATGATTGAATTTGTTGATATATCAACAAATTAAAATTAATATTAATATTCATAAACAGATTAAAATATAATTGCTAATTTATTGAAGTTTTATAACAAAGAATTCTTATGAATTTCTATTTTATTTATTGAAATTTTGCACTTAATAGAATTAAATCAAATCACTTAATTTTAGGAATATTTGATATAAATTGATTGTGTTTCTTGCTATAAATATAGCATCAAGTTTTCAACGTTTCAGACACAACGTTTTATATATAGTCTATATGTTATATTTTCACCATTTTCTTTGTTTTTGTTAGGAGATTAAGTTGTGTTTTCAGATTTATATGCTATAGATTTTTTATTGGTAAGGGATTTCATCAAATATTATATGCAACTTTATTTTGAAAATAGAACTAATTCTTTTTTTCCATAATATTTGCAGATATGATGGAGATGTTCATGGTGTGCAAAGAACACAAAAATGTCGCTATAACCAACATGATTGCCATTAAACTATATCATATTGGTCATCTTGATAGTTTATTACATTTAACTTTTTAACATGATATTGATCTAATATATTTATTGTTATTTTTGTAGGATATTGGAAAGGACTAGCTTGTGATGGATTTAGTTAGAATATTGTATAGCAAGAACAAAGTGGATATGATCGTAAGCAACATGTGAAACATGCAGTGGTTTTCATTTTCTTGTCTTATCTCTTATATTATAAGTTTATTCCGTTTTGCTATTTTTAACCCTAATTTTTTTTCTGCTCATTTTCCCTTAACGTTAATTCAAATAAAATGTTAAAAAATACCTCACTAAGAATCGAACCCACAACCTTTAACTCACCATATTAAATATTTATCATTATTAGCTTCATACTATTATTATTATTATTATTATTATTATTATTAATTTAAATAAAATATTAAAAAATACCTCACCAAGAATCGAACCCACAACGTTTAACTCACTATGTTAATATTTATTATTATTATTATTATATCTCTTATATTCTAAACTTACTCCGAAATGCTAACCCTAAACCTTTTTTTTTTCTCTCTTTTTCATGTGGTTCATTATATTAAAAAAAAAAGTAAATTTGTCTAGCATGAGAATCGAACCCACACCCCTTTAATTTTTTCTTTTGTCGATAGTGTTTTTACATGGTCAGTTGTATGTTGCAACTTCAAGATTTATTTAAAGAGAATGATTAAAAATATATATTATCGACGAAGACGGTGAAAATATGAATAAAACTTCCAATGTAGTCTATAAGAAGTATTTTGTAATATACCATAATTTCTGGTGTATGAATATTTATCCAAATTTATTGTCGAACTAATATTTAATGGTACTCGACATTTTTATATAGGTTTTAGTGTTAAAAAATTTATATCTTATTTTTTCATATTAAGGCTAATTAGACCCAGTGTAAAAAAATAAGTATCTCACTGACAATTTTGTAATTTTTTTTATTTTTAGGATTGTGATGTTGATTTTGGAAATATTTTTATTTAGTATATTCACGATTGTATTTCCTTCTTTTTTAGCCATTTTATGTTAATAAGTTACTCTAAATTTATTTTTTTCATTTTTATCATTTGAGTTTTTCATTTTCTCTTAGAATTTTTTTCATGGTATTATCTTTTGAAATCATTAAATTTTTTTTTCATATTCTTCGTTTGAATTATAGTAAAATCAAAATTTGAAACCAATTAGAAATAAACGAAAACTCGAGAAATAATTTTGAATGATTTATGAATATATATAGTATGTAAATCAGATAATTGAATAATTTTGAATGCATAATTTTTTTCCTTTTCTAAGTAATTTTTTTTTAAGTTGTATTTTTAATTTGAAATTTCAGTTTCAAGTTATAGTTCATATTAATTAAATATAGCATTGAACTAATTTATATTTGATCTCAACTATTTTTGTAGACATAATTTGATACTATAATACATTATTTGAGATTTCCATTTATGAATTTTTTTTTTTTTTGAATGGCAAATATATATATATAAATATAAATATAAAAAAGCGGTTATCAGAGTACAAATCAAAAGTACCAGAAGTACTCAACAAAGTAATAAAAAAGGTACAAAACAAAAGCACCAAAAAAGGACACGCAAAGGCTAGACACCACCAAAACCACCCAAAGCAGTCATCTAAGAAAGGGAGAGGAAAAACCAACTATGAGGGGCACCCCAAGAGATACCACACAACCAGAACCTGAAAACATTTATGAATTGTTGATCTATCGATTGCATACCATGAAATGAAAAAAATTATTAAAGCTTTTATCAAGTTATTTTTTTAGATAAAAATTATTATTTAAAATATGAATAGCAGGATGTAATACAGAAAAATATATAATTATATTTAGAGATATATTAAAAGGGATGAATTGTACAAAAAAATAATAAAAAGGATACCGCGTTAATATATATTTAAAATATTGAATATTTTTTGGTAATAAAATATGTTGATTTTAATGATGAGAGAATGATTTGAATTTTACAATTAATAATTTTATTTATTGGTTTTCACCACCAGTTTAATCTGGTTCGGGGGTCAGTTCTAGCATCAAGTAGTTTCAGCCCCCTCCCGATCGCAGTTGCAGGGGATCAAATCGTGGTCCTCCCTACCAAGTTCAGCGTCAATCACCACTGAACCAACTAACGATTGATAATTAATAATTTTATTTAAATTAGTAGGTACATTCATTAGTGCATTAATTTTTGTTATTATTAAATTCTATAATAATAATTAAAAGGGAAGTTTTGTTTTTTTGAACAAGAAAAAAGGGAATATATTGAAATCAAGTCTTTTTAGCACAAGGGGTGCCTGAAAGAACCACAAAAGTTTATCGATAGTAAGAATACACCAAAGCAACAAGTTTAATCAATGCCCAAACAAATAAAAGTGTTCGACCACCACATGTGAGTGTTAAAACTAAGATTAACATTGTAGACTTTCAACCACCAAAGGGAATAAAATTTAACTTTATCTAGCATTTGATGAATGATAGTTTCCTTAGCCTTGAAAACTCTATTGTTCCGCTCATGTCACATAACCAAAATGCAACACAACCAAAACAAGTTATTTCTACCTTTTTTTTTATTTTGCTATTTTTTATTGTAATTTATACTGGGATATATATATATATATATATATATTTTGTTAAGTAGCATAATAGGTAGAAATTTCACCTTAAAGGCGGATAAGTGGAGTGTTCTGGGATCGAACTCTGACTCCTGCATTTATAACAATATGTCCCTACCAACCGAGTTAAACTCACGGGGACTATTTCTATTCATATATTAACATGTTTACTTATAACTTTTATGGGGTTCTATATTCTTATACATATTAATACGAAGACCTTTTTTGTGTAATTTTTACGGAATTTATATTATTACTCATAAAAATATGAAGACTATTTTAAAAAAAAAAGTCATACCGGAACATATATTTTCACTTATATATTAATACACGAATATATCATTTAGTAACTTATATTATAATTTATATTTCTACTCATATATTAATACACAAACATGTTTCTTTTGTAATTTCAACTCGAGTTTTACCAATGAAATCAATCATCATACTATCTAATGAGATAACTATTTTCTCTCATAGTTTTATGGGCAAAACTTAAAGTTGTTTAAAAGGCCAATTTTATTGACATATAAAATTTATACTTATTCCAAGTTTACTGATTATTAGGAAAAACTTATCTATTGCACCATTGACACCATTTTTCATTAAAACTACCCTCAATTTTATCCCAATTTTCACTTAATATATAATATAAGTTTTCCCAATTTAATAACAACCGGCAAATGCGATCGAACACCTGAGTGAGAGTGAAGTCCGAAAAGAGAGAAACTGTGACTGAGAGAGATTATGAGAGAAGGAACTGTGATTGATAGAGTGGAATACAACTGAAAAATTATAGGAAATTACAATTTGGTTTAATGCAACTAAGAGAGACATGCGAAATATAATTTGATTATTTGATATTATTGTTGTGAGTATTCAATTGAAACTCAACGCAAATATTAGTAATATAAGTAAAAACAAAATATGTTAAGTTAATTTATGCAGACTTATACGTTAAAGAACTTAAACTAATACTAATATTATGTGTGCGATTTATTTTTTATAAATTGACCTTAAACTAAATTTTTATTTAGTTAAATTTTCAGCTATTTTTTTCCGTGCTTAATAAAACATATTAAACTATATTATTTATAAGTCAATAATTCTACAAAGGCATTTTTACCCGTGCTTGGCACGGGTCTGGATACTAGTTATCTCTAAAATACAAAGATCAGCTAATAGTTTGTTAATTCATAAAAATAATTATTCAAATAGTTTGTTAATGTACCGGTACATTAAAATTATTCAAATGTGCCGTAAAAACTCCCTTGATTCGTAGTAAGTTTGTAATTCCAGAGCAATGCATGTCATGCACATCTCTTTTTTCTTTCGTTTTTTGTTTTTACTCGAACAACATCCGTATAACTAACATCTGTACTATAATATTGAAATTTCATGGCTTGGAAAATCAAACTATGTATTCCGAAAACTCACATTGACAGATAAAAAAGGTAGTTTATAAACACATGTTATGCATATGCTATATGCTGGATTTTAAATATTTTGATAGCTATTTACTTCCTCCGTCCCATAATATAAATAAATAAATAAATTCACACTTATTAAGAAAAGTAAAATGTGATAGTTTTAAATATGACTTTTTGTGTTTTTTTTTTAAATAAGTTTCATTAAACAGGTCCTTTAAGTTTTTTTATATCATCTAAGTCCTTCTGTTATATTCCATTACAAAAAAAGATAATGTGACCGTTAACTTGATGATGTAGAACGACCTAAATGATACATAAATATAAGAATAACAACTCCTAGATTCAATTTTCTTTAAACACGTCATCTTTTTTTTGTAACAAATGACCTAGATAATACATTTTAAAAACTTAATGGAACTATTTGAAACAAAAAAAATAAACATAAACTACGACTAATTAAATTCAGTTATTAGCATATTTAAGATAGAATATAAGAAAAATAAGCATAAACTACAACTAAGTATGGAATTGGAAACTAATTTCTGCAACATTCAATTCAAAATAATATATCAGACTACTATTATTGCTAAGCTGCTAATTACTAGTGATGAAAAACTTAGAGATAATTGTACAACACGCAATGTCTGCCAATGTCTAGACTTAGAAAAAAAAATTCTAGCAAAAAAAATAATTAGAGTTAGAAAAAACAAATCAATCTCGAGTTAGTAGAGTCAGTATAGTATATTTCTCTTTTAAGAAAGAACTCAAGTTTTATTCTTGGTATGGCCTAGTTGAATGCAGCAAAACCTAACATCCTACTGCAGACATGGAAATTAATGTCATAAGAGGCCCAAATGAATAAGCTATTGAGAATCCAAGAACTTAATTACAATGGATCAACATAAAAAAGTTAGTCGAAGAGAGGACATTATAGCCCAAGTAAAATAATTCAATTGACAATTGAGATTTCCAGAAAGTAAGTAGTTTCTTGAAAGAATTTACACAACTTTAAACTAAAAATCGCGACCTTTGAAAATTCAAAAATAAAATTCTAGCTATGAAACAGCTGAAAAAATGTTGGCCCTTAGAACAATAGTAGTGAGTTTAAAGCACAAAATTTCTATGCTAAAGCATCAAGAGGGTTTTTTTATCAGCTCTTTCCATATCGCTTCTGATAATTGCTCCGCATTATACTCAACTCCAAAGCATCTCACAACCTCCATGTTAGGATTCAACAAATACCTGATTGTATTAACACCACTTATATCTATGTGAATTACAACCATACAGAACATCATAAGTAAATGCACGAGGGCAGAGCAATGACTTACATGTTGTGGGAACTGTCGACAAGATAATCACCACCATCCTCTTCTACCTTTTTAAAATACACACGATATTCTTGTGCCTTCTGCCTAATAGCTGCAACTGGTCCAGTTAATCCTACGATTCTTGAGTTAAACTCTGCAGTACATGTACATTAAAACAGAGGAGAGACGAGATATGTTAAAAGGACAAACTCCATTGAGGGAGTAAAACATAACAAAGCCAAAAGTTTAAGACTTGAAGTAATTATAATAAATCTCAATATTTGTGTCAATGAGACAATCTAACCTTCAAGGTATGCACGGAGTTGTGAAGGAGTATCACGTTGAGGATCAATCGTAACAAATACTGGCAGAACTTTAAGATTCTGTTTTGATTCTTGATCCAAATAAAATACATAATGTTAAGGTTTATCAGAAAACAAACATATAATACAGTAAACTGAGACATTAGTGCCAAACCTAAGATATCAATTGCCCTGGCCATAAGTTGAACTTGTTCTGGCCCAATATCAGGGGATGAGGTATAGCCAAAGTAGAGGAGAACCCAATTGCCAAGAAAATTTCGTTCTGTAACTGTTTCCTTCTCTTTATTAATCAGTGTAAAGGGACCGCCAATTATGGGTCCACTGACCATATTTCTATTGCGGCTATCCCCTTGATGACCTAATCCATCAAACAGATCAATTAAGAACAATGACAGAATTCAGTAAATTATGTGCAAGTCCAACCCAAATCATAAAACAATAGAACTCAGATCTTCCCTAGCTCCAGTTTTGAGTTCCAAACTGCCAACAAATGCTTACTTTGTAAATCAGTAGACTAGATCCACAAAAAGAAGTACAATTTTAGGGACACAAAAATGGATCCACAAGAGGAAGTAGCAACTAATGATGACAGCAACATTTCATGTGTGTATGTTCAGTTATACAACTCAACAAAAACAGCAATTAAATATTTGCCTTCATCATTGGAGTATTTGGTTGGTTTGCAAACCTTGTTTCTGAATCTTCGTTGTAATCTGGCGTCGCTTCCAAACAGCATTGCTAAACTAAACCTTCTATCCCTGCTTGATTGTTCAGGCTATTGCAGATTAACAAAAATCCCAAATAACATCGGTAGTTTGTCATCATTGACGAAACTTTCATTGCAAGAAAGCAGTATTATGAACCTTCCTGAGAGTATCTCTCAAGTTTGATATCACTTGATTTAAGTGATTGCAAATGGCCTGAATGTATCCCAGAGCTTCCACCGCATCTAAACCAATTTTTGGCATTTGACTGTTTATTCATCCATTAATAGAGTGGTGTCAAATTCAAGGTTAAAACTCCTGTCTGATTCCAAAGAAGGTACCTTCAAATTTCATTTCACCAATAAATGAAACTTCTTGGCAAAATATTGGGTTTAAAGCATGGATTAAGATCATTAATGATGCATATAGGTCAGTGTTCTTCAGCTTTCCTGGAAGTGCAGTTCCTAATTGGTTACCTTACTGTTGCCAGGGACATTCAGTAACCATGGAAAAAATTTCTCCATTTTATTTTTGGCGAAAACAGGCTCGTTGGATTGACTCTGTGTAGATTTAAATACAGACTAACATTTGAATCCAATATCTTCCCTCCCATAAGCTAAGCAGCTCTTTCAAATGGAAGCGTCAACACAGTATTTCGTCCAAGATCACGCGTTCCTATAGAAATATCAATTGGATTTCGCAAGATTTGGCAACGAGCTCTTTCATGCTCACAACTTCACTTTAGAGATCCAAGAAGACAATTCTCATCTCTCAAGTTTTAGATCAACCGAAACAGTGAAAGAATGTGGAATGTGTCCTCTGTATACCATATAAAGTGAAAATATAACGGTGGTCTGAGATTTTTATAAAAGGGAATTGAAGGACCGAGTGGGAGCAAACCTGCATCATAATTATGTTTTGTATGAAAACAAACAACAGAAGATGGATGCATGGCTATTAGTTACAAGGTAATTCTTTTAGCTATCTTTAAATGTTGAAATTTTGTTATATAATTATCAGTTTTGGCATTTTGGAATCCCAAGTATTCTAAACACTATTTATGGCATTCCATGAATTCCTTGACAAATGATTTGTGAGATGTGTGTTTTGCAGTTTCCCGTATCAGCAAACATCATTTTCTGCACTTCAAGGAGAACACAAGTCACAAATTGTCAGAGGTTGCTCATTTCATTTGAATCCGTGATTTATGGATGTTGCAGGCATGCAATAGCTAGTTGTGGCTTCAGGCTTAAGACTTTAATTGGTTGAGTTATAGAACAGATACAAAGTTCAAAACTTCTTTTAATCCTTAATCTTCATCCTTGTTAGGTTAAGGCGTTAATTATTAGCATGGTTCTTCTTTACTTGTTGTGAATCTCAGTTCCATTTCGCTTTCTTGAATATATGGTACATGTCGATAAGCTATTCTCACTCATTTGGGAGGTCTTGGTAATCCTACAATAAGTTTTATAGATGAGTAAATACCAAAAATTGATTTTGAAATTTGTCACTTGTATAAATATACTCTATTGCTTAAACAATAATCCACAATTATGACTTCTCAAAATGTTGATCAGTTAAGTATTTAAGTCCTTTCGTTCGTCCGCCACCGTGACTTAACAAAAATACAAACATTGATGTGAAATCTAGTATGAATTATAGAACTAATTTGATACTAGATGAATTAAGTTGAAGTATCCCTAGCTATATGTTTAGTTTTTTTTTTCTTCTTATAATGAATAAAGAAGAAAGTAATACTTTTCTGTTTTGATACAATATTATTTATCAATTTTTTTGTCATTCAGATGTATATATTCAATTGCCTAACTTTTGGAACACTAAATTACCCTATGAAGAAAGTAATAGTTTTCTGTTTTCATAAAACCGATGGCTAGAGTTAGTTGAGTGATACATAATTCTCTCGGTATCGCCTAATTGAGAGGCAAGAAAACCTTATATACTACTGTTGACTTGAAAACTAATCTCATAGGAGATTTAAATGACCTAAGTCTTAAGATTCTATTTTGATTCTTGATCCAAATAAAATACCTAATGTTAAGGTTGATCAGAAAAAAACTGATATCAATTGCCTTAGCCATAAGTTGAACTTTGTTTTGGCCTAATATCAGGGGATGAGGTATAGCCATAAGTTACCAACAAAGTTACGTCCGGTAACAAACCGAGCAGTTAAGGTAACGGACATAAAAACTCCTTACTTATCACCACATTTGTTGTTATTGCAATCGATCAGAAGTCAGCCAAAATTTCTCTTCTATCCGCAACTGGACTCCCAAATGAATTCTGTCCAGCAACAAACTGATATAACAACACTTATCCAAAAATCAGTTCACGTTAAATTTTATTGTATTTTTGTCTCAAAAACCGATGCAAACCACACCTCCAACATTTACATACAACAAAAAGATAATGATACTGGCTATGTTTGGGAAGGAAAAAAACTAGCTTTTAGCTTATAAACTAAAAGCTCTGTTTAGTAACGGTCATTTTACTATGAGCTTATAGCTTATTTTACTAGTTTATAGCTTATTTTCTAAATGTAATCCCATAAACCATGAAATATACCAAGAATGGATACTTACCTTGAAGCAATCAATACACACCCACCAAATGACGTAGCTAATTTGATGCAATCCCATGACGGTTTCGAAGAGAATCAATAGTCTTCTCATACTTCTGCGAAAGCTCAGCTATAGAAGTTTTGCGTGCTGAAATATTTGAATGAAAATTAGTACCAACCACCAAATGAATGCAGTATTTGTGTGCATGTAGACTGAAATTCACAATTATGAGATATGACATCTCATTACACATATATTGAACATTGAACAGGTAATGAACTACATCTACCAGAAAAGTAAAACTAATTCTTCAGCAACCTTAGAATGCTGCTTTACCAAGTCTTCTTTGGCACTAATATTTAGCAAAGCTGCGGCTAATTCGTTCGTAAGAGTCTTCACGTCAATAAAGTCTTTATATTTTTTGGGTGTACCAACTTCTTCATTTGGTGCAGCCTTAGATGTGACCTCTGGTGATAGAGTAGCTTGACTTGGATATGACTTCACAATTACAACATGGGGGGAAAACAATCAGATTCATCACATTATAATGTGATTTTCACTTGAGAAAATGGTCCTTATAATCTAGTACACCAACTATAAGAGCTAGCTATCTCCACATGACTGAATTGCAGAATAGAAGTTACAAACAATCTAACATATATGAAATAAAAAATAGGGGAAAACAAAGTCAATTAAATTACTTGAAATACCACCTGATCATCAAAAACTAGCAGCAACTCCTCCAGTCCATCAGAGATGAGCCTAGCATAGATTCAAGCAGTGTGACAAGTTTCATTATATTTCATGCCAAGTTTAAAGGGAAATATCTTTTTGTTCCTTGGTTAGACTTTTGCAGACACATAGCCTCTAAGAAAAAGTTAAAATTGTGCAAGTATATGCAAAACTGATAATATGATACAAGGGTCATGCAATGAAAACTGATAATGATTCATGACAGACAAGTAGCATATTCCAATTGATCTAATTTTGGAACAACAAATTAAAACAATTTCAATACAATATGTATTTTGTCATACTATAAAATGCACTTGAATTCAATATCAGGTCATACTATAAAATGTCTCTAGGATAAAGCTGAAAGTAAACCACAGTTTTGTCATACTTTTTTCCTTTCAAGTCCCAAACTTATGCAGACCATTGCTATTCTTATATTAATATAGTGATATATATATATATCATGACTTCTAGTTCTTAACATAAAAGATCAAAGTCCCAAACTCTATTATCAAGCAAGATAACCATGATCCCAAACACAAATCATGGTGCAACCAACAAAGAAATACACTATAGGAAGAAAATAGCTGCACAACCAACAAAGGAATACACTAGTACCAGAACTCTTTTCTGATCTTTCAAGAATTGTCTTCCAACTTTCAAAATCTACCAACTGCATATTTAGGTTCATGATAATGAGAATCTTAAGCTAGATTTTCAGTTTCCAACAGAACAAACACATACCATATAGACACAGGTGTTTGTTTATCTATTTCCAAATCATAATTTAAGAGGTTTATGCATTGAATCAACTATCGGGTGCACCACATATATTTGTATTCTTACCGGAATTCTCCAACGTACTTTGAGCAGTACATCACTTCCAGTAATGTAATCAGAATTCTGCATCGGAAGAAGCAATCAAATTAAAAACATCAAATTATAAAGAGTTGAAAAATTATTCTAAAGTAACTTAGATTTCAGATGTACAATCACTAACCACAAGCTTTTTAGCAGCTTCACAGATCTTATCGACCATAGCCTCAAATAGACCTTTGATTCCAGTCAAGTTCTACGGAATAAATAACAACAACATTATGCAAGGGATTGAAGTTCAAAGTAATTCAAAATCCTTAGATCTTCAAATCAGAGAAGTGTATAAAGTTAAACAAACCTTTGTGTGCATCATCAAATTAAAATAGCGGCTTATTTTCAAAGTCCACGACCGTTCAATGGAAATGGTCGTCAACCTTTAAATTAAAAATAGCGGCGATAATTCCACAACTTTTTTGTAGTGAAACAATAAGATTTTTTTTTTCAAATATCCCTAAAAAAATCAAATATTTCCACAATACCCCATTTTAAAAAAAATTTCACAATACCCCTCCTTTTTTGCAGAGATTCCTCTGCACAGTGGGGACCTCAATGGCGACATTGGGTGTGTAGCCACCTCTATGTCAATGGCGACACCCCCAGTGTAGCTATTGACTTTGCAGCTTTTTTTTTTTTTACTTTTTCTGCACGTGAAGAGTGATAGCAGAAGGTTGCAGGTATGCTACAGGGAAAGGCAATGGCGACACTGTCAGTGTAGTCATTGCAGTGCAGGTGGCGACACTGACAGTGTAGCCATTGACCATGGTTTTTTTTTTGTCCTTTACGTGTTATGCATGGGGGAACACATATTTTAGGGTTTTTTTTTAAATGTTTAATAATTTTTCACTCATCTCATTCTATAAATACCACACTTCATACTTTCATTTTCCACTCACTAACTCTATCTTCTTCATTTTATTTTTACACTCTCTTCACTGTTTTTATTTTATATAAGTAATGACATCTTCTTCAAATAACCACTTAGCACCAACCCGCTTATTTTCGGTACAATTTGATGACCGCGAAGAACGTTTCTTATTAGAAATTGGCAAATTAAATTCTCTTGTTGCTTTAAAGAACAAGATTCAAGACAAATACTTCTTCAAAAAAGGTGAACATATAAAAATCGAGCATTTGGCATATTTAGATTGGTGCACGGACATCACGGATGACGCCGACGAACATACCATAATAAAATTTTGGTACAAATTATTGGGTGATGCTGAAGTGCACTTCATGTTTGCATGTGTTACAGATGAAAAACAGCCACATCGTTTGTTCGCGGTCTTAAAAAAAAGTAGTTAAGTTGTTGTTGTGTGTCATTTATTTTTATATATTATGTAAGTTTTTCATGGTTTGTGGTTGTGTTATTTTGTTTCATTAAATTCGTTGTAAGTCTTGAATATTTACGTATTTTATTTTTTGATTTCGTACGAATGTGGACAATTGTATATTATGATTTGGAATTTAAAATATATTATTATTATATGGATAACATAACAGAAACGCGTACGAAAAAAATTACATTAAAAAAAATACAATTACGAAGAGGTTCCCGCAGCATTAGGACATTCATTAGCATTATGACCCGGCACCCGACATAAGCCACACTTTCTCACTCCTTGGTGGAAATCGTCCATTTCGGTTCTCATGCGATTCTTTTGTGGACGTCCTTTCTTGACTCTTTTTCTATCGGTACGGGCGCAAAGTCTGTCTCCTTCATAGTCAGGCCAAAAGCTTTTGCCTTGAATTACTTGGAATTTGCCAGCATACACAGCACATACAGTGGCAACTTTGTACACGTCATCGATGAATTGATGATAGTCAATGCGAGCATAAGAACATGCAGCAATAACATGCGTACAAGGCATATATAAAGACTGAAACTTCCCACAGTCGCAACACTTTGCTCTCAAGTTTACTTTAAAATTATTCATCGGGTGTCCTTCACGAGGATCCTCAGTTTCTTGTACTGAGAAAGTTAGATCTTGCCTATTAAACCAAGTGATGACGTGTGTGTTAGCCTTATTGAATGCCTCTTGAATCCTTTCCTGGCATACTTCTGTATACTCCTGACGAGAAGTGTACACAGCTGCTGCATCTCTTGATCGCCTGAAAAAAAGTTCTACACACTTGTAGAAGGTTGATGTGACCAAAGATGTGATAGGTTGGCTTCGGATTTCCTTGTAAACTGAGTTCATTGACTCGGCAAGATTGCTCGTCATGTGGCTCCACCAGCGATCTCCATCAAACGCTTGCGTCCATTTTGCTTTATCGATTTTACTAACCCAATTTAAACCCGGTATGCTTTCCTCCGCAAGTTTTTTTTGCCAATACTGGAACGAAGACACACTTGGTGCATACCCTTGCAAAGGATAAAAATATATTTAGCTTAATATGTTAGCGGAAAAATTGTAACAAAATTGCAGTAAAATTTGTATATTTACCCATATTAAAAACAAACTTCCGTATTTTTTTGTCTTTGGGTTTGACTTCCCTCACGAAGTTCTGGACGATGTGTCGGATGCAGTACACATGCGACGACGAGAGAGGATTATTCCATCCATTAGCAGGATTATCATAAGCACTTTTAATAGACGGGTGCCGATCTGAAATAATGCAGATGTCTTCTTGTGGAGTTACGTGCTCTCTTAAATTTTTAAGAAAGAAGTTTCATGCTTCCTTTGTCTCTCCTTCCACAATTACAAACGCGACCGGGAAAATATGGTTGTTTCCATCTTGGGCAATGGCCAACAAAAGCGTCCCCTTATACTTTCCATTCAACCAAGTTCCATCAACTTGCACAAGTGATTTGCAATGCGCAAAACCTTCGATGCATGGTTTAAAAGCCCAAAACACACGATAAAAGAACACTTGGCCTTGAATGCATGTTGGACTTGTCTCCAATCTGACAATGGTTCCTGGATTTCATTGTTCCATTACCATCAACCATTGTGGAAGATCGTGAAACGAGTCCACCCAGTTTCCACAAATTTTTTCTATTGCTTTGTTTTTAGCATTCCAAGCCTTCCTATAGCTAATTGTGTGGTTGAATTTATCTCTGATGTAAGCAATTATAACCTTCACCGAGGTGGAGAGATTATCTTTCAAAATTGGCACAATGATTTGAGATATCAAAGCAGCATCAAGTCTGGGATGATCTTGAGACAAACCAGAAGATGTGCAAGTGTGGCTATTTTTGATATTAACAATACTCCAAAGTTGAGTCATCTCGCTTTTTGACGCTCTCATTGAAAATTGACACTGTGGTTGTTCACATTTAATGACGTACCTTGTCTTATCAGATTTTTCAATTTTATATTGTACTGATTTGTTGATGTGGTAATTTTTTACTGCTTGGAGACAATCTGATTTGTTCACATTTAATTTTTTTTATTAATTAAATTATCAAAATATGTTTTCAACTTAATTTGCCAATTTCTAATAAGAAACGTTCTTCGCGGTCATCAAATTGTACCGAAAATGAAAGTATGAAGTGTGGTATTTATAGAATGAGATGAGTGAAAAATTATTAAACATTTAAAAAAAAACCCTAAAATATGTGTTCCCCCATGCAGAACACGTAAAAGACAAAAAAAAAAAAAAAACCATGGTCAATGGCTACACTGTCAGTGTCGCCACCTGCACTGCATTGGCTACACTGGCAGTCGCCATTGCCTTTCCCTGTAGCATACCTGCAACCTTCTGCCATCATTGTTCACGTGCAGAAAAAGTAAAAAAAAAAGCTGCAAAGTCAATGGCTACACTGGGGGTGTCGCTATTGACATAGAGGTGGCTACACACCCAGTGTCGCCATTGAGGTCCCCACTGTGCATAGGAGGGGTATTGTGGAAATTTTTTTAAAATGAGGGGTATTGTGGAAATATTTGATTTTTTTAGGAATATTTGGAAAAAAAAATCGAAACAATGACTATGGTGCATTCTAAACAAGTTCATCACCCTCCACTATCAATTCACAATTCCATAATATCATAAGTTATTTATTTACCTTGACAATTGAAACTAGTTCAACCTGATACAATTCATACGAATTAACTCTTACATAGTAAAGACTAGTGTCCTGATTCAGTAACATATTCACTAATAACAAAAAGCCTAATGTTTTAGGCGAATTTGGAAATTATGAAAACATTAAGTCTCACGTCACAATCAACAATTTGATATGTCTACACTACTACATATATAGGAATTTGCAACAAAGCCAAAAAAGTGTTACTATTTCCTACTTCAATTGGTCTCTCCAGACCATGCCCAAAATGTTACTATTGTCCAACAACAATACTCTTTTTATTTATCTTTATCACTTATTCTATTTTTACTTTTTTATTATTTCATCTTTTCCAAAACTGTAGAGAAAAGAAACCCAACCATTCATCAAATCGTGAATCGTATTCACTATATTCACGCACCACACTTTGGTTGAATCACTCACGAAATCCATTCACCAAACCATTCATCAATTTCATCTTCATCTCTCGTAAGTTCAATTCACCGAATCGTTTGATTTCATCTTCATCTCTCATGAATTGTACATCTTCGTCTTCAATTCTTCGAATCATTCACCCGAATCTTCATCTTCAATTCACTGAGGTATTCATCTTCAATTCACCGAATCTGCATCTGTAACTTAGGTTTTGGCTTCTGATTTGATTTCATCACCATGCAATTTTTCAGTACAATTTGAGAAATCGGTTGTTGAGGTATGTACTTCCTTTGAGTTATTTATTTTGCTTCATTTCAAACCAATTTTTCTGGTTCAGAACACACATTTTTCTATTTCAACTGATTTTATGTATCATCAAGTGATTTTAGTAGTACAGATTTGAATTTCTGATTCAGTGTTGCGTAAGCTTAGATCTGATATTTCTGATTGTGATTGTAATTTAAGTTGATTTTAACTTTTTCTTGGGTTTTCCTCATGCAATAATTTACTTATTGTTTTTGTGTGTATTTCATACTGATCAGGAAGGTGTTGAGAATATGAAATTATAGTAGTGTTTGTCATTAGCGTCTTTACAGTTAACTATCTCTGTTTGGCCAAACTAGTTGCAATTAATTAGTGGTGTAATAGGAGCTACACTAGTTTTATTTTGTAGTCAACTTATGAAACTAAAATTGTGCAGTGTGGCTAGTTGAATTAGTTGACAATGCGTACAATTTCATGATCATAGCCACCTTCTTATGCCAGTTACAGAGACCTCAACAAGTTAGTACCCTCAATATTCTAAATCAGTGTGTAATTGTTTGTTCTTCTGTACAATGTTAGGAGCCTCACTGTCCAATGACCAGAAATATAAAGAACAAGCTTTTGATGAAAAGATTGAGAAAATTTTCAATTTGGCTGAGAAGGTACTGAGTTCGTTGTCCTTTAACTTATTTATTCTTTTATTCAGTTTTTCTAATTCAATGATGTATTATGCTTGTTTAGTCTTTTAATGTATTATGAATCTCTCAAATTTCATATGATTGATTGATTTAATGCTTGGCAGAAGTAAATTATTTATCATATTAGTGGATTTTCAGGTGGACTCAGAATCCATTTCTGTTTGCCTCATTACTCAACTTTCTCATCCGGATAGTGTGTCTCTGATATTCTTTGATTAATTTCTGTTGATTAGCCTGTGCTGTTTTTTTCTTCTTCTTTTCTATCCTTTAGATTTTCTATGAAAAGACATATTTTTTGGCATGCATCCTATGTAGAGTTGAAATCCACTTGTGAAATATGTGTGGGATTTGGGTGATTAGATTAGATCCCTCTTTGTTGTTTCAGTAAGTTATCTATAACTCAGTTCCTTACATAAATCTCTTTGTTATTTTCACATATTCTGATTGTAGTGTCTATGGTTATGAGATAGGAGTAGTTAGGAATTAGAGGTCCTTACACTCATAATTTATGATAGTGCAAGTTACATAATTTGTTTTACTGTGTTGGATTTTTTTTAATTTTTGCCTAGCATTTGGCATCCTTGTTTTGTTGATGTTGTTTATCATTTGCCATAATTTAGATTTTAGTTTTCCTATTCATAATCATAGCCACCTTCTTATGATATAACATTGGAACCAACCATTGAAGTATTTTCTTTGATTTGGGGAGTACTTGAATTGCTTTTCAAACTATGTTTCTTTTTGTAGAACTGAAATTGAAATTTTGTACAGGAAACACTCTTTATGATACGGTTGGTTGTGGTTGTTGCAGCTTTCTCCGGTAGATACGATATCTTGGCTTGGCAAGCATTTAAGGTTAGACCAGCTGGGATGCCTTAATTTTATCAAGGTGGTTTCCATGCTACCATGAATAAGAGGGAAGCAGCGCTCTCATACATGGTGTCAGGTATTGACATTTTTTGTTTTGTAAGATTCTAATGTTTTGACTACATGAACTTGTTGTGATTGTGATGGTAACTTGCAAGAAAATAATTGTTAAAATATTGAATTTTGCGTAGAATCTAACTTGTAATACTTTTTATGCAGAATTTGTAACACTCTTTATGCAGAATCTAGCTTGTAACACATCTTGCAATGCAGAATCTAGCTTGTAACACATCATGCAACCCCTCATTGTTTTCATAATTCAAAGTTAACTATGAATTAGCTAGGAAAATATTTCATAGCCAACTAATCGCTCATTTTATGCATAACTTTTAGCTACACTTATTTGCTATGAATTAGCTGCGAAGTAGCTACTAAATAGGTAACATTTTTTGAATGTTACTAATGATATTCTAAGATGTTACTAAAACCCTTTAGTAACATAGACTTTATGTAACCTTTTTTAAAATGTTACTAAATCTAAATAGTACGTTTTCCTGGATCTAGTAACATAAGTTTCAAATACCAAAAGGAATGGTTAGTACTGATTTGCTATCTAGATCAATTTCTCTATTGAAAAACAAATGATTGAATTGTTTCCTTGAGGTTAACTCAGTTGATAGGAAAATCGTATTATCGTTTTATATACATCATAGTTGTGGTTTTAACTCTCGATATTTTATCTTATAAAGTGAAATTATAGCAGTTAGATAATTTGAAAAGAAAAATAAATATCGACTTTTTTGCCATCACCACATTTCTGTGTTCAAGGAATAAGGATAAACTGATAAAGTAATGTTTTTTTTTTAAAAATGTAAATAATGGGTTGCTCTCGTTGTGTAGTTGTTTACTATAAGTAACAGCACGGAAAATGTATTCTCCGCAATTACTGGGGTCGTTGTAATCAATTATATTGATGTTATTTTTTGTTGATTAATTTAGTGGCAAGAAAATTCATCTTAAAGGCGAATAAATAGAGTGTTTCAGGTTCGAACTCAAATTCTTGCACATATAGTGTGATATTCCTACAAACTGAGTTTAAGCTCACTGGGACAATTATAGTCATCTTTTAATTAAGGAGTTTGCTAATTTAGATTCACTTAAAAATATAAAGGTCTAAATTAACAAGGTGCACCTTTTTACTTTGGACAAATCCTTGACATTTAGTTATTTTACACTAGAAAATTGTGGATTGATTAGATAAATATTATTAAATGTTGTGCACCTATTTGCTACATTACACCCACTTTTATAAAACAATTTTATGTTTTTTTATTAGGAAAATGTTGTTTGAGAATTTTAAGGAAGGATAAAACATGTTTTGCTATTTTTTTTATAAAACTCCAAAATTACCCTTCGGTTTCGGTTTGAACTTATTTAAAATGGTGGAAGAAGAAATATTTTTTTTTAGGTGAGTTTAAATTAGCAAAGTTCTTTAATTAAACTTCTTTAATTAATATGGTAGTTGTAACAAAAAAAAAAAATATGGTAGTGATTGGTTTGTAGTGATTTTGTTTGTCATGTATAGTGGCTAGTAATCCAAAGACAGATAAGTGGAGTGTCCAGAGCTCAAATCCCGACTCCTACATCTAAAACGTTATGTCTTTGTCAACTGAGTTAAACTTACGAAGACTGATTTGTAGTGATTTTTTTGTCTTAGATGAAGTGGTAATCCACTGAAATAAACTCACATATAAGTGTGAGATCCGGGGTTCGAATTCGGGCCACGATGTCTAGCCTAACAATTTCGACATTTTTGACAGTTGAGTTAGGATTTATGGAACTGATTTGTAGTAATTTTATTAAGGTGTAATATGAACCGAATGATCTCAATAACAATTACTCAAATTTATTGTACAAAACTATGTCATATTTTTACAGCCGAGAATTGTAATCCCAATAACACACATCAGAATAATTCGTAACAACAACGGAAGGAACTAAATTTCTTTCTTATTTCTTGTTGGTTTTGTGCTTTTTCCCTTTAGCATGAACATGCGATACACTTTGTCACTAAACTTCCATGTATTTTCTATCCTGTTCCCCACTATTTTCTATCTTGTTCTCCACTTGCTTTATTGCATAAATTAAGTCATACAATTATGATGATGTGTTCCTCAGCTTTAGAAAAGAGGACACTCGTGACAACTTCATGAGTCATCTTTTCACACTTTAGACACTATTAATATATTTTCATAGTTTAAGAATTACCAATGGTTAATTTTGAATATGTATAAAAAAATGGTTAATTTTGAATATATTTTGTCAAACAAAAAGAAAACTTTGGATAGATGAATAATTTAGCAACATTTTAGTTGATTTTAATGGTTTAAGAAATAAATAGTTGTATAAGAGATAATTTAAATTTTGTTTAGTTGATTTTAATAAAGGATTAATTTTTTTTACGCAATAATGGCTACATTTTTTTTATTAAAACGATATTCATTAAAACCAAAGGAGTACGTCAGATACAAGTACAAATTCAATGTCGTTAAAAACTGAAAGGAAAACTGAAACGATGAATTTGTGAACAAACTCAAAACATCTAAGTTAATAGCACAAAACAACATACTCAAGCCTACAAATAATGTAACAAAATAAAAGTAACAGAAATACTCATGTTTTTGGATCTGCATTGTTGATGATTTTGTCATTGTTTCAATCAGTGGTTGATCAAAGATGATCTGTTAATGTGAATCAAACGAACACCACAAAAAACAGGAAAGCAAACAAACACCACACCAAGATAGGAAAACAAACGAACACAGCACGAAGACGGGACACACGGCAAAAATAAATCATAAAATAAAATAAGAAAAACCTAATTTATGTAAAAAAAAACACTTATTTAGATTAAAAGTATGGGGAAAAAATGCAGATGGGTGATTCCGGTCAAACAACGATCCAAAATCACCCATTTTTAAAGCAAGAAGAAGAAAACTTGTTTAATAATTAAATAATTGAATGAGAGAATAATTTAGAAATATTTTAGTTAATTTCAATAGTTTAAAAGCTAAATTAATAACTGAGTGAAAATTAAAGGGAAATTGGGAGTTTAGTTTTTTTTTAATACATATTTTATTGTTAAAGTTTACTGAGCTCTCTTTTATTTTGCATTTTGCTATCATAATTTATCATTAACTGCATTAATTAACATCAAATTTTTGGTTATTTTTAGAGTTTTTCAGATAGATTAAGAAATAATATATATTGATATTATTAATAAGTTAAGTATTTTCACATCAACTTTATTAAAATAGAGAAAAATTTATTTAATATATATTTTCATTTGTTGTAAAAATGTAATAGTAAAATAACATTAATTGTAATTTAATTCTTAAAAGAATTAAAATTTTGGAAAAAAATAAAAGTTTAAAAACCAAAGATTTGCTATGGAGCGAGTCAAAAACAACGTTTACTCCATCCGTCCAAAAATAACGGACTCAGTTGACCACATTCACGTTTGTCAACGTACACCTTTGATTGTTAATATCGTAAATTATCTATTAATAAAAATTATAAAAATTATATATTTTGAAAATACTCATCGAGACAAATCAAACAACATCTCATATGCATATATTTGCATGTACATATAAGTAGAAAAATATGATTAAAGTAGATCATATAAATAGTACACCAAGTCAAATTTAGGTCAGTTATTTTGGGACGGAGGGAGTATATGAAATCAATTCACCCCACCAAAGGACAAAGCGCGTTATCTGAACTTTTTGTTTTCATTAAAAAATATTTGGTCTTCTTCATATTAACCGATAAGATATAGAAAAGACATGGAAGTTTCTTGACCAAGTATTTATAAATGTTCATCCATGCTTTAGTGCCATTTAGAAAAGCACACAAAACAAAACAAAGAGCTAGTAAAGAAATTCAGGTCCTTCCATTGTTGAATACCAATAACTCAGCTATAGCGCCATTGATATGTCTATTCCAAAGTATGATGTGTTCCTGAGCTTTAGAGGAGAAGATACTTGTGACAACTTCACGAGTCATCTAAATGCAGAGTTGTGTAGGCAAAACATTGAAACAGTCATATATTATAGACTTGACAGAGGCGAAGAGATTTCACCAGCACTGTACAAAGCAATAGAAGAATCAAAGATTTATGTGATCATTTTATCAGAACACTATGCTTCTTCAAGTTGGTGTTTAGATGAACTGACAGAGATACTGAAATGTAAGGACAGATATGGAAGGGAATTGATACCAGTGTTCTATAAGGTGGATCCATCAAATGTTAGGCATCAGAGACACAGTTATGCAGATGATTTAGTTAAACATCATCAACGATTTGGTCACAAAGTGGACGCGTGGAAGGCTGCTCTAACCCAAGTAGCTGGAATTTCAGGCTGGGTTTCACAAAATATCAGGTCACTAATTTATTTACACGCTCTTGCCATATTACTCAATTTCTATATACTGAATAAATTGTTAAGTTAGTTCTGAATAAAATTAAAAACCATAAATCAATCTAAAATCGTTAATCGTGTCTTATTAAATGGACACGTAAATCTTTAAAATATCCTATATAGAGAAGAGATAGTAATATACTAGTATATGTGAATCTATCCAACGATGTTGTTTGTTTCTTATTAACTCCTTTGTTTTCCTTTCAATTACTTTTTATACAGAGAAGACAAAACTAATGCTTTAGTTTTTTTTTCCATTATTTAGTAGTCCTGAAAGCACACTTGTTACAGCGATTCGGAAAGACATTGGGAAAAAATTGAATCGTTGTCTCTCAAGTGATTATGAAGGAATGACTGGAATTGACAACCATATTGAAAATATTCAATCCTTGTTGCTCCTCGAGTGTCCGACTGTTCGAATCATAGGAATATGGGGCATGGGAGGAATAGGCAAAACAACAATTGCAAATGCAATCTTTGAAAAACTCGCGAGTCATTTCAGTTCCAGAAGCATAGTTCTAAATGTTCAACAAGAAATAGAAAGAGATGGACTATCCCAGCTTCTAAATGAAATAATTACATCATCTGAATCCAATTCATATGGTCAAAGGCTGAAACGGACAAAGGCTCTTCTTGTTTTTGATGATGTCAAAGATTCTGATCAACTTAAAGATTTAATTGGAACACATAGTAACTTTGGCAAGGGGAGTAGAATCATTGTGACTAGTAGAGACAGGCAAGTGCTTGAGAATGCCAATGCTGATGAAATATATCAAGTTAGGGAAATGGATTATCATGATTCTCTACAACTCTTCTGTTTATTTGCCTTTAAACAAAACCATCCAAAAGAATCTTTTGTGAGCTTAACAGAAAAGGTTTTAGATTATGCTCAAGGGCTTCCATTAGCTCTCAAAGTTTTGGGCTCATTGCTTTATGGCAGAACAAAGAAAGTATGGGAAAGTGAGTTGCGAAAGCTCGAAAAACTTCCCGATCTTAAAATTTTCAGATTGTTGAAGTTAAGTTATGATGGACTTGACGAAGAACAAAAGGATATATTTCTTGACATAGCTTGCTTCTATAGAGGAGAATTTGAGAAACATGTTGCAGTAACATTGGATTCTTGTGGTTTCTCTGCTCGCATTGGAATGGATGTTCTCAAAGATAAGTGTCTTATATCTATTTCAGAATATGGTACTGTTTGGATGCATGATCTAATACAAGAAATGGGGCATGAAATTGTTCGGCGTCAAGATAAAGATGGAAAACGTAGTCGATTATGGAAAACTAGTGATATTTATGATGTTTTAAGTAAGAACAAGGTTTGTTGTTTAGCCCCTCAATGATCACTTGATAAATCACTCTTTCTAATGAATGTAATTTCCCACATGTTGCAAAGTGATTAACAAATATTACATTTTTCTAATGAATGGAACCATTTTTTCCTGTTTATTTATCTATATTAATTCTTAATGTTTGATTTTAGGGAAAGGGAACAGAAGCAATCCAGTGTATATTCCTAGACATGAAGGAAATGTGGGAAAGAAAGGATGTTCAACTACATGATGAAACATTCAAGAAAATGCATAAGCTTAGAATGATCAAGTTCTATAATGGTGGTGACTCAAATGTGACCTTTCGTGCGTTTCTTAAGTGTTTTCCTAATGATTTAAAATTTCTTCAATGGGATTGCTTCCCTCAAAGATCTTTGCCACGAGACTTTTTCCCAGGAAATCTTGTTATACTTGATATGCGTTACAGCAAACTTGAACAACTTTGGGAGGGGGATCAGGTATATTGACACCTCTAACAACTATATAGATAATGATTTTATTTTTATCAATTCAACCATTGATTCATGTTATATTATTTGAATAACGATGTATACAAAAATTTAGAAGATTTATAGTCATGTAATTTAAGAGTGCACATTAATTTATATTTTAAATTAAATATCATGCATCAAAATAAAGTGGTTTGATAAAGTATAAAATAATTTTAGTGTTTTATAACATAACATGTTATAAATTTGGTCTATTTACTGATAATTATTAATCAAACATTTAGATCAATAAAATTTGCATTCTACAGAAATTTAATGCTTCATCGTGTTAAGAAGGGATCCTGACTCAAAATAAAATAGTGTATATTCACACCTTTATACTCAAAGTTCATTAAATTTTTTTGTTAATCATTACTTTTTTTCCTCTAGGCCTTACCAAATTTGAAAAGTCTCAACCTCAGTTATTCTTTGAAGCTGGTTGGAGTACCAGACCTCTCCTTCTTTCCAAATATTGAAGAAATAATTCTTCGTTGTTGTGTAAGTTTGGTACAAGTTTACTCCTCTAGCTTCCTCAACAAGCTTAACTGGTTATATTTAGGTGGTTGTACCAAACTCGAGAGTTTAAAGATTCAGAGCAATATTCTATCAAGATCATCTGGATTAGTTGTTCTCCATGATTGTTACAAACTTGAAATGCTTTTAATCAGTGATGAAACTGATGTGTACATATCTTCTGATCATTGTGTATATTCTAACTTGAAAGGAAATCGTTTATTTAATCCTCAAATGAAAATAGAGCTGAATGATAAGGGGGATTACGAGATTTTGAAATACAATTCAAGTACTGTTGTTACAAGATTCAATGAGCTTTGTTGGTTGGATATTTCGAATTGCAAGTCCCTAACATGCATACCAGCTGAACTTTTCAATTTCAAGGTTCTTAGAAGACTTTCTCTCGGTGGTTGTTTAAAGTTGGAGGTGTTACCTGAAATCAAGGAGACTATGGAAAATCTAAAAGTGCTCATCTTAGACAAAACAGCAATAAAAGAACTACCTTCATCCTTGCTCCATTTGGTCGGGCTTCAAGAACTGAGCTTGCAAAGTTGCACAAAGCTTAAGACTATTCCATCTTCTATTGGAAACCTCAGTAAACTCCTCAAGTTAAACCTTGCCTATTGTGCATCACTTGAAACTTTTCCAAACAGCATTTTCAAATTGAAGTTGACAGAACTCAATTTCGAAGGTTGCTCAATGCTTAGGACCTTTCCAGAGATCTTGGAGCCTACAGAAAATTTTGCGCACATTAACTTGACAGAAACAGCAATTCAACATTTGCCTTTATCATTGGAGTATTTCGTTGGGCTTCAAACATTGAACCTGAAACTTTGCATTAATCTAGTCTCACTTCCAAACAGTATTGTTAAACTAAATCTTCTATCCCAACTGGATTGTTTTGGCTGCTGGAGATTAACAGAAATCCCAAATAACATTGGTCGCTTGTCATCCTTGACTGAACTGTCACTGCAAGGAAGTAGTATTGTGAACCTTCCCGATAGTATGGCTCATCTCTCAAGTTTGAAATCACTTAATATAAGTGATTGCACATTGCTTGAATGTGTTCCAAAGCTTCCACCAAATCTAAACCAAGTTTCGGCATTTGATTGTCCTTCCATTAAGAGAATGATGCTAAATTCAAGGTCTGATTCCGCAGAAGGTGCCTTCAATTTTTATCTGACCAACAGTCAAAAAGTAGATGCTACTTCTTTGAGGAATATTGAAAAGGAAGCATATATAAAGATCAATAATGATGCATATTCGCCAGTGTTGTTCTGTTTTCCAGGAAATGCAGTTCCTGATTGGTTCCCTCACCGTTGTCAGGGACATTCAATAACTATAAGAAGCGATGAGTTATACTTTTGCGGGGAAGACAGGCTTAATGGTGTGGCTTTGTGTGTCGTGTTGGGAGGTGACTTTCCATACAAATTTAAACACTATTCATTAGGATATAGTGGTAATGGCTTTACGTACAAATTAAGAATTGAAACTGTTGGTGAAGAACTCATTGATCACCACAAACTTGCAGTTAAATATAAGTGGAGCGGTCAAAATAGAAGTTTTGCCCAAGATCACACATTCCTATGGAATATTGACTTGTCAGGCCATGAGCAGCTCATTGATGCCCGCACTATCACTTTTGAGATCGTAGATAAGCATTATAATCCCTTAAGTCTTCCATCAACCATGGCGGTGAAAGAATGTGGAATATTTCCTCTGTATAAAAGAAGATGATGATAATAGCATTGAAGAACCAAGTGGAGATGCAGTGTGTTTGGTGGATCCCTCCTTAGGTGGTAATTATAAACACAAAATAAAAGAAAAAAAATAGAAAAGATTTTTGTTGCTATTCTTTTTTGTGTTGGTTGTGTTGTGTAATTTTTTATTCTTCAGATTCTACAAAAACAAAAAAAAATTAATTTAGACACTTCCGGATATTTCACTCACAATTTTTTTTTTTTTTTTTCTGATTATTGATATTTACTCTTAGTTTTATTCATAAGTAAGTTTGTAATTCCTTAGAGCATTTTCATTAAACATATCCCAGCGAGTTTCATAGACTAATTTTTTTTTTTTGAACTGCTGATCTATATATATATATATGATCTATATCTTAATTTTTATTATTATTGGAGTTTCATGACGCGACATAGAGGGTATCAAAATTAATGATACCATCAATTTAAGTTTAAAAAATAAATATAAGAGGAACGCTTGTTGATAATGTATGAAACTCTAAGTAGTACCTCCAATGGAGCAATATATATATGAGTTATATGAATATTATATGACATTGTAGAAACCATTTGTTTAGTAATATATGAGATGCACATCTCTTTTTTCTTTAGTTTTTTGTTTTTACTGGAACAACATCTGTATATATAACATCTATAATATTGAAATTTCATGGCTTGCAAAATCAAAGTATATACGATGTTTGACTTTTTTTAGTGTAAATTTTATGATGGCGAAAAAGTATTGCCAATATTTTTCAAAAATTAAATTCCCAAAACTCACATTGATCGATAAAAAATGTAGTAGTTTATAAACACATTTTTTTTTTTTTGTAGTACAAGAAAGCCAACAAAAGGAAAAAGAAATATAAAAGAAACTATCTAAAGATCCAAGTCCCACTAGCATCAGCCAGTAGGGGGAGGTTTAATCCAGCTGGCGGGGTGGCAATGGAAGAAAAGACTTCATTATTATTGGCACCAAATTTAGCTAAATAGTCAGCGCAGGCGTTGCCCTCTCGAAATGTATGAAGTAGTAAAACCTGTCAATCTCTTCTCATAATGTCATTAATGTTGTTAAGAATGGCTGCATAGTGATGCCACTCGTCAACAGACTCATTGATGAGTTTTATCACCATCTCGGAGTCGGAATAGCACCACAAATCCTTTATAAACACATGTTATGCACATGCTATATGCAGGATTTTAAATATTTTGATAACTATTGTTTTATTTTTTGACAAACTTTTTCTTTTTTTTTTTACAAAAACTATGTGTTGTTTCTAATATATAAGAATTTTCTAAAAAAAATATATGAATAACTACTAAAGATAATACGAGATTTGATTTGCACAGATGAAGCATAAAGTATGAGAATATAAGAAAAATAAACATAAACTACGACTAATTAAATTCAATTATTATTAGCATATAAAGATATGACATAAGAAAAATAAACATAAACGACTAAGTATGAAATTGGAAACTAATTTCTGCAACCCAATATTAGATACTATTCAATTCAAAATACTCCATCTGTTATAAGCAAAAAAAATCATTTTTTTTTGTCTCAGATTATAAGCAAAAAAATCATCTTTTACCATTTACAAGATTTACTTTTACACATTATTATAAAATTAAATGCAAATTACATTTAATATTCTCTTTCTTCTTTTCCTCATAATCAATAACCAATGAAATTTCTTTTTACATCTTCCCATAAAACTTATTTCAAGAAAAACACAAAAAGTCATACTTATTTTCACATTTTACTTTTCTTAATAAGTATGACAATATTTTTTTTGCTTATATTATGGGACGGAGGGAGTAATATATCAAACTACTATTATTGTTAAGGTGCTGATTACTTAGTGATGAACAACTTAGAGATAATTGTAAACACGTTATTTTAAGCACCGATCCACGGTAGACCACTTATAAAGGTGATCCACGGTAGACCACTTATAAAGGTGATCCACCGTAGCATTAGCATTTTTTTTTCTTTGATCGATGTTAAATACTTTCTTTAAAATAAAAATAAAATAAAAACTCATTGTAAAAAGAAGTCCAATGTCTAGACTTAGAAAAAAGGATTCTAACAAAAAAATAATTGTTAGAAAAAACAAATCAATCTCGAGTTATGAGAGTCGGTATAGTATATTTCTCTTTAAGAAAGAACTCAAGTTTTATTCTTGGTATGGCCTAGTTGGACGCAGCAAAACCTAACATGCAGACATGGAAATTATTGTCATAAGAGACCCAAATGAATAAGCTATTGAGAATCCAATAACTTAATTACAATGGATGAACATAAAAAAAGTTAGTCGAAGAGAGGACATTATAGCCCAAGTAAAATAATTCAATTGACAATTGAGATTTCCGGAAAGTAAGTAGTTTCTTGAAAGAATTTACACAACTTTAAACTAAAAATCGCAACCTTTGAAAATTAGAAAATAAAATTCTAGCTATGAAACAGCTGAAAAAATGTTGGCCCTTAGAACAATAGTTGTGAGTTTAAAGCACAAAATTTCTATGCTAAAGCATCAAGAGGGTTTTTTGTTCAGCTCTTTCCATATGGCTTCTGACAACTGCTCCGCATTATACTTGACTCCAAAGCATCTCACAACCTCCATGTTAGGATTCAACAAATACCTGATTGTATTAACACCACTTATATCTATGTGAATTGCAACCATACAGAACATCATAAGTAAACGCATGAGGGTAGAGCAATGACTTACATGTTGTGGGAACTGTCAACAAGATAATCACCGCCATCCTCTTCTACCTTTTTAAAATACACACAATATTCTTGTGCCATCTGCCTAATAGCTGCAACTGGTCCAGTTAATCCTACGATTCTTGAGTTAAACTCTGCAGTACATGTACATTAAAACAGAGGAGAGACGAGATATGTTAAAAGGACAAACTCCATTGAGGGAGTAAAACATAACAAAGCCAAAAGTTTAAGACTTGAAGTAATTATAATAAATCTCAATATTTGTGTCAATGAGACAATCTAACCTTCAAGGTATGCACGGAGTTGTGAAGGAGTATCACGTTGAGGATCAATCGTAACAAATACTGGCAGAACTTTAAGATTCTGTTTTGATTCTTGATTCAAATAACTGTTTGCTTCTCTTTATTAATCAGTGTAAAGGGACCGCCAATTATGGGTCCACTGACCATATTTCTATTGCGGCTATCCCCTTGATGACCTAATCCATCAAACAGATCAATTAAGAACAATGACAGAATTCAGTAAATTATGTCTGGTAAATTATGTGCAAGTCCAACCCAAATCATAAAACAATAGAACTTAGATCTTCCCTAGCTCCAGACTCCAGTTTTGAGTTCCAAACTGCCAACAAATGCATACTTTGTAAATCAGTAGACTAGATCCACAAAAAGAAGTACAATTTTAGAGACACAAAAATGGATCCACAAGAGGAAGTAGCAACTAATGATGACAGCAACATTTCATGTGTGTATGTTCAGTTATACAACTCAACAAAAACAGAAATTAAATATTTGCCTTCATCATTGGAGTATTTGGTTGGTTTGCAAACCTTGTTTATGAATCTTCATTGTAATCTGGCGTCGCTTCCAAACAGAATTGCTAAACTAAACCTTCTATCCCTGCTTAATTGTTCAGGCTATTGCAGATTAACAAAAATCCCAAATAACATCGGTAGTTTGTCATCATTGACGAAACTTTCGTTGCAAGAAAGCAGTATTATGAACCTTCCTGAGAGTATCTCTCATGTTTGAAATCACTTAATTTAAGTGATTGCAAATGGCTTGAATGTATCCCAGAGCTTCCACCGCATCTAAACCAATTTTTGGCATTTGACTGTTTATTCGTCCATTAATAGAGTGGTGTCAAATTCAAGGTTGAAACTCCTGTCTGATTCCAAAGAAGGTACCTTCAAATTTCATTTCACCAATAGATGAAACTTCTTGGCAAAATATTGGGTTTGAAGCATGGATTAAGATCATTAATGATGCATATAGGTCAGTGTTCTTCAGCTTTCCTGGAAGTGCAGTTCCTAGTTGGTTACCTACCGTTGCCAGGGACATTCAGTAACCATGGAAAAAATTTCTCCATTTTATTTTTGGCGAAAACAGGCTCGTTGGATTGGCTCTGTGTAGATTTAGATACAGACTAACATTTGAATCCAATGGTCAAACACTATATCTTCCCTCCCATAAGCTAAGCAGCTCTTTCAAATGGAAGCGTCAACACAGTATTTTGTCCAAGATCACACGTTCCTATAGAAATATCAATTGGACTTCCCAAGATTTGGCAACGAGCTCTTTCATGCTCACAGCTTCACTTTAGAATGTGGAATGTGTCCTCTGTATACCATATAAAGTGAAGATATAACGGTGGTCTGAAATTTTTATAAAAGGGCATTGAAGGACTGAGTGGGAGCAAACCTGCATCATAATTAGTTTTTGAAAAGACATGGAAGTTTCAGCTCTGCTTCCAACAAGATAGAAAAGACATGGAAGTTTCAGCTATAAATGTTCATGCTAAAGGTAAAAGGCACAAAACAAACAAGAGGCAATAAATAAATTGATCTCCTTCCATTGTTGGGTAATAATTTTGCTATAGTGCTATTGCCATGTCCGATTTAAAGTATGATGTGTTCCTGAGCTTTAGAGGAAAGGACACTCGCGAAAACTTCACGAGTCATCTTTATGCAGAACTGTGTAGGAAAACGATTGAGACATTCATAGATAATAGACTTGACAGAGGCGAAGAAATTTCACCAGCACTATACAGAGCAATAGAAGAATCAAAGATTTATGTGATCATTTTGTCAGAACACTACGCTTCTTCAAGTTGGTGCTTAGATGAACTGACAGAGATACTGAAATGTAAGGAGAGATATGGAAGGGAAGTCATTCCTGTGTTCTATAAGGTGGATCCATCAAATGTTAGGCATCAGAGACACAGTTATGCAGACGATTTTGTTAAGCACCATCAACGATTTGGTGGCAAAGTGGACGCGTGGAAGGCTTCTCTAACCCAAGTAGCTGGACTCTCAGGCTGGGATTCACAAGTAACCAGGTCACCCTTAATTTATTTACATGCAATTGCCATTATATTGGTTGAAAAGTTCTGTGTTTAGGTTCCTACTGGAACCATTAGATTTAGGTTCTTTCTCTAAAACTAATGATTACTAACGCTGTTAATGCAGTTGTAGAGTATGGCTTCCTTTCAATTAGTTTTTATAGAGAAAAGACTAATGTTTTAGTTTTCTTCATTATTTTTCAGACCAGAAAGCACACTTGTTTCAGAGATTGTGAAAGATATTTTGAAAAAATTGAATAGTTGTTTCTTAAGCAATTATGAAAGAATGACGGGAATTGACATGCATATTGAACAAATCCAATCGTTGTTGCTGCTTGAGTTGCCGACTGTTCATATGATAGGGATATGGGGCATGGGAGGGATAGGCAAAACAACAATTGTTCGAAAAGCATCATTCTAAATGTTCAACAAGAAATAGAAAGAGTTGGACTAGACCATGTAAAAAGAAAATACTTATCAAAACTTCTAGGGGAAGACATTCCATCCTCTGAACACAACTTTTCATTTGATCCAAGGCTCAAACGGACAAAGGTTCTTCTTGTTTTTGATGATGTGAAAGATTCTGATCAACTTAAATATTTAATTGGAACACCTAGTAACTTTGGCCAGGGGAGTAGAATCATTGTGACTAGTAGAGATAGGCAAGTGCTTGAGAATGCCAATGCTGATGAAATATATCAAGTTGGGGAAATGGAATATCAAGATTCTCTACAACTCTTCTGTTTATTTGCCTTTAAACAAAACAATCCAAAAGAATCTTTTTTGAGATTAACAGAAAAGGTTTTAAATTATGCTCAAGGGCTTCCATTAGCTCTCAAAGTTTTGGGCTCATTGCTTTATGGCAAAACGAAGGAAGTATGGGAAAGTCAGCTGCAAAAGATCAAAAAGCTTCCTGATATTAAAATTTTTAGATTGTTGAAGTTAAGTTATGATGGACTTGACGACGATCAAAAAGATATATTTCTTGACATAGCTTGTTTCCATAGAGGACAATTTGAGAAAGATGTAGCATTAACATTGGATTCTTGTGGTTTCTCTTCTTACATTGGAATGGATGTTCTCAAAGATAGGTCCCTTATATCTATTTCAGAATATGGTACTGTTTGGATGCATGATCTAATACAAGAAATGGGGCATGAAATTGTTAGGCTTCAATGTGTCGATGATCCTGGAAAACGTAGTCGATTATGGAAGCCTAGTGATATTTATGATGTTTTAAGCAAGAAAATGGTATGTTCTTTAGCCCCTGAAAGATCACTTGATAAATCGCTCTCTCTAATGAATTTAATTTCCCACATGTTTTGCAAAGTGATTAACAATTATTAATTCATAATGTTTGATTTTCGGGAAAGGGAACAGATGCAATCCGGCGTATATTCTTAGACATGAAGGAAATAAAGAAAGTTCAACTACATGCTGATACACTTAAGAAAATGCATAATCTTAGAATGATCCAGTTCGATAATGGCCATGCCAAAGACTCAAATGTGACCTTTCATGGGTTTCTTAAGAGTTTTCCTAATCATTTAAAATTTCTTCATTGGGATTGCTTCCCTCAAAGATCTTTGCCACAGGACTTTTGTCCAAAAAATCTTGTTACACTTGATATGTCTCACAGCGATCTTGAACAACTTTGGGAGGGAGATCAGGTATTTCATTTCAAGCTTTATATTAAATACCATTTATATTTTGATTATATAATTATAATCCAAAAATATTATATATTGAATCACATTATTGAATCTAAAAAAAATTCTGAAAAATAACTAAAAATGCCAAAAACAAATTCTGAAAAATGACAAAAAATATCAAAGTTCATTAATTTCTTGAATCACATTTAAGCCTTTTCTTTTTGCTCCAAGATTTACCAAATGCAAATAGTACATACGTTTATACTCAAAGTTCGTTAATTTCTTGTTAATCATTACATTTTTTTCTTCTAGGCTTTACCAACTTTGAAAAGGCTTAACCTCCACAATTCTATGAAGCTGAGAAGACTGCCAGACCTCTCTTTGTGTCCAAATATTGAAGAAGTATGTCTTAGTGGCTGTATAAGTTTGACACAAGTTTACTCCTCTAGCTTCCTCAACAACCTTAACATTTTAGATTTATACGGTTGTACCAAAGTCAAGAGTTTAAATATTCCTAGCAATATTCTATCAAGATCATCTGCATCTGTTACTCTCCGTGATTGTCACAACCTTGAAACACTTTTAATCAGCGGGGATTACGATGTTTGGGAATCATTTTCAGATACTGTTCCAAGTATCAATGATTTTTACCGGTTAGATATTTCCAATTGCAAGTCCCTAACATGCCTACCAACTGAAATTTTAAATTCGAAGATTCTAAGAAAACTTTCTCTCGGTGGTTGTTTAAAGTTGGAGGAGTTACCTGAGATCAAGGAGACTATGGAAAATCTAAAAGTGCTAATCTTAGACAAAACAACAATAAAAGAACTACCTTCATCCTTACACCATTTAGTTGGGCTTGAAAAATTGAGCTTGAAAAGTTGCACAAAGCTTAAGACTATTCCATCTTTCATTGGAAACCTCGGCAATCTCTTCATGTTAGACCTTACCTATTGTGAGTCACTTGAAAGTTTTCCAAGCAACATTTTCAAATTGAAGTTGACAGAACTCGATTTCCATGGTTGCTCAATGCTTAGGAATTTTCCAGAAATTCCAAATGACATTGGCCGGTTGTCATCCTTGATTGAACTTTCACTTAAAGGAAGCAGTATCGTGAACCTTCCTGAGAGTATGGCTCATCTCTCAAGTTTAAGTGATTGCAAATTGCTTGAATGTGTTCCAAAGCTTCCACCAAATTTAAACCAAGTTTTGGCATTTGATTGTCCTTCCATTAAGAGAATAACGATAAATTGAAGGTTGAAACACATGTCTGATTCGGAAGAAGGTACCTATTTCATGTAGGTCAATGGTCTTTTGTTTTCCAGGGAAAGCAGTTCATCGCTGGTTCCATTACTGTTGCAAGGGACATTCAGTAACTACGAAAAAAGTTTCTCCAAATTTGTGCAGTAAAAATAGGCTCATTGGTTTCGCGCTGTGTGCTGTTTTGGGACAAGATTTGGATGAGACCATTGTATACAAATTTGAATTTATATCAGATGTCGAATTTGTATAAAAAATATGATTTATCAAATGCTTGGTGCGTGGAATCAATGTTAGAAGTCCCACATTGGCTCAGATTCACCAAGACTATCTTTGTCATATCTCTAGTCAATGTGGGACTTCTAACACTAACGTTCAAGGTATGCGAGGAGTTGTGAGGGAGTATCATGTTGAGAATCAATCATAACAATTACTGATAGAACTTTAAGATTCTATTTTATTCTTGATCCAAATAAATCCATAATGTTCAGGTTTATCAGAAAACAAACATATAATACAGTAAACTGAGATAAAAATGGCAAACCTAAGATATCAATTGCCTAATAAATATTTGACTCATTAACACAATCTATATTTTCTAACAAATAGTTGATTCTCTATGTCTGTTATTTCCTAACAAACTAGCTGGATACCCGTGCGTCCGCACGGGAGGAGCGGCAACGCCGCTCCAGAATAGGTACTATGGAATATTAATTTATTGGTTAATAATCAAATATAAAGGTGAAAAAATATGTTTGTAATTTTAAAAAACTGAATAATGTATAAAAATATAATAAATAAAATTTTCAATGATTTTTAAATTTCATAAACAAAAAATAAATATAAAGTTAAAAATAGGGACGAAATAGTGAAAGATAGGTAATGTTGTGAGCTTTGAAATGTGGTCCAGTGAATAGTGTGAGTAAATCGGAGACATGTAGTCATTGAACTAAGAAATTATCAATAAAATTGCGCAACTCCCCCCATAATACAACCGGTTCTTCTCGATCAAAGCCGGTCCCGACTATTTGGAGACCCGGCACCGAAAGTTAAAAATAGAATCTTCAATAAAAAATAAAAAACTTATAAAGAATAATCCTCGCTCAAATTGTAAATAATATAAATAATACAAAAAAAATCATCTTTTTAACTAACATACAAAATATTCTTATTTTAATCAATAACAATAAAATATTTCTAATTACTTAAAAAAACTTTCATTCTAGCCGTTTTTGAAGTAAATTTGTGCATAAGTCTCCATATTATATATTTTTCAATTGCTATCTATCAATACTAAGTCATTAACTTTTTTTTTTATAACATAATAGACTGTGAGTAAAACTTCTAATAGGGTCTACTACTATTTTTATTTTTTAAAATTATCCTCGTATTTTTCTAAAGACCCGTACTATCATATAATTTTTCTTTTGAGACCCCTAAAAAATGGAGGCTCGATTCCTTAAATCACCCTACACTTGTGCAATGCCGACCTTGTACTCGATGATAATAAAGTAAGGTAACTAAGGTACTTGGTGTAACACCCAACCCATTTATTTAAATAGTTCTACCTTTACTAAAATCTTTTCAAAATACGCAACGGAAAATCACAATTCAATTATAAAAACGTTTGGTTAAGGTATTACAACCGTCAATATATACTTAACTAATTGATTAATTAGTCTAAATATCGTTTACAAAATCATTCTTTATAAAATATACATTTTCCGAAATAAATACATTAAGTCATAAAAGACCCTATATCCTAAATACAACCCTTTCCCCGTGTCACACTCAGAGCGGAGCTTCACCAAACACTTGGGCATCAACAAATACATAACCTGTAAACTTGGACCACCCAACGGTCCATAAGTACACAAAACAGAGAGTTAGTAAATCAAAACCAATAAAATACAAGTGTAAGCAATATCCTTAACATTTCATCATATTATCATGCATAATCTAACTCACATACATATTCTCAATCTTAAATCAAACATAAGATTATTCACATATACATTGAAACACAATTTGGAAACAATGCTTATCGCCAATATTCAATCAAGCAATTAACTCACACAACTTACACAAACTACACAATGTCACATATCAAATCATCAAATCATATGCACATCTTCCTAATGCAATCTAATGTCACAACTCATGCTATGTCACCCTAGACATATCTAATGCATGTGGTACCAATCGTCTTTATTAGAGTATCTCACCTCTAATATCCATCTTTATCGAATAAATATGATTCGATATTCGTCTTTATTAGAATCATAGACTCTAATATCCCTAACTCAATACATGAATGCATGAATGATTCATGTACAACCACAAACACTTAATATAACACAATATTAAGTTCTACTCTATGATATGGAACACTATCCATATATCCGTCTTCATTAAGATATATCACAAATCTTAATATCCGTCTTTATCGAACAAAATCCGATATCCTTCTTTATTAAGATAACACAATACCTTAATATACTTCTTTATTAGAATAACACAATTCTAATATTCTTCATTCATATACATACATATCATACATTCATCAATAACATCAACAAATCATTATTAATTAAAACATCCTCAACAATTTTAAAGGTATAGGAAGTATACAAAATATAAGAAAACTTCATAAACCAAGCTTCATCTTATAAAACTAACTTCGGATTCGGAATCTACGCGAAAAATCGAGTGAAATAGGTTCCGGGTGCATAAACCGTCAAAAAGTCAAAAAGTCAACCAAAAGTCAACTCTGGTCAACCAGGGATCAGTCTCCTGCGCGCCGCGCAAGGATCAGTGAAACAGTTGAAAAAGCTGCGCGCCGCGCAGGGATCAGAGTTGCCTGCAGAAAAGTGTGTTTTTGTGCAAAAAATCACTTATTTGACCCAAAATCACTTATTTTCAGTTCCAGAAATTATACCAAGCATGGGTTATGTTCATACATGTTTAAAACACATTAAAAGTAACTTATTAACATTAATAATCACTTATTTCTCATGGATCTTGACATATTTGTAAAAACTCATAAACATTCACAAATCTTAACAAACATCTACAAATACCCATTTTTACCCATTAAAATTGTTCATACATCATGTTAAGAGTATATTAAACATACTATGAACATGAGTTTTCACTTTCATTAAGAAAAATCATCCCAAAAAGCCCACGAAAATGAGTGGAGAAAGTTTGGGTTCGGAGAAATCGACATTCTCCCCTTTCTCTAGCCACTCACAATTATGAAAACTATCTCTCTTACCTTAGATCGACGATTCCACGCGATTGCTCTTCAAATCTCCTCAAGAGCTCCTTGCCCTAGCTCTCCTCTTCCTTCTCTCTTCTTTCTCTCTCACAAAGAACACAAAATGTGACAATTGTGATTTTCTCTCTCTCACATTAGACTTATATAGCTCTCCCCATTTTGTGATTCACATAGGCCCATTAGTCCAAAAGCCCACTAATTGCTAATGTCTCACAAACTTGTATAATTAATTAATACTCTCGCTTATTAATTAATCGCCACAAAAGAAAATAATAATAATAATAACAATAATAATAATAATAAGCCACATCAATATATAAATATACACATATATACAAATAACGAATAAATGAAAATCGGGTCGTTACACTTGGTGAATTATATTTTTTAATTCCACAGAAGCAAGATCCAAGTCCGAATATAGATTCACAATGTCACTATACAAAAAATAACAATACAGATTAACTTGGCCTAAAAAAAAACAAGAATCTGAATCCAAACTCCAGCATCCATTACCGGTAACTATCTAGCACGTAAAAAAAAAAGCAAGAGGAGACGAAGTTAGATCGGGAAAGTAGAATACACAAAAAGGATAACAAAGTAGAAAACGAAAAGTAATCCAGGAGAAATCAAAAGCAGATAGAGAAAGAAACTGACTAGTGGAGTTCACTGCACACCAGGTAATTCTTGAACCTTTTTGTTATTCATGCCTCATCACTGTCCATGAGTTTTTGAACCTTTTTGTTATTCATGCCTCATCACTGTCCATGAGTTTAGGCCCTTATTTTGGATCTGCTAGACTGAGTACCTTTTTGCGATCTGCTAGTGTTGTTTGATTTCGGATTTAGTATGGGGTTTATGTTAAATAAAACTGACAGAGGCTAATCGGTGTTTAAAAGAGGGGTTGGGTTTTTGTGGTTTAACAAAAGAGATTTGGGCCAAAGAAATAATAAAGAAAAAAAAAAAAAAAAGGTTTCCGGCGGCGGCACCACCGTACAGCACCGGCGGCCGCCGCGCCGGAATCTGGGACCTGCGGTGGCTGCTGGCCGGAGAGGATGAATATTCATCCATGTTCTTGATTATTCAAGAACACTAGAGAGAGAGAAGAGAGACAAATCATGAGAGAAGAGAGAGAAAAAATTGTGAAAAATGAGTTTCCCGTGGGCCTTTGGGAATATATACGGCCCATCGATCCTGTGTGTGTGTTCCACCGTAGCTCATCGTAACCCATCGTTCGATCACATATCAGATGGCCCAGAATTGCCCACCCATTTGATCTCATCAACAGCCGTCTGATTGAATCAGACGGCCTGGATCCATTCCCCATTTTTTTTTGTTTGAAGGCGCTTGGGCTCACCCTGCTTGGGCCGAGCCTGATTTGTTCTGTTATCTGCACCCCCCGCTTTTGATATTCGCACCCCCTGCTTCTTTTTTTTTATTTTAATTTTTTTTTCTTTTCTTGATTTCATTTATGTGATTTATTTAACCTAATAAAAATAGAAAAAACCCAAAATATGATTTTTAAATTTTATTTCTTTGCACATTACCAATCGAGTTTTTATTAAAAATCTTGGATTAAAGAGGAGATTAGCGAATGTACATTCGTTGGTCTCTCGAATAATCTGGGGCTTAGCGTCACGCTTTGTCGACAGGTTGTTCGTCTTCCATTCAAATATATTTTAATAAAATCTTGGATTAAAGAAGAGATTGGTGAATGTACATTCGTTGATCTCTCGAACAATCGGGGGCTTAGCGTCACGCTTTGTCGACAGGTTGTTCGTCTTCCATTCAAATATATTTTAATAAAAATCTTGGATTAAAGAAGAGATTGGTGAATGTACATTCGTTGATCTCTCGAACAATCGGGGGCTTAGCGTCACGCTTTGTCGACAGGTTGTTCGTCTTCCATTCAAATATATTTTAACAAAAATCTTGGAATAAAGAGGGGATTGACGAATGTACATTCGTTGGTCTCTCGAACAAATGGGGGCTTAGCGTTACGCTTTGTCGACAAGTTGTTCGTCTTCCGCATCTAAAAATAACTCCAACGCATCAAATATTTTTTAGCACAGTCAAAATATAAAAACAAAAATCTTTTCATAAGTAAAATCGACCAACACACAAACATTTTCTACCCAGAACTGCGTGTAGCTTTGAATTTCCCATTGCACCCGGGAATACGTAGGAGCGAGATTCATACATCTCGTCAAGCACACTAATAAAAAACTAACTTTTTCCCCCATGATATATAATAAATAATTAAAAGCATGCAAGTAAATTAAACATTTTTAACCCTAAAATTAACGAGGAGGTTCCCGTTGAGTACAACAGATGTGAGGGGTGCTAATACCTTCCCCTCGCATAATCGACTCCCGAACTTAGAAATGGTTGCGACGACCATCTTTCCTTTATTTTAAGGTTTTATCGATATTTTCCTTTTCCTCCGGGAACAAATAAAGTTCGGTGGCGACTTTACTGTCTAGCGAGCGATTTTCCGCTCGCGCATTTTTCCATCCGCTTCACTCGGCATATCAAAAGAGTTTAGGACAATCTCATATCTAATAAGTAGTCAAGGTTGTGTAGCAAAGATATATATTACAATAACGGAACAGGTCTGGTCGAGCAAAATAATAAGCCAAAATTTGATTAACAGCTTATGCAATTACATCTCGAGACGTTGTTTCTCGATTTTTTAAATCTTCATATTTCTCATCACTTTGTTTGAAGATAGTTTGGCATCATCAAGGGAAGAATTCTCTCCATGCCTTTTTGCATGAGTTTTCATCTTAGTTTAAGCATCTGAAGATTCTGAAGTAGCAGAAAGATCTTGCTGCATAGCAAATAATGCAACAATTTCAGGACAAAGGTAATAGCTATTGACTATCTTTAAATTCGACATTTGAAACATATGAATGATGGAAGACTTACTGTTGGGAAACTTGTTTCTCCTTGTGTCGCGCTTGTAGACTCTGCCAATTGTTGTGAGCAGTGGAATAATGTTAGGTAAGATTAAATGAATTATAATAATTAAGAGAATATTAGATAATACTGTTGATTAAAATTGATATGATAAAAGAAAAGAATAATAAGTTTCTTCAAATTACATCTTGAAAGACCGGAGGTTCAACAATTAACTTAACATAATCTATAACAACAACAAAGTAAAGGAAACTATTAGATATTGTTGGTAATTCTTATAAGTATGATTGAAATGTTAAATTGTTATAATAATGGAGATTCATCTTATTATAATAACAGAGATTAATAACACACAAATGAGTTTTTCATCATGATTTTGAAGAAGAACAAAAAAATAACTGACAATGAAAAGAATTGAAAAGTAAGAAGAAATAAAAGAAAATCATCATCATACCTTTCGAAAGATTAATACAAACACCAGAAGTTAAAATATGCTTATGTTTCCAAACATACATATGATTGAAGAAGAAGAAAGAAACAAACATTGAAAGTGGAAGATAAAATAGAAAATAAATAAGAAAATAGGAAGAAAATATTAACAACAACAACAAAGTAAGAAAAGAAAACTATAAAGTAGTCTATAACAACAACAAAGTATAGGAAATTATTAGACAATGAAAAATAAGAAAATAACCGACAGTGAAAAGAATTGAAAAATAAGAAGAAAGAAAAGAAAATCATCATTCTACCTTCCGAAAGATTAATAGAAACACCATATGCATGCTCATGTTTTCAAACATAAATGATTGAAGAAGAAGAAGAAACAAACAAACAAACATTGGAAGTTAAAATAGAAAATAACTGTAGGAAGGTTTTTATACAAATACTTTTGAATAAAAACAAAAATAACCATAAATTAGATGATGTGTCAAAAAATAAAAAAAAGATCTTCTTAATATATGTAGATAGATATTGGACTCATTAACACAATCTATATCTTTCTTTCAATTTAAAATATTCAACCATCATAATTGAACGATGAAATCTGTCGTAACTGCGTGAAATTTGGATAGCATATATGCAATCCAACTCCAAGTTAGGCACATGCAAAAGGCAAAGCTCCCTCTCTCACTCTGAGAAATTACAAAGTTTTTTCTTGACTTCACGACAAATTACTTAAAGTTCAAATCAAGTTGCCAGACCGACCAACAAAGCAGACGCCACCCCACCACGAATTATTTTTCCCAATTTCCTTGACTTTTCTCATTTTGTCACCATTCATGTTCTTCCAGGAATCTTACTTTTCCCAATTTCCTAGTTACTACCAGAAGTGGAAATAGTTTAGGCCGAGCTAGACTTTGTCAAGCCCGAGTCTGACCGGTAAAAAAATTGAAGTTCTGAGTTTGCCTTGGACCATATCATAGACTTATTTTTTAGGCTTAAGTCTGGACTTTTAAAGTACATATTAGTCTGTTTAAAAGTTTATTTCACATAAACATATTTAAATAAATAATTATATTTATTTTTAAATATAATAATGAACAAATAAACTAATGATAATATGAGATTAAACTTCCTTTTTAATATTTAACATGATATTTTGGAGAATTTGACTATATAGGACATCATATTTCGATTTTAGTTTATAATAATACATTTATATATGTGAAAAATTAACGTGGATTAGTAAACTTGAATTACTCAAAAAGTTAATAGATTTATAATTTAATCAAATTACAAATTTTAATATATATAATAAAAATAGATGTAAAAATATTATTCATATTTACTTAAATATTAAAAGGTTTATTTATTGGTCTAGAGCCTGACCTTTTTAGCTAAATAGACTTATAAAAAAGTCTTAACCTGCTCTAAAAGAAATAGACTGACATGACTTAAGCCTCTGTAGGCTAGGCGGTAGGCTTATGTAAGCCGACCTAGCCTATTTCCACCTCTAGTTCCTATAACCCTACGTTCTAACACTACAAGAAACTTGACATATAGCTACGGCGAAATTCTGTTGGTAAAGGTCCAAAATCCGTGGGTATAGACTGTAAAACCTATACCCACGGGCGTTTTGTTCCGTCTACTTTATCTCGCTGTACCCACGGCAATTTTCCGTCGCTATAGCCTATAGCAACAGCGTTTTTTGGTGTTGGACTAGCCTGAGAGCTATACCCACGGACATTACAAACTATTGTAAATCAATTTACCCACGGATTTGTCCGTTGGTATAGGTTTGGACTTTTTTTTTTTTTTTGCATTATTTTTTTTGACAGATTGTAATTTTTTTTAAAATAATAATAATAATTTGCCAATATGCATGTTTTGTACACACCAAGTCTACAATAATTATAAAAGAAATTTCATTATATTAAAAACTAACAAGTCTTACAAACATCTCAAACTAACCGAATACATTAAAACACCAAAACAATGTCACCTAGCTAAATCTCCAAAAATTGAAACTGCACAAAATAACTTAGAACATAACAAAATTATGAAATAGGCACAGTGCCATATAATCACATAAAACATAAAAGTTTATGTACTTGGCTTGCATCTGCAGGTGCAATTCTCAAGATCTTCGTGAAGCTTCTGAAAAAGAGTGAAGAGATGATGCAATCAATATCAACAGAGGTTGTATTAAGAAATACTTAATGCATACACTTTATATTTTAATAGTAGTATGTATTGTACTAGTCTACCAAGGAAAATATCCTTATTCTACAGAGTAGATGCTATGGTAAATTTAACACACCTGAATTTGAGTTTGAAGACCTTTGATATGTTGAACAGCCAAATCCAGCATATCAGAATAACTTGTTTGCTACAAATGACATTTTGAAACAACATTTAAGCAACCTATAATATGCACACTGATTTGACATACATCTTATTGACTGATTCTATATCCAATTCAATTGAAGATGCTATGTTCATACTTATTGTAGCAAATATATGAATTTTTGATCATGCTCTCATGGCATAAGCCATCTATCTACCTACTCTGTAATTAAGAACTTATGTAACTTGAGTTTGATCCTGACTTTTGGTATAGGCCAATTTGACAATTCTTGCACATAAATCTTACTCTTAAAATTAAACAATGGGGTAGCTGTCTTGTCTTTGTATTGGCGGTTACCTTGTACCAAACTTGTGTTTGAGTTGTGATTTAGCACATCTTGTGTCAAAGTCACTCTTTAATAAACTTTGTGCTTTTCCAAAAAAAAAGAACATAACTAATCCATATACAACCTAGTAAAGCCAAAAAAATGAAGATCAAATATGTTTTGCTTCACTTATCATACGTACCATGACATGACATTCAAGTTGTTTTTCCTCCAAAGCCAATGCCCAAACCTCGATCATGGAACTGTCAAAACGGGAAATTATTAACTTGAGTACAATTTAAATTGTGACAGCACTAGCAATTTTAATTAACTTGTGGTGCATATGCATTTTAGAGCAACATTTTACAAAAAAATTCAGAACCTCAGTATAAAACAAACCTCTCTTGATGAAGAGGGACCATGAATTTTCTTCTACCATTAACACTCACAGACATCAAACCATCTGAATCCTAAGAAGTAAAATCAATAAAAAAATGTATAACCACTAAATAGATGAGAACTACGCGAATCATTTTATTAATGAAGTATTATTGCATATTTTGTTAGAAGTCCCACAATGGCTAGAGATATGGCAAAGATAGTCTTTATAAGTGTAGTGCAAACCTCAACTCTCAAGCTAGCTTTTGTGGTCGAGTATAGGTCTCTCAAATTCTAATGTATTATACAAGAAAACAAAGAAATGTCTAACCAATTAGCCTTGCTAAACCATCTTATTGTTAAAGGCCAAGTAATTGTTTCCTATTCTAATTTCTAACATCATGCATCAAGTGTTTGAAACATAGCTAAATTGTGTCATTATAGTTGTGATTGACCCTTCATTCTGAAACATATAGAAAAACATAGCTAAGAAACCAAGGATACATTATTAAATAATAAAATCAAATCACCATAATAGTCTTAACCAAGGCTTCAGATTCAGCAGAGTGATATCAAATTACACACTTATTATGCAGCAAATCTATAAATAAATTCATTAAAGTAAATCTGACATATAAGTCTTAACATATATATCATTTACCACCTAAAAATTTGATCTCACAATTATATTGCATTTACCACATAAAATTTCTTTGATGCCTCTGTCTCTTCCAGAGAATACACTTTCACCAAAGAAAGTGAACTAAGGAATCTGTGAGTGAATGAAACATTATATATATAAGATAACAAAACAAAGAATTACTTGCGTGGATAATAGTAATGCAGAGGAATCACCTAAAATAAGCAGCTTTTAATTGGTTGTAAAAATAAGACAAAGAGGTCGGAAAAGAGACAACAACAGCTACAAATAACTTTACGTGGACTTCCTTTAGAAGGTAGAGGGCAGCAAAACCAAACACAGTGGTGTCTACATAGCTAATTGAATAATTAAGTAAAAATAAGAGAGATAAAAACAAACAATTAGATAGGCTTACAAAAATTAATACATAATTAAAGGTCAGATACATAGGTTAGGAATATCTTCAAAAATGTAGACAATGTGAAAAAATCAAAATGAGATTAGCAGTGGAAAATTGAATTGCAAATAACTCACAATAAAACAAGTGAAGTTTCTAATGAGAATAACTTTGTTAAGAGTAAATTGCTTCCTGCACCACAGTTTTCAATTGTTTGGTATGGATCCAATTTGTCTGCACATTACAACAAATGGTTTTAAATATGGACATAATTATTTACTGAAACAAACATGTGTACATTTACCTGCTTTGAGTTGAAAATTAATGAATGGGAACATGATTTTGGCGACTATGCCCCTTTCTTGCTAATAGGAAATCCCAAGTTATCCAATGTCAATTGACATTAAAAAGCTTGCACAAAACTTTTATATCATTTTTGTTTCATTATTTAATAAAGAGCTCATTTCCTAACAAGAAAACCAAATCAATTCATGCACTAGATTAAGAATTCACCCATAATTCATGTATGTAATAGAAGAAGAAATGACATCACCTGTGAAATGAAAATATGGGTCTAATTCAGAGTAACCTTTGAATCTTCTTCCCTTGTAGGAAGCTCACTCAAGTAGCAAGTCTATGAATCACAAAAATAGTTATACTATTACTAATTTAATGACACTCTTAGTTAATCACAAGTAAGATATTAAAAAGGTTGTAAGGCCTTAATTTGTTAGGAAATGACTAACCAGTTAGTAGAGCAGCATTATTCACCTACACTAAAGTAGTTTGTTTTAAGTCTTGCTTCAATTAATTCCTCCTTCTCACTTAGTAGTGTTGACTTATTCACCTACACCAAATGTTAACATTTCATACTGATGATTATCAATTGATTTCTTTGGGAAGGAAAAGAGCAATGAGTTATACAAAGTAATTTGACATTTCAATATCAATTTCACATTAAATATCATCCTCATTATTGTGAAGAATGCAACAACTACCTATATTGTGCATATCAAAAACATCACATCGCAGTTCCATTTATGAGAAGTCCCCCATCACTGATTTACTTCTTATTGCATTAGCAAAATGTGTAGCATACACAACATCATTGCATCATCATTTTTCACGAGTTTATAGTCAAAATGAATTGGTTCATTGATACTCCATTTATGAGTTTTCACTCAACATTGAATTGGTTCATCCATAAAACCATATCTACATTGTTTTTCAAAGAGCAAAAAAAATATTATATTAAAAATCCAAGAGCCCACATTGTACAAGGAGTACAATAAAGCCAAGATAATACACCAGATCAAAAAGTTCAAGCAATACAAGAATCAAACTCCACACCAGAGCCTCCAAAAAGCTTTATTCTACACCAAAACATAAATGAACAATTAGAAACAAATACAAAATCCAAGAGGCATGATAGCAAAGCTTCTCAACAAGGAAAAAACCAACTAAAAGCCAAAATTAAGAGTAATCCTCGAAATCGAAGGAAACTGATGCAAAGTGACTAGCGTTCCACACCAGAGATACTGAAAACTTATAAATGTAGTGTACAATCTATTTAGGTGCAGGACAGGATCTCTCGCTGTATCACTCACTCACTCACTCACGAGGAGCTATGAGCTATCACTAGCTCCGACCCGAGAAAACAGATAAAGCCTTATGAGATATATGAGATACAACAATCACTACTAAATAGAGCCAAAAACTGCACCAATGGCTCCGAAAACAATATTTACATACTAAGTACTAACTAGTAATTAGTAATCACTATCTTTCAAATCTAACCAAAAACAATTAAACCCAAAACCAAAATCTAGAAAGTATAAACAGTTAACAAAAACCTGTAAACCAAAAACCAACAAACTGCTATTCAAATAAGACTAACTCTTGTTAGGTTTGAAATTGAGCCAAATATGAAAAACATGCAAATAATAATCAGACAAATTAACATCAAACATTTAATTGAGCCAAGAACAGAGAAATTTAGTTTGGGATGAAAGACAATGTTAGGGTTTTGGCACAATTTAGGAAAAACTCAATCTAATCTGAAGTTGATAAAAAGACTCACAAAATAAGAAGTTGATGATGGTCAGCACTGGAGATAACGAGAGAGTGTCTTATTTCCTTCAACAGTCGTGTTCGACAGAGAGAATGAAAACAGGCCGCATTTGCTTAACCACGCATTTTGTGTTAGCGGTCTGATATTTGAGAAGACGATGAAAGGTTTGGCAAAATAGAGACGATGCTTCATGTTTGAAGATTAAGAAATTCGGTTTCTAGGTTTTCTTTTAGGTGGGAGAGAATTCGAAGTGGGAGGCGAAACGAAATTTGGGAAAAAGATGTGAAGTGAAGATAAATATATCTGTATAAGTCCTATACCCACGGTTCAATTTACATTTGATGGTATATCAACACCTATACCAATGGTTTTAGCGGCTGTGACTAAAGGTTACCGTTGGTATATGGCAATTTTGTTGTAGTGTAAAAGGAAGAATGTACTGTGAGACTGAGACATGACTACCGAGTAATTTGGATATGCAACTCTCTATTTTCTTATTCATCTTCATTTTATTACTTTATATTATTATATTACTCCATCCGTTCCAAATATAAGAATTCATTGACCATTGCACGTAAGTAAATACATAATTTTGATTACGAATATTTTTAATTGTCTATTAATAAAAATTATATAAATGCGATAGTTTGAAAATATTTATCGAAACAAATCAAACAAGATCTTATATGATAATATTTACATTTATATACTTTTAGAAAAATAAGATAGAAACAAAACATATAAATAGTACATTTAGTCAAAGTATGTCTTATAAAATTTGGTCTTCAAGTTTCAATTGTGCAATTTTTGCACTCCAAGTTTACCCCGTTTTACATTTGCTAGACCCTCATTGATATTTTTTACTAAAAATTGCTCATGTAATATTTTAAAATTAAAAAAAATATATAAAATTAGTTTTTAAAAAAGTTTGAATAATTATTGTTTTTAAAAAAACAGTTTATAAAGTTTTAATAACAAATTTAAAGAAACGTTTTATTTTCTTTAAGCATTCCATTTAAAGAAACGTTTATAATTATTGTATTTAAACATTTCATTTAAAGAAACGTTTTATTAAAAAAAAAGTTAAATAATGGGTTGGGTGTTACAAAATGTTCTTCCACCGAAAAGAGGGCGTCGTGGTAGGCAAGGACATCCGGTGCGAGGAACACATGATGCGGAAGCGGGTGGTTCTCGTTCACGCGCACGTCCACCGGTGCCTGATGATGACGATGACTTTGATGCCGGTCAATATTTAAATGAACTTGTTGATTATGATGAGGAACCTCAAGCATCACAACCACAACCTCAGCAACCTCAGCAACAACCAAATGTAGAAGAAGAGGGTTATCCAGGAGGACCGCGTGATTTGTCCTTGCTAAAGGATTACCATAATCATTGGGCAATTCCGATATGGGATGCAGCAGCTAATGACCCGGTAAAAATCTAAAAAATACGTCGATTATTTTTATGAATGATTTAAATTTGTTCAATATTGTAATTTCGTTAACTTAATAATGTTTTGCTTTGTTGGAATTTGTAGATTTTAAACACGTATTTACGTTGCATTGCCAGTGCGAATAAGGTTATAAAATTCCAAAGACCTCCTCCCGAAGTGACGTAGTTTTGGGATACGGTTAAAGCATCGGGGTTGGAGCCGCTTGTCCGGAGCAATTTTAACGTACTTGTCGTGGCGATTCATCTTCCATGACTACAAACCAAACAAATGCAAATAATTAAATTAGCCACCTATAATTGTCCTAATAGAATACTAAGTACACACCTACAATACTAATAAACAATTTGTACAACAATTTATAAGTCATTAGTAAGCAATTCCATCCAAATTTCAACACAAGTCAGAAGCTGCCCAATTTTTTCAAAACGCAGTAAACTTTGGTTTGTAAAAACCGCAAACAACTTCGGTTTTTGAAAACCGAACAATTCCTGTCAGACATACCTACGAAACTAGACCAATGACAGCTACATTTTACACAATTTAAATCGGTGGTTACCTTAATTTCGAGCTTCAATGAGTGTTGGAACCTTTAGAGCAACATTTGATGTTGAATCCAAGCCTTGAATGCGCACCAAAACAGATTTGATTTCGGGATGAAAATTTGAAAAACTTTGGATGAAAATAAGAAATGACTGGTGTGTCATGTATATAAAGATATACTTCGATTTTTAAAAACCGTAACCGAAGTTTCTTTTGCTGCGGTTAGTAAAAACCGAAATGTCATGGCACAATTTTTTCATATCCCTAGAGAGCAAAAATGTTAGTTGGGGGTAGAAAAGAAATGGGGTCGGAGGAGAAATTTTCTTATAAATTTCTTAAATAATGGGTTGAAAAATATTAGTGGAAACCGGTTGAGTGGGTCTCTAGCTTAATTTGTCGTTTTTTGAAAGACTTACTGTAGCAGATGAAAAGTCAAGCAGAGAACAAGATAGCGATGACATGGAAGCTTCGTGACCAAGTATATTCGTTTATAAATGTTCATACATGATAAAGCAAAAGGCACACAAAACCAAAGAGCTAGTAAAGAAATTGAGTACCAATAATTCTGAATAGTGCTATTGCTATTTGCTATGTCTCATCCAACAACTCTAAAGTATGATGTGTTTCTCAGTTTTAGAGGAGAGGATACTCGTGAAAACTTCACGAGTCATCTTTATAAAGATTTGTGTAGGAAAAATATTGAAACATTCATAGATTATAGAATTGAGAGCGGTGATGAGGTTTCACCAGCACTGAACAATGCAATTGAAAATTCAACAATTTATGTTGTGATTTTGTCGGAACATTATGCTTCTTCGAGATGGTGCTTGGATGAACTCAAAAAGATACTAGATTGTAGGCAGAGACATGGAAGGGAAGTGATACCGGTGTTTTATAAGGTGGATCCATCAGATGTCAGACATCAGAGAGGGAGTTATGAAAAAGATATTATTGAGCAGCATAAGCGATTTGGCAACAAAGTGGACGCGTGGAAGGCTGCTCTAACTCAAGTAGCCAATCTCTCGGGCTTGGATTCAAGAAAATTCAGGTCACTAATTTATTTATATGCTCTCTTACCATTATTTAAAGTAGCTTATGAGTTTATAGCTTATTATTTTTTCTTTCAATTTTATCCCCCATCATCTTACTTGAAAAAAAGTTAAATATTGATTAAACATATTTTTTTTATACTTATAAGTTAGTTTAACCGCTAAGTTTTGTCAAACACTACAAATTCAATTAATTAACTTATACGTATTTAATATTGATAATCACTCCGGTATTTAACTTTATTATATTGTTATTAAGAGTAGATATATAAATAAAAATAGAGTAAAATTGAGTGGACGATATCATCTTATAATTTTACTACTCTACTCATTTATGCCGACGATATCATCTTATCTAGAACTAGCACGATAGAAATTGATTAGAATCAAAACCATATTGGACTGCAATTTCAAAATTAAAGACTTAGGCATTGTCAAATATTTTCTTGGCCTTGAACCCTTTGTTCCATGAAAGAACAAAGCATATCGAAATTGATTGTCATCTTGTTAGGAAAAAAGTTCAAGAAGGAATGCTTAGACTACTTCCTATTGCTACTCAAGATCAACTAGTAGATTGCTTCACCAAAGCATTACTTGCGCCTAAGTTTCATCTGTTGATCAAGTTTGGATTGCTTGACATATATCAAGCTTGTGGGAGGATGTTAACTGATGAAGTTACTTGTGATATAAGTAACAACAATGAAAGAGATGTATTAGTTTTTGTATTATTATTTGTCAGTCTAGAAAGCCTTTCTCAAGTGGTTATTTCTGAATCAATTCATTAAGTGGATGTGAAGTAGAGTTGACTAATGCCTTTCTTTTTTGCATTATTATTTGTCAGTCTAGAAAGCACTTTTGTTGAAGAGATTGCGGAAGATATTTTGAAAAAATTGAATCGTCCTGTCTCAAGTGGTTATTATGAAGGATTGACCGGAGTGAACATGCATATTGAAAAACTCCAATCCTTGTTGCAACTCGAGTCCGAGACTGTTCGTATGATAGGAATATGGGGCATGGGAGGGATAGGCAAAACAACAATTGCCAATGCAATCTTTGAAAAACTTGCAACTCAGTTCAGTTCCAGATGCATTCTAAATGTTCAACAAGAAATTAAACAACCTGGGGGAGTAAGCAATGTAAAAAGCAAATTTTTATCGCAACTTCTAGGCAAAAACGTTACATCCTCTGAATCCAATTTTTCATTGCATCCAAAGCTCAAAAAGATGAAGGTTCTTCTTATTTTGGATGATCTTTCTGGTCAACTTGACAATTTAATTGAAACACATAGTAATTTTGGCCCAGGGAGCAGAATCATTGTGACTAGTAGAGACAAGCAAGTGCTTAAGAATGGCAATGTCGATGAAAGCAAAATATATGAAGTTACAGAGATGGATTATCAAGATTCTCTAAAACTCTTCTGTTCATTTGCCTTTAAACAGAACCACCCAAAAGAATCTTTTGTGAGCTTAACAAAAAAGGTTTTAGATTATGCTCAAGGGCTTCCATTAGCTCTCAAAGTTTTGGGCTTGTTGCTTTATGGCAAAACAAAGGAAGTATGGGAAAGCCAGTTGCAAAAGCTTAAAAAGCTTCCCGATCTTAAAATTTTCAGCTTGTTGAAGTTGAGTTATGATGAACTCGACGAAGAACAAAAGGATATATTTCTTGACATTGTTTGCTTCTATAGAGGAGAACTGGAGAAAGTTGTAGAACAAATGTTGGATTGTTGTGGTTTCTCTGCTTGCAAAGGAATGGATGATCTCAAAGATAGGGGCCTTATATCTATTTCAAAAAATGGTACTGTTTGGATGCATGATCTAATACAAGAAATGGGGCATGAAATTGTTCGGCTTCAAGATAAAGATGGAAAACGTAGTCGATTATGGAAGTCTAACGATATTTATGATGTTTTAAGTAAGAACAAGGTATGTTCTTTAGCCCCTCAAATCTCTCTTATGAACCACGTTTTTTATGTTTATTTGACTAATTCCTAATGTTTGATTTTAGGGAAAGGGAAATGAGGAAATCCAGTGTATATTCCTAGACATGGAAGAAATGATGAAAATAAAGAAAGTTGAACTACATGCTGAAACATTCAAGGAAATGCATAAACTTAGAATGATCAATTTCTATACTCAAACCGCCAAACAGATCTATACTTATTATACTCCAATGTTGATTGAATCACCTGTGACTCTTGATACTTCTCTTGAGAGTTTTCCTGATCATTTAAAATTTCTATGTTGGGATGCATTTCCTCAAAGATCTTTGCCACAAGACTTTTGCCCAGAAAATCTTGTTATACTTGATATGCGTTACAGCAAACTTGAACAACTTTGGGAGGGGGATCAGGTATTTCATTTCACACCTCCAACAACTATATTATTTGGATAAGATGATTTATATATAGTCATGTGATTTAAGAGTGCACATTAATTTATATTCTAAATATCATGCATTAAAATAAAGTGATTTGATAAAGTATAAAATAATTTTAGTTCTTTTATAACATGTTAAAAGAAGAGATCGTGACTCAAAATAAAGCAGTGTATAAAAATGAAATTATTTTCGTTTTGTTCCTAGATTTACCAATTGCTATAGTACATATATTCACACCTTTACACTCAAAGTTCATTAATTTTTTGGTTAATCATTACTTTTTTTTCCCTCTAGGCTTTACCAAAATTGAAAAGGCTCAACCTCAGTGATTCCAAGAAGCTGGTTCGAGTACCAGACCTCTCCTTATCTCCAAATATTGAAGAAGTAATTCTTCGTGGTTGTGAAAGTTTGATAGAAGTTTACTCCTCTGCCTTTCTGGACAACCTTAACTGGTTATGGTTAGGTCATTGTAGCAAACTTGAGAGGTTAGATATTCGTAGCAATATTCTGTGGAGATCATCTGGATTAGTTAATCTGGATCGTTGTGACAAACTTGAAACGCTTTTAATCAGCGGTAGAACTGATGTGGTTCAATCATACATATATTCTGATAATTGTGTATATTCTAACTTGGAAGGATATTGTTTTGATCGGTCTGAAATGACAATATGGAAGAATGTTGAGGGGGATTACGAGATTTTGGAAGGCGAGGAAAATACTGTTGTTAGAAGTTTCAATGAGCTTTGTTGGTTGCATATTGCGAGCTGCAAGTCCCTAACATGCCTACCAGCTGAGCTTTTCAATTTCAAGTTTCTAAGAAGACTTTGTCTCAGTCATTGTTCAAAGTTGGAGGTGTTACCTGAATTCGAGGAGACTATGGAAAATCTAAAAGTACTCATCTTAGAACAAACAGCAATAAAAGAACTACCTTCATCCCTGCACCATTTGGTCGGGCTTGAAAAATTGAGCTTACAAGGTTGCACAAAGCTTAAGACTATTCCATCTTCCATTGGAAATCTTAGTAAACTCCTCGAGTTAGAACTTGATTACTGTCAATCACTTGAAACTTTTCCAAGCAGCATTTTCAAATTGAAATTGACAAGACTCAATTTCAAGGGTTGCAAAATGCTTGGGACCTTTCCAGAAATACCAAATGAGTTCGGCCGCTTGTCATCCTTGATTGAACTTTCACTGCAAGGAAGTAGTATTGTGAACCTTCCTGAGAGTATGGCTCATCTGTCAAGTTTGAGATCACTTAATATAAGTGGTTGCAAATTGCTTGAATGTGTACCAAAGCTTCCACCAAATCTAAAGGAAGTTTTGGCATTTAAATGCCGTTCCATTAAGAGAATGATGCTAAATTCAGGGTCTGATTCCAAAGAAGGTACCTTCAAATTATATCTCACCAAAAGAAAAGAATTAGATGCTACTTTTTTGAGTAATATTGAGAAGGAAGCATATATAAAGATCAATAATGATGCATATTCGTCAGTGTTGTTCTTTTTTCCAGGAAGTGCAGTTCCTGATTGGTTCCCTCACCGTTGTCAGGGACATTCAATAACTATAAGAAGTGATGATTTATATTTGTACCAGAGAAACAGGCGTATTGGTTTTGCTCTGTGTGTGGTTTTGGGACGTGACTTTCCATACAACTTCTCTTGGGGTTCTAATATTGGCTTTGAATACATATTAAAATTTGAATCCATTGATCGAATACACTTTCATCCCAACAGGCTTGAAGTTGAAAATCATGATCATAATGGAAGACTTTCCCAAAATAATACATTCATATGGAAGTATGAATTGGACTTGGCAAGAATTGGCAACGGGCTCATTGATGCCGACACTATCACTTTTGAGATCCTAGGTAAGAATTGGCGTGAGCGTCCCTTAAGTTATCCAGCAACTATGACGGTGAAAGAATGTGGAATATGTCCTCTGTATACCAAACAAAATGAAGAACCGAGCGGGGATGTGGTGTGTTTGGTGGATCCCTCCTCAAGCGACAACTATACACAAAATAAAAGAAGAAAAAAATAAAAAATAATTTTGTTGCTATTGTTTTTTGTGTTGGTTGTGCTGTGTAATTTTTTATTGTTCAGATTCTACAAAAATAATATAAAAAATTAACACTTCCCAAAAATTAACACTTAAGTTTTTTGTGTTGGTTGTGCTGATTATTGATATTTGCTCTTTTATAGTTTGATTCATAGTAAGTTTGTAATTCCTTAGAATGAGCAATGCATATCATGCACATCTCTTTTTTATTCGTTTTTTGTTTTTACTAGACCAACATCTGTACTATAATATTGAAATTTCATGGCTTGGAAAATCAAACTATGTATTCCTAAAACTCACATAGATAGATAAAAAATGTAGTTTATAAACACATGTTATGCATATGCTATATGCTGGATTTTAAATATTTTGATAGCTATGTATTGTTTTATATTTTATTTTTTGACAAACCATGTATTGTTTTTAATATATAAGAATTTTCTAAAATATTATAGGTAAAATACATATGTAGATCCTTTAAATTTTGCATTTGTATCAGATAGGTCCTTCCGTTAACTTGATGACGTGGAACGACCTAAACGATACATAAATACAAGAATAACAACTCCTAGGTTAGTTTTCTTTAAACACATCATGTTTTTTTGTAACGGAATGATCTAGATAATACATTTTAAAAATTTAATGGACCTATTTGAAACAAAAAAAGTATGAGAATATAAGAAAAATAAACATAAACTACGACTAATTAAATTCAGTTATTAGCATATGTGACTCTTTATACTTCTCTTGAGAGTTTTCCTGATCATTTAAAATTTCTATGTTGGAATAACTTCCCTCAAAGATCTTTGCCACAAGACTTTTGCCCAGAAAATCTTGTTATACTTGATATGCAATTCAGCAAACTTGAACAACTTTGGGAGGGGGATCAGGTATTTCATTTCACACCTCCAACAACTATATAGATAATGATGATTTTGTCAATTCAACCATTTTTGTTGATAATCTTATTAATTCAACCATTGATTCATGTTATATTATTTGGATAAGATGATTTATATATAGTCATGTAATTTAAGAGTGCACATTAATTTATGAGAAATGTTATTTAAACATCAAAAAAGGGGACATCTCTGCAACATCAAGGGGAGTCACGTGTATATAACTGGGGAGTTCTTCAACTCATTTGGTTAATGAGGCATTAACCAAATGTGTTGAAGAACTCCCCGGTTATATACACGTGACTCCCCCTTGATGTTGTAGGCATAAAATCTTTAAAACTTGAACTTTTAACTTTGTTTTAACTTTATCATTCGCAAACAATCAAAATGTGTCTCATATACAATTTATCGTAAACAAATAGTTGAGGATTTGGAGATCAAATTTGGTTAATATCAGTTAACCAAATGTGTTGAAGAACTCCCCAATTATATACATGTAACTCCCCTTGATGTTGTTGAGATGTCCCATTTTGATGTTTAAATAACACTCCCCTTGATGTTGTTTATATTCTAAATATCATGCATCAAAATAAAGTGATTTGATAAAGTATAAAATAATTTTAGTTCTTTTATAACATGTTATAAATTTGGTCTATTTACCGAGAATTATTAATCAAACATTTAGATCAATAAAATCTGCATTCTACAGAAATTGTTAAAAAGAAAGTAGTGTATAAAAATGAAATTATTTTTCGTTTTGTTCCTAGATTTACCAATTGCTATAGTACATATATTCACACCTTTACACTCAAAGTTCATTAATTTTTTGGTTAATCATTACTTTTTTTTCCCTCTAGGCTTTACCAAAATTGAAAAGGCTCAACCTCAGTGATTCCAAGAAGCTGGTTCGAGTACCGGACCTCTCCTTATCTCCAAATATCGAAGAAGTAATTCTTCATGGTTGTGAAAGTTTGATAGAAGTTTACTCCTCTGCCTTCCTGGACAACCTTAACTGGTTATGGTTAGGTGACTGTAGCAAACTTCAGAGGTTAGATATTCGTAGCAATATTCTGTGGAGATCATCTGGATTAGTTAATCTGGATCGTTGTGACAAACTTGAAACGCTTTTAATCAGCAGTAGAACTGATGTGGTTCAATCATACATATATTCTGATAATTGTGTATATTCTGACTTGGAAGGATATTGTTTTGATTGGTCTGAAATGACAATATGGAAGAATGATGAGGGGGATTACGAGATTTGGGAAGAAGAGGAATATACTGTTGTTACAAGTTTCAATGAGCTTTGTTGGTTGCACATTGCGAGCTGCGAGTCCCTAACATGCCTACCAGCTGAACTTTTCAATTTCAAGTTTCTAAGAAGACTTTGTCTCAGTGGTTGTTCAAAGTTGGAGGTGTTACCTGAATTCAAGGAGACTATGGAAAATCTAAAAGTACTCATCTTAGACAAAACAGCAATAAAAGAACTACCTTCATCCCTGCACCATTTGGTCAGACTTGAGGAATTGAGCTTGGTAAAGTGCAAAAAGCTTAAGACTATTCCATCTTCCATTGGAAATCTCAGTAAACTGCACAAGTTAGACCTTGCCTACTGTGAGTCACTTGAAACTTTTCCGAGCAGCATTTTCAAATTGAAGTTGACAGAACTCTGCTTCTACGGTTGCCCAATGCTTAGTACCTTTCCGGAGATCTTGGAGCCTGCAGAAAGTTTTGTTGGCATTCACTTATCAGGTACAGCAATAAAAGAACTACCTTCATCATCCCTGCACTATTTGGTCAGACTTGAGGAATTGAGCTTGGTAAAGTGCAAAAAGCTTAAGACTATTCCATCTTCCATTGGAAATCTCAGTAAACTCCTCATGTTAGACCTTTCCTACTGTGAGTCACTTGAAACTTTTCCAAGCAGCATTTTCAAATTGAAGTTGACAGAGCTCAATTTAGAAGGTTGCTCAATGCTTCAGACCTTTCCTGAAATACCAAATGACAGTGTCTGCTTGTCATCCTTGACTAAACTTTCACTGCAAGGAAGCAGTATTGTGAACCTTCCTGAGAATTTGGCTCATCTATCAAGTTTGAAATCACTTGATTTAAGTGATTGCAAATGGCTTGAATGTGTTCCGAAGCTTCCACCAAATATAAACAAAGTTTTGGCATTTGATTGCCATTCCATTAAGAGAATGATACTAAATTCAGGGACTGATTCCAAAGATGATGCCTTCCAATTTTATCTCACCAATAGTCAAGAAGTAGATGCTACTTCTTTGAGTAATATTGAAAAGGAAGCATATATTAAGATCAATAATGATGCATATTCGTCAGTTTTGTTCTGTTTTCCAGGAAGTGCAATTCCTGATTGGTTCCCTCGCCGTTGTCAGGGACATTCAGTAACTATAAGAAGCGATCGCTTATATTTGTGTGGGGGAAACAGGTTTATCGGTTTCGCTCTGTGTGTGGTTTTGGGACATGACTTTCCATACGACACCTACTCTTCTTCGTTTTTTGACATGTCATTCAGTGAAATTAGCTTTGCATACACATTAAAATTTGAATCTGGTGGTCGAATACACTTTCATCCCAACAAGCTTGAAGTTAAATCTCATGGTCATAATAGAAGATTTGCCCAACATAACACATTCATATGGAAGTATGAATTGGACTTGGCAAGAATTGACAACGCACTCATTGATGCTGACACTATCACTTTTGAGATCCTAGGTAAGCATGATCGTCCCTTAAGTTTTCCAGCAACTATGACGGTGAAAGAATGTGGAATATGTCCTCTGTATGCCAAAGAAAATGATGATAATAGCATTGATGAACCAACAGTGTATTTGCTGGATCTCTCCTCAAATGGCAACTACTCACAAAATAAAAGAAGAAAAAAATGAAAAAGAATTTTGTTGCTATTATTATTTTTTTTGTGTTGGTTGTGCTGTAATTTTTTATTGTTCTGATTCTACAAGAAAAAAATAATTTAAACACTTCCCAAGATTTCTCTGTACTCGCTCACTTTTTTTTTTAATTGCTGATTATTGATATTTGCTCTTTTATAGTTTGATTCATAGTAAGTTTGTAATTCCTTAGAATGAGCAATGCATGTCATGCACATCTCTTTTTTCTTTGGTGTTGTTTTTACTGGAACAACATCTGTATATATAACATCTATAATATTGAAATTTCATGGCTTGGAAAATCAAAGTATATATGATGTTTGACTTTTTTGAGTATAAATTTTAGGGTTAAATATGTTTTTGGTTACTATAGTTTCGCAGAATTTCGTTTTTAGTCCCTGGAGATTTTTTTCACAATTTTTAGTCCCTGAAGTTTTGTCAGTCGATGTGTTTAGTCCCTACTTTTCAATCAACTTGTGCATATCAATCGAAATTTTAATTTTTTTTTCTGTAGTCATGTTTAGTACATTATATGAATCTCTCTTACAAAAGTTTAAATTTTTTTAACAAAAGATTAATTAAATATGAATTTTTTAGTTTTTTGCACATAAATAATTCATCTTAGGTTAAAAAATTCTAAATTTTTATAGGAAATGTTCTTATAAATATTATAAACACGAATACAAAGAATCATTAAAAAATGTGAAAGTATACAAGAGTTTGATTAAAAGTAGGGACTAAAAACACTCATTGACAAAACTTTAGGGAATAAAAAGTGTGGAAAAAATCTTCAGGGACTAAAAACGAAATTTTGCGAAACTATAAGGACCAAAAACATATTTAACCCTAAATTTTATGATGGCGAAAAAGTATTACCAATATTTTTCAAAAATTAAATTCCCTAAATCTCACATTGATAGATAAAAAAGGTAGTTTATAAACACATGTTATGCATATCCTATATGCTGGATTTTAAATATTTTGATAACTATGAATTGTTTTATTTTTTGACAAACTATGTATTTTTTTATTTTTTTTGTTGAATAACTATGTATTGTTTTTAATATATAAGAAAAATATGAAGCATAAAGTATGAGAATATAAGAAAAATAAACATAAATTTCCACTAATTAAATTCAGTTATTCGCATATTTAAGATAAAATATAATAAGAAACATAAACATAAACTACGACTAAGTATGGAATTGGAAACTAATTTCTACAACGCGATATTAGATACTATTCAATTCAAAACTAGAAAATTGCCATATATTGAAAGACATATTAAAAAATTGAGTAACATTAAACAATAGTTTAACAAAAAAATTTGAATAAATATTGATATAAAGGAAATTATGGTATATTAGGAAATGCTTCCTTATAAACCACATTGGAAGTCTTATTCGTATCTTCACCATCATCGTCAATGATCAATATTTTTAATTCTTCTTTAGAAGTAACTCTTGAAATCGCAACATACAATTGACCATGCGAAAGCACTGGCGACGAAAGATATATCCCAACATGCTTTAGAGATTGTCTCTGACTCTTATTAATAGTCATCGCAAAAGAAATTATTAAATAAGTGATCGTAAATTTTTGAGAGTTTGTTATGTTGTATATATATATATAATATAATACATTAATAATAATATGAAATATATTTCAAAAGTTTTTTTTTTTCCTTGGACATATTACGCGTATTTTCAGTAAACATGGTTATTTTGTTTTCATTATTTTTAGTAACTTCTTTTTAATCACACTCAACTTGCACCTGATAATAGGGTCACTTTATTTAGCTTCGATCCTTATATAATAATAATATAATATAATAATATTAGAAAGCTAATAATAATAATAATAATAATAAATAAATATTTAACTTGGTGGGAAAGATATATAGAATTACATATTTATTAGATGTTGATTCAAAATAATATCAAATTGATTGATGTAGTGTAGTGGCAAAAAACACAAAATAGATTGTGTAACAGCCCAGGCCCCACCAACATAGGTGGTCCCGGCACTGCCACCTCACGATCTTCTCCACCCCCTCTCTAGTGGAGTTTTTGCCTTCCGTGGGAATCGAACCATGTACCCTGGGGATAAAGTACATATTCAATCCATTCCCACTACCAATACTAGAGAAGGGGGTGGAGAAGATCGTGAGGTGGCAGTGCCAGGACAACCTAAGTTGGTGGGGCCTGAGCTGTTACAGATTGCGGGTTCGATTCTTGGTGAGGTCTTTTTTTAACATTTTATTATACTTATTATAATATTTTTAAGGTAAAATGAAAGGGAAAATGAGCGGGAAAAAAGTAGGGTTAAAAATGGCAAAACGGAACAAGCTTATAATATAAGAGATAATATATCAGACTACTATTATTGCTAAGCTGCTAATTACTAGTGATGAAAAACTTAGAGATAATTGTACAACCAGATTTACTTTTGCCGCCCTACCAATTTTTTCGCGCGCCCAACGAATTTACCAATATTCTCTTTTTCAGTAGGATGGCAAAATGAGATCTCTTGTACAACACGTAATTTCTGCCAATGTCGAGACTTAGAAAAAAGGATTCTAACAAAAAAATAATTAGTTAGAAAAAACGAATCAATCTCGAGTTAGGAGAGTCGGTATAGTATATTTCTCTTTAAGAAAAAACTCAAATTTTATTCGTGGTATGGCCTAGTTTTTTTTTTTTTGTAATGGCAAAACCTATCCTACTGCAGACATGTAAATTAATGTCATAGGAGACCCAAATGACATAAGCTATTGAGAATCCAAGAACTTAATTACAATGGATCAACATAAAAAAAGTTAGTCGAAGAGAGGACATTATAGCCCAACTAAAATAATTCAATTGACAATTAAGATTTCCCGAAAGTAAGTAGTTTCTTGAAAGAATTTACACAACTTTAAACTAAAAATCGCAACCTTTGAAAATTAGAAAATAAAATTCTAGCTATGAAACAGCTGAAAAAATGTTGGCCCTTAGAACAATAGTTGTGAGTTTAAAGCACAAAATGTCTAAGCTAAAGCATCAAGAGGGTTTTTTGTTCAGATCTTTCCATATCGCTTCTGATAATTGCTCCGCATTATACTCGACTCCAAAGCATCTCACAACCTCCATGTTAGGATTCAACAAATACCTGATTGTATTAACACCACTTATATCAATGTGAATTGCAACCATACAGAACATCATAAGTAAATGTGTTGGTTTTTTTAGGATAAGGGAGGAATGAAACTCACATAATTTTATTGATACTATCATCCTTTAAATACATGAAAAACATAACATAAGAAAGATAAATATAAATCACAATTAAACTACCTTAAATTTTGTAACATACCCACTAATACTTATAATGCTTATAGTTAAAACTTATAACAATAGGAATCCTAAGAGATTCAATAAACTCTATTAAACTATAATAATAATATTAATAATATTGATTCATAATTTCAACACTCCTCCTTGAATCAATAGTTATTGACTTCAAATTTCTCTTCTTTGAACTTCTCAACTTCTCTAATGGACTTTGTAGATTTTCTCAACTTTGAGACTTGCCCCTTTATGACTCGCCACATCAGCAAAATCATTAGAAAAATGAACTTCATGTTCTTGAAAGCCTTTATCGACCAATTTTTCTTGAAATTTGTTCTTAGCACCATTATGATCAAGTTTAGTTCTACAAAACAAATTAACATCAATCAACTTTTGATCTCTTGACTGGTCTTCAAATTGCCAAGATTCATTTTTCTCTTTCATATTTTTCTCCTCCTGCATGACAACTCTCCAACCATCCATGTTTGCCACATTTGCATCACCCAAAGGATTGACCATAGCAACATTGCACATTTCAAAATTTTCAACAAGAGATTCACATTTTCTAGCAGAAAAATTAGCATTATTATCTAATTTTCCTTCAGCAGTTTCAGAGTTTTGGCCTTGGAGATTTTCTACTCCGATCTTCTCTTTATTTGAGGCTTCTACTACACTTGGAGTTGGACATGCATGCATTGTTGTTTGATTCCACTCTATCGGAAAACTTCTATTTCTCATTTTAATAGACATTAGTTCACAACCAATAGGATCAAATATGGTGCACTTCATGTCCTTAAAATGCAAAGTGTAATGTTTTTCCAACATTTGTCCAACACTTAACAAATTTTGATTCAACTCAGGTACAAATAAAACATCAGAAATATATTTAGTACCCGATAGAGTTTTAACAGCAACAACTCCCTTGCCTTTGACATCAACACTTTCTCCATTAGCAATGGTAACTTTTGAAGCAATTGTTTTGTCTAACTCCTTGAACAACTCTTCATCATGGGCCATGTGATGTGTGCATCCACTATCAACCAACCAATTTTTATTATTTTTGTCGGTGGACAAACATGTTGCTGCAAATAAGTATTCCTCCTCCTCATTTTGATTAGCCACTTGAGCCTCAACTTTAGGTTGTTCTTCATTTTTGCAAACACTAGTAGAAAAAACACTTTTTACATCTGCCCAAAAATACTTTTTACATCTGACGGTAAAACGGATGCAAACGCACGAGATATAGTAAGTATACACTTTTTACATCTGACTCGCGTCAGATGTAAAAACAACGCCTTTTACCTCTGAATTAAGTCCACCAGATGTAGTAAGTATACATTTGAATTTTTATTTTAATTAAAGTGGACATTTTACATCTGACCAAGTCCACCAGATGTCAAATATTTACTTAATTTAATATTTTTTTTTTAAAATCCTGCGATTTTTTTTTTAAATCCATTTTTTTTAAAAATTTTAAAAATCTCAAAATACCACTACAATTCAACATTCAACCAAAGTACCATTACAACATATAATCAAATGTCATTACAATTCAATGTCATTCCAATTCAACATTCAAATAAAATACCAAATGTGATTACAATTAAACATTCAGCCATATTCTCAACAAAATCAATACTTCCATGATATCCAATTACAGATTGGTTTACACTAGATGAAGTACTACTTGTTGCACTACCTGGTTCTTGACTTGGAACATAAGTTTCAGCCTCAGCATTATTTCTCATGACCTGAAATAATAACCATAATGTTATATTATAGCATCTTTTGCATAAATAAAATGATAATAATAAAAGGTTTAAAGCATAATAAGGTTCTATATGATGTATTTTTTATCGTGAAAATGATTCGAGAAATTACACTGCATAAATTTATTAGACTATAAAATCTCAAGCAATGTATATCTATGTATAAAGTGAGATGTAATTCTACAAGTCATTCGATTTGGTGTGAATGTACAAATTTGGGATCTGATTCCCCTACAGTATAATACCACGTAGATTCACGCAATAATCAACCTCAACCATTGATTTGAGATCAGAAGGTTTGGGTTACATATTCACTAAAATCATAAGCAACCTCGACCATTGATTTAGATCAGCCGGTCGAGATTAGTAAATGCGTTACAGGGAATCTGTTTCCATAAATTTGACCTCTCTTGTAAATTATCGCAGACTCATTTTACTAAAAATGAGTTATATATACAATTAATCATTAGGTAACAAGCAAAGTACAAGCAGTTAACTTAATTAATACAATTTTGAAGATAACCAACACAGAAAAGAAGAAAAACAATATAGGTACTAACCACAACTTTAGAAGATGACATATCATCCAAAGACCTCTTCCTGGAATTATCACACCGTGAAGACCATGCCTAGATCCATTCCTTCTTGCAAATGCCTCGACTGTGTCTGAAAATCTATCCTGAATCTTTGGTCCACCTGAAATATATAGGCATTACAATTCCTTAGTTGAATCTATTTTAGTTTTATGAGACTCATATAGAGTTGGGAACATTCAAAATTTAAACAAACAGAATTCAATACTTTGTTCTAAATGCAGTAGGTATGCATTCTTAAGTCTAAATAAGCAAAGTTTATTATCGTTCTATACTTGTGCGCTTTTCACACTTGTACCTGTACCAACACTAGTAATAGTCAAGGACAGCTGATGTACTTATAAGAATTTTACCAAAATGTCCAGACAAACCATTCTAATTATTTTACTACAATCTAACTAGTCTTTAATTGTCTCATAACAGTCCCTAGTGAAATTTTAACATGAAATTCCAGCTAGCTCATATTCTAACATGACAAACATGATTCTAATATACGTTCATGCAATACTTAGCTCTTACAATTAAAACGTATTTCTTATTTTGACTTTGTGACTTTTAGTTACTAAAACGTTTATTCTATACTGAAGTATCATTAACTTGGTAGGACATAAGTTCATTTTAATTTATTTTTTTGAATGGGGAAATTCATTTTAATTTTAATTAAGCTTAAGAGTTCAAACATAGGATTAGGAAAATATGACAATTGATTATTCTGATATAAACTAGAATTATATAACCAATTTACAGAGGTTGATCTTATGGTTTTCCATCCTTCCCTACAGTTGATAAGCCCATAGCATTTGGTTCCTTCAAACCCGCAACCAACATGTCATCAAACCATTTACGAAACTGCAAGTAACAAATACAACATAATATATCAAACTAGTAAATTGGTCATTAAGACTTCATATTTGCAAGAAAAGAGGAGGTATCAAGCTAGTCTTTATAACCATTAAAATCAATCATACCAACTGATATATAACTCTTTTCAGCACCAGGAATCATGTATAAGTCCATTGTAAAAAGATGCTTAGAGAACTGGCCAAAAATTAAATCATTCAAACAATTATGCTATTCTTTGTCAAACAACTTTATGAAGTAAGATCCCACCTTTGTGGTTAGCCAAACCATTGGACCATCTGTGTTTTTAGTTGAATTGCATACAGGAATCATGTATAAGTCCAAAGTAAATAATACAACTTGCATAAACTATTTTCATAATATTGTTAATCTTAGAACATTAGTCACTTACTCTCCAAAAAAGTTCATTTGTTCCTTTGTTTACTTGCATTACATCACTTTGAACAGAATCCATGATCATTGCAAATCAGCTCAATGTGCTTTCCATTATGCCACTTCGGTTTTCTAGTCCTTCACTTAATTGATCTGTAGCAAACAGAAGATTTATAATCTTTAGTAAATAATAAATAAAGTGCTAAAATGAAATGACTTAATTGATTAGCTTCCTACTTGTGCATAGGTTCAAGAAAGCCAGTTTATCCTTGGATACATAATGTGGATGCTAGAATTACAAGCTATAGAAACAAAACTAGCATTTTCATGAAATACTCACTTTTGTTATCTGCAGTGTTCCATTTGACCAACATATTGGATGAAGATCTTGAGTTGTGTGGTTATCTGCAGTTAGCAAAATTGAACAGAACTGTATAACATGGGTATGAGTATTGCAATTAGTATCATGTGAATTATACAATTTGAATAATCCTATTTAAGATAAATATTTGCTCTTTACAACTGCTAATTACATTTTTTAATTTCGCCACAAAGAAAGACAGACTAAGAGAAGCTTAGATAAAAAGAAAATCAATAATAAAGACAATATCATAATGAACATAGTATGATTTAAAGTAATACTATGCAATAAGGCCGACAGGATTAAAGACAGTTTATTTTCAAACTACTGCAGATTTAAGAACCATTCTAAACTATGCATTCTGCACTAAGTGAATTTTCAAACTGCACTGAGAAGAACTAAATTTAACATTAATTAATTAAGTCATTTATAGTACACATAGCACTTTTTTTGCAAACTTTAGGAGCAAACTTTAACATGATATTACTTTTGCAAACTTTAACATGAATTATGATATTACTTTAACATTAATTCATGTCTTCCAGACTTTAGAAGCAGGAAATGGTAAATGGCATGGTTTAGTTTGGACCATAGTCTCACAAACTAATAGTGGCATAATTACTTGAATGTATGCACTCATGCACTTTCTCAATTTGTGCACCTGTGATGGATCTATAAACTCACTAAAACTTAGTTGAGGGTGTTGTAGAAGCTGCATCAAGAAATGATTCACCACCACAGTGAAAATCATTTTGTTCAAACCACAAGCTTCTATCAAATGAAAATAGCAGCAATAGTTTGGAAACAATCAACTCAACATTCAAAGTAATTGGCAATATCTAAAGAAGAAAATTAAGATTCGATCACTACCACAAGGTACATGATTTTATTTCTCCATAAGAAAATGCAGAAGATTCAAAATAACTAAAGCCTAAAATCAGCCTAAAATGCATAAAATGCAACCTAGAAGTTGCTAATCCTACCACTAATTTTATTTTACTTTCTAGTTCAGTTTCGGAAACAAAACTCAAATTTCACTACTTTCAAAACAAATTACCAAACAATTTCATATACCTAGAGCATAAATGTGTTGAAAACAAGGACAATTACCTGTACAAAATCAAAGCTTTGGTCCTTTAAAGAATGGCTATTTTGAAGTTCTGGTTTTTCTTTCTCGCCGGCAAAACTCTGTTAGGTAAAATTGCCACAATTATTTTTGCAGAAAATGCAGCTAGAAGTTGCCATGAACTGGCAGCAGGCTCTTACCATTCTCTGTGGATATGGAGTTCTAGATACTGCATCAAATGCATCCCCATTCACATTGTCACCCCTGTAACTCGGCAGCTTGACACCATTTTTCTCCTCAAACGAATATGACCTCGGCTTTGCAAACTGACCCGCCATTCTCCCCACCTATTCGTTCAGCATATATCCAACCCAACACAACAGTAGAAGTATGTCATTCTCATTGACCATACATAAATAAAATTCTTAACAATTGTGTTATTTGAATAACTAAAATTCGACAACTTTTCTGACATCAATCTAAATGGTTAATGTAGTTCAAATAGGTGGTTAATTCAATTAATGGTTAATAGATATATCGGCTGCAAAACTTATTAAGTATCAACGTAGCTTCATTAACAACAAAATTGAACGGGATTAACCATAATTTTCAAGTGTTCAAATCCAGTCCACACATAGTTTTACACCTAAAATTTATCATTAACCACTACTACTAAACTTATGGTTAACGAAGTTACGACACATAATCATTTCTCAACTAATAATCAACAAAGGCCAAGACTTTAAAATGCCCAATTAGGGTTCCAAATCCATATAATTATACCTAATAGCATAGAATCTGATTTCAAATTCCAATTCAAAAAATAACAATTCTCAATACAATAAACAAAAAAAAAAAGTCTCTTTTAACATTTAATCATGAAATAAATAGAGATAATACTAGAAAGGATAAAGATGAAACCTTGATAACAGGCATTTGAGCACCAAACATAAGAACAACACCCATTTGAAGAATAACACGAAAAGTATCTCTAATATTATTAGCACTAAATTCCTTAAAGCTCTCAGCACAATCACCACCCATAAGTAAAAAAGTGTTACCAATTGAAGCTTGAGCGAGTTTATCCTCAAGATTTCTAGCCTCACCGGCGAAAACAATACGTGGAAAAGATGTAAGAGTTTCAAGAACTTCATGAAGCTGATTCTGATCTGGATAAAAAACCTAAATCAAGAAACAGTTCTAAGAGCTAAAACCAAGTAACAAACAACAAAAACAAAGAAATCAAATGAAAAATATACAGAAAAAGCTTCAATTTTGCGATTTGGGATTAGGGTTCAAGAACAGTACCTGATTTTGCAATTTGGGAATAGCTAGGGTTCAAGATAAGCTTCGAGAGAGTGAGAGAGAGGACGACGGTGAGAGTGAGAGAGGACGACGTTGGGAGTGAGAGAGGACGACGGTGGGAGGACGGTGGTTGTTCGATCGTAGTTCGTGAGAGAGAGAGCAAAACGCGAGAGAGAGCAAAATGTACAGATCTGTTCCTAATTTTTTGATTCCAAAAAACTAATTTTTTTTATGAATTTATTAATATTATATTGATTGATTCCAAAAAACTAATTTTTGTCATAATTACAATACTGCCACCGTGTGCAGTTTTGTATCTGGTATATTGATATCAGATGTAAAAAGTGTTGTTCATATATTTTTCACTTCTGTGGCTATTGAAACCAGAGGTAAACACCACTCCATATAACTTTTCACATCTGACATATCTTAGACAGATGTAAACATGTTATGTAATATGTCATATTTCTACTAGTGAAAATTTTGCAATATGACCCGGCTGATTACATTTGTTGCAGCGGAAATTAGGTCTATGCCAGCATCTGAAATGTGGGTGATTTGTTTTTCCACAGTGCTGACATGGAGGATTATTTGTCTTCTCATCTTCGGCTTTACTACTCCATTTATTGGAACTTTCTCCTTTCTGAAAGTTGTTCCATTGGGCATTTTTATTCTCTCCTTTGTGGCCTTGATTCAACTTTAATTTTGCTCGTAAAGCACCTTCAATCGTGCCTTCCTCCCTCATAAGTCGCCTTTGTTCTTGGGCTTGCAAAGCATACACCAATTCTGACAAAGTAATGTTTGACAGATCTTTGGAATTTTCCAAAGAAGAAATGGTAGACTCAAACCTCTCAGGAATAGTCACAAGAATTTTTTGGACTATCCTTGTATCAGAAAATTCAGTTCCAAGCAATCTTACATTGTTGACAATGCTTAGAAGTTTGTCAGAATATTCCTTGATTGTTTCTGACTCCTTCATCCGTTGCATCTCAAATTCTCTGATCAAATTCAGCACTTGCATCCCTTTGATTTTCTCATTTCCTTCATACTCCTGCTTGAGAAAATCCCAGATTTCTATGGCTGACTTCAGAGTCATAATTCTTGTAAAGATTTCTTCAGAAACCGCAGAAAAAAGATAAGATTTTGCCTTCGATTTTCGCTGCTTTTTCACCTTATGATTTTTGATTTGTGCAAGCGTTGGATTGTCCGGTAATGGATCAATCACATACTCATCCTCAACAGCCTCCCAAAGGTCACTAGCATCAAGATAAGCCTCCATTCTTGTTGCCCATAAGTGATAATTTTCACCCTTAAAAATTGGCAATTTTATGGCTAAGTTTTCTGATTGCATTTTAATCTTCTTTTTTTTTTCTTTGATGGAACTCTAATCCTCACTAGGTCCCTCAAGAAAAAAGCTCTTGATACCAATTGTTGGTTTTTTTAGGACAAGGGAGGAATGAAACTCACATAATTTTATTGATACTATCATCCTTTAAATACATGAAAAACATAACATAAGAAAGATAAATATAAATCACAATTAAACTACCTTAAATTTTGTAACATACCCACTAATACTTATAATGCCTATAGTTAAAACTTATAACAATAGGAATCCTAAGAGATTCAATAAACTCTATTAAACTATAATAATAATATTAATAATATTGATTCATAATTTCAACAAAATGCACGAGGGCAGAGCAATGACTTACATGTTGTGGGAACTGTCAACAAGATAATCACCACCATCCTCTTCTACCTTTTTAAAATACACACGATATTCTTGTGCCATCTGCCTAATAGCTGCAACTGGTCCAGTTAATCCTACGATTCTTGAGTTAAACTCTGCAGTACATGTACATTAAAACAGAGGAGAGACAAGATATGTTAAAAGGACAAACTCCATTGAGGGAGTAAAACATAACAAAGCCAAAAGTTTAAGACTTGAAGAAATTATAATAAATCTCAATATTTGTGTCAATGAGACAATCTAACCTTCAAGGTATGCACGGAGTTGTGAAGGAGTATCACGTTGAGGATCAATAGTAACAAATACTGGCAGAACTTTAAGATTCTGTTTTGATTCTTGATCCAAATAAAATACATAATGTCAAGGTTTATCAGAAAACAAACATATAATACAGTAAACTGAGACATTAGTGCCAATCCTAAGATATCAATTGCCCTGGCCATAAGTTGAACTTGTTCTGGCCCAATATCAGGGGATGAGGTATAGCCAAAGTAGAGGAGAACCCAATTGCCAAGAAAATTTCGTTCTGTAACTGTTTGCTTCTCTTTATTAATCAGTGTAAAGGGACCGCCAATTATGGGTCCACTGACCATATTTCTATTGCGGCTATCCCCTTGATGACCTAATCCATCAAACAGATCAATTAAGACAAAAACATAAAAACTCCTTATAATGCAACACACTTATCAAATCAAGTAACTCACCATGATTTGTTGTCTAAAAGTGGAAAATTAGTACTACACATTGAAAAAGGTTCCATATCACCCTTAAAGTCAAAAGTGATTCCATAAACAATGAACAAGATAAGAATAATGACAGAATTCAGTATATTGTGTGGTAAATACAAAGTATTGGCCTGATCATCTCAACCGTGTGTGCTTTACTTTTGCAAGTCATGGAACATTTTAGTTGGTGCAATTCAACGCAAATCATAAAGCAATAGAACTCAGATCTATCCCTAGCTCCAGTTTTGAGTTCCAAACTGCCAACAAATGCTTACTTTGTAAAACAGTAGACTAGACCCAAAAAAATAAGTACAATTTTTAGGGACACGAAAATGTATCCACGAGAGGAAGTAGCAACTAATGATCCCAGCAACATTTCATGTGTGTATGTTCAGTTATACAACTCAATTCATAGGAAGAATCTGATAACTAAATCCGCAACATAATAGGATACGAACCCAACATTCTACTATGATTATTTATTCTCAGTATACTATATATAGTCAACAAACCGTATGCAGCTCTCTGAGAACTGGCTTGATACATATGAAGACAAACTAGAAACATTCAATTTTTGAGACTTGACTTTCATCAACAGCGAGAAACCAAGTTGGGATGAACTAAGAAATAGAGCATCTAGCAAAAATAGGTGCGGTACATTGCTATGACCCAACACTTAATGCATACAGTATACTTGGGTGAAAAAAAAGAGCAGAAAATATATAGGTCCTCATTTGTAGGTGCTTATTCCCATCTGACTATAATTTGCAGCAGAAGTTTCCTGTTTGCGATATCTTTGGCAGTTGGCATGGTTGTAACGGATTTAATAGAGTGATAAATCCAAAACAATTGGGTTATACTTATAAAATTAGTTCAAACATCATATTACAGAGTGATAAAACCAGTATTGCAAGATCACTTTGTAGAGTTGTAATCTGCAATTCTCCAACCACATGTATCATCACCACATTTGATATTACAATCAGAAGTCTGCCAAAACTTCCCTTCTATATTCAACTGGACTTAGAAATGAACTACGTCTAACAACAAACTAATATAACAACACTCATTCCACATAGTAATTTCCCTGCTAGTATCTAGTATTTGAACTTCATACTAGCTTGTCACCAAATATTTGAACTTCATACTATCTAGTATCTATCTAGAGTAGACCAATTGAGATAATTAGCTTGAAAATACCTTTTGGAACAGCTCTTCTCTCATCATTATAATGAAAAGAAGCTGCAACCCCGGCAAATCCTAGAACAACAGCTGGCTACGGAAAGAGAAAAAATTCAAAGAGTAGCAATGTTACATTAGAATTCAATCCACACGAAAACAAGATAAACAATCATACTGCTGTTAAATAAGGAAAAGGGATCATACAACAGCATAAGCTCCCCATGAGCGAGAAGACTCAGATTGTGGAGGAGTAAAGACAGGATTCAGATCATGTCTTGTTTTGCCATGGTTTGTAGATTTTGTATATCTAACAGCTTGAGTTCTGTTAGATGGAACACACCTATCACAACAACAATAGCAACAACAAAAAAACACAATGATGACATTTTCAATGATGTGAAATCACAAAATGAACAAAGATTCGAAATACCCTCGCATTATAGTAATGTTTTGAAGTCAAAATTAGTTAATTAAAAGGGGAAAGATAAAACGCATAATCTCAAACACCTAGAGTGCATAAAAAAAAGAGAGAAAAATTGGGCAGCCAATTCTAGGAACGAACAGGTAGAATCAAATTCTCAATAGTAGGGATTCTAATGATTTAGAATAAAATCCGTTACCAAGGAGAGATTATGCCAACATAGTTGCATAGTATAGAAATTGAGAGTTTGAGAGAAGATAGATAATTTGTTGAACATTGATTCATTCTCAAATGAAGCGCAAAGACTTCTTAAATACAACACCATAAAGACCATAAAGACTAAAATAGTAAAATGACATAAAATCTATTATTTAAACTCTATTATTTAAAATAAACTAATAACCTAAATAATCATTGATTATAATTTTGAACAATGGCAGAATTTAGTAGATTATATGTTGTTATTAGAAAGTATTGGCTTGATCATGCATGATTTACTAGTCATGAGTGTTTAATATAAAATGTTTTTAAAAAATAAAGTTATTAATAAAATTATTATTTGAGCATTTTTTTAATAGAAAAATGGGGTTTATACTTGCGTATTACACAAAGGAGTAAATGATCTAAATGGGAAGAGAAAGAAATAAAGGACTATAAAGTGTTATAGATAAATAAGATAACTCCCGGTATGATTTTGCATTTATATCATGGAAAATGTTTTTTTTTTACAAAAACAAAATGATATTCATTCATTCGATTGATAGAATACATCATACAACCACATATTTAACGTGGATGAATATGCAAACGAACTCACAACATCAAAGTTAATAGTATACAACGACAAAATGCCTACAACAAATAATTTGATAATACTAAAGTCACCGGAGGATCTATGTCTCCGAATCTGCAACGTTGATGCGCAAATCATTGATTGAATCTGTAATTGACGGAAGTCATCTTTCAATAGAATCAAACAAACACCGCAACAATGCGGAAAATCAAATAGCGCCGCACAAGACGACAATCAATCCAACGCTACACTCAGACGATGATATAAAAAAAACACAAGAAAAAACTTGATCTATGTGAAAAATCACTTATTTATATTAAAAGAGCAGGAAAAAAGATGTAGAGGGGTGATTCCAGGTCAAAAATGACCTAAAACTACCCCTCTCCAAGGAATGAAGAACTTACAAAAAGAGAGAACTTTTCTCTCAATGAAAACTAGGGCCGACAACACTATATCATGGAAAGTGTTAACATGTATTTTAAGGGCACATGTTAACAAGAGCAAATGCGGTAAAATTTTATTTGAACTTATGTATTCAACTCTCTAAAAGAAGTTTTGCTAATATTTGTCGTAAGAGCATACTTAAGAAACTTAAAATGGAACTTTTGTATTGAAAAAAAGGTGATATTTTAACTTTTGAAAAGTTGAAGGTAGAACTTCTAAGTTCCTTACCATGTTAACTTTATAATTAAGCTTAATAATTATGTGGAGCCTATGAAATTGATGGGTCTGCCCTCTGTCCTTTCCACTCAATTACGTTTGTCAAATGCACATTAAAGGCCAAGACTCTCTCATCTTTAAATTAAATGGGTTGAAAATTGAGATATCGGTGAAAACCGGTTGAATGGGGGTGGGTTGACTTACGGTAGTGTAGCTGATGCAAAGTCAAGCTTTTTTGAAAAGACGTGGAAGTTTCGTGACCCAAGTATTTATAAATGTTCATGCATGCTTAGTAATGAAACCAAGAGCTAGTAAAGAAATTCAGCTCCTACCATTGTTGAATACCAATAATTCTGCTATAGACTATAGTGCTATTGCTATGTCTGATCCAAAGTATGATGTGTTCCTGAGCTTTAGAGGAGAAGATACCCGTGACAACTTCACCAGTCATCTTTATGCTGAATTATGTAGGCAAAACATTGAAACATTCATAGATAATAGACTTGACAGAGGCGAACAGATTTCACAAGTACTTTACAAAGCAATAGAAGAATCAACAATGTATGTGATCATTTTATCAGAACACTATGCTTCTTCAAGTTGGTGTTTAGATGAACTGACAGAGATACTGAAATGTAAGGAGAGATATGGAAGGGAAGTCATACCAGTGTTCTATAAGGTGGATCCATCAAATGTTAGGCATCAGAGACAGAGTTATGCAGATGATTTAGTTAAACATCATCAACGATTTGGTGACAAAGTGGACGCGTGGAAGGCTGCTCTAACCCAAGTAGCTGGAATTTCAGGCTGGGATTCACAAAAAACCAGGTCACTAATTTATTTACAAGCTCTTGCCATATTACTCAATTTCTATATACTGAATCCTATTGACTAAATAAAGTTGTTAAGTTTGTTCTGAATAAAATTAAAAACCATAAATCAATCTAAAATCGTCGTGTTTTATTTTTCTTAATCAATAAAATGGACACATAAATTTATTAGTATATATATAGAGAGAAGGTAGTAATATATGTGTAAATCTATCCAAAGATGTTGTTTCTAATTAACTCTTTTGTTTTCCTTTCAATTAGTTTTTACACAGAGAAGAGAAAACTAATGCTTTAGTTTTTTTCATTATTTGTTAGACCTGAAAGCACACTTGTTACAAAGATTGTGAAAGACATTGTGAAAAAATTGAATCGTTCTGTGACTTGTGTCTCAAGTGATTATGAAGGAATGACTGGAATTGACAACCATATTGAAAATATTCAATCCTTGTTGCTCCTTGAGTCGCCAAATGTTCGAATTATAGGAATATGGGGCATGGGAGGCATAGGCAAAACAACAATTGCAAATGCAATCTTTGAAAAATTCGCGACTCATTTCAGTTCCAGAAGCATAGTTCTAAATGTTCAACAAGAAATAGAAAGAGCTGGACCAGACCATGTAAAAAGCAAATACTTATCAAAACTTCTAGGGGAAGATATTTCATCCTCTGAAAACAATCCAAGGCTCAAACGGACAAAGGTTCTTCTTGTTTTTGATGATGTGAAAGATTCTGATCAACTTAAAGATTTAATTGGAACACATAGTAACTTTGGCCAGGGGAGTAGAATCATTGTGACTAGTAGAGACAGGCAAGTGCTTGAGAATGCCAATGCTGATGAAATATATCAAGTTAGGGAAATGGATGATCAAGTTTCTCTACAACTCTTCTGTCTATTTGCCTTTAAACAAAACCATCCAAAAGAATCTTTTGTGAGCTTAACAGAAAAGGTTTTAGATTATGCCAAAGGGCTTCCATTAGCTCTCAAAGTTTTGGGCTCATTGCTTTATGGCAGAACAAAGGAAGCATGGGAAAGTGAGTTGCAAAAGCTCAGAAAGCTTCCCGATCTTAATATTTTCAGATTGTTGAAGTTAAGTTATGATGGACTTGACGAAGAACAAAAGGATATATTTCTTGACATAGCTTGCTTCCATAGAGGACAATATAAGAAAGATGTAACACTAGCATTGGATTCTTGTGGTTTCTCTGCTTACATTGGAATGATTGTTCTCAAAGATAGGTCCCTTATATCTATTTCAGAATATGGTGAAGTTTGGATGCATGATCTAATACAAGAAATGGGGCATGAAATTGTTCGGCTTCAAAGTGTCGATGATCCTGGAAAACGTAGTCGATTATGGAAGCCTAACGATATTTATGATGTTTTAAGTAAGAACAAGGTATGTTCTTTAGCCCCTCAAATCTCTCACTTGATAACTCACTCAATCTCTCTTGAATTTACTTTCCAACATATTGCAAAATGCTTAACAATTATTACATTTCATGGAACCACTTTTTCTGTGTTTATTTATCTCTAGTAATTAATCATGTTTGATTTTAGGGAAAGGGAACAGATGCAATCAAGTGTATATTCCTAGACATGACGGAAATTAAGAAAGTTCAACTACATGCTGAAACCTTTAAGAAAATGTGTAATCTTAGAATGATCAAGTTCTATAATGGTGGCTCAAATGTGACCTTTCGTGAGTTTCTCAAGACTTTTCCAGATCGTTTAAAATTTCTTTGTTGGGATGCATTCCCTCAAAGATCTTTGCCAGACTTTTGCCCAGAAAATCTTGTTCTACTTGAAATGCCTTTTAGTGATCTTGAACAACCTTGGGTGGGGGATCAGGTATTTAATTTCAAGCTTTATACGTAAATTGAAATTATTTACTTCTGTTCCAAGATTTACCAAATGCAATAGTACATATTCACCTTTATATTAAAATGGGATCAAATTCATTAAGTTTTTGTTAATCATTTACTTTTTTTAGGCTTTTCCAAATTTGAAAAGGCTTGACCTTAGCAATTCTATGAAGCTGAGAGGAGTACCAAACCTCTCATTGTTTCCAAATATTGAAGAAATAATTCTTAGTGGTTGTTTAAAATTGGAGGAGTTACCTGAATTCAAGGAGACTATGGAAAATCTAACAGTGCTCATGTTAGACAAAACGGCAATAAAAGAACTACCTTCATCCTTACACCGTTTGGTCCGGCTTGAAAAATTAAGCTTGCAAAGTTGCACAAGGCTTAAGACTATTCCAAACAACATTGGTCGCTTGTCATCGTTGACTGAACTTTCACTGCAAGGAAGCAATATTGTGAACCTTCCTGAGAGTATGTCTTATCTCTCAAGTTTGGAATTACTTGATTTAAGTGATTGCAAATGGCTTGAATGTGTTCCAAAGCTTCCACCAAATCTAGACCGAGTTCGGGCATTTGATTGCCCTTCCATTAAGAGAATGGTGCTAAATTCAAGGTTGAAACTCCTGTCTGATTCCGAAGAAGGTACCTTCGAATTTCATCTCACCAATAGTCAAGAACTAGATGCAACTTCTTGGAGTAATATTGGAGAGGAAGCATGTATTATGATCACTGATGATGCATATAGGTCAGTGTTCTTATGTTTTCCAGGGAGTGCAGTTCCTTGTTGGTTCCAGTACTGTTGTCGGGGACATTCAGTAACTATGAAAAAAGATTCTCAAAATTTGAGCAGTAAAAGTAGGCTCATTGGTTTTGCTTTGTGTGTTGTTTTGGGACGTGAAAATATGGATGGCACAAGAACAAGAGGTAGAAGCTTGACATACAAATTAGGATTTGAATACGATGGTGGACGAATACACTTTTTATATGACCACTTGCATGTACATTGCTCTTCAGATTGGCATGATCATCATAGTGATAGGTTCATCAGCCAAGATCACATATTCCTATGGAAGTATCGATTTGACTTAGCAAGCATTGGCAGCAAGCTCTTTAATGCGTACAACTTCACTTTTGAGATCTTAGATGAGCATTTTCATCCCTTAAGTTTTGAATCAACCTTCACGGTGAAAGAATGTGGATTATGTCCTCTGTATACCAAAGAAAATGATGATAATGGCATTTAAGAACCGAGTGGGAGCAGAGCTGCACAATAATCAACCTTTGAATCCAATATTACTTTATGTAAAGATATAATAATTGGTTATTTGTATTTCAGACATTTGGTAGACACAACTGAGAAACATCATTTTCTGCACTTCAAAGAGAACACAAGTCACAAATTGTTAGAGGCTGCTCCTTTTATTTGAATCTGTGATTTATCAATCCTGGAGGCATGCAATAGTTAAGTTGCGCTTAACATTGAATAAGGCTGAAGGCTTTAACTGGTTTAGTTATGGAACAGAAACAAAGTGTCCAAACTAATTTTAAGCCTTCTTTCTTCTTGTTAGGTAAAGGTGTTTGTTTATTTAAAAGAAAGTATAATAGTAGTAGTTGATAAGTGCCAAAAAGTAGTTAAAATGTATATCAAATTTAGGCATTTATTAACTTAGTTTGTAAGATAATTCATGTTAGAACTCCTTTTTTTATGTAAATATTGATTTTATTAGTAATTTGAGTCAATTTCATGTATATTACAAAATCCTAATTAGTTTTGAACTAGTGTTATGCTGAAAAGTCAATTTAGAACAAAGAAACAAGTTTTGAAGATTCACTAGCTCGCTCAGTGAGAGATAGCGAAGCCTGGGCAGGAAAAAACAGAAGGTTTGGCGTTCCTGGCAACAACTAGCGAGCAGCTCGCCATTGAGCTCGCCCAGCGACCTTTGGCGAGGAAAGATTTTTCTCCTTGTCAGTTACCACGTGTCAGCAAACCCACCTGTAAAGCAAGGTTTGGTCGCTAAGCGAGATGTAGCTCGCTCAGCGACCTTGTAATTTCATAATTAATATAAATAGATCTCAGAAACAGATTTGGGGGTTTATCACTTTTGTTAGAGAACAGAACATTGAGAAAATACGAGTGTTAGGGTTTCTAAGAGGATTGGAAAGTGGATTTTCAACTTGAGACATCAAGTGTTGATGTTCATTCATTCTTCTTCTTCTCTTCATCTTTGTAAGCTCACCATGGCCATGTGTGGCTAATTTTCTCTTATTGTTGGGATTAGATGTAACCTCTTTATGACTATGTATTCATTTTGATCATTATATATATGTATGTTTTAGATTATCCATTAATATGAGTGATTTCCTTTGAGCTTCATGTTTATTTAATGATTTGAATAGATATAGACATATATTGTATGAATCAAAGAACCTGTTGACTATTGAGCAATAAAACTTTTCTAGAATATTTTATTGTTTATGGGTGTAATCATTTTATCTTCTTTTGTTGGTAATGTTTTACTTGTGTAAGTGAACAAAATATCTTATCATTATCATGTCAGCAAAGTATGGCTGTGTTTTGCTATGTATTATGCTTAAATATGTAAGAAACATGTAGCATTGTATTGAAGCATTCCATAAACACAAAATTGTCTTCTCTCCCATTTTACTCCTCATTTTTCTGGTTTTATTGTATACTAGGAATAAACTCGTGCGTTGCACGGGTTCGATTAAAATATTTGTGATAAGTATATTCACATATAGTTAAATGTTAGATACTATTTTAAAATATGATTATATTTAACATAGTACATGTATCTATACCTATATATAAAGAGGATAGATGAGTTTGAGATGACTTTTTCATTATTTCTATTTTACCCTTAATTTAGTTTCACTACTTCCATTAAATAATTGGTTATTTTTTTTAAAAAAAATTCAAATCCATAAAAAAATTTAATTAACAAACTCACCATAACATAAGACATGTCTTCTTTTTTTGGACATAAGTTAGACATGTTCCGCGCCTGCCCGGCCCGCTAGTAAAAATAAAATAAAAAGTTGTTTAGAAAATATGATTTTTTTATTGATTTATATCGTAGTTTTGTTTATATTTTAACGTAATATATAGATCTCTTATAATATTTTATAAGATTGAAGAGATTTATCACATTTTATTTTAATAGTGTAATTGGATAAGATCTTAATTTTCTTTATGAGTTACAATTGTATAATCACGTGCCACTTTGCTTTTTATTTTTCTGTATCCCTTATTTTTTTTCAATTAGATTGTTGGATGGATACATACTTATACTTGCCGACAATATTGCTCATTAGTAGAGTAATATCGAAATAAGTTTGGTTATAGAATATGATTCATATATAGTAGCTTAGATTTTTTTTATCACGCCATTTTTTAAAAATTACGTATCAAATAGCATAACTGTTTACTCCATTCTATGAAATTTAAGTATCAAATAATTTATCTATTTACTCTCCTTTCACTCTTTTGAAGTTTATTCTCACATATTCACTTGGTGATATTTTATCTCGATTTTTTAGTCTATTGTTTGATTTGTGGGAGGTACATATAATTTAAGGTATCCTATATTTAACTTATTTTAAAACTAAAATTCTTTTTAGTCTATTGTTTGATTTACATTTTTTTATATGCTTTAAGAATAGGGTCAAAGTACTAAAAAATAGAAATGAGTGAATGAAACAAAAACAACCTTGATTATTGGATATATAAAAGAGTGAGTGAAATTTAAATAAATCTTCATTTATTTGCGATTTATGACTAATCTTTGGCGGTTCTCTCTTTCATCCTTTGATCTTTGTTGAAATTTACGCACCATATGACGAAACTAATTTATTTCTCTATGCAATTTAAGGTCTCTCATATTTATTAGTAAAAGACAATTCTTTGTTTTGATATTAATTTTATTTCTTTTGGTATTTCCTCCCTTAAACATTCCCTTGATGTGTAGATTTATATTGTGTGTTTTTATTTGTTAGAGTTTTTTTAGTTAACAATATGATTTATCTTCTTTTCACTATATAAATGCTAAATTAGTTTTCTTTTTTTCCTAGATTATTTTTTTTCTTAGAGAGGTTTATGTCCCCTCTTTTTTTTTTTTTTTGTCTTCATTAGTATTTACTTGGAGTTTTCAATTTGGTTGTAAAATTGAATGTAGTGAACTTTTAAACTTAAGAAAAGTCTTAATGATTATGTGTCTTTTAGCCATTGTACATATGTGATAGTGTAGAATTGCAAATTTTTTTCTATTCCTTATGCACTGCTTTTGCAGTTTCAAAAAACATTCTTAATGAATATTCTCATTGATTTGTCCACTATATGCGTATGTTACGAATACGAACAACCACAACATGCATAATATACTGCTGGAAAATGATAATGATGATGGTCTGGTGATAAATTTAATTTTACGGTTGGAAAATGTTATAATATCCATTGTAAAAGTTAGAATTGTAAAAGTTAATACCACGTGGTAATTATTACTTCTTTATTTTTGTTGAATTATTATCATTATTATTTACAATGATTTGTATGAAATTTTTTTAGGATCATCGCAAAGCTTGCCTACTTCCTTTTATAAGTAAAAGATGACTGATAATAAATTAATTTCTTTTGAAGTTTCTTCTCATGCTCTTCTTCTTTTTTTTCTTTATCGATCTTTCTCTTCTTTGTTTTTATGAGTTTTTTGTCCCCTCATTTTTTGTCTTTTTTTATTTAATAATTTTTATTATGATTTTCAGTTTAGATATAGCTCAAGAATGACTCAAAAGTTTGTTTTAAAAAAAAATTATGTTACATAAAGGCTAATTAGAATTATGCTTCAAAAGGCAAATACGGCTACTCAAATTTATTTTAAAATTATCTTAATTGCAATTTAAAATTATTATTGTAAGAGGCATTTGACTCACTTTTTCTTTATTTTCCTCCAACATCAGAATGAAATTTCTATTGACATATTAGTTTAGGTGATGTATGGATTTCGATTATAGACTTGGTATTAGAGACCGACAACATAAAGTATTCAAAAATACAATTGTTGAATAAGGTATCAAGTATAAAACAATTTAAAAATATAAACAATATTTCACAATGACTAAAAACGTGCAACTATTGAATAAAACGATAATTTATATTAAAAAATAGATTTTAGCCTAAAATATTATGCACAAAAAATTATTAGATCGAATTGTATTCTTGTAAGATCATGAGAGCAATCTAACGATTACAATTTACAACTCCAGTGACCTAAAAAAGATTCATGAAATATATTAGAGTTTATGTCTTGAAAGATTATAAGAACGTATAAAAATATTATAATTTATAAACAATCAAAAGACAAATATGGCTACAAATATAGTAGTAATTTTTTAGTCATTGAGTAACATACCTGATATTCAAGAGATTGACTCACCAACCACCACAAAAACCAATGCTTGGAATGTAATTACCATCAACCTATATATACACTTATATTTGGAGGCACTCTCATAACTCACAAATGAAGTATTCAATGCAAAAAGTTATTTCATTCTAATGGAAGGTGAATAATATGTAACCTTTTGAATAATGAATAAGAAATTAAGAATAATAAAAGTCATTTCTAATATATTGAAACTGACAATTAAAAAAATTATAGATGACCATATATTTAGTAATAATACTAAAACTCACGAAAAAAATAAATAAATAATAATACTAAAAAAATTATATATTTATTTTTTATGTTTATCTGAGCATACATATAATTTATATATATATTAGTGACGTATGAATATTTTATTGATCCATACGAATTAAGTTTTTTATTTGGGCAAGTATATGAATATTTTAGGTAAAACCCCACTACTAGAAAAATCTTAAATACCGACGGGTAAAATTTGTCTCTAAAATGCAAATTTTCCGCACTAAGCATGTTAGAGACAGAATTAGACACGGATTTGATTCCGTCGTTAATTTCCTCGTCTCTAAACTATCAGAGACAAATTTTATGTTCTGTCACTGATTGGATACGAAATTTATCCGTCTCTAAATGTTGAATTCATAACATAATAAATCCGTCTCTATTGGAGACAGAATTACCCGTCTCTAAATTCAAATAATTCGGTCTCTAAAATTTCATCTCTAAGTTCAAATAATCTCGTCTCTAAATTCAAACAATTCCGTCTCTAAAATTCCGTCTCTAATGCATAGAATTCCGTCTCCATAGAGACAACACATTTTCTGTTTCTAATAAGTTAATATTTTCGTCTATTTAACAATTACTGGATGCTTATACAATTTTTCAAATATTAATTCTAAAATGTGAGAAAATTAAATTTCGATTGACACCAAATTTAAAACATTAACATAAAAATTTACGTCATTCTTACAAAGTATACGTTGTGCCACTATGGCATTACATAATAATATCAAACTTAAAGTTGTCAAATACACTAAAATACATATAATTGATTTAACAAAAATACATAACAAAAAGTAACTAAAACTAAACTTCATCACCCATCACATCATTTTCATGAGCATCCCTCTCTTTTTGGTTTCGTGTCATCCAATGCTCCATCTTTTGTTTTAATGTTTCTTATGCAATATTGTTTTACCCAAGTTCAACCGTTAATGCTTCAATATCACATCAATAGAAATTGAAGACGAGAATTTCAAACATTCTTTGATAGTGGCAACTTGAGATCTTAATCTGAATATGTGTCCCTTCTAAAAAAACATTACATGTCCTTCCTCTCCACTTGGATGAATTCCCTGTACCATTAATATGAAGAAAGAAAAAAATTGTTAAGTTCGAACCAAATCATTGTAATTTTACTTGTGCATTTGTTTTAGATATCTTGCAAAGCATCATCAAATTGCTGCATTATTATGCAGACATATGCCAAGGAACAAACCACCAAACTAATTGAAAATCATACTATATATCAATACACATGAAAGAAAGTTTACCTTAGGATTAACGCAAACTTAGCAGTGTGAGATGACGAACACAAACCCGCTGCGAGAAATCAAGTTCAATGTCCTCCATTTGAAAAAGCTAACCCTAATTCAACTGCTAAAACTGGACAAAAAGCAAAAAAAAACAAAAATAGTTTCTAGAATAATATTATAAAAAAAAGATTAAAATGTATAATTTGTTTTATACTAAAATTTTAGAATTGCATCTACTACTAAAAGATTCAGTCAAATTTTGTTTTTAATAAAAGTTTCTAGAATAACATTATAATAAAATTAAACCTGCTTAATAAAAAGGCAATTAAAATATATATATATTTTTTGGATACTAAAATTTTAGTATAACATCTACGTCTAATCTATCTATCTATTTTTTTTTATTAAAACAAAATATTCATTCATTCAAACCAAAACACTACAGATTGGTAAAAACTGGAAGGATGAATATGCAAACTAACTCACAGCAGCTAATAGCATAAAACGGTATACTCAAGCATACAAATAATGTGACAAAATAAAAGTAATCGAAATACTCATGTCTTCCGATCTGCATCGTTGTTGATCAAAGAAGATCATTCAATCTGAAGCAAACAAACACCACAAAAAACAAGAAAGCAAACGAACACCACACCAAGACGGAAAATCAAGCAAACACCGCACGAAGACGCGACACACTGCAATGAAGAAATCAAAAAATAAAGCACGAAACCCCTAATCTATGTGAAAAACCACTTATTTAGATTAAAGCTAGGAAAAAAAAGATGCACAGGGTTGATTCAGAGTCAAAGAACGACCCAAAATCAACCCTTTTTGAAGCAAGAAAAGGATAACTTTTTTAGAGAAAATTAGGGCCGGCTAAGGAAAGAAGAAAAAATTAGTTAATGTTTTATCTATCTATCTACTTTTAATATTTCAAATATGCATAAAAATAGGAACAAAATAAAAATATGAATCTATCCATAAAAATAGGAAGGAAAAAAAAATATTATAGAAAGTTTAGTAAAAAATTAAACAAAACAAAGATTATAGAAAATTTAGTCAATAAAAAAAGAAAGTTTAGTAAAAAAAAATTATAGGAAAAAATATAAACAATAAAAACATTATAGAAAATTTAGTCAATAAAATAGTATAGAAAGAAGAGTTTAATATATTTTTGAACCCTCTAAATATAGCAAATTTCATTTTTAGTACTCTATATTTTTTCTTCAAACTTTAGTTCTCTAAATTTTCTATAGAAACAATAAGATGAATACGTATGAAAATATAAACATAAACAATATTACTACCAAGTTTACCAATTTAAAATATGCACGGAACAATAAATTTAATAAAACTAAGTTACTAATTTAATAAATTTTTTAAAAAATAGCACAATAATTTCATTTATGACGTACTAATATTTTATAACAACTTTTAAAATATTTTATTATAAATAAAATTTCACAATAATTTAATTTAAATATAAAATAAAAATCGATGGACCCGTGCGAATGCACGGGTGTCTAAAATAGTTATGATAAAAAAAGAGTTACAATATTCGGGGGGCTCGCACAAATTTCTAAAACTAGTTATGCTAAAAAAAAGATTTAAAATATTTGGAGGGGATGTTTACTGCCTAATTATTTGTAGTAGGTGAAAATTTTAAGCAAGATTTGAAATGTTGTAATGTTGAAGACAAGAGGATGTAGTGGATTGGTATGAAATGAGCGAAATATGACAAAAGGTTAACAAAATAAGAAAAATAGGTAATTCTGCCTAAAAAATAATATAATTAGTTTGGACGGGCATTGAAAAAATATCGCTTAAAAGTATAAAATCTAGGCGGGGAAAAAATTGGCGCAAAATACTCGGAGACGGATCTTTTTTGTCTCTAACAAAAATTTGACTATTTTAATAACAAGTTAACTCATTAGAGACGGATATGGAGACAGAAAATATTAGACACGGCAAAATTGTGTCTCTAAAAATCGTCTCTAACTATTATTTTCTCTTTGTAATTAAAAAACTAATAAGTAGAGACGGATTTAGAGACAAAATGATTTAAAGACGGAATATTCCGTCTCTAACTTCTGTCACTGATGCATATATTTTAATTTTTGTCTCTGGTTGTTCTTTTTTGTCTCTAATCCCGTCTCTAATAGAGAAGAAATAAATTCCGTCTCTAAATTCCGTCGGTATTTTAACTTTTTCTAGTAGTGCCCAACGCTAAATATATTTACATTATCGCATACCAACTAAAAAAATGAGTAGTACTACTTAAAATTAAATGGAAAAAATAATTTAAATGCATTAATATTATATGCATATGTAACCAAGAAAAAAGGATGCATGGAAAGAGTCATTTCCACAATATGAATGAATTTATGTACATACATTATTACATTGTAAAAATGCATGACAATATTGACATTTATGTTCTCAAAAGAGGGTTGAAGTTAAAGGATATAAACACTAATGTAATAAGAATAATTGTGTAAAACAATTATTACAATTAACAATTTTTTTTATTTAAAAAACGTAGAATTAACAAAAGGAAATATCAAAAGATAGCAAGTTTTCAAGAGTGTGTTTAGGAGTTTTTTAGAGTGCCACATCATCACAATGGTTGCCTAGAAGCAATTCAACCTTCCTTTTATAAGTAAAAATAGTGCATTGATTCTTCACTTACCTCCACTTAAAAGTATTTTCAATGTTGAGTGATATACAACAAAGGTAGAACTTGTGATCTGCAATACACGATAAAAAGAAAATCAAGTACATTCCAAAAAAAATAAATCTAAGATAATACTAATGTGCTATTTATATATGATCTTCCTCTCTCACAAATATCAAACAATTTATGCAATAAAAAGTTAAACCAAAAAACAAAAATAATAAAAGGAAGTAGATAGTGTTCATGACAAATTAGTGTTGTAAGATTTTAACAGGAGAGATAATGTTTATTTCCACATTTCTCTAACTTATATATAGATGACATTTATAACATCAATTTTTAATGCATGTTAGAAGTGACTTTTCATGTCATGATATAGGGTAGGATTTTATTGTTGTACGTTATTTTTCATTAGGATTTGATTATTAGGGAAGTTAAACAATTGCCTAAACTCACCTTGAACTAACTTTTCTTATGGAAGATGTAGTGGTGTAACCCTTTTAGATAAAATTTAAATTAAATGTAATTATAATTGGAAAAGACACAAAAAAATCATGAGAGAAATGAATAAATAGATAGGTGAACATAAATTCATAAAATAAATAATTAGTATAAAATAATTGAATAAATAAAAAAATTACTTTTATTTATCTCTAATTTTACCTACTATGGAAAACAATCATTAAAATTATTTTAAAAATGAATAGGATAATGAGAAATAAAAAAATTTACTTTTATTTATCTCTAATTTTAACTACTATGGAAAACAATCATTAAAATTATTTTAAAAATGAATAAGATAATGAGAAATTAATAAAAATTGTTACACATGCCAAATTATTAATTATTTTTTTGGTCAAGGCCAAATTATTAATTTAGATTTTGCATTAGTACAATATTGAAGTGTGGGAGTGGTAAATAGTTATGCAAGAGTATAAAAAGTAGTATAAAATTTTTATTAGTGAAAGAAACAAATTATTTATTTTAGATTTTACATTAGAACAATATTGAGTATGTAAATAGTTATGCAATTCAACATTTAGAGTAAAAAAAAGTAGTATTCCCTATAAAATTTTTATTAGTGAAGAAAATAAATTATTAATGGTTTTGGTGGCCATAATTTGTAAGAAGTTATATAGTGATAATTTGATTTGATATATTGATATTTAAAATGATTTAATTAAAAGAGATGGTGAAAAGGTTTAAAATGATTTAATTAAAAGAGATGGTGAAAAGGTTTTTAATAGAGATCGTAAACTTTTTTTATAGAGTGTCACATCATCACAAAACTTGGTTAGTAGCAACTCAACCTTCCTTTTATATGTAAAAGATTATTGTATATGGTTCTGCTGCCATTGCATGTTCTAACAGAACCAAGGATAATCACTTGTTGAATACTAAACTCTAGACATAGATTTAGGATTCAATATTCACTTAAAGTGTCGAAACTTAATGCTATTGTATTGATTGACGATCCGAGACATCAGAGGTTAATAGGTATAATAGATTTCTCGGTGTTATCTGGACACGGAAACATCCGATTAGCGATACGTGAAAATATTAATTGATATCTGAAATGTATGTATGTTGATTAAAAGAATGCATAGAAATGAATTGGTGAAATCTAATCCCGGCAATCTATTCTCTGCTATTAAACATCATATTTATTGTACTCTTTATGTTCACAAGTTTTTATAAGAAAAACAATACAGAACCCATATTTGAAATTATGGTTATTGTCGAACGGTTTTTAATATCACAACAGTCCCTGTGGAACGATAATTCATATACTTACTTTTGTACTTTTAACGGTGGTATTAAGCATCAAAGGAACAAAACATAGTATTTTCATTGGGTAATATATACCGGAGATTTATGTGTGAAGGTTGCTCACCATTGTAGTGTTTGCATCCTAAAAGAAGTCCAATGTCTAGAGTTAGAAGAAAGGAATCAATCAAGAATTAGGAGAGTTGATAACATAATTCTCTTTAATAAAGAAACCAAGTTTTATTCTTGGTATGGCCTAGTTGGAGGCAGCAAAAAATAACATCCTACTGCTAACTTGGAAATTAATCTCATAGGAGACTCAAATGACCTAAGCAAGTAGTAATCAATGAAGCACTCGGACACCTCAATGGTTAGGCGTGTCGCGGTGTCTGTCACGTGTCGGTATCCGACACTCGTACAACACATGTCGGATTAGATCGGTGTCAAAAAAACTCAATTTTTCTTTTACTTTGACAATCCTTTTATTCTTGGTACGTCACGTGTTGGATAAGTGTCCCAAAAAAATTATATTTTCATTGCTTATACTCTCCTTAGGCACATACCAGACATATCTACAACAACTAAAGAGAGTAACCGTAACTAACTCGGATTAGTAATTTTCTAGAGCCTACTGGATGAAATTAATGGAAACAGTTTTCGTGTTGCAACTGCAACAACGTATCAACTGTCAAATTTTAATCATAATTTAAGGAGAATGTTAACATGTACCCTTAATGGCACATGTTAAAAATACAAATGTGGTAAAAATTTATTGTATCTTGTGTATTCATCAACTACTTGAACATTAAATGTTTTGTATTATTAAATACAAAATTTCTACATTTAGATAGTTTATCACGTACCTTTATGACACATGTTAACATGACCCTTAAATTATATTAATGTATGTGCGATATAAATTGTCTAATATAAAGTTAACGATCGAGATCAACAATAATAGCGTATAACCTCGTGTTTTTTTCCTATACCAATAAATCCATATCCAAAATTAATGGGTCGGCCCTATGTCCTTTTTCCTCCACTCAATGAAACGCATGTGAAATACTATATTCAACCCAGTCCCCACCAATCCATTCCACCATATATTGTCTCAGAAATTAGGGACATGTGATGATGCGAAGGGCAATAATTCGGTTCAGGCAATAATTCCGAGTATATTTACAAATGTTGGTGCATGTGCTAAAGGCACACAACCAAATAGAGAGAGTCAATAATTCAGTTCCTTCCCTTGTTAAGTTCTGTTATAGTTTATCCCTGAAAAAAAAAATAAAGCTGCTTTAATTTAGTGCTATTGCTAATGTGCCATCCTATTCCAAAGTATGATGTGTTCCTCAGCTTTAGAGGAGAGGATACTCGTGAAAAGTTCACCAGTCATGTTAATGCAGAATTGAATAGGAAAAAGATTAAAACATTCATAGATTATGAACTTGAGAGAGGTGATGAGATTAACTCATCACTGGTCGAAGCAATTGAAGAATCACTCATTTATGTGATCATTTTGTCAGAACACTACGCTTCTTCAAGTTGGTGCTTAGATGAACTGATAGAGATACTGAAATGTAAGGAGACATATGGAAGGGAAGTCATACCAGTGTTCTATGAGGTAGATCCATCAGATGTTAGGCATCAGAGAAACAGTTATGAAGAAGATTTTTTGAAGCATCATGAACACCGATCAAAGGACAAAATAGATGCTTGGAAGGATGCTCTAACTAAAGTAGCCAATCTCTCAGGCTTGGTTTCACAAAATTTCAGGTAACTAATCTATTTATGGGTAAAATATGTTTTTTTTTTTAAGCAAACTATTGCAGAATTTTTTATTCAAAAATACAATATTTCAATATTGAGTATGATTTAATTAAACGCCACCAATATGGTTGCTTGAATTTAAAAGGCTAATTCAAAAAATAAAAACTCTAAATCGAGAACTAATTAATTTTTCTTTTCCATAAAACATTAATTATATTTCTTAACATGCGCAAAAATATTAAAGTGACTTATATTGTGGTACGGAGGGAGTAGTTAATCTTCTCCAACATGTCTTTTTCATCAAAATACTCTCTTTAAAGAATCTAAGGTCCCGTTTGATCCGACTTATTTTCTACTTTTCTAATTCTCTTTAAATGAATTAGATAAGTAAAAAATTATGTTAGACCATATTTCTCCTTACTTTCTACTTTTTTACTTTATTTCTCTATTTCTTTTACGTAGAAATAGGGTCAAAAGTAATTTTTTACTTCTCTATTTTGTTTAAAAAGAAGTAGAAAAGTAAAAAATAAGCCGGGCCAAACGTGTTTGGATGGAGATTCTAGAAATTCAAGAGATTTTAAATACCAGGGAATTCCCTTCATTGGACCAATTGATTCCTTTAAAGTGAGTATTCTCTTGATTCAATTGACGATTTTAAATACTAGGAATTCAATTGATCCAATTGTATTCTATCAGCAAGAAAATCTAAAATCGTCACTAAACACTAAAATCGACATAAAATGCTAGAATTGACCATAAGTCAAACATGAACCCTAAAATCGGATGAAAAACTTAAAATCGACCTTAAACCTGAGCTCTAAAATCGGCCCTAAATCCAATCGGAACCCTAAAATTGGTTGAAACCCCTAAAATTGACCCTAAACCCGACTTGAACCCTACCGTCATAAAAAAAAAACATAAAATTGGCCATAAACCTTAAAATTGGCCAAAAACCGATTTTAGGGTTCAAGTCAAGTTTAGTGTTGATTTTAGGGTTTTGGATCGATTGTAGGGCCTCAAGCCAACTTAAGGTTTTTCTGTCAATTTTAGAGTTCAAGGCGGATTTAGGATCGATTTTAGGTTTTTTTTTCTTCGATTTCTGTCGGTGATATGTTTTCGGCTAATTTTAAGGTTTAGGGGTCGGGTTTAGGATCAATTCTAGGTTTTTGACTGATTTAAACGATCATGTATGGTTTAAGGTCGATTTTAGGGTTTTTCGGGTGATTTTAGGTTTTTAGGCTGATTTTAGGACGGGTACAAGGTTGATTTTAGGTTTTTTTTTACCGGTTTTAGGGTTCATGTCGGGTTTATGGTCGATGTTAGATTTTTCTGCCGATTTTATGATTCTTGTCGGTTTAGGGTCGATTTTAGGTTTTTTGACAAATTTAATTGTAATTATAAAATTTAGAGAGAGAGAGACAGACAGAGAGTAATATGTGTATTTCACTATTTCTTATTAATTTCTTTGTTTTTAGTTATTTTTTTATAGAGACCATTGATGCTTTAGTTTTCTGCATTAATATTTGCCAGCCCAGAAAGCACCCTTGTTGAAAAGATTGCGGAAGATATTTTGAAAAAATTGAATCGTCCTGTCTCAAGTGATTATTATGAAGGAATGACTGCAATGGACCACCATATTAGACAAATTCAATCATTGTTGCAACTCGAGTTGGAAACTGTTCGTATCATAGGAATATGGGGCATGGGAGGGATAGGCAAAACAACAATTGCCAAGGAAATCTTTGAAAAACTCGCAATACAATTCAATTCCAAAAGCATCGTTCTAAATGTTCAACAAGAAATAAAAAGAGCTGGACTAAGCGATGTAAAAAGCAAATACTTGTCGCAACTTCTATTGGAAGACATTAAATCCTCTGACGACAATTTTTCATGTTATCCAAGGCTGAAACAGACAAATGCTATTCTTGTCTTTGATGATGTGAAAGATTCTAATCAACTTAAAGATTTAATTGGAACACATAGTAACTTTGGCCAGGGGAGTAGAATCATTGTGACTAGTAGAGACAGGCAAGTGCTTGAGAATGCCAATGCTCATGAAATATATCAAGTTAGGGAAATGGATTATCAAGATTCTCTACAACTCTTCTGTTTATGTGCTTTTAAACAAAACCATCCAATAGAAGAAGCTTATGTGAGCTTATCTAAAAAAGTATTAGATTATGCTAAAGGGGTACCATTAGCACTCCAAGTTTTGGGCTCATTGCTCTATCGCAAATCAAAGGGAGAATGGGAAAGTCAATTGCAAAAACTTGAAAAGCTTCCCGAAGATGATATTTTCAATGTGATGAAGTTGAGTTATGATGGACTTGACGACAATCAAAGAGATATATTTCTTGACATAGCTTGTTTCCATAGAGGAGAATTTGTGAAAGTTGTAGAACAAACATTGGTTTGGTGTGGTTTCTTTCCTGGCATTGGAATGAAAGTTCTTGAAGACAGGTGCCTTATATCTATTTCAAATGGTAAAGTTTGGATGCATGATTTAGTACAAGAAATGGGGCACGAAATTGTTCAACTTCAAAATAAAGATCCTGAAAAACGTAGTCGATTATGGAAGTCGAACGATGTTTATGATGTTTTAAAAAAGAACAAGGTATGTTCTTTAGTCCTCAAATCGCACTTGATACCTCACTCATTCTCATGAATTTAGTTTCCCACATGTTGCAAAATGATTAACAATTATTACATTTCATGGAATAACTTTTTTCCTGTTTATTTTTAGGGAAAGGGAACAGCTGCAATCATGTGTATATTTCTAAACATGGATGAAATAAAGAAAGTTCAACTACATGCTGATACATTTAAGAAAATGCATAATCTTAGAATGATCAAGTTCTGCAATTACTATGGGAATGGCTCAAATGTGACCTTTCATGGGTTTCTTAAGAGTTTTCCTAATGATCTAAAATTTCTTCATTGGGATTGCTTCCCTCAAAGATCTTTGCCGCAAGACTTTTGTCCAGAAAATCTTGTCACTCTTGAAATGTCTCACAGCGATCTTGAACAACTTTGGGAGGGGGATAAGGTATTTCATTTCAAGCTTTATATTGTGTGCTTTTGTATTTTGGAGATAAGATTATAAAATGTAAAATATTTATATAATGAAATAAAATTAAATGGCTAAATTAGTTAGAACAATATGACACCTAAAAAATTATGTATAGAATGCTCACTTTATCAATTCAACCATTGAATCATGTTACATTATTTCATTTGGATAACGATATATAAAAATATTAATATAATCTAAACATTTATATATAGTCATGTAATTTAATAGTGCCCATTTATTTATATTTTAAATACCATGCATCACAATAAAGTGATTTGATAAAGTATTAAAATGGTTTACTTACCCAAAAAAAGTATTAAAATGATTAAATCAAATTAAAGAAATACGTAATATTGAAATTCTTTTTCTTTTTGTTCCAAGATTTACCAAATGCAATACTGTACATACTCACCTTTTATAAATGGATCAAGTTCATTAATTTTTTTTGTTAATTATTCACTTTTTTCTAGGTTTTACCAAATTTGATAAGGCTTAACCTTAGATATTCTAAGAAGCTGATAAGAGTACCCGACCTCTCTATGTGTCCAAATATTGAAGAAGTAATTCTTAGTCATTGTGACAGTTTGATACAAGTTTACTCCTCTAGCTTCCTCAACAAGCTTAACTGGTTACATTTAGATCGTTGTAGGAAACTTGAGAGGTTAGAAATTTGTAGCAATATTCTGTGGAGATCATCTGGATTAGTTGCTCTCCATGGTTGCCACAACCTTCAAACGCTTCTATTAAGCAGTAGAACAGATGTGGTTCAATCAGACAAGATTACGAAATTTCAATCATATAGCTTTATAGGTATCAATGAGTTATGTAGGTTAGATGTTTCGAATTGTAAGTCCCTAACCTGCCTACCAGCTGAACTTTTAAATTTGAAGTTTCTAACAAGACTTTCTCTCGGTGGTTGTTTAAAGTTGGAGGAGTTACCTGAAATCAATGAGACTATGGAAAATCTAAAAGTGCTCACCTTAGACAAAACAGCAATAAAAGAACTACCTTCATCCGTGCACCATTTGGTCGGGCTTGAAGAACTGAGCTTGCAAAATTGCACAAAGCTTAAGAATGTTCCATCTTCTATTGGAAATCTCAGTAAACTCCTCAAGTTAAACCTTGCCCATTGTTGCAGATTAACAGAAATCCCAAATAACATCGGTTGCTTGTCATCCTTGACTGAACTTTCACTAAAAGGAAGCAGTATTGTGAACCTTCCTGTGAGTATGGTGCATCTCTCAAGTTTGAAATCACTTGATTTAACTAATTGCAAACGTCTTGAATGTGTCCCAAATAACATTGGTCGTTTGTCATCCTTGATTGAACTTTCACTGCAAGGAAGTAGTATTGTGAACCTTCCTGAGAGTATAGCTCATCTGTCAAGTTTGAGATCACTTAATTTAAGTGATTGCAAATTGCTTGAATGTGTTCCAAAGCTTCCACCAAATCTAAACCAATTTTGGTCAGTCTATTATCATCATTTTTTCCGCTGTACAGAGGACATATTCCAAATTCTTTCACCGTGCTTGATCGAATACGAGTGAGAAAACATGGCTCATCATCATCATCATCTAGGATCTCAAAAGTGAAGCTGTGGGCATGTAAGAGCTCGTTGCCAATTGTTCTTAAGTCTAATTGATGCTTCCATATCAATGTGTGATCTTGGTTGAGAAATCTATCTTGACTACTCCAATTCGAAGGGCCTTCAGGCATGTAGTAGTGGAGATAAGAGTATATTTCACCATCTGATATAAATCCAAATTTGTACATAAACCCAGCATTCCCTATTCTCATGGCATACATATCTTCTTCTGGTCCCAAAACAACACACAGAGCGAAACCAATTAGCAAATTTGGAGAAACGTTTCCCATAGTTACTGAATGTCCCTTGCAACAGTAATGAAACCAGCAAGGAATTGCACTCCCTGGAAAACAGAAGAACACTGGCCAATATTCATCGCCAGTGATCTTAATACATGCTTCCTCTCCAATCTTACTCCAATAAGCCGCATCTAGTTGTTGAGTATTGGTGAGATGAAATTTGAAGATACCTTCTCCAGAATTTAGCTCCATTGTCTTAATGGAAGGGCAATCAAATGCCGAAGAAAAATTGATGATAATAGCATTGAAGAACCGAGTGGGAGCAAAGCTGCAGAATAATTTAGCATATAAACAAACAACAGAAGATGGATGACTAGTTGTTACATGTAAGTATTTTGTCTTTTGTGAATAACTAAACTGTTATCGCCAATAATTTTCTTTTCAAGCTTTAAATGTTGAAATTTTGTTATACAATTTTCAGTTTTGGTATTTTGGTGTTCACAAATTACACTGAAAGTTTATATGTCTAAGTTTTGACTTTTGAATAATTGTTGTTATAATTGAACGTCATTTCATTAAATTATAGGTTTTTCACATAGTTGTAAAATCATAAACATTTTGCTTCATCAACCTAGAACAACTAATTTCATATCAGTGATCTTGTCAAGCTAGTTAACGTTGATTTTACTTTATATGTTTTGATTGCTTTCGATAAACATATAATAAGTGGTTATTTGTATTTCAGACATTTGGTGGACACAACTCAGAAACAAACAAGTCACATTCATCACAGAGGCTGTGCATTTTATTTGAATTTATGATTTATCAATCCTGGAGGCATGCAATAGTTATTTTGGCTTCACATTTAATTTGAAGACCTTTTCAATTTTCAATTCAATGTACAACTTTTTGACTAAGGCTTAAGGATTTAATTAGTTGAGTTATGGAACAGATTCAAAGTATCAAAATTCCTTTTAAGCCTTCTTCGTCCTAGTTAGTTAAAGGTGTTTGTTTATTATTAGTATGGCTCTTTTAACCTGTAAATCGCGGTTCCAATTCTCTTTCTTGAATACTTGATGATGATGATGATAAACTATTCTCACTCAGTCAGGAGGTTTCATTAATTCGACAGTAAGTTGGATTAGGAGAGTTGATGATAACATAATTCTCTTTAATAAAGAACCCAAATATTTTATTCTTGGTATGGCATAGTTGGAGGCAGCCAAACCTAACATCCTACTCTTGACATGGAAATTAATCTCATAGGAGTCTTAAATGACCTAAGCTATAGGATTACTCTAGAGTGATTATTGAGAGTACAAGAACTTAATTACATTGGATTAACATAAAAAAGTTAGAAGAGAGGACATTATAGTCCAAGTCAAATAATCCAATTAACAATTGTGATTTATGGAAAGCAAGTAGTTTCTTGAAAAAATTTACACAACTTTAAACTAAAAATAGTAACCTTTAGAAATTGGACAACAAAATTCTTGTTATGCAACAGCTGAAAAAATGTTGGCATTTAGAACAGTAGTGAATTAAAGCACAAAATTTCTACGCTAAAGCATCAAGAGGGTTTTTTGTTCAGCTCTTTCCATATCGCTTCTGACAACTGCTCCGCATTATACTCGACTCCAAAGCATCTCACAACCTCCATGTTAGGATTCAACAAATACCTAATTGTATTAACACCGCTTATATCAATGTGAAGTGCAACCATACAGAACATCATAAAGAAATGCATGAACGGCAGAACTATGGCTTACATGTTGTGGGAACTGTCAACAAGATAATCACCACCGTCCTCTTCTACCTTTTTAAAATAAACGCGATATTCTTGTGCCATCTGCCTAATAGCCGTAACTGGTCCAGTTAATCCTATTATTCTTGAGTTAAACTCTGCAGTACGTGTATGTACATTAAAGAAAAGAGAGACCAGAAATGTTAAAAAGCCAAAATTCATTTAGGTGGAGTGGATGAATAGAACATAAAACATAACTTAACAAAGTCAAAAGTTTAAGTAATTACAAATCTCAATATTTGTGTCAATGAGACAATCTAACGTTCAAGGTATGCGAGGAGTTGTGAGGGAGTATCATGTTGAGGATCAATAATAACAATTACTGATAGAACTTTAAGATTCTATTTTATTCATGATCCAAATAAATCCATAATGTTCAGGTTTATCAGAAAACAAACATATAAACTGAGATAGAAGTGGCAAACCTAAGATATCAATTGCCTAACAAATATTTGACTCATTAACACAATCTATATTTTTGTTTCAATTTAAAATATTCAACCATCATAATTGAACGATGAAATCTGTTGTAACTGCATGAAATTTGGATAGCATATATGCAATCCAACTCCAAGTTAGGCACATGCAAAAGGCAAAGCTCCCTCTCTCACTCTGAGAAATTACAAAGTTTTTTCTTGACTTAAAGTTCAAATCAAGTTGCCAGACCAACAAAGCAGACGCCACCCCACCACGAATTACTTTTCCCAATTTCCTAGTTCCTACTAGAGGTGGAAATAGGCTACAACCCTACGTTCTAAAAGGAAGAATGCACCGTGAGACTGAGACGTGACTACCGAGTAATTTGGATCTGATCCTTTAGTAATTTCTTTTTTACTTTCTTTTTCACTCTCTCTCTCTCATCTTCTTTTTATTACTTTATATTATTATATTACTTCATCGGTTTCAAATATAAGAACTCATTAACCATTACACGTAAGTAAATACATAATTTTGATTACGAATATATTTAATTGTCTATTAGTAAAAATTATAGAAATATGATATTTTGAAAATATTTATCGAAACAAATCAAACAAAATCTTATACAATAATATTTGCATCTATATACTTTTAGAAAAATACGGTAAAAACAAAACATATAAATAGTGGATTTAGTCAAAGTATGTCTTATAAGACATAAGACAGAGGGTGTTTATATAAATTATCTCTCTCATATTTCACTTTTTTCCTTTTTTTTTTAAATGAGGGAGAACCTCATTTCATAGTCTAAATAAAATGATTTCAGTTGTACTTGCTCTAGTCTTATGTGCCTAAAATCCCAAAGTCAATCACCGAACAACGTTGGATTATAATTTGCCTAAGAGTGTATTTAGTCGTGATGAATTATATGTGGCAATCTAAGGGTAAAGAGCATAAAAGTACTTAAAATTGTAATCCATGACAAAGAACATAAAGCATTTAAGACTACCACCAACCAATGTTGTTTTTGAAAATTTATAGATTATATGTATTTTGTTTAATTTTGACTGTATGTTGATTCATTTTTTTAAATTTTTCATGAATAGATAGTGATCTTTCATAAATTTGATATAGTAAGATTATAGTATTTTTTTTTTACTAACAATAATAGTTGATATACTAATTAATAACCATAATATTACGCGGCCCGTGAGAATGCAAGGGTCTTTAACTAGTATAAACAAAAAAATAACAAATTTTGGCTCAAATATAAGTGAAAAGACAAATTTTTGTCATCTTTAAAATTTAATTTTACCTATTCTCATAAAATTAAATGTAAATTAAATTTAACTTATTTATTTTTTAAAAAAAAATACACAAAAAGTTATACTTTAAATTAGGTTTAATTAAATGTTGTTTTGATCCCTCAAGTTTTACAATTGTACAATTTTGGCTTCCAAATTTTAATTGTACGATTTTAACCCCATTAGTTTAACAATTGTTCGATTTTGCCTTTCAAGTTTCAATTGTGCAATTTTGGCCCTCTAAGTTTACCCCATTTTGCATTTAATAGGCTCTCATTGATATTTTTTACTAAAAATTGCTCAAGTAATATTTTAAAATTAAAAATATATATATAATTAGTTTTTAAAAAAAGTTTGAATAGTTATTGTTTTTAAAAAAACAGTTTATAAAGTTTTATAAATTAAATATTGGTGCAAAGTTCAAACCCATTGAGTGGGTCTCTACTGTAGTACTATAGCTGATGCAAAGTCAAGCAGAGAAAAGACGCGGAAGTTTCGTGAGCAAGTATTTTAAATGTTCATATGCATGCTATGCTATTGCTAGCTAACTAAAGCAACACAAAAACCAAAGAGCCACAGTAAAGAAATTAGTAAGTTCCTTTCGCTGTTGCTATGTCTCTGCATCAAACAACTCCAAAGTATGATGTGTTTCTTAGCTTTAGAGGAGAGGATACTCGTAAAAACTTCACCAGTCATCTTCATAAAGAATTGTGTAGGCAAAACATTGAAACATTCATAGATTATGAACTTGAGAGAGGTGATGAGATTAACTCATCCCTGGTCCAAGCAATTAAAGAATCACTCATTTATGTGGTCATTTTGTCAGAACACTATGCTTCATCAAGTTGGTGCTTAGATGAACTGACAGAGATACTGAAATGTAAGGACAGATATGGAAGGGAAGTCATACCTGTGTTCTATGAGGTAGATCCATCAGATGTTAGGCATCAGAGACATAGTTATGCAGAAGATTTAGTTAAGCATCATCAACGATTTGGTGACAAAGTGGACGAGTGGAAGGTTGCTCTAAACAAAGTATCTGGACTTTCAGGCTGGGATTCACAAGCAACCAGGTCATTAATTTATTTACAAGCTCTTTATACCATATTTACTCAATTTCTATATACTGAATCCTATTCACTAAATAAAGTTGTTAGGTTTGTTCTGAATTAAATTAAAAACCATAAATCAATCTAAAATCGTGTTTTATTTTTCTTAATCCTTAAAAAGAAATCTTAAATGGCTCTCAATTTGATACTAATCAAGTATTTAGAGATAGTTTTATAAAGGCTAAAATGCAGTTTTGGCCCCCCAAGTTTCACAATTGTGCGATTGTGGCCCCCAAATTTCAATTGTACGATTTTAACCCCATAAGTTTCATAATTGTGCGATTATGGTTCTCCATAATTAAATTGTGCGATTTTGGCCACCCAAGTTTACCCCTTTTACATTTTCCCCCGTTGACTTTTTGAATAAAAAATTGCTTATGTGGCATTTTAAAAAAAAAAAATAAATGTATTAATTTTTTTTTATAAAAGGTTTAATCATTATTGTTTTTCAAAAAACAGTTTATAAATTTTTAAAAAAATTAAATTAAAACAAATTAAAATTTAAAATATATTTTAAAATTAAAAAAATGTATTATTTTTGTTAATAAAAGGTTGAATAATATACGAAGTTTTAAAAATAATTTAAAAAATTAGTTCATTAAAAAATTTGGAAACTATTTTTTGTAGCAAAATTATTTTATAAACTACAAGAAACAAAAATTTATTTATAAGTTATTTTTTTAAATAAAAAAAACAATTTGTCATTTAATTTTAATTTATTTTTAGGGTTAAATATGTTTTTGGTCCCTATAGTTTCACAAAATTTCGTTTTTAGTCCCTGATGATTTTTTTCACACTTTTTAATCTCTGAAGTTTTGTCAGTCAGTGTTTTTAGTCCCTACTTTTAATCAAACTCTTGTATACTTTCACATCTTTTAACGGTTCTTTGTATTCATGTTTATAATATTATAAGAATATCTACGATAAAAATTTAGAATTATTTACAATAAGATGAATTATTTATGAATTTTTATGTGTAAAAAACTAAACAATTCATATTTAATTCATCTCTTGTTAAAAAAATTTAAACTTTTGTAAGAGAGATTCATATAATGTACTAAACATGACTGCAGAAAAAAATTTAAAATTTCGAATGATATGCATGAGTTGATTGAAAAGTAGGACTAAAAACACTAACCGACAAAACTTCAGAGACTAAAAAATGTGAAAAAAATCTTCTGGGACTAAAAATGAAATTCTTGTATAAAAAAAAAAACGAAATTCTGCGAAACTATAGTGACTAAAAACATATTTAACCTAATACCTTTTATAAAATGGACACGTAAATCTTTAAAATATCCTATATAGAGAAGAGATAGTCTTATAACTCTGTTTTCCTTTCAATTAGTTTTTATACGGAGAAGAGAAAACTAATGCTTTAGTTTTTTTCATTATTTGTTAGATTTGAAAGCACATTTGTTACAGAGATTGTGAAAGACATTGTGAACAAATTGAATCGTTGTGGCTCAAGTGATTATGAAGAAAAGACAGGAATTGACAACCATATTACAAATTGAGTTGCCTGACTGTTCGAATCATAGGAATATGGGGCATGGGAGGGATAGGCAAAACAACAATTGCTAGTGCAGTCTTTGAAAAACTTGCACCTCAGTTCAAATCCAAAAGCATCATTCGAAATGTTCAACAAGAAATAGAAAGAGTTGGACTGTTCCGTGTAAAAAAAGAATACTTATCCCAACTTCTAAGTGAAAAAATCATATCATCTGAATCCAATTCTTATGATCAAAGGCTCAAACGGATGAAGGTTCTTCTTGTTTTTGATGATGTGAAAGATTCTGATCAACTTAAAGATTTAATTGGAACACATCATAAGTTTGGCCAGGGGAGTAGACTCATTGTGACCAGTAGAAACAAGCAAGTGTTTCAGAATGCCAATGTTGATGAAATACATCAAGTTAGTGTAATGAACAATCAAGATTCTCTAAAACTCTTCTGTTCATTTGCCTTTAAACAGAACCACCCAAAGGAATCTTTTGTGAGCTTAACAAAAAAGGTTTTAGATTATGCTCAAGGGCTTCCATCAGCTCTCAAAGTTTTGGGCTCATTGCTTTATGGCAGAACAAAGGAAGCATGGGAAAGTGAGTTGCAAAAGCTCAGAAAGCTTCCCGATCTTAATATTTTCAGATTGTTGAAGTTAAGTTATGATGGACTTGACGAAGAACAAAAGGATATATTTCTTGACATAGCTTGCTTCCATAGAGGACAATATAAGAAAGATGTAACACTAGCATTGGATTCTTGTGGTTTCTCTGCTTACATTGGAATGGATATTCTCAAAGATAGGTCCCTTATATATTTCAGAATATGGTACTGTTTGGATGCATGATCTAATACAAGAAATGGGGCATGAAATTGTTCGGCTTCAATGTGCCAATGATCCTGGAAAACGTAGTCGATTATGGAAGTGTAACGATATTTATGATGTTTTATGTAAGAACAAGGTATGTTCTTTAGCCCCTCAAATCTCTCTTATGAACCACGTTTTTTGTGTTTATTTGACTCTAGTAATTCCTAATGTTTGATTTTAGGGAAATGAGGAAATCCAGTGTATATTCCTAGACATGGACGAAATGGTGAAAATAAAGAAAGTTGAACTACATGCTGAAACATTCAAGAAAATGCATAAACTTAGAATGATCAAGTTCTATAATCCAATGTTGAGTGAATCACCTGTGACTTTTTATACTTCTTCTCTTGAGAGTTTTCCTGATCATTTAAATTTTCTATGTTGGGATCACTTCCCTCAAAGATCTTTGCCACAAGTCTTTTGCCCAGAGAATCTTGTTATACTTCATCTGCGTTGCAGCAAACTTGAACAACTTTGGGAAGGGGATCAGGTATTTCATTTCACATCTTCGGTTGGCATATTAACACCTCCAACAACTATATATGATTTTGTCAATTCAACCATTTTTGTTGATAATCTTATTAATTCAACCATTGATTCATGTTATATTATTTGGATAAGATGATTTATATATAGTCATGTAATTTAAGAGTGCACATTAATTTATATTTTATTTTTGGCGAAAACAGGCTCGTTGGATTGGCTCTGTGTAGATTTAAATACAGACTAACATTTGAATCCAATGGTCAAACACTATATCTTCCCTCCCATAAGCTAAGCAGCTCTTTCAAATGGAAGCGTCAACACAGTATTTTGTCCAAGATCACACGTTCCTATAGAAATATCAATTGGACTTCCCAAGATTTGGCAACGAGCTCTTTCATGCTCACAACTTCACTTTAGAATGTGGAATGTGTCCTCTGTATACCATATAAAGTGAAGATATAACGGTGGTCTGAAATTTTTATAAAAGGGCATTGAAGGACTGAGTGGGAGCAAACCTGCATCATAATTATGTTTTGTATGAAAACAAACAACAGAAGATGGATGCATGGCTATTAGTTACAAGGTAATTCTTTTGCTAGCTTTAAATGTTGAAATTTTGTTATATAATTATCAGTTTTGGCATTTTGGAATCCCAAGTATTCTAAACACTATTTATGGCATTCCATGAATTCCTTGACAATGATTTGTGAGATGTGTGTTTTGCAGTTTCCCGTATCAGCAAACATCATTTTCTGCACTTCAAGGAGAGCAGAAGTCACAAATTGTCAGAGGTTGGGCTCATTTTATTTGAATCCGTGATTTATCGATGTTGCAGGCATGCAATAGCTAGTTGTGGCTTCAGGCTTAAGACTTTAATTGGTTGAGTTATAGAACAGATACAAAGTTCAAAACTTCTTTTAATCCTTAATCTTCATCCTTGTTAGGTTAAGGCGTTAATTATTAGCATGGTTCTTCTTTACTTGTTGTGAATTGATGAAGTATCAAAGTAAGTATGTAAATTATCGTATCTACAGGGATTGTTCCGAATCAAATTCTAGTAATTGATATCATACGAAAGTAAACTTGCAATAAAATAAATTGGGGGATTTTTTTAGGTTTCAAACTTAAGAAAATAAACGGCAAGAAAAGAAGGTTTTCTTTCAAGATGCGAAAGCGATTGGACCTTTTCGGTTCATCTAATTACTATTGTCTTGGTATTCCTTGCTTGTTAACAAATTACGAACTTAGTTTCATGATTCGATTAAATTAAATAACTATGTCCAATGTCTTGGTACATAATCCTCTAAATTGATTATCAATCCCTAATGTCTTAGGATGACTGATAACTCTACATGAGTAGTGTGTTTTTACTCTAATTACAAGACTTGTTGACGCATTTTAGGAGGTTTTTACTATGTTTTTATGCAATAGTTAGTAGAAATTACATCAGGTACAAGAATAGTGAAAGAAACAAGAATGTGAAGAAAAAGCATTTACCAGAGAGTTATTCTGTCAAATGGCGCGCGGCGCCGGGATATTGGCGCGCGGCGCCAAATCAGTTCAAAACAAAGGAGCGGTCTCTGTTGTTTGGCGCGCGGCGCCGGAAGTTTGGCGCGCGGCGCCAGCATGTGACCTAGCTCTATATATTTGATTTTCTGAATCAAAAACGAACAGAATTCGACGGCGAGAAACAGAAGACTTTTGGAAGACACTCAGAGCTCTTTTGTAATGCTTTCTTTCACTTTTATTCTTGTTAATTTGTTTTTAGCTATGTCCGGCTAAATCCTTATGATTGGCCTTAGGGGATTCTAATCCCGAATTTTCTCGAACCATGTGATTTCTTTATGTTTATTAATTAATTACGAAGTTAGTTTCATCCATTCTTCCTTGTGCTTAATGTTTTACATGATTTGATCATTCGTGTGATGAACTTAATAATTTGTTTTACTATGAGAATAGGAATAAATTATTGACCTAGGAATTATTGTAAAATTGGTTTACACTTAAGAGATTTTGGTTTACTAATTGAGATCAAGATTAAAGCGCGAATTCCTCACTTGATCATAAATCACCTTAGAGATTTGGGATTTATGATCAAGGGAGAGGACTATGTTACCAAGACATTGGGCAGAGTTATTTAATTTAATCGATCATGAAACTAAAGTTGTAGTTCGTTAATAAACATGGAATCACCGAGATGAATTGGGATTAGATGAACCAAAAGGTCCAATCGCTTTTCCTTCTAAAAGTCAAACCCTAATTTTCAAAGTGTTTTCTCCAACAAACCCTAGAAAAATCCCCCCTTTTATATTAATGTCAATTGATCTAAATATGTTTTCAAATTGCAATTGTTGATTTATCACAATCCCTGTGGATACGAATCTTATAAATTTTATTACTTGCGACGAGTTTAGTACACTTGCTAAATTATTCATCAAGTTTTTGGCGCCGTTGCCGGGGATTGTTGATTTAATTTACAATCCGATTGAACCATATTTAGTTTGTTTTTTTTTAGTTTGTTTCTTTTTTTTTATATCGAAAAAAAAATATATATATAGATATCTACAAATTCTAAATTTCTTTTTTTGTTTTATCCTCTTGTAGTGCAGTTGCTTCTAAAGGTATTTCTGATTGTTTATGCAAGGTAGGAAGAAGGTAGTCCGAGAACTTATCTTTGATCCGGAAATCGAGAAAACAGCTAAAGCAAACCGGAAAGCAGTTCGGTTGGCACACCAGGCTACCCTGTTAACAATTGATACGGAAGAGACACTTGAAGAGGAAGTTCCTAGTTTAAATACTTCGAACGACGAAACCGAAAACATGGCTGGAGTTGATCCACCACCGCGAAGGACATTGGGTGACTACGGCCAAGCAACTGGTGGTCACAATCCTAATATGGGTTTTCAACCACTGAATCCCGTATCTTTCGACATAAAGAATACGGTGCTCAGTGCTCTCAAGGAGAACCAGTTTTCTGGGAGCGAATCTGAATGCCCAAACATCCATCTAGCCCGATTCTATGAAGCATGTGGCTACACTGACCCAGCTGGGGTATCCGACTCAAACAAGAAGTTGAGGTTGTTTCCACTATCCTTGACTGGCAGGGCAAAAGATTGGATCGATACACTGCCACCCAACACTATTGCTTCTTGGGATGAGCTCGAGTTGAAGTTGCTCATGTTTTTCTTTTGCCCATCAGGCATCAGGGGTGATCCATTAAAACATTGTCCACGGGCCCGACTTGACAAAATCCACCAAGCCAGTCTAACCGGTCACGACATGTTGTTGTGATTGAGTTTGAGGGACTTTCGCTGAAGCGATATTTCCCAATCCATAAGTTCTTAGAAAGGAGGAATGAGATCACCAACTTCGAGCAAGGGGACTCGGAATCATTGTATGATGCCTGGGAGAGATTCAAGCTTGGTTTGAAGAAGTGCCCAAACCATGGGTTAGACAGCCATGCCTAGATGCAACACTTTACTCAAGGATTGAGAGCTCAGACTAGAATGTTGTTGGACGCATCAGCTGGTGGTTCATTGAAAAATAAAGATGAAAGCGAAGCAAGGGAGTTAGTGGAGGCTATGGCTCAGAATGAATACAGAGTTCAGAATGATAGGGGAGCAAAGAAAAAGGCTGGCATGCTAGAGCTTGATACTCAGACCGCTATCCTAGCGCAATCTCAGTTGTTGAACAATCAGATGGCAGCCATGTTAAAACACTTCACCACTACCCCCGCTCCTCCAATGCAAGCCAAGGCAGTTCAAGAGGTGAAGTGCAACTTCTGTGGTCAGGGGCATGCTAATGGTGAATGTTTTCCTGCAGGCTCCGAGGAAGCTATGTATCTGGGAAATTTTAAGAAAACTGACCCCAACAACAACCCGTACTCAAACACTTATAACAAAGGTTGGAGAGAACATCCGAATTTCGGTTGGGGAGGGAATCAGAATCAGTCCCAACCACAAGCTTCTTCTCAAAACTCTCAAACCAGAAAACCCTCTCAGCTAGAGGAAGTTCTTGCACAATTTATCAAGGCCACACAAGGGAATTTTGAAGAAATGAAAATCAGCCAAAAGCAGATGAAAGCCGACCAAGATGTTGCCAACAAGAATCATGAAGCTTCCATCAAGACCTTAGAAACCCAAATTGGCCAATTGTCAAGACAGTTCTCAGCCACTCAAAATAATGGTTTTGAAGGATCCACAAAAGACAATCCAAGGAATGAAAGTTGTAAGGCGATTAACCTGAGAAGTAGAGTAATTCCTTCACCGGAAGTCGTGCATCGGCAAATCCATGAATCTAGTGATGAGGGAGTGAAGGAAAACAAAGAGGCCAAGAAAGAAGAAGGCAATGAGAATGAGGGAGATGTTGACAAAGAATGGGAGATCATTACTGAATCTGAAGATGAGAGGGATGAATTAGTTGAAAATCAGAGGGAGAAAAAAATTGACAACAAGAGTGCTGATAAACTATTTGCACAAGAGAAAGGTAAGGGGATGGAAGAGAAGGAAATTCCTAAAGAGAAAGAAACTTCCTATCATGCCAAAGTACCCTTTCCGCGCAAGAAGAAGACAAAGGCGAAAGATCACCAACAGTTCAAGAAGTTTATGAAGATGCTTCATAGCCTCCAAATGAACATACCGTTTGCAGAAGCATTGGAACAATTGCCTGTCTATGCCAAATTCATGAAAGAGCTCTTGACGAAGAAAAGAAAACCTCTGGATGATGACACAGTGGATATGACCGAAGAATGCAGTGCTATAATTCAAAAGAAGCTTCCCAAAAAGAAAAAGGACCCCGGAAGTTTCACTATTCCATGTTCTATTGGTAACATTGTTGTTGGTAGAGCGTTATGTGACTTGGGAGCTAGCATCAACTTGATGCCCTTGTCAATGATGAAGAAGATACCGGGTGCTGTGGCAAAACCCACCAAGATGCAACTGTCCTTGGCTGATCGATCTATTGTGCATCCATACGGGATCCTTCATGATGTCTTGGTACGTGTAGCTGAATTTGTATTTCCGGCTGATTTTGTAATCCTTGACATGGAAGATGATGCCGAGGTAGAACCATTGTTGCTGGGAAGACCATTCCTGGCTACCGGAAGAGCTCTAATCGATGTAGAGATGGGAGAGCTCATGCTAAGAACACACGGTGAGGAAGTCATGTTTAATGTGTTTCAAGCAATGAAACACCATGATGATGAACCACAATGCTACCGGGTTGATGTGATTGAGGAGGTGGTTAAAGATGTTCTAACTGAAGAAACACCAGCACCTCCATTAGAAAGAGTCATCGTGAATTCTATCGATGATCTAGAAGAGGAATGGGAGCGTGAGATCGAAATATGCCTTTGTAATCTCGAAGCATGCAAGGTCGAAGAAACACCGGCTGAAGTGGAAAACGTGGTTGTTCAAGAAGAAACGGAAAGTTTAAAAGAAGAATCCAAGACCACAACTCCCGAGTTGAAGCCACTTCCAGCTCACCTCAAATATGTCTTCTTAGGCGAAGATTCTTCACATCCAGCCATCATCAGCAGCGAGTTGAATACACTCGAAACGGAGAAATTAGTGAGAGTTTTGCGAGAAAATAAAGAAGCCATGGGGTGGAGCATAGCCGACTTGAAAGGGATTAGCCCCGCATTTTGCATGCACAAAATCCATATGGAAGATGAATACAAACCCGTGGTACAACCACAAAGAAGACTCAATCCAACTATGAAGGAAGTGGTAAAGAAAGAAGTGTTGAAACTCCTCGAAGCAGGTATGATTTATCCAATCTCGGATAGTGAATGGGTGAGTCCGGTCCATGTTGTTCCAAAGAAAGGTGGTATGACGGTTGTGAGGAATGACAAGAATGAATTAATTCCAACTCGCACTGTCACTGGCTGGAGAATGTGCATAGACTACCGACGGTTAAATTCCGCAACGAGGAAGGATCACTTTCCTCTTCCGTTCATGGATCAAATGCTCGAGAGGCTTGCTGGGCAGGCCTATTATTGCTTTCTAGATGGCTATTCCGGGTACAACCAAATTGTGGTAGACCCGGCCGATCAAGAGAAGACAGCATTCACATGCCCTTTTGGGGTATTCGCTTACCGAAGGATGCCCTTTGGACTATGCAATGCACCGGCCACGTTTCAGCGGTGTATGTTGTCCATATTTGCGGATATGATGGAGGACACCATGGAGGTGTTTATGGACGACTTCTCTGTTTTTGGTAAGTCTTTTGATCACTGCTTAGCTAACTTGAATGCCGTATTGAAGCGATGCATAAGTACCAATTTGGTTTTGAATTGGGAAAAATGTCATTTTATGGTTAAAGAAGGAATTGTGCTTGGACACAAAATCTCTTCAAAAGGCATTCAAGTGGACCAAGCAAAGATAGAGGTTATTAAGGAATTGCCCCCTCCGGTGAATGTAAAGGGAGTGCGAAGTTTCTTGGGGCATGCCGGTTTCTATCGGCGTTTCATCAAAGACTTCTCCAAGATAGCAAAACCCTTAAGTAACCTCTTGGTCAAAGAAAATGAATTTAATTTTGATAATGACTGTTTGAATGCTTTTGTTGTTATTAAAGAAAAGTTGGTCACCGCGCCCATAATTGTTGCACCAAATTGGGAACTTCCGTTTGAATTAATGTGTGATGCCAGCGATTATGCGGTTGGAGCGGTGCTTGGCCAACGCCATGCGAAGTTTTTCCATGCCATCTACTATGCAAGCAAAGTTTTGAATGAAAACCAAGTGAATTACACTACCACTGAAAAAGAATTGCTTGCCATAGTATTTGCTTTGGAAAAATTTCGCCCGTATCTAATCGGTTCCAAAGTTACTGTTTTTTCAGATCACTCGGCACTTAAGTATCTCCTTACCAAAGGCGATTCCAAGCCTCGACTTTTAAGGTGGGTACTACTCTTGCAAGAATTTGACTTGGAGATTAAGGACAAGAAAGGTGTTGAGAATGTAGTAGCGGACCATTTGTCTAGGTTGGAGAATCCGATGGTGACCAAGAAAGAGAAGTGCATTAATGAGGAATTCCCAGATGAAAAACTGATGATGGTTTCTCAACGTCCTTGGTTTGCCGACATGGCTAATTTCAAGGCGGCCAATGAGATACCGGAGGAGTACTCATATCAACAAAAGAAGAAGTTTTTCCGAGATGCAAACTTCTATTTTTGGGATGATCCATATCTCTTCAAGGTTGGACAAGATGGTCTGATTCGTCGATGTGTGGATGACAATGAGGCGCAAAGTATAATGTGGCATTGCCATAGTTCGCCTTATGGAGGACACCACAGCGGACCGAGGACTGCAGCAAAGGTACTTCAAAGCGGTTTCTTTTGGCCTACATTGTTTAAAGATTGCGTTGAGTTCGTCCAACGATGTGATAATTGCCAAAAGACGGGGAGTGTGTCGAAGAGAGACGAGATGCCCCTGAATAGCATGCTCGAAGTGGAGCCATTTGATTGTTGGGGAATTGACTTCATGGGACCTTTCCCGTCCTCAAAGTCAAATCTCCACATTCTAGTATGTGTTGATTATGTGACAAAGTGGGTTGAAGCTATCGCCTGTCAGGCTAATGATGCCCACACAGTGGTAAAATTTCTAAAGAATAACATCTTCACTAGGTTTGGGGTGCCCAGAGTTCTCATCAGTGATGGAGGGAAGCACTTTTGCAATAAATATTTAGAAAATTTGCTGGTTAAGTACAATGTGAACCACAAGGTGGCCACCCCTTACCATCCACAAACCAGCGGACAGGTTGAAGTATCCAACCGGCAATTAAAGCAAATTCTGGAGAAGACGGTTTCGACTTCGAGGAAAGACTGGTCGTTGAAACTGAATGACACCCTCTGGGCATATAGAACCGCCTTCAAGACGCACTTGGGGTTCTCACCGTACCAATTAGTTTATGGCAAGGCGTGCCACTTACCGGTAGAGTTAGAACATAAAGCATATTGGGCTGTTAAATTTCTAAATTTTGATGCAGGTTTGGCAAGTGAAAAACGGTTACTCAAACTAAATGAACTTGAAGAGTGGAGGCTCCAAGCTTATGAGAACGCGGTGATTTTCAAGGCGCGAACAAAGAAGTACCACGACAAAGGTCTGGTACGGAAAGAGTTCCACAAAGGGCAGCAAGTTTTGTTGTTCAATTCCCGCTTGAAATTATTTCCAGGTAAACTGAAGTCTCGGTGGTCGGGGCCATTTGTCATTAAGGAAGTCTTTCCACATGGGACAGTGGAAATTTTTAAACCGGGAGAGGAAGGTGATTCATTTAAGGTCAACGGGCAAAGAGTGAAGATCTACAAAGGAGGAGAGTTCGATCGCCACAGGGTGGCACTGCTATTTCATGATCTGTGAGGTCATGGAGCGTCAAGCCTCGGGACGTTAAACAAGCGCATAACCTTATAGGTTATGGACCGTCAAGCTCATGACGTCAAAACAAGCGCTGCTTGGGAGGCAACCCAAGGTTTTTATTTACTAACATTTTTATTTGGCGCGCGGCGCCAACGAAAAAAAAAATTACATGGGTGTTCTGGAATTTGGCGCGCGGCGTGGCCAACTCGGCGCGCGGCGCCAACACGGGATTTAAGGAATGTGTTCACGAATTTTGCTTCTTCTTCCCCAAATCTTCAACCCTAGCCGCGGCCATCTCATCTTCTCCACCAAAAATTTCACTCTCCAACACCCAATCATCAATTAACAACCCTCCTTAAGCCCCAATTCAACCATACCAATCTTATCCTTCATCCCCTTCATCACAAAACCACCAAATTCCTCCATACCCAACTTCACAAATTTACCCAAATCCTCCATAACCACCCATAAACCTCTTCCACAACCCACGAAATTTCCATCCACCTCTCCACAAATACACCATGAACACTCAAGCCGGAAAGGGGAAGAAGAAGTCTTCAACAACTCAAGCGGAGAAACCACCCAAGAAAACTCGGGCAAACCCAAGGAGTGGACCGGGAGGCACCTCAGAACCAGCACAACCAGTGCCCCTGGACTTCATTGATGCACGGTTCATCTCAGAGAAAGCGTCACGACGGTATGCACAAATCACTGCTTTTAATTTTGTGCAAGAAAAAGGCTTTTCTGTTGAATTATTGGGGGCAGTGCCCGAGATTTATGCCGAGTTAAGCAGGAGGAGGTGGGAACGGTTCAATGAGTTATTATTGAAGGATTCTAAGAAACCGGGAAACGCAACCCTTGCAAAGGAATTTTTTGCAAATGCATTTGCTGGGTATGCGGAAGACGGAACTCACTCATACCGGACACTTGTTCGGGGTATAGAGATTGATTGGTCACCGAGGGGACTGAATGCATTTCTGGGTACTAGAAGTCACCGATCATGTCCCCTGGTTATTGCACGGGCGGAGTTAGCCGCTATCATCCATGCTGGAAGAAGGATTGAAGCGAAGAGTGCCATTAAGGATGCGGTGTGTTTTCCAGGCACCGACTGGTTAAAGTGCAAAACCCCCACCAATCCCACCAAAGTTCATTTGCAAAGATTCCTGCCAGTTGCTCGAGCTTGGGCCGAGTTTTTTGTGAAGTCAGTTTATTGTTGTGCCAACTCCTCAGAAATCCAAATTGATAATGCATTGGCTGTGAGAATGATTGTGGATCGTACAGATTTTGACCTCGGAAATACCCTCTGGTCCAGTCTGGAACGAATAGCCACCAACCAAGAACCAACTTTCACTTTAGGGCACTGCAATCTGATTACAGCATTATGCAAGGCCAAGGAGGTGCCGGAGTATCAGAGTGATATCAGAATATATTCCGTCAAAGCCCTTACGGTTGGGCAGTTTCGAGGGTATGCCAGAGCAGGTGGCCCAGCAGGGGTTCATGAAAGAGAAGAAGATGCCGAGATGGAGGAAATAGACCGTTATGAGCGAGGGGAGCATCCGAACCAGCAACAATCACAAGAGAGGCATTCTCACCCTCACTCCGAAGACGAGATTGCAGCACTCATGACTCAGTTAGCAATTGCAAATTCCTGCAATGTGCCACATGTGTTTTATAATGAGGAGTCGACACTGTATCAGGCGGCCAGAGCACGACAAGCAGCTTTCCAGCCACCTCCCGTATTCCCGCGATATCAGACACGGGCACGATTGGTTGCTCACCAAGGGGTTGAGGCCGCACAGCTCAATGCACGTCATATGGGGGAGTTAGAAGATTGGGACCATCTCTATGCCCAACATCAGCAGCAACAGTTCTTCACTGAAGAAGATCTGCACTTTGGGGACCGTGATGCAGGAGGATCGTCCCAGCGAGACCCGGGCGGGTCGTCCCATTATTGATGATGTCACTACTGGTTGGTATCGCTTCCCTTAAAACTTGAATTTTATTTTGTCTTGGTTGAATATTTTTGTCTGTTTGAAAACTTGTGCACTGCTGAAACAGTTTTTGTTGTACGTTATTAAATCACTTCGGTTAGCATCATACAATTCCCTGATAGTTTACTTGCATATTCGATGCCAACAAAAGTCAAGGAAATTCTCTAACATTGACCACTCGATAATCCGGCCAAGCCGTGAGAAATTGAGCCCACACACATAAAATGTTCTTGTCATGAGCGAGTCCACGACTTAGCTAATTCTCTAGAACTTGCTTTTGTTCTGATAATTGATTGATTGCTATGAGTTACACACCGAGGCATGTTGTTTGTACCCTGAGCCTGATTGAAGCCACCATGACTTATATTATATCCTTCGTTAAACCCCATTTGAGCCGAAAGAAAAATGTTTTTTTATATATAACCCAAGTTTGATAATATAAAAAGAAAAAAAAAATGATTTTCTTGGAGTTAGATCACTTTACTTATGATTCGAGCACAACGCTCATCATTAAGTTTGGGGTTGCTTTTGGTATTAGCAACTGATTAAGTTTGGGGTGGGGTACTAGAGAACTACAAAAATTAGAAAAGAAAAGAAGAGGTATGAAAAATGGTGTACAAAAATAAACACTAAAGAAATTCCGAATCGAATGAACCTCTTCCAAAAAAATATATAATAAATACACAAAAGAAAAAAAAAAAGTTCTCTAGTATAACAATACATCAATTCTAAGGGGGGAATGTTTGAGTAATACAACTTTGATTAAATAGGTGAACTCTAAAACTCCAAGTTTTTCTGCTTACCATCCAAAAACATCTACCCTAAAACCTCAGCCCCGTTATAACCCTCAAGTCCTCAAAAGGTGTGAACTCTTATGCATGTTGATCAAAAGTTAGAATGATTGCAAGCCTATGGTAGAATGGCTCTGTTTGTGTTGATAGAGTGAAAAATTGAACCATCTTTAAACAGGAGAGTATGTGAGGGAGAGAAGTGATTAAAGTGTGGTCCACAATTGAGAAAAAGTTCTTGACTTTTATTGATGATCTATGTGCAAGAGGACTCATAGTAAGAATGATAATAGGGAATTGATATTGTCTGACTTAAATGGTTTTGATGACTTAAATGAAATTGTTAATGCTAGTGTCAAGTTTTCCGATAGATGAAGATATTCCTTGAGGACAAGGAAAGGTTCAAGTTTGGGGTTGTGATAACTCTACATGAGTAGTGTGTTTTTACTCTAATTACAAGACTTGTTGACGCAGTTTAGGAGGTTTTTACTATGTTTTTATGCAATAGTTAGTAGAAATTACATCAGGTACAAGAATAGTGAAAGAAACAAGAATGTGAAGAAAAAGCATTTACCAGAGAGTTATTCTGTCAAATGGCGCGCGGCGCCGGGATATTGGCGCGCGGCGCCAAATCAGTTCAAAACAAAGGAGCGGTCTCTGTTGTTTGGCGCGCGGCGCCGGAAGTTTGGCGCGCGGCGCCAGCACGTGACCTAGCTCTATATATTTGATTTTCTGAATCAAAAACGAACAGAATTCGACGGCGAGAAACAGAAGACTTTTGGAAGACACTCAGAGCTCTTTTGTAATGCTTTCTTTCACTTTTATTCTTGTTAATTTGTTTTTAGCTATGTCCGGCTAAATCCTTATGATTGGCCTTAGGGGATTCTAATCCCGAATTTTCTCGAACCATGTGATTTCTTTATGTTTATTAATTAATTACGAAGTTAGTTTCATCCATTCTTCCTTGTGCTTAATGCTTTACATGATTTGATCATTCGTGTGATGAACTTAATAATTTGTTTTACTATGAGAATAGGAATAAATTATTGACCTAGGAATTATTGTAAAATTGGTTTACACTTAAGAGATTTTGGTTTACTAATTGAGATCAAGATTAAAGCGCGAATTCCTCACTTGATCATAAATCACCTTAGAGATTTGGGATTTATGATCAAGGGAGAGGACTATGTTACCAAGACATTGGGCAGAGTTATTTAATTTAATCGATCATGAAACTAAAGTTGTAGTTCGTTAATAAACATGGAATCACCGAGATGAATTGGGATTAGATGAACCAAAAGGTCCAATCGCTTTTCCTTCTAAAAGTCAAACCCTAATTTTCAAAGTGTTTTCTCCAACAAACCCTAGAAAAATCCCCCCTTTTATATTAATGTCAATTGATCTAAATATGTTTTCAAATTGCAATTGTTGATTTATCACAATCCCTGTGGATACGAATCTTATAAATTTTATTACTTGCGACGAGTTTAGTACACTTGCTAAATTATTCATCAATGACCTATAATCAATTTAGGTTTTTGCCCTTTAATCCTTGAATTCTCAATTAACAAACCAATATGTCTAAAGTACAAGTTAATTGAACAATTATCCCTAGGTCAATCAATTTGTTTCTAATGTCTTAGTAAACAAGCAATTATAATCATCATACAATTCGCGACTTTGTATAAAGCATTAAGATTAAGAGACAATTGAATGAATACTAACTTCGTAATTCGATTAACAAATCATAAGAAATACATAGTTCAAGACAATAATAATTAGAATCCCCTAGGATCCAATCAAAGAGTTTAGTTACTCATAATCAAAGCATAAACAATAAAAAGAGTGAAAGAATTCATTACAAGAAGGAAAACTAGCTCTGGGACTTGATCTCAAAAGTTGCCTTTTTTCGCCGTCAAATTCTATACCCTAAAACTCTTGCTTGAGTCTCTTTATATAGAGATGCAGCTCCTGTTGATTTACTTCAGTTTTTCTTGGATCTTGATAGGAATTAGTTTTTTTAAACAAAATTTGTTTTAAAACTAAATATTTTCCAATCATATCTAACACACCGATTTGTTACCAAACTAATTCTTTTTTTAAATCTTTTCTTGTGTTTTCAGCAGCCTTGTACCTGACATAACTTCCACTTATTATTGTGCAAAAATATAATAAAAACATACTAAAAACCTTGTAATTAGGTCTTGGAATAAGTAAAACTATAGTAATGACGTGGAGTCATCACAACCCCAAACTTGAACTTTTCCTTGTCCTCAAGGAATATCTTCATCCATCGGAAAACCTGGCACTATCATCAACAATCTTATTCAAAGTATCAAAGTCAATCAAGTTAGAAACCCACAATTATTATTTCAATGATCATCCCTATCAAGAATTTGCTCGCACATAGATTTATAACGAAAAATCAAGAACTTTTCACAAATTTTGACCAAACTTTAATCACTTCACTCCCTCACATTCTCTCCTGTTTAAAGATGGATTAAATTTCACTCAATCAACACAAACATAGCCATTCTACCATAGGCTTGCAAACATTCTAGAAATCAATCAACATGCATAAGAATTCACACCTTTAGAGGACTTGAGGGTTATAACGGGGCTTAGGTTTTAGGGTAGATGTTTTTTGAAGGTAAGCAGAAAAACTTGGAGTTTAAAAGATCACCTATTCACAAGATCGGATTATTCAAACATTTTTCCCCTTTATTTCAAGCATTGTCATACTAGAGAACTTATTTATCAATTTTTTCTTTTTCACATATCATTTGGTGTTTTTCTTTTTGTGTACACCATTTTTATTTTCTATGTTCATTTTTTTTTCTTTTTGTAGTTCTCTAGTACCCCACCCCAAACTTAATTTGTTGCTTATTCCAGAAGCAACCCCAAACTTAATGATGAGCATTGTGCTCGAATCAAAAGTATTGTGATCTAACTCCAAGAAAATCATCTTTTTTTTTTATCTTTTCATAATTTCAAACTTGGGTTATCAAATAAAGAACATTTTTCTTTCGGCTCAAATGGGGTTTAACAAAGGATATAATATAAGTAAAGGTAGCTTCAAAAAGGCTCAAGGTACAAACAACATGCCTCGGTGTGTAACTCATAGCAATCAATCAATTAAAATAACAAAAGCAAGTTCTAGAGAATTAGCTAAATTGTGGAATCTCTCATAACAAGAAAATTTTATGTGTTTGGGCTCAAATTCTCACGGCTTTGCCGGATTATCGAGTGGTCAATGTTTGAGAAATTTCCTAAACTTTTCGAATTACAATCACATATGAAAAGCAATCAATTAAGGGAGTCACAAATTCATGAATAATGATGCTACCAAAACTGACTTATAATTCATTTAAATAAAATCATTCCGATAGTGCGCAAGTTTTCAAATAGCCAAAACATTCATCAAAGACAAAATTCAATTCAAGTAAAACGGTAGTGAGACTAACCTTGGGTTGCCTCCCAATCAGCGCTCGTTTAACGTCAATAGCTTGACGGTCCGTGACCTATAGGTCACGCGCTTGTTTAACGTCCCGAGGTTTGACGTCCGACACCCTCATTAGGGAGGATATTTCCAGTCTGCTCCTTACAAGTAAGCATCCATACCCATCTTGAATGCTTCCTCCGTAGCCTTCTTGTGCAAGCAAAAGACGGAATTCACACCGTCTGCGTCCCAAACCAACACATCATCATCCTTTTTCAATTCTTCCGCAAGCAAAGGCGGCGGTGGGTTTTCGTCACCCATCGTACGGATTTCGTCGTCCGAAGTGATTGGACTAGAAACCTCTGTGTCGCTTTGTTTCTCTTCGGTATTAGTTAGCCGAGCAGTTTCTCGGGCTCACTTTGCAGCTTTTCTGTTCTTCATTGCTGTTTTCTCAATCTCAGGATCGTACAATAGTTTTCCCTGTGCGTTACCTCGCATGCACAAAAACAACAATACCTTTAGTAGCAACTGCAAATAAAAAGAATAAGCGAAAAAAATAAATTATATTTTTTTTTATATATTTTTTTTTTTGTTTTTTTTTTTAAATAATAACAAAATCTGCTACTAATAAAAATATAATCTAACAAAAAAAAAAAAAAAAAAATAGAATCTACTAAATAAACAAAATATAACTAAGATCCTAAATTAACTCTAACAATATTTTTTTTTTTTTTTCGAATTTAGAAAAAAGATATGAAGAGAAAAAAAAATAAAAGATATAAAGAGAAAAAATAAAAAGAAGAGAAAAAGATTTTTTTTTTTTTTTGGTGTAATACTAACAGAAAAAAAAATAAAAGAAAAATTAACTATCGTATGGTCCAATTGCCTTGTTGATTCAATCAACAATCCCCGGCAACGGCGCCATTTGATGAAGTATCAAAGTAAGTATGTAAATTATCGTATCCACAGGGATTGTTCCGAATCAAATTCTAGTAATTGGTATCATACGAAAGTAAACTTGCAATAAAATAAATTGGAGGATTTTTTTAGGTTTCAAACTTAAGAAAATAAACGGCAAGAAAAGAAGGTTTTCTTTCAAGATGCGAAAGCGATTGGACCTTTTCGGTTCATCTAATTACTATTGTCTTGGTATTCCTTGCTTGTTAACAAATTACGAACTTAGTTTCATGATTCGATTAAATTAAATAACTATGTCCAATGTCTTGGTACATAATCCTCTAAATTGATTATCAATCCCTAATGTCTTAGGATGACCTATAATCAATTTAGGTTTTTGCCCTTTAATCCTTGAATTCTCAATTAACAAACCAATATGTCTAAAGTACAAGTTAATTGAACAATTATCACTAGGTCAATCAATTTGTTTCTAATGTCTTAGTAAACAAGCAATTATAATCATCATACAATTCGCGACTTTGTATAAAGCATTAAGATTAAGAGACAATTGAATGAATACTAACTTCGTAATTCGATTAACAAATCATAAGAAATACATAGTTCAAGACAATAATAATTAGAATCCCCAGGATCCAATCAAAGAGTTTAGTTACTCATAATCAAAGCATAAACAATAAAAAGAGTGAAAGAATTCATTACAAGAAGGAAAACTAGCTCTGGGACTTGATCTCAAAAGTTGCCTTTTTTCGCCGTCAAATTTTGTACCCTGAAACTCTTGCTTGAGTCTCTTTATATAGAGATGCAGCTCCTGTTGATTTACTTCAGTTTTTCTTGGATCTTGATAGGAATTAGTTTTTTTAAACAAAATTTGTTTTAAAACTAAATATTTTCCAATCATATCTAACACACCGATTTGTTACCAAACTAATTCTTTTTTTAAATCTTTTCTTGTGTTTTCAGCAGCCTTGTACTTGACATAACTTCCACTTATTATTGTGCAAAAATATAATAAAAACATACTAAAAACCTTGTAATTAAGTCTTGGAATAAGTAAAACTATAGTAATGACGTGGAGTCATCATGAATCTCAGTTCCATTTCGCTTTCTTGAATATATGGTACATGTCCATAAGCTATTCTCACTCATTTGGGAGGTCTTGGTAATCCTACAATAAGTTTTATAGATGAGTAAATACCCAAAATTGATTTTGAAATTTGTCACTTGTATAAATATACTATTGCTTAAACAATAATCCACAATTATGACTTCTCAAAATGTTGATCAGTTAAGTATTTAAGTCCTTTCGTTCGTCCGCCGTGACTTAACAAAAATACAAACATTGATGTGAAATCTAGTATGAATTATAGAACTAATTTGATACTAGATGAATTAAGTTGAAGTATCCCTAGCTATATGTTTAGTTTTTTTTTTCTTCTTATAATGAATAAAGAAGAAAGTAATACTTTTCTGTTTTGATACAATATTATTTATCAATTTTTTTGTCATTCAGATGTATATATTCAATTGCCTAACTTTTGGAACACTAAATTACCCTATGAAGAAAGTAATAGTTTTCTGTTTTCATAAAACCGATGGCTAGAGTTAGTTGAGTGATACATAATTCTCTCGGTATCGCCTAATTGAGAGGCAAGAAAACCTTATATACTACTGTTGACTTGAAAACTAATCTCATAGGAGATTTAAATGACCTAAGTCTTAAGATTCTGTTTTGATTCTTGATCCAAATAAAATACCTAATGTTAAGGTTGATCAGAAAAAAACTGATATCAATTGCCTTAGCCATAAGTTGAACTTTGTTTTGGCCTAATATCAGGGGATGAGGTATAGCCATAAGTTACCAACAAAGTTACGTTTGGTAACAAACCGAGCAGTTAAGGTAACGGACATAAAAACTCCTTACTTATCACCACATTTGTTGTTATTGCAATCGATCAGAAGTCAGCCAAAATTTCTCTTCTATCCGCAACTGGACTCCCAAATGAATTCTGTCCAGCAACAAACTGATATAACAACACTTATCCAAAAATCAGTTCACGTTAAATTTTATTGTATTTTTGTCTCAAAAACCGATGCAAACCACACCTCCAACATTTACATACAACAAAAAGATAATGATACTGGCTATGTTTGGGAAGGAAAAAAACTAGCTTTTAGCTTATAAACTAAAAGCTCTGTTTAGTAACGGTCATTTTACTATGAGCTTATAGCTTATTTTACTAGTTTATAGCTTATTTTCTAAATGTAATCCCATAAACCATGAAATATACCAAGAATGGATACTTACCTTGAAGCAATCAATACACACCCACCAAATGACGTAGCTAATTTGATGCAATCCCATGACGGTTTCGAAGAGAATCAATAGTCTTCTCATACTTCTGCGAAAGCTCAGCTATAGAAGTTTTGCGTGCTGAAATATTTGAATGAAAATTAGTACCAACCACCAAATGAATGCAGTATTTGTGTGCATGTAGACTGAAATTCACAATTATGAGATATGACATCTCATTACACATATATTGAACATTGAACAGGTAATGAACTACATCTACCAGAAAAGTAAAACAAATTCTTCAGCAACCTTAGAATGCTGCTTTACCAAGTCTTCTTTGGCACTAATATTTAGCAGAGCTGCGGCTAATTCGTTCGTAAGAGTCTTCACGTCAATAAAGTCTTTATATTTTTTGGGTGTACCAACTTCTTCATTTGGTGCAGCCTTAGATGTGACCTCTGGTGATAGAGTAGCTTGACTTGGATATGACTTCACAATTACAACATGGGGGGAAAACAATCAGATTCATCACATTATAATGTGATTTTCACTTGAGAAAATGGTCCTTATAATCTAGTACACCAACTATAAGAGCTAGCTATCTCCACATATGACTGAATTGCAGAATAGAAGTTACAAACAATCTAACATATATGAAATAAAAAATAGGGGAAAACAAAATCAATTAAAATACTTGAAATACCACCTGATCATCAGAAACTAGCAGCAACTCCTCCAGTCCATCAGAGATGAGCCTAGCATAGATTCAAGCAGTGTGACAAGTTTCATTATATTTCATGCCAAGTTTAAAGGGAAATATCTTTTTGTTCCTTGGTTAGACTTTTGCAGACACATAGCCTCTAAGAAAAAGTTAAAATTGTGCAAGTATATGCAAAACTGATAATATGATACAAGGGTCATGCAATGAAAACTGATAATGATTCATGACAGACAAGTAGCATATTCCAATTGATCTAATTTTGGAACAACAAATTAAAACAATTTCAATACAATATGTATTTTGTCATACTATAAAATGCACTTGAATTCAATATCAGGTCATACTATAAAATGTCTCTAGGATAAAGCTGAAAGTAAACCACAGTTTTGTCATACTTTTTTCCTTTCAAGTCCCAAACTTATGCAGACCATTGCTATTCTTATATTAATATAGTGATATATATATATATATATATATATATATATATATATATATATCATGACTTCTAGTTCTTAACATAAAAGATCAAAGTCCCAAACTCTATTATCAAGCAAGATAACCATGATCCCAAACACAAATCATGGTGCAACCAACAAAGAAATACACTATAGGAAGAAAATAGCTGCACAACCAACAAAGGAATACACTAGTACCAGAACTCTTTTCTGATCTTTCAAGAATTGTCTTCCAACTTTCAAAATCTACCAACTGCATATTTAGGTTCATGATAATGAGAATCTTAAGCTAGATTTTCAGTTTCCAACAGAACAAACACATACCATATAGACACAGGTGTTTGTTTATCTATTTCCAAATCATAATTTAAGAGGTTTATGCATTGAATCAACTATCGGGTGCACCACATATATTTGTATTCTTACCGGAATTCTCCAATGTACTTTGAGCAGTACATCACTTCCAGTAATGTAATCAGAATTCTGCATCGGAAGAAGCAATCAAATTAAAAACATCAAATTATAAAGAGTTGAAAAATTATTCTAAAGTAACTTAGATTTCAGATGTTACAATCACTAACCACAAGCTTTTTAGCAGCTTCACAGATCTTATCGACCATAGCCTCAGATAGACCTTTGATTCCAGTCAAGTTCTGCGGAATAAATAACAACAACATTATGCAAGTGATTGAAGTTCAAAGTAATTCAAAATCCTTAGATCTTCAAATCAGAGAAGTGTATAAAGTTAAACAAACCTTCTTTGTGTGCATCATCAAATTAAAATAGCGGCTTATTTTCAAAGTCGACGACGGTTCAATGGAAATGGTCGTCAACCTTTAAATTAAAATAGCGGCGATAATTCCACAACTTTTTTGTAGTGAAACAATGACTATGGTGCATTCTAAACAAGTTCATCACCCTCCACTATGTAATAGAAGATATCAATTCACAATTCCATAATATCATAAGTTATTTATTTACCTTGACAATTGAAACTAGTTCAACCTGATACAATTCATACGAATTAACTCTTAGATAGTAAAGACTAGTGTCCTGATTCAGTAACATATTCACTAATAACAAAAACCTTAATGTTTTAGGCGAATTTGGAAATTATGAAAACATTAAGTCTCACGTCACAATCAACAATTTGATATGTCTACACTACTACATATATAGGAATTTACAACGCTAATTTGTAACAAAGCCAAAAAAGTGTTACTATTTCCTACTTCAATTGGTCTCTCCATGTATGGACCATGCCCAAAATGTTACTATTGTCCAACAACAATACTCTTTTTATTTATCTTTATCACTTATTCTATTTTTACTTTTTTATTATTTCATCTTTTCTAAAACTGTAGAGAAAAGAAACCTAACCATTCATCAAATCATGAATCGTATTCACTATATTCACGCACCACACTTTCGTTGAATCACTCACGAAATCCATTCACCAAACCATTCATCAATTTCATCTTCATCTCTCGTAAGTTCAATTCACCGAATCGTTCGATTTCATCTTCATCTCTTATGAATTGTACATCTTCGTCTTCAATTCTTCGAATCATTCACCCGAATCTTCATCTTCAATTCACTGAGGTATTCATCTTCAATTCACCGAATCTGCATCTGTAACTTAGGTTTTGGCTTCTGATTTGATTTCATCACCATGCAATTTTCAATACAATTTGAGAAATCGGTTGTTGAGGTATGTACTTCCTTTGAGTTATTTATTTTGCTTCATTTCAAACCAATTTTTCTGGTTCAGAACACACATTTTTCTATTTCAACTGATTTTTTGTATCATTAAGTGATTTTAGTAGTACAGATTTGAATTTCTGATTCAGTGTTGCGTAAGCTTAGATCTGATATTTCTGATTGTGATTGTAATTTAAGTTGATTTTAACTTTTTCTTAGGTTTTCCTCATGCAATAATTTACTTATTGTTTTTGTGTGTATTTCATACTGATCAGGAAGGTGTTGAGAATATAAATTATAGTAGTGTTTGTCATTAGCGTCTTTACAGTTAACTATCTTTGTTTGGCCAAACTAGTTGCAATTAATTAGTGGTGTAATAGGAGCTACACTAGTTTTATTTTGTAGTCAACTTATGAAACTAAATCAATGCGTACAATTTCATGATCATAGCCACCTTCTTATGCCAGTTAGAGAGGCATCAACAAGTTAGTACCCTCAATATTCTAAATCAATGTGTAATTGTTTGTTCTTCTGTTCAATATTAGGAGCCTCACTGTCCAATGACTAGAAATATAAAGAACAAGCTTTTGATGAAAAGATTGAGAAAATTTTCAATTTGGCTAAGAAGGTACTGAGTTCGTTGTCCTTTAACTTATTTATTCTTTTATTCTTTTATGGTTGAGAAAATTTCATATGATTGATTGATTTAATGCTTGACATAAGTAAATTATTTATCATATTAGTGGATTTTCAGGTGGACTCAGAATCCATTTCTGTTTGCCTCATTACTCGACTTTCTCATCCGGATAGTGTGTCTTTGATATTTTTTGATTAATTTCTGTTGATCAGCCTGTGACATATTTTTTGGCATGAATCCTATGTAGAGTTGAAATCCACTTGTGAAATATGTGTGGGATTTGGGTGATTAGATTAGATCCCTCTTTGTTGCTTCAGTAAGTTATCTATAACTCAATTCCTTACATAAATCCCTTTGTTATTTTCACATATACTAATTGTAGTGTCTATGGTTATGAGATAGGAGTAGTTAGGAATTAGAGGTCCTTACACTCATTTTTTATTTTTTTTTTGATAATTAGGTCCTTACACTCATAATTTATGATAGTGCAAGTTACATAATTTGTTTTACTGTGTTGGATGTTTTTAATTTTTGCCTAGCATTTGGCATCCTTGTTTTGTTGATGTTGTTTATCATTTGCCATAATTTAGATTTTAGTTTTCCTATTCATAATCATAGCCACCTTCTTATGATATAACATTGGAACCAACCATTGAAGTATTTTCTTTGATTTGGGGAGTACTTGAATTGCTTTTCAAACTATGTTTCTTTTTGTAGAACTGAAATTGAAATTTTGTACAGGAAACACTCTTTATGATACGGTTGGTTGTGGTTGTTGCAGCTTTCTCCGATAGATACGATATCTTGGCTTGACAAGCATTTAAGGTTAGACCAGCTGGGATGCCTTAATTTTATCAAGGTGGTTTCCATGCTACCATGAATAAGAGGGAAGCAACACTCTCATACTTGGTGTCAGGTATTGACATTTTTTGTTTTGTAAGATTCTAATGTTTTGACTACATGAACTTGTTGTGATTGTGATGGTAACTTGCAAGAAAATAATTGTTAAAATATTGAATTTTGCGTCGAATCTAGCTTGTAACACTTTTTATGCAGAAGCTTGTAACACTTTTATGCAGAATCTAGCTTGTAACACATCATGCAACCCCTCACTGTTTTCATAATTCAAAGTTAACTGTGAATTAGCTAGGAAAATATTTCATAGCCAACTAATCACTCATTTTATGCATAACTTTTAGCTACACTTATTTGCTATGAATTAGCTGCGAAGTAGCTACTAAATAGGTAACATTTTTTGAATGTTACTAATGATATTCTAAGATGTTACTAAAACTCTTTAGTAACATAGACTTTATGTAACCTTTTTTAAAATGTTACTAAATCTAAATAGTACGTTTTCCTGGATTTAGTAACATAAGTTTCAAATACCAAAAGGAATGGTTAGTACTGATTTGCTATCTAGATCAATTTCTCTATTGAAAAACAAATGATTGAATTGTTTCCGTAAGGTTAACTCAGTTGATAGGAAAATCGTATTATCGTTTTATATACATCATAGTTGTGGTTTTAACTCTCGATATTTTATCTTATAAAGTGAAATTATAGCAGTTAGATAATTTGAAAAGAAAAATAAATATTGACTTTTTTGCAATCACCACGTTTCCGTGTTCAAGGAATAAGGATAAACTGATAAAGTAATGTTTTTTTTTTAAAAATGTAAATAATGGGTTGCTCTCGTTGTGTAGTTGTTTACTATAAGTTACAGCACGGAAAATGTATTCTCCGCAACTGGGGTCGTTGTAATCAATTATATTGATGTTATTTTTTGTTGATCAGTTTAGTGGCAAGAAAATACATCTTAAAAGTGAATAAATGGAGTATTTCGGGTTCGAACCCAAATTCTTGCACATATAGTGTGATATTCCTACAAACTGAAGTTAAGCTCACGGGAACAATTATAGTCATATTTTAATTAAGGAGTTTGTTAATTTAGATTCACTTAAAAATATAAAGGTCTAAATTAATAAGGTGCACCTTTTTACTTTGGACAAATCCTTGACATTTAGTTATTTTACACTAGAAAATTGTGGATTGATTAGATAAATATTATTAAATGTTGTGCACCTATTTGCTACATTACACCCACTTTTATAAAACAATTTTATGTTTTTTTATTAGGAAAATGTTGTTTGAGAATTTTAAGGAATGATACAACATGTTTTGCTATTTTTTTTTTATAAAACTCCAAAATTACCCTTCGGTTTGAACTTATTTAAAATGGTGGAAGAAGAAATATTTTTTTTAGGTGAGTCTAAATTAGCAAACTTCATGAGTCGTCTTTTCACACTTTAGATACTATTAATATATTTTCATAGTTTAAGAATTACCAATGGTTAATTTTGAATATGTATAAAAAAATGGTTAATTTTGAATATATTTTGTCAAACAAAAAAAAAACTTTGGATAGATGAATAATTTAGCAACATTTTAGTTGATTTTAATGGTTTAAGAAATAAATAGTTCTATAAGAGATAATTTAAATTTTGTTTAGTTGATTTTAATAGTTTAAGGATTAATTTTTTTTTACGCAATAATGGCTACTTTTTATTTATTAAAACAAGATATTTATTAAAACCATAGGAGTACGTCAGATACAAGTACAAATTCAATATCGTTAAAAACTGAAAGGATGAATTTGTGAACAAACTCACAACATCTAAGTTAATAGCACAAAACAACATACTCAAGCCTACAAATAATGTAACAAAATAAAAGTAACCGAAATACTCATGTCTTTGGATCTGCATTGTTGATGATTTTGTCATTGTTTCAATCAGTGGTTGATCAAAGATGATCTGTTAATGTGAATCAAACGAACACCACAAAAAACAGGAAAGCAAACAAACACCACACCAAGATAGGAAAACAAACGAACACAACACGAAGACGGGACACACGGCAAAAATAAATCATAAAATAAAATAAGAAAAACCTAATTTATGTAAAAAAAAACACTTATTTAGATTAAAAGTAGGGGAAAAAATACACAGGGTGATTCCGGTCAAACAACCACCCAAAATCACTCATTTTTAAAGCAAGAAGAAGAAAACTTGTTTAAGAATTAAATAGTTGAATGAGAGAATAATTTAGAAATATTTTAGTTAATTTCAATAGTTTAAAAGCTAAATTAATAACCGAGTGAAAATTAAAGGGAAATTGGGAGTTTAGTTTTTTTTTTTAATACATATTTTATTGTTAAAGTTTACTGAGCTCTCTTTACTGCATTAATTAACATCAGGATTTGTTAAATGCGCATTACTCCTTCCGTTCAAATTTTTGGTTATTTCTAGAGTTTTTCACATAGATTAAGAAATAATATATATTGATATTATTAATAAGTTAAGTATTTTTACATAAACTTTATTAAAATAGAGAAAATTTTATTCAATATATATTTTCATTTTTGTAAAAATGTAATAGTAAAATAACATTAATTGTAATTTAATTCTTAAAAGAATTAAAATTTTGGAAAAAAATAAAAGTTTAAAAACCAAAGATTTGCTATGGAGCGAGTCAAAAACAACGTTTAATCCCTCCGTCCAAAAATAACGGACTCAGTTGACCACATTCACGTTTGTCAACGTACACATTTGATCGTTAATATCGTAAATTATCTATTAATAAAAAATTATAAAAATTATATATTTTGAAAATACTCATCGAGACAAATCAAACATCATCTCATATGCATATATTTACATGTACATATAAGTAGAAAAATATGATCAAAGTAGATCATATAAATAGTACACCAAGTCAAATTTAGGTCAGTTATTTTGGGACGGATGGAGTATACGAAATCAATTCACCCCACCAATCGATCATTTTGTCAGAATTAGGCACATGCAAAGGACAAAGCGCGTTATCTGAGAAATTACTACGACTCTCCTTCCTTGAACTTTTTGTTTTCATTAAAAAATATTTGGTCTTCTTCATATTAACCGACAAGATATAGAAAAGACATGGAAGTTTCTTGACCAAGTATTTATAAATGTTCATGCATGCTTTAGTGCCATTTAGAAAAGCACATAAAACAAAGAGCTAGTAAAGAAATTCAGGTCCTTCCATTGTTGAATACCAATAACTCAGCTATAGCGCCATTGATATGTCTGTTCTAAAGTATGATGTGTTCCTGAGCTTTAGAGGAGAAGATACTCGTGTCAACTTCACGAGTCATCTAAATGCAGAGTTGTGTAGGCAAAACATTGAAACATTCATAGATTATAGACTTGACAGAGGCGAAGAGATTTCACCAGCACTGTACAAAGCAATAGAAGAATCAAAGATTTATGTGATCATTTTATCAGAACACTATGCATCTTCAAGTTGGTGTTTAGATGAACTGACAGAGATACTGAAATATAAGGAGAGATATGGAAGGGAAGTGATACCTGTGTTCTATAAGGTGGATCCATCAAATGTTAGGCATCAGAGACACAGTTATGAAAAAGATTTAGTTAAACATCATCAAAAATTTGGTGACAAAGTAAACGCGTGGAAGGCTGCTCTAACCCAGGTAGCTGGACTCTCAGGCTGGGATTCACAAAAAACCAGGTCACTAATTTATTTACACGCTATTCCATTATTATTACTAAATCTTTTTCAAACTCATCATTCATAAGGGTTTACACAGTTCAATAATATTTTAATGGATATAAATTTATAAAATACTAATATTGATGTATGTACAATTTTAAAAAAATAAAATAAAATTATTTGATGTTATTGGATCTTTAAGATTAACGACCGTGTTCAATAAAAATGCATAAACCGTTAATGTTATGCTTAAATGCAGTTTTAACTCTCAAGTTTCACACTATCTATGTTAATAGCATAAAACGACAAATTGCATAAGGATAAATCTATGTTTTTATGCTCAAATTCGCTAAAAATAAAAAGGATAAATTTGCGAACAAACTCACGGTATCTATGTTAATAGTATAAAACAGTAAATTCATAAGCCTACAAATATGACTATTTTGAAGTGTTCGGAATGTTCAAGTCTCCGGATCTATAGCGTTGATGACTTCAAAGTCACTACTATTGATTCAAATTCCTACAAATATGACTTCAGATGAACACAGCACAAAGGCTATTCCTATTGATTCTAAGGGAGAATGAAGGACGGAGTGGAGGATGGAGGCGAATCGGTTGGAACGTGGGCTAGCTGGCCGGGAGGTTCGATTCCTCCCTGATTCCTATTTACGGACAACAAAATATTGCGCACAAAAATAGGATAACTACTACTACGCACAAAGACACGGGACAACAAAATACACCTTAGGAAGACGGAAAATCAAAAGAAACAAATTTGTGAAAATGACACTTATTTACTGTAACGAGAAAGAAAAAACAAATTGGAGGGGTGATTTCAGGCCAAAATTGACCTTAAATCACCCCTCTCCGATAAGAAGAAAAAAAGTGGTGACTGCTAAGATTAGAAGAGATGAAAAAGAAGAAGAAAAAGAGAGACGAGATAATACAATTTTTTTATTTTAAAACTAATTTTAATTTTAAAATGCCAAGCAATTTTTTGTCAAAAAGGTTAATGGGGACTAGCAAATGCAAAAGGTGATAAATTTGAGAGTCAAAATCGCACAATTGTGAAACTCGAAAGTTCAATTGTTAAACTTAATTTTCATAGAGAAAAGACTTACACGTTAGTTTTTTGCATTATTATTTGGCAGTCCAGAAAGCACCCTTGTTGAAAAGATTGCGGAGGATATTTTAAAAAAATTAAATCGTCATGTCTCAAGTGGTTATTATGAAGGATTGACCGGAATGGATAAGCATATTGAAGAAATCCAATCCTTGTTGCAATTAGAGTTGCCGACTGTTCGTATGATTGGAATATGGGGCATGGGAGGGATAGGCAGATCAACAATTGCCAGTGCAGTCTTTGAAAAATTCGAAACTCAGTTCAATTCAAGATGCTGCATCGTTCCAAATGTTCAACAAGAAATAGAAAAAACTGATGTAGAACATGTGAAAAACAAATACTTATCAAAACTTCTAAAGGAAGACATTAAATCCTCTGAATCTAATAGTTCAATTGTTCGAAAGCTGAAACGGGCAAAGGTTCTTCTTGTTTTTGATGATGTGAAAGATTTTGATCAACTTCAAAATTTAAATGGAACACTTGATAACTTTATTGAGGGGAGTAGAATCATTGTGACTAGTAGAGACAAGCAAGTGCTTAAGAATGCCAATGCTGATGAAATATATAAAGTTAGTGAAATGGATGATCAAGATTCTCTACAACTTTTCCATTCATTTGCCTTTAAACATAACCGTCCAATAGAAGAAACTTATGTGAGCTTATCAAAAGAAGTATTAGATTATGCTAACGGGCTTCCATTAGCTCTCCAAGTTTTGGGCTCAATGCTTTATGGCAAACCAAAAGAAGTATGGGAAAGTCAGCTCCAAAAGTTGAAAAAGCTTCCCGATCTTAAGATTTTCAGATTATTGGAGTTGAGTTATGATGGACTTGACGACGAACAAAAGAATATATTTCTTGACATAGCTTGTTTCCATAGAGGAGAATGGGAGAAAGTTGCAGCACTAATATTGGATTCTTGTGGTTTCTCTGCTTACATTGGAATGGATGTTCTCAAAGATAGGTCCCTTATATCTATATCAAACGGCAGAATTTGGATGCATGATCTAATACAAGAAATGGGGCATGAAATTGTTCGGCTTCAAGATAAAGATGATCCTGGAAAACGTAGTCGATTATGGAAGCCTAGCGATATTTATGATGTTTTAAGTAACAACAAGGTATATCAATTATTACATTTACGGAACCATGTTTTTCATGTTTATTTAACTCCAATAATTCCTAATGTTTGATTTTAGGGAAAGGGAACCAATAAGATCCAGTGTATATTCCTAAACATGTGGGAAATGAGTGAAATGACAGAAATAGAAGTCCAACTAGATGCTGAAACATTCGAGGAAATGCATAATCTTAGAATGATCAAGTTCTATAATCATTATTGTGAACCATTTAAAATCATTATTCTTAAGAGCTTTCCTAAGCATTTAAAATTTCTTTGTTGGGATGGCTTCCCTCAAAGATCTTTGCCACAAGACTTTTGCCCAAAAAATGTTGTTATACTTGATATGCCTGACAGCCATCTTGAACAACTTTGGGAGGGGGATCAGGTATTTCATTTCACAACTTTGGTTGGCACATTGACACCTCTAACATCTATATAGATAATGATTATTTTATCAATTAATTCAACCATTGATTCATGTTGTATTATTTTGATAACGATACATACAAAAATTTAGATAGTTTATAGTCATGTAATTTAATAGTACACATTGATTTATAATTTAAATATCATGCAACAAAATAAAGTGATTTGATAAAGTATAAAATAATTTTAGTTGTTTTATAACATGTTATAAATTTGATCAAAGAATTATATTAATCAAACATTTAGATCAATAAAATATGCATTCTACAGAAATTTAATGTGTCATCATGTTAAAAGAAGAGATCGTGACTCAAAATAAAGTAGTGTATAAAAATGAAATTATTTTCGTTTTGTTCCCAGATTTACCAATTGCTATAGTACATATATTCACACCTTTACACTCAAAGTTCATTAATTTTTTTGTTAATCATTACTTCTTTTTTCCCTCTAGGCTTTACCAAAATTGAAAAGGCTCAACCTCAGTCATTCCAAGAAGCTGGTTCGAGTACAGGACCTCTCCTTATCTCCAAATATTGAAGAAGTCATTCTTAGTGGTTGTGAAAGTTTGATAGAAGTTTACTCCTCTGCCTTCCTGGACAACCTTAACTGGTTATGGTTAGGTCATTGTAGCAAACTTGAGAGGTTAGATATTCGTAGCAATATTCTGTGGAGATCATTTGGATTAGTTAATCTCGATTGTTGTTACAAACTTGAAACGCTTTTAATCAGCGGTAGAACTGATGTGGTTCAATCATACATATATTCTGATAATTGTGTATATTCTGACTTGGAAGGATATTACTTAGATTGGCCTCAAATGTCAATACGGAGGAATGATGAGGGGGATTACGAGATTTTGAACCGCGCGGAAAGTACTGTTGTTACAAGTTCCAATGAGCTTTGTTGGTTGCATATTGCGAGCTGCAAGTCCCTAACATGCCTACCAGCTGAGCTTTTCAATTTCAAGTTTCTAAGAAGACTTTGTCTCAGTGGTTGTTCAAAGTTCGAGGTGTTACCTGAATTCAAGGAGACTATGGAAAATCTAAAAGTACTCATCTTAGACAAAACAACAATAAAAGAACTACCTTCATCCTTGCACCATTTGGTCGGGCTTGAAAAATTGAGCTTACAAGGTTGCACAAAGCTTAAGACTATTCCATCTTCCATTGGAAATCTTAGTAAACTCCTCAAGCTAGACCTTACCTACTGTGAGTCACTTGAAACTTTTCCAAGCAGCATTTTCAAATTGAAGTTGACAGAACTCAATTTCGAAGGTTGCTCAATGCTTCAGACTTTTCCAGAAATCTTGGAGCCTGCAGAAAGTTTTACTTACATTAACTTAACAGAAACCGCAATAAAAGAACTACCTTCATCCCTGCACCATTTGGTCGGGCTTGAAAATTTGATCTTACAAGGTTGCAAAAAGCTTAAGACTATTCCATCTTCCATTGGAAATCTTAGTAAACTCCTCAAGCTAGACCTTACCTACTGTGAGTCACTTGAAACTTTTCCGAGCAGCATTTTCAAATTGAAATTGACAAGATTCAATTTCGAGGGTTGCCAAATGCTTGGGACCTTTCCAGAAATACCAAATGAGTTTGGCAGCTTGTCATCCTTGACTGAACTTTCACTGAAAGGAACTAGTATTGTGAACCTTCCTGAGAGTATGGCTCATCTGTCAAGTTTGAGATCACTTAATTTAAGTGATTGCAAATTGCTTGAATGTGTACCAAAGCTTCCACCAAATCTAAACCAAGTTTTGGCATTTGATTGCCATTCCATTAAGAGAATGATGCTAAATTCAGGGTCTGATTCCAAAGAAGGTGCCTTCAAATTATATCTCACCAATAGTCAAGAAGTAGATGCTACTCCTTTGAGTAATATTGAGAAGGAAGCATATATAAAGATCAATAATGATGCATATTCTTCAATGTTGTTCTGTTTTCCAGGAACTGCAGTTCCTGATTGGTTCCCTCACCGTTGTCAGGGACATTCAATAACTATAAGAAGCGATGATTTATATTTGTACGAGAGAAACAGGCTTATTGGTTTCGCTCTGTGTGTGGTTTTTGGACGTGACTTTCCATACAACTTCTCTTGGTGTTATGATATTGGCTTTGAATACACATTAAAATTTGAATCCGATGGTCGAATACACTTTCATCCCAACAGGCTTGAAGTTGAATCTCATGATCATAATGGAAGATTTTCCCAACATAACACATTCATATGGAAGTATGAATTGGACTTGACAACAATTGGCAACGGGCTCATTGATGCCCGCACCATCACTTTTGAGATCCTAGATAAGTGTCGTCGTCCCTTAAGTTTCCCAGCAACTATGACGGTGAAAGAATGTGGAATATGTCCTCTGTATACCAAACAAAATGATGATGATGATGATGAGGATGATGATGAGGGCAACATTGAAGAACCGAGTGGGGATGCAGTGTGTTTGTTGGATTTGGATCTCTCCTTGTAAGTTTGTAATTCCTTAGAATGAGCAATGCATGTCATGCACATCTCTTTTTTATTCGTTTTTTGTTTTTACTAGACCAACATCTGTACTATAATATTGAAATTTCATGGCTTGGAAAATCAAACTATGTATTCCTAAAACTCACATTGATAGATAAAAAATGTAGTTTATAAACACATGTTATGCATATGCTATATGCTATATGCTGGATTTTAAATATTTTGATAGCTATGTATTGTTTTATATTTTATTTTTTGACAAACCATGTATTGTTTTTAATATATAAGAATTTTCTAAAATATTATAGGTAAAATACATATGTAGATCCTTTAAATTTTGCATTTGTATCAAATAGGTCCTTCCGTTAACTTGATGACGTGGAACGACCTAAACGATACATAAATACAAGAATAACAACTCCTAGGTTAGTTTTCTTTAAACACATCATGTTTTTTTGTAACGGAATGATCTAGATAATACATTTTAAAAATTTAATGGACCTATTTGAAACAAAAAAAGTATGAGAATATAAGAAAAATAAACATAAACTACGACTAATTAAATTTAGTTATTAGCATATTTAAGATAGAATATAAGAAAAATAAGCATAAACTACGACTACGTATGGAATTGGAAACTAATTTCTGCAAGGCAATATTAGATACTATTCAAATCAAAATAATATATCAGACTACTATTATTGCTAAGCTGCTAATTACTAGTGATGAAAAACATAGAGATAATTGTACGAGATTTACTTTTGCCGCCCTACCCATTTTTTCGCGCCTCTACGAATTTACCAAAATATTTTTGTCCGGTAGGGTGGCAAAATGATATCTCTTGTACAACATGTAATTTCTGCCAATGTCTAGACTTCGAAAAAAGGATTCTAACAAAAAATAATTAGTTAGAAAAAACGAATCAATCTCGAGTTAGGAGAGTCGGTATAGTATAGCCCAAGTAAAATAATTCAATTGACAATTGAGATTTCCAGAAAGTAAGTAGTTTCTTGAAAGAATTTACACAACTTTAAACTAAAAATTGCTGCCTTTGAAAATTAGAAAATAAAATTCTAGCTATGAAACAGCTGAAAAAATGTTTGCCCTTAGAACAATAGTAGTGAGTTTAAAGCACAAAATTTCTATGCTAAAGCATCAAGAGGGCTTTTTGTTCAGCTCTTTCCATATCGCTTCTGATAATTGCTCCGCATCATACTCGACTCCAAAGCATCTCACAACCTCCATGTTAGGATTCAACAAATACCTGATTGTATTAACACCACTTATATCTATGTGAATTGCAACCATACAGAACATCATAAGTAAACGCACGAGGGCAGAGCAATATTAGAAAACTAGAGAGAAAATATTTTCATTCATTTCTGATTTTTCAATTGTCTTTACATTTTGGAGAGAGAGAGCTATTTATACAACCAAGGTGTGGATCAAGTTTCTAACAAACTTGACTCAACACGTGCGTGCCAGCTAAGCAGGCCGTTACAACTGTAACAGACTCAACCTACACTGTAACAGACTCAACCTACTCTGCTAATACAAGCTTAAGCAATATTAATCTTATACTCTAATAAGCAATGACTTACATGTTGTGGGAACTGTCAACAAGATAATCACCGCCATCCTCTTCTACCTTTTTAAAATACACACGATATTCTTGTGCCATCTGCCTAATAGCTGCAACTGGTCCAGTTAATCCTACGATTCTTGAGTTAAACTCTGCAGTACATGTACATTAAAACAGAGGAGAGACGAGATATGTTAAAAGGACAAACTCCATTGAGGGAGTAAAACATAACAAAGCCAAAAGTTTAAGACTTGAAGTAATTATAATAAATCTCAATATTTGTGTCAATGAGACAATCTAACCTTCAAGGTATGCACGGAGTTGTGAAGGAGTATCACGTTGAGGATCAATCGTAACAAATACTGGCAGAACTTTAAGATTCTGTTTTGATTCTTGATCCAAATAAAATACATAATGTTAAGGTTTATCAGAAAACAAACATATAATACAGTAAACTGAGACATTAGTGCCAAACCTAAGATATCAATTGCCCTGGCCATAAGTTGAACTTGTTCTGGCCCAATATCAGGGGATGAGGTATAGCCAAAGTAGACGAGAACCCAATTGCCAAGAAAATTTCGTTCTGTAACTGTTTGCTTCTCATTATTAATCAGTGTAAAGGGACCGCCAATTATGGGTCCACTGACCATATTTCTATTGCGGCTATCCCCTTGATGACCTAATCCATCAAACAGATCAATTAAGACAAAAACACGTGCGTGCCAGCTAAGCAGGCCGTTACAACTGTAACTGACTCAACCTACACTGTAACAGACTCAACCTACTCTGCTAATACAAGCTTAAGCAATATTAATCTTATACTCTAATATCCCCCCTGCAAACTCAAGGAGGGTCATAGCTTGGAAACACCTTGAGTTTGGCACGTACGAAATCAAAGCTGGAGGGCGAGAGAGGTTTGGTGAGCGGATCAGCCAATTGGTCTGAAGCTGGCACATGAAGGACATTGAGTTGTTTAGCTAGCACTTTCTCACGAACAAAGTGGATGTCAAGCTCAAGATGCTTGGTCCTCGCATGTAGTACCGGGTTATGCGCAAGAGAGACAACACTAAGATTATCACACAATAAAGTAGGGGTGTGATATGGAACGTGTAATTCCTGCAAAAGGGACTGAATCCAGAGAAGATCTGCAGTAGTGTTGGCCATGCTGCGATATTCTGCCTCAGTACTCGATCTGGCTACTAGGGGCTGCTTTTTAGAACTCCAAGAGACAAGGTTGGGTCCAAAGTATATGCAGGAACCAGAAGTGGAGCGTCGGTCATCTTGACTTGAGGCCCAATCAGCGTCACTGTAGGCACGAAGTGAGAAAGGAGGACCTGCTGAGGAGGAGTGCAGTAATAACCCATGATGAAGTGTACCTTTAAGATACCTAAGAATGCGCTTGACTGCCTTCCAATGAGACTCCAAGGGTTGTGCCATGAACTGACAGACTTTGTTTACGCTAAAGGCAATATCCGGTCTAGTGAGCGTGGCATATTGCAGGGCACCCACTGTTGACCTGTAGAGAGTGGGATCAGTCATAGTGTCAGATCCAAACTTGCTAAGTCTACAACTGCTCATCATAAGAGATCCAATGGGTTTAGAGTTCTCCATTTTTGCTTTACACAACAAGTCTCTAATGTACTTGGTCTGATTGAGAAGAAGAGCTCCAGAAGGCAAATGATGTACCTCAATGCCTAAGAAGTAGTCTACTTGGCCAAGTTGTTTGAGTGCAAATTGAGCATTGAGTTTAGAAATGACATCCGGCACTAGATGTGGGGCTGACCCTGTGACCAAAATGTCATCCACATAGATAAGGACATAGGTGCAGACACCACCTTGAGTATATATCAGTAAAGAGGGGTCACATTTGCTCTTGACAAACCCCAATTTGAGTAAGGCTTGCGTGAGTCTATCATACCAAGCACGTGGGACTTGCTTAAGCCCATAGAGAGATTTATGCAGTTTGCAGACCAGGGATTTGTCAGCCACTTCAAAACCAGCAGGTTGTTGCATGAACACTTCTTCTTGTAAAACTCCATTGAGGAAGGCATTATTAACATCTATCTGATGTACTTCCCATTTGTAAGTCACAGCCAAGGTCAATATGATTCTAACAGTAACTGGTTTGATGACAGGAGAAAATGTCTCAGTAAAGTCAAAGCCTGCTGTTTGTAAAAATCCCTTTGCAACCAATCTGGCTTTAAACTTATTGACACTACCATCAGGATTTTCCTTAATTCGAAAAATCCACTTGCAGCCAATAGCTTTCCTGTGGGGAGGAAGAGGCACCAGGGACCAAGTGTGATTGTCCATAAGTGCCTTGTACTCAGTTTGCATAGCCTGTAACCACCTGGAGTTAGCCATGGCATTTTTTACACTCTGTGGTTCAACTTCAGTGAGGAAAGCTTTGGGTTTGAGATGTCCAGTTTTACCTCTGGTTACCATAGGGTGATTATTGTGATTTGAAATGACAGGAAGGGATGATGCAGGTGGTTGAGGGGGCTGAGTAGACAGTGGTGGAGATATTTGTTGAGTGGAGGCTGAGGGTGAAGGTACAGGTTGGGCAATAAGTTCATTTATTTGAGAGACAGACAAAGGAGATGTTGTGTCAGGTGTAATAGGATGCATAATGGAGTGAGGAGGAGTAGGAGGTTCTGAAGGTGGAATGGAAGATGAGCTGGTATGAGAGGGAAAATTAAGTTGTGCAAGATAGCTCAATGAATTATGCAATGTCATGGAAGAATTTGAGTTAGTACCAAATAAAGACATGTAAGGAAATTTAAGTTCATGGAAAACAACATCTTTGGAAATGTAAACCCTTCCCTGACTATCTAAGCACTTATGACCTTTATGTTGTGGAGACACCCCTAAGTACACACAAGGACTGGACCGGAACTGAAGTTTGTGTTTATTGTATGGTCTTAAGTGAGGGAAGCACAAACAGCCAAACACCTTGATTTGAGAGTAATCTGGCTGAGAGTTAAACAAGGCATGATGGGGAGAACTGAACTGGGAAATAGCACTGGATGGTAACTTGTTAATAAGATAGACTGCTTGTGTAAAACTTTGGTCCCAAAATTTGAGAGGCATGGATGCATGGGACAACAAAGTGAGGCCCATTTCAACAATTTGTCTATGTTTGCGTTCAACTGTGCCATTTTGATGGGAAGTATGAGGACATGTGAGCCTATGTTGTATGCCAAGACTGTTAAGTAGCTCAGTAAAAGGTCTAAACTCCCCACCCCAATCAGATTGTAGAGCCTTGATGGTGGTCTGAAACTGTGTTTTGACAAGTGCCAGAAATTGTGTAAAAGCTTGTAAGGCATCAGATTTAGCTTTAAGAAAATATATCCATGTATACTTGGTGAATGTGTCAACAAAGGAAATATAGTAGTTATAGCCATAATATGAGACAAAAGGGGCTGGTCCCCACAAGTCACAGTGTACTACTTCAAAAGGTCTAGTATACATAGTCCTAGATAATGGTGCATGCAATCTATGAGATTTTCCCATACAACAGAATACACATGATGGAATGGAGTATTTATTGAAACAAGAAACATTACACAACTTTAAAATGGACTGAATGGCACTAGTATGAGCATGGCCCAACCTAAGGTGCCAAGTATGAAATTCACTATCAGGTGTAGTACCGGATACAGCACTATTACAATTGACAGGATTATTGAAAACAGAAAATTTTCTAGAGTTAGCAGTGTGACTCAGACTAGGACTAGAGTAGGATGCCCCAGAATTGGTGACAAACTGAAAGGGCTGGAACTGGTAGAGACCATCAGATCCAACGATACCTTCAAGCAACACTTGCTTAGAATCCTGAGATTTCACAAAGCATTTATAAGGATGAAATTCAAAAATAACATGATTATCTTGAGCAAATTTACTAACAGACAGGAGATTTTTAGAAATATTCGGTACAAGCATTAATTCACTGAGTTTAAAATGCACATTAGGATTGTGAGGTGAAGAGAATTTAGATTGGCCTAAAGCTTTTATGGACACACCTTGGCCATTGCCCATCATAACTTGTTCATGACCATTGTAGGGTGTGTGATAAGCTAAATTGTTCGGATTGAAGGTTAAGTGGTGAGAGGCACCTGAGTCCGGGTACCAAGATGAACTGGAGAAGGATTCCATGTCAGACATAGGTGAATGGTACTGAGGCACGGCTAGATTGGCAGTTGGACGCATGTAGGGATTGAATCCCTGAGGTCTAGGGGCTGGTCCTGCATTATAACCACGTGACTTGTTTCGCATAGCATTAGGATCATACCTGTACCAGCAACCAACAACATCATGATTGGATTTGCCACAGATTTGGCATTGAGTTTTCCCTTGGCTGTGACCTTGATTGCTACCACGACCTCGAGCACGGCCTTTACCCTTGCCGCGTCCTCGCTGAAATTGTAAATTGTAGTGCTCCGTTGCAGCTTCCGGAATCTCATGATCATTGACAGATTCACTAGACTTCACCTCAGTATGAGCCACATTAGCAGACACTCTAGGATTAGCGAGTTCTTGTTTGAACTTCTCAAACTGAGCTTCTTGAAGGAGTAGCAACACCTCAACATCCTCAACGGTGGGAGACTCAAACCGACTGTAAATCATCATCACAAAGGCATTGAATTCCTCAGGTAACCCTTCGAGAATCGCATCGACTTGTTCTGTCTCAGAGACGACATCACCGACGGCAACAAGAGAGTTGACGATCGTTTTGATGCGAAGGAGATACTCGTTCACAGATCTGGCGAGCTTCTTGGAGTTCTTGAGTTTAGATCTGAGTTGTCGTGCTCTAGATTTGAGCAAAGAGTTAAAGTATTTATGGATTTTATCCCACACATGTACATTAAAACAGAGGAGAGACGAGATATGTTAAAAGGACAAACTCCATTGAGGGAGTAAAACATAACAAAGCCAAAAGTTTAAGACTTGAAGTAATTATAATAAATCTCAATATTTGTGTCAATGAGACAATCTAACCTTCAAGGTATGCACGCAGTTGTGAAGGAGTATCACGTTGAGGATCAATCGTAACAAATACTGGCAGAACTTTAAGATTCTGTTTTGATTCTTGATCCAAATAAAATACATAATGTTAAGGTTTATCAGAAAACAAACAAATAATACAGTAAACTGAGACATTAGTGCCAAACCTAAGATATCAATTGCCCTGGCCATAAGTTGAACTTGTTCTGGCCCAATATCAGGGGATGAGGTATAGCCAAAGTAGACGAGAACCCAATTGCCAAGAAAATTTCGTTCTGTAACTGTTTGCTTCTCTTTATTAATCAGTGTAAAGGGACCGCCAATTATGGGTCCACTGACCATATTTCTATTGCGGCTATCCCCTTGATGACCTAATCCATCAAACAGATCAATTAAGACAAAAACATAAAAACTCCTTATAATGCAATCACACTTATCAAATCAAGCAACTCACCATGATTTGATGCCTAAAACTGGAATCTTGGTACTACAAATTGAAAAAATATTGGAAAAGGTTCCATTTCACCGTCAAGTCAAAAGTGATTCCATAAAGAATGAACACGATAAGAACAATGACAGAATTCAGTAAATTATGTGTGGTAAATACAAAGTATTGGCTTTATCATCTCAACCGCGCGCTTTACTTTTGCAAGTCCAACCCAAATCATAAAACAATAGAACTCAGGTCTATCCCTAGCTCCAGTTTTGAGTTCCAAACTGCCAACAAATGCATACTTTGTAAATCAGTAGACTAGATCCACAAAAAGAAGTACAATTTTAGAGACACAAAAATGGATCCACAAGAGGAAGTAGCAACTAATGATGACAGCAACATTTCATGTGTGTATGTTCAGTTATACAACTCAACAAAAACAGCAATTAAATATTTGCCTTCATCATTGGAGTATTTGGTTGGTTTGCAAACCTTGTTTCTGAATCTTCGTTGTAATCTGGCGTCGCTTCCAAACAGCATTGCTAAACTAAACCTTCTATCCCTGCTTGATTGTTCAGGCTATTGCAGATTAACAAAAATCCCAAATAACATCGGTAGTTTGTCATCATTGACGAAACTTTCATTGCAAGAAAGCAGTATTATGAACCTTCCTGAGAGTATCTCTCAAGTTTGATATCACTTGATTTAAGTGATTGCAAATGGCCTGAATGTATCCCAGAGCTTCCACCGCATCTAAACCAATTTTTGGCATTTGACTGTTTATTCATCCATTAATAGAGTGGTGTCAAATTCAAGGTTAAAACTCCTGTCTGATTCCAAAGAAGGTACCTTCAAATTTCATTTCACCAATAAATGAAACTTCTTGGCAAAATATTGGGTTTAAAGCATGGATTAAGATCATTAATGATGCATATAGGTCAGTGTTCTTCAGCTTTCCTGGAAGTGCAGTTCCTAGTTGGTTACCTTACTGTTGCCAGGGACATTCAGTAACCATGGAAAAAATTTCTCCATTTTATTTTTGGCGAAAACAGGCTCGTTGGATTGGCTCTGTGTAGATTTAAATACAGACTAACATTTGAATCCAATATCTTCCCTCCCATAAGCTAAGCAGATCTTTCAAATGGAAGCGTCAACACAGTATTTCGTCCAAGATCACGCGTTCCTATAGAAATATCAATTGGACTTCCCAAGATTTGGCAACGAGCTCTTTCATGCTCACAACTTCACTTTAGAGATCCAAGAAGACAATTCTCATCTCTCAAGTTTTAGATCAACCGAAACAGTGAAAGAATGTGGAATGTGTCCTCTGTATACCATATAAAGTGAAGATATAACGGTGGTCTGAGATTTTTATAAAAGGACATTGAAGGACTGAGTGGGAGCAAACCTGCATCATAATTATGTTTTGTATGAAAACAAACAACAGAAGATGGATGCATGGCTATTAGTTACAAGGTAATTCTTTTGCTAGCTTTAAATGTTGAAATTTTGTTATATAATTATCAGTTTTGGCATTTTGGTATTCTAAACACTATTATTGGCATTCCATGAATTCCTTGACAATGATTTGTGAGATGTGTGTTGTTTTGGGACGTGAAAATATGGATGGCGCAAGAAAAAGAGGAAGAACAACCGGTAATAGCTTGACATACAAATTAGGGTTTGAATATGATTGTCAACAATTACACTTTTCATACGACCACTTGCCTTTACACATTCACAGTGATAGGTTTATCATCCAAGATCACACATTCCTCTGGAAGTATCGATTCGACTTAGCAACCATTGGCAACAAGCTCTTTAATGCCTACAACTTCACTTTTGAGATCTTAGATGAGCATTTTCCTCCTCCCTTAAGTTTTCAATCAATCTTCACGGTGAAAGAATGTGGATTATGTCCTTTGTATACCAAAGAAAACAATGATAATGGCATTGAAGAATCGAGTGTGAGCAGAGCTGCACAATAATTAACCTTCGATTCCATTATTACAGGTAAGTAGTTTGTCCTTTGTGAATAAACTGACTTATCATTGGTAATTTTCTTCTGCAAGCTTTAAATGTTGGATCTTTGTTATATAATTCTCAGTTTTCAAATTTTGGAATTCACAAATACTCTGAACACTTTTCATGGCATTTCATATAACTTTGTTATATGCTAACTTGCTTTCTTTTCCCATTACTACAATATCTTTATATGTCAATGTTTTGACTTTAAAATTATTGTTGTTATAATTGAAAATTATATCATTGAATTAGGTTGGTGCATATAGTTGTAAAACTATTGGCTAAAAAAAAAAAGTTGTAAAAATATAAACATTTTGCTTCATCAACCTTGAACAACTAATTTGGTATCACTGATCTTGTCAAGCTAATTAGTTAGTTAGTAACTTTTGTTTTACTTTTTTTTTTTCTTGACAAAACTCTGACTTTACTTTCTGAATTTCTTGCTTTTGGTAAATGATAATAATTGGTTAATTGTATTTCAGACATTTGGTAGACACAACTGAGAAACATAATTTTCTGCACTTCAAATAGAACACAAGTCACAAATTGCTAGAGGCTGCTCATTTTGTTTGAATCTATGATTTATCAATCCTGGAGGCATGCAATTGTTAGTTGTGCTTGAGATTTAATTTGAAGACCGTCTCGATTTTTCAATGTACAACTTTGAATAAGGCTTTAACTGGTTGAGTTATGGAACCGATACAAAGTGTCAAAATTAATTTTAAGCCTTCTTTCTTCTTGTTAGGTAAAGGTGTTTGTTTATTTTAAAAGAAAGTATACAGTAGTAGTATTAAGCATCAAAGGAACAAAACATAGTATTTTCTTCTTTGTTAGGTAATTTATACTGGAAATTTATCCAGTTAAAAGAAAGGAATCAATCAAGAATTAGGAGAGTTGATAACATAATTCTCTTTAATAAAGAAACCAAGTTTTATTCTTGGTATGGCCTAGTTGGAGGCAGCAAAAAATAACATCCTACTGCTAACTTCGAAATTAATCTCATAGGAGACTTAAATTACCTAAGCAAGTAGTAATCCAGTCGAATTTTGAGATTTCTGGAAAGCAAATAGTTTCTTCAAAGAATTTACACAACTTTAAACTAAAAACTGCAACCTTTAAAAATTAGAAAATAAAATTCTTTCAATGCAACAGCTGAAAAAATGTTGGCCCTTAGAACAATAGTAGTGAATTTAAGCAAAAATATCTATGGTAAAGCATCAAGAGGGTTTTTCGCTTCTGACAACTGCTCCGCGTTATACTCAACTCTGAAGCATCTCACCTCCTCCGTGCCAGGGAGTGCATGAATAGAACATAAAGCATAACTTAAGACATTCTAACCTTTTAAGGTATGCACGGAGTTGTGAGGGAGTATCACATTGAGGATCAATGGTAACAAATACTGGTAGAATTTTAAGAGTCTGTTTTGATTCTTGATCCAAATGAAATCCATAATGTTAAGGTTTATCAGAAAACAAACATATAATACAGTTAACTGAGATATAGAAGTGCCAAACCTAAGATATCCTTAGCCTGTTAGCCATAAGTTGAAACTGGTCTGGCCAAAGTAGAAGAGGACCCGATTCAACAAAAGTTGATGTCTAAAACAGGAAAAATAGAACTACAAAAAAGAAAAGTTTCAATTGTTGTGGCAAGTGTGAGTAAATTAAGTCCCACTTTCCTAGGCTTTACCAAATTTGAGAAGACTTAACCTTAGAAATTCTAAGATGCTGAAAGGACTTCTTAACCTTTGAAAAGACTTAACCTCTCTTTGTCTCCAAATATTGAAGAAGTAATTCTTAGTGGTTGTGTAAGTTTGATACATGTTTACTCCTCTAGCTTCCTCGACAACCTTAACCGGTTATGTTTAGATGGTTGTACCAAACTTGAGAGTTTAAAGATTCATAGCAATATTCTATCAAGATCATCTGGATTAGTTGCTCTCCATGGTTGTCACAACCTTCAAATGCTTTTAATCAGTAGAACTGATGTGGTTCAATCATACAGTTGGCCTCCTTTTAATCGAAGTCCTGTCAACATATCGGTAAGAGTTTTTAATGATAAAATGGTATTACACTGTGATGATGAGGGGGTTTACAAGATTTATGGTGACGATTCATGTATCAATGAGTTTTGTTGGTTAGATGTTTCGAATTGTGAGTCCCTAACATGCCTACCAGCTAAACTTTTAAATTTGAAGTTTCTAACAAGACTATGTCTTCGTGGTTGTTTAAAGTTGGAGAAGTTACCTGAAATCGAGGAGACTATGGAAAATCTAAAAGTGCTCATCTTAGACAAAACATCAATAAAAGAACTACATTCATCCCTGTACCGTTTGGTCGGGCTTGAAGAATTAAGCTTGCAAAGTTGCACAGGACTTAAGACTATTCCATCTTCCATTGGAAATTTCAGTAAACTGCACAAGTTAGACCTTGCCTACTGTGAGTCACTTGAAACTTTTCCAAGCAGCATTTTCAAATTGAAGTTGACAGAACTAAATTTTGAAGGTTGCTTATCGATGTTGCAGGCATGCAATAGCTAGTTGTGGCTTCAGGCTTAAGACGTTAATTGGTTGAGTTATAGAACAGATACAAAGTTCAAAACTTCTTTTAATCCTTAATCTTCATCCTTGTTGGGTTAAGGCGTTTATTATTAGCATGGTTCTTCTTTACTTGTTGTGAATCTCAGTTCCATTTCTCTTTCTTGAATACATGGTACATGTTGATAAGCTGTTTTCACTCATTTGGGAGGTTTCTGTAATTCGATAATAAGTTTTATAATTGAGTAAATACCCAAAATTGATTTTGAAATTTGACACTTGTATAAATATACACTATTGCTTAAACAATAATCCACAATTATGACTTCTCAAAATGTGGATCAATTAAGTATTTAAGTCCTTTTTTCTGTCCGCCACCGTGACTTAACAAAAATAACAACATTGATGTGAAATCTAGTATGAATTACACCTAACTCTTTATTTTCCGTCTTTCTTTAGATAGCAACCCATAACAATTGATGAATCCTCATTAGTCACTAATTTTAGAGTCTTTTTAATTAAGTTTTAAGCTATTTTTATTAGTTTAATGTTTAATTTAGAGTTATTTTAAATAAATTGTGGCTTTTATTTTATTGAATCAATTAGATGTTTTTCTCTATTAATATGATTTTGGTGTAGTTTTTATTGTGTGAAGTTTATTAACACATTGTCTAATGTGTATGATGACCAAAAAAGGAGTAAATCATTCTAATATGATGGGCTTATATAGAAAAAGGAAACACGGGCTTTAAAAGCTTGTAGAACCGGATCCAAAATAAATTAAGTGGAAAATTGCTTTTCCGAACCCCCATTTCTTTTTTACCCCTAAACTGACGTTTTTGCCCATGGGGTTCAAAAAATTGTGCCAAGAAATTTCGGTTCATAAAAACCGTAGCAATCATCTACCCCCTTGAATAACTTCGGTTAATATTAACCGTTCGCTCATTTGTTCGGCTTCGGTTAATATTAACCGAAGTATCCTTATATACAAACAGAAGCGCATGCTTCTTTGTTCATTTGCGAAATTTCAATTAAAAAACCCTAAGTTCCTCTCTTCTTCTCCAAAACGCCATTTTCAACCCTACATCAACATCCAACTTCAAATCATACTTAATCAAGTAAGTTTCATACATCTTTGATCATTCTATATGTTCATCCTCAAAATTTTCAATTATATGCATTATTTGTTCCTCCCTCTTTAAATTTAAAATTTTGGGTTTGTGTTCCAAACGTGATTATGTTGTTTGGTTTGTTGATTATTGGTTAATTGTTAGTATGGTTAGATAATAGCATGAATGCATGTTGCATATTATGTTAAATGTGAGTATGAGGTTGAGTTTACTATATTGTACTTCAATTGCTTGACAAAATGTCTGAGTGAAATGAATTACTTTTTTCCATATGAATTATGGTTCCATTTGTTTATGGATTAAATGTTTGGTTGAATTTTGAATTTTATTCCAATGTTTAGGTATGGAAGAAAATGTTGGTAGAACAAGACAAGGTCGGGCGAGCAGAGCACATTCATCTGCTTGTAAAGAGCTTGCTGCAAATGCTCCTCCACCGAAAAGAGGGCGTCGTGGTAGGCAAGGAGCTCCGGTGCGAGGAACACATGATGCGGAAGCGGGTGGTTCGGGTGGTTCTCGTTCACGCGCACGTCCACCGGTGCCTGATGACGATGACTTTGATGCCGGTCAATATTTAAATGAAGTTGCTGATTATGATGAGGAACTTCAAGCACCACAACCACAACAACAACCTGAACATGAACCACAAGAAGCAAATGTAGAAGAAGAGGGTTATCCAGGAGGACCGCGTGATTTGTCCTTGTTAAAGGATTACCATAACCATCGGGCAATTCCGATATGGGATACACAAGCTGATGACCCGGTAAAAATCTATGTTAATACGTCGATTATTTTATTAATAATTTAACTTTGTTCAATATTCTAATTTCGTTAACTTAATAATGTATTGCTTTGTTGTAATTTGCAGATTTTAAACAAGTCTTTACGTTGCATTGCCAGTGCGAATAAGGTTATAAAATTCGAAAAATCCGAAGTGGCGTGGTTTTGGGAAATGGTTAGAGCAACGGGGTTGGAGCCGCTTGTAAAGACCAATTTTAACGTACTTGACTATGGGCTTCTCTGGTCTTTTGTTGAACAATGACATCCGGAAACAAGTACATTCCACCTTCCAATAGGTGAGATGGGCATCACATTGGACGATGTCCAATGTTTGTTGCATATTCCTATCGAGGGAAAATTTCTGAACCATAGGAAGATTTCAAGACCAGATGCAGCTCAAATGCTTAGCTCATTTCTTGGAATTGCTGAAGTTGATGCCCTTTCAATGTTCGCCACCTTAAACGGGCCACGTTTGAAGCATAGATACGTGAGAGGGCTTGTTACCCATTATAAAACAGCTGCTGAAACAGCTCAAGCGGATAATAGGCCGATGCATGAGATTAGGTTGTATATGGAGAGATGCATTCGAGATGATATTTCTTGGTGGAACAAAATTCTTGGTCATTTCATCCAAGAATACCTTCTCTTCTAGCTTCAACCGACCCACCACAAGATGCCCCTCAAGCTTCGTGTCCAACTCGTGGTTGTGTATGCCATTCACCACTGTCATATGCCATAACTTTGTTTCTTTTGTGTAATAACCACGAAGTCGGAATGGACATCCGCACTTCCTCGTTCCCGTACAATCGGATTTCAACTTCTTTGTAGGTGGCATGTACTTGTCGATCCGTTCGCACTGCAACACAAAAAACGGTTTTCTACTTTTATCTCCGCCGTTGTCCGATCTTCTAATTATGATGGTAAACTTCAATTTTTCTGCTACTTTGCGAGCCCATGAGATCAAAACATCTTTGGACTCCTCTTTAGCCTCAGTCACAAAATGATGTCCGGTGTCAATTGATATTGGTGGCGGTTGAACTGGAACCGGAACAATGTCAAGTGGTCGTGGCGGTTCATCTTCCATTACTACAAATCAAGCAAATGCAAATAATTAAATTAGCCACCTTTAATTGTTACAATCCTAATACAATACTAAGTACACACATACAATATTAATAAGCAATTTGTACAACAATTTATAAGCCATTAGTAACCAATTCTATCCAAAATTTCACACAAGTCAGAAGCTGCCCAGTTTTTTCAAAACCCAGGAACATTTCGGTTCGTAAAAACCGAAGCCAACTTCGGTTAGTAAAAACCGAACGATTCCTGTCAGACAAACCTACGAAACTAGACCTATGACAACTACATTTAACTAAATTTAAATCGTTGGTTACCTTAATTTCGAGCTTCAATGAGAATTGGAACCTTTAGAGCAACATTTGATGTTGAATCCAAGCCTTGAATGAGCACCAAAACAGATTTGATTTGGGTATGGAGATTTGAAAAAGTTTGGATGAAAATAAGAAGTGACTGGTGGTTAATGTATATAAAGATACTCTATGGTTTTTATAAACCGAAATATACCTGCGGTTAGTAAAAACCGAATTTTCTTGGCAAAAATTTTCCATAACCCCATGGGCAAAAATGTCAGTTCGGGAGTGAAAAAGAAATGGTGGGGTGGGGGGGAAGCAATTTTCAATTAAGAGGAGGTGTTTAGGTTTCATTGGCTGGAGATATATAAAAGGAAACACCACACACACAACCAGGGGGCTGCGCACTGTAGCAAGCGCGGACGAGGAACAGAGGGAGAGCTAGCTTGGCACTTCATGGAATAAAAATTGAATAGAAGTGGAGAAAGGAACAACAACATGAGAGGCTGCGCTGACAATGCAGCACTCATCATGAGATTTCTTTGGTTTTAGTTTCTTTCTTCCTTTGTTCTATTTTATCATGAGTAGCTAGTGTTCTTGATTGGGATTTGTGGAGATGAACTTGTATGAATCTATGGGTTTTACATGTTAGATTTTGTATTAATACTCTTTTAATTAATCCAATTTTCTATTCAGTTAATATTTGTGCTTAATGCTTTATGTGCGTTTACGGATATTCATCTAATAATTTAGATTCATATTGATTAAGAGATTAACTTTGTGAATTGGACCTAAATTGATTGTTCAATCTAGTAATTGATCTAGAGATAGGAAATTAGAGGTTGTGACTTATGGTTTAACGTTCAATATTTGCCTATTTTAACTATTCAACTGGCCTAAGAGATTAGGGGTTATAGTGTAAAATAGTGAGTTTTACGACCATGAGAGTGGGTAGAATGACTTAGTTAAACTGTCGTGGTAATTGAGTTAATCATTGTAAGGATATTAGACGCTAACATCCATAGTGAAATACGAATGATTCGAAACCAACTTTTAGTTTCAAATTGTCTCATAAACCAACTTTGCTTAGCAAAACCCCCTTTTATTGCATTTACTTCCTAAATACGATTCAATTGTTTTGTTGAGATTAAAACAATCCACGTGGATACGAACTTTGATTTTATTACTTCACGACGACTTTAGTTCACTTGCTAAAATTATCATCAACAATTATAAAACCTTAATTTTTTAATAATATATCCTGTTGCTTTTGAAAATATATACACATAATACCTAATAGTAATACATTATTGTTAATATAATAGCTAATGCTCCTGATTAATAAAATAGCCCACTACAGAAAAAGGTAAAATAGCTTATTGTTCTAAAAGGGACTTTAATTAAGGTCCTGATTCAATAGTTTTTTAATGTAAATTGTGAGTGGCTCTCTAGCTTTGTGACATTTTCTGTGTCTTAACTGCTATAAAGTTAAAGCAGAGAACAAGTTTTAGAAAAGACATGGAAGTTTCAGCTCTGCTTCCAACAAGATAGAAAAGACATGGAAGTTTCAGCTATAAATGTTCATGCTAAAGGTAAAAGGCACAAAACAAACAAGGGGCAATAAATAAATTGATCTCCTTCCATTGTTGGGTAATAATTCTGCTATAGTGCTATTGCCATGTCCGATTTAAAGTATGATGTGTTCCTGAGCTTTAGAGGAGAGGACACTCGCGAAAACTTCACGAGTCATCTTTATGCAGAATTGTGTAGGAAAACGATTGAGACATTCATAGATAATAGACTTGACAGAGGCGAAGAAATTTCACCAGCACTGTACAGAGCAATAGAAGAATCAAAGATTTATGTGATCATTTTGTCAGAACACTACGCTTCTTCAAGTTGGTGCTTAGATGAACTGACAGAGATACTGAAATGTAAGGAGAGATATGGAAGGGAAGTCATACCTGTGTTCTATAAGGTGGATCCATCAAATGTTAGGCATCAGAGACACAGTTATGCAGACGATTTTGTTAAGCACCATCAACGATTTGGTGGCAAAGTGGACGCGTGGAAGGCTTCTCTAACCCAAGTAGCTGGACTCAGGCTGGGATTCACAAGTAACCAGGTCACCCTTAATTTATTTACATGCAATTGCCATTATTGGTTGAAAAGTTTTGTGTTTTGGTTCCTACTGGAACCATTAGATTTAGGCTCTTTCTCTAAAACTAATGATTACTAACGCTGCTAATGCAGCTGTAGAGTATGGCTTCCTTTCAATTAGTTTTTATAGACAAAAGACTAATGTTTTAGTTTTCTTCATTATCTTTCAGACCAGAAAGCACACTTGTTTCAGAGATTGTGAAAGATATTTTGAAAAAATTGAATAGTTGTTTCTTAAGCAATTATGAAGGAATGACGGGAATTGACATGCATATTGAACAAATCCAATCGTTGTTGCTGCTTGAGTTGCCGACTGTTCGTATGATAGGGATATGGGGCATGGGAGGGATAGGCAAAACAACAATTGCTAGTGCAGTTTTTGAAAAACTTGCAACTCAGTTCTGTTCGAAAAGCATCATTCTAAGTGTTCAACAAGAAATAGAAAGAGTTGGAGTAGACCATGTAAAAAGCAAATACTTATCAAAACTTCTAGGGGAAGACATTCCATCCTCTGAACACAACTTTTCATTTGATCCAAGGCTCAAACGGACAAAGGTTCTTCTTGTTTTTGATGATGTGAAAGATTCTGATCAACTTAAAGATTTAATTGGAACACATAGTAACTTTGGCCAGGGGAGTAGAATCATTGTGACTAGTAGAGATAGGCAAGTGCTTGAGAATGCCAATGCTGATGAAATATATCAAGTTGGGGAAATGGATTATCAAGATTCTCTACAACTCTTCTGTTTATTTGCCTTTAAACAAAACAATCCAAAAGAATCTTTTTTGAGATTAACTGAAAAGGTTTTAAATTATGCTAAAGGGCTTCCATTAGCTCTCAAAGTTTTGGGCTCATTGCTTTATGGCAAAACGAAGGAAGTATGGGAAAGTCAGCTGCAAAAGATCAAAAAGCTTCCCGATATTAAAATTTTTAGATTGTTGAAGTTAAGCTATGATGGACTTGACAACGAACAAAAAGATATATTTCTTGACATAGCTTGTTTCCATAGAGGACAATTTGAGAAAGATGTAGCATTAACATTGGATTCTTGTGGTTTCTCTGCTTGCGTTGGAATGGATGTTCTCAAAGATAGGTCCCTTATATGATACTGTTTGGATGCATGATCTAATACAAGAAATGGGGCATGAAATTGTTAGGCTTCAATGTGTCGGTGATCCTGGAAAACGTAGTCGATTATGGAAGGCTAGTGATATTTACGATGTTTTAAGCAAGAAAATGGTATGTTCTTTAGCCCCTCAAAGACCACTTGATAAATCGCTCTCTCTAATGAATTTAATTTCCCACATGTTTTGCAAAGTGATTAACAATTATTAATTCATAATGTTTGATTTTAGGGAAAGGGAACAGATGCAATCCGGCGTATATTCTTAGACATGAAGGAAATAAAGAAAGTTCAACTACATGCTGATACATTTAAGAAAATGCATAATCTTAGAATGATCCAGTTCGATCGATAATGGCCATGCGAAAGACTCAAATGTGACCTTTCATGGGTTTCTTAAGAGTTTTCCTAATCATTTAAAATTTCTTCATTGGGATTGCTTCCCTCAAAGATCTTTGCCACTGGACTTTTGTCCAAAAAATCTTGTTACACTTGATATGTCTCACAGCGATCTTGAACAACTTTGGGAGGGAGATCAGGTATTTCATTTCAAGCTTTATATTAAATACCATTTATATTTTGATTATATAATTATAATCCAAAAATATTATATATTGAATCACATTATTGAATCTAAAAAAAATTCTGAAAAATAACTAAAAATGCCAAAAACAAATTCTGAAAAATGACAAAAAATATCAAAGTTCATTAATTTCTTGAATCACATTTAAGCCTTTTCTTTTTGCTCCAAGATTTACCAAATGCAAATAGTACATACGTTTATACTCAAAGTTCGTTAATTTCTTGTTAATCATTACATTTTTTTCTTCTAGGCTTTACCAAATTTGAAAAGGCTTAACCTCCACAATTCTATGAAGCTGAGAAGACTGCCAGACCTCTCTTTGTGTCCAAATATTGAAGAAGTATGTCTTAGTGGCTGTATAAGTTTGACACAAGTTTACTCCTCTAGCTTCCTCAACAACCTTAACATTTTAGATTTATACGGTTGTACCAAAGTCAAGAGTTTAAATATTCCTAGCAATATTCTATCAAGATCATCTGCATCTGTTACTCTCCGTGATTGTCACAACCTTGAAACACTTTTAATCAGCGGGGATTACGATGTTTGGGAATCATTTTCAGATACTGTTCCAAGTATCAATGATTTTTACCGGTTAGATATTTCCAATTGCAAGTCCCTAACATGCCTACCAACTGAAATTTTAAATTCGAAGATTCTAAGAAAACTTTCTCTCGGTGGTTGTTTAAAGTTGGAGGAGTTACCTGAGATCAAGGAGACTATGGAAAATCTAAAAGTGCTAATCTTAGACAAAACAACAATAAAAGAACTACCTTCATCCTTACACCATTTAGTTGGGCTTGAAAAATTGAGCTTGAAAAGTTGCACAAAGCTTAAGACTATTCCATCTTTCATTGGAAACCTCAGCAATCTCTTCATGTTAGACCTTACCTATTGTGAGTCACTTGAAACTTTTCCAAGCAACATTTTCAAATTGAAGTTGACAGAACTCGATTTCGAAGGTTGCTCAATGCTTCAGACTTTTCCAGAAATCTTGGAGCCTGCAGAAAGTTTTACTTACATTAACTTAACAAAAACCGCAATAAAAGAACTACCTTCATCCTTGCAGCTTTTGGTTGGGCTTGAAGAATTGAACTTGCATAGTTGTACAAAGCTTAAGACTATTCCATCTTCCATTGGAAATCTCAGTAAACTCCTCGAGTTAGACCTTACCTACTGTGAATCACTTGAAACTTTTCCATGCAATATTTTCAAATTGAAGTTGACAAAACTCGATTTCCATGGTTGCTCAATGCTTAGGAATTTTCCAGAAATTCCAAATGACATTGGCCGGTTGTCATCCTTGATTGAACTTTCACTTAAAGGAAGCAGTATCGTGAACCTTCCTGAGAGTATGGCTCATCTCTCAAGTTTAAGTGATTGCAAATTGCTTGAATGTGTTCCAAAGCTTCCACCAAATTTAAACCAAGTTTTGGCATTTGATTGTCCTTCCATTAAGAGAATAACGATAAATTGAAGGTTGAAACACATGTCTGATTCGGAAGAAGGTACCTATTTCATGTAGGTCAATGGTCTTTTGTTTTCCAGGGAAAACAGTTCATCGCTGGTTCCATTACTGTTGCAAGGGACATTCAGTAACTACGAAAAAAGTTTCTCCAAATTTGTGCAGTAAAAATAGGCTCATTGGTTTCGCGCTGTGTGCTGTTTTGGGACAAGATTTGGATGAGACCATTGTATACAAATTTGAATTTATATCAGATGTCGAATTTGTATAAAAAATATGATTTATCAAATGCTTGGTGCGTGGAATCAATGTTAGAAGTCCCACATTGGCTCAGATTCACCAAGATTATCTTTGTCATATCTCTAGTCAATGTGGGACTTCTAACACTAACGTTCAAGGTATGCGAGGAGTTGTGAGGGAGTATCATGTTGAGAATCAATCATAACAATTACTGATAGAACTTTAAGATTCTATTTTATTCTTGATCCAAATAAATCCATAATGTTCAGGTTTATCAGAAAACAAACATATAATACAGTAAACTGAGATAAAAATGGCAAACCTAAGATATCAATTGCCTAATAAATATTTGACTCATTAACACAATCTATATTTTCTAACAAATAGTTGATTCTCTATGTCTGTTATTTCCTAACAAACTAGCTGGATACCCGTGCGTCCGCACGGGAGGAGCGGCAACGCCGCTCCAGAATAGGTACTATGGAATATTAATTTATTGGTTAATAATCAAATATAAAGGTGAAAAAAAGAATGAAAAAATATGTTTGTAATTTTAAAAAACTGAATAATGTATAAAAATATAATAAATAAAATTTTCAATGATTTTTAAATTTCATAAACAAAAAATAAATATAAAGTTAAAAATAGGGACGAAATAGTGAAAGATAGGTAATGTTGTGAGCTTTGAAATGTGGTCCAGTGAATAGTGTAAGTAAATCGGAGACATGTAGTCATTGAACTAAGAAATTATCAATAAAATTGCGCAACTCCCCCCATAATACAACCGGTTCTTCTCGATCAAAGCCGGTCCCGACTATTTGGAGACCCGGCACCGAAAGTTAAAAATAGAATCTTCACTAAAAAATAAAAAACTTATAAAGAATAATCCTCGCTCAAATTGTAAATAATATAAATAATACAAAAAAAATCATCTTTGTAACTAACATACAAAATATTCTTATTTTAATCAATAACAATAAAATATTTCTAATTACTTAAAAAAACTTTCATTCTAGCCGTTTTTGAAGTAAATTTGTGCATAAGTCTCCATATTATATATTTTTCAATTGCTATCTATCAATACTAAGTCATTAACTTTTTTTTTTATAACATAATAGACTGTGAGTAAAACTTCTAATAGGGTCTACTACTATTTTTATTTTTTAAAATTATCCTCGTATTTTTCTAAAGACCCGTACTATCATATAATTTTTCTTTTGAGACCCCTAAAAAATGGAGGCTCGGTTCCTTAAATCACCCTACACTTGTGCAATGCCGACCTTGTACTCGATGATAATAAAGTAAGGTAACTAAGGTACTTGGTGTAACACCCAACCCATTTATTTAAATAGTTCTACCTTTACTAAAATCTTTTCAAAATACGCAACGGAAAATCACAATTCAATTATAAAAACGTTTGGTTAAGGTATTACAACTGTCAATATATACTTAACTAATTGATTAATTAGTCTAAATATCGTTTACAAAATCATTCTTTATAAAATATACATTTTCCGAAATAAATACATTAAGTCATAAAAGACCCTATATCCTAAATACAACCCTTTCCCCGTGTCACACTCAGAGCGGAGCTTCACCAAACACTTGGGCATCAACAAATACATAACCTGTAAACCTGGACCACCCAACGGTCCAGAAGTACACAAAACAGAGAGTTAGTAAATCAAAACCAATAAAATACAAGTGTAAGCAATATCCTTAACACTTCATCATATTATCATGCATAATCTAACTCACATACATATTCTCAATCTTAAATCAAACATAAGATTATTCACATATACATTGAAACACAATTTGGAAACAATGCTTATCACCAATATTCAATCAAGCAATTAACTCACACAACTTACACAAACTACACAATGTCACATATCAAATCATCAAATCATATGCACATCTTCCTAATGCAATCTAATGCCACAACTCATGCTATGTCACCCTAGACATATCTAATGCATGTGGTACCAATCGTCTTTATTAGAGTATCTCACCTCTAATATCCATCTTTATCGAATAAATATAATTCGATATTCGTCTTTATTAGAATCATAGATTCTAATATCCCTAACTCAATACATGAATGCATGAATGATTCATGTACAACCACAAACACTTAATATAACACATTATTAATTTCTACTCTATGATATGGAACACTATCCATATATCCGTCTTTATTAAGATATATCACAAATCTTAATATCCGTCTTTATCGAACAAAATCCGATATCCTTCTTTATTAAGATAACACAATACCTTAATATACTTCTTTATTAGAATAACACAATTCTAATATTCTTCATTCATATACATACATATCATACATTCATCAATAACATCAACAAATCATTATTAATTAAAACATCCTCAACAATTTTAAAGGTATAAGAAGTATACAAAATATAAGAAAACTTCATAAACCAAGCTTCATCTTATAAAACTAACTTCGGATTCGGAATCTATGCGAAAAATCGAGTGAAATAGGTTCCGGGTGCATAAACCGTCAAAAAGTCAAAAAGTCAACCAAAAGTCAACTCTGGTCAACCAGGGATCAGTCTCCTGCGCGCCGCGCAGCAGTCAGTCTGCGCGCTGCGTAAGGATCAGTGAAACAGTTGAAAAAGCTGCGCGCCGCGCAGGGATCAGAGTTGCCTGCAGAAAAGTGCGTTTTTGTGCGAAAAATCGCTTATTTGACCCAAAATCACTTATTTTCAGTTCCAGAAATTATACCAAGCATGGGTTATGTTCATACATGTTTAAAACACATTAAAAGTAACTTATTAACATTAATAATCACTTATTTCTCATGGATCTTGACATATTTGTAAAAACTCATAAACATTCACAAATCTTAACAAACATCTACAAATACCCATTTTTACCCATTAAAATTGTTCATACACCATGTTAAGAGTATATTAAACATACTATGAATATGAGTTTTCACTTTCATTAAGAAAAATCATCCCAAAAAGCCCACGAAAATGAGTGGAGAAAGTTTGGGTTCGGAGAAATCGACATTCTCCCCTTTCTCTAGCCACTCACAATTATGAAAACTATCTCTCTTACCTTAGATCGACGATTCCACGCGATTGCTCTTCAAATCTCCTCAAGAGCTCCTTGCCCTAGCTCTCATCTTCCTTCTCTCTTCTTTCTCTCTCACAAAGAACACAAAATGTGACAATTGTGATTTTCTCTCTCTCACATTAGGCTTATATAGCTCTCCCCATTTTGTGATTCACTTAGGCCCATTAGTCCAAAAGCCCACTAATTGCTAATGTCTCACAAACTTGTATAATTAATTAATACTCTCGCTTATTAATTAATCGCCACAAAAGAAAATAATAATGATAATAATAATAATAAGCCACATCAATATATAAATATACACATATATACAAATAACGAATAAATGAAAATCGGGTCGTTACAACTCTCCCCCACTTAAAAGATTTCCGCCCTCGAAAATTACACTACTAAAACAACTCCGGATAAAACTCGTTCATCCGATTTCTCCAATAAAACATTTAAAACTCTTCACATTACTAAGTTTGACAAAATTAGTCTATCCCAATCAACACAATCTCGTCTACTATCAACAAGAGATCAAGGACGGCCAGTTCCTCAATTTGTCGATAAATAAACAACAATCATGATGGCGGCATAAACCATTCTTACCAAACTACAATAATGGTTTCCTTAAACACCAAAACTTCCGTCAAGTATCATTCCATAGTTCTCACAACACTACACTACTAGACATACCAATTCCTCTTATTCCGAAAAGATACCTCCGTTGAATACTTCACAACTCCTTGAATCCATAAGTCTTTAATTCTCTTTTATCACTTAACTACGCCAAATTGCTCATTCATATATAAATCGTATTCCAACCATTCATTCGATAACATGATCTCAACATCCATCTGATAACCAACTCCCCAAATTTTCTTGACACATGCCAAAATTTACCATCTCTAACCGTTAAATTTCTTTTTCTCGCATATCTCAAATCACTGTGTTGAATTCCAACATAACTACTCTTTTTCCAATTAATTTCTAGTCAACCTCTAGATTTCTTAACACAAGCATTTCCAATACTACTCCTTCTGTCGACATAATCTCATCCAAAATGCATCGTAAGTCATTCATCGAATCACTATTATTCCACTGTCCGTGATGAAAATATCTAAAATCCTTTACTTCTTTACTGCACAGTACGACCATACTATATCAACAAACATAATACATCTAACATCACTAGTCTCTCTCGACTTTTCCATTCCATAATCAACTTTTTCCAATACATAATTTCTAATCTCACTCTTATCTTTCGAATGCTACAAAAACACCCTCTGATACTTACTCTAGGCATCGCCTTCAAATTCTTAATATATACTCACAAACACAATATCCACTTTCATTTGAAATAACTTCTTTCGTGAACTCTCTCTTGACATAAGTCACTTTCCATTTCTCTTTCTAGTACTCGTTCTCAACACGTTTTCCAACGGCCAACTTTCTTATTTCTAATCGTCCAAAAATGATAATTCACACTTAGCTTCATCTCAACCTTCAAGATCTCATTCAACTTTGACACTAATTGTCCGATCATTATCCAAATTCAATTATTATCTTCTCGACAATCCTCTCACAAAATTCTTCGAAATATTATCCTATTTCCATCTTTGAATAAACTCATGTATTTTGTACAATCCTCTACTACTGACAACTTAACAAGTATACAAATCCTGTCACGGTATTTCCTTAACTTCATACTCATCTACTTCAAAATCCGCTTCTTTTCCTTAATTAATTAACACCAACGATTCACTAATCTCCACATCTATTTTCTAAGCTTCTCAAACCTCTTCAAGAAATAACAAATCATATCTAACATTCTCAGCCTCATACTTCTAGAAATTACCTTGTATAGTAAAATTAGAACTCTGAATTGTTCGATCAAATTCAACTTCTTACCATAAGTACTAACATATCCACAACCTTCTTTAATCAAGCATCCGCTACAACACTAGACTCGCTCGAACAATAACTTAATTCGAAATCATTATTCTCCCAAGAATCCTAATCACCTCCTCTACTTCATATTCAATTTCCTTCTACTCAAACAAGAACTTCAACTTCAATCCATACAACAATATTTCCATACTTTCAATACAATGTACAAACTCCAACCGTTCCGAATATTCTTCTTCCTACTTAATCAATCTCACTGACGTCCCCACGACGGACACTCGTCTATCAACTTCTCCTTGAGCAATTCCCACAACTTTACTCACGTTCATTTTGCTCCCAACAAATATCACTAAATCTTGAACACTCTGCTTCAAGAACATCTCCACATATCCTAACTTCTCACGTTCGAAACATCCCAGAGAGTATAACATACTCCCCCACTTATCTCAAACTCACCGTACTCTTCTACCAGAACTCCTAGTGCTCACACTTAGTCGTTCTATCAATTCTAAACTCATTCTTCCCTAGAAGAAACTAGTACCGACAACGTTTACACGTATGTCGCATACAAAGGGTAAAACACCAAAACACGATACTCAAACATATACAGAAAATTGCATAAAAGCAAGACATCAACATTTCACATAGATATTCAAGTAACATACATCTTTTCTAAGTCAAAAAAATTGAGAATCAAATCAACACAAGAAAATATGAATATTGCTTAACAACAATTCATATTCATATACGCATGTCATGCAAGAAAATATTTAGCTTAACATGAGAATTAACAAGATACCATAAGATAGTCAAAACATGTGCAAAACATTTACCAAGTTCATCTAAAGAACAGAACATAATCATTCACAATATCACATGGATAACAAAACGACGAGTCAATTTTCATGGTAATTAATCTAGTACATATCATATAAGACAAACACATGTCATGCATATTTTGGAATCTACTTTACACCATGAATTTTCTATTCCTAGAAAAATAGCATAGTCATTTATTATAACTTACAAAGAACAAATCAAGTTCCTAGTAATAATCTACAACATGTTATAAACCAAACATATATCAAACACAAACATGAATCCACTCATATTCTACTCCTCTTACTTTCATAAAATTAGTTTTCACTTACGCAAAAGAAAATAATTTACATTTTCAACAAATCCACATAATCAAGAATTAATCATCAATTCAAAAATTAATTCATGTCATAAAGAACTACCCATAAAGGCACACATGTAAACATACAAAATACTTCCCATAAACTCTATCACAAATAGTTAAATTAAACTATTAACTCTATTCACATATTCAAAATAAATTACCTTTCTATTCTCAACAAAATCTTCATCATTAAGAAATAATATTAGTTTTAAAATTATTTCAAATAATCACCATGCAGTTTTATATCATGCCGGATCATCACATGCAGTTTTATATCATGGCGGATCATCAACAATTAGAAACAAACATCAACTAACCAAGTTTAAATTACACAAGGTTAAAACTTAAAGCATATACAACTATTATAAACATAGAAGTATAACAATCACATAATTACTCAACAAAAGAATGAATCACTTAATCCAATTCACCACACTTATAGTTCATGAATAAACACACCATGTAAATTCATAAAACAAACACTTCACAATTCATAGACAAACACGACTGACACACGATGCTCACTCGGTCTGAATGCACAGACCTGCTCTGATTGACACATAACCCACACAGTCCGAAGACAACGGGGCTCTGATACCACTTTGTAACACCCAACCCATTTATTTAAATAGTTCTACCTTTACTAAAATCTTTTCAAAATACGCAACGGAAAATCACAATTCAATTATAAAAACGTTTGGTTAAGGTATTACAACTGTCAATATATACTTAACTAATTGATTAATTAGTCTAAATATCGTTTACAAAATCATTCTTTATAAAAATATACATTTTCCGAAATAAATACATTAAGTCATAAAAGACCCTATATCCTAAATACAACCCTTTCCCCGTGTCACACTCAGAGCGGAGCTTCACCAAACACTTGGGCATCAACAAATACATAACCTGTAAACCTGGACCACCCAACGGTCCAGAAGTACACAAAACAGAGAGTTAGTAAATCATAACCAATAAAATACAAGTGTAAGCAATATCCTTAACACTTCATCATATTATCATGCATAATCTAACTCACATACATATTCTCAATCTTAAATCAAACATAAGATTATTCACATATACATTGAAACACAATTTGGAAACAATGCTTATCACCAATATTCAATCAAGCAATTAACTCACACAACTTACACAAACTACACAATGTCACATATCAAATCATCAAATCATATGCACATCTTCCTAATGCAATCTAATGCCACAACTCATGCTATGTCACCCTAGACATATCTAATGCATGTGGTATCAATCGTCTTTATTAGAGTATCTCACCTCTAATATCCATCTTTATCGAATAAATATAATTCGATATTCGTCTTTATTAGAATCATAGATTCTAATATCCCTAACTCAATACATGAATGCATGAATGGTTCATGTACAACCACAAACACTTAATATAACACAATATTAAGTTCTACTCTATGATATGGAACACTATCCATATATCCGTCTTTATTAAGATATATCACAAATCTTAATATCTGTCTTTATCGAACAAAATCCGATATCCTTCTTTATTAAGATAACACAATACCTTAATATACTTCTTTATTAGAATAACATAATTCTAATATTCTTCATTCATATACATACATATCATACATTCATCAATAACATCAACAAATCATTATTAATTAAAACATCCTCAACAATTTTAAAGGTATAGGAAGTATAGAAAATATAAGAAAACTTCATAAACCAAGCTTCATCTTATAAAACTAACTTCGGATTCGGAATCTATGCGAAAAATCGAGTGAAATAGGTTCCGGGTGCATAAACCGTCAAAAAGTCAAAAAGTCAACCAAAAGTCAACTCTGGTCAACCAGGGATCAGTCTCCTGCGCGCCGCGCAGCAGTCAGTCTGCGCGCCGCGCAAGGATCAGTGAAACAGTTGAAAAAGCTGCGCGCCGCGCAGGGATCAGAGTTGCCTGCAGAAAAGTGCATTTTTGTGCGAAAAATCACTTATTTGACCCAAAATCACTTATTTTCAGTTCCAGAAATTATACCAAGCATGGGTTATGTTCATACATGTTTAAAACACATTAAAAGTAACTTATTAACATTAATAATCACTTATTTCTCGTGGATCTTGACATATTTGTAAAAACTCATAAACATTCACAAATCTTAACAAACATCTACAAATACCCATTTTTACCCATTAAAATTATTCATACATCATGTTAAGAGTATATTAAACATACTATGAACATGAGTTTTCACTTTCATTAAGAAAAATCATCCCAAAAAGCCCACGAAAATGGGTGGAGAAAGTTTGGGTTCGGAGAAATCGACATTCTCCCCTTTCTCTAGCCACTCACAATTATGAAAATTATCTCTCTTACCTTAGATCGACGATTCCACGCAATTGCTCTTCAAATCTCCTCAAGAGCTCCTTGCCCTAGCTCTCCTCTTCCTTCTCTCTTCTTTCTCTCCCACAAAGAACACAAAATGTGACAATTGTGATTTTCTCTCTCTCTCACATTAGGCTTATATAGCTCTCCCCATTTTGTGATTCACTTAGGCCCATTAGTCCAAAAGCCCACTAATTGCTAATGTCTCACAAACTTGTATAATTAATTAATACTCTCGCTTATTAATTAATCGCCACAAAAGAAAATAATAATAATAATAATAAGCCACATCAATATATAAATATACACATATATACAAATAACGAATAAATGAAAATCGGGTCGTTACACTTGGTGAATTATATTTTTTAATGAAGTAAGGGAAAAACTCATCCATGTACTTCTGTTAAAAGTCTGCATATATCCTCTTTATTGTTCCACGTAATTTTTCAATGTGTAGCAAAAACAATTGCTATAAAACAGGTGCACCTTCATAAACTAAAAATGTGCTAAATAATATGAGATAAGCATAACTAAATATGCGACTCTCCTAAATAATAGGTAGCATACTAAATACAGTATTAAATTAGAATGATACCTTATTATACAAGTAATTAAAAATAATTCCCAAATAAAATAAAATAAAAACCAATTAACGCATTTTTAATTCTTAACCTTTAAATGATTGATGCGTTTATTAAAAAGGAAGTTAATTGAATTTGTATTCTTTCTAATAAAAGTCAATTAAAATTCAAAATGAAATTGGAATGTTTGAATAACAATAACACAATTTCGTTACAACATAAAATAACACAACAATTATAGGAATAACAATTTATATATTGTCGTGGGAAGTACATAGTACATAGAGACAATTGTTTAGTAATCTCGGCATATCAAAAGAGTTTAGGACAATCTCATATCTAATAAGTAGTCAAGGTTGTGTAGCAAAGATATATATTACAATAACGGAACAGGTCTGATCGAGCAAAATAATAAGCCAAAATTTGATTAACAGCTTATGCAATTACATCTCGAGACGTTGTTTCTCGATTTTTTAAATCTTCATATTTCTCATCACTTTGTTTGAAGATAGTTAGTTTGGCATCATCAGGGGAAGAATTCTCTCCATGCCTTTTTGCATGAGTTTTCATCTTAGTTTAAGCATCTGAAGATTCTGAAGTAGCAGAAAGATCTTGCTGCATAGCAAATAATGCAACAATTTCAGGACAAAGGTAATAGCTATTGACTATCTTTAAATTCGACATTTGAAACATATGAATGATGGAAGACTTAATGTTGGGAAACTTGTTTCTCCTTGTGTCGCGCTTGTAGACTCTGCCAATTGTTGTGAGCAGTGGAATAATGTTAGGTAAGATTAAATGAATTATAATAATTAAGAGAATATTAGATAATACATAATGTTGATTAAAATTGATATGATAAAAGAAAAGAATAATAAGTTTCTTCAAATTACATCTTGAAAGACCGGAGGTTCAACAATTAACTTAACATAATCTATAACAACAACAAAGTATAGGAAACTATTAGATATTGTTGGTAATTCTTATAAGTATGATTGAAATGTTAAATTGTTATAATAATGGAGATTCATCTTATTATAATAACAGAGATTAATAACACACAAATGAGTTTTTCATCATGATTTTGAAGAAGAAGAAAAAAATAACTGACAATGAAAAGAATTGAAAAGTAAGAAGAAATAAAAGAAAATCATCTCATCATACCTTTCGAAAGATTAATACAAACACCAGAAGTTAAAATATGTTTATGTTTCCAAACATACATATGATTGAAGAAGAAGAAAGAAACAAACATTGAAAGTGGAAGATAAAATAGAAAATAAATAAGAAAATAGGAAGAAAATATTAACAACAACAACAAAGTAAGAAAAGAAAACTATAAAGTAGTCTATAACAACAACAAAGTATAGGAAATTATTAGACAATGAAAAATAAGAAAATAACCGACAGTGAAAAGAATTGAAAAATAAGAAGAAAGAAAAGAAAATCATCATTCTACCTTCCGAAAGATTAATATAAACACCATATGCATGCTCATGTTTTCAAACATAAATGATTGAAGAAGAAGAAGAAACAAACAAACAAACATTTTTTTTTTTTTTTTTTTTTTTTTAAATTAATTTTTCATTCTACTATATATATATAAAAATAATTACACATTAACAAAAGGTAGTCGGGCAACAAGCTGCGCCGCTAATCCTTTTTGAATAGCAAAACCTAATCTTTGAAAAACTACATCCCTAGACCTAGGCGTCACGACATTACAATGCATAACCTTTTGAACTCTTTTCAAAAGGTTTACAGCCTCTGGTGCTAGAAATCCAAAAGTGTCGAAAGCAAAAGGTATAAAAACGTGTTGATTGTCAGAACATGCTTTCTCATGTTTTGCCATTTTGCTTGAAGCAGCTTTGAGGGCTGCCCGTCCCACGGTAAAATCACCAACCCCTAGTCCCACAAGTGGGGAAACTTCAGTCAAATCTACACAAGCATGCTTCCCCCCTACCCATCCAAACACTAGAACATCCGCTGGTCGAAGTGTCGATCTCGCTTCTTGTGGGTCAGTCAAGAAGTTCACTGGTGCCTCTTTCTTAACAGAGATTCCCGCACGCTTAAAAATATCAAAAAGCACATCTCTGACCAAGTCATGCCTGTATTTGAATAAAGACAAAAATAACCATGAATTAGATGATGTGTCAAAAAATAAAAAAGGATCTTCTTAATATATGTAGATAGATATTGGACTCATTAACACAATCTATATCTTTCTTTCAATTTAAAATATTCAACCATCATAATTGAACGATGAAATCTGTCGTAACTGCGTGAAATTTGGATAGCATATATGCAATCCAACTCCAAGTTAGGCACATGCAAAAGGCAAAGCTCCCTCTCTCACTCTGAGAAATTACAAAGTTTTTTCTTGACTTCACGACAAATTACTTAAAGTTCAAATCAAGTTGCCAGACCGACCAACAAAGCAGACGCCACCCCACCACGAATTATTTTTCCCAATTTCCTTGACTTTTCTCATTTTGTCACCATTCATGTTCTTCCAGGAATCTTACTTTTCCCAATTTCCTAGTTACTACCAGAAGTGGAAATAGTTTAGGCCGAGCCAGACTTTGTCAAGCCCGAGTCTGACCGGTAAAAAAATTGAAGTTCTGAGTTTGCCTTGGACCATATCATAGACTTATTTTTTAGGCTTAAGTCTGGACTTTTAAAGTACATATTAGTCTGTTTAAAAGTTTATTTCACATAAACATATTTAAATAAATAATTATATTTATTTTTAAATATAATAATGAACAAATAAACTAATGATAATATGAGATTAAACTTCCTTTTTAATATTTAACATGATATTTTGGAGAATTTGACTATATAGGACATCATATTTCGATTTTAGTTTATAATAATACATTTATATATGTGAAAAATTAACGTGGATTAGTAAACTTGAATTACTCAAAAAGTTAATAGATTTATAATTTAATCAAATTACAAATTTTAATATATATAATAAAAATAGATGTAAAAATATTATTCATATTTACTTAAATATTAAAAGGTTTATTTATTGGTCTAGAGCCTGACCTTTTTAGCTAAATAGACTTATAAAAAAGTCTTAACCTGCTCTATTTAAAGAAATAGACTGACATGACTTAAGCCTCTGTAGGCTAGGCGGTAGGCTTATGTAAGCCGACCTAGCCTATTTCCACCTCTAGTTCCTATAACCCTACGTTCTAAAAGGAAGAATGTACTGTGAGACTGAGACATGACTACCGAGTAATTTGGATATGCAACTCTCTATTTTCTTATTCATCTTCATTTTATTACTTTATATTATTATATTACTCCATCCGTTCCAAATATAAGAATTCATTGACCATTGCACGTAAGTAAATACATAATTTTGATTACGAATATTTTTAATTGTCTATTAATAAAAATTATATAAATGCGATAGTTTGAAAATATTTATCGAAACAAATCAAACAAGATCTTATATGATAATATTTACATTTATATACTTTTAGAAAAATAAGATAGAAACAAAACATATAAATAGTACATTTAGTCAAAGTATGTCTTATAAAATTTGGTCTTCAAGTTTCAATTGTGCAATTTTGGCACTCCATGTTTACCCCGTTTTACATTTGCTAGACCCTCATTGATATTTTTTACTAAAAATTGCTCATGTAATATTTTAAAATTAAAAAAAAAATATAAAATTAGTTTTTAAAAAAGTTTGAATAATTATTGTTTTTAAAAAAACAGTTTATAAAGTTTTAATAACAAATTTAAAGAAACGTTTTATTGTCTTTAAGCATTCCATTTAAAGAAACGTTTATAATTATTGTATTTAAACATTTCATTTAAAGAAACGTTTTATTAAAAAAAAAGTTAAATAATGGGTTGGGTGTTACAAAATGCTCTTCCACCGAAAAGAGGGCGTCGTGGTAGGCAAGGACATCCGGTGCGAGGAACACATGATGCGGAAGCGGGTGGTTCTCGTTCACGCGCACGTCCACCGGTGCCTGATGATGACGATGACTTTGATGCCGGTCAATATTTAAATGAACTTGTTGATTATGATGAGGAACCTCAAGCATCACAACCACAACCTCAGCAACCTCAGCAACAACCAAATGTAGAAGAAGAGGGTTATCCAGGAGGACCGCGTGATTTGTCCTTGCTAAAGGATTACCATAATCATCGGGCAATTCCGATATGGGATGCAGCAGCTAATGACCCGGTAAAAATCTAAGAAATACGTCGATTATTTTTATGAATGATTTAAATTTGTTCAATATTGTAATTTCGTTAACTTAATAATGTTTTGCTTTGTTGGAATTTGTAGATTTTAAACACGTATTTACGTTGCATTGCCAGTGCCAATAAGGTTATAAAATTCCAAAGACCTCCTCCCGAAGTGACGTAGTTTTGGGATACGGTTAAAGCATCGGGGTTGGAGCCGCTTGTCCGGAGCAATTTTAACGTACTTGTCGTGGCGATTCATCTTCCATGACTACAAACCAAACAAATGCAAATAATTAAATTAGCCACCTATAATTGTTACAATCCTAATAGAATACTAAGTACACACCTACAATACTAATAAACAATTTGTACAACAATTTATAATTCATTAGTAAGCAATTCCATCCAAATTTCAACACAAGTCAGAAGCTGCCCAATTTTTTCAAAACGCAGTAAACTTTGGTTTGTAAAAACCGCAAACAACTTCGGTTTTTGAAAACCGAACAATTCCTGTCAGACATACCTACGAAACTAGACCAATGACAGCTACATTTTACACAATTTAAATCGGTGGTTACCTTAATTTCGAGCTTCAATGAGTGTTGGAACCTTTAGAGCAACATTTGATGTTGAATCCAAGCCTTGAATGCGCACCAAAACAGATTTGATTTCGGGATGAAAATTTGAAAAACTTTGGATGAAAATAAGAAATGACTGGTGTGTCATGTATATAAAGATATACTTCGATTTTTAAAAACCGTAACCGAAGTTTCTTTTGCTGCGGTTAGTAAAAACCGAAATGACATGGCACAATTTTTTCATATCCCTAGAGAGCAAAAATGTTAGTTGGGGGTAGAAAAGAAATGGGGTCGGAGGAGAAATTTTCTTATAAATTTCTTAAATAATGGGTTGAAAAATATTAGTGGAAACCGGTTGAGTGGGTCTCTAGCTTAATTTGTCGTTTTTTGAAAGACTTACTGTAGCAGATGAAAAGTCAAGCAGAGAACAAGATAGCGATGACATGGAAGCTTCGTGACCAAGTATATTCGTTTATAAATGTTCATACATGATAAAGCAAAAGGCACACAAAACCAAAGAGCTAGTAAAGAAATTGAGTACCAATAATTCTGAATAGTGCTATTGCTATTTGCTATGTCTCATCCAACAACTCTAAAGTATGATGTGTTTCTCAGTTTTAGAGGAGAGGATACTCGTGAAAACTTCACGAGTCATCTTTATAAAGATTTGTGTAGGAAAAATATTGAAACATTCATAGATTATAGAATTGAGAGCGGTGATGAGGTTTCACCAGCACTGAACAATGCAATTGAAAATTCAACAATTTATGTTGTGATTTTGTCGGAACATTATGCTTCTTCGAGATGGTGCTTGGATGAACTCAAAAAGATACTAGATTGTAGGCAGAGACATGGAAGGGAAGTGATACCGGTGTTTTATAAGGTGGATCCATCAGATGTCAGACATCAGAGAGGGAGTTATGAAAAAGATATTATTGAGCAGCATAAGCGATTTGGCAACAAAGTGGACGCGTGGAAGGCTGCTCTAACTCAAGTAGCCAATCTCTCGGGCTTGGATTCAAGAAAATTCAGGTCACTAATTTATTTATATGCTCTCTTACCATTATTTAAAGTAGCTTATGAGTTTATAGCTTATTATTTTTTCTTTCAATTTTATCCCCATCATCTTACTTGAAAAAAAATTAAATATTGATTAAACATATTTTTTTTATACTTATAAGTTAGTTTAACCGCTAAGTTTTGTCAAACACTACAAATTCAATTAATTAACTTATACGTATTTAATATTGATAAACACTCCGGTATTAACTTTATTATATTGTTATTAAGAGTAGATATATAAATAAAAATAGAGTAAAATTGAGTGGACGATATCATCTTATAATTTTACTACTCTACTCATTTATGCCGATGATATCATCTTATCTAGAACTAGCACGATAGAAATTGATTAGAATCAAAACCATATTGGACTGCAATTTCAAAATTAAAGACTTAGGCATTGTCAAATATTTTCTTGGCCTTGAACCCTTTGTTTCATGAAAGAACAAAGCATATCGAAATTGATTGTCATCTTGTTAGGAAAAAAGTTCAAGAAGGAATGCTTAGACTACTTCCTATTGCTACTCAAGATCAACTAGTAGATTGCTTCACCAAAGCATTACTTGCGCCTAAGTTTCATCTGTTGATCAAGTTTGGATTGCTTGACATATATCAAGCTTGTGGGAGGATGTTAACTGATGAAGTTACTTGTGATATAAGTAACAACAATGAAAGAGATGTATTAGTTTTTGTATTATTATTTGTCAGTCTAGAAAGCCTTTCTCAAGTGGTTATTTCTGAATCAATTCATTAAGTGGATGTGAAGTAGAGTTGACTAATGCCTTTCTTTTTTGCATTATTATTTGTCAGTCTAGAAAGCACTTTTGTTGAAGAGATTGCGGAAGATATTTTGAAAAAATTGAATCGTCCTGTCTCAAGTGGTTATTATGAAGGATTGACCGGAGTGAACATGCATATTGAAAAACTCCAATCCTTGTTGCAACTCGAGTCCGAGACTGTTCGTATGATAGGAATATGGGGCATGGGAGGGATAGGCAAATCAACAATTGCCAATGCAATCTTTGAAAAACTTGCAACTCAGTTCAGTTCCAGATGCATTCTAGATGTTCAACAAGAAATTAAACAACCTGGGGGAGTAAGCAATGTAAAAAGCAAATTTTTATCGCAACTTCTAGGCAAAAACGTTACATCCTCTGAATCCAATTTTTCATTGCATCCAAAGCTCAAAAAGATGAAGGTTCTTCTTATTTTGGATGATCTTTCTGGTCAACTTGACAATTTAATTGAAACACATAGTAATTTTGGCCCAGGGAGCAGAATCATTGTGACTAGTAGAGACAAGCAAGTGCTTAAGAATGCCAATGTCGATGAAAGCAAAATATATGAAGTTACAGAGATGGATTATCAAGATTCTCTAAAACTCTTCTGTTCATTTTCCTTTAAACAGAACCACCCAAAAGAATCTTTTGTGAGCTTAACAAAAAAGGTTTTAGATTATGCTCAAGGGCTTCCATTAGCTCTCAAAGTTTTGGGCTTGTTGCTTTATGGCAAAACAAAGGAAGTATGGGAAAGCCAGTTGCAAAAGCTTAAAAAGCTTCCCGATCTTAAAATTTTCAGCTTGTTGAAGTTGAGTTATGATGAACTCGACGAAGAACAAAAGGATATATTTCTTGACATTGTTTTCTTCTATAGAGGAGAACTGGAGAAAGTTGTAGAACAAATGTTGGATTGTTGTGGTTTCTCTGCTTGCAAAGGAATGGATGATCTCAAAGATAGGGGCCTTATATCTATTTCAAAACATGGTACTGTTTGGATGCATGATCTAATACAAGAAATGGGGCATGAAATTGTTCGGCTTCAAGATAAAGATGGAAAACGTAGTCGATTATGGAAGTCTAACGATATTTATGACTGTTTATGTAAGAACAAGGTATGTTCTTTAGCCCCTCAAATCTCTCTTATGAACCACGTTTTTTATGTTTATTTGACTCTAGTAATTCCTAATGTTTGATTTTAGGGAAAGGGAAATGAGGAAATCCAGTGTATATTCCTAGACATGGAAGAAATGATGAAAATAAAGAAAGTTGAACTACATGCTGAAACATTCAAGGAAATGCATAAACTTAGAATGATCAATTTCTATACTCAAACCGCCAAACACTATACTTATTATACTCCAATGTTGATTGAATCACCTGTGACTCTTGATACTTCTCTTGAGAGTTTTCCTGATCATTTAAAATTTCTATGTTGGGATGCATTCCCTCAAAGATCTTTGCCACAAGACTTTTGCCCAGAAAATCTTGTTATACTTGATATGCGTTACAGCAAACTTGAACAACTTTGGGAGGGGGATCAGGTATTTCATTTCACACCTCCAACAACTATATTATTTGGATAAGATGATTTATATATAGTCATGTGATTTAAGAGTGCACATTAATTTATATTCTAAATATCATGCATTAAAATAAAGTGATTTGATAAAGTATAAAATAATTTTAGTTCTTTTATAACATGTTAAAAGAAGAGATCGTGACTCAAAATAAAGTAGTGTATAAAAATGAAATTATTTTCGTTTTGTTCCTAGATTTACCAATTGCTATAGTACATATATTCACACCTTTACACTCAAAGTTCATTAATTTTTTGGTTAATCATTACTTTTTTTTCCCTCTAGGCTTTACCAAAATTGAAAAGGCTCAACCTCAGTGGTTCCAAGAAGCTGGTTCGAGTACCGGACCTCTCCTTATCTCCAAATATTGAAGAAGTAATTCTTCATGGTTGTGAAAGTTTGATAGAAGTTTACTCCTCTGCCTTCCTGGACAACCTTAACTGGTTATGGTTAGGTCATTGTAGCAAACTTGAGAGGTTAGATATTCGTAGCAATATTCTGTGGAGATCATCTGGATTAGTTAATCTGGATCGTTGTGACAAACTTGAAACGCTTTTAATCAGCGGTAGAACTGATGTGGTTCAATCATACATATATTTTGATAATTGTGTATATTCTAACTTGGAAGGATATTGTTTTGATTGGTCTGAAATGACAATATGGAAGAATGATGAGGGGGATTACGAGATTTTTGAAGGCGAGGAAAATACTGTTGTTACAAGTTTCAATGAGCTTTGTTGGTTGCATATTGCGAGGTGCAAGTCCCTAACATGCCTACCAGCTGAGCTTTTCAATTTCAAGTTTCTAAGAAGACTTTGTCTCAGTCATTGTTCAAAGTTGGAGGTGTTACCTGAATTCGAGGAGACTATGGAAAATCTAAAAGTACTCATCTTAGAACAAACAGCAATAAAAGAACTACCTTCATCCCTGCACCATTTGGTCGGGCTTGAAAAATTGAGCTTACAAGGTTGCACAAAGCTTAAGACTATTCCATCTTCCATTGGAAATCTTAGTAAACTCCTCGAGTTAGAACTTGATTACTGTCAATCACTTGAAACTTTTCCAAGCAGCATTTTCAAATTGAAATTGACAAGACTCGATTTCGAGGGTTGCAAAATGCTTGGGACCTTTCCAGAAATACCAAATGAGTTCGGCCGCTTGTCATCCTTGATTGAACTTTCACTGCAAGGAAGTAGTATTGTGAACCTTCCTGAGAGTATGGCTCATCTGTCAAGTTTGAGATCACTTAATATAAGTGGTTGCAAATTGCTTGAATGTGTACCAAAGCTTCCACCAAATCTAAAGGAAGTTTTGGCATTTAAATGCCGTTCCATTAAGAGAATGATGCTAAATTCAGGGTCTGATTCCAAAGAAGGTACCTTCAAATTATATCTCACCAAAAGTGAAGAACTGGATGCTACTTCTTTGAGTAATATTGAGAAGGAAGCATATATAAAGATCAATAATGATGCATATTCGTCAGTGTTGTTCTTTTTTCCAGGAAGTGCAGTTCCTGAGTGGTTCCATCACCGTTGTCTGGGACATTCAATAACTATAAGAAGTGATGATTTATATTTGTACGAGAGAAACAGGCTTATTGGTTTCGCTCTGTGTGTGGTTTTGGGACGTCACTTTCCATACAACTTCTCTTGGTGTTATGATATTGGCTTTGAATACACATTAAAATTTGAATCCGATGGTCGAATACACTTTCATCCCAACAGGCTTGAAGTTGAATCTCATGATCATAATGGAAGATTTTCCCAACATAACACATTCATATGGAAGTATGAATTGGACTTGGCAAGAATTGGCAACGGGCTCATTGATGTGGATGCTTTCACTTTTGAGATCCTAGATGGGCATGATCGTCCCTTAAGTTTTCCAGCAACAATGACGGTGAAAGAATGTGGAATATGTCCTCTGTATACCAAACAAAATGATGATGGCAACATTGAAGAACCGAGTGGGGATGCAGTGTGTTTGTTGGATTTGGATCTCTCCTTAGGTGGTAACTGCACACAAAATAAAAGAAGAAAAAAATAAAAAATAATTTTGTTGCTATTGTTTTTTGTGTTAGTTGTGCTGATAGATAAAAAATGTAGTTTATAAACACATGTTATGCATATGCTATATGCTGGATTTTAAATATTTTGATAGCTATGTATTGTTTTATATTTTATTTTTTGACAAACCATGTATTGTTTTTAATATATAAGAATTTTCTAAAATATTATAGGTAAAATACATATGTAGATCCTTTAAATTTTGCATTTGTATCAGATAGGTCCTTCCGTTAACTTGATGACGTGGAACGACCTAAACGATACATAAATACAAAAATAACAACTCCTAGGTTAGTTTTCTTTAAACACATCATGTTTTTTTGTAACGGAATGATCTAGATAATACATTTTAAAAATTTAATGGACCTATTTGAAACAAAAAAAGTATGAGAATATAAGAAAAATAAACATAAACTACGACTAATTAAATTCAGTTATTAGCATATTTAAGATAGAATATAAGAAAAATAAGCATAAACTACCACTAAGTATGGAATTGGAAACTAATTTCTGCAAGGCAATATTAGATACTATTCAATTCAAAATAATATATCAGACTACTATTATTGCTAAGCTGCTAATTACTAGTGATGAAAAACATAGAGATAATTGTACGAGATTTACTTTTGCCGCCCTACCCATTTTTTCGCGCCTCTACGAATTTACTAAAATACTCTTGTCCGGTAGGGTGGCAAAATGATATCTCTTGTACAACATGTAATTTCTGCCAATGTCTAGACTTCGAAAAAAGGATTCTAACAAAAAATAATTAGTTAGAAAAAACGAATCAATCTCGAGTTACGAGAGTCGGTATAGTATAGCCCAAGTAAAATAATTCAATTGACAATTGAGATTTCCAGAAAGTAAGTAGTTTCTTGAAAGAATTTACACAACTTTAAACTAAAAATCGCTGCCTTTGAAAATTAGAAAATAAAATTCTAGCTATGAAACAGCTGAATAAATGTTGGCCCTTAGAACAATAGTAGTGAGTTTAAAGCATAAAATTTCTATGCTAAAGCATCAAGAGGGTTTTTCTATGTTAGGATTCAACAAATACCTGATTGTATTAACACCACTTATATCTATGTGAATTACAACCATACAGAACATCATAAGTAAATGCACGAGGGCAGAGCAATGACTTACATGTTGTGGGAACTGTCAACAAGATAATCACCGCCATCCTCTTCTACCTTTTTAAAATACACACGATATTCTTGTGCCATCTGCCTAATAGCTGCAACTGGTCCAGTTAATCCTACCATTCTTGAGTTAAAATCTGCAGTACATGTACATTAAAACAGAGGAGAGACGAGATATGTTAAAAGGACAAACTCCATTGAGGGAGTAAAACATAACAAAGCCAAAAGTTTAAGACTTGAAGTAATTATAATAAATCTCAATATTTGTGTCAATGAGACAATCTAACCTTCAAGGTATGCACGGAGTTGTGAAGGAGTATCACGTTGAGGATCAATCGTAACAAATACTGGCAGAACTTTAAGATTCTGTTTTGATTCTTGATCCAAATAAAATACATAATGTTAAGGTTTATCAGAAAACATACATATAATACAGTAAACTGAGACATTAGTGCCAAACCTAAGATATCAATTGCCCTGGCCATAAGTTGAACTTGTTCTGGCCCAATATCAGGGGATGAGGTATAGCCAAAGTAGAGGAGAACCCAATTGCCAAGAAAATTTCGTTCTGTAACTGTTTGCTTCTCTTTATTAATCAGTGTAAAGGGACCGCCAATTATGGGTCCACTGACCATATTTCTATTGCGGCTATCCCCTTGATGACCTAATGCATCAAACAGATCAATTAAGACAAAAACATAAAAACTCCTTATAATGCAATCACACTTATCAAATCAAGTAACTCACCATGATTTGATGCCTAAAACTGGAATCTTGGTACTACAAATTGAAAAAATATTGGAAAAGGTTCCATTTCACCGTCAAGTCAAAAGTGATTCCATAAAGAATGAACACGATAAGAACAATGACAGAATTCAGTAAATTATGTGTGGTAAATACAAAGTATTGGCTTTATCATCTCAACCGCGCGCTTTACTTTTGCAAGTCCAACCCAAATCATAAAACAATAGAACTCAGGTCTATCCCTAGCTCCAGTTTTGAGTTCCAAACTGCCAACAAATGCATACTTTGTAAATCAGTAGACTAGATCCACAAAAAGAAGTACAATTTTAGAGACACAAAAATGGATCCACAAGAGGAACTAGCAACTAATGATGACAGCAACATTTCATGTGTGTATGTTCAGTTATACAACTCAACAAAAACAGCAATTAAATATTTGCCTTCATCATTGGAGTATTTGGTTGGTTTGCAAACCTTGTTTCTGAATCTTCGTTGTAATCTGGCGTCGCTTCCAAACAGCATTGCTAAACTAAACCTTCTATCCCTGCTTGATTGTTCAGGCTATTGCAGATTAACAAAAATCCCAAATAACATCGGTAGTTTGTCATCATTGACGAAACTTTCATTGCAAGAAAGCAGTATTATGAACCTTCCTGAGAGTATCTCTCAAGTTTGATATCACTTGATTTAAGTGATTGCAAATGGCCTGAATGTATCCCAGAGCTTCCACCGCATCTAAACCAATTTTTGGCATTTGACTGTTTATTCATCCATTAATAGAGTGGTGTCAAATTCAAGGTTAAAACTCCTGTCTGATTCCAAAGAAGGTACCTTCAAATTTCATTTCACCAATAAATGAAACTTCTTGGCAAAATATTGGGTTTAAAGCATGGATTAAGATCATTAATGATGCATATAGGTCAGTGTTCTTCAGCTTTCCTGGAAGTGCAGTTCCTAGTTGGTTACCTTACTGTTGCCAGGGACATTCAGTAACCATGGAAAAAATTTCTCCATTTTATTTTTGGCGAAAACAGGCTCGTTGGATTGGCTCTGTGTAGATTTAAATACAGACTAACATTTGAATCCAATATCTTCCCTCCCATAAGCTAAGCAGATCTTTCAAATGGAAGCGTCAACACAGTATTTCGTCCAAGATCACGCGTTCCTATAGAAATATCAATTGGACTTCCCAAGATTTGGCAACGAGCTCTTTCATGCTCACAACTTCACTTTAGAGATCCAAGAAGACAATTCTCATCTCTCAAGTTTTAGATCAACCGAAACAGTGAAAGAATGTGGAATGTGTCCTCTGTATACCATATAAAGTGAAGATATAACGGTGGTCTGAGATTTTTATAAAAGGACATTGAAGGACTGAGTGGGAGCAAACCTGCATCATAATTATGTTTTGTATGAAAACAAACAACAGAAGATGGATGCATGGCTATTAGTTACAAGGTAATTCTTTTGCTAGCTTTAAATGTTGAAATTTTGTTATATAATTATCAGTTTTGGCATTTTGGTATTCTAAACACTATTATTGGCATTCCATGAATTCCTTGACAATGATTTGTGAGATGTGTGTTGTTTTGGGACGTGAAAATATGGATGGCGCAAGAAAAAGAGGAAGAACAACCGGTAATAGCTTGACATACAAATTAGGGTTTGAATATGATTGTCAACAATTACACTTTTCATACGACCACTTGCCTTTACACATTCACAGTGATAGGTTTATCATCCAAGATCACACATTCCTCTGGAAGTATCGATTCGACTTAGCAACCATTGGCAACAAGCTCTTTAATGCCTACAACTTCACTTTTGAGATCTTAGATGAGCATTTTCCTCCTCCCTTAAGTTTTCAATCAATCTTCACGGTGAAAGAATGTGGATTATGTCCTTTGTATACCAAAGAAAACAATGATAATGGCATTGAAGAATCGAGTGTGAGCAGAGCTGCACAATAATTAACCTTCGATTCCAATATTACAGGTAAGTAGTTTGTCCTTTGTGAATAAACTGACTTATCATTGGTAATTTTCTTCTGCAAGCTTTAAATGTTGGATCTTTGTTATATAATTCTCAGTTTTCAAATTTTGGAATTCACAAATACTCTGAACACTTTTCATGGCATTTCATATAACTTTGTTATATGCTAACTTGCTTTCTTTTCCCATTACTACAATATCTTTATATGTCAATGTTTTGACTTTAAAATTATTGTTGTTATAATTGAAAATTATATCATTGAATTAGGTTGGTGCATATAGTTGTAAAACTATTGGCTAAAAAAAAAAAGTTGTAAAAATATAAACATTTTGCTTCATCAACCTTGAACAACTAATTTGGTATCACTGATCTTGTCAAGCTAATTAGTTAGTTAGTAACTTTTGTTTTACTTTTTTTTTTTCTTGACAAAACTTTGACTTTACTTTCTGAATTTCTTGCTTTTGGTAAATGATAATAATTGGTTAATTGTATTTCAGACATTTGGTAGACACAACTGAGAAACATAATTTTCTGCACTTCAAATAGAACACAAGTCACAAATTGCTAGAGGCTGCTCATTTTGTTTGAATCTATGATTTATCAATCCTGGAGGCATGCAATTGTTAGTTGTGCTTGAGATTTAATTTGAAGACCGTCTCGATTTTTCAATGTACAACTTTGAATAAGGCTTTTACTGGTTGAGTTATGGAACCGATACAAAGTGTCAAAATTAATTTTAAGCCTTCTTTCTTCTTGTTAGGTAAAGGTGTTTGTTTATTTTAAAAGAAAGTATACAGTAGTAGTATTAAGCATCAAAGGAACAAAACATAGTATTTTCTTCTTTGTTAGGTAATTTATATTGGAAATTTGTCCAGTTAAAAGAAAGGAATCAATCAAGAATTAGGAGAGTTGATAACATAATTCTCTTTAATAAAGAAACCAAGTTTTATTCTTGGTATGGCCTAGTTGGAGGCAGCAAAAAATAACATCCTACTGCTAACTTCGAAATTAATCTCATAGGAGACTTAAATTACCTAAGCAAGTAGTAATCCAGTCGAATTTTGAGATTTCTGGAAAGCAAATAGTTTCTTCAAAGAATTTACACAACTTTAAACTAAAAACTGCAACCTTTAAAAATTAGAAAATAAAATTCTTTCAATGCAACAGCTGAAAAAATGTTGGCCCTTAGAACAATAGTAGTGAATTTAAGCAAAAATATCTATGGTAAAGCATCAAGAGGGTTTTTCGCTTCTAACAACTGCTCCGCGTTATACTCAACTCTGAAGCATCTCACCTCCTCCGTGCCAGGGAGTGCATGAATAGAACATAAAGCATAACTTAAGACATTCTAACCTTTTAAGGTATGCACGGAGTTGTGAGGGAGTATCACATTGAGGATCAATGGTAACAAATACTGGTAGAATTTTAAGAGTCTGTTTTGATTCTTGATCCAAATGAAATCCATAATGTTAAGGTTTATCAGAAAACAAACATATAATACAGTTAACTGAGATATAGAAGTGCCAAACCTAAGATATCCTTAGCCTGTTAGCCATAAGTTGAAACTGGTCTGGCCAAAGTAGAGGAGGACCCGATTCAACAAAAGTTGATGTCTAAAACAGGAAAAATAGAACTACAAAAAAGAAAAGTTTCAATTGTTGTGGCAAGTGTGAGTAAATTAAGTCCCACATTCCTAGGCTTTACCAAATTTGAGAAGACTTAACCTTAGAAATTCTAAGATGCTGAAAGGACTTCTTAACCTTTGAAAAGACTTAACCTCTCTTTGTCTCCAAATATTGAAGAAGTAATTCTTAGTGGTTGTGTAAGTTTGATACATGTTTACTCCTCTAGCTTCCTCGACAACCTTAACCGGTTATGTTTAGATGGTTGTACCAAACTTGAGAGTTTAAAGATTCATAGCAATATTCTATCAAGATCATCTGGATTAGTTGCTCTCCATGGTTGTCACAACCTTCAAATGCTTTTAATCAGCAGTAGAACTGATGTGGTTCAATCATACAGTTGGCCTCCTTTTAATCGAAGTCCTGTCAACATATCGGTAAGAGTTTTTAATGATAAAATGGTATTACACTGTGATGATGAGGGGGTTTACAAGATTTATGGTGACGATTCATGTATCAATGAGTTTTGTTGGTTAGATGTTTCGAATTGTGAGTCCCTAACATGCCTACCAGCTGAACTTTTAAATTTGAAGTTTCTAACAAGACTATGTCTTCGCGGTTGTTTAAAGTTGGAGAAGTTACCTGAAATCGAGGAGACTATGGAAAATCTAAAAGTGCTCATCTTAGACAAAACATCAATAAAAGAACTACCTTCATCCCTGTACCGTTTGGTCGGGCTTGAAGAATTAAGCTTGCAAAGTTGCACAGGACTTAAGACTATTCCATCTTCCATTGGAAATTTCAGTAAACTGCACAAGTTAGACCTTGCCTACTGTGAGTCACTTGAAACTTTTCCAAGCAGCATTTTCAAATTGAAGTTGACAGAACTAAATTTTGATGGTTGCTTATCAATGTTGCAGGCATGCAATAGCTAGTTGTGGCTTCAGGCTTAAGACGTTAATTGGTTGAGTTATAGAACAGATACAAAGTTCAAAACTTCTTTTAATCCTTAATCTTCATCCTTGTTGGGTTAAGGCGTTTATTATTAGCATGGTTCTTCTTTACTTGTTGTGAATCTCAGTTCCATTTCTCTTGCTTGAATACATGGTACATGTTGATAAGCTGTTTTCACTCATTTGGGAGGTTTCTGTAATTCGATAATAAGTTTTATAATTGAGTAAATACCCAAAATTGATTTTGAAATTTGACACTTGTATAAATATACACTATTGCTTAAACAATAATCCACAATTATGACTTCTCAAAATGTGGATCAATTAAGTATTTAAGTCCTTTTTTCTGTCCGCCACCGTGACTTAACAAAAATAACAACATTGATGTGAAATCTAGTATGAATTACACCTAACTCTTTATTTTCCGTCTTTCTTTAGATAGCAACCCATAACAATTGATGAATCCTCATTAGTCACTAATTTTAGAGTCTTTTTAATTAAGTTTTAAGCTATTTTTATTAGTTTAATGTTTAATTTAGAGTTATTTTAAATAAATTGTGGCTTTTATTTTATTGAATCAATTAGATGTTTTTCTCTATTAATATGATTTTGGTGTAGTTTTTATTGTGTGAAGTTTATTAACACATTGTCTAATGTGTATGATGACCAAAAAAGGAGTAAATCATTCTAATATGATGGGCTTATATAGAAAAAGGAAACACGGGCTTTAAAAGCTTGTAGAACCGGATCCAAAATAAATTAAGTGGAAAATTGCTTTTCCGAACCCCCATTTCTTTTTTACCCCTAAACTGACGTTTTTGCCCATGGGGTTCAAAAAATTGTGCCAAGAAATTTCGGTTCATAAAAACCGTAGCAATCATCTACCCCCTTGAATAACTTCGGTTAATATTAACCGTTCGCTCATTTGTTCGGCTTCGGTTAATATTAACCGAAGTATCCTTATATACAAACAGAAGCGCATGCTTCTTTGTTCATTTGCGAAATTTCAATTAAAAAACCCTAAGTTCCTCTCTTCTTCTCCAAAACGCCATTTTCAACCCTACATCAACATCCAACTTCAAATCATACTTAATCAAGTAAGTTTCATACATCTTTGATCATTCTATATGTTCATCCTCAAAATTTTCAATTATATGCATTATTTGTTCCTCCCTCTTTAAATTTAAAATTTTGGGTTTGTGTTCCAAACGTGATTATGTTGTTTGGTTTGTTGATTATTGGTTAATTGTTAGTATGGTTAGATAATAGCATGAATGCATGTTGCATATTATGTTAAATGTGAGTATGAGGTTGAGTTTACTATATTGTACTTCAATTGCTTGACAAAATGTCTGAGTGAAATGAATTACTTTTTTCCATATGAATTATGGTTCCATTTGTTTATGGATTAAATGTTTGGTTGAATTTTGAATTTTATTCCAATGTTTAGGTATGGAAGAAAATGTTGGTAGAACAAGACAAGGTCGGGCGAGCAGAGCACATTCATCTGCTTGTAAAGAGCTTGCTGCAAATGCTCCTCCACCGAAAAGAGGGCGTCGTGGTAGGCAAGGAGCTCCGGTGCGAGGAACACATGATGCGGAAGCGGGTGGTTCGGGTGGTTCTCGTTCACGCGCACGTCCACCGGTGCCTGATGACGATGACTTTGATGCCGGTCAATATTTAAATGAAGTTGCTGATTATGATGAGGAACTTCAAGCACCACAACCACAACAACAACCTGAACATGAACCACAAGAAGCAAATGTAGAAGAAGAGGGTTATCCAGGAGGACCGCGTGATTTGTCCTTGTTAAAGGATTACCATAACCATCGGGCAATTCCGATATGGGATACACAAGCTGATGACCCGGTAAAAATCTATGTTAATACGTCGATTATTTTATTAATAATTTAACTTTGTTCAATATTCTAATTTCGTTAACTTAATAATGTATTGCTTTGTTGTAATTTGCAGATTTTAAACAAGTCTTTACGTTGCATTGCCAGTGCGAATAAGGTTATAAAATTCGAAAAATCCGAAGTGGCGTGGTTTTGGGAAATGGTTAGAGCAACGGGGTTGGAGCCGCTTGTAAAGACCAATTTTAACGTACTTGACTATGGGCTTCTCTGGTCTTTTGTTGAACAATGACATCCGGAAACAAGTACATTCCACCTTCCAATAGGTGAGATGGGCATCACATTGGACGATGTCCAATGTTTGTTGCATATTCCTATCGAGGGAAAATTTCTGAACCATAGGAAGATTTCAAGACCAGATGCAGCTCAAATGCTTAGCTCATTTCTTGGAATTGCTGAAGTTGATGCCCTTTCAATGTTCGCCACCTTAAACGGGCCACGTTTGAAGCATAGATACGTGAGAGGGCTTGTTACCCATTATAAAACAGCTGCTGAAACAGCTCAAGCGGATAATAGGCCGATGCATGAGATTAGGTTGTATATGGAGAGATGCATTCGAGATGATATTTCTTGGTGGAACAAAATTCTTGGTCATTTCATCCAAGAATACCTTCTCTTCTAGCTTCAACCGACCCACCACAAGATGCCCCTCAAGCTTCGTGTCCAACTCGTGGTTGTGTATGCCATTCACCACTGTCATATGCCATAACTTTGTTTCTTTTGTGTAATAACCACGAAGTCGGAATGGACATCCGCACTTCCTCGTTCCCGTACAATCGGATTTCAACTTCTTTGTAGGTGGCATGTACTTGTCGATCCGTTCGCACTGCAACACAAAAAACGGTTTTCTACTTTTATCTCCGCCGTTGTCCGATCTTCTAATTATGATGGTAAACTTCAATTTTTCTGCTACTTTGCGAGCCCATGAGATCAAAACATCTTTGGACTCCTCTTTAGCCTCAGTCACAAAATGATGTCCGGTGTCAATTGATATTGGTGGCGGTTGAACTGGAACCGGAACAATGTCAAGTGGTCGTGGCGGTTCATCTTCCATTACTACAAATCAAGCAAATGCAAATAATTAAATTAGCCACCTTTAATTGTTACAATCCTAATACAATACTAAGTACACACATACAATATTAATAAGCAATTTGTACAACAATTTATAAGCCATTAGTAACCAATTCTATCCAAAATTTCACACAAGTCAGAAGCTGCCCAGTTTTTTCAAAACCCAGGAACATTTCGGTTCGTAAAAACCGAAGCCAACTTCGGTTAGTAAAAACCGAACGATTCCTGTCAGACAAACCTACGAAACTAGACCTATGACAACTACATTTAACTAAATTTAAATCGTTGGTTACCTTAATTTCGAGCTTCAATGAGAATTGGAACCTTTAGAGCAACATTTGATGTTGAATCCAAGCCTTGAATGAGCACCAAAACAGATTTGATTTGGGTATGGAGATTTGAAAAAGTTTGGATGAAAATAAGAAGTGACTGGTGGTTAATGTATATAAAGATACTCTATGGTTTTTATAAACCGAAATATACCTGCGGTTAGTAAAAACCGAATTTTCTTGGCAAAAATTTTCCATAACCCCATGGGCAAAAATGTCAGTTCGGGAGTGAAAAAGAAATGGTGGGGTGGGGGGGAAGCAATTTTCAATTAAGAGGAGGTGTTTAGGTTTCATTGGCTGGAGATATATAAAAGGAAACACCACACACACAACCAGGGGGCTGCGCACTGTAGCAAGCGCGGACGAGGAACAGAGGGAGAGCTAGCTTGGCACTTCATGGAATAAAAATTGAATAGAAGTGGAGAAAGGAACAACAACATGAGAGGCTGCGCTGACAATGCAGCACTCATCATGAGATTTCTTTGGTTTTAGTTTCTTTCTTCCTTTGTTCTATTTTATCATGAGTAGCTAGTGTTCTTGATTGGGATTTGTGGAGATGAACTTGTATGAATCTATGGGTTTTACATGTTAGATTTTGTATTAATACTCTTTTAATTAATCCAATTTTCTATTCAGTTAATATTTGTGCTTAATGCTTTATGTGCGTTTACGGATATTCATCTAATAATTTAGATTCATATTGATTAAGAGATTAACTTTGTGAATTGGACCTAAATTGATTGTTCAATCTAGTAATTGATCTAGAGATAGGAAATTAGAGGTTGTGACTTATGGTTTAACGTTCAATATTTGCCTATTTTAACTATTCAACTGGCCTAAGAGATTAGGGGTTATAGTGTAAAATAGTGAGTTTTACGACCATGAGAGTGGGTAGAATGACTTAGTTAAACTGTCGTGGTAATTGAGTTAATCATTGTAAGGATATTAGACGCTAACATCCATAGTGAAATACGAATGATTCGAAACCAACTTTTAGTTTCAAATTGTCTCATAAACCAACTTTGCTTAGCAAAACCCCCTTTTATTGCATTTACTTCCTAAATACGATTCAATTGTTTTGTTGAGATTAAAACAATCCACGTGGATACGAACTTTGATTTTATTACTTCACGACGACTTTAGTTCACTTGCTAAAATTATCATCAACAATTATAAAACCTTAATTTTTTAATAATATATCCTGTTGCTTTTGAAAATATATACACATAATACCTAATAGTAATACATTATTGTTAATATAATAGCTAATGCTCCTGATTAATAAAATAGCCCACTACAGAAAAAGGTAAAATAGCTTATTGTTCTAAAAGGGACTTTAATTAAGGTCCTGATTCAATAGTTTTTTAATGTAAATTGTGAGTGGCTCTCTAGCTTTGTGACATTTTCTGTGTCTTAACTGCTATAAAGTTAAAGCAGAGAACAAGTTTTAGAAAAGACATGGAAGTTTCAGCTCTGCTTCCAACAAGATAGAAAAGACATGGAAGTTTCAGCTATAAATGTTCATGCTAAAGGTAAAAGGCACAAAACAAACAAGGGGCAATAAATAAATTGATCTCCTTCCATTGTTGGGTAATAATTCTGCTATAGTGCTATTGCCATGTCCGATTTAAAGTATGATGTGTTCCTGAGCTTTAGAGGAGAGGACACTCGCGAAAACTTCACGAGTCATCTTTATGCAGAATTGTGTAGGAAAACGATTGAGACATTCATAGATAATAGACTTGACAGAGGCGAAGAAATTTCACCAGCACTGTACAGAGCAATAGAAGAATCAAAGATTTATGTGATCATTTTGTCAGAACACTACGCTTCTTCAAGTTGGTGCTTAGATGAACTGACAGAGATACTGAAATGTAAGGAGAGATATGGAAGGGAAGTCATACCTGTGTTCTATAAGGTGGATCCATCAAATGTTAGGCATCAGAGACACAGTTATGCAGACGATTTTGTTAAGCACCATCAACGATTTGGTGGCAAAGTGGACGCGTGGAAGGCTTCTCTAACCCAAGTAGCTGGACTCAGGCTGGGATTCACAAGTAACCAGGTCACCCTTAATTTATTTACATGCAATTGCCATTATTGGTTGAAAAGTTTTGTGTTTTGGTTCCTACTGGAACCATTAGATTTAGGCTCTTTCTCTAAAACTAATGATTACTAACGCTGCTAATGCAGCTGTAGAGTATGGCTTCCTTTCAATTAGTTTTTATAGACAAAAGACTAATGTTTTAGTTTTCTTCATTATCTTTCAGACCAGAAAGCACACTTGTTTCAGAGATTGTGAAAGATATTTTGAAAAAATTGAATAGTTGTTTCTTAAGCAATTATGAAGGAATGACGGGAATTGACATGCATATTGAACAAATCCAATCGTTGTTGCTGCTTGAGTTGCCGACTGTTCGTATGATAGGGATATGGGGCATGGGAGGGATAGGCAAAACAACAATTGCTAGTGCAGTTTTTGAAAAACTTGCAACTCAGTTCTGTTCGAAAAGCATCATTCTAAGTGTTCAACAAGAAATAGAAAGAGTTGGAGTAGACCATGTAAAAAGCAAATACTTATCAAAACTTCTAGGGGAAGACATTCCATCCTCTGAACACAACTTTTCATTTGATCCAAGGCTCAAACGGACAAAGGTTCTTCTTGTTTTTGATGATGTGAAAGATTCTGATCAACTTAAAGATTTAATTGGAACACATAGTAACTTTGGCCAGGGGAGTAGAATCATTGTGACTAGTAGAGATAGGCAAGTGCTTGAGAATGCCAATGCTGATGAAATATATCAAGTTGGGGAAATGGATTATCAAGATTCTCTACAACTCTTCTGTTTATTTGCCTTTAAACAAAACAATCCAAAAGAATCTTTTTTGAGATTAACTGAAAAGGTTTTAAATTATGCTAAAGGGCTTCCATTAGCTCTCAAAGTTTTGGGCTCATTGCTTTATGGCAAAACGAAGGAAGTATGGGAAAGTCAGCTGCAAAAGATCAAAAAGCTTCCCGATATTAAAATTTTTAGATTGTTGAAGTTAAGCTATGATGGACTTGACAACGAACAAAAAGATATATTTCTTGACATAGCTTGTTTCCATAGAGGACAATTTGAGAAAGATGTAGCATTAACATTGGATTCTTGTGGTTTCTCTGCTTGCGTTGGAATGGATGTTCTCAAAGATAGGTCCCTTATATGATACTGTTTGGATGCATGATCTAATACAAGAAATGGGGCATGAAATTGTTAGGCTTCAATGTGTCGGTGATCCTGGAAAACGTAGTCGATTATGGAAGGCTAGTGATATTTACGATGTTTTAAGCAAGAAAATGGTATGTTCTTTAGCCCCTCAAAGACCACTTGATAAATCGCTCTCTCTAATGAATTTAATTTCCCACATGTTTTGCAAAGTGATTAACAATTATTAATTCATAATGTTTGATTTTAGGGAAAGGGAACAGATGCAATCCGGCGTATATTCTTAGACATGAAGGAAATAAAGAAAGTTCAACTACATGCTGATACATTTAAGAAAATGCATAATCTTAGAATGATCCAGTTCGATCGATAATGGCCATGCGAAAGACTCAAATGTGACCTTTCATGGGTTTCTTAAGAGTTTTCCTAATCATTTAAAATTTCTTCATTGGGATTGCTTCCCTCAAAGATCTTTGCCACTGGACTTTTGTCCAAAAAATCTTGTTACACTTGATATGTCTCACAGCGATCTTGAACAACTTTGGGAGGGAGATCAGGTATTTCATTTCAAGCTTTATATTAAATACCATTTATATTTTGATTATATAATTATAATCCAAAAATATTATATATTGAATCACATTATTGAATCTAAAAAAAATTCTGAAAAATAACTAAAAATGCCAAAAACAAATTCTGAAAAATGACAAAAAATATCAAAGTTCATTAATTTCTTGAATCACATTTAAGCCTTTTCTTTTTGCTCCAAGATTTACCAAATGCAAATAGTACATACGTTTATACTCAAAGTTCGTTAATTTCTTGTTAATCATTACATTTTTTTCTTCTAGGCTTTACCAAATTTGAAAAGGCTTAACCTCCACAATTCTATGAAGCTGAGAAGACTGCCAGACCTCTCTTTGTGTCCAAATATTGAAGAAGTATGTCTTAGTGGCTGTATAAGTTTGACACAAGTTTACTCCTCTAGCTTCCTCAACAACCTTAACATTTTAGATTTATACGGTTGTACCAAAGTCAAGAGTTTAAATATTCCTAGCAATATTCTATCAAGATCATCTGCATCTGTTACTCTCCGTGATTGTCACAACCTTGAAACACTTTTAATCAGCGGGGATTACGATGTTTGGGAATCATTTTCAGATACTGTTCCAAGTATCAATGATTTTTACCGGTTAGATATTTCCAATTGCAAGTCCCTAACATGCCTACCAACTGAAATTTTAAATTCGAAGATTCTAAGAAAACTTTCTCTCGGTGGTTGTTTAAAGTTGGAGGAGTTACCTGAGATCAAGGAGACTATGGAAAATCTAAAAGTGCTAATCTTAGACAAAACAACAATAAAAGAACTACCTTCATCCTTACACCATTTAGTTGGGCTTGAAAAATTGAGCTTGAAAAGTTGCACAAAGCTTAAGACTATTCCATCTTTCATTGGAAACCTCAGCAATCTCTTCATGTTAGACCTTACCTATTGTGAGTCACTTGAAACTTTTCCAAGCAACATTTTCAAATTGAAGTTGACAGAACTCGATTTCGAAGGTTGCTCAATGCTTCAGACTTTTCCAGAAATCTTGGAGCCTGCAGAAAGTTTTACTTACATTAACTTAACAAAAACCGCAATAAAAGAACTACCTTCATCCTTGCAGCTTTTGGTTGGGCTTGAAGAATTGAACTTGCATAGTTGTACAAAGCTTAAGACTATTCCATCTTCCATTGGAAATCTCAGTAAACTCCTCGAGTTAGACCTTACCTACTGTGAATCACTTGAAACTTTTCCATGCAATATTTTCAAATTGAAGTTGACAAAACTCGATTTCCATGGTTGCTCAATGCTTAGGAATTTTCCAGAAATTCCAAATGACATTGGCCGGTTGTCATCCTTGATTGAACTTTCACTTAAAGGAAGCAGTATCGTGAACCTTCCTGAGAGTATGGCTCATCTCTCAAGTTTAAGTGATTGCAAATTGCTTGAATGTGTTCCAAAGCTTCCACCAAATTTAAACCAAGTTTTGGCATTTGATTGTCCTTCCATTAAGAGAATAACGATAAATTGAAGGTTGAAACACATGTCTGATTCGGAAGAAGGTACCTATTTCATGTAGGTCAATGGTCTTTTGTTTTCCAGGGAAAACAGTTCATCGCTGGTTCCATTACTGTTGCAAGGGACATTCAGTAACTACGAAAAAAGTTTCTCCAAATTTGTGCAGTAAAAATAGGCTCATTGGTTTCGCGCTGTGTGCTGTTTTGGGACAAGATTTGGATGAGACCATTGTATACAAATTTGAATTTATATCAGATGTCGAATTTGTATAAAAAATATGATTTATCAAATGCTTGGTGCGTGGAATCAATGTTAGAAGTCCCACATTGGCTCAGATTCACCAAGATTATCTTTGTCATATCTCTAGTCAATGTGGGACTTCTAACACTAACGTTCAAGGTATGCGAGGAGTTGTGAGGGAGTATCATGTTGAGAATCAATCATAACAATTACTGATAGAACTTTAAGATTCTATTTTATTCTTGATCCAAATAAATCCATAATGTTCAGGTTTATCAGAAAACAAACATATAATACAGTAAACTGAGATAAAAATGGCAAACCTAAGATATCAATTGCCTAATAAATATTTGACTCATTAACACAATCTATATTTTCTAACAAATAGTTGATTCTCTATGTCTGTTATTTCCTAACAAACTAGCTGGATACCCGTGCGTCCGCACGGGAGGAGCGGCAACGCCGCTCCAGAATAGGTACTATGGAATATTAATTTATTGGTTAATAATCAAATATAAAGGTGAAAAAAAGAATGAAAAAATATGTTTGTAATTTTAAAAAACTGAATAATGTATAAAAATATAATAAATAAAATTTTCAATGATTTTTAAATTTCATAAACAAAAAATAAATATAAAGTTAAAAATAGGGACGAAATAGTGAAAGATAGGTAATGTTGTGAGCTTTGAAATGTGGTCCAGTGAATAGTGTAAGTAAATCGGAGACATGTAGTCATTGAACTAAGAAATTATCAATAAAATTGCGCAACTCCCCCCATAATACAACCGGTTCTTCTCGATCAAAGCCGGTCCCGACTATTTGGAGACCCGGCACCGAAAGTTAAAAATAGAATCTTCACTAAAAAATAAAAAACTTATAAAGAATAATCCTCGCTCAAATTGTAAATAATATAAATAATACAAAAAAAATCATCTTTGTAACTAACATACAAAATATTCTTATTTTAATCAATAACAATAAAATATTTCTAATTACTTAAAAAAACTTTCATTCTAGCCGTTTTTGAAGTAAATTTGTGCATAAGTCTCCATATTATATATTTTTCAATTGCTATCTATCAATACTAAGTCATTAACTTTTTTTTTTATAACATAATAGACTGTGAGTAAAACTTCTAATAGGGTCTACTACTATTTTTATTTTTTAAAATTATCCTCGTATTTTTCTAAAGACCCGTACTATCATATAATTTTTCTTTTGAGACCCCTAAAAAATGGAGGCTCGGTTCCTTAAATCACCCTACACTTGTGCAATGCCGACCTTGTACTCGATGATAATAAAGTAAGGTAACTAAGGTACTTGGTGTAACACCCAACCCATTTATTTAAATAGTTCTACCTTTACTAAAATCTTTTCAAAATACGCAACGGAAAATCACAATTCAATTATAAAAACGTTTGGTTAAGGTATTACAACTGTCAATATATACTTAACTAATTGATTAATTAGTCTAAATATCGTTTACAAAATCATTCTTTATAAAATATACATTTTCCGAAATAAATACATTAAGTCATAAAAGACCCTATATCCTAAATACAACCCTTTCCCCGTGTCACACTCAGAGCGGAGCTTCACCAAACACTTGGGCATCAACAAATACATAACCTGTAAACCTGGACCACCCAACGGTCCAGAAGTACACAAAACAGAGAGTTAGTAAATCAAAACCAATAAAATACAAGTGTAAGCAATATCCTTAACACTTCATCATATTATCATGCATAATCTAACTCACATACATATTCTCAATCTTAAATCAAACATAAGATTATTCACATATACATTGAAACACAATTTGGAAACAATGCTTATCACCAATATTCAATCAAGCAATTAACTCACACAACTTACACAAACTACACAATGTCACATATCAAATCATCAAATCATATGCACATCTTCCTAATGCAATCTAATGCCACAACTCATGCTATGTCACCCTAGACATATCTAATGCATGTGGTACCAATCGTCTTTATTAGAGTATCTCACCTCTAATATCCATCTTTATCGAATAAATATAATTCGATATTCGTCTTTATTAGAATCATAGATTCTAATATCCCTAACTCAATACATGAATGCATGAATGATTCATGTACAACCACAAACACTTAATATAACACATTATTAATTTCTACTCTATGATATGGAACACTATCCATATATCCGTCTTTATTAAGATATATCACAAATCTTAATATCCGTCTTTATCGAACAAAATCCGATATCCTTCTTTATTAAGATAACACAATACCTTAATATACTTCTTTATTAGAATAACACAATTCTAATATTCTTCATTCATATACATACATATCATACATTCATCAATAACATCAACAAATCATTATTAATTAAAACATCCTCAACAATTTTAAAGGTATAAGAAGTATACAAAATATAAGAAAACTTCATAAACCAAGCTTCATCTTATAAAACTAACTTCGGATTCGGAATCTATGCGAAAAATCGAGTGAAATAGGTTCCGGGTGCATAAACCGTCAAAAAGTCAAAAAGTCAACCAAAAGTCAACTCTGGTCAACCAGGGATCAGTCTCCTGCGCGCCGCGCAGCAGTCAGTCTGCGCGCTGCGTAAGGATCAGTGAAACAGTTGAAAAAGCTGCGCGCCGCGCAGGGATCAGAGTTGCCTGCAGAAAAGTGCGTTTTTGTGCGAAAAATCGCTTATTTGACCCAAAATCACTTATTTTCAGTTCCAGAAATTATACCAAGCATGGGTTATGTTCATACATGTTTAAAACACATTAAAAGTAACTTATTAACATTAATAATCACTTATTTCTCATGGATCTTGACATATTTGTAAAAACTCATAAACATTCACAAATCTTAACAAACATCTACAAATACCCATTTTTACCCATTAAAATTGTTCATACACCATGTTAAGAGTATATTAAACATACTATGAATATGAGTTTTCACTTTCATTAAGAAAAATCATCCCAAAAAGCCCACGAAAATGAGTGGAGAAAGTTTGGGTTCGGAGAAATCGACATTCTCCCCTTTCTCTAGCCACTCACAATTATGAAAACTATCTCTCTTACCTTAGATCGACGATTCCACGCGATTGCTCTTCAAATCTCCTCAAGAGCTCCTTGCCCTAGCTCTCATCTTCCTTCTCTCTTCTTTCTCTCTCACAAAGAACACAAAATGTGACAATTGTGATTTTCTCTCTCTCACATTAGGCTTATATAGCTCTCCCCATTTTGTGATTCACTTAGGCCCATTAGTCCAAAAGCCCACTAATTGCTAATGTCTCACAAACTTGTATAATTAATTAATACTCTCGCTTATTAATTAATCGCCACAAAAGAAAATAATAATGATAATAATAATAATAAGCCACATCAATATATAAATATACACATATATACAAATAACGAATAAATGAAAATCGGGTCGTTACAACTCTCCCCCACTTAAAAGATTTCCGCCCTCGAAAATTACACTACTAAAACAACTCCGGATAAAACTCGTTCATCCGATTTCTCCAATAAAACATTTAAAACTCTTCACATTACTAAGTTTGACAAAATTAGTCTATCCCAATCAACACAATCTCGTCTACTATCAACAAGAGATCAAGGACGGCCAGTTCCTCAATTTGTCGATAAATAAACAACAATCATGATGGCGGCATAAACCATTCTTACCAAACTACAATAATGGTTTCCTTAAACACCAAAACTTCCGTCAAGTATCATTCCATAGTTCTCACAACACTACACTACTAGACATACCAATTCCTCTTATTCCGAAAAGATACCTCCGTTGAATACTTCACAACTCCTTGAATCCATAAGTCTTTAATTCTCTTTTATCACTTAACTACGCCAAATTGCTCATTCATATATAAATCGTATTCCAACCATTCATTCGATAACATGATCTCAACATCCATCTGATAACCAACTCCCCAAATTTTCTTGACACATGCCAAAATTTACCATCTCTAACCGTTAAATTTCTTTTTCTCGCATATCTCAAATCACTGTGTTGAATTCCAACATAACTACTCTTTTTCCAATTAATTTCTAGTCAACCTCTAGATTTCTTAACACAAGCATTTCCAATACTACTCCTTCTGTCGACATAATCTCATCCAAAATGCATCGTAAGTCATTCATCGAATCACTATTATTCCACTGTCCGTGATGAAAATATCTAAAATCCTTTACTTCTTTACTGCACAGTACGACCATACTATATCAACAAACATAATACATCTAACATCACTAGTCTCTCTCGACTTTTCCATTCCATAATCAACTTTTTCCAATACATAATTTCTAATCTCACTCTTATCTTTCGAATGCTACAAAAACACCCTCTGATACTTACTCTAGGCATCGCCTTCAAATTCTTAATATATACTCACAAACACAATATCCACTTTCATTTGAAATAACTTCTTTCGTGAACTCTCTCTTGACATAAGTCACTTTCCATTTCTCTTTCTAGTACTCGTTCTCAACACGTTTTCCAACGGCCAACTTTCTTATTTCTAATCGTCCAAAAATGATAATTCACACTTAGCTTCATCTCAACCTTCAAGATCTCATTCAACTTTGACACTAATTGTCCGATCATTATCCAAATTCAATTATTATCTTCTCGACAATCCTCTCACAAAATTCTTCGAAATATTATCCTATTTCCATCTTTGAATAAACTCATGTATTTTGTACAATCCTCTACTACTGACAACTTAACAAGTATACAAATCCTGTCACGGTATTTCCTTAACTTCATACTCATCTACTTCAAAATCCGCTTCTTTTCCTTAATTAATTAACACCAACGATTCACTAATCTCCACATCTATTTTCTAAGCTTCTCAAACCTCTTCAAGAAATAACAAATCATATCTAACATTCTCAGCCTCATACTTCTAGAAATTACCTTGTATAGTAAAATTAGAACTCTGAATTGTTCGATCAAATTCAACTTCTTACCATAAGTACTAACATATCCACAACCTTCTTTAATCAAGCATCCGCTACAACACTAGACTCGCTCGAACAATAACTTAATTCGAAATCATTATTCTCCCAAGAATCCTAATCACCTCCTCTACTTCATATTCAATTTCCTTCTACTCAAACAAGAACTTCAACTTCAATCCATACAACAATATTTCCATACTTTCAATACAATGTACAAACTCCAACCGTTCCGAATATTCTTCTTCCTACTTAATCAATCTCACTGACGTCCCCACGACGGACACTCGTCTATCAACTTCTCCTTGAGCAATTCCCACAACTTTACTCACGTTCATTTTGCTCCCAACAAATATCACTAAATCTTGAACACTCTGCTTCAAGAACATCTCCACATATCCTAACTTCTCACGTTCGAAACATCCCAGAGAGTATAACATACTCCCCCACTTATCTCAAACTCACCGTACTCTTCTACCAGAACTCCTAGTGCTCACACTTAGTCGTTCTATCAATTCTAAACTCATTCTTCCCTAGAAGAAACTAGTACCGACAACGTTTACACGTATGTCGCATACAAAGGGTAAAACACCAAAACACGATACTCAAACATATACAGAAAATTGCATAAAAGCAAGACATCAACATTTCACATAGATATTCAAGTAACATACATCTTTTCTAAGTCAAAAAAATTGAGAATCAAATCAACACAAGAAAATATGAATATTGCTTAACAACAATTCATATTCATATACGCATGTCATGCAAGAAAATATTTAGCTTAACATGAGAATTAACAAGATACCATAAGATAGTCAAAACATGTGCAAAACATTTACCAAGTTCATCTAAAGAACAGAACATAATCATTCACAATATCACATGGATAACAAAACGACGAGTCAATTTTCATGGTAATTAATCTAGTACATATCATATAAGACAAACACATGTCATGCATATTTTGGAATCTACTTTACACCATGAATTTTCTATTCCTAGAAAAATAGCATAGTCATTTATTATAACTTACAAAGAACAAATCAAGTTCCTAGTAATAATCTACAACATGTTATAAACCAAACATATATCAAACACAAACATGAATCCACTCATATTCTACTCCTCTTACTTTCATAAAATTAGTTTTCACTTACGCAAAAGAAAATAATTTACATTTTCAACAAATCCACATAATCAAGAATTAATCATCAATTCAAAAATTAATTCATGTCATAAAGAACTACCCATAAAGGCACACATGTAAACATACAAAATACTTCCCATAAACTCTATCACAAATAGTTAAATTAAACTATTAACTCTATTCACATATTCAAAATAAATTACCTTTCTATTCTCAACAAAATCTTCATCATTAAGAAATAATATTAGTTTTAAAATTATTTCAAATAATCACCATGCAGTTTTATATCATGCCGGATCATCACATGCAGTTTTATATCATGGCGGATCATCAACAATTAGAAACAAACATCAACTAACCAAGTTTAAATTACACAAGGTTAAAACTTAAAGCATATACAACTATTATAAACATAGAAGTATAACAATCACATAATTACTCAACAAAAGAATGAATCACTTAATCCAATTCACCACACTTATAGTTCATGAATAAACACACCATGTAAATTCATAAAACAAACACTTCACAATTCATAGACAAACACGACTGACACACGATGCTCACTCGGTCTGAATGCACAGACCTGCTCTGATTGACACATAACCCACACAGTCCGAAGACAACGGGGCTCTGATACCACTTTGTAACACCCAACCCATTTATTTAAATAGTTCTACCTTTACTAAAATCTTTTCAAAATACGCAACGGAAAATCACAATTCAATTATAAAAACGTTTGGTTAAGGTATTACAACTGTCAATATATACTTAACTAATTGATTAATTAGTCTAAATATCGTTTACAAAATCATTCTTTATAAAAATATACATTTTCCGAAATAAATACATTAAGTCATAAAAGACCCTATATCCTAAATACAACCCTTTCCCCGTGTCACACTCAGAGCGGAGCTTCACCAAACACTTGGGCATCAACAAATACATAACCTGTAAACCTGGACCACCCAACGGTCCAGAAGTACACAAAACAGAGAGTTAGTAAATCATAACCAATAAAATACAAGTGTAAGCAATATCCTTAACACTTCATCATATTATCATGCATAATCTAACTCACATACATATTCTCAATCTTAAATCAAACATAAGATTATTCACATATACATTGAAACACAATTTGGAAACAATGCTTATCACCAATATTCAATCAAGCAATTAACTCACACAACTTACACAAACTACACAATGTCACATATCAAATCATCAAATCATATGCACATCTTCCTAATGCAATCTAATGCCACAACTCATGCTATGTCACCCTAGACATATCTAATGCATGTGGTATCAATCGTCTTTATTAGAGTATCTCACCTCTAATATCCATCTTTATCGAATAAATATAATTCGATATTCGTCTTTATTAGAATCATAGATTCTAATATCCCTAACTCAATACATGAATGCATGAATGGTTCATGTACAACCACAAACACTTAATATAACACAATATTAAGTTCTACTCTATGATATGGAACACTATCCATATATCCGTCTTTATTAAGATATATCACAAATCTTAATATCTGTCTTTATCGAACAAAATCCGATATCCTTCTTTATTAAGATAACACAATACCTTAATATACTTCTTTATTAGAATAACATAATTCTAATATTCTTCATTCATATACATACATATCATACATTCATCAATAACATCAACAAATCATTATTAATTAAAACATCCTCAACAATTTTAAAGGTATAGGAAGTATAGAAAATATAAGAAAACTTCATAAACCAAGCTTCATCTTATAAAACTAACTTCGGATTCGGAATCTATGCGAAAAATCGAGTGAAATAGGTTCCGGGTGCATAAACCGTCAAAAAGTCAAAAAGTCAACCAAAAGTCAACTCTGGTCAACCAGGGATCAGTCTCCTGCGCGCCGCGCAGCAGTCAGTCTGCGCGCCGCGCAAGGATCAGTGAAACAGTTGAAAAAGCTGCGCGCCGCGCAGGGATCAGAGTTGCCTGCAGAAAAGTGCATTTTTGTGCGAAAAATCACTTATTTGACCCAAAATCACTTATTTTCAGTTCCAGAAATTATACCAAGCATGGGTTATGTTCATACATGTTTAAAACACATTAAAAGTAACTTATTAACATTAATAATCACTTATTTCTCGTGGATCTTGACATATTTGTAAAAACTCATAAACATTCACAAATCTTAACAAACATCTACAAATACCCATTTTTACCCATTAAAATTATTCATACATCATGTTAAGAGTATATTAAACATACTATGAACATGAGTTTTCACTTTCATTAAGAAAAATCATCCCAAAAAGCCCACGAAAATGGGTGGAGAAAGTTTGGGTTCGGAGAAATCGACATTCTCCCCTTTCTCTAGCCACTCACAATTATGAAAATTATCTCTCTTACCTTAGATCGACGATTCCACGCAATTGCTCTTCAAATCTCCTCAAGAGCTCCTTGCCCTAGCTCTCCTCTTCCTTCTCTCTTCTTTCTCTCCCACAAAGAACACAAAATGTGACAATTGTGATTTTCTCTCTCTCTCACATTAGGCTTATATAGCTCTCCCCATTTTGTGATTCACTTAGGCCCATTAGTCCAAAAGCCCACTAATTGCTAATGTCTCACAAACTTGTATAATTAATTAATACTCTCGCTTATTAATTAATCGCCACAAAAGAAAATAATAATAATAATAATAAGCCACATCAATATATAAATATACACATATATACAAATAACGAATAAATGAAAATCGGGTCGTTACACTTGGTGAATTATATTTTTTAATGAAGTAAGGGAAAAACTCATCCATGTACTTCTGTTAAAAGTCTGCATATATCCTCTTTATTGTTCCACGTAATTTTTCAATGTGTAGCAAAAACAATTGCTATAAAACAGGTGCACCTTCATAAACTAAAAATGTGCTAAATAATATGAGATAAGCATAACTAAATATGCGACTCTCCTAAATAATAGGTAGCATACTAAATACAGTATTAAATTAGAATGATACCTTATTATACAAGTAATTAAAAATAATTCCCAAATAAAATAAAATAAAAACCAATTAACGCATTTTTAATTCTTAACCTTTAAATGATTGATGCGTTTATTAAAAAGGAAGTTAATTGAATTTGTATTCTTTCTAATAAAAGTCAATTAAAATTCAAAATGAAATTGGAATGTTTGAATAACAATAACACAATTTCGTTACAACATAAAATAACACAACAATTATAGGAATAACAATTTATATATTGTCGTGGGAAGTACATAGTACATAGAGACAATTGTTTAGTAATCTCGGCATATCAAAAGAGTTTAGGACAATCTCATATCTAATAAGTAGTCAAGGTTGTGTAGCAAAGATATATATTACAATAACGGAACAGGTCTGATCGAGCAAAATAATAAGCCAAAATTTGATTAACAGCTTATGCAATTACATCTCGAGACGTTGTTTCTCGATTTTTTAAATCTTCATATTTCTCATCACTTTGTTTGAAGATAGTTAGTTTGGCATCATCAGGGGAAGAATTCTCTCCATGCCTTTTTGCATGAGTTTTCATCTTAGTTTAAGCATCTGAAGATTCTGAAGTAGCAGAAAGATCTTGCTGCATAGCAAATAATGCAACAATTTCAGGACAAAGGTAATAGCTATTGACTATCTTTAAATTCGACATTTGAAACATATGAATGATGGAAGACTTAATGTTGGGAAACTTGTTTCTCCTTGTGTCGCGCTTGTAGACTCTGCCAATTGTTGTGAGCAGTGGAATAATGTTAGGTAAGATTAAATGAATTATAATAATTAAGAGAATATTAGATAATACATAATGTTGATTAAAATTGATATGATAAAAGAAAAGAATAATAAGTTTCTTCAAATTACATCTTGAAAGACCGGAGGTTCAACAATTAACTTAACATAATCTATAACAACAACAAAGTATAGGAAACTATTAGATATTGTTGGTAATTCTTATAAGTATGATTGAAATGTTAAATTGTTATAATAATGGAGATTCATCTTATTATAATAACAGAGATTAATAACACACAAATGAGTTTTTCATCATGATTTTGAAGAAGAAGAAAAAAATAACTGACAATGAAAAGAATTGAAAAGTAAGAAGAAATAAAAGAAAATCATCTCATCATACCTTTCGAAAGATTAATACAAACACCAGAAGTTAAAATATGTTTATGTTTCCAAACATACATATGATTGAAGAAGAAGAAAGAAACAAACATTGAAAGTGGAAGATAAAATAGAAAATAAATAAGAAAATAGGAAGAAAATATTAACAACAACAACAAAGTAAGAAAAGAAAACTATAAAGTAGTCTATAACAACAACAAAGTATAGGAAATTATTAGACAATGAAAAATAAGAAAATAACCGACAGTGAAAAGAATTGAAAAATAAGAAGAAAGAAAAGAAAATCATCATTCTACCTTCCGAAAGATTAATATAAACACCATATGCATGCTCATGTTTTCAAACATAAATGATTGAAGAAGAAGAAGAAACAAACAAACAAACATTTTTTTTTTTTTTTTTTTTTTTTTAAATTAATTTTTCATTCTACTATATATATATAAAAATAATTACACATTAACAAAAGGTAGTCGGGCAACAAGCTGCGCCGCTAATCCTTTTTGAATAGCAAAACCTAATCTTTGAAAAACTACATCCCTAGACCTAGGCGTCACGACATTACAATGCATAACCTTTTGAACTCTTTTCAAAAGGTTTACAGCCTCTGGTGCTAGAAATCCAAAAGTGTCGAAAGCAAAAGGTATAAAAACGTGTTGATTGTCAGAACATGCTTTCTCATGTTTTGCCATTTTGCTTGAAGCAGCTTTGAGGGCTGCCCGTCCCACGGTAAAATCACCAACCCCTAGTCCCACAAGTGGGGAAACTTCAGTCAAATCTACACAAGCATGCTTCCCCCCTACCCATCCAAACACTAGAACATCCGCTGGTCGAAGTGTCGATCTCGCTTCTTGTGGGTCAGTCAAGAAGTTCACTGGTGCCTCTTTCTTAACAGAGATTCCCGCACGCTTAAAAATATCAAAAAGCACATCTCTGACCAAGTCATGCCTGTATTTGAATAAAGACAAAAATAACCATGAATTAGATGATGTGTCAAAAAATAAAAAAGGATCTTCTTAATATATGTAGATAGATATTGGACTCATTAACACAATCTATATCTTTCTTTCAATTTAAAATATTCAACCATCATAATTGAACGATGAAATCTGTCGTAACTGCGTGAAATTTGGATAGCATATATGCAATCCAACTCCAAGTTAGGCACATGCAAAAGGCAAAGCTCCCTCTCTCACTCTGAGAAATTACAAAGTTTTTTCTTGACTTCACGACAAATTACTTAAAGTTCAAATCAAGTTGCCAGACCGACCAACAAAGCAGACGCCACCCCACCACGAATTATTTTTCCCAATTTCCTTGACTTTTCTCATTTTGTCACCATTCATGTTCTTCCAGGAATCTTACTTTTCCCAATTTCCTAGTTACTACCAGAAGTGGAAATAGTTTAGGCCGAGCCAGACTTTGTCAAGCCCGAGTCTGACCGGTAAAAAAATTGAAGTTCTGAGTTTGCCTTGGACCATATCATAGACTTATTTTTTAGGCTTAAGTCTGGACTTTTAAAGTACATATTAGTCTGTTTAAAAGTTTATTTCACATAAACATATTTAAATAAATAATTATATTTATTTTTAAATATAATAATGAACAAATAAACTAATGATAATATGAGATTAAACTTCCTTTTTAATATTTAACATGATATTTTGGAGAATTTGACTATATAGGACATCATATTTCGATTTTAGTTTATAATAATACATTTATATATGTGAAAAATTAACGTGGATTAGTAAACTTGAATTACTCAAAAAGTTAATAGATTTATAATTTAATCAAATTACAAATTTTAATATATATAATAAAAATAGATGTAAAAATATTATTCATATTTACTTAAATATTAAAAGGTTTATTTATTGGTCTAGAGCCTGACCTTTTTAGCTAAATAGACTTATAAAAAAGTCTTAACCTGCTCTATTTAAAGAAATAGACTGACATGACTTAAGCCTCTGTAGGCTAGGCGGTAGGCTTATGTAAGCCGACCTAGCCTATTTCCACCTCTAGTTCCTATAACCCTACGTTCTAAAAGGAAGAATGTACTGTGAGACTGAGACATGACTACCGAGTAATTTGGATATGCAACTCTCTATTTTCTTATTCATCTTCATTTTATTACTTTATATTATTATATTACTCCATCCGTTCCAAATATAAGAATTCATTGACCATTGCACGTAAGTAAATACATAATTTTGATTACGAATATTTTTAATTGTCTATTAATAAAAATTATATAAATGCGATAGTTTGAAAATATTTATCGAAACAAATCAAACAAGATCTTATATGATAATATTTACATTTATATACTTTTAGAAAAATAAGATAGAAACAAAACATATAAATAGTACATTTAGTCAAAGTATGTCTTATAAAATTTGGTCTTCAAGTTTCAATTGTGCAATTTTGGCACTCCAAGTTTACCCCGTTTTACATTTGCTAGACCCTCATTGATATTTTTTACTAAAAATTGCTCATGTAATATTTTAAAATTAAAAAAAAAATATAAAATTAGTTTTTAAAAAAGTTTGAATAATTATTGTTTTTAAAAAAACAGTTTATAAAGTTTTAATAACAAATTTAAAGAAACGTTTTATTGTCTTTAAGCATTCCATTTAAAGAAACGTTTATAATTATTGTATTTAAACATTTCATTTAAAGAAACGTTTTATTAAAAAAAAAGTTAAATAATGGGTTGGGTGTTACAAAATGCTCTTCCACCGAAAAGAGGGCGTCGTGGTAGGCAAGGACATCCGGTGCGAGGAACACATGATGCGGAAGCGGGTGGTTCTCGTTCACGCGCACGTCCACCGGTGCCTGATGATGACGATGACTTTGATGCCGGTCAATATTTAAATGAACTTGTTGATTATGATGAGGAACCTCAAGCATCACAACCACAACCTCAGCAACCTCAGCAACAACCAAATGTAGAAGAAGAGGGTTATCCAGGAGGACCGCGTGATTTGTCCTTGCTAAAGGATTACCATAATCATCGGGCAATTCCGATATGGGATGCAGCAGCTAATGACCCGGTAAAAATCTAAGAAATACGTCGATTATTTTTATGAATGATTTAAATTTGTTCAATATTGTAATTTCGTTAACTTAATAATGTTTTGCTTTGTTGGAATTTGTAGATTTTAAACACGTATTTACGTTGCATTGCCAGTGCCAATAAGGTTATAAAATTCCAAAGACCTCCTCCCGAAGTGACGTAGTTTTGGGATACGGTTAAAGCATCGGGGTTGGAGCCGCTTGTCCGGAGCAATTTTAACGTACTTGTCGTGGCGATTCATCTTCCATGACTACAAACCAAACAAATGCAAATAATTAAATTAGCCACCTATAATTGTTACAATCCTAATAGAATACTAAGTACACACCTACAATACTAATAAACAATTTGTACAACAATTTATAATTCATTAGTAAGCAATTCCATCCAAATTTCAACACAAGTCAGAAGCTGCCCAATTTTTTCAAAACGCAGTAAACTTTGGTTTGTAAAAACCGCAAACAACTTCGGTTTTTGAAAACCGAACAATTCCTGTCAGACATACCTACGAAACTAGACCAATGACAGCTACATTTTACACAATTTAAATCGGTGGTTACCTTAATTTCGAGCTTCAATGAGTGTTGGAACCTTTAGAGCAACATTTGATGTTGAATCCAAGCCTTGAATGCGCACCAAAACAGATTTGATTTCGGGATGAAAATTTGAAAAACTTTGGATGAAAATAAGAAATGACTGGTGTGTCATGTATATAAAGATATACTTCGATTTTTAAAAACCGTAACCGAAGTTTCTTTTGCTGCGGTTAGTAAAAACCGAAATGTCATGGCACAATTTTTTCATATCCCTAGAGAGCAAAAATGTTAGTTGGGGGTAGAAAAGAAATGGGGTCGGAGGAGAAATTTTCTTATAAATTTCTTAAATAATGGGTTGAAAAATATTAGTGGAAACCGGTTGAGTGGGTCTCTAGCTTAATTTGTCGTTTTTTGAAAGACTTACTGTAGCAGATGAAAAGTCAAGCAGAGAACAAGATAGCGATGACATGGAAGCTTCGTGACCAAGTATATTCGTTTATAAATGTTCATACATGATAAAGCAAAAGGCACACAAAACCAAAGAGCTAGTAAAGAAATTGAGTACCAATAATTCTGAATAGTGCTATTGCTATTTGCTATGTCTCATCCAACAACTCTAAAGTATGATGTGTTTCTCAGTTTTAGAGGAGAGGATACTCGTGAAAACTTCACGAGTCATCTTTATAAAGATTTGTGTAGGAAAAATATTGAAACATTCATAGATTATAGAATTGAGAGCGGTGATGAGGTTTCACCAGCACTGAACAATGCAATTGAAAATTCAACAATTTATGTTGTGATTTTGTCGGAACATTATGCTTCTTCGAGATGGTGCTTGGATGAACTCAAAAAGATACTAGATTGTAGGCAGAGACATGGAAGGGAAGTGATACCGGTGTTTTATAAGGTGGATCCATCAGATGTCAGACATCAGAGAGGGAGTTATGAAAAAGATATTATTGAGCAGCATAAGCGATTTGGCAACAAAGTGGACGCGTGGAAGGCTGCTCTAACTCAAGTAGCCAATCTCTCGGGCTTGGATTCAAGAAAATTCAGGTCACTAATTTATTTATATGCTCTCTTACCATTATTTAAAGTAGCTTATGAGTTTATAGCTTATTATTTTTTCTTTCAATTTTATCCCCATCATCTTACTTGAAAAAAAATTAAATATTGATTAAACATATTTTTTTTATACTTATAAGTTAGTTTAACCGCTAAGTTTTGTCAAACACTACAAATTCAATTAATTAACTTATACGTATTTAATATTGATAAACACTCCGGTATTAACTTTATTATATTGTTATTAAGAGTAGATATATAAATAAAAATAGAGTAAAATTGAGTGGACGATATCATCTTATAATTTTACTACTCTACTCATTTATGCCGATGATATCATCTTATCTAGAACTAGCACGATAGAAATTGATTAGAATCAAAACCATATTGGACTGCAATTTCAAAATTAAAGACTTAGGCATTGTCAAATATTTTCTTGGCCTTGAACCCTTTGTTTCATGAAAGAACAAAGCATATCGAAATTGATTGTCATCTTGTTAGGAAAAAAGTTCAAGAAGGAATGCTTAGACTACTTCCTATTGCTACTCAAGATCAACTAGTAGATTGCTTCACCAAAGCATTACTTGCGCCTAAGTTTCATCTGTTGATCAAGTTTGGATTGCTTGACATATATCAAGCTTGTGGGAGGATGTTAACTGATGAAGTTACTTGTGATATAAGTAACAACAATGAAAGAGATGTATTAGTTTTTGTATTATTATTTGTCAGTCTAGAAAGCCTTTCTCAAGTGGTTATTTCTGAATCAATTCATTAAGTGGATGTGAAGTAGAGTTGACTAATGCCTTTCTTTTTTGCATTATTATTTGTCAGTCTAGAAAGCACTTTTGTTGAAGAGATTGCGGAAGATATTTTGAAAAAATTGAATCGTCCTGTCTCAAGTGGTTATTATGAAGGATTGACCGGAGTGAACATGCATATTGAAAAACTCCAATCCTTGTTGCAACTCGAGTCCGAGACTGTTCGTATGATAGGAATATGGGGCATGGGAGGGATAGGCAAATCAACAATTGCCAATGCAATCTTTGAAAAACTTGCAACTCAGTTCAGTTCCAGATGCATTCTAGATGTTCAACAAGAAATTAAACAACCTGGGGGAGTAAGCAATGTAAAAAGCAAATTTTTATCGCAACTTCTAGGCAAAAACGTTACATCCTCTGAATCCAATTTTTCATTGCATCCAAAGCTCAAAAAGATGAAGGTTCTTCTTATTTTGGATGATCTTTCTGGTCAACTTGACAATTTAATTGAAACACATAGTAATTTTGGCCCAGGGAGCAGAATCATTGTGACTAGTAGAGACAAGCAAGTGCTTAAGAATGCCAATGTCGATGAAAGCAAAATATATGAAGTTACAGAGATGGATTATCAAGATTCTCTAAAACTCTTCTGTTCATTTTCCTTTAAACAGAACCACCCAAAAGAATCTTTTGTGAGCTTAACAAAAAAGGTTTTAGATTATGCTCAAGGGCTTCCATTAGCTCTCAAAGTTTTGGGCTTGTTGCTTTATGGCAAAACAAAGGAAGTATGGGAAAGCCAGTTGCAAAAGCTTAAAAAGCTTCCCGATCTTAAAATTTTCAGCTTGTTGAAGTTGAGTTATGATGAACTCGACGAAGAACAAAAGGATATATTTCTTGACATTGTTTTCTTCTATAGAGGAGAACTGGAGAAAGTTGTAGAACAAATGTTGGATTGTTGTGGTTTCTCTGCTTGCAAAGGAATGGATGATCTCAAAGATAGGGGCCTTATATCTATTTCAAAACATGGTACTGTTTGGATGCATGATCTAATACAAGAAATGGGGCATGAAATTGTTCGGCTTCAAGATAAAGATGGAAAACGTAGTCGATTATGGAAGTCTAACGATATTTATGACTGTTTATGTAAGAACAAGGTATGTTCTTTAGCCCCTCAAATCTCTCTTATGAACCACGTTTTTTATGTTTATTTGACTCTAGTAATTCCTAATGTTTGATTTTAGGGAAAGGGAAATGAGGAAATCCAGTGTATATTCCTAGACATGGAAGAAATGATGAAAATAAAGAAAGTTGAACTACATGCTGAAACATTCAAGGAAATGCATAAACTTAGAATGATCAATTTCTATACTCAAACCGCCAAACACTATACTTATTATACTCCAATGTTGATTGAATCACCTGTGACTCTTGATACTTCTCTTGAGAGTTTTCCTGATCATTTAAAATTTCTATGTTGGGATGCATTCCCTCAAAGATCTTTGCCACAAGACTTTTGCCCAGAAAATCTTGTTATACTTGATATGCGTTACAGCAAACTTGAACAACTTTGGGAGGGGGATCAGGTATTTCATTTCACACCTCCAACAACTATATTATTTGGATAAGATGATTTATATATAGTCATGTGATTTAAGAGTGCACATTAATTTATATTCTAAATATCATGCATTAAAATAAAGTGATTTGATAAAGTATAAAATAATTTTAGTTCTTTTATAACATGTTAAAAGAAGAGATCGTGACTCAAAATAAAGTAGTGTATAAAAATGAAATTATTTTCGTTTTGTTCCTAGATTTACCAATTGCTATAGTACATATATTCACACCTTTACACTCAAAGTTCATTAATTTTTTGGTTAATCATTACTTTTTTTTCCCTCTAGGCTTTACCAAAATTGAAAAGGCTCAACCTCAGTGGTTCCAAGAAGCTGGTTCGAGTACCGGACCTCTCCTTATCTCCAAATATTGAAGAAGTAATTCTTCATGGTTGTGAAAGTTTGATAGAAGTTTACTCCTCTGCCTTCCTGGACAACCTTAACTGGTTATGGTTAGGTCATTGTAGCAAACTTGAGAGGTTAGATATTCGTAGCAATATTCTGTGGAGATCATCTGGATTAGTTAATCTGGATCGTTGTGACAAACTTGAAACGCTTTTAATCAGCGGTAGAACTGATGTGGTTCAATCATACATATATTTTGATAATTGTGTATATTCTAACTTGGAAGGATATTGTTTTGATTGGTCTGAAATGACAATATGGAAGAATGATGAGGGGGATTACGAGATTTTTGAAGGCGAGGAAAATACTGTTGTTACAAGTTTCAATGAGCTTTGTTGGTTGCATATTGCGAGGTGCAAGTCCCTAACATGCCTACCAGCTGAGCTTTTCAATTTCAAGTTTCTAAGAAGACTTTGTCTCAGTCATTGTTCAAAGTTGGAGGTGTTACCTGAATTCGAGGAGACTATGGAAAATCTAAAAGTACTCATCTTAGAACAAACAGCAATAAAAGAACTACCTTCATCCCTGCACCATTTGGTCGGGCTTGAAAAATTGAGCTTACAAGGTTGCACAAAGCTTAAGACTATTCCATCTTCCATTGGAAATCTTAGTAAACTCCTCGAGTTAGAACTTGATTACTGTCAATCACTTGAAACTTTTCCAAGCAGCATTTTCAAATTGAAATTGACAAGACTCGATTTCGAGGGTTGCAAAATGCTTGGGACCTTTCCAGAAATACCAAATGAGTTCGGCCGCTTGTCATCCTTGATTGAACTTTCACTGCAAGGAAGTAGTATTGTGAACCTTCCTGAGAGTATGGCTCATCTGTCAAGTTTGAGATCACTTAATATAAGTGGTTGCAAATTGCTTGAATGTGTACCAAAGCTTCCACCAAATCTAAAGGAAGTTTTGGCATTTAAATGCCGTTCCATTAAGAGAATGATGCTAAATTCAGGGTCTGATTCCAAAGAAGGTACCTTCAAATTATATCTCACCAAAAGTGAAGAACTGGATGCTACTTCTTTGAGTAATATTGAGAAGGAAGCATATATAAAGATCAATAATGATGCATATTCGTCAGTGTTGTTCTTTTTTCCAGGAAGTGCAGTTCCTGAGTGGTTCCATCACCGTTGTCTGGGACATTCAATAACTATAAGAAGTGATGATTTATATTTGTACGAGAGAAACAGGCTTATTGGTTTCGCTCTGTGTGTGGTTTTGGGACGTCACTTTCCATACAACTTCTCTTGGTGTTATGATATTGGCTTTGAATACACATTAAAATTTGAATCCGATGGTCGAATACACTTTCATCCCAACAGGCTTGAAGTTGAATCTCATGATCATAATGGAAGATTTTCCCAACATAACACATTCATATGGAAGTATGAATTGGACTTGGCAAGAATTGGCAACGGGCTCATTGATGTGGATGCTTTCACTTTTGAGATCCTAGATGGGCATGATCGTCCCTTAAGTTTTCCAGCAACAATGACGGTGAAAGAATGTGGAATATGTCCTCTGTATACCAAACAAAATGATGATGGCAACATTGAAGAACCGAGTGGGGATGCAGTGTGTTTGTTGGATTTGGATCTCTCCTTAGGTGGTAACTGCACACAAAATAAAAGAAGAAAAAAATAAAAAATAATTTTGTTGCTATTGTTTTTTGTGTTAGTTGTGCTGATAGATAAAAAATGTAGTTTATAAACACATGTTATGCATATGCTATATGCTGGATTTTAAATATTTTGATAGCTATGTATTGTTTTATATTTTATTTTTTGACAAACCATGTATTGTTTTTAATATATAAGAATTTTCTAAAATATTATAGGTAAAATACATATGTAGATCCTTTAAATTTTGCATTTGTATCAGATAGGTCCTTCCGTTAACTTGATGACGTGGAACGACCTAAACGATACATAAATACAAAAATAACAACTCCTAGGTTAGTTTTCTTTAAACACATCATGTTTTTTTGTAACGGAATGATCTAGATAATACATTTTAAAAATTTAATGGACCTATTTGAAACAAAAAAAGTATGAGAATATAAGAAAAATAAACATAAACTACGACTAATTAAATTCAGTTATTAGCATATTTAAGATAGAATATAAGAAAAATAAGCATAAACTACCACTAAGTATGGAATTGGAAACTAATTTCTGCAAGGCAATATTAGATACTATTCAATTCAAAATAATATATCAGACTACTATTATTGCTAAGCTGCTAATTACTAGTGATGAAAAACATAGAGATAATTGTACGAGATTTACTTTTGCCGCCCTACCCATTTTTTCGCGCCTCTACGAATTTACTAAAATACTCTTGTCCGGTAGGGTGGCAAAATGATATCTCTTGTACAACATGTAATTTCTGCCAATGTCTAGACTTCGAAAAAAGGATTCTAACAAAAAATAATTAGTTAGAAAAAACGAATCAATCTCGAGTTACGAGAGTCGGTATAGTATAGCCCAAGTAAAATAATTCAATTGACAATTGAGATTTCCAGAAAGTAAGTAGTTTCTTGAAAGAATTTACACAACTTTAAACTAAAAATCGCTGCCTTTGAAAATTAGAAAATAAAATTCTAGCTATGAAACAGCTGAATAAATGTTGGCCCTTAGAACAATAGTAGTGAGTTTAAAGCATAAAATTTCTATGCTAAAGCATCAAGAGGGTTTTTCTATGTTAGGATTCAACAAATACCTGATTGTATTAACACCACTTATATCTATGTGAATTACAACCATACAGAACATCATAAGTAAATGCACGAGGGCAGAGCAATGACTTACATGTTGTGGGAACTGTCAACAAGATAATCACCGCCATCCTCTTCTACCTTTTTAAAATACACACGATATTCTTGTGCCATCTGCCTAATAGCTGCAACTGGTCCAGTTAATCCTACCATTCTTGAGTTAAAATCTGCAGTACATGTACATTAAAACAGAGGAGAGACGAGATATGTTAAAAGGACAAACTCCATTGAGGGAGTAAAACATAACAAAGCCAAAAGTTTAAGACTTGAAGTAATTATAATAAATCTCAATATTTGTGTCAATGAGACAATCTAACCTTCAAGGTATGCACGGAGTTGTGAAGGAGTATCACGTTGAGGATCAATCGTAACAAATACTGGCAGAACTTTAAGATTCTGTTTTGATTCTTGATCCAAATAAAATACATAATGTTAAGGTTTATCAGAAAACATACATATAATACAGTAAACTGAGACATTAGTGCCAAACCTAAGATATCAATTGCCCTGGCCATAAGTTGAACTTGTTCTGGCCCAATATCAGGGGATGAGGTATAGCCAAAGTAGAGGAGAACCCAATTGCCAAGAAAATTTCGTTCTGTAACTGTTTGCTTCTCTTTATTAATCAGTGTAAAGGGACCGCCAATTATGGGTCCACTGACCATATTTCTATTGCGGCTATCCCCTTGATGACCTAATGCATCAAACAGATCAATTAAGACAAAAACATAAAAACTCCTTATAATGCAATCACACTTATCAAATCAAGTAACTCACCATGATTTGATGCCTAAAACTGGAATCTTGGTACTACAAATTGAAAAAATATTGGAAAAGGTTCCATTTCACCGTCAAGTCAAAAGTGATTCCATAAAGAATGAACACGATAAGAACAATGACAGAATTCAGTAAATTATGTGTGGTAAATACAAAGTATTGGCTTTATCATCTCAACCGCGCGCTTTACTTTTGCAAGTCCAACCCAAATCATAAAACAATAGAACTCAGGTCTATCCCTAGCTCCAGTTTTGAGTTCCAAACTGCCAACAAATGCATACTTTGTAAATCAGTAGACTAGATCCACAAAAAGAAGTACAATTTTAGAGACACAAAAATGGATCCACAAGAGGAACTAGCAACTAATGATGACAGCAACATTTCATGTGTGTATGTTCAGTTATACAACTCAACAAAAACAGCAATTAAATATTTGCCTTCATCATTGGAGTATTTGGTTGGTTTGCAAACCTTGTTTCTGAATCTTCGTTGTAATCTGGCGTCGCTTCCAAACAGCATTGCTAAACTAAACCTTCTATCCCTGCTTGATTGTTCAGGCTATTGCAGATTAACAAAAATCCCAAATAACATCGGTAGTTTGTCATCATTGACGAAACTTTCATTGCAAGAAAGCAGTATTATGAACCTTCCTGAGAGTATCTCTCAAGTTTGATATCACTTGATTTAAGTGATTGCAAATGGCCTGAATGTATCCCAGAGCTTCCACCGCATCTAAACCAATTTTTGGCATTTGACTGTTTATTCATCCATTAATAGAGTGGTGTCAAATTCAAGGTTAAAACTCCTGTCTGATTCCAAAGAAGGTACCTTCAAATTTCATTTCACCAATAAATGAAACTTCTTGGCAAAATATTGGGTTTAAAGCATGGATTAAGATCATTAATGATGCATATAGGTCAGTGTTCTTCAGCTTTCCTGGAAGTGCAGTTCCTAGTTGGTTACCTTACTGTTGCCAGGGACATTCAGTAACCATGGAAAAAATTTCTCCATTTTATTTTTGGCGAAAACAGGCTCGTTGGATTGGCTCTGTGTAGATTTAAATACAGACTAACATTTGAATCCAATATCTTCCCTCCCATAAGCTAAGCAGATCTTTCAAATGGAAGCGTCAACACAGTATTTCGTCCAAGATCACGCGTTCCTATAGAAATATCAATTGGACTTCCCAAGATTTGGCAACGAGCTCTTTCATGCTCACAACTTCACTTTAGAGATCCAAGAAGACAATTCTCATCTCTCAAGTTTTAGATCAACCGAAACAGTGAAAGAATGTGGAATGTGTCCTCTGTATACCATATAAAGTGAAGATATAACGGTGGTCTGAGATTTTTATAAAAGGACATTGAAGGACTGAGTGGGAGCAAACCTGCATCATAATTATGTTTTGTATGAAAACAAACAACAGAAGATGGATGCATGGCTATTAGTTACAAGGTAATTCTTTTGCTAGCTTTAAATGTTGAAATTTTGTTATATAATTATCAGTTTTGGCATTTTGGTATTCTAAACACTATTATTGGCATTCCATGAATTCCTTGACAATGATTTGTGAGATGTGTGTTGTTTTGGGACGTGAAAATATGGATGGCGCAAGAAAAAGAGGAAGAACAACCGGTAATAGCTTGACATACAAATTAGGGTTTGAATATGATTGTCAACAATTACACTTTTCATACGACCACTTGCCTTTACACATTCACAGTGATAGGTTTATCATCCAAGATCACACATTCCTCTGGAAGTATCGATTCGACTTAGCAACCATTGGCAACAAGCTCTTTAATGCCTACAACTTCACTTTTGAGATCTTAGATGAGCATTTTCCTCCTCCCTTAAGTTTTCAATCAATCTTCACGGTGAAAGAATGTGGATTATGTCCTTTGTATACCAAAGAAAACAATGATAATGGCATTGAAGAATCGAGTGTGAGCAGAGCTGCACAATAATTAACCTTCGATTCCAATATTACAGGTAAGTAGTTTGTCCTTTGTGAATAAACTGACTTATCATTGGTAATTTTCTTCTGCAAGCTTTAAATGTTGGATCTTTGTTATATAATTCTCAGTTTTCAAATTTTGGAATTCACAAATACTCTGAACACTTTTCATGGCATTTCATATAACTTTGTTATATGCTAACTTGCTTTCTTTTCCCATTACTACAATATCTTTATATGTCAATGTTTTGACTTTAAAATTATTGTTGTTATAATTGAAAATTATATCATTGAATTAGGTTGGTGCATATAGTTGTAAAACTATTGGCTAAAAAAAAAAAGTTGTAAAAATATAAACATTTTGCTTCATCAACCTTGAACAACTAATTTGGTATCACTGATCTTGTCAAGCTAATTAGTTAGTTAGTAACTTTTGTTTTACTTTTTTTTTTTCTTGACAAAACTTTGACTTTACTTTCTGAATTTCTTGCTTTTGGTAAATGATAATAATTGGTTAATTGTATTTCAGACATTTGGTAGACACAACTGAGAAACATAATTTTCTGCACTTCAAATAGAACACAAGTCACAAATTGCTAGAGGCTGCTCATTTTGTTTGAATCTATGATTTATCAATCCTGGAGGCATGCAATTGTTAGTTGTGCTTGAGATTTAATTTGAAGACCGTCTCGATTTTTCAATGTACAACTTTGAATAAGGCTTTTACTGGTTGAGTTATGGAACCGATACAAAGTGTCAAAATTAATTTTAAGCCTTCTTTCTTCTTGTTAGGTAAAGGTGTTTGTTTATTTTAAAAGAAAGTATACAGTAGTAGTATTAAGCATCAAAGGAACAAAACATAGTATTTTCTTCTTTGTTAGGTAATTTATATTGGAAATTTGTCCAGTTAAAAGAAAGGAATCAATCAAGAATTAGGAGAGTTGATAACATAATTCTCTTTAATAAAGAAACCAAGTTTTATTCTTGGTATGGCCTAGTTGGAGGCAGCAAAAAATAACATCCTACTGCTAACTTCGAAATTAATCTCATAGGAGACTTAAATTACCTAAGCAAGTAGTAATCCAGTCGAATTTTGAGATTTCTGGAAAGCAAATAGTTTCTTCAAAGAATTTACACAACTTTAAACTAAAAACTGCAACCTTTAAAAATTAGAAAATAAAATTCTTTCAATGCAACAGCTGAAAAAATGTTGGCCCTTAGAACAATAGTAGTGAATTTAAGCAAAAATATCTATGGTAAAGCATCAAGAGGGTTTTTCGCTTCTAACAACTGCTCCGCGTTATACTCAACTCTGAAGCATCTCACCTCCTCCGTGCCAGGGAGTGCATGAATAGAACATAAAGCATAACTTAAGACATTCTAACCTTTTAAGGTATGCACGGAGTTGTGAGGGAGTATCACATTGAGGATCAATGGTAACAAATACTGGTAGAATTTTAAGAGTCTGTTTTGATTCTTGATCCAAATGAAATCCATAATGTTAAGGTTTATCAGAAAACAAACATATAATACAGTTAACTGAGATATAGAAGTGCCAAACCTAAGATATCCTTAGCCTGTTAGCCATAAGTTGAAACTGGTCTGGCCAAAGTAGAGGAGGACCCGATTCAACAAAAGTTGATGTCTAAAACAGGAAAAATAGAACTACAAAAAAGAAAAGTTTCAATTGTTGTGGCAAGTGTGAGTAAATTAAGTCCCACATTCCTAGGCTTTACCAAATTTGAGAAGACTTAACCTTAGAAATTCTAAGATGCTGAAAGGACTTCTTAACCTTTGAAAAGACTTAACCTCTCTTTGTCTCCAAATATTGAAGAAGTAATTCTTAGTGGTTGTGTAAGTTTGATACATGTTTACTCCTCTAGCTTCCTCGACAACCTTAACCGGTTATGTTTAGATGGTTGTACCAAACTTGAGAGTTTAAAGATTCATAGCAATATTCTATCAAGATCATCTGGATTAGTTGCTCTCCATGGTTGTCACAACCTTCAAATGCTTTTAATCAGCAGTAGAACTGATGTGGTTCAATCATACAGTTGGCCTCCTTTTAATCGAAGTCCTGTCAACATATCGGTAAGAGTTTTTAATGATAAAATGGTATTACACTGTGATGATGAGGGGGTTTACAAGATTTATGGTGACGATTCATGTATCAATGAGTTTTGTTGGTTAGATGTTTCGAATTGTGAGTCCCTAACATGCCTACCAGCTGAACTTTTAAATTTGAAGTTTCTAACAAGACTATGTCTTCGCGGTTGTTTAAAGTTGGAGAAGTTACCTGAAATCGAGGAGACTATGGAAAATCTAAAAGTGCTCATCTTAGACAAAACATCAATAAAAGAACTACCTTCATCCCTGTACCGTTTGGTCGGGCTTGAAGAATTAAGCTTGCAAAGTTGCACAGGACTTAAGACTATTCCATCTTCCATTGGAAATTTCAGTAAACTGCACAAGTTAGACCTTGCCTACTGTGAGTCACTTGAAACTTTTCCAAGCAGCATTTTCAAATTGAAGTTGACAGAACTAAATTTTGATGGTTGCTTATCAATGTTGCAGGCATGCAATAGCTAGTTGTGGCTTCAGGCTTAAGACGTTAATTGGTTGAGTTATAGAACAGATACAAAGTTCAAAACTTCTTTTAATCCTTAATCTTCATCCTTGTTGGGTTAAGGCGTTTATTATTAGCATGGTTCTTCTTTACTTGTTGTGAATCTCAGTTCCATTTCTCTTGCTTGAATACATGGTACATGTTGATAAGCTGTTTTCACTCATTTGGGAGGTTTCTGTAATTCGATAATAAGTTTTATAATTGAGTAAATACCCAAAATTGATTTTGAAATTTGACACTTGTATAATATACACTATTGCTTAAACAATAATCCACAATTCTTACTTCTCAAAATGTGGATCAATTAAGTATTTAAGTCCTTTTTTCCGTCCGCCACCGTGACTTAACAAAAATAACAACATTGATGTGAAATCTAGTATGAATTACACCTAACTCTTTATTTTCCGTCTTTCTTTAGATAGCAACCCATAACAATTGATGAATCCTCATTAGTCACTAATTTTAGAGTCTTTTTAATTAAGTTTTAAGCTATTTTTATTAGTTTAATGTTTAATTTAGAGTTATTTTAAATAAATTGTGGCTTTTATTTTATTGAATCAATTAGATGTTTTTCTCTATTAATATGATTTTGGTGTAGTTTTTACTGTGTGAAGTTTATTAACACATTGTCTAATGTGTATGATGACCAAAAAAGGAGTAAATCAGTCTAATATGATGGGCTTATATAGAAAAAGGAAACATGGGGCTTTAAAAGCTTGTTGAACTGGATCCAAAATAAATTAAGTGGAAAATTGCTTTTCTGAACCCCCGTTTCTTTTTTACCCCCAAACTGACGTTTTTGTTCATGGGGGTTCAAAAAATTGTGCCAAGAAATTTCGGTTCATAAAAACCGTAGCAATCATCTACCCCCTTGAATAACTTCGGTTAATATTAACCGTTCGCTCATTTGTCCGGCTTCGGTTAATATTAACCGAAGTATCCTTATATACAAACAGAAGCGCATGCTTCTGTGTTCATTTGCGAAATTTCAATTAAAAAACCCTAAGTTCCTCTCTTCTTCTCCAAAACGCCATTTTCAACCCTACATCAACATCCAACTTCAAATCATACTTAATCAAGTAAGTTTCATACATCTTTGATCATTCTATATGTCCATCCTTAAAATTTTCAATTATATGCATTATTTGTTCCTCCCTCTTTAAATTTCAAATTTTGAGTTTGTGTTCCAAACGTGATTATGTTGTTTGATTTGTTGATTATTGGTTAATTGTTAGTATGGTTAGATAATAGCATGAATGCATGTTGCATATTATGTTAAATGTGAGTATGAGGTTGAGTTTACTATATTGTACTTCAATTGCTTGACAAAATGTCTGAGTGAAATGAATTACTTTTTTCCATATGAATTATGCTTCCATTTGTTTATGGATTAAATGTTTGATTGAATTTTGAATTTTATTCCAATGTTTAGGTATGGAAGAAAATGTTGGTAGAACAAGACAAGGTCGGGCGAGCAGAACACATTCATCTGCTCGTAAAGAGCTTGCTGCAAATGCTCCTCCACCGAAAAGAGGGCGTCGTGGTAGGCAAGGAGCTCCGGTGCGAGGAACACATGATGCGGAAGCGGGTGGTTCGGGTGGTTCTCGTTCACGCGCACGTCCACCGGTGCCTGATGACGATGACTTTGATGCCGGTCAATATTTAAATGAAGTTGCTGATTATGATGAGGAACCTCAAGCACCACAACCACAACAACAACCTGAACATGAACCACAAGAAGAAAATGTAGAAGAAGAGGGTTATCCAGGAGGACCGCGTGATTTGTCCTTGCTAAAGGATTACCATAACCATCGGGAAATTCCGATATGGGATGCACAAGCTAATGACCCGGTAAAAATCTATGTTAATACGTCGATTATTTTATTAATAATTTAACTTTGTTCAATATTCTAATTTCGTTAACTTAATAATGTATTGCTTTGTTGTAATTTGCAGATTTTAAACAAGTCTTTACGTTGCATTGCCAGTGCGAATAAGGTTATAAAATTCGAAAAATCCGAAGTGGCGTGGTTTTGGGAAATGGTTAGAGCAACGGGGTTGGAGCCGCTTGTAAAGACCAATTTTAACGTACTTGACTATGGGCTTCTCTGGTCTTTTGTTGAACGATGACATCCGGAAACAAGTACATTCCACCTTCCAATAGGTGAGATGGGCATCACATTGGACGATGTCCAATGTTTGTTGCATATTCCTATCGAGGGAAAATTTCTGAACCATAGGAAGATTTCAAGACCAGATGCAGCTCAAATGCTTAGCTCATTTCTTGGAATTGCTGAAGTTGATGCCCTTTCAATGTTCGCCACCTTAAACGGGTCACATTTGAAGCATAGCTACGTGAGAGGGCTTGTTACCCATTATAAAACAGCTGCTGAAACAGCTCAAGCGGATAATAGGCCGATGCATGATATTAGGTTGTATATGGAGAGATGCGTTCGAGATGATATTTCTTGGTGGAACAAAATTCTTGGTCATTTCATCCAAGAATACCTTCTCTTCTAGCTTCAACCGACCCGCCACAAGATGCCCCTCAAGCTTCGTGTCCAACTCGTGGTTGTGTATGCCATTCACCACTGTCATATGCCATAACTTTGTTTCTTTTGTGTAATAACCACGAAGTCGGAATGGACATCCGCACTTCCTCGTTCCCGTACAATCGGATTTCAACTTCTTTGTAGGTGGCACGTACTTGCCGATCCGTTCGCACTGCAACACAAAAAACGGATTTCTACTTTTATCTCCGCCGTTATCCGATCTTCTAATTATGATGGTAAACTTCAATTTTTATGCTACTTTGCGAGCCCATGAGATCAAAAGATCTTTGGACTCGTCTTTAGCCTCAGTCACAAAATGATGTCCGGTGTCAATTGATATTGGTGGCGGTTGAACTGGAACCGGAACAATGTCAAGTGGTCGTGGCGGTTCATCTTCCATTACTACAAATCAAGCAAATGCAAATAATTAAATTAGCCACCTTTAATTGTTACAATCCTAATACAATACTAAGTACACACATACAATATTAATAAGCAATTTGTACAACAATTTATAAGCCATTAGTAACCAATTCTATCCAAAATTTCACACAATTCAGAAGCTGCCCAGTTTTTTCAAAACGCAGGAACATTTCGGTTCGTAAAAACCGAAGCCAACTTCGGTTAGTAAAAACCGAACGATTCCTGTCAGACAAACCTACGAAACTAGACCTATGACAGCTACATTTAACTAAATTTAAATCGTTGGTTACCTTAATTTCGAGCTTCAATGAGAGTTGGAACCTTTAGAGCAACATTTGATGTTGAATCCAAGCCTTGAATGAGCACCAAAACGGATTTTGTTCTGGACTGGGCCTAAATGCCCAACACGTTGGGGACCTCCTCTATTGGGCTGTCGAGCAGGGCCCAAGGTGCAAACCCAACAACGCCCAACCGTTGAGCAGCGTACGTCTCCCCCGAGATTCGTAACGCCCAACATCGGAATGATGAGCATTAACTGCCATTGATGGGCATTAACTGCCCATCAACGGCCTTGGCCAAGCGCTGGGGCTATATATATAGACCTTTTCACAACCTCAAAAAGGTACGTAACATTCTATATTGAAAACCTACTCCTTCCTCAACTGACTTGAGCGTCGGAGTGTCTACAGGTACACAACCCCCCTCCGGGTATATCAAGGCTGCTCGACATCACGAACAACCTCGCACCACCATCTGGTCGACTCTGATCAAGGTAAAGATCAGTGGCGCCGTCTGTGGGAAGCTTAAAGTTTTCCCCGTCTTTTCCCAGAATTAGACCAAAACTTACAAAAAACCCATTTCTTGACCAAATGGCTGGTGTTAACCGTGAATTTGTAGGAGAGAACAACCCAAATCCTCCAAATCACCCAAACCAAAACCAATTTGATGGAATGGAAGCCTCTGTCACACCAGAAGGCAGCGCTGCGCATGCACAAGCAACTCCGCTTGATGTACCGCCACCGCAACCTCCACAACCAGAAGATCCATTGGTGGTTCCACAAGTTCCACAAGGAGCACCCATGGAGGTAGTGATGGCTGCATTGGTCAATACTATCAACAGGCAGGGGGAGATACTTCGCGAGCAAGCGAACAACATGCGTGGACAGAATGAGCTGATCCGCGAGCAGAATAGGCGACTCCGGGCAGTCGAGGAATCGCGTGCTGCTTCGAGGGCGTCGCGGAGTACTCGTCGACAGAGATCACCAACCCCTGTGAACAATCGCTCACGATCGAGGTCTAGGTCCCCGAGGCCTGCACCTCGACGAAATGCGGAGAGACCAGTAAGTCCTCCCAGAGACATTCCTCAAAGGCAGAATCACTCTCCTCCACGAAGAAACAACCGTGTTTCCCCGCCAAGAAACAAACGTTCCCCTCCTCGGAGAAATAACCGATCACCACCGAGGAGCGGTGAAGCAGCTGCTCGTGGAGGCAATGCCCGACATTCCCCAAGAAGGGAATCTCCGAGCAGTGAAGACGAGAGGCACCGAGGACCCCTCTCAAGAAGAATTATGGACATTCCACTCCCACGAGGATTGGAAAAACTCCCAACGCTGGACAAGTATGATGGGACAACCGACCCTGACGAGCATGTCCAGAGCGTGGAAACTGCCCTCGACTACAGGAATCTCCGAGGATCAATCAAGTGCAAGTTGTTCCCACTGTCTCTAACTCGAGGAGCATCAACTTGGTGGAGGAACTTACCTCCTGGCTCGATCGACTCTTGGGAAGAACTGTGCCGAATGTTCACAGCACACTTCACAACTTCTCGGCGGCATCCAAAAACGGTGGCCAGCTTAAAAGCGATCATCCAAGGTCCCGAGGAGCCTCTCCGGAATTACATCGAGAGATTCAACAAAATATCTGTCGAGGTCGAAGCGACCGACAAGATGAAGCTGTATCTCCTCGAAGAAGGACTGCGCGAGGGAACAAAGTTCCAAGAAGCAGTTGGGATCCTCGAAATAGAAACCCTCGATGCGTTCTTCGAATTGGCTCAACGATATATCAAGTATGAGGATAAACAAAAGGCCTCCGAGGTCAGGAGACCTAAGAATTTCGAGGTCGGTGGACCCTCCTCACAGAGAGAAGAACGTCGAGGAGACGAAAAGAAAAGAGAAGGTGGAAAAGTCCGCGAGGCTAAACCACCAAAAAGTCAGTTCACTTACCACACTCCCTTGAACGCTCCTCGAGACAGGATCTTATCCGAGATATCAAATGCTGAGTTCAAAAGCGCGGGGATCAGATTCCCAAAACAACTGCCCGCAAAACCAAACGTGGACAAAAAGAAATTTTGTCGTTTCCACAAAAGTTACGGGCATGTTACTGACGACTGTGTGCATCTGAAGGACGCCATCGAAATCCTTATTCAAAAGGGATATGCACGACAGTATGTGGATGGGCAGCCAAGGACTGCCAATAATAATGCTCCTCGACAAAATCAGTTGGCAGTTGATCCAGCAAGCCCGGAACAACATGTCGAGGACGAAAATAGAGTGATCGGAGGAGTGGCCCTCGCCATTTCAAGACCTGAAGATTTCTTTCCTCTGCAAACTGACGAGGAAAAAGGAGCCCTTGATTACCTTGCTGCGCATCTGGACGGGAGTTGGGAAAATTTCCCCGGAGCACTAGTCATCTCCGGAGGAGGGTTTAACCCCATAACCATCGGATCCATCAAAAGAAAATTCGATGAGTTAGAAAAGGCATCCCCTGTCGAGGAAATAAAAATAACGGAGGTAAAAGAAAGCTCTGTTCCTTTGGCATTTTACAGGGAAGAGGTCCCCGGAGGATCACCGAACTTTCAAATTCCATTGCTCGTCAGAGCAAAAATGGCTAACTTCGACGTGAGAAGAATCCTCATCGATCAAGGAAGCTCCTGTGACATTATGTACTCAGGACTCTTCAAAGTGCTGCAGCTTACCGAGGAAAATTTGGTCCCTTACGTTGGATCTGACCTTCAAGGGTTCAATGGATCAACGACAAAACCTTGGGGATACGTAGACCTGATCGTCACCTTCGGCGAAAACAAAGCCATGAAATCCGTGAAGGTTAAATTCCTGGTCGTCGACTGCCCGTCTCTATACAACTGCATCATTGGACGACCAACTTTAGCTGAACTGTTTGCAGTGTCCTCGACCATCCATCTGAAACTGAAGTATTATACCAAAGATGGGCAGGTCGCCACAATCAACGGGGACATAGAAGCTGCTCGGCGATGCTTTGAAGCTGCGTCCAAAAACCTCAACTTTGTGGTTACGCCGAAGAAGAAGAAAGCAGAAACAAAGCTCCCCGGCGTGAACTCAATCAGCACCGAGGATCAAGTTGAATTGGATGCTCGAACTTCCAAGAAGGAGCGCAAACAAGAAAAGATAGGCAAAGACGACCTCTTGATCGAAGAAAACTATCGACCCATCCCTGATGGAGAATTCGAGCTAGTTCCCCTTGGTGAGGATCCAACCAAAGGCGTCAAGATTGGAGCTGATCTCCCCGACTTGGTAAAAAGGCAGTTGAAAGCTTGCTTAAGAGAAAATGCTGAACTGTTCGCCTGGAGTGCAGCTGAAATGCCCGGAATAGACCCCGAGGTCGCTTGTCATCAATTGACCATAGATCCTAGGGCTAGTGCTGTAGTACAACGTCGTAGGAAGCAGTCTCCTGAAAAAGCGGAGGCTGCTCGAAAAGCTGTAAAAGACCTCCTAGAGGCCAATTTCATTACTGAAGCCCAGTACACAACCTGGCTTTCTAATGTTGTACTTGTTAAAAAATCTAATGGAAAGTGGCGTATGTGTGTTGATTATACCGATCTTAATAGGGCTTGCCCTAAAGATGCTTATCCTTTGCCGAACATAGATAAATTAGTAGATAATTCCTCCGGGTTTAAATTACTATCATTCATGGACGCATATTCTGGTTATAATCAAATAAAAATGGCTGAAATCGATAAAAAGAAAACAGCTTTCATGACCGAAACGGGTAATTATTATTATAATGTAATGTCTTTCGGGCTCAAAAATGCAGGTGCCACCTACCAAAGGATGATGAACAAAGTATTTCACAATGAAATTGGGGACATGCTCGAAGTTTACATGGACGACATGATCGTTAAATCCAAGGAGGAAATCGATCATACCGACCACTTGAAAAGGGTGTTCGACCAAGCAAGAAAGTTTAACATGAGGTTCAACCCAGAAAAATGCACGTTTGGGGTAAAGACTGGAAAATTCCTCGGATTTTATTTAACTGAACGAGGAATAGAAGCCAACCCCGACAAATGCAGGGCTTTCTTTGATTATCCAACTCCAAAATCGAAGAAGTCCATACAAACGTTGAATGGCATGTTAACCTCGATGGCCCGATTCATCGCCAAATCTGCTCAACATGTTATGCCCCTCTTTAAACTCCTCAGAAAAGAAACTACTTTCGAATGGACTGAAGAGTGCGAAGGAGCATTACAACACCTAAAACGAGCATTATCCGAACCTCCAGTGTTAACACGACCAGTCGAGGACGAAAAACTCTATCTTTACCTCGCAGTAGCATCAGAGGCCATAAGCGTCGTTCTCATAAGAGAAACCGAGCAAGGGCAAAAGCCTGTTTATTTTGTAAGCAGAGCACTACAAGGACCCGAACTCCGATACTTGCAAATAGAAAAAATTGCTCTAGCAGTAATAATGGCTGCGAGGAAACTTCGATACTATTTTCTCGCCCATTCCATCATCATCCGAACAGATCAACCCGTAAAGCAATTGCTGGCACGACCAGATATGGTCGGACGAATGTTGAAATGGTCGTTGGAACTCGCGGAATTCGACATAAGCTTCGAAAGTAGAAAGGCTTTGAAAGCCCAAGTACTTGCCGATTTCGTCGCCGAAATGACAACGTCGACCACTTCCGAGAAGAATAAATGGACCATCTTCGTCGACGGATCCTCGAATTCACAGGGAAGTGGGGCGGGCATCATTCTTGAAAACGGGGACGGGGTCCTAATAGAAGTATCCCTCGGACTTTCTTTTCCAACGACGAACAACCAAGCCGAATACGAGGCTTTCCTAGCAGGGTTAAGACTAGCCGAGGATATGGGAGCCGAGGAAATCAGAATATTCACAGATTCGCAGCTAGTAGCATCCCAAGTATCAGGAGAATACCAGACAAAAGAGGAACGACTCCTCGAATACCTGAACCTCATCAGGGCAAAACTCGCAAAGTTTAAAGGAACGGAGGTGAAACATGTTCCTCGAGAACATAATGCACGAGCAGATGTCCTCTCAAAACTTGCGAGCACAAGGCGCAAAAAAGCGGGCAATCAATCCCTCATTCAGGAAACATTAACAAAACCGAGCATCGAAAAAACAGCAGAAGTCATGCACATTTGTGCTGTCGACAAACAAAGCTGGATGTCCCCAGTATATAATTTCCTGAAGTCGAACACACTGCCCGTAGACGCCAAAGAAGCAGCGAAAATCCGAAAAAGAGCGTGCTCGTACGTCCTGCTCGACGATAAGTTATATCGAAGAGGATTCTCAATCCCATTGCTCAAATGTGTGGAGGAAGCACGCGTAGAGTTCATCTTGCAAGAAATCCACGAAGGAATCAATGGGCAGCATATTGGTGGGCGATCTTTAGCAAGAAAGGCACTAAGAGCTGGGTACTATTGGCCGACGATGCAAAACGACGCCAAAGACCACGTCCTTAAATGTGACAAGTGCCAAAGACACGCGGACATGCACCTCGCACCAGCTAACGAGCTGAAAACGATGATCTCCCCGTGGCCATTTTCCTGGTGGGGAATGGACATCCTCGGCCCCTTTCCAACAGCTGTGAGGCAAGTCAAATACCTCATAGTTGCCGTGGACTATTTCACCAAGTGGATTGAAGCGGAGCCTCTCGCAAAAATCAGCGCATCCAACATACTACGTTTCTTCAAAAGAGACGTCCTCGCAAGATTCGGAATCCCTCAAGTGGTGGTAACGGACAACGGAACACAGTTCACAAACAAAAAATTCCAAGAGTTCCTCGCCACAATAGGCACCACTCAACACTTCACGTCAGTCGAGCATCCTCAAACCAACGGACAAGCTGAAGCAGCCAACCGCGTGTTATTACGATGACTAAGGCGAAGGATGGGCGCATCTAAAGGAAACTGGACCGAGGAACTGCACAACGTCCTGTGGTCTTACAGAACCACTCCTCATTCCACCACCGGGGAAACGCCCTTCCGATTAACATACGGAACGGAGGCAGTAATTCCCGTGGAGATAGGAGAACCATCCTCGAGGATCGAATATCCTCCCGAGGAGGATATAAACGACGAGTTACTAAGAGAAGAACTAGATCTCGTCGAGGAACTAAGAACAGGGGCTTCTCTTCGAGAAGCGACCCTCAAACAGAAAATAGCTGCTCGACACGACAAGAGGGTTATCAAAAGAGAGTTCGAAGTGGGAAGCTTGGTACTGAGAAGAAACCAAAAAGACTCGCGAGAGGGGAAGCTCGCAGCTAATTGGGAAGGACCATATCGTGTCCGAGCAAAAACAGAAAACGGAGCATACCACCTCGAAGATCTCTACGGCAAAGAAATTCCTCGAACATGGAACGCTGAGAAGCTAAAACAATACTACAGTTGAAAATAGCATAATTCGACATGCTCTTCAACGAAGGCTGCAAATCCCGCCGAGGAGACGCGCCTATACAACGGAGGAATGCCTAGGTACGGGCAGGAATCTTAAAATCCTTAAAGCTCGACGTTAGCCTTGAATGCTAACATCCATGCTCGACGGGGAAATACTCCATGCGAGCCCCACCGTCGCTCAGTACAAGCCCGGCAGAGCACCCAGCTCGCGATGGGACGCTCAATGCTGCGAGGAACAATTTCAAACAAAGGAATTTTCCTCGACTCCAGTTTGGGAGCCAGCCAAACACTCGGGCAGTTCCCCAAACTGCTCGGGAACGGTGCTTATGATCCGCGACATCAAGAAGCAACCGTGATTATTAGACGAGCACTAACGTAAAAGGTACTCTACCTAACGAATAGAACGTCTAAAAATACCAAGTTAAAACCCTAAGTAGAAACGAGCACCATTTTAGAAAGTATCCTCGCATACCCTAAATGGTCGAATTCGCAGGGAAATAATCATAAAATTGACAAAGTTAAAATAAACACTCCACAAACAAGCAGTAAACGTGCATAAATTATAAATGAGCACAAATTGCAAAAGGAATTATGGATTAACGACCAGAAGGCTAAGATGTCATAATATTACATAAAGACGAGCAAGCGCCAAAAACAAAAAATTTACAAAGAAAAATAAAAAACTAAACTTCTTCATCAAGAGCGGGGGAGGTAATCTGACCATCCACAACCTCCTTCATCTCATCCAAGCCTTCAGTGACCAGCTCGACACCAGGGTTGAGGATCCGGAGCTGAGCAACCGCATTTTTGAAGCTCGAAGAGGCAACGTCGAGCTGAAGGTCGCTGACTTCATAGATCTTCGAGATCAGGCCTGCCCGGGTGAAGCCAGCATAAGCGCCCGTTGGGTCCACGCTCTTCTCCTCCTCGTCGGCAGTAGAGGCCAGAGTCATGGACGACAATTTCTCCTCAAGCTCTCCGACCTTGTCCTTCAGCCTCCTCTCCTCTTCCCGAGCATCCAACAAATCCTTCTCCAGTTGAGTGACCTTTGCCTGGGACTCCTCTAAGGCCTTGGTCTCCAGGGACAAGTCCTTCTCGACAACGGAAAGACGCTCCCCGAAACCCTTGGCATGGGCCCGGGCTTCATCCCTCTCCTGGAGGTATTTGCACTCACGGCCATTAAGAAATGTGGCCACCTCCAATAACTTGAAAACGGCCACCGAAGACTCGGCGACCACATTCCTGATCGATTCTGGCCCCATGGACGCCAGGATGGACTGGTCAGCGTCGGAGATCTTCATCCTCGTCCTCCCGTCCACGACACAGTCGTGCCCCATGGCAGGGGGAATGACGAACTCTTCCGCTGATCTTCCCGGAGCCAGCCTATGGGGACCAGATCCCCCTCCAGTAGTACGAGCAGACTTGGGCGGCCTTCCGTCAACCACCACTTCCTCTACCCTCCTTTCCCCCGTCACCTCGATGGACGGTGAAGGGGAAGTTTGCTCAGAGATAACAGGCGTCGAGGACGAAGCACCAAGTGCCCGTTTTTTCTTCTCCGCTGCCAGTTTCCGGAGAGTGGCCTGTGTGTTCTTCATTTCACCTGAAGCATGAGACAAATGTCAGTAAACTCCATGAGAAAACAAAACATACGAGGAAGTAAAATGCGAGGAAAGTAAAGGGACAGATAATTAAAATCATACGCAGCAAGTCCTCGGCCTCGACCCTAGTCGAGCATCTCAACAGGGCCTTAGTATGGATGAATCTCTTGGAGGAGAGCTGGTAACCCTCCTCGTCACAAATAGGGTTACCCTCCCTATCTTCCCATAAGCTCGGGGAAAACTCCTCCACAAAGTCATCCAGAGCTTTCAGATCTGCGAGCTCCTCCTTCGATAAAGCTCCTTTCTTAAATGTGAAGCTCTTCGCTTCCCGAGCATAATGTCTCTTCGTCCAGCAAAAGGGGAACCGCTCACAGTCCACTTCTATCGGTTCCCCGTCATCCCTATGCTGGACCCTCCCTTCGTCGTCCACTTTGGGCCCCTTAACGAGTATTGTCTTCCAGCCAGCAGAAGTAATGGGGCGGACAACATACCATTTGTCCTTGAAACCCCGAAGAGACTCCTCGAAGATCTCGAAGTATTTCTTGTGCTGCTTCAAGGAGACCCAGCCGCACTTATCGGTCACATTTCCCCTTGGGCGGGAGCGCTGAATACCGAATATATGAAAGAACAGGGGAACGGTGGGCGCCATTTGTAGGTAAGCAGCCACAATCTCAAAAGCACGAATAAAGGCCAAGGAGTTGGGGTGCAGTTGAGACGGGCACACTTCTAAGTGGTTAAAGATCGCCATTTCTAGATCTGTGAAAGGCAGGCGAAGACCCATATGCTCGAAAGCAATCTGGTACATGGGGAATCCACCATTCTTGAATGTGGTACAAATTCGTTGTTTAGCTCCGGGGATCCGCACCTCCCAGTCAGCATGGCCGGGAATCTCTATATCGGTCCATAAGTCCTCGGGAAAAGTCTCCTCGAATTCAAATTTGCTGGGCGTCGTCCTTGGATCGTCGGCAACCCAGTTAATATTATTTTCCACGGGAATCTTCCGTTGAACTCCCTCGTCGGCCATAATACCTGAAAGGCAGAGGAAACGAATGAATTCGATATTCCCGAAAACATCAAATCCACCCCTTCCACCGCCAATTCAAGTGAAGGGGCGAGGACAATGGTCGACATAACGCAAGTAGATTCTAAAGGAAAATCCTAAATCTAAAGGAAAGTCCTAAATATACGAGGAATCTAAATCCCCGAAGTACCCAACATATGCTCGAGTCTAACACAAAGTACTTGGGAAAATTCTATGTTAAGTCCTAGTTCACAAAGGGCCTAATATAGAAATCCCCGGAATGCTCTACGGATGCTCGGGTCAAATATAAAAATACTAGGGAAATTCTAAGAAAACCCTAAGTATCCGAGGATTCTAGGGATATGAATGCTCGGAAGCATATCATGAATGCCCGGCACCTTCAAACCCCAAACAGTCAAAAACAAAGATTGTAAAGGCGCAAACTCTATACAAAGACCTAGAATCCATTCTAAAAACAGCGGTTTTCTTCAAAACCGCCATTTCGTGGGAGGGAAAGGGTATTAACCACCCGTTTCAAACCCTCAACCACCGTGAGCAAACAACGCAAAAAACAATGCCAAATACAAATTAAATCCTACCAAAACCAACTTCAGACAAAAAACTAAGGAAGAAGAAGAGATTAAAACACTTACTTGTTTTGGAGAAAGGAATTGAATCTGAAGAAGAGAAGCTTGGAATCTAGAGTGGATCGTTGGAAAGAGACGTATGAGTCACTGGAAGTTCAGAGAATAGCCAAAGGGTCTGGAAGTTAGATAGCCAAAATGAGAAGAATTTTGAAAAATCCCTCCACTTCCCTATATATAGGGAAATTCTCGGTGGTTGCACCTGCTCGAAGTTTTGGGCGCCATCTAAATCTGGACCGTTGCCTCAATCCAAAGGCTGCGATGAGAGACAATCCAACGGTCCAGATACGACCATCATGAAAACCAAAGGGCGCGAGAATCCAACGGTCAGGATACATCCTCGTGATTCAAACCCAACAAATAGGCACTTGATCACTATTAGAGTAGCCTTTACACGTGGCAGGGAAAGACGAAGCGGCTTGTCACATCCGCGCAGACTTCGTCGGAACCCTAGGGGATCACACCGAAAATCTTGGACGGATGGACGATGCGCGAAATCAATGGCAAGATTCGCGGACTCGTGATGAATGCTCGGATATAATCTCCTCGACACATCATTTTGCTCGAGATTTAAAATCCAGTTAATGTCCAACGAAGTATAATCTCCTCGACATAACATTGTGCTCGACACCAAAGGGGAATTTAGGCCTTCAACACCATTAGCCTAAGTATCAGAATTACGACCACTAAAGTCGCCATCCTCTTGCCCGAGCATGGTGACTTGGGGGGCTCCTGTTCTGGACTGGGCCTAAATGCCCAACACGTTGGGGACCTCCTCTATTGGGCTGTCGAGCAGGGCCCAAGGTGCAAACCCAACAACGCCCAACCGTTGAGCAGCGTACGTCTCCCCCGAGATTCGTAACGCCCAACATCGGAATGATGAGCATTTAATGCTCATCACGGCTCCTCAGCCGTTTTCCGACAGCCATTGATGGGCATTAACTGCCCATCAACGGCCTTGGTCAAGCGCTGGGGCTATATATATAGACCTTTTCACAACCTCAAAAAGGTACGTAACATTCTATATTGAAAACCTACTCCTTCCTCAACTGACTTGAGCGTCGGAGTGTCTGCAGGTACACAACCCCCCTCCGGGTATATCAAGGCTGCTCGACATCACGAACAACCTCGCACCACCATCTAGTCGACTCTGATCAAGGTAAAGATCAGATTTGATTTGGGGATGGAGATTTGAAAAAGTTTGGATGAAAATAAGAAGTGACTGGTGGTTAATGTATATAAAGATACTCTACGGTTTTTATAAACCGAAATATACCTGCGGTTAGTAAAAACCGAATTTTCTTGGCAAAAAATGTTCATACCCCCATGGGCAAAAACGTCACTTTGGGGTAAAAAAGAAATAGGGTGGGGGGGGGAAGCAATTTTCAATTAAGAGGAGGTGTGTGTAGGTTTCATTGGCTGGAGTTATATAAAAGGAAACACCACACACACAACCAGGGGGCTGCGCATTGTAGCAAGCGCGGACGAGGAACAGAGGGAGAGCTAGCTTGGCACTTCATGGAATAAAAATTGAATAGAAGTGGAGAAAGGAACAACAACATGAGAGGCTGCGCTGACAATGCAGCACTCATCATGAGATTTCTTTGGTTTTAGTTTCTTTCTTCCTTTGTTCTATTTTATCATGAGTAGCTAGTGTTCTTGATTGGGATTTGTGGAGATGAACTTGTACGAATCTATGGGTTTTACATGTTAGATTTTGTATTAATACTCTTTTGATTAATCCAATCTTCTATTCAGTTAATATTTGTGCTTAATGCTTTGTGTGCGTTTACGGATATTCATCTAATGATTTAGATTCATATTGATTAAGAGATTAACTTTGTGAATTGGACCTAACTTGATTGTTCAATCTAGTAATTGATCTAGAGATAGGAAATTAGAGGTTGTGACTTATGGTTTAACGTTCAATATTTGCCTATTTTAACTATTCAACTGGCCTAAGAGATTAGGGGATTATAGTGTAAAATAGTGAGTTTTACGACCATGAGAGTGGGTAGAATGACTTAGTTAAACTGTCGTGGTAATTGAGTTAATCATTCTAAGGATATTAGACTCTAACATCCATAGTGAAATACGAATGATTCGAAACCGACTTTTAGTTTCAAATTGTCTCATAAACCAACTTTGCTTAGCAAAACCCCCTTTTATTGCATTTACTTCCTAAATACGATTCAATTGTTTTGTTGAGATTAAAACAATCCATGTGGATACGAACTTTGATTTTATTACTTCACGACGACTTTAGTTCACTTGCTAAAATTGTCATCAACAATTATAAAACCTTAATTTTTTAATAATATATCCTGTTGCTTTTGAAAATATATACACCTAATACCTAATAGTAATACATTATTGTTAATATAATAGCTAATGCTCCTGATTAATAAAATAGCCCACTACAGAAAAAGGTAAAATAGTTTATTGTTCTGAAAGGGACTTTAATTAAGGTCCTGATTCAATAGTTTTTTAATGTAAATTCTGAGTGGCTCTCTAGCTTTGTGACATTTTCTGTGTCTTAACTGCTATAAAGCAGAGAACAAGTTTTAGAAAAGACATGGAAGTTTCAGCTCTGCTTCCAACAAGATAGAAAAGACATGGAAGTTTCAGCTATAAATGTTCATGCTAAAGGTAAAAGGCACAAAACAAACAAGAGGCAATAAATAAATTGATCTCCTTCCATTGTTGGGTAATAATTCTGCTATAGTGCTATTGCCATGTCCGATTTAAAGTATGATGTGCTCCTGAGCTTTAGAGGAGAGGACACTCGCGAAAACTTCACGAGTCATCTTTATGCAGAATTGTGTAGGAAAACGATTGAGACATTCATAGATAATAGACTTGACAGAGGCGAAGAAATTTCACCAGCACTGTACAGAGCAATAGAAGAATCAAAGATTTATGTGATCATTTTGTCAGAACACTACGCTTCTTCAAGTTGGTGCTTAGATGAACTGACAGAGATACTGAAATGTAAGGAGAGATATGGAAGGGAAGTCATACCTGTGTTCTATAAGGTGGATCCATCAAATGTTAGGCATCAGAGACACAGTTATGCAGACGATTTTGTTAAGCACCATCAACGATTTGGTGGCAAAGTGGACGCGTGGAAGGCTTCTCTAACCCAAGTAGCTGGACTCTCAGGCTGGGATTCACAAGTAACCAGGTCACCCTTAATTTATTTACATGCAATTGCAATTGCCATTATTGGTTGAAAAGTTTTGTGTTTAGGTTCCTACTGGAACCATTAGATTTAGGTTCTTTCTCTAAAACTAATGATTACTAACGCTGCTAATGCAGTTGTAGAGTATGGCTTCCTTTCAATTAGTTTTTATAGAGAAAAGACTAATGTTTTAGTTTTCTTCATTATTTTTCAGACCAGAAAGCACACTTGTTTCAGAGATTGTGAAAGATATTTTGAAAAAATTGAATAGTTGTTTCTTAAGCAATTATGAAGGAATGACGGGAATTGACATGCATATTGAACAAATCCAATCGTTGTTGCTGCTTGAGTTGCCGACTGTTCGTATGATAGGGATATGGGGCATGGGAGGGATAGGCAAAACAACAATTGCTAGTGCAGTTTTTGAAAAACTTGCAACTCAGTTCTGTTCAAAAAGCATCATTCTAAGTGTTCAACAAGAAATAGAAAGAGTTGGAGTAGACCATGTAAAAAGCAAATACTTATCAAAACTTCTAGGGGAAGACATTCCATCCTCTGAACACAACTTTTCATTTGATCCAAGGCTCAAACGGACAAAGGTTCTTCTTGTTTTTGATGATGTGAAAGATTCTGATCAACTTAAAGATTTAATTGGAACACATAGTAACTTTGGCCAGGGGAGTAGAATCATTGTGACTAGTAGAGATAGGCAAGTGCTTGAGAATGCCAATGCTGATGAAATATATCAAGTTGGGGAAATGGATTATCAAGATTCTCTACAACTCTTCTGTTTATTTGCCTTTAAACAAAACAATCCAAAAGAATCTTTTTTGAGATTAACTGAAAAGGTTTTAAATTATGCTAAAGGGCTTCCATTAGCTCTCAAAGTTTTGGGCTCATTGCTTTATGGCAAAACGAAGGAAGTATGGGAAAGTCAGCTGCAAAAGATCAAAAAGCTTCCCGATATTAAAATTTTTAGATTGTTGAAGTTAAGCTATGATGGACTTGACAACGAACAAAAAGATATATTTCTTGACATAGCTTGTTTCCGTAGCGGACAATTTGAGAAAGATGTAGCATTAACATTGGATTCTTGTGGTTTCTCTGCTTGCGTTGGAATGGATGTTCTCAAAGATAGGTCCCTTATATGATACTGTTTGGATGCATGATCTAATACAAGAAATGGGGCATGAAATTGTTAGGCTTCAATGTGTCGGTGATCCTGGAAAACGTAGTCGATTATGGAAGGCTAGTGATATTTACGATGTTTTAAGCAAGAAAATGGTATGTTCTTTAGCCCCTCAAAGATCACTTGATAAATCGCTCTCTCTAATGAATTTAATTTCCCATATGTTTTGCAAAGTGATTAACAATTATTAATTCATAATGTTTGATTTTAGGGAAAGGGAACAGATGCAATCCGGCGTATATTCTTAGACATGAAGGAAATAAAGAAAGTTCAACTACATGCTGATACATTTAAGAAAATGCATAATCTTAGAATGATCAAGTTCGATAATGGCCATGCGAAAGACTCAAATGTGACCTTTCATGGGTTTCTTAAGAGTTTTCCTAATCATTTAAAATTTCTTCATTGGGATTGCTTCCCGCAAAGATCTTTTTGCCACAGGACTTTTGTCCAAAAAATCTTGTTACACTTGATATGTCTCACAGCGATCTTGAACAACTTTGGGAGGAAGATCAGGTATTTCATTTCAAGCTTTATATTATATACCATTTATATTTTGATTATATAATTATAATCCAAAAATATTATATATTGAATCACATTATTGAATCCAAAAAAAATTCTGAAAAATAACTAAAAATACCAAAAACAAATTCTGAAAAATGACAAAAAATATCAAAGTTCATTAATTTCTTGAATCACATTTAAGCCTTTTCTTTTTGCTCCAAGATTTACAAATGCAAATAATACATACGTTTATACTCAAAGTTCATTAATTTCTTGTTAATCATACATTTTTTTCTTTTAGGCTTTACCAAATTTGAAAAGGCTTAGCCTCCACAATTCTATGAAGCTGAGAAGACTACCAGACCTCTCTTTATGTCCAAATATTGAAGAAGTATGTCTTAGTGGCTGTATAAGTTTGACACAAGTTTACTCCTCTAGCTTCCTCAACAACCTTAACATTTTAGATTTATACGGTTGTACCAAAGTCAAGAGTTTAAATATTCCTAGCAATATTCTATCAAGATCATCTGCATCTGTTACTCTCCGTGATTGTCACAACCTTGAAACACTTTTAATCAGCGGGGATTACGATGTTTGGGAATCATTTTCAGATACTGTTCCAACTTCCAAGTATCAATGATTTTTATCAGTTAGATATTTCCAATTGCAAGTCCCTAACATGCCGACCAACTGAAATTTTAAATTCGAAGATTCTAAGAAAACTTTCTCTCGGTGGTTGTTTAAAGTTGGAGGAGTTACCTGAGATCAAGGAGACTATGGAAAATCTAAAAGTGCTAATCTTAGACAAAACAACAATAAAAGAACTACCTTCATCCTTACACCATTTAGTTGGGCTTGAAAAATTGAGCTTGAAAAGTTGCACAAAGCTTAAGACTATTCCATCTTTCATTGGAAACCTCAGCAATCTCTTCATGTTAGACCTTACCTATTGTGAGTCACTTGAAACTTTTCCAAGCAACATTTTCAAATTGAAGTTGACAGAACTCGATTTCGAAGGTTGCTCAATGCTTCAGACTTTTCCAGAAATCTTGGAGCCTGCAGAAAGTTTTACTTACATTAACTTAACAAAAACCGCAATAAAAGAACTACCTTCATCCTTGCAGCTTTTGGTTGGGCTTGAAGAATTGAACTTGCATAGTTGTACAAAGCTTAAGACTATTCCATCTTCCATTGGAAATCTCAGTAAACTCCTCGAGTTAGACCTTACCTACTGTGAATCACTTGAAACTTTTCCATGCAATATTTTCAAATTGAAGTTGACAAAACTCGATTTCCATGGTTGCTTTAGGATTTTTCCAGAAATTCCAAATGACATTGGCCGGTTGTCATCCTTGATTGAACTTTCACTGAAAGGAAGCAGTATTGTGAACCTTCCTGAGAGTATGGCTCATCTCTCAAGTTTGAAATCCCTTAATTTAAGTGATTGCAAATTGCTTGAATGTGTTCCAAAGCTTCCACCAAATATAAACCAAGTTTTGGCATTTGATTGCCCTTCCATTAAGAGAATAACGATAAATTGAAGGTTGAAACACATGTCTGACTCGGAAGAAGGTACCTTCAAATTTCATATAGGTCAGTGGTCTTCTGTTTTCTAGGGAGTGCAGTTCATCGCTGGTTCCATTACTGTTGCAAGGGACATTCAGTAACTATGAAAAAAGTTTCTCCAAATTTGTGAAGTAAAAATAGGCTCATTGGTTTCGCTCTGTGTGCTGTTTTGGGACAAGATATGGATGAGACCATTGTATACAAATTTGAATTTATATCAGATGTTGAATTTGTATAAAAAAATATGATTTATCAAATGCTTGAGGCATGCAACAGTTAATTGTGGCTTGACAATTGATTTGAAATATATAGAACAGATAGAAATTATGTGGCATTTCTTATTACCAATTTCATTATACACTTCGGCAAGGACCAAAATGATAGTCAGTTAAAAGTTAAAACAAGGTCATCTTTTAAATTGAGGTACAAATCCCTCCATTGTTGTACAAATCTGAGCCCGGAACAGAAGAAAAGAGTTTCAATTGAGATGCTTATTGCTCAAAATTTTGGCCCATAGAACAGGTAGTGAATTTAAGCACAAAATTTCTATGCTAAAGCATCAAGAGGGTTTTTTGTTCAGCTCTTTCCATATCTCTTCTGACAACTGCTTCGCATTATACTCGACCTCCAAAGCATCTCGCAACCTCCATGTTAGGGTTCAACAAATACCTGATTGTAAGGCCAAAGTTCATTGAGGGGGAGTGGATGAATAGAACATTAAACATAAGTAATTACAAATCTCAATATATTTGTGTCAATGAGACAATCTAACGTTCAAGGTATGCGAGGAGTTGTGAGGGAGTATCATGTTGAGGATCAATCATAACAATTACTGATAGAACTTTAAGATTCTATTTGATTCTTGATCCAAATAAATCCATAATGTTCAGGTTTATAAGAAAACAAACATATATAAACTTGGGGTGAAAACTGAGTAGTTTATATATAACTCCTCATTTGTAGAGACTTATTGCTATCAGACTATACTATACTTGTATAAATGGTATTAAGACAGTGATATAAATACAAAACAAATACTAGTTTATACATCTAAAATTACTAATTTATCTTTAGATCGATTTTTTTTTTTCTTCAAAAACTGATGCAAAGCTCACCACCAACATCCTACATACAACAAAAAGAGAATAGGAGAACATTGAAATATCTGCCCACCAAATTTGACTTTACCTATTAAAAAGAATGATTTAGTTTTTAGCCACCACATCTCGTTTTCAAGGATAATGCATGTTTTTAAATGTAAATAATGAGTGGCTCTCTAGATTATAAAAAAGATAACAAATGAGTGGCTCTCTAGCTTTGTTTCGGTTTTTGCATGACTTAACTGATGCAGTGAACAAGATAGAAAATACATGGATGGAAGTTTCGTGACAAAGTATTTATAAACGTTCAAGAAAAATGCAAAAACCAACAAGAAACAATAAAGAAATTCAGCTCCGTTCAATTCTGTTATACTGCTATTGCTATGTCTGATCCAAAGTATGATGTGTTCCTGAGCTTTAGAAGAGAGGATACTCGTCACAACTTCACGAGCCATCTTTATGCAGAATTACGTAGGAGAAACATCAAAACATTTAAAGATGATGATGAACTTGAGAGAGGTGATGAGATTAACTCATCCCTGGTCGAAGCAATTAAAGCATCAACAATTTATGTGATCATTTTATCAGAACACTATGCTTCTTCTAGTTGGTGCTTAGATGAACTGACAGAGATACTGAAAAGTAAGAAGGAATATAAAAGGGAAGTCATACCAGTGTTCTATAAGGTGGATCCATCAAATGTTAGGCATCAAAGACACAGTTATGCAGATGATTTAGTTAAACATAATCAACAATTTGGTGGCAAAGTGGACGCGTGGAAGGCTGCTCTAACTCAGGTAGCTGGACTCTCAGGCTGGGATTCACAAGTAACCAGGTCACTAATTTATTTACACGCTACTCCATTATATCTTATATTATAAGCTTGTTCCGAAAAGCTAACAATAAACCTAATTATTTTCCCGCTCATTTTACACTAAAATAATAAAATAAAATGTTAAAAAATATATCGCCAAGAATCGAACCCGCAACCTTTAAAATCTATTTTGTGCTTTTTGCCACTACAAATACATCAATAAAGTTGATATTGCAATCAACATCTAATAAATATGGAATTCTATATAATCATGTTAAATATTTATTAATATTATTATTATTAGCTTCCTATTATTATTATTATTAGATTCATACTATTATTATTATTATATATTATATTATTGTTATATATTATATAAGGATCGATGCAAACAAAGTGCCCATATTATCAGGTGCAATTTAGGTGTGATTATTAAAAAGAAAGTTACTAAAAATAATGAAAACAAAATAATTAAATAACCATGTTTACAGAAAATACGGATTATATGTTTAGGAAAACAAAACTTTTGAAATATATCCCATATTATTATATTATATCTCTTATATTATAAATTTGTTCCGTTTTGTTAGTCTTAACCCTAATTTTTTTCCTGCTCATTTTCCATCTCATTTTACCCTAAAATAATTAAAATAAAATGTTAAAAAAGGACCTCACCAAGAATTAAACCCGCAACCTTTAAGATCTATTTTCTGTTTTTTGCCACTGCACTACATCAATCAATTTAATATTATTTTGCAATCAACATCTAATAAATATGAAATTCTATATATCATTCTCACCATGTTAAATATTAATTTATTATTATTATTATTATTATTAGCTTTCTACTATTATTATTATATTTTTATATTATTATTATATTATTACTATTATTATTATATATTATATAAGGATTGATGCTAAACAAAGTGACCCTATTATCAGGTGCAAGTTGGGTGTGATTAAAAAGAAGTTACTAAAAATAATGAAAACAAAATAACCAAATAACCATGTTTACAGAAAATACGGGTAATATGTCTAGGGAAAAAAACTTTTGAAATATATCTCATATTATTATTATTATTATTATTATTATTATTATATTATATATATATATATATATATATAGCATAACAACTCTCGAAAATTTACGATCACTTAGTTGATATACATACACAACATAACCAACTCTTTTAAAATATATCCCATATTATTATTATTATATTATTATATTATATATACAACATAACAAACTCTCGAAAATTTATGATCACTTATTTGATATACCTACACATATTTGACTCATATTATTATTATTAAATTATTATATATACAACATAACAAACTCTCCAAAATTTATGATATATACATACGAATATTTGATATACATACACAACATAACAAATTCTCCAAAATTTAGGAACACCACTTTTTAATATATATATATATATACACTCCACTCTAAGTGCTACTATCTTTCAATGGGAAATCTGACTGATTGTCATATATATAGAAGAAATATTCAAATTGAAAATTGACCACCGTCTCATGGCTAATATTTATACTTTATTGGCCGCTCTTCCTCCTAAAAAAAAATTTAAAAGCCAAAATTCGTGTGGCAAACATGACTCTTCTTTTGGTTGATGACCAGGTAATATTAAAAAAAATTATCAATTTTTTTGTTTAACTTATTTTCATATTTGTACATATATTATATTAATTAAGGATAACATTGATGTTCTTTTTATATTGTTGTTAAGGGTGACAAAATACAATTTGCCGTAAGAAAGACCCTGGTGCAAAAAATTCGAGGCATGATTGAGGAAGAAAATACTTATGTTTTACATATTACAACTGATTAGAGGTGCACGGGTCAAAGTTCTAGTTAATTTATTATTACTAAATCTTTTTCAAACTCATCATTCATAAGGGTTTACACAGTTCAATAATATTTTAATGGATTCAAATTTATAAAATATAATATTGAATTAAAAATTTATATTATATATGTCATGTATGTACAATTTTAAAAAAATATAAAATTATTTGATGTTATTGGATCTTTAAGATTAACGACCGTGTTCAATAAAAATGCATAAACCGTTAATTTTATGCTTAAAAGCAGTTTTAACCCACAAGTTTCACACTATTTATGTTAATAGCATAAAACGGAAAATTGCATAAGGATAAATCTATGTTTTTATGCTCAAATTCGCTAAAAATAAAAAAGATAAATATGCGGACAAACTCATGCTATCTATGTTAATAGCATAAAACGGTAAATTCCATAAGCCTACAAATATGACTATTTTGATGTGTTCGGAATGTTATGTCTCCGGACCTATAGCGTTGATGACTTCAAAGTCGATTTTGATTGGATCTGCACTAGATCGACACTAGATCGAAATTAATCATTTAACCTGAAACAAATTAACACCGCACAAAGGCGGGACAACAAAATATTGCGCACAAAAATAGGACTACTACTACGCACAAAGACACGAGACAACAAAATACACCGTACGAAAACGGAAAATCGAAAGAAACAAAGTGGTGACGGCTAGGGTTAGAAGAGATGAAAAAGAAGAAGAAAAAGAGAGATGAGATAATACAATTTTTTATTTTAAAACAAACTTTAATTTTAAAATACCACATAAGCAATTTTTTGTCAAAAAGGTTAATGGGGACTAGCAAATGCAAAAGGGTTCGATTTTGGAGTCAAAATTGCACAATTGAGACTTGGGAGCCAAAATCGCACAATTGTGAAACTTGAAGGGTCAAAACTAGGGATGACAAAAATATCCATACCCGCGAATATCCACGGACACAGAGCGGATAGTCTAATCGATATTCGCGGGTAAGATAAATGGATATTTCAACTACCCGATAGTTAATATATACGGATGCGGATTTAATGGTATTTGTATTCATGGATATCCATACCCGTTAATAAATAAGAAAGTTATATAAATATTCTTAGTTATCAAATATAAAAGAGCTTTTTTAATTCTTTAGAATTTTGTGATGAACTTTGTTTTGATTAGAAAGGAAATATATGAAGTTTTTCTTAAGAGAAATATATGAATATTATTATATTTTGGTGAAAAGAAGACAAATAAATGTGTTGAATTTTGTTGTTAAATTGAAAGTGAAATGTATGAATATTATTGTGTTAATAATCTTTTTATTATATTTTGGTGAAAAGAAGAAAAGTAAATGAGTTGAATTTTGTTGTTAAATTGAAATTGAAATGTATGGATATTAGTATGTGTTAAATTGAAAGTGAAATGTATGAAGATAAACAAATTTCAAGTAATTAAAATATTTTTTTTATAAGAATCACAATTTTTTTCAAAAAATTTATTATCCCTGGATATATGTAAAATATACACCGATACTTCAAAATATGTGGATGACCTGCTTAACGGTTACCCGCACGAATGTGGAGCGGATATGAATATCGTATTTATCCAACGGAGCGGATACGGATATGAATATCGTATACTATCCGCCCCCACGGATATCCACATCGCTAGTTAACTGCATTTAAATCTTAATTTTTATAGAGAAAAGACTAACATTAGTTTTTTGCATTATTATTTGGCAGTCCAGAAAGCATCCTTGTTGAAAAGATTGCGGAGGATATTTTAAAAAAATTAAATCGTCATGTCTCAAGTGGTTATTATGAAGGATTGACCGGAATGGATAAGCATATTGAAGAAATCCAATCCTTGTTGCAATTAGAGTTGCCGACTGTTCGTATGATTGGAATATGGGGCATGGGAGGGATAGGCAAATCAACTATTGCCAGTGCAGTCTTTGAAAAATTCGAAACTCAGTTCAATTCAAGATGCTGCATCGTTCCAAATGTTCAACAAGAAATAGAAAAAACTGATGTAGAACATGTGAAAAACAAATACTTATCAAAACTTCTAAAGGAAGACATTAAATCCTCTGAATCTAATAGTTCCATTGTTCGAAAGCTGAAACGGGCAAAGGTTCTTCTTGTTTTTGATGATGTGAAAGATTTTGATCAACTTCAAAATTTAAATGGAACACATGATAACTTTATTGAGGGGAGTAGAATCATTGTGACTAGTAGAGACAAGCAAGTACTTGAGAATGCCAATGCTGATAAAATATATAAAGTTAGTGAAATGGATTATCAAGATTCTCTACAACTTTTCCATTCATTTGCCTTTAAACATAACCGTCCAATAGAAGAAACTTATATGAGCTTATCAAAAGAAGTATTAGATTATGCTCAAGGGCTTCCATTAGCTCTCAAAGTTTTGGGCTCAATGCTTTATGGCAAACCAAAAGAAGTATGGGAAAGTCAGCTCCAAAAGTTGAAAAAGCTTCCGGATCATAAAATTTTCAGTTTGTTGAAGTTGAGTTATGATGGACTTGACAGCGAACAAAAGAATATATTTCTTGACATAGCTTGCTTCTTTATAGGAGAATGGGAGAAAGTTGTAGCACTAATATTGGATTCTTGTGGTTTCTCTGCTTGCAAAGGAATGGATGATCTCAAAGATAGGGGCCTTATATCTATTTCAAAAGGTAGAGTTTGGATGCATGATCTAATACAAGAAATGGGGCATGAAATTGTTAAGCTTCAATGTGACGATGATCCTGGAAAACGTAGTCGATTATGGAAGCCTAGCGATATTTATGATGTTTTAAGTAACAACAAGGTATATCAATTATTACATTTATTGAACCATGTTTTTCATGTTTATTTAACTCCAATAATTCCTAATGTTTGATTTTAGGGAAAGGGAACCAATAAGATCCAGTGTATATTCCTAAACATGTGGGAAATGAGTGAAATGACAGAAATAGAAGTCCAACTAGATGCTGAAACATTCGAGGAAATGCATAATCTTAGAATGATCAAGTTCTATAATCATTATTGTGAACCATTTAAAATCATTATTCTTAAGAGCTTTCCTAAGCATTTAAAATTTCTTTGTTGGGATGGCTTCCCTCAAAGATCTTTGCCACAAGACTTTTGCCCAAAAAATGTTGTTATACTTGATATGCCTGACAGCCATCTTGAACAACTTTGGGAGGGGGATCAGGTATTTCATTTCACAACTTTGGTTGGCACATTGACACCTCTAACATCTATATAGATAATGATTATTTTATCAATTAATTCAACCATTGATTCATGTTGTATTATTTTGATAACGATACATACAAAAATTTAGATAGTTTATAGTCATGTAATTTAATAGTACACATTGATTTATAATTTAAATATCATGCAACAAAATAAAGTGATTTGATAAAGTATAAAATAATTTTAGTTGTTTTATAACATGTTATAAATTTGATCAAAGAATTATATTAATCAAACATTTAGATCAATAAAATATGCATTCTACAGAAATTTAATGTGTCATCATGTTAAAAGAAGAGATCGTGACTCAAAATAAAGTAGTGTATAAAAATGAAATTATTTTCGTTTTGTTCCCAGATTTACCAATTGCTATAGTACATATATTCACACCTTTACACTCAAAGTTCATTAATTTTTTTGTTAATCATTACTTCTTTTTTCCCTCTAGGCTTTACCAAAATTGAAAAGGCTCAACCTCAGTCATTCCAAGAAGCTGGTTCGAGTACAGGACCTCTCCTTATCTCCAAATATTGAAGAAGTCATTCTTAGTGGTTGTGAAAGTTTGATAGAAGTTTACTCCTCTGCCTTCCTGGACAACCTTAACTGGTTATGGTTAGGTCATTGTAGCAAACTTGAGAGGTTAGATATTCGTAGCAATATTCTGTGGAGATCATTTGGATTAGTTAATCTCGATTGTTGTTACAAACTTGAAACGCTTTTAATCAGCGGTAGAACTGATGTGGTTCAATCATACATATATTCTGATAATTGTGTATATTCTGACTTGGAAGGATATTACTTAGATTGGCCTCAAATGTCAATACGGAGGAATGATGAGGGGGATTACGAGATTTTGAACCGCGCGGAAAGTACTGTTGTTACAAGTTCCAATGAGCTTTGTTGGTTGCATATTGCGAGCTGCAAGTCCCTAACATGCCTACCAGCTGAGCTTTTCAATTTCAAGTTTCTAAGAAGACTTTGTCTCAGTGGTTGTTCAAAGTTCGAGGTGTTACCTGAATTCAAGGAGACTATGGAAAATCTAAAAGTACTCATCTTAGACAAAACAACAATAAAAGAACTACCTTCATCCTTGCACCATTTGGTCGGGCTTGAAAAATTGAGCTTACAAGGTTGCACAAAGCTTAAGACTATTCCATCTTCCATTGGAAATCTTAGTAAACTCCTCAAGTTAGAACTTTCCTTCTGTGAATCACTTGAAACTTTTCCAAGTAGCATTTTCAAATTGAAATTGACAAGACTCAATTTCTTCGGTTGCCAAATGCTTGGGACCTTTCCAAAAATACCAAATGAGTTTGGCAGCTTGTCATCCTTGAGTGAACTTTCACTGCAAGGAACTAGTATTGTGAACCTTCCTGAGAGTATGGCTCATCTCTCAAGTTTGAGATCACTTGATATAAGTGATTGCAAATTGCTTGAATGTGTACCAAAGCTTCCACCAAATCTAATCCAAGTTTGGGCATTTGATTGCCCTTCCATTAAGAGAATGATGCTAAATTCAGGGTCTGATTCCAAAGAAGATACCTTCAAATATCATCTGACCAATTGTCAAGAAGTAGATGCTACTTCTTTGAGTAATATTGAAGAGGAAGCGTATATTAAGATCAATGATGATGCATATTCGTCAGTGTTGTTCTGTTTTCCAGGAAGTGCAGTTCCTGATTGGTTCCCTCACCGTTGTCAGGGACATTCAATAACTATAAGAAGCGATGATTTATATTTGTACGAGAGAAACAAGCTTATTGGTTTCGCTCTGTGTGTGGTTTTGGGACGTGACTTTCCATACGACACCTACTCTTGTTTTTGGAAGTCGACATTCAGTGATATTAGCTTTGCATACGCATTAAAATTTGAATTTGATGGTCAAACACACTTTCATCCCAGGCTTGAAATTAAATTTGATTGGTGGGGTAGAAATATCACCCATGATCACACATTCCTATGGAAGTATGAATTGGACAATGGGGTCATTGAAGCCGACACTATCACTTTTGAGATCCTAGATGAGCATGGTAGTTCCTTAAGTATTCCAGCAACTATGACGGTGAAAGAATGTGGAATATGTCCTCTGTATACCAAACAAAATGAAGAACCGAGTGGGGATGTGGTGTGTTTGGTGGATCCCTCCTCAAGTGACAACTAGACACAAAATAAAAGAAGAAAAAAATAAAAAATAATTTTGTTGCTATTGTTTTTTTGTGTTGGTTGTGCTGTGTAATTTTTTATTGTTCAAATTCCATACTTAATCGCTGATTATTGATATTTGCTCTTTTATAGTTTGATTCGTGGAAATTCTAGGTTACATTTGATAATTGTATTTTTTCTTGGTAATAGTTTGTTAATTCATAAAAATAATTACAAATTTATCAATTTAATAACATAATGCACCGGTACATTAAAATTAGTCAATATTAAACTTTTTTAATGAAAAATATTAAAAATTTAGTGTAATTCTTATAAACAATGAAATTGTATTTTTTTCTTGTGGATATTATTATTTCTAAAATACAAAGATCGGCTAATAGTTTGTTAATGTACCAGTATATTAAAATTATTCAAATGTGCCGTAAAAACTCCGTTTGATTCATAGTAAGTTTGTAATTCCAGAGCAATGCATGTCATGCACATCTCTTTTTTCTTTGGTTTTTTGTTTTTACTGGAACAACATCTGTATTGCTAACATCTAATATTGAAATTTCATGGCTAAGAAAATCAAACTATGTATTCCGAAAACTCACATTGATTGATAAAAAAGGTAGTTTATAAATATTTTGATAGCTATCTACTTCCTCCGTCCCATAATATAAGTAAAAAAAAAAAATTCACACTTATTAAGAAAAGTAAAATGTGATAGTTTTAAATATAACTTTTTGTGTTTTTTTTTTAAATAAGTTTCATTAAACAGGTCCTTTAAGTTTTTTTATATCATCTAAGTCCTTATGTTATATTCCATTAAAAAAAAGATAATGTGACCGTTAACTTGATGATGTGGAACGACCTAAATAATACATAAATATAAGAATAATTGAATATTTTGATGTGGAACGACCTAAAAGATAACGCTCTGATATGTCTTTCACGTTCACGACAACCGTTCAGCCGCCGACGTCAACGTCAATACCACCAGAACCTCCAGACGTAGGAGGAGATGGTAAACATCTTGACAGCAGAAAAAGTACAACAAATATGATGTCTTTTAGGGATAAAGTTTTGGGTAACCAAGCTTTAATGGAAAGGGAAAAAGTTGATCTAATAGCAACCAACAAAGCCAAGGTCGAACTAGTGCAAGGAAATAGACTTCTTCCCATGTTGCATTTTGAAAAGTCTGTGATGGCAGAGCTTAGTTGATGTAGGAGGGCTAGTTTGAATTCTGATTAGTTTTTATCTTTTTAAGTTAGTTTTATTTTCACTATTATTAGTTGTTACTATATTTTTAAAGTTTGTTTTATTTTCATTATTATTAGTTCTTATCATATTTTTAAGTTTGTTATTATTAGGATAGTTATCTTTTAAATATAAAAGATAATGAATTTAGAATAAGTTAGTTATTATCTCTTTTAAAGTTTGTTTCTATTGTAAGCCTATTTATAGGCAAACATATTTGAAAGCAATTCAAGATATAGTTTATCATTAAAATTTTTAGAGTTTATTCTTTTTCTTGTGGATTCAAGAAATCTGGTGGATTCCAGAGCTTTACATAACAAGTTTGTCGCTTGCAAACTTGTGTTCTTATTATAGGATTAACGCTTGTTATTCCTTCCCGCTTCCGTACTGCGTCAGTTGGCATCAGAGCAGGTTTTCCCTGTTCTTCGTGGATTGAACAGCCATGGGAGATCAACCAATAACCAGGGTAGACATCGAGGGATTTACCACATCCTTAACTACTTTGGCTGCACAAATAACGATGTTATCAAATCGTTTGAACAACAACAGAAACGACAACAACAACAACAACAACGGCGACAACAACCGAAACAACAACAACTGAGGTGAAGAATCAATTCTGGTTATTAGGGTTCATAATAACAATCATATTATTGATACAATTACGTATAGAAAATCAGGACACACTCGTGAATCTGATTAGGAATACTATGAGCGTAGATATTTCAAAAAGTTGAAGGATGATTACTACGAGTTTAAAATCTTTGATTCAATATATCGGTGTCCGTTTTGCAACAACAAAGATTACTCGTTGACCGACCTTTTGAGACATGCTTCCATAATTGCAGGTAACTCGCGTAAGACGATTAAAGATATTGCTAAGCATTCTGTTTTGATAACGTATGGTATCTTAATGTTCAAGTCGATGAAACATTTAACATCATCAATAATGACAAAACTGAAATAAACGATGCATATGTAGTTGAAAAGAATCAAATTATTGAGGATTTGAGTTCTTTAGAGGTGGTGAAGACTGACGAGTCTCTCCTTTTGAGATTTGTCAACGCCGCATTCAATAATAAACCAGAATCCCGCGACGTGTTGCCGCCACCAGATGCGGAAGAAAAGTCGAATATAGAATCAGAGGTCCAAATGGAGGTGATGTCTAAAACGGTAGAAACTACAATCGATGAGGAAGGGGTGTTCAATCTAGAATTGGAGGGTAGTTTCAACGTGAACAACAATAGCATAGATTGCGACATCCAAACAGAGACGGCGCCAAAATTTGATGAAAAAACAAATGAGAAAGAAGGGCATGTAACAAATTTATTGTCATCGACAACGCAATATGATGGGACTTCAATGACAACACAAACAGATAAGCTTCTTTTGAATAATGAAAAACAATGCGCAGAGCACAAACTGCTAGTTGATTTGGGGAGAAACGATGCCGGAAAGATCTTCAAACCTTGTTATGTTCAAGTTGAAAAACTTATGAACATTGATCGGTATTCTGATGTTATGCATATAAGCTCTACTGCCACTGGGGAGTTATTAGCTGGGTTAACAATTTGTTATCTCAAGTTAGGGGAGAAAAATCGAGCTTTTAAAGAAGAAAAGAGTTGGTATGATGTAAGACTAAAGGAAGAGCAAAAAGTAGCGATCAAGCAAACGAGAAAGAATTTGGTAATTAAAGCAAAATCGGTACCAAGTTTTTACTATGATAAACGCATGAGCCAATATCAAGCAGATGAGGCTCTTTATCAAGATGAGAACTCGGGGTCGAGTTCTTTTGAGGTGGAGGAGTCTGATGTAGGAGGGCTAGTTTGAATTCCGATTAGTTTTTATCTTTTTAAGTTAGTTTTATTTTCACTATTATTAGTTGTTACTATATTTTTAAAGTTTGTTTTATTTTCATTATTATTAGTTCTTATCCTATTTTTAAGTTTGTTATTATTAGGATAGTTATCTTTTAAATATAAAAGATAATGAATTTAGAATAAGTTAGTTATTATCTCTTTCAAAGTTTGTTTCTATTGTAAGCTTATTTATAGGCAAACATATTTGAAAGCAATTCAAGATATAGTTTATCATTAAATTTTTTAGAGTTTATTCTCTTTCTTGTGGATTCAAGAAATCTGGTGGATTCCAGAGCTTTACATAACAAGTTTGTCGCTTGCAAACTTGTTTCTTATTATAGGATTAACGCTTGTTATTCCTTCTCGCTTCCGTACTGCGTCATTAGTGTGCCATGGAAGGATGCTCTTGTTGTTAAATTATTGGGGAAAAAATTAGGTTACAATACTATGAAGGCTAAATTAGAGAATGTTTGGAAACTCACTGGAGGTTTTGAATTAATGGATGTTGGCTATTCTTATTACATGGTTAAGTTTGATGGAGAGGAAGACAAAAATAAGGTGATTAATGGAGGTCCATGGATGATCTTTGATCATTATTTGGCTGTGAGTTTATGGTCCCCAAAGTTCAACACGGCGACTGCAACTATAGACAAAACTATGGTTTAGATTAGAATACCGAGTCTCAATCTTGTTTACTACGACGAGAGCGTTCTATGGGTTGTGGCTTCAATGGTCGGGAACCCGGTAAAAGTCGATCTCCATACTTTAAGAGTGGCTCGTGGAAAATTTGCTAGAATGTGCGTAGAAGTTGACCTCACGAAACCGGTGGTTGGTCGAGTAGGAATGAATGGCGATTGGTACCATGTGCAATACGAAGGTCTCCATATTATATGCACTCAATGTGGATGCTATGGTCACCTACTAAAAGACTGTGGAATGAAAAGAAAGAACATTACGGTGGAGAACAAGGAAAAGTCTGGCGAAGTAGTTGGAGACGGCGGTGCAAACATTACCAGAGGAGAAGCAGTGCAAAAATCCGGCGTGAATCAAGGTGTAATTAATGACAAAATCACCACAAATGTGGTTCAATCCGTTACTGAAATTTCTCCAGATTCGTTACATGGGGAATGGATTAAAGTGGAGAGAAAAAAAAGGAATAACAAGATTAATGCGCGCGGATTTGGTGGGAATCATGAGAGTGTCAATGATCAACATTCTAAAAATGTTATTCTTAATATGGTTGAGAAATTAAATAAGCAATATCCCTTGCAAAAGAATAATGGGAATGATATTGTCTCAATAAATGCTAGAGGTAAAAACCATTTTAAGAAAAAGAGGTAACGTAACGAGACAGTTGAACCATGTAAGACAGCTTCTACCGCTTCTCAAGCTAATGTGAGCCAAGCTTCATATGGAGTATATAATGGAGGCTACACGGCTAAGCAAGGAAATCCAAACTCAACAAATACTCATGTGGGGCCGCCCAACAATACAAAAGAAGGAAGTCAACCAAATGATGGACTCACAGAGACAAGCATGCACGTGAAGCAAGTTGGAGGTGTTAAACAACACGTAAACATGAATTCTTTGCAACATGGAAAGGCTGAATTTTTATCTCATGTCTTAGAACCAAATGAGAGTGTTAATGAGGACACTCATGAAGAATCCATCCACATAGGAAAGGATAATATCGACCAAAAAATTGGAGATAATAACATGGGATCAACCCATGATACTAAACTAATGTATCCTTTTTTTACAAATAGTTTAGTGTTCTATTGCTTTATTTATTTTTAATGATTATTATTAATTGGAATTGTAGAGGTGCTTAAGGTATAAATTTCCGACGAGCACTTAATAATTTTTGCAGGAGAAATAAAGTTGATATAGTAGTGTTACAAGAAACGCGGTGCAGCGGTAATATTGCCAAAAAAACAATCAAGAAGCTGGGTTTCAAGAATTATGTTTTGGCTGAAGCTAGGGTTTTTCTGGCGGTATTTGGTTGCTGTGGAACAGGTTAGATATTCAAATTCAGTTAATTCAAAATAACTTTCATTTCCTTCATGTGCAGGTGAAAGAGAAAGATGTCGAGCCTTGGCTTTTGACTGTGGTTTATGCTAGTCCACGAGAAAATGAGAGACAAGATACTTGGAATCTTCTGAGACACATTGCAACTACGGTCACTGGACCGTGGCTTATGATGGGAGATTTTAATGAAATTGCTCATCCTGAGGAGAAAAAAGGAGGGGCCCCGACTGATGCTAGAAAATGCCATCTTTTTAACAATTGGATCAATGATTGTAACTTGTTGGAAGTCACCACATCGGGGACACGATTTACTTGGAGAGGTCCAAAGTGGAATGGGAGGGATAGAGTTTTCAAGAAATTGGATCGTATCCTCTGTAATGTTGATTGGCGTCTTAAGTATCCGGAAGGGTTTGCGAAGGTCCTCCCGCGAGTTCAATCTGATCATCACCCTATTATTGTGTTGCTACAAGGTGAAAACAATACCAACAAAAACCGTCCTTTCCGATTCGAGGCAGCTTGGACTTCTCATGCTGATTTTAATAACTTTCTGCATTCCAAGTGGGAAAAAGATAAAGATATAGTGCAAAGTCTTCATGAGCTTATTGACACATTTGAAAAAGTGGAATAAAGAGACCTTTGGAAATATTTTTAAAAGAAAGGAGGAACTTTTGAGTAGACTAAATGGGATTCAGAAAAGCTCCAACTATGGGTATAGCATTTTTCTTGAAAATTTGGAAAAAGAGTTACAAGACCAACTTGTTGTCACCCTTTATCAAGAAGAGTACCTTTGGTTTCAAAAGTCTCGAAGTGAATGGGTGTCTGATGGTGATCGAAATACAAAGTACTATCATTCGAAAACCATTGTTAGAAGGAGACGCAACAAGATCATTTCTCTTCGTAGTGATGATAGATCATGGGTTGATGATCCGGAAATTCTAACAGACATGGTGCGGAATTTCTATATTAACTTATTTAAAGAGGAAGAAGAAGTTCGTGATCCGATAGTCTCTTGGACGACTTACCCGACGAACATGGAAGCTCATCATAATGCTTTAAGTGGTCCGATCTAGTTTGATGAATGTAAAAAAATCCTTTTTGAGATGGGGTCTTATAAAGCTCCAGGAGAGGATGGTTACCCGACACTATTTTTTCAACAATGTTGGGACACCGTGGGAGACACTCTTTTTCGGTATGTTAACCAGGTTTGGATTAACCCTTCCTTTATCTCTTCGATAAATAATACGCTACTTGTGTTAATCCCTAAAGTTGACAAGCCTGAATTTGTTTCTCAATTTCGTCCTATTGCATTATGTAATGAGGTCTATAAAATTATTACTAAAGTTATTGTTAATAGAATTAAGCCCAATTTGGATGAAATCATTTCACCCTATCAATCCAGCTTCATTCCTAGGCGCTCAATTCACCATAATATTATTGTGGCTCAAGAAATGGTACACTCAATGTCTAGAATGAAAGGTAATAAGATGTTTATGTCCATTAAAATTGACCTTGAAAAGGCGTATGATCGTCTTAATTGGAATTTTGTTAAAAATTGCTTGGAAGAGTGTAACTTCCCTCCTAACCTTGTTAACGTTATTCAACATTGTATTACTTCTCCATCGTTTAAAATTTTATGGAATGGTGGTAAGACAGATACATTCACGCCTACAAGAGGCATTAGGCAAGGCGGCCCTTTGTCTCCCTACCTTTTTGTCATTTGTATGGATCGTCTATCTCACATGATTGCTGATCAGGTGGAGGCTCAGTATTGGAAGCCAATGTGTGCAGGTAGGTATGGTCCTCAAATATCTCATCTTCTTTTTGATGATGACCTTCTCTTGTTTGCAGAGGCCTCTATTGAGCAAGCTCATTGTATAATGAATTATCTTGATATCTTTTGTAAAGCTTCTGGGCAAAAGATTAATAGTCAAAAGACTGAGATCTACTTCTCAAATAATGTTGACCAAAGGCTCAGGGAGGACATTTTAAATCACACAGGTTATACCCAGGTTAATAATATAGGCAAGTATTTGGGGGCAAATATATCCTCGGGAAGAACCACTAGGGGAAAGTTTAACAACATCGTTGACAAGATTCGAAACAGGTTGAGTGGTTGGAAGCAACAGTGTCTGAGCTTTGCTGGTAGACTTACTCTTTCTAAGTCAGTTTTGAGCTCCATTCCTTACTATCATATGCAATATGCCAAGCTCCCTAAGACTCTTTGTGACGAGATGGAAAAAATTCAAAGGAGTTTTTTATGGGGGGAGACAGATCTAGGTCGCAGACCTCATCTGGTGGGATGGGATATTTGTTGTCTTCCTAAGAATGAAGGTGGGTTAGGCATTAAGAGACCTCATCATATGAATAACGCATTCCTTATGAAGATGCTTTGGAACCTTATCAACAATCCAGATGACCTCTGGTGTAAGGTTCTTTACGGTAAGTATGGAAGGAATGATGATCTTAAGGTAACCATACATTCCCAACCTTATGATTCTCCTTTATGGAAAGCTTTAACAGGTATTTCAGGTCAATTTCAACAGAATATTGTGTGGCAATTAGCATATGGTAATAATATCAATTTCTGGTTGGACAAGTGGTTGCCGGGTGGAAATTCTCTTTTTTCCACAACTAGGCAATCTTTTATCGACACGACACTCTCAGTGAGGGAAGTGGTAACCCCCTCAGGAGAATGGGATTATGATTTCCTTATTTCTAACTTGTCTTCTAACTTTGCTTTACAGGTTCTTGCCCTCCCTGCGCCTACGAACACAGACGGCCAAGATAGTATTGGTTGGGGAGGAACTAGTACTAGGGATTTTACAGTCCAAAGTGCTTATATTTCTCAAAGTGTTAGGGATCAAACCATTGAGGGAGACTGGAAGACCTTGTGGAGCTGGAAAGGACCCTATAGAATTCAAACTTTCATGTGGATAGCTGCTCATGAGCGTCTGCTCACTAATTATCGTAGGAGCAAATGGGGTGTTGGACTTTCCCCCATGTGCTCCGAATGCAATAGAGACAATGAAACCACTCTTCATGTTTTACGTGATTGCCCTAAAGCAATCCAAATTTGGATTATGTTAGTTCCTTCCAATCAAATTACTAATTTCTTCTCCTTTAATTGTAGGGATTGGATCTTCAAGAATATCAACAACCAGCTTCAAGGAATTCAAAAGAGGAAGTGGACAACTACCTTTTTAGTGGCTTGCTGGCACATATGGACGTGGAGGAACAAAACCATTTTCGAGGATGATTTTCAGCGTCCTTCCAATCCAACCTACACTATCCTTAAAATGGTTGATGAAATAGACAATTGCAACCGCCATCCTATGAATATTCGCCATGGAGACACCATTTTCATAGGCTGGAAAAAACCTCAAGAAGGGTGGGTCAAGCTTAATTGTGGCGGAGCATATAAGGATACTCTAGAACTAGCTGGGTACGGTGGTCTCTTGCGTGACTCTAATGGAAGATGGCTACCAGGGTACTCTCGCAAAATTGGAACTTGTGATTCTCTTAGTGCTGAGATGTGGGGGATGTACTTGGGTATGCAGCTCGCGTGGAGAAACGGTTTTCACCACCTTCAGGTGGAAAGTAACTCAAAAATCTTGGTAGACATGATCATGGGGAATGTCAAAATCAATGGTAAACCGCCTATTTTGGTGTGTCACATTCAAGAGCTTTTGAAGTTGAATTGGCAGGTGCAGTTCAAACATACATGGCGGGAGGGAAATAGAAGTGCTGATTGGCTGGCTAATTTTAGTTTTTCTCTAAATGCTTTCCAAATTCATGTAATGGAAACTCCTCCTAGTGGGATCTTAAATCTCCTTTTTGATGACATTTCTGGGGCTTGCATGCCTAGAAACATTCGTGTAACCATATAGTTGTTTTTTTTCTTTTGGGCTTCGGCCCTCTTTCTCTACCAAAAAAAAAAAACAACTCCTAGATTCAGTTTTCTTTAAACACATCATCTTTTTTTTGTAACGGAATGAATTAGATAATACATTTTAAAAACTTAATGGAACTATTTGAAACCAAAAAAAATAAACATAAACTACGACTAATTAAATTCAGTTATTAGCATATTTAAGATAGAATATAAGAAAAATAAGCATAAACTACGACTAAGTATGGAATTGGAAACTAATTTCTGCAACGCAATATTAGATACTATTCAATTCAAAATAATATATCAGACTACTATTATTGCTAAGCTGCTAATTACTAGTGATGAAAAACTTAGACATAATTGTACAACACGCAATGTCTGCCAATGTCTAGACTTAGAAAAAAAAATTCTAACAAAAAAAATAATTAGAGTTAGAAAAAACAAATCAATCTCGAGTTAGCAGAGTCAGTATAGTATATTTCTCTTTTAAGAAAGAACTCAAGTTTTATTCTTGGTATGGCCTAGTTGAATGCAGCAAAACCTAACATCCTACTGCAGACATGGAAATTAATGTCATAAGAGGCCCAAATGAATAAGCTATTGAGAATCCAAGAACTTAATTACAATGGATGAACATAAAAAAGTTAGTCAAAGAGAGGACATTATAGCCTGAGTAAAATAATTCAATTGACAATTGAGATTTCCAGAAAGTAAGTAGTTTCTTGAAAGAATTTACACAACTTTAAACTAAAAATCGCGACCTTTGAAAATTCGAAAATAAAATTCTAGCTATGAAACAGCTGAAAAAATGTTGGCCCTAAGAACAATAGTAGTGAGTTTAAAGCACAAAATGTCTATGCTAAAGCATCAAGAGGGTTTTTTGTTCAGCTCTTTCCATATCGCTTCTGATAATTGCTCCGCATTATACTCGACTCCAAAGCATCTCACAACCTCCATGTTAGGATTCAACAAATACCTGATTGTATTAACACCACTTATATCAATGTGAATTGCAACCATACAGAACATCATAAGCAAATGCGCGAGGGCAGAGCAATGACTTACATGTTGTGGGAACTGTCGACAAGATAATCACCACCATCCTCTTCTACCTTTTTAAAATACACACGATATTCTTGTGCCATCTGCCTAATAGCTGCAACTGGTCCAGTTAATCCTACGATTCTTGAGTTAAACTCTGCAGTACATGTACATTAAAACAGAGGAGAGACGAGATATGTTAAAAGGACAAACTCCATTGAGGGAGTAAAACATAACAAAGCCAAAAGTTTAAGACTTGAAGTAATTATAATAAATCTCAATATTTGTGTCAATGAGACAATCTAACCTTCAAGGTATGCACGGAGTTGTGAAGGAGTATCACGTTGAGGATCAATCGTAACAAATACTGGCAGAACTTTAAGATTCTGTTTTGATTCTTGATCCAAATAAAATACATAATGTTAAGGTTTATCAGAAAACATACATATAATACAGTAAACTGAGACATTAGTGCCAAACCTAAGATATCAATTGCCCTGGCCATAAGTTGAACTTGTTCTGGCCCAATATCAGGGGATGAGGTATAGCCAAAGTAGAGGAGAACCCAATTGCCAAGAAAATTTCGTTCCGTAACTGTTTGCTTCTCTTTATTAATCAGTGTAAAGGGACCGCCAATTATGGGTCCACTGACCATATTTCTATTGCGGCTATCCCCTTGATGACCTAATCCATCAAACAGATCAATTAAGACAAAAACATAAAAACTCCTTATAATGCAATCACACTTATCAAATCAAGTAACTCACCATGATTTGATGTCTAAAAGTGGAAAATTAGTACTACACATTGAAAAAGGTTCCATATCATCCTCAAGTCAAAAGTGATTCCATAAACAATGAACAAGATAAGAAAAATGACAGAATTCAGTATATTGTGTGTGGTGAATACAAAGTATTGGCTTGATCATCTCAACCGTGTGTGCTTTACTTTTGCAAGTCATGGAACATTTTAGTTGGTGCAATTCAACGCAAATCATAAAGCAATAGAACTCAGATCTATCCCTAGATTGAGTTCCAAACTGCCAACAAATGCTTACTTTGTAAAACAGTAGACTAGACCCAAAAAAATAGGTACAATTTTTGGGACACGAAAATGTATCCACGAGAGGAAGTAGAAACTAATGATCCCAGCAACATTTCATGTGTGTATGTTCAGTTATACAACTCAATTCATAGGAAGAATCTGATAACTAAATCCGCAACATAATAGGATACGAACCCAACATTCTACTATGATTATTTATTCTCAGTATACTATATATAGTTAACAAATCGTATGCAGCTCTCTGAGAACTGGCTTGATACATATGAAGACAAACTAGAAACATTTAATTTTTGGACTTGACTTTAATCAACAGCGAGAAACCAAGCTGGGATGAACTAAGAAATAGAGCATCTAGCAAAAATAGGTGCGGTACATTGCTATGACCCAACACTTAATGCATACAGTATACTTGGGTGAAAAAAAGAGCAGAAAATATACATAGGTCCTCATTTGTAGGTGCTTATTCCCATCTGACTATAATTTGCAGCAGAAGTTTCCTGTTTGCGATATCTTTGGCAGTTGGCATGGTTGTAACGGATTTAATAGAGTGATAAATCCAAAACAATTGGGTTATACTTATAAAACTAGTTCAAACATCATATTACAGAGTGATAAAACCAGTATTGCAAGATCACTTTGTAGAGTTGTAATCTGCAATTCTCCAACCACGTGTATCATCACCACATTTGATATTACAATCAGAAGTCTTCCAAAACTTCCCTTCTATATTCAACTGGACTTAGAAATGAACTAAGTCTAACAACAAACTAATATAACACTCACTCCACATAGTAATTTCCCTGCTAGAATCTAGTATTTGAACTTCATACTAGCTTGATGCCCATATATTTGAACTTCATACTATCTAGTATCTATCTAGAGTAGACCAATTGAGATTATTAGCTTGAAAATACCTTTTGGAACAGCTCTTCTCTCATCATTATAATGAAAAAAAGCTGCAACCCCGGCAAATCCTAGAACAACAGCTGGCTACGGAAAGAGAAAAAATTCAAAGAGTAGCAATGTTACATTAGAATTCAATCCACACGAAAACAAGATAAACAATCATACTGCTGTTAAATAAGGAAAAGGGAACATACAACAGCATAAGCTCCCCATGAGCGAGAAGACTCGGATTGTGGAGGAGTAAAGACAGGATTCAGATCATGTCTTGTTTTACCATGTTTTGTAGATTTTGTATATCTAACAGCTTGAGTTCTGTTAGATGGAACACACCTATCACAACAACAATAGCAACAACAGAAAAACACAATGATGACATTTTCAATAAGTGAAATCACAAAATGAACAAAGATTCAAAAAACCCTCGTATTATAGTAATGTTTTGAAGTCAAAATTAGTTAATTAAAAGGGGAAACATAAAACGCATAATCTCAAACACCTAGCGTGCATTAAAAAAAGAGAGAAAAATTGGGGTTTAGAGAGTGACCTTGGAAGAAGAAGAGCGAGAGCTTCACGGGTTGAACGGTGTTTGGAAGAAGAGAGTAAAAATCTTGAAACAGTCATGGCTAATTGGTAATTAAATTCTTAAATCTTGAAATTTGAAAGGGTTTATGGTGTGTGGGTTTGAATAGGAAAATGTAAAATCCATTACTTGCGGGAAAAATAATAATCCAACTAATGATACAAGTTTTCTTTTTCAACAAGATTGTCAAAACTTCATTTTGTTTGTATTTTCTTTTGGAGAAATTTGTTGGAGAACGCCGACGGTTTGACCGACCTAACCTTCATCACTAAATCCGTAATTTGATCTCTGCACGACTGGAATCTTTTTCACAAAATATGTTTGTTGCTTTAAAAAAAAATTATGAAATTTTCTTATATTAATTAATTAATTCAAGAAAATTGGATTGAATTAAAAATTCATTTAAAAAAAAAAGTATTGTTACATTACATGTAAACTTGCTATAGATTTGAGTCTCCACAAGTGTACTCAAGTCTATTCAAAAATAATTTTATGCACGATTTAATTTGTTTTTATCTTTACACTCGTAAATTCATAGGAGTTTAACTATGAAGTCGACAACTATGTCACGTGTTAATGAATGTGACACATTTTTTGTCTATGTTTAAAACTTGATTGGATCACTATATTCGAGCTAAACACATGTTTCATGTAATAATTATTTGGAAGTAATTATCTTTTCTTATCTTTTTTATTTTAAAGATAACTTCAATCATTTTGAATAAAGTTGTTCAATTTTACGCGTCCAACTAACATTTAAATAATTATTTCAATTGTTTCCATGTTGTTCCTAAGCTCCCCAAAATTCTAATTTTAACTTTAAACACACTTTTTTTTTTGAACAAGACAAAATGGAATATATTAATAAAATAGTCTCCTCGGCACAAGGTGTACCGAGATAGACTATAAAGTTCTACAAATAGTCATAAACAAAGAATCAAAAAGAAATCAATCAAGGCCCAGACAGAGCAAAGGACAAGACCACCATCTATGGTAGTTTGAAGCTAAAGTAACACTCGTCGTCTTCAACCACCTAAAGGAAAAAAGCTTGATCTTGTCGAACAACTGAAGGGAGCTGCTTGTTGAGCCTCGAAATAATCTGTGATTTCTTTCCGTCCATACAACCCACACACAAACAAGCCAAATGAGCTGCAAAAAAGAGCGTCGCGCCCGAGATCCACCTGCTGAACATGTAAACTGAACAAAGTGATCACGTATAGAGGTGGAATGCACCGGTGTGATGCCAATCCATGAGCACACTGATGTCCACAGGGATCCAAAGGTACTGCAAGAGATGAATACGTGATGGGCCAACTCAGCCTCCCCACAACCAGTAACGCAGAAGTGAGCTGCAGGAGATAAGATGTCTGGCGTAACCAGGTTTGTTTTTGTGGGTAACCTATCACGCAATAAACGCCACGCAAAGATGGAGACCTTCAAAGGAACCTGAGAATGCCAAATGAGTTTATCTGCATCATCCATAGTAGCTGCATTCTGAGAAGTCAAGAGCTGATATGCTCCCCGAACAGTGTAGCCTTCAACGGGATCAGGCTGCCACTGCCACCTATGTGAAGACTGAGCCTGCAATGAGAGGTTAAGAAGTAAAGTCTGACACTCCCTCAACATCTCCTCCTCCCACGCCCACAAATGCCTCCGCCACTCCCACGCCTCCCCATCCACCCCCCACCCTAGAGAAAACATCTCAGCCACCGTTCGCAATTTGTTTTCCGCCAAGTCAAACAAACGCCCAAACCGCACACACAAAGGAATCTCATCCACCCAGGGATCAGTCCAAAAATAAGTATCTAACCCGTCCCCCACCCTTTTTGAAACATGATCCCCAAACCAACTACCCCCAAGCTCACCACCCTCCCTAATACGCGCTATCTCCTTCCACCACGAGGACCCTCTCCGCCCTCCATCCCGAAGTCTACCTCTTTCCACCCCGTACCTGGCTGCCAACACTCTAAACCACAACCCCTCTCTGTCCACTAGCATCCTCCAGCACCATTTACCTAGCAGAGCTAAGTTAAACTCCCTCACCTGCCTAACCCCCAAACCTCCACACTCCTTACGTAAGCAAATAGATTTCCAGCTAACCCAAGAAGTTTTCCTAAAATCCTCACACCCCCCCAAAAAAAATTTAATAAAAATAGATTCAATAGCAGAAATGATACCTGAGGGAGCTTTGAAGAAGGAAAGAGCATAGACAGGAAGAGATGTCAAGACGGACTTTAGCAGAACCAGACGGCCACCAAAAGAAAGGAAACGACTCTTCCACCCAGACAATCTATTATTTAAACGAACCAACACCGGTTCCCAAAAACTCAGACGCCTCGGATCACCCCCAATAGGAAGGCCCAAATAAAAGAAAGGAATTTTTGCTACTTTACAACACAGAGCGGACGCAGCTTCGCCTAACCAGGAATCAGGAATGTTTACCCCAACCAACATGCTTTTATGAAAATTAACTTTCAGGCCCGACATAGTCTCAAAAAGCACAAGAACAGCACGCAAAGCACGGACATTCGCTCAACTTTTGACTCCCAACAAGAGCGTGTCGTCGGCAAACTGAAGATGCGACACCGTAACAGGATCCCGCTCACCAATACTATACCCCGTGAATAAATTACGAGCCACTGCTACCTCCATCAACACGTTTAGACCCTCGGCAGCCAAGAGGAAAAGAAAAGGGGATAACGGATCCCCTTGTCTAAGGCCCTTCTCTAGCGGGAATTCATCAGTAGGACTGCCATTAACTAAAACGGACGCAGTAGCCGTGCACACACATTCTTTGATCCATTTCCTCCACAGGACTGGGAATGACATTCTCCCCGTGACATCGTCTAGGTAACCCCAATCCACGGAATCATAGGCTTTCTCGAAATCCACCTTAAACAGCATGAGATCCTTTTTGGACTTCCGCGCCTCATCCACCACCTCATTAGCAATAAGTATATCATCAAGGATTTGCCTATCCTTCACAAACGCAGTTTGGGCCTCGGAAATCACACTACCAATCACTAACCGCAACCTGTTCGCTAAAACTTTTGCTAGGATTTTATAAAGGCTGCCAACAAGAGAGATAGCCGAAAGTCATTAAGACGTTGGGGACTGTCAATTTTAGGGATCAGAGCAATGAAAGTAGAGTTTATACCCTTAGTCAATTTGCCGTTCCGGTGAAACTCGGAGATAAAGCGCATAACATCGCACCGAAGCTCGGCCCAAAAGTCTTTAATGAAACCAAAATTAACCCCGTCAGGTCCTGGACTCTTATAGCTCTCACAATCCCACACAGCTACTTTCACCTCTGCCTCCGAGAAAGGTTTGGTTAAGCTACTACTCTCCCACTGATTCAACCTTTTAAACTGAAGGTTTTCGACCCCGGGCCTTTCCATATGAGTAGCCTTAAAATGAGACGCGAAATGCGAGAACACAGCCTGCCGAATAGGATTCACACCCTCCAAAGTAACCTCATATGCTTGAATCATAGAAATGGTATTCCCACGGCGACGTCCCGCAAGGACCGAATGAAAGTATTTAGAGTTTGCGTCTCCCTCCTTGAGCCACAACGAACGAGACTGTTGCCAATTGATACTAGCATGCAGCCGAGATAGCGAGTGGATATCAGCCGAAATCCCATGAAGCTCAGCAATTTCTGCCTCCGATAAAACCTCCTCCTCCACCTTCTGATCTAGGGTCGAAAGCCGGACTTTTAGAGATTCGATTCGGCTAGGCAAATTCTGGGCGTGAGTTGTATGCCAATCTTTCAGGGTCGCCTTAATCATCCTAAGTTTTTCCTTTAGCACATAACCACCCCAACCATCGACCTGAATTGATTTCCACCTATCTTTCACAAACAATTGATAGCCAGGAACATCTCTCCAACATTTAAGCATCCTCGAGGGGCGGGGTCCCCAGTCTTCCTCATTCGCTGACAGGACCAATGAACAATTATCAGACAAACCCCTCAATCTAGCCGTCTGCATACAGTTAGGCCAGGCCAGACACCACTCCTCGGACAACAAAAACCTATCCAGACGACTCATCGAGAGACCATCCCCTTTAAACCAAGTAAACTTACGGCCACACAAGGGAAGGTCAATCAAATTGTTATCATCAATAAAACGGTTAAAGGGAATATGATCCATAGAATGATGCCCACCCCGAGAAGAACGACGTTCTTCTACATGTTTAACAGCATTAAAATCCCCACACACACAAACCCTCCGCCTCCCCAAAGATTGAATTCGCGCAGAAAGTGAGTCCCACAACCCTTGCTTAGCCCCATCATCGCAGGGCGCGTAAACATTTGCCAGATAAAACTCCTCTCCAGACTTAGTGAACCGTCCATGACACCACAGGACATGTTCGTGACTCTCAGTCGACCAGACTTCCACCTCAGAGGTATCCCAGATAATTAACAGCCCCCCTGATGCCCCAACTGAAGGGCGAAATGAGAAAGAATGAGGTGAGTTCCCCCAAAGAGTCGAACAGAGGAAATCATCACAAGTTTGCAGCTTTGTCTCTTGAAGACAGAGGATAAGAGGACTCGGGTCCTCCACCAACTTACGCACCTCCTTCCATTTCTCTAACCCACCCAGGCCTCTAATATTCCAATATATGACCTTCATCAGACACACTCCCCCCCCCCCTTCTCCTTCGGTACTCCCCCTGCTGGTGTCCTGATCTCTCCTTCTTGCTTTTGCCCACCCGAGAGAGAACATTAAACATATTCGTATTGTCCCCCTTAAACTTAACCCCCAAGGATATACCGATCCCCCTAACATCATCCATGACCATCTGGTCATTTCCTTGCATAGCCACCCAGTTCTTCCAATCATTGTTAATGGAATCCGACGAAGAAGAACCTTCTGAAGTAGCTTGGCAACTCTCGGAGCACGAGCGATTAACACCCTTCCGTCGACGAAGAACGCTCTTATTTAAGACTTTTAGCACCTCTACGCGATCTTCCTTTGGTAATCTAGCAACTTTTTTGAGACTGTGAAACGGGTGGCGGAGCAATCCTCCTGCTTTCCTCCTCTTGGGTTCTAGTTGCCCCACCTTGTTAAGTCGCATCCCATGACGTCCTCCCTCCTTATCTCTCTTCCGAGCCGAAAAAATCACCCATGCTTCCCCATGATCATGATCTTGTAACCACTCCAAACTCCAAGGCCCCGAAATGGTAGTACGACTCGCCGCTGGAGGACAAGAATTCTCACGATCATTGTGCATCTGGTTTCCAGCATCCCTCCTGGACTCCCCATAAGATCTCCGGGTAGTTAGACATTCTCGAGTCTCTGATTGTTGGGACGTAGCTTCCCCTTGAGGATCTAACTTACTTGTAGATTTAACCTCGACTTGATCACAGACTGGGCTAAGGACATCAACAGTCCATTCACCCTCCTCTTCACTTTCACCCTCACCAGACATATTCCCTTCTTGCTTCTCTGATAACTCTACATCACTCTTCCCATGGAAAGCATTGTTCGCCGCTTCTTCCAGGCCATCTGCAATTTTATCGACCAACATGTCAACATTGCGACATACTTCTGGTTCAATGTGCCCCTCTTCACAGTCGGATTGAGATGCCTCTGTCGCGTTCTCCTCCTCAAAGAGACAAGTATCCTCTCCCATAGCATAACCCCACTCCTCCACGATCTTAATCTCCACCACTACTCCATCCACTAGAACCCTCTCTTCTCTTTTGATAATGTCTAAATTCGGCGTGGCTATCAGAACCCGGGCAAAGTCAAGTCTGTCCCTGTCAGCGGAGCAATTATCTGCTCGTAAAAACCTACCGCAATCGAGCACGCAGAGCTTAAAGAAGTTCACATTCCACGCGTGCAAAGGAACACCGTACAAACGAACCCACGCTCCCCTATGATACGGTGACACATCCTTATCCCAACACACCTAGTTCGAGAAAACAAGCTTGAAAAACTCCTCGGCGTTGCTAACAATAGACAGAACATCCACCCCCTCCGAGCTTCGAACGAAAACCTTATCAGCCCCCATTGGGGCAATAACTATATCATTAAAACCTGCGTCTGTTATTCTATTTTGCACCACAGGTATCGCCTCTCCATTAATGACCGTCGCCACTAATCCATTATGAGCCCACTGCACGTCGTCAGACTTTGTTTGATATTTGCGTAATAAAATGCTACTTTCCTTTTCCTGCGTTGCGACATCAAGCGTATACAAATCTTTAGACCTCTGTCCATCGCCCTTCCTCTGGCCTTCATCTCGGACTACATGCTCCTTACGTGCCCCTAGCTTGACTACTATATCACCCACTCGCACTCCTTCCAGAGGACCAGGTCCCTTCTTATCAGACTCTATTTTTGACATTGTCAACTTTGTACGACCGCCATCACCTGCGCGCTCCGCTTGTCTCGTGGGATGTTGAAAGTCTTCCTTCTTCAAGGCCCCAACGGGACCCTTCAGCAGTCCAACCTTCTCCTTCTCTGGTCTTCCTTCCGCCCTTGTGTCATTCCGTTCAAAACTGGCCACTTTAGCGCGGACTCGAAATTGACCAAACCATACATTATTCAAGGCTTTCGTCATTTTGGTTATATCTTTTACGTTAGAAAATTTGACAAAGCCATAGGGTTCACCAAACCTATTTCTTTTTTTTGCTACATAAACATCCTCCAGCATGCCACAAACTTCAAATCCTTTCCTAAGATAAAAATTCGAGAGTTGTGCCGGAAAATTTGTAAAATAAAAAGAAACATACCGCTTAAAGTCGGAACCCAGATTTCCACCATTATCAAGCATATTTTGATAATGTCTGTGGCTAGAATATGAATGATCCTTCCTTCCCGTCGTTCGATCGCGACTCCGGCCGGTGATCAACCTCCCACACTCCTCCGCGATTTCCTGTCTTCTTCGTTCAGCGTAATGCCTTTGCTGCTGCCATCCATAGCCTGAGAACATTGCCTGCTGCTTATTCCTTGAAACAGAATGCGCATGCTGGTAGTGGTTTTGATAATCCTGTCGACAGAACTCGCGGCTCCACCCTCTGTTGAAACGCACATGGTTCTTCCTATTGTAGTGGTGATTGCGCGCCCTAGACTGGTATCGGACATGTTGATCGTCGATGCTGTATTGTCATGGTGTGGAGAACGAACGTCCCTGATGGTTGCGTGTAACTGGTTTCTGCCAAAGTCTGTCATCGGTTTCATCCGCCTCTCGCAACGCTTTCCGACGTCGATGTCTCACCTCGGTCCATTCTCCGCTGTCTACAGAAACTCCCCCCCGTTTGTGCCTTACTTCCGGTGAAGGTGATGACCGTGACGGCCGCCCTAGAAAAGCCCTAGGGGAGGCGCTGCTCTCTCTACCTCTCATTCACGTTTTTCCTCTACAATAATGTTTTTCTTTTAGGTGCAATTAGTTGTTGTCGGTGATGCAACAAACACAATGAAACTTGATTCCAAGACTAGTGCACAACACGTGATTGCTGCACTACTTGATTGCAAGGATCAATGGAAAAATGTGTTTTGCTTAAACACACTTTAAAATTATTTATATTCCAAACTTTAATTTTATCCTTAAACATATACGGTATTTCATAATGTAACTTCCAAAATATGGTTAACGGAAAAAATGTGATTTTAAAAGCCTAAAAGCAATATAACTAAGTGCTTAAAAAGCAAACTTCTATTAGTAAGTTAATATTCAATATGGTTCATAACTTTTGCAAACTTGGCAATTTAGTCCTCCAAATTAACGAAATTTCACCTTAGTCACTCAATTTTCAAAACGTCAATCAAGTTAGTGTTATCTTTTGTTAACTAACAGAGTTATATGTCCTATGACACGTTAGCGTACATGTGAAAAATGTCATAGACAAAATTGAAACATTATGCTGAAAGTACAAAAGCACCCACAATGTTTTCTTTGCTGACGTGCCATTGTGTATATGAACGTTGGAGGTTGACTCGGTTTAAATTCAGTCCCTGATATTTGCCACGTAAGAGGTAAAATGTCACGCCAGCAACGTTATCTATGTTAACTAATTGAAAATGACCTGAGTTCGATTCCTGGATGAAATAATTTTTTGTCAGACTTCATTTACCTCGCGGTCGAACTCTAGATTATTAGGGTTCCTTCTCCTATAAACCAGAGAGTTATATATTAACAAAAAAAAAAACTAACTGAAAATAACCGAATAACTAATTTAATTGACAAAAAAAAAACTGAAGGACTAACGTGAAATTTCGTTAATTTAAGGAACTAAATTGTCAATTTAGCAAAAATCAAACATCAATTTGGATATTTACTCTTCTATTAATTGATTGAGACTCTTTTGAAAAGCTAATATGGTTGATCAATCTCCTTTTTGCAACTCAATTCAACAACCATCCCTCTACTTTGGTTGCTTGCATCTCTCATATTGTTCCGAAAAAGACAAGACGAATAAGATTAATAACACTTTAATGAAATTAAGCTTAGCTAACCAATATGTTGACTTAAGTAGTTATGATTTTTCTTTTAGGACCAATTATTTGGATGACCTAAGTTCAATTTTTTATGGAAATAAACTTATCTTGCGGTTGAACCCTAAATTATTATAACCTCTTTTTTTGAAAAGAAGAGGAGTAATACCCAAAACAAAAACACCCTCTCTATCCTTTTTATAAGAAACATTTAATTTTTTAGGTTCATTGAATAATTAATGTATTCTAAATTATATTAAGTCCAAAAGTTATTCAATAAACAAAAAAAAAAATTGTTTCTTATAAAAATGACCGGAAAAAATATATGTTAGTCTCAATAAATATACGTTATCGGTGTCAAAAAAATATCTATGCTATAATTTTTTGTTTTAACTCTTACTAATTCTTTTATTTAGTTTCGATCTTAATCAAATTTTGAATTATCGCAGCTTCTAAGAATTAGAAGGTTAGACAAAAAATAATTTTAATAAAAAAATGATTTTATGTTGTTCGTAATACTTAACTCAATTGACAATGTCAATATTATTAGACTGGACATCTTCCGAATCCGTACTTGACGCAATGTCAATATTGTTAGACCGAACATCTTTCGAATTCTACATGACGCTCATGTGTGTGAGTTTTAATTGGTGTTTCCTCTGATTGATTTTAATTGATATAACTAAATAAAAAAAATTAATGCAACAACAAAAAATAATTAAAGACTAATTTCCCCTAGGCAAATGCTAACGAGTGCCTCCGGGACACTCTTTAAGATCTTAAATAGTAAGTTTTTTATAGAATTTTTATGGAAATGCCTAAAATCAACGCAGTGGAAATTGTAATGTTTAACTTTTTAAATAAAAATTTTATTTAAATGGAATCCTTAAAGAGTGTCCGGGGCACTCGTTAGCAAGACTTTTCCCCCTATATCAGTGCAACAACAAAAAAATTAAAACTGTCCGTTAGCCTACCCCATATATCACTGCAAATTAAAGCCACAACTCTCACTTACTTTGACCACAATCAACAAAACATCTCTTCCTCACATATTGATGATCTGAAGAAACCATTCTCTCTTTCTATTCTCTGATATCTCTCACTCTCTTTCCCTGTGTTTTATATGTTTCCCTAGAAATTAACCCTAAGACATGATCTTTTTCTAAGAGGGAAGAGATAGAGGAAAGACTTTCATCTCTGCAAATAGCTCAAAATTTATATATACACAAATCACCCGTAGGTTATTTATTCCCATGTTTTACGTAATACCCTTTTGTTCAAATAACCAAAATAAGTAAAAGTGATGCAAGCACAAGTATTGTGTACTGGTTGCAGATTTCACAATTTCATAGCCTTAAAAACGTTGGTTGTGGTGGTACTTTTTTCTTAACAAAGCTAGCTATCTTTTCCTTATGAAATCAGAAAAAATAAACCTTTCTATTTTGTTTTTCTCTTGTTTCTGCTCCCATACCTCTTAAATATTGGTATGTGTAAGCATGCAACAACATTATTAATCTCTCTGTCAGCAATTGTTTCCCCTTACTCACGTCTTTCCTTTTTCTGCTACCTATAGCTCTCATATACATGGATTCAGTTAACACTAGTAGGAGTGGGAGTATGCAATCCTCAACCGGTTGTAATCATGAAATTGATCAAAAGTACGATGATTCACGCGCTAAATCATCAATCTCTCCGAATTTCTTAAACAACAATAACCAACAACCTTCAACCCATGTTGGTCCATTCACTACTATGTGCCACTCTTTATACTTTCATACATCACAAACAACAGAACAACCACTCCCCAACATAAACCTTGACACTATGTGGTCCGGAACAGCTAGATCCGAACCTAACAAAACCGGTCATATTACCGGCTTGATGCCTTGTTCTTCATCATCTTCACTACTACAGCACCAAATCATGAATAATAATTATAATAATGGTTCTGTTCACCTTGCAACAAATTGTGATCACACCAGGAATGATCAAGCACGCAACAACACTAGTACTAACAACACTGATGTGCAGGTTCGGAATCGAAACCCAAAGAAACGTTCAAGAGCTTCTAGGCGTGCACCTACAACTGTTCTAACAACAGACATAACAAATTTCAGAGCCATGGTTCAAGAATTCACTGGTATACCAGAATCATCACCTTTCATCACATCTTCTCATCATTTCCCAAGAACAAGGTTGGATCTCTTTGCTTCTTCTTCACCAATAACATCATTCCCTCCTTATAATCTTCTTCGTCCATTTGCACAGAAACTTAATAATCAACCTCACCACCCTATTCCTCCACCTTCTTCATCTTCCATTCACAACCAGCTATCTTGTTCAGTTGATAATTCGAAACAGCCTCTCAATAATATATTCAACATGCAAAACCAAAACCAAAATCAAGTTTTCTCCTTTCAAACAATTCATCAAACACCACAAAGGCAAAAATACGAATTCCCTTTTGGAAATTCTTCAGTTACTGTCTCAAAAACACAAATACCATCTTTGGAAACTCCATCAATTATTGATGATCCTCATCTCAAAATGGGTCACGGTTTTGAGGAATTAGGAATATTGAGGCAAGATTGGGTTGGTAGTAAGAATAATGGTTCAAAAGAATGGGTCCAAGAGAACGTAACTCATGACACCATTACCAACAACGATTGTGATGACAGTGCAGGAAGAGAACTCGCTGTTGTTAACTATAGTAATAGCACAGAGCGAGTCATGAATGGAAAAGTAAATTATTCCGCTTCTTCATCGGATTTTCATGGTGAGAAAGAACCAGATCGTGTAGTACTTTAGCTACAAGAACCGAAGCTAATCTGGAACCGTAGATTAATTAATATTTACCTTAATTACATTTTTGGTTATTTTAAGTTTCAATTCAACTTCTTGTGTTTAAAAAGTTTTTAGTTGGTTTTTTAGGTAAATTTTTGTGTAAATATTCATGTGTCTAACAAATTTGAGTTGATATTGGTAAAATAAGAAACCAATTTAAAACTTTTTAAATATAAGAGATTAAATTAAAACTTAAAATAAATATTAAATATTAAATTTGCAATTAGAAGGTAGAGTGTACTAGTAGCAGGTAGTTTTATATTTTTGCAAAACAATTGATGTTGTATAAGTTGATTAATTTCAAAGATAGTAATATATTTCTTTTCTTTTATAAGTTTTTTCAAAAGTAGTGTAACCATAAGATAGGGGAGAATTGTAGGATTGAGCTCATACTAACAACACATTAATCTTGGGAGATGACCTTCATATATTTCTATATGGTAAAGACAATCATAATCTTACGAGCTGATTTTGTAAAGATGAATTGGGTTTAATATAACAAATCTAAGATAATATCAGAGTTTCTTCCATGATCTACTAGACCGTCTGCTATCAGGTTTTTGATCGAGTCATTCATAATTTATAAATTGTCCGATCAAATCAACGATGAGATATGTCACAACGTAAAATTTCATGTAACTTTTAAGATAGAGATATCTCAAATTATGTGTATATGTATAAACATACCCGTCTCTCGGATTTCGAATATTGTATCAAAATCTATGATGCATGGGTACTCCGTTTTAGATAGAGTATCGGTATCGGGTACGTACCGGGTACCGGTACGCGTATGGTACTTGCCCGGTAGGCACCGATGCCGTACCTAGATTTTTTGTTTTGTTTTTTGTAATGGGTACACGAGTGGTACGCGCGTGGTACACCAATTCAAAAAAATACTATTTTTTTCTTCTTCTTTTTCTTTAATTTGTTTTTTTATATAAATATTTAGGTTTTTTATTTTTGTATAATATAAAAGTAGCACATACCGCTAAAAAACAATAAAAAAACAGCCATTGGAATTATTCACCCATTCATTAAAAATGAATAAACTAAATTCAAAGAGAATTGAAGATCGAGTTTTTTTATTCATACAAATCTTCGTATTCTCTCGAGAAAGAGAAATAATAATACTTACAATGAAAGAACAACAAAAATGTGGAATATTCGTAGAGATAAATGAGATTTATTTAATATATAATTGATATTTTTGAAATTGCTAGTCTTTCTCACGATAAACCTAAACTAGAGGCCGCTCTTTTTAGTGATGTTGGAGGTGGAAACAATTGACTCTTTTTGAGCTAATTGCTTTTTAATTTCATATTTTGATGTTTTTGAACAATTTGAATTACTTTTAAATTGTGGTGTGATATTTTTTATGTTGAATTATTTATTTTAACAATATAATTCTATTATTTGATTTATATAATTATATTTTTAAAAAAATATAGGGACGTACCCGTACTTTATAGTTTTTCTAAAAATGACGTACCCGTACCAGTATCGGTACCGGATACCGATACCGTACCCGCACCCGGGCAACATAGATCAAAATAAATTGTATGTAATTTAAGAGCATTTGAATGAGATGATAAAGGATGTTTTCCAACTTGATCAAAGATTTTGGGTTTGGATCTTGCTCTAGAAATGTTGCAGTGTTAAATTGTCTTGAAAAAGAGTTTATCATTGATTGTGGTCCTACTCGACTCCGACAAATTTGTCTTTACAATTACAAATTTAGGCATAGAGGATATCCAATTCATAAAGCAAAATGCAAGCAAATCAAATAATTTGAAAATAACAATTTACCAGTTATGAAGTCATCATTTTAAAATGAATTTTATTTTCAAGACTAATTTTATTTCCAAAATTAGTGTTCATTCCTAAAATGAATTTTAAGACTAATTTTGCCTATTTTTATTAACAAACAAACAAAGAAACTTATTTCAGGAATGAACACTTTTCTTGTCGTAAAAAGCACGATTTGTGTCTGAAACACTGTGACAATTCAATTATCCAAGTCAACTTCTCTTCTAAGTCAACAATTCCTCTCTGTTTTCCTTTTCCCCCACCGTTTTCACTTGTTTGTTCCTATGTTACTATTGAATTGTGAACACTGAACAATTATTCATCATTCATAGAAACCAAATTATTAATCAAGATGAAACCAGAAACAGTGACATTAGTGCTAGTAAATCTAGCTGGTATTATGGAAAGAGCTGATGAATCATTGTTACCAGGTGTATACAAAGAGGTCGGTGCTGCTCTTAACGCTGACCCCACCGCCTTAGGTTCTCTCACTCTTTTCCGATCCCTTGTTCAATCTTTCTGTTACCCTCTTGCTGCTTATCTCGCCACGCGTCACAACCGTGCACATGTTATTGCTCTCGGTGCTTTTCTTTGGGCTGCTGCTACATTCCTTGTTGCCATTTCATCTACTTTCTTACAGGTCCTCACTTTTACTTACTCAAACTAACTGGATATGTTTCTGTTTCTTTGATTAATTAATTAATTAACCAATTTATTTAGAGTCAAGCTTATATAACTAGTTAACAAAAGATTCTATCATTTATTTATACCAAAGATTCCCTAGTTACTGAGTTTCAGTTGAAAACGAATCGTTCAGGAGAATCCGAATTTGAATTTTGGCTAAACTATCTTTGGCCTGACTTTACTTATATCACGGTTAAGCTGTGGATAACCAGGTCCATGATTTGTAATTGTGGGGTCGTTACAATTGCTGTCATTACGGTTGCTGTTACGTGCCTTGCAGCTCGAAATAATCTTCAATTTTCAATAGCTATTTAAAGTGGGCACCGCCATGCTACTACACTATCTACTCACTGTAGTAGAGTTTTAGTTTGCTTTTTAAATACTGATTGAGAGGTTCTTGAAATAGACAATTGAGAGACTGTTAAATGTAAGATTTTGCATTAGATGTGATGCAAATTGGGATTTGTAGTTGTGCAATTTTATTTTTTGGTGAGAGGATTTAAGCGAACATTGTTGAAATCATTTGATGCGATTACAATAGACCGTAAATGTGATTGAAGATCACACTGCAACTGCGGTGCGATGGCGTTGCAGAAGCTATTATCCTTATGTATAAATATAATTCGCCCATGTGTCCTAACTCTCATTTGTTGCTTTATAAGGATTATTAGGTAGCAATTTCAAGAGGTTTAAATGGGATTGGACTTGCAATTGTTACTCCAGCAATTCAGTCCCTGGTTGCGGACTCCACTGTTGATAGCAACCGTGGTGTGGCTTTCGGGTGGCTGCAATTAACAGGAAACCTTGGAAGCATCGTTGGTGGTCTCTTTGCTATACTTATAGCCTCAAAATCAATTGCAGGGATACCTGGTTGGAGAATAGCTTTTCATCTTGTTGCATTGATTAGTGTTATAGTCGGTATATTAGTACGCATCTTTGCTAACGATCCACGGTTTTCAAAGAGCGACGGAAGAGCTACATATCAATCTCCAAACAAATCCTTTTATTCTGAAATGAAAGATCTAATGAAAGAAGCAAAGTCGGTTATAAAAATTCCATCATTTCAAATACTTGTGGCTCAGGGAGTCTCCGGATCATTTCCCTGGTCTGCGTTGTCCTTTGCAACTCTTTGGTTAGAACTAATAGGTTTCTCCCACATGACAACAGCATTGCTTTGGTCACTATTTATAGTTGCTGTTTCATTTGGGGGTCTGCTTGGAGGATGGATGGGGGATAATTTATCTCAAAGGTTTCCAAATTCTGGAAGAATAATGTTGTCACAAATAAGCTCAGGCTCAGCTGTTCCTCTAGCAGCAATTCTGTTGTTGGGATTGCCTGATGATCCATCCACAGCCTTCATGCACGGTCTGGTTCTGTTCATCATGGGATTGTGCATATCCTGGAATGGCGCAGCAACTAACAAGTATGTATTGTATCAACAGATGTTCTTGTTCATTTTCTTTTGTTTTATAATTCATATGATTTATCGAGTTTTAGCAAACAATACAGACTCATCACATTTGCTTTAAATAGTCTCTAATTTTTTAATGAAATAAATAATATCTCCCCTTAAGAGAAACTATGAATATGACGTTATTGAAATATGTAAATTCTGTGTGTCTATAATGAGATCACACTTCTTATATTTATACTGATATGATACAACTGATACAATGAATAGTCATAAATAAGCACTACCTAGGAAGTTGTGTATACTAGGAAGTCTAACACATAGTCTAGGAACTATACAAATTCTCTTAATTCTAACACTCCCCCTCAAGCTGGAGCATACATGTCATATGCACCAAGCTTGCTACAAATAAATATTTGGGGTCCTAGTCGTGTTGTTTCATGTTTAGGTTATCAATATTTTGTAACTTTTATTGATGATTTTTCCAGATGCACTTGGATATTCTTAATGAAAAATCGCTCCGATGTTTTCTCTATATTTAAAACTTTTTGCTCCGAAATAACTACACAATTTGGTACCCACATTAAAATATTGCAAAGTGATAATGCTCGTGAATATTTGTCTACGTCTTTTCAATCCTATTTGGCTTCACATGGTATCCTCCATCAAACTTCATGTGCTCATACTCCTCAACAAAATGGTGTCGCTGAGAGAAAGAACCGACACTTAGTTGAAACAGCTCTGATACCATATTGAAATATGTAAATTCTGTGTGTCTATAATGAGATCACACTTCTTATATTTATACTGATATGATACAACTGATACAATGAATAGTCATAAATAAGCACTACCTAGGAAGTTGTATATACTAGGAAGTCTAACACATAGTCTAGGAACTATACAAATTCTCTTAATTCTAACAGACGTTTTGAAGAATCTTAAACTAATGAAGGTAAAAGGGTAGATTTTGTTGGATCGGGTGATTACGACAGTATCATAGAATAAGAAGCTATAGCAAGCAAAGGTGCAATTTATTTCATCATAGCGTGTTACTTAGGACTACATCAAACATTGAATTTGGGAATTCATTGTAGTAGGTAGATGGACCAGATGTCAAGTTCACAAATCATCAGTTACAGACACTGACTAATTACAACAAATTAATTATAGGTTAGATTTCTGTTAAAGTAACTTTTTTCAACCTTGTGTTTTTGCCTCCCTATCTGCCTACTGTTGTGTACTTGTGTTAACTAGGTTATTATAGTCTTATAGAGGTGAGAATATGATGTGTGGTTTGGCATCTTCGAATCTTAACTCTGTTAATTCTCATATAAATCCCCATTTTCCGGTAAGGACCAGTATAGGGGCTTGCAAGAACCCACCTAGAAACCACTTAAACTTTCCATTTCTTTAGACTTAGAAATGCGTCAAACACATTTTGAACATTTCAGCTCTTAATTTTATAAAGAGGGTTGGTGTGTCTCTCTACCCATGACTGTATAATGGGTGTTACATGCTATTATCAGCTAGGTATAATGCTTAAGGAATGGTATAATGCTATATAAGTATAAATGATTAAGGGTCATGCTAACATTTTGTAAGACACTTGTTAAGGAACCTGAAAGATAAAGTTTTATGTTTAAAAAACAACTTTTTAGACTTTTTAGAAGTTGACTACACAATTTCCAATAAAATATTAGGTTCTGTAACAAGTGCCGTTAGGGCACCTTGCAGGAACAGTATAATACTATCTAAGTTTTTCTCGTAAAGAATACATAAATGGTTTTCTCTCATTGTAAAGCTTTTGTGCTGCTAGCTTGCTGATTTATGTGCATATGGCTTCTATAAGGGATGGTGAAAATTATGTTACACAAAATTATCCAAGCTTAACTAAAACTATTGGTCATATGCATTCTGTTCAGTTCTCTTTGAAATTTAACAGTTTTTACAGTCCAATATTTGCAGAGATAGTTCCTGAGAAGTCCCGGACGGCTATATATGCTTTGGATCGATCTTTTGAGTCCATATTGGCATCCTTTGCTCCACCTGTTGTTGGAGTTTTGGCTCAGCACGTTTATGGTTATAAACCAATTCCAAAAGGATCCTCGGACTCTGTCGAGATTGAAACAGATAGGGAAAATGCAGCATCACTTGCCAAGGCACTTTATACTGCAATTGGTATTCCTATTGCAATTTGCTGCATCATATACTCTTTCCTTTATTGCACGTATCCAAGGGACAGAGACAGAGCACGAATGGTTGCATTAGCAGAATCAGAAATGCAGCAACTAGAGGTTGAAGATTGCACAAGAGAAGAATATTGTGAAATTCATGTTCTAGAATCAATTGAACCAAATAGTAAAGAAAGTAACAAGATTGATGATATAGATTATCCAAGGGAAGAAAACATAGACTTAGATGACAATGACGAGAGAGTTTTGCTGTCCCGGTAGTTAATGCTTGCAGTTGCCGTGCTCATTTGAAAAATGAATATGCACTGGAAAACTTGTATAGCTTTTTTTGTTAATGATCCTTATTGGTTTTTTTGTAGAAAAATTCTTATGAGTTATTGTACATAAAAAAAGAAGTATGTTACTTGAAGTGCAAAGAATAGCAAATTCTACAAATTGAGACAAATATGGTGTAATAATTTCAAAACATAATACATTATCATTAAGAAAGGTAAATCCCCCAAAGAAAAAATCAGATAAAACTGATGTATCATCATTTTTTGACTCCTTCAACTAGAAATGATATAAAAAAGGATTCCAGTAAAAAAAGATTAAGAATAAAGACAAACATAGAAAAATAATATTAAGATGACCGCATTAACAGGTTGTAAGGCAGGGGTTCATCAACTTGGTATTATTTTATAAAACTGACCAACTTGTTCTTTTTTTATAATTATAGTTATATTCACATCACATAAATCAACACATTTGCACATGAGCTAGCAGGATTTTTGTATATACAGAGTTGACCGTCTGAGGCCATCTCCGATCCACTCTCCGATATGCAGTCACTGCCACCACCTTTTACACTCAAGATATAGAGTGGTAAACATTGGAACAGTTATTTACTTAAAGGAAGATAAAATGAAGGCAGAGACATTGACATTGGTTCTAGTGAATCTAGCTGGTATTATGCAGAGAGCCGATGAGTCGTTGTTACCAGGGGTATACAAAGAGGTTGGTGCTGAACTCAACGCTGACCCCACTGCGTTAGGTTCTCTCACTCTTTTCCGATCCCTGGTTCAATCGTTATGTTACCCTCTCGCGGCTTACCTCGCCACACGACACAATCGTGCACATGTTATTGCTCTCGGTGCCTTTCTTTGGGCTGGTGCCACATTCCTGGTTGCCATCTCCTCCACCTTCTTACAGGTTCTTAGTCACCTCTTTGGTTTTGCTTGTGATAGTTTTGGTTATAGACATAACATAATGGATGGATCGTGTGATTTGTTTTGTTCCTTTGACAGTGTTTGACTTGATTCAACATAACTTTACTTGTTTGACCACATGGAGTTTTGGTTCAAAATCAACTTTTGTTTTGCTGAGATTTGATAGTTACTAAATAGAATTTCAGATACTCTGTCCCAGTTGTGCTGTGGCCGTAGTGACAGTTAGTACAAAGGTTGTGGGGACAGTAAAATCTAAAATCTTTATTGCTGCCGCACCCTTAGAAACTTCTCTCTCTAAATCAAATAGGTTCCATATTTTTTTCTATCTCTTTTTCCATTTTCACAAGGGAAAATAGTCCATGAAACATCTTTTTCACAAGTTTCTTATAAAGCAAAGAAAACTAAATGTAAAAGTAACACATTTATTAATCAATTTATTTTGATATTTATAGATTTTTTGGGGGGTTGATTCGAATTATTAAATTAATAATTGATTTATCTAAAAATTAATGTGATTACGAATTTTCATATTTGTTACATTTCATTAGACAAAACTTATGTGCACTTGTTTTAGTTGTTTTGAATTAGTATTTTAATCTATGTATTACATTGGTAAAATATAGTGAATTAGTTTTGCATAAATATAATTAGGTGGCAATTTCAAGAGGTTTAAATGGCATAGGACTAGCCATTGTTATTCCAGCAATTCAGTCTCTAGTTGCTGACTCCACAATCGATAGCAACCGTGGCGTGGCTTTTGGGTGGCTGCAACTAACAGGAAACCTTGGAAGCATTATTGGTGGTCTCTTCTCAGTACTATTAGCCTCGACATCAATCTTAGGCATATCTGGTTGGAGAATAGCTTTTCATCTGGTTGCACTGATTAGTGTTATAGTTGGTGTATTGGTACGCCTCTATGCTAATGATCCACACTTTGCAAACAACGACGACAAAGCTACATCATATCAAACTCCAAGCAAGCCCTTTTATGATGAAATGAAAGATCTAATAAATGAAGCAAAATCAGTTATAAAAATTCCAACGTTTCAGATAATTGTGGCTCAGGGAGTATTTGGATCATTTCCATGGTCAGGTTTATCATTTGCCACTCTTTGGTTAGAACTAATAGGTTTCTCGCATGGGACAACAGCGGTTCTCTGGACTTTCTTTATAGTTTCTGCTTCATTAGGGGCTCTATTTGGAGGATGGTTTGGAGATTATTTATCGTTACGGTTACCAAACAGTGGGAGAATAATGTTGTCACAAATAAGTGCTGGTTCAGCCGTTCCTCTAGCAGCAATTTTGCTGTTGGCATTACCTGATGATCCATCCACAGCCTTCATGCATGGTCTTGTTTTAGTCATCATGGGATTTGCTACAGCTTGGAATGCTCCAGCAACTAACAAGTATGTACAACGCACCTTTCTATAAGCACCATTTACAATTTTCGCATATATTATGAAAAAATTGTAGTGTATTTAATGCATCTATTTTGTTTATCGATAGATATTCCTAAAATACTCTTTAGTATAGGAATAAGTTCAAACCAGTTAGTTATATATAGACATGTGGATTTCATGAGTTTCACGATTAGTATGAATCGTGACATTTAGCATTTTTCTAAATTTATATAGTAATTCAAACTGACAACTATTGAATATTGATCATATGCATGTCATTAGTGGGTCTTTTTTGTTTTTTCATTCAAAAATTAAACTGTGTGGACAGTCCAATATTTGCAGAAATAGTTCCTGAGAAGTCGCGGACAGCTATATACGCTTTGGATCAATCTTTCGAGTCTATATTGCAGTCATTTGCTCCTCCTTTTGTTGGATTATTGGCTCAACATGTTTATGGTTATAGACCAGTTCCAAAAGGATCCTCTGATTCTGTCGAAATTCAGACAGATAGAGAAAATGCAGCATCACTCGCAAAGGCACTTTGTATTGTTTTTGTTATTCCTTTGACACTTTGTGTCTGTATCTACTCATTCCTTTACTGTACATACCCGAGAGACAGAGATCGAGCAAGAATGATTGCATTAGAAGAATCAGAAATGCAGCAACTAGAGGTGGAAGATTGCACAAGAGAAGAATATTGTGAAATTCATGTTTTAGAATCAAATGAACTGAATGGTAAAGAAAGTAGCAAGATTGATGATATAGATTATCCAATGGAAGAGAATATAGACTTAGATGATAATGATGAGAAAGTTTTGTTGTCTCGGTAGTTTCATATTTTCAAGAAATTGTGGAGCCTCATTTGACATATTCAAGCTTCATATCATATTCATCCTTTGATTGGTTCTACTTTTGGAGAACAAAAATTGATTTTAGAGAAGTAAAATTGATTTTGACATGTTCGATTGCTCACAAGTAGAATTGATTTTACCTCCACAATTGATTCTAACTTGAAGCTAGAAATTGAAACTTTTGATACTAGAATGAATTTTTATACTCAAATTTATTGATCAACTCACTTTTACATGAATGTATTCAAATATAAACCACTTTACTTTCTACTCACTTTTAACTATAATCAATTTTACATAATCAGTTCACTCAAAATCAATTTTATTCAAAAACAATCAAACATATCAAAATTAATTCTACACGTACAAATATAGGGCTTTAACATTCTCTTGGGCCTCGAAGGGGCACTTAGGCTACATCTCTAATCTAATAAAGATAAATTTATTATTTAAAAAAACTTTTCTTTGCGCTGGTTCAATGATTCCTTTAGCTGCAATTTTGCTGTTATTATTGCCTAATGATCCATCCACACCGTTAATTCATGGTTTGGTTTTAGTCATCATTGGACTAATCGTATACTGGTGTGCACCAGCGACTAATGATCCAATATTTGCATAAATAGTCCCTGAGAAGTCGCGTATTGCAATATCTTTCTATAGCCGGTCAGATCCACTACTTAAGTAGAGGAGGGCATTCCGCAACCGCAACCTAAGTAGCGGATTAGTCTGTTACTGAAACTGGGTGCATTTATTGTTTAACTATTTTAGTTATGGATCAACAGAGCAAAGAACTTAAAGTTGTTGTCAAGCGCATAAGTTAGGATTTGTTGCAGTGGTTTCGAAGTTTGACAATTGGGGTAACAATAGAAAAGCTTTTGTTGTGATGGACTATTAGAGAGGTGGCGATCATAGGGCCTACGTGAACAAAAAAGGGAAGCCACAAAACATTAACAGAAGCTATCATGATTAAAATGTAATTGTCTGTTTAGGCTTAGAAAATACTTGTTGAACTGTGTTCAGTGGAGTCTTAATGTCACTGACGGGACACATAATCACAAAATGGCAAAAGGTTTAAAGATCACAAATATGCTGAGCGGCTAAAACCGAAGGAGACGGTATAATTAGGGGTGGACAACGGTCGGATTCAGTCGGAATCGGTTTGAAAAACCTTGATCCGAATAAACCCATGGATGACAATATCACACCCACTTCCGTCCATTTGATGCTTTATGTTTAATCGGTTTCGGTTTCGAAGGTTTGTCGGACGAGTTGAATTGGTTGAAAATCCAGTACAAAAAATAAACAAATCTACACTTTCTACGCACAACAAGAGAACAAAATTCTCAAGTTTTTCCACAATTTTAACCCAGCAGAACAAAATCCAACAAATACTAGACTAAGAGTATTCTAGAGAAAATAAATAAAGAAGTGTGAGATTTGTGAATGAGATGTCAAAAATTGTTTTGATAACATAAAAACATCAATAGAAAAAGCAAATATTCATGCCGCCAATCTCTTCCTTCTATGACCATATGCACTAGTTTATGCCAATAAAAATAATATTGTTAAACTTCCGGTCAGTTTTGAATTTCAATGGATGAAAATTTCAGATTCGAGTCCGTCCGTCTCAATCCAGTCAAACCTAATTTTGTTCACCCATTTAACCCACGACCCGGCCCACTATCACCCAACATTTAATTTTTTTATCGGTTTTGTCGGATTCAGATCGATTCAGGAAATCCTGTCCGCCCCTAGGTATTGGTACATGAGAAGTCGAAGAACATGCACTCCTAAGAAATATTATATAGACGATTAGAATAAAAGTTCAACAAATATGATGCGCGCGTCAGATTTAGAAAACCGGACCGGTGGAAATTGAACAGAGTTGCAACAAATATTAAAGTGTTTGTCTGAGGGAAAGTACACTTAGAGCTACAGGATACTTTCCAGCACCGAAACTATAAATGATATATTTTGAGCTCATCCGGATGCTCCTAAGGGTCATTTGATGTTCCTCGTCAATCAAAGTCAAATTTCTATTATGGCACACAAGTGATAAGATCCATTTTAGAAATTACCATTTGATGTTCCCTGAAATCTGCTTACATTAGAATGACTACCAACTCCAACTTATCGCCTAATTATATCATTCGAGCACAATTATGTATACCTAGTTTGATATTATGACATCAGACTTTATCAATACCTAAACTACCTAAATCAATACCTTCCTATCTAAACTACCTAATCAATACCTTCCTGGTGATCATAATTCATAACCAGTTCAAAATAAGAAATACAAAATTTGGCAAATGAAATTGTAGATGAAAACTAAATGCATGTAAAGTAAACCTACTTCATAGCCACTTAAAGACCAGCAAACATGTCTTAATAGGTCCAAAGACAATAGTAGCTATTTCATCCGCAAAGATTTAAAAATATAACTGCATAAATTAAATGCAGTAAGCATGTTGTTTTGAGTTTCCATCCCACATTTAGATCAAGTTAGGCTGTTAAATTATAAGAATATGCAGCTCCATGAGCACGATGAGTTTGTAGTGTAACAGCATATCTACTTTCATTTTCCATTATCAAGTTCATTGGAAAAACACAGATTAGTAAATTTTTGCAGAGTATAAATCCCTTATTAGAATATCAAACACATACTACAAGAAAAAAATTCCACAGTTTTTTTTTAAATTACTCACATTCTAATGCAATGAAGCAAAATATAATTTTCTTGAAGGAAAATAACAAAGAATAAAGAATCATCGAATAGAAGCGGGAAGAGAACTAAATCTCAAGGTCAGACCATGCTGCATAAGAGTATCAGCCACACCATGAAATACATGATAATCAAGGCTCAAATCATACCATCTCAAAAAATGCCCCATGCTGAAAATATATTGAATAAAGATTTCATACTTCAGCTAAATATACTCAAACATAACTCAATTTTGACTATCTTTAGCCACAACTGTTTCTAGAGATCAAAATTTAAAAATTCCACAATGTATCCTGAAAAGGTTTACCGTTTTACCTTTCAAAGAACCATTACTCTCCTTGTTTTCACCGTATCATGATCTTCTCTCTTTGTACTTTACCATGATGTACTGCTTAAGCTATTAGATAAGACGAAAATCAGTCAGTAATAAAAACAATAGCCTAATACACAGTCCTTCAATCACGACAGTTCAAAATCAGAAATACAAATTTTGGCATCCTCCCAGTCATATGATAAATAGCGACTAACTCGAAGATTGGACCCATTATCAGACAGCTCATCCTATTTGTCGCGGGTGCTTCTTGATAGAATTGAATATATGAACATATTAGTTACAAAATCAATACCTAAACTAACTAATACATCTCTCATGCAATTCAAATTCAGAAACACTATTTGGCATGCAAAATGTAGATGAAAATTTAATGTATTATATATGTAAACATCTTTCCACCTCCTCTGTCTAGGACCCCTTTATCAACCATACACAGACCCATCAAGAAACATAACATAAACAAAAAATGAAAAGACTAATAATGATAAGGAAAACCAAACATAAACAGCCATAAAAAAATAACAAAACTAAGTCTAAGCCCGCGAAACAACATCATCTTATAAACTCCAGAGCAATACTGCAGATTGCCTAAGTATAATAGTTATTTCATCAGCAAAGTAAATGCAGTAAACACGTTGAATTGAGCTTTCGTCCCACATTATGATCAAGATTCAAGTACATTTAGTAGCAATACAAACCACACACCAGCTGCATCAAAGCAAATATTTACACTGTGGAATCAATAAGACCAGAACAGAAAAAGTATAGAAGAATAAAGCCAAAACTGCCAAGCCAATCAGTATTTCGACATATGAAAATGACAGGCTACAATATTTAAGATGAATTATCCCTGTCATTATACCATAGATCAAAACTAAATTTTGCATTTTGTAACTTTCATAATTACAGTGCAAGAATGCAATGTAAATGATAGTTATAACAATCATTATAATCATAAGCAGTTATGTAGAACGGAAAAATCAGTCACTAAAACACGATTGGAGTTGTTTGTCAAAAAACACGATTGGAGTTAAAGTGAAGGGGCAATTGAACTACTTTTTCCTTAACAATAGTAAATTCCAGTTTCTACAATATTGTAAAACCAAAAATTACCAAATAAGCCGACCATTACGCAAGCCCCTTAATTCAACGAATCAAACAATCCATCCCAATAATGCACCCCTTTTTCTAAACAAATTGATTAAGCTCTAACTAACACCCGTTTTTCAGTTTTGGTCATCGACTAAACAAATTCTACCAAATTTGTGGCTGCTAGCTCCAATTTAGTGTCAGCAAGGCCAACAGATGCAAAAAGCTCGCAAGACAGAAAACAAAGCGAGGAAACAGTTGGTTTTAAACCTTCATCTTAGGTTTCTACAATATGTAGACTCAAGTCATTCTATTTGAAGCTTTCGATACTTACTCAACGGTTCATGATAGAGTCATGTAATTGTCTTTGTTGGACACAAAACGGGCCAGCAACTGCTTTCACAAGCAAACATATGTGACACCAACATTAGACTTGCAGAAGCAAACAATTCAGCCAAGTAGCACCGTGTACTGTCACTCCATAGAACCTATTGATATACATAGAGGAAACACAGTCATTGAACTTTCAGTTTTTTGCATTGATCTAGTGCCAGAAACTTAATTTCAGCATCTTCTCCATTATATTTGCAAGGTTTTTTTACTAGATTTAAATACAACTTGATAAGAGCAGAACCAAGGGACACCAAATTATATGCCGTCGCAATTATACAAGCAGCACAACAATTACAAATGAATGCATAAGTGCACCCCCCAAAGAATCAAAGGCTTCCTCTGCATCCCCTTCATTCAATGATTCAATACAATCCATCCAAATAAAGAATGATTAGAAACTTTATACTACAATGGCTAGGTTTAGGGTCAATGATTGATGGCACAAAGATACCATCTCAAAATTCACATAACAAACATCATTTGGCCTTAAGGGTCATCGAGTCGGCGTTTAACCATATCAGTTATATGTTTTGACTAATTCACACATTACAATCTCATCTAGTTCAATGGCTCAAACATGTCATCCCACAATTTTCATACCCAATAGCTATTGTACTTAAGGGTCGCGAGACAACATTTAACCATCTGAATAAAGAATTCAAATTGCAGTATCATCTCATTCTAGGGGGTCATTAATGGCTTAAAGATGCCATTGCAAATTATGTATGAATACATATGTGTGAATACACATAATGAATATTATCAATTGTATTTCAAGATCATTGAGGCCACATATCCACATATTTTGATAAAGTATCCACATATTATAATAGCGTCTAGGTCTAGGGCCATCAATGTATGAAACATATCATCCAACAATTTGCAAAGTCAATAGCTACTGAACTTGAGGGTCCTCTAAGCAACATTTAAAATCTTATAATTTATATAGCCACTAGCAATTGGACTAAAGGGTCATCGAGGCAACATTTAAAATCTCATAATTTAAAGGTCATCAAAGCAACATTTAACCATCTCATCATTTAAATAGCCAATAGAAATTGAACTTAAGGGTCATCGTGGCAACATTTAACATATCCGAATTTAAGGGTCATCGTGGCAACATTTAACATATCAGAATTTAAGGGTCATCGAGGCAACATTTAACCATCTCAGATGTTATATAGCTCAAAAAAAAATTAGACTTAAAAGTCATTGAGGCAACATTTAACCATCTCAGAATGTAAGGGTCATCAATGCAACATATAATCATCTCTAATGTATATAGCCAATAGAAATTGGACTTTAGGGTCATTGAGGCAACGTTTAACCATCGCTAATGTATATAGCCAATAGAAATTGGACTTTAGGGTCATCGAGGCAACATTTAACCATCTTATAATTTATATAGCCAAGGGTCATCAAGACCACATACGTTTAACCCATCTTTCTCATAATTTAAGAGTCATCAAGGCAACATATAATCGTCATCTCAAAATTTATATAACCAATGACTTAAGGGTGCAACATTTAAGCATTGGATTTAAGGGTCGTCAAGGCAACATTTAACCATTCCATAAATTTATATAACCAATAGAAATTGGACTCAAGGGTAACGTTTAACCATCTCATAATTTAAGAGTCATCAAGGCAACATATAATCATCTCTTATATAGCCAATAGCAATTGGACATAAGGGCTACCGTTTAAACATTGTAGTTAACCATCTCAATTTTCATTATGAACAAATAATTCACATTGCAATAGCATTTAGTTCCAGGGTCATCAATAACTCAAAGATACCATCTCAAAAAACTCACATAATGAATAATAATTGGACTTAAGAATCATGGAGCTGACATTTAACCATTTATGAATAGAAATTCATATTAACTCACTCAAACAACTTTTACAATATGAATATTTAAAGAATTCATATTTCAGTTTCCAAAGAATTATGAAAATATCTCATCCATTACCGAGAATATCGGTAGCAGAAGATTGAATGTTCTTGAATAATCAAGAACGAGAAAAATTGATATCTTGACATACATCAATGCAACTATTTAGAATGATAATTCAGAAATTACCGTAGCAAACGAGAATCATAGCATATTAGATGAATGATACCATTGATTCCTCAAACAGCCAATTAGGGTTTACTCGTGTGTTCCGCAACAGCGATCAATGACATTTGTGTTCCAAATCAATGAAACTTCTCGACTTCGAACTACCTAACGAAAGGAATCGGCAGTTATTTTCTTGAGCGACATGCATAGAGGTTTGATCAAGAAATTGATCTTATCTTACTCGCAGAGGTAACCGAATGATAGATAGCGTAGACACTAAGCTGCGTAACTGAATCACATAACAGAAGGAGTGTGCTTTATAAAGTCTATCTATCTCATATGGGCTTCTTTTAGCGGCCCAAGGGCATCGGCCCATTCAAAACTGCACTTTATATTTATTTTTTTATTTTTTTGATGAAATATTTATTTATTTTTATTTTATAGTAAGTGTGTACTTTATAAATTTTAATTAGTAAAGTTTAATCTTCCATAATATTATTACAAATCGTATGAATAGTCTCTGTTTTAATAACTATTTATATAAAAATGAATATTTTTAGTATATATTATAAAAAAAAATATAATTAGTCTATTAAAATAGTCTCTACAAAATAAATAGAGACTAAAAATAAATAATAATTTTTAAAGGACTAAAATTAAATATATTATTATTATTATTATTATTGAAATTTTGAACAATTTTTAAGTACATGTCATAGTTGACACCTCCACATTTAAAATGCCCTAAAGTAATATTATAAGAATGGAAAGGAAGAGGGAGAAAAGAAAATTACGAAAACTAATGAATGAAGTTTAGTCCAAGTTATTTATTCATTGGTTTCTGTAATTTTATTTCCTCCTTTTTTTTCCGATCAAACCAAAGGCAGAGCAGATAGGCGCGCGACGCGCCTAAGGCAGAAGAGGCAGCAGCAACAGATAGGCGCCCCTGGCGCCCAAAACAGCAAACAACTCCAAAATTTCATTTTTCTTGCCAAAACACTTCCTCCTTAATCTATGCATTTCTCACTTATTTCAAAGCTTAAAACCATCAATTTGTCCTTCAAAACTCCATTGAATTATGTTACTTTTAGCATGTAATAACGAAGTTATCAATTACATTCACTCAAAATCAATTTTATTTGAAAATAATGGAACATGTCAAAATCAATTCTACCCCTACAACTAAATATATGGCTTTAACATTCTCTTGGGTCTCGAAGGGGCACTTAGGCTCCATCTGTGATGTAACAAAGATAAATTTATTACTTAAAAAAAACTTTTCTTTAACTCCGGCGGCTTTTATTAGAGATTAATAGATTCCATTCGGCCACAATTATAAGTAAAAGTTCATTCCGTAAGTTCATTAATTAACAAATGTATCTTATATATAATTATTCGATAGATTAAAAAGTGAACTTTATGTCAAATTGACTATTATAGTAAGGAAATGAGAGATTATTATTAATCAAAAGAAATGAGAGAGCAAATGCTTGCTGAATCATGATGTGAAAATATCTCATTTATAGGTAGGCCATAAGTCACAATGGTTTGAAAATGAAAATGTTTTGAGCCACAAACATTGTCTTCACAATCAATGAACCTTCTCTCCAAAATTTTCTTCTACTCCCCTCCCCATTCCCATTCAAGTCAACCCCCATCATCTCTCAGTCTCCCCAAACACCATATGGGTTGGTCCCTCCAAAGACATAGCCAATTCTTTTGCTCTTGGAGTTGGATCCTCAAAGCTGAACAAGTTATTCATCATTCATAGAAAACCAAAATAAAGATGAAACCAGAAACAGTGACATTAGTGCTGGTGAATCTAGCTGGTATTATGGAAAGAGCAGATGAGTCATTGCTACCTGGAGTATACAAAGAGATTGGTGCTGCTCTCAACGCTGACCCGACAGCCTTAGGTTCTCTCACTCTCTACCGATCTCTCGTTCAATCATTGTGTTATCCTCTTGCTGCTTACCTCGCTTCGCGTCACAATCGCGCACATGTTATTGCTCTTGGTGCTTTTCTTTGGGCTGCTGCTACTTTCTTTGTTGCTATCTCCTCCACCTTCTTACAGGTTCTTAATTATTTCTCTTTTAACATTTTAATAATAGAGATTATTCTAGCTCTAAGACATTTTGAAAAATAGTCTAACTTGTAGTTGTTCGATAATAGGTTGCAATTTCAAGAGGTTTAAATGGCATAGGACTAGCCATTGTTATTCCAGCAATTCAGTCTCTAATTGCAGACTCCACAATTGATAGCAACCGTGGTGTGGCATTTGGATGGCTTCACCTAACAGGAAACATTGGAAGCATAATTGGAAATCTCTTCTCAGTACTACTAGCTTCAACATCAATCTTTGGCATACCTGGTTGGAGAATAGCTTTTCATATTGTTGCATTGGTGAGTGTCATAGTTGGTATATTAGTACGCGTCTTTGCTAACGATCCGCACTTTCCAAAAAACAACGATGAAATAACTACATCATATCAGCCACCAAACAAGTCATTTTGTTCTGAGATGAAAGATTTAATAAAAGAAGCAAAATCTGTTATCAAAATTCCATCATTTCAAATTATTGTAGCTCAAGGAGTATTTGGATCATTCCGAGGGTCAAGTATGTCATTTTTCACTCTTTGGTTAGAACTGATAGGCTTCTCACATGGAACAACAGCAATCATTTGGACCATATTTATAATTTCTAATTCATTTGGTGGCCTATTTGGAGGATGGCTTGGAGATTTTTTATCTCAACGGTTACCAAACACCGGAAGATTAATGTTGGCACAAATAAGCGCGGGTTCAATGATTCCTTTAGCTGCAATTTTGCTGTTATTATTGCCTAATGATCCATCCACACCGTTAATTCATGGTTTGGTTTTAGTCATCATTGGATTAATCGCATACTGGTGTGCACCAGCGACCAATGAACCAATATTTGCAGAAATAGTCCCTGAGAAATCGCGTACTGCAATATACGCTTTGGATCGATCTTTTGAAAGTATGTTGGCGTCTTTTGCTCCGCCTATTGTTGGAGTTTTGGCTCAGCATGTTTATGGATATAAACCAGTGCCAAAAGGTTCATCCAATTCTGTTGAAGTTGAAACTGATAGGGAAAATGCTACATCACTTGCTAAGGCACTTTATTGTACAATTGCAATTCCAATTGCAATATGTGTTTTCATTTATTCATTTCTTTATTTTACATACCCGAGGGACAGAGAGCGAGCAAGAATGGCCGCGTTAGTTGAGTCAGAAATGGAACAACTAAAGGTAGAACATTACACAGGAGAAGAGGAATATGGTGAAACTCATATTTTGGATGATAGTGATGAAAAAGTTTTGCTGTCCAAATAGTACATTACTAGTTTTTTATTGTATTATTATTTGTAACAAATGAAAAACCAGCTTCAAACTGATTAATTATCAGTTAATGAAGTAATTTTTTTTTGTTTAATTTAATACTACAGTGTAAGATGAACCCTCCCAAAATGAAGTTAGCTTTCAATTTCATTGCAACTAAATATTACTAGTATTGTTAAGTACAGTATGTGATTTTTTTTAAGCAAGTAGGAGTATTTGATAATATGATAAGTTAAGACATGTAGGAGTAAATAATTATGAGATTATAAAAATGAAGTCAGCAATTTCAACCAACTGTGTCTCTGACATTCAACCATTTTAATTATAAGGATATATACAACACATGCATTTTTTTTTCTATAGTCTAGTGCATCAATGGTGCATTCATTAAATTGCATAGTATTCCACTGTTATATCAGTCTTGATATTAATATTCACCGAACTATTTACTGCTACTAACAAGTTGAACATTTATTTACTTTGTTCATACGGCATGGCATGTAGTATAGAGTGATATTGATACTTACTGTAGACACAGGATAAAACAAGCGAATCATTGAATTAAAAAACAGAAAGTGAATCAACCATAGGTGCGGTCCCCAAAAGTTGAGTAGGTCTTCGTAAGCCATGTGATAAGGTCTCCAATAATCTTCCATCCAGCTTTCCCTCCTCGGTCATCCATAATAAATTCAATGGTTTAGATTTATTCTATCTCAGCAATTACTAGAAAGAGAGGAACTGTATGTATGTAGAGCTAGTCTATGGTTCCCACTATTAGTAAAGTGTGTGCTATGTCCGAGTCAGATATCAAACACACAATTGTAAAGACTAATTTATAGGCGGCAAATTCTCCCTAAAAATTTTAACACCACTGCATGTCTAAGCCAGATATCAAACTCAAGGTCTTAGTTAAATTAGAAGAGATCTGCGCCATGTCATCTAAGTGTTTTTGGGTTACTTGTTTCATTTTTTTATTACTGTTGGATTGACCAAGAGTTTTGAATTCACAAGCATATCATTTATTTTATTTAATAAAACTTAATATTTAGAATCCACATCAATACTTAATAGGCAAGTACCCATTTATGCAACCACATGTTCTTGCTACTTTGGCAGCACACACTTCCACTAAAAAATTTGTTTCACTCTCTTGTAACACTACTATCAAATCACTCATTCACTACTCTATTACCCTCCCCTTCCCCAGATCTTTGGGAGCCTAGATCTTCAAGGTAGCAAATGGCTCATCTAATGTACTTGTCCTACAAAAAGCTATTCCTACTCTCTCTTCTATTATTTCTTTTTGTCTCTCTTTGCTCTTCTTCTTGGTGGTCTGAGGAACCTCAACTCCATAGAAGAACAATGCTGGAGGTCCAAAAAGAACACCAAACTCAGAAGAAAACCACCCCCCAATCCACCAAAAACCAAACCAAGTTAATCGAGCCTAATACTTTCACTTCCAAAAACCAAACCAAAACCATCAAATCCAATAACCTTAATTCTTCCAAAAACATTACTAAAACCATCAAACCCAATATCCTTAATTCCTCCAAAAATCAAACCAAAACTATCAAATCCAATAACCTTAACTCCACCAAAAACCAAACCAAAACTATCAAATCCAATAACTTTAATCCCTCCAAAAACCAAACTAAACTTAGCTCCAATAATGCATCATCTAAACTCACACCACCCAACACTACCCTCAAGAAGCTCAATTCCACCACCACCAACACCACCAAGTTCAAGAAGCTAAACTCCACATCAACCAAAAAACCAATAGATCTAACAAAATCAAGTAACAAAACCACAAAATCCACCACCACCGACAAAAACAACAACAGCCAAACAAAACCTCAAATACATCAAACAAACAAAAAAACACCACCTAGTTATCATACATTGAAAAAACAACAACAACAACAACTACTACAAGAAGAAGAAGATGAAGATGATGATTTTGTTTCACTTTCAGAATTCAAAGATCTACCAAACAAATTCCACAGAACACTACTCCCAGACCTTGAAACAATCTCAACAACCTCAAAAGCATACATAACAAAAGCCAACAATGAAATGACAAAAGGATTCAAACCTTACGTTGGTAAAACATACGCATCAACCATAGCAACAATAGTTTCATCAATTTTCATATTAATCCCTCTTCTCTTAGTTTCACTTCTCTGTAACAAAATCAAAACATTTTTCTCACTTCAAAAAATCTTAATCATAATCCAAATCTATCTCTCAATCTACTTCACAATTCTCTGCATCACAACATTGTTCACTGGAATTGAACCATTGAAGTTTCTATTCTCTACTTCACAATCCACGTATATCTGTTTTCAGATTCTTCAAACTCTTGGTTACGTTTTTTATCTACTGTTACTTGTTGTGTACCTTGTTCTTGTTTTTTCTACTGAATGTGGGCTTGGGTCGAAGTTTTTGGGCTTGGGTCAGATATTTGTGGGCTTTTCTGTTGGGCTTCATTATTATGTGACGGTGTTTCATAAGGTTGTGTTGCGGCAACCGCCTAAGAGTAATTGGAAGATTCATGGGATTTATGCCACGTGTTTTTTAATGATTTGTTTGTTTGCTGGAGCTGATAGAAGAAAAAAGGCTTACGTGGAAAATGATGGAGGTGAAGGGAAGAAGAATTAAATGTTGATGTAATTTTTTATTTATTTATTTTGTTTTTATTTCCATTTTATTCAATTTTTAAAAAATTAAGTTGATTAGTGCAACAAAGTGAGTTGATAATTGGAAGTACCGATTAATTTAATGTATTATTTTTATTTTTTAAGGACCTATTGTCATTTTTATCGTTAGATTTAAATTTTCTACATTCAAAAATCCTACATTCACCTATATTTAGTTTATTTTCAAGGTCAATTTTGTCATTACAACTTATCATATTATCTCTCTTCTTGTCTCTCCTACTATTTTTACACCAAATATAAATGAATGCAGATAAATATAAGATTTTTGAATTAGAGAATTCAAACTCCTAAAATGAACAACTAATTTTAAGAACCAATTCCTATCATTGTGTAATTTAATATGACATGCAAAAAAAATGCATTTATTAAAAAAATATGCAAACACAAACATTCCATATATAGTAATAGTAGTATGAGATTGTGATCCAGTCAAAATAATCATACACAGCACGTAGGTAGAACTTGTATTTCGCGTTGACCACCGACAGGCGTTACCATGTGTGGACTGACGCTGGGGGAGGAAAAGCAGTTGAAAAGGTATCTTCGGCCTTTTAAGATTTGAGATACCACAGGTTCCACCGTACCCAGCTTCCTTCTGTTGTCCTCACCCCAAGCTGCACTTGAGTAGTATTCTTTCTACTTCTGCCTCAAAATAAATAACATCAGATGATTTTTTTGTTATTATTATAAGGTAAAAACAAAAGAAAAAGAAGGAAACAAAATACTAAATTCTACCCGGAACAGATTTTTAGAAGAGTATGCAAAGAGAATGAATATATTTGATGTTCAAAGAAGGGTTAACGTGGATTAAAAAGCTCATTAACGGAAGAAGCATCTAATTTAGCTAAAAAAATCAGCATATTATATTGTTGCATTTTCATGGGGATTCAAGTACTATCTCTTATTTTGTAAAAAAAAAAAAAAAAAAAGTACTATCTCTTATGTCTTGAATCAAAACTACCTTGTGAAATTTACAAGTTGGATTAAGAAATAGTACTTCCGGTCACATTTATAAGCAAAAAAACACTTAAAATTTTGGTCACTGTTATAAGCAAAAGTTAACTATTTTTAAACTAATTAATACTGTCATTTCTAATATACCCATATTTTTCAAAATGCGCTTATGATTTCCAAGAAAAAGAATGGGACAATATAGTAAATTTATTCATGTTTTATATTAAATCAAAAAACTTAATTACACCTAACTAAATTCCTTAAACACCGCGCAAATAATTTTTTTTGCTTATAAATGTGACCGGAGAGAGTATCTTAGGATTATGCTAACTAGTGCCCCGGGCACCAGGTAAGAGATTAAATAAAGTAAAATTTGTATTGAGACTATCACTTTTTGTACTCCCTCCATCTTTAATTATAAGTAAAAGTTAACTTTTCAATTCATTGAATAATTAATGTTTCTGCTATTGTAAACTAGATATATCAGTTTTAAAAAAAAATCTAAAATGTACATTTTTACTTATAATTAAAGATAGAGGTAGTATTTTAAACAAGTTAGACTACACAAATTCCAATAAGATTATACTATTTTTGTTTTCGTTAACTAGTGTCCCGGATCACTAGTTAGCATTTTATAATATCTTAATACAAAGAAAATAATTTGAATAGCAAAAACACCTCACCAAAGTTCATATATTTTGTTAGATTGAGACCATGAAACAAAATAATTAATTATCTATCACTATCAAATTATAAAAAGTTGATCTTTTAAAAATATTAGTTGAGACAAATCAAACAACATATTATTATATGTTAATATTTACATTTATATACTAGTAAGAAATTAGAGAAAAGGGAAAAGTTAATATGTGTCACAAGAGTACTTGTTAGCGTATTGTGAATAGAAAATTTGTATTAAAAATTGTGTATTTCTTTTATTATAAATCACTTTTTTTTTCTCAATGTATAATTATTATTTGAAGCATGATCCGTTAGATAATAGTTATATATGAAGATTATATGTAGAAAATAGACTTGATTTTCTTCTCTCTTTTTTTTTTCTGAAAAAATATGCATGGTCAAAGTAGATTATATAATTAATGCACATAGTAAAATTGTGTCACTTATTTTATAACAGGAAAAGTAATAATCAATTCACAACATTGTTTTTGTGATTCTAATTAAATTTAAGTTATTTTATTAGTTCGATTTTTTAAAAAAACAAAAAGAACACATATATTATTAAAAGTTGTTCACAACACAAACTACAAATAAAAAAATAATTTCACATAGTGTTGATCGCACTCGAAATGTATTTTTATTTTGAACTCTTATTGGATTGTTGGTTGGTTGTGATGTGGAGGAGTCATCTCATCTTTTATTTATTAATTATCGTGTTTGTGTGGGTTGGAGTTTTGAAAGATGGAGATTTATACTCTCCCTCTCAATGTGTTTGATCATGTTCGTTTCTTTAGTGGAGTTTATTTGGTTGTCGGAGGATTTTCTAACGAAAAAATTATGGTAATTTGACTTGTATGCGTGTGGGTTATTTGAAAGGCTCGAAATAAGTTGTTTATTTGATTGTCAGAGAATTTTCTAACAGAAAATTATAGTAAGAAAATTATATATGCATGTGGAACATATGTTATGTTAGGTTTCAAATAAGTTGTTTTTCCAATCTCATAAGAAAATTAGCTTTTGCATTGTCGACCATGTCAAATTATTGCATGTCTTGGTGGTGATTTATAGACCATTGTAAAGGATTTAGTTATTACTTAAATAGTGTTGAGATCATCCAGTAAAGTGTCTTAGGCTCTGTTTGGTAAGCACAAAAAGCTAGCTTATAGCTTATAGCTTATAGCTTATAAGCTAAAAGCCCTGTTTGGTAACGACCTTTTCGTTACGAGCTTATAGCTTATTTTAACTAGCTTATAGCTTATTTTCAAACGCTATTTCAATTAGCTTATAGCTTATAGCTTATAGCTTATTGTCTTTTCTTCCACTTTTACCCTTATTATTTTAACTAAAACCCAATTTTACCCTTTAGTACTTATTTTGATTATTATTTTGGATTAATATAATTTAACCAAAATTATCTTTTTTCAACAAGCATAATTAACATTATTTTAATATTTATTATATTTTTATTGTAAAATTTATATAACACTTGTGTTATATATGACGAGTAAACATCCTCACAATTTTTTTTTAACTAACTTTTCACTCTCTACTTTTACAAAATTGACTTTTTAGTATAATATTATTATTATCTATTCATTGTATATGTTGTAATTAAGTTTTACAATAATATAATTTATATATACATATTAAATATATTTTACTGTAATGTTTACTTTTTTTATAAAAGGTAAAAATATTTAAAATCATTTTTTTAAATAAAAATATTTTTTAATAATATTTTAAATATTAATTGATATAAATTTTATTATAAAGTGATAATGCCCTTTCATGTAATTTTGCATTATCTTATCAGCTATAAGCTAATTTTACCAAACACTTCAATTAACTTATCAGCTATAAGCTATAAGCCATCAGCTATAAGCTATAAGCTATAAGCTATAAGTTAGCTTATAAGCTAACCGCTATTTTTACCAAACAAAGCCTTAGTGTATTCCCTAATTTATGCAGAGACATGTTTGTTTTGTGCTCTATAGTCCGATTTTGTTTTGTTATCATATAAGTTGTTGATGTATTTTTTTTTATTTGAACACATCTCGTACTTTGACTTCGTTTATTACTTTTCATCTTGTCTCTTCCCAACAAAATAGACATCTTATATAAAAATTTAAATTTAAACAAGTGACAGCTGCACATGTTATTTTTTTGTTTATCGATCTATTCTTTTATTTTTCAAAAGGAAAAATATTTAAAAAGGATAAAAAATAATAAAACAATTAAAAGAAAAACTACCTTTAACATATTTCATATGTATCTGTTAAGTGTAGTCGCATTTCATATACGTTTAAGCCGTATCGTACACGTATCAAGTAATTCTTTATTAGAAAATAAATTTTAATCGCCAAATATTTTCCAATACGTATTAAAGAGTAGCAGACGTGTACTGGTGTCGGATACAATATCTGACATAATACTTGAACAATTTTAAATTATCGAGACTTCACCGTAAAAGATCAATGTAAATTTTGACCTAATGATGACATTGTCTTGAAATAATTTTGTTTATTTTATCGCAAGAAAAGAAACAAGAAATATTACGTGTACTGGGCCATTTGAGTCCTTTGATCCATGTCTTGGTGTTTCTACGTGTGGGTTTGAATCCTGTTGGCCCATTTCTCATTCAATTCCAAATCTGTATGCAACTTGCAAATGGGTGGTTGGCCCCCCGTAATGGGGTCACGCCAAAACAGTGCTTCTTCTTTTTCTTTCAATAAAAGAAACAAAAGGTTCGTTTCCGTGATTTTAACTTATTTGATAGAGACATTATATTATATACGTCGGAGTTAGAGTCGGAATCTGGACACCCCACTTATTCATTTAAAGTGAAATTTATAAGCGCTAAACTATTGAACAAAAAAAAAATACAACACTTTTTTAACATACGCACACCACGACGCCAATAATAATATATTTTCATAGTTTGTTTCATTTAAGTTAAACAAATAAAATATCGGATACATGTCAAATGCTCCAAGGATGCTCATAGATGATTAGATATGTATATATAAAGTATATATTATCGTTAGCCGAGAGGTACATGAACGATGATAATGAGAGAAAAGAAATTGAATTTTGCGATGTATGTTGTTCTCAAATATTTATTTTTGTAATTGTGATAATCATAATTACATACTCGTGAAAAATTAAAATTTAGAAGGTTTTTTAAAAAAAAAGTTGTGAAAATGAAGTTTAATAGTTTGAAAACTTGTGAAACATACAAAATTAGTTATTCTCTTTCAACCGAATTCTTTCAATATGCAGAAGTTGTAAATTGAATCTCAAACCCAAAATTCTTACAATTTAAACTAATTTAGTAAAAAGACAAATGTTTAAACTAGGACATTGAACCAGAGGGGCCCCTTCCCCCATCAACCAGAGAGTTATAAACCAAAAAAATAAAATAAACTAGGACATTGAACTTAAGTAGTAAATGATCTCCTTTCCCCCACATGATTTCTAAGTTCAAAAATAAATATCTATTTTATCTGCAAAATGAAATCACTTTTTTTTCCTATAACAAAGAAAAATGACATTAAAAAAAAAATCACTTATTTTGAACTCACTTTTTTAAAGCATCATTATCAAATATGAATCCATTTTTAACATTTTTTTTCTTTCTAATAATAAAACCTAGTATCACTAAAAATAAAATCACAATCACAATTAATCTAAAACAAACCACCTTATCATTTTTTCCCACTTTTAATTAACTTATTTTAGGTAATCAGGTAATTAATTTCTATATAAAGAAAGTTTTTCCTCATAAAAATGAATAATGAAGAAATATTACCGGAACAGTGAAGTGGTTGTCGGGTAGTAAACACCCATTCCCTGTTTCCACTTTCCGTTGTCTTCTCTCTTCTTCTTCCCTTCTCTCTCTCTCTCTCAAACCTAAATCAAAGTTGACAGTGATACGAGAGAGAAAAGCGTTAGAGACAAATACAGATAAAATTTCGCCAAACTATCCGAAAATCGACAAAAATATTACAAATTTTGGATCTGTCTTCTACATTAATACCCCGATCTCCGCCAATAATTTTGCTTCACTGTCACTACCACACTCTAACTTCACTATTCTCTCCGTACAACTCTTTCTTGTTACCGTTGAATCTCTCTATCTCTCTCACTTTTTCACAGGTAAAGAAACTGTTCTACTTTTTTTTTTGTTCTGGTACTAGCACTCTTTTTTTTTTGCTGTTGAATCGGTTATGACCATTTCAGAAGTAGGTTTAGTTGCTGCTTATGCAGAATTGATTATGCAAAATCAAGCATTATTTTATTTTTAATCCTGTTTGTTTTGAATTGACTAAATGTGAGAATTTTTGTTTACTAACTGTTTTGTAGCTAAGAGTCTAGAATCTTGATACTCTATTTGTCTGTTTGACTTCTTGTGTGAGAATATTTGTTAAATTTTTAATTTTTAATTATTTTCAGCAACTATTTCTTTACACTGACTGTTTTAGCTGAAAATGTAAATATGCAATATCAGAGGTTTTTACTTGCACATATTCTTTTTGGTAATGCAAGTTACTGTTTTTTATTTTTGTTGCTGTATCTTTCAATGTAATGAAAGCTAAAGATGGGTTGGTATGGATTTATGATATATTGTGCTGAATACTAATCCAGTTTGTTACATATGTACAGTTTTGAAGTGGTTTTCTTGCTTGAGGAGGTACCTAGCTAGTGTGAATTGAGTTATAGATCTGTGAGACTATTATTGTAATTTACCACAAATATGGATAAAGTTTCGTCGGACTGTCCATACCCAGGATGTTTCTTTTGTGTCATGAAGGAGGCGAATCCGAGTAAACGCAGAGCAAGTGTATTGAAGTTCTTTAGAGAGCTTCCGTGTCAAGATGACGATGGTCAGGTTCTTCCTATTAGTGGACTTTGGAACACGGCAATGGCACATCCGAATGATCCTGAATTCATTGAGCTGGGAATATTTGAATGCATGTCTGCTCTTATATGGAAAGGACTGAAGAATCGACGCTGGCTTTCTCATGACCAAAATATATACATTCCTTATTATGCAGCTCATATCATTGGTTCATACACAATGAATATGGAAGAATTTGCTGAAAGTGCTGTGCATGCTGGAGTCATTCCTCCTTTAGTCGAGCTTTTAAGAGGTAGATTGACTTGGGTTGAGCAGAGGGTAGCAGTTAGGGCTTTGGGACATTTAGCTACATATGGCAGCACTTTTCCCACGGTAGCAAGTCACGGTGAAATTCTCGAGCTCTCCATCCAATTAGCGATGAGTTCCTTGGAAATAGTTTATTCCCACTTTTACCAATATGTTGATAGAAGGCTAAGTTATCACTGTGATCTGCTTACACGTGGCATGGGCGGTGTTGAAATGGAGTCTAGGAAGGCTGAGGAATGGGCTAGCCAGTTACAATGTTGGTCCCTTCAACTCATTAATTGCTTCGCTTTTAAACCAGAATTTCTTCCTACCATATGCAAACAAGAGTTTCTAACAAAACTACCTGGCATGTGGGGTGGACTTGTTAATGAAAATTCACCAGCTGGTATCGGCTTGTTAAGAACAATTTGTCATCAAAAGCTTGGTAGGGGACCTGTTGCTAGTTGCCCTGGAATTATTGAAGCATTGTGTAATATTGCTCGGTCTTCAGATGATTGGCAGTATATGGCTATTGATTGTCTTCTTTGGCTGCTTCAAGATCCGAGTACATGTCACAAGGTAGAACCTTTGCAACTTTTCATTAGCTCATAGTTCTGTTACTTCATCTAGTCTTATTCGATGTGTTTATTTGTACTGAAGAACACTAAGGGACTCTACTATTTGTCTAGACTCTAGGCTTGAATGCTTGGATTATTAGCATGTGAATGAAATGTTGTCTCAATCTTTAGTTCTTTGATTAGGCATGAACCCCTTCACTTTGAGTTATGTCACACTGCTTGTGACATATTTCTGTTTCTTCTGCCTTAAGACTATAATGGTAGTGTGCTAAGGAGAAGGAAATAAAGAAAGGTTTTAGCCAAGTATTTCTGTTTAATATTTAATTCCAATTGAACATCTAAATACACAGCTTTATGGAAATGAATTTTCATGTTTCGGCTCATGTAGGCTGCTTAAACTTAGTTATCACCGAGGCTATTGATAACTATGTTTAGGCTCTCTTTGGTCTTCGATTTCATGTTTTGGGGCATGAATTTTCAATTCCTCTCCTTTTTTGTGCATTGCTTTCATTTATTTATTCAAGAACCAATTGCTGTAGAATGTTAAGTTCACTTCAATTGGGTATTGCAAATTTCTGTTTGATTTAAGGCCTTGTCTTATATTGTTTAGGTCATTGATAAAGTGGTGCCTGCATTAGTTGACCTTGCGGATATTACAACTTTGGGCGATCATAAAAAGCTTGGTGATTCCATTGTCAATGTTCTTCAAGATTGCATTGAGTCACAAGGGTCAGGAAGAAGCTCAATTAGTAGTCGCACTAAAGAACAGATAGAGGATTTGTTAAGTTCGAAGCAGAGATTAAAATGGGAAAAGAATATGCCCAAGGAAGACCTACATATTAAACAGGCTGCAGCACTGGTTGTCAAGCTTGAAGGAAATTCCCTGTTCTCGTCTGGAAATATTTCTGGCGCTGCATCAAAATACTCAGAAGCATTATCATTGTGTCCTATGAGATCCAAGAAGGAGAGAGTTGTTCTCTATAGTAATCGTGCACAATGTTATCTTTTGCTGCAACAACCTTTGGCTGCAATAAGTGATGCTACTCGTGCACTATGTCTCCATAGACCTGTCAACCGTCATGCCAAAAGTCTATGGAGGCGAGCACAAGCTTATGACATGCTAGGGTTAGCAAAAGAAAGTTTATTGGATGCTATTCTATTTATAAATGAGTGCTCTCAGTCAAATGATCCTGATCTCTCACTAAGGCAAAATAAAGTTCCAGATTATGCCGAGCGATTAGTTAAAAAGCAGATGCGTGCTGCTTGGTTATTCCGAGAGGCAGCTATTAAGCACGGTGGTGTCCATAATCAGGGTGATGGTGGTGACATATATGGCCCAGAGACTGATGACTCTGAATGGGAGACAGCTAGTGAAAGTGATATGGGAAATGATGGAATTGGTGATGATGACGATGGTGATTGGAATAATGACGATGAGAGGAAAGATTAGGACACATCTTCAATAAAAGGTATTTTCGATAAATAATTTCTTACATAAATGCTTTTTATTAATAATTTCCCTTATATGGTCCTACTTCTTGCTTGTATTATGCATATTGCTTTAGCGGGTGGGGATTGGCTAACATGCCGATGGGTTTGCATCTTTGAAATATCAGCCTCATGTTTGTGCTACAAACCGTGCCTCATGTGGCTTGCTACTACTCTTATAAAACCATTAAATATCGTTAAGCTCGTTGCCTATTAGATTAGAAAACGGATTTATACTTCTCTTCAAACCAAGTGAATTTGTTTGATATAAAAGGCTGTATCCAAAATATCTTTTAACACATCAACAAAAAAGAAAAGAAAAAATGTAACAATATGTTTGTATCCATTAAGCTGCATATTACAATATTTTGTTTTTCATTTTATTGTGAAAATTGTGTAATGCTTTGTTTTGAAACTTTGATTTCCTCCAGACATAAAGCATGGATACAATGTGCAACTTTGGAGCAAATGTTGTTCTCCTGTGTGAATGAAGCAGAGTGGACTTCTGTGAATGTTCCAACTCTAAAAAAATTCTCAGTGATTTATTAAGTGGTGAGTTGAAAGTGGCTACAGTTTTTGGTCTTGTGTTTGAGGTTGAGATTTAATTTATATAAAGTTTTCCATATTCCATGTTTGTTCTCCTCATATTTCTTGTCAAGTGTAAAATATTGCAAAGTTTGGAGAACTACATGACATTTGGAGGATGTGAAGTTTCGTTTTTTGTTTTTGTATCTTTTGCTGTTTGTGTATATAAACCTTTTTGTGCCTTAATCATCTTGAGTTCGTTTCTCGATTTGTGCGTGTCATCCTTGCGCAGGCGTCATGCTAATCTTCTCTGCATCGTTCCAATTTTATCGGATGTCCCCGAAATGACAGTTATCTTGAGTTCGTTATTTTGATTATAATTTTGGGCCATGTCCATGTTTTATCTGCTACATTCAGCCTTCCAAACGTTGCATTGGTTTATAGGGCTAGTACTAGAATAGTATGTACTTGTAGTTAGGAGTGTTTGATTTATTTATTTATAAATGAGAAGCTGTTTTTTTAGGAATAAAAATTCACATTTGTAAATGAGAAACTTAAATTACACAAAAGTATTTGTTTTTTCTTAGGAGTGATTGATTTATTCTGTGGCATACTTAAACAAAATTGTAACCTTAAATTAAAGGGTATCCACTGATAAAATAAATATATATTTTCTATACCATCTATTAATATTATAGAATTTATAGTATTACCTAATGAATAAATTACTTACACAAGAAAAAGATAATCACTAATCATGAATCAAATTACTCTAAAAGTCAACTTATAAGATGAAAAAATACAAAAAGCTAAATGGAAGTAAAATGCCATCATTGGAAAGTTGTGGAGCCGTGAGGGAAGGAACAATATTTTGTACATTTTTGTTATTCTTTTTAGTAGCTTTTAAACTTACCTGAAAAGATTATTAAATTGCTAGAATGAGCTAATTGAGGAACATGGAATGATTAATGGTTGGGTTATAAACAAAAAAACTTTCGGCAATTTGCAAAGAGAAAATGATTGGCATAAGCTTCATTATTAATTATAAGAGTGGAACATCAGCTACATACCCACCAATTTACTAATTGTTCATGGAGAGATCAAATATTATTATCAACAGTTTACTAGTTCTAATCCAACTCTCACTCTCTTCGTTTAGCCTCACTAATTTCTTTCTACAAGTACTACTAGATTTCATTTTTAGTTAAGATTTTTTGTAATTAAAAATTACTTTAATTAAATGAGAAAAAGAAATATGCACTGACAATAGTTTTACATTGTTAACCAATGATAACAATGTATTTCGTCACGTCACCCTACTTTCTTTATATGATATGGAGGATTGATGATTTCTTATTAAATTTACACTGTCAGTGCATTTCCATTAAACTCTAATTAAATTTGTCGTTGACACATATATGATTAGACATTTCACTCACACTACCTCTGGCATGAATTCTAGAATTTTGTAATTGGTAGTTTATACACAAATTTAATTGTAAATCATTGATGATTATCTCTAACCTTATATGAGAGTGAGAAAGAAAGACAAGAAGCATCCCATAATACAAGAGATCACCGATGGAGGCTTTAGGTTTTGCCATAAAGAATAACTCTTCCTCAAGGTGTGAGCGAAAGAAAGCTACTACCAATTTTAAGTCACAAGCCTCTCAAATCTCAATGTGATGTAGTGTTCAAGGTTGAGTAATTAGGGCACCCATCATACATAATCAAATTCTTTCACAAATCAAAAAACGATAGCTTGCATCCCAAGCAAAAAAGACTTCAAAGAATAAGTCATTACCACCCAACCAGTGGCGGTGCCACATTGTCTTCGGGGGTTCACTTGCACCCCTCAACATTATATAATACGAGAGAAATTTATAGTCATTAGGTTACCCGACAACAAAAAAACTATCGTCAAAGTAGGTTAAGTGAATAGTATATATTGCCAGTGTGATATTTATTTTGCGACGAAATTTATTTGTTGTGCTAGCTTTAATATTGAAATAATATTCAATCCTTACTTTTACAAATTTCAATCCGATTGAATCGAACAAAACTAACAGAGTTTGGTTTGGCTCCATTTTCGTATGACAAATTATAAAAATTGAACTGATAATTTATTAATAATTAATAAAATTTTAATATTCTGCACCCCTTGAGTCAAGGTCCTGGCACCGCCACTGCACCCAACTTTGGTAATTTTTTTTTTTTTTTATAAATATTTTTATGAGGGTTTGTTATCTTTAAAATAAACGATTTTAGCGATATTCAAGTTTTTATTTTTGTAAAAAGATATGTTGTAAGTAACATCATGCGATTAGGTTGAAGTGATAAATGAATTGTCTTTCTCTCATTCTATTTTGCTCAAAGATTTTATTTTTAAAATAAAAAATAATTTTTCTAATAAATCCTCAAACACAAACATACCAATACCATAAACATCCAAATATATGCACGATTGGTTAAAAGTTAAAACGCAATTTCAAATCTAGTGATTAATTATATTTTTTTACGATATAATTGATTATACTGAAACTAAAAATTATACTTTTAATTCTAAAAATACATTTTACAATTAAATTTAGAGTTTAATTATTGTAAACGGACGGTTTAAACTTTTTTTTTTTACGCAAAATCAATTTTACTCATATTAGTAGTAAATAAATGAAAATATCACAGGTGAAACAGTAACACAACTATGCTGCCTTATCTGTAACGTGTTGTCATAATCACAATAAAGGATTGAAATGACACTTTTAGTTGTACACCAAAAATATCTGTGACAACCATTATTCATTTCCAGTTGGCAAAAAACGTTTTTTTTAGGAACTCTTCCACGATTTTTTGTTTATTTCAGTAACTTATTTTTATTTTTTCAAATCAAAATCAAAGAAAGATATTATTTATTGTTTATAGGTTTGTTATCGTTAAAACGCAATTTCAAATCTGGTGATTAACATTACCCTCTCACCACACACTCACACATAAACACGCACGCGCACCATTTTCTTTCTCGCTGTAACAACATTCACAGAAGAGATACTAATAATAATGCAGAAACCTACCAGAAACTCTCGCACGTGTACCACCGGTATCTTAACATGGCCGGAAAATTCTCCACCGGTTACCGCCGTCACTGGTCATCATCGCTCTCATCAGGTTACAACAATTCTGCTCAATTTCTTCGTTTTTATATGTTCAAAATCTTTCGATTTTGTTTATTTATAATCAGTTTTTTTTTTTGTTCGTTTTGTATTCACAGCCTTCAGATGATATCGGTGATGTTCTTCGTGGCAAAAAGGTCAGCGAGAATGAAGCACAGAATTTAGCCAAGTGGTAATTTAATTTAATTTTGTTTTTTTTCCTAAATTGTTGTTAATGTTGAAATGTGAATTCAGATCTAGTGTTATTTAGTTATTTTTGATAATTTTTCTTTATTATTGCTTGAATTATGATCCGATTGTGTTTATTTCGTTACTAATTTGATTTTGATTTTGATCTGTTTTGCAATTTTGGAAACATACTGTGTTTTGTTTATCAATTAGGTTATTTATTTGAATTTTTTTCTTTATTTTTAATGTGAACTTGTTGAGAAGAAGTCAATCATTAGCTATGAAGCATGGACGCTCCTTAGATTAGCCGTGTCTCGTGTCACCAACACGACACCGTCATTTTCTCAAATTATTATCGGTGTCGACGTGTTAGTGTGTCCGTGCTTCATATATCATTAGTCTCCTGCATTCACTTGTTGAATTTTAGCAAAATTTGTTATGATCAACAATTGGAAACATGTTCTAAACTGGAGATGGAGTTTCAATTTACTCTACCTGTAAAATTTTCTATTGATGGATTTTGATGTTTGTCTCCGATGTTTTTCTTTATTTTTTATACGATTTTGCTTTATAAATTTTTGTTGTTGTAAAGCATATTCTTCCATGTGTTTATTTAGGAAACCAAGCTCAGGGTATCGTAGAACGAAAGAGGCGACTGGAAATGGTAAATTTTTGTCAAATGCTGAGGATACCACCACATCAGAAGGCAAGTCCAATGCTGCAAATTCTAAAGAAAGTGGTATATTTTCGGCGAATGCTGAGGATACCACATCAGAAGCCAATGGTGCAAATTCTAAAGACAGAACAAGCATACGTGTATATCAGGTATACTAAATGATTGCCTTGTATTAATGTGAGTGTTTCACAAATATCAACTACATTGTGAATTTGTAATAAGTCTTCTTTTTTTATTCCCTGATATGGATCTCAGCAAACAATGAATGGAATTAGTCAGATATCATTTAACACTGAAGAAAACATTTCTCCTAAGAAGCAAATATCCTTACCTGAGGCAGCAAAGCAGCGTGAACTTGGTGGAACGTTGCAAAATGAACCAGGCTCAAGTAGTAAGAAACTGATGTCAAGTTCCAAGACCAAGGAGATTGGCGGAAATGATATATTTGGCCCTCCTAATGAAATTGTGCCCCGTTCGTTGGCTGCTGCAGGCACTTTGGATTCAAAAGTTTCTAACGTAAGTGTCTTCTTGGCATTAAAATCAGTTAAATCATCTTATCTATCCCTCCCTATAACATATGTGTAGGTTTTCGTAGGGATAAATAGGTCCACATTGTCACCTTATGCTTTCCTGAAGGGCAAATTCAAATGCTGATTAATTTGCCTATAATCATGTGAAAATATAACCCTAAGGATTGTAATAGAAATACAGTTGCAGCTCTTTACGAATACCAGTACCACTTGGGCCAGGATTATTAAGATATTTTATATCATAATGTTTGCTCCCTCACCAACGCAATACTGTTCTTGTGCTCTTTCATCTGCCTTTTATTACATTTTGATCTTTGTTTCATCCCTTTTTTTAGGCTGCTGGTGTCCGAAGTAATGGCATGTTTAGTGAAGATTCAGTTCAGAAGACCTCAAGGAAAATACATGACCAGAAGTTTGCAGACCTGACAGGGAATAATATCTTTAAGAGAGATGTTACTCCAGGATCAGTGGAAAAGCATCCAAACATGGTGGCTAAACTTAGAGAAATGGCTGGCAATGACATATTTGCTGACGGAAAGGCAGAAAACAGAGACCGTTTACTAGGTGGTCGCAGACACGCTGGTGGTGGAAGCAACATATTTGCTGATGGAAAAGCAGAAAACAGAGACCGTTTACTAGGTGCCCGTAGACATGCTGGTGGAGGAAGCAACATATTTGCTGATGGGAAGGCAGAAAACAGAGACAGAATACTAGGTGGCCGCAGACCTCCTGGTGGAGCAAGCAGCATTGTCCTAGATTAAATTTTATTTTCAATTACCTCCAATTCACTGTATAGGTATTACGAATTCCTCTGAACTCCCGTGTTTTGATTCTTCTCAGAAGGATCGGTTTGTTGGCATTGTATAGTGATGCAGTGTAACTAGCTTGTTTTTACCATAATGGGTGCAAGTGGTTATTTATTTTGATATACACAACCATAAAAAATTTGTTAAGATTTTATTTATTGTTGGCATTGTATAGTGATGCAGTGTAACTAGTTTGTGTTACCATAATGGGTGCAAATGGTTATTTATTTTGATATACACAGCCATAAAAAGTTGTTTTGTTTTTTAACTTGCCATAAAAAAATGTTAATATTTTATTTCTTATGATAAGAATTTACTACATCTGCGTTATGCTTTCTATGAGATTAATGATATAATAAGAAAAATATTGTTGAGAAGTTAATTTCTGTAGTTGCCTGGTTTACATTTAGCCCAAAGGCTGGCTGGTGTTCCAAAAACATGGGATGGCTCATGGCTGTAGGAAATATAAATAATTGATCAGAAATAAGACAATTATGTATCTTTATTTAAGGAGGCAAAGTTCTGTTTTGAATTTCACACCATATTCAAAACATACTGTATTATTTAAAGCCACCAGGATAACTCATACATCTCACAAACATGTTACTAACAAGTCACCAAATTCTGTAAACTATCCAAGAGATCCACAACAAAATCACCCTGATGATGAAGGGAAAGCAGATGGTCTAAACAGCCATTTCATGACTACTAGACAGAGTAAGAACTCTACTCATCACGTCCCAATAGTCCCAGAAGAAATTTCTGATAGTCACCAGAAGTGTCATTGTCAATTGCACGGTCCAGAGGAACACTGTTTCTTTTTTGGTATTCCTCTGCAATTCGCTGCAAATCAACCTCAGCTCTAGTTGTCATCACTCTAGTAAGGGCATTTTCATCAGTTCCCATCTTGTTTATAGCCAACCTTAAGAGTTCCTCAAAATATTTCTCAGGGTAGGTCAAGCCCTTAATTGCTGCCCTCAATAATTTCAGATATTCATCTTCAGAACCAGTTTCCAGATCCTGCAGCCAGAAGCTTATTGTCAGTTCTACTAATATGCCACAGAGTAATCTTATAATCAGTTAAATATAATTGTTTCATTGAAGTAATGAACCAAAATATAATCCATTGAAAGGTGATTGTTTCATCTAAAATATATGATTATTGATGGAAATCATGTTTGTTAAAGTGAACAACGACATTCATACAAAAAGCATCACGCTCAAACAAAAAGCAAGTACTGCTGCAGATAAACAAAACAGGAGTCATAAATGGCCAAAACATTCTTCATACCTTGTCTATTACATTCCCAAACTCATTGTTATAGTGATTCAAAGTTGCATTTAACTGCGCTTTACTCCTTGTTGTTACAATCCTGATCAGGTCATCATCATTGTAAGCCTTCCCAGCAATCTTCTCATGAAGTACTTTAGCTTCAGATTTTGCCAATGTCATGTTCACCTCATCCCCCTCATAACGCAGTATGCCCACAAGAGGAACCAAAAGCTTTTATGAAATATCAGAAACAATGTTTCATCAGATAATAGGGAGAAAACTGTTAGATTTAATAATAATTATTTACACATCATAATTTGGAAAATTTTGATAGACAAAGAAATAAAAGAGATGTATCATAATCTAAATATTGTGCAAGAAATGCAGCTCTTCTCTAATCAAGATTTAAGAAACTAACTAGTTTAAGGCATTACCCTGCGGATGTCACCAGAAGTATGATGGGCAACATCTTCTTCAAGAGACTTTTTGAAACGGTCATGGTAAGCTTGCTTTGCCTTAAGAAGGTCGTGTGAAGATCTTGTGGAAGCAATTTCCGTTAGGATCGAATTGCTTGAAGTCAACATCTTAGTTGCTTGATTAGCTAAAAAGGCATCACGCTCAGCAGGATCCAATGTAAACAACAGCACAGCTTTCTGTTATATTCAGAACATCAAACATTATTAGACATGAAATTAATTTCATACATTTCCCTTAGTCAAGGTTATTATCCATATAAAACACTGAAATTAAGTTCAAATTTAATAGTCGCCAACTTGATTGTGAAAATGAAATATACATATGAAAAAGGTGTCAAACCGAGTTTCACATAAAGAATACGAATATTAAAAGTTTTTATCTGACCTCAAAATCACTTGAAAGTTCTTTGTCTAAATCTTTAAGAAGATCTTCTCCATGGACTTGTGCATAAGTTTCGCGAATCAACTTACGCTGAGCTGCATTTCTATGAGTTAGGATTGATATGATCAAGTCTTCATTCGTTCCCCACCCTGCAAAAATATGTCACCGAGACAACAACACGATGAACCACCATAAAAAAGCCCTGACTCATGCCACAAGGAAACAAAATGAAGAAAGTATATTCCCTATTCCCTTATTTGAACAATGCTTATTCATTCACAACTTCAATTATATAATATGTGATACTATCTATTATGCTATTATGCCATAATTTTGATGTAAATAGATCAAACATACACAAAAGAAATAAATAAAATCAAAATTCTATCTATTATGCTATGTAAAATTGAAATGCATTTGCATGAAACCATTCCTTTTAGATTTTACAAGAAAATAAAGTTGATACTATACTATAAAAGTGTAAATCAAGATCCCGAGGGAAGTTCTTTAAATATATTTTGAAACGCGCACACGTAACGGAAAAATGAATGTATAAATGAACAATCGAATCTTAGTGATCATCTACGTTCATCAGCTAGAAATAACTAACAGAATGTATAAACCAAACACATAACACAAAAGTGTAATGCATTATGCATCTGATTAATTAATCCATGATCTAATTAACAGTTATAAGCACAAGTACACTACAATATATGATGAAATCTGTATGATCAGATCATGAAAGCGCCAAAAGAGATAGATCGAGAAAAATGAAACAGATTGATGAAATTAACGTGAATGAATGAAATGAAAAAAATAGATAAGTGATGGTTGACCTTGAAAAGCTTTTCGCAATTGTTCACTGTCATCTGATGGAGAAGGAACCTGAGCGGGGATCTTCAATGACGCCATTGTGTTTTCAAGATCGATCTGTGTGTAGAATGTGATGTTGAATACTGAAAGCAAATGCGAGATCAATCATTTATACAAGGACATGCCGATGATTAGGGGTCTTTGCCCGTTTTCAAAGGCAAAATAGTCATTTTAAGATTAAAATATCACTAGTCCATTAATTTAGGTCACATAAGTAGGTCAATTGGAAATTACCAAATTCATTTCTCTCAAGAGGTTAATGAGCTGTTTAAAGATATCCCAAGATTGATTTTTGGTGAAAATATTTGTCGGTGAAACTTTACTTACATTACGGTTGACAAAAAATGTTGATGGAGCTATTTTCATGACAGAAGGGAAATTCAATATGACGTTTTCGTGATAGCAAATGTGCCTTTATCCAAGCATGTACTATGATATTTCCCTTTGTAGTTACTGTGTTGGTGAATGTGAAGTTACTGCAATGAAGCATGCTCTCGTGCTCGCGTTGTCAAATGGCTTTGAGAAAGTTATCTTCGAAAGTGACTGTCAGCAGATTGTGAATGCTCTACGTAATGACTGTTTGTATGCGAGTGAGCTTGGTATTTTCCTCTCAACTTGTAGTTCACTTCTTATTTCTAATGTTAATTACAACATAGCTTATGTTAGGAGGCAAGCCAATAGAGTCGCTCACAATCTTGCTAGTGCGTCTTTATTTCAGTCTAGCCCCAATGTTCATCATTTTTCTCCACGTAGTTGTTGTATCTCTCCTATTATATTGAATGAAATGCAATGAGTTCTCTTTGCTTAAAAAAAATGTTGGAACGGTCCAAGTTTAAACTTCGGATTCTTCATTTGTCCATAATTAAATTAAAGTGTGAGTCTAGTACTAAATTACTTGACAAAAAAAACTTAAATGGATAGAAACTCTTATTATTATTATTATGTTAGCTTCGAAATATTGTTATGGGTAGAGCCATGGTTTAAAACTCAAATACTCTACTTATTTTTTTATAAAGTGAAATCTAGATATTTATATGAATTTAACTTAATTGATAGAGACATTGTATTATATATATAAAATTCGGACTTCATATTTTAGACACTACACTTATTATTTTTGCTTTTAAGATAACATCTGCCATCAAACATTTGACAAAAAAAAAATAAAAAAAAAGTGAAATTCTAAGCATAGTAGCTGACAAAAAGAATTGTATGTTGTTTTTCTTCTACCAACAACTCTTTGTCTTTCAAAATAATGTAGTACCTGAATCAGAATAAAGTGATATAAAGGTGAGCATTATTTTGATCATAAAAAACAAAATTGGAGAAAAACAGCATTGCGAGAAAAAATTGAAAAACGACTTCACTGGGGATCGAACCCAGAATCTCTGGTTCCGTAGACCAGCGCCTTATCCATTGGGCCATGAAGTCCTTGTTGTTATTACTCATAAAATACACAGTATTAAATACACTGTAATTCTGTAAGTAAGAATATTACTTTGCATTTAGTTGAGCTGTTTCTTTTGCAATACAACTTTTGCCGCCGAGTGACCGATAACTTGGGAAAGCGTCAGCGGATAGAACAACAAACTTTGGTAACTCAACAACCGGAAAGCGCTTCTACACCGGCAGCAGCATAATCATCATCAACAACAAAAAAAAAGCGCTTATTATTATAATCTACTTTCCATCACCTTCTTTTGCCTCTTCCAAATTATGATTAGGTAAACAGATTATGATAATCAACTTCACCGGAGTAAAAAAAAAGTATTCTAGAACATACGGTGAACCCTGATAGGAGTAGAATATAGGAATCAAATATCAATGTTATTCTTATTATTATTTAAAATAGCTAACGGTGGAAATTGATTTGATTCGATGAATACCAAAAATAGGAATTGAAGGAAAAATGGGTCAAAACAAAACGCAATCGTTTCGGAGCAAAGCAGTCCACCTTGTTTCGGATCTCACCACTGTTCTTCTCAACCCTATTTCTGACCATAACAACAACAAACCCTCTCTTTCTTCTTCCGTAAGTTCTCTATAAATCAATTCTCTCTTATTATTCAATTAATTGCATAAATTTCTTATTATAGTTTCTATTTTCTAATTTCTAAATATTGCTTTGTTAAGGAAGAAGAGAGGGTTGTTGTTGATGATGTTGATGATGAATTGAGTGAAAGTAAATCAGAGGTTGATGGACCTGATACGTCGTCGTTTACTGCGTTTTTGTATTCATTTTTGTCTTCAACTTCGGATTCTAGAGATAACAATGAAGATGATGATGTGAGTGTAGTAGGTGATGACGATGAAATGAATGAAAATTTAGTTGTGAAGAAGGGATTGTTATCTAAGGGTAAACAATCACTTGGTAAAGCTATTTATGTGGTTGCTAGAATGGGTGGATTTCGAGGTGTGGATCGTCGTAGGGATAATTTTGAGTCTGATGAGTGTGGTGTTGAGATGAATAATATTCAGAAGTTGAAAGAGGTTCCTGTTAGTGTGGATTTGGTTGATCGTTTGCCGGAAATTTCTGAGCCTTCGATGTTGATTACGAATAGTTTGAGGAATGTGGTTTATGATTCACTTCCGAGTCTTATTCATGGGAGGAAATGGTTGATGTTGTACAGGTAGTTTTCGATGAAGGTTTATTGGAAGACACTTGATTATGTTGCTGTGTGCTTTGAAGTTTCGAAATCTTGTTGATTTGATTGTTATTTTTATGTGGTTTCTTTGTAGCACATGGAAACATGGGATATCACTGTCAACTCTTTACCGGAGAAGCTTGCTTTGGCCTGGACCGAGTTTGCTGGTACAATTTCATTGCACTCCAGCACACATAAACTTATGCTATTTTTTATTTATCTATGTCTGTTTTGCATGTTGACAGTCACATACAGTTTTTTGTTAGCTCCTACTCTTACTTTAGTAGACAAATTGATAATCTCTTGGACTTTATTTGATTGATAAATTGAGCTGTACAATGGATTAGAGTTAGGTTTTGCAACATGGTTCTTTAAATGCTTATTTAAATGACGAATTAACATGAGGTGCATATTTCTAACTTTTTAACTAGTGTTTAATTACTAACCAACACACGAGGTGAGGTGCATATTTCATACACGATGAAGCTTTTGTTCATTTGAATTTTCCATAAGCTAAGAAACTACTATTGGGTTCAGTGGTGGAAGCAAATTGAAATTTATTGAACATATGGATACATACTGGCATGTGATTTCTGTCTGGGTTCCTAAATAGAATTTTGTTCCATTTAGAATTGAGCTATAAATAAATAAAAAATCTACATACTACTGTTATGCAAATAGTATTTCGACAAGACCTATTAATAATTACAATCACTTCTTTTTCCATTCCATATTCATGACATTGATGACTTCGTACGGCTGAATGCCTCAATTTATCATTGATATGGCATATCGTATCCTGTTTCAAAGTCATCCCATAGTTTAATGAGCCTATGTGTTGAAGTCCCATGTTTGCAAGCATATGCTATTGTTCAATTTTAATCTGCAAAGATAAAATACATATTGTGTCCTTTGTTCAGCAAGACTGAGTTCTACACTCTTCATTCAGGGTTTGGTCCTTAATGTATTGTTAGCTATTCTGTTCCAGGTTGTTGGAGACCGAAAAGGAGCAGTGTTTGGTAGCTTGGTTGAAGCACCCCTTCGACCATCCACAAAGAGAAAATACCAGGTCAGGTTTTATGTTTGTACTATGATGCTATTGTCCTTTTCACTCTGTGGCAGTGTTAATTTTAACTTTTATTTTATCTTGTTGACATAAATTTTGTACAGGGAACAAACAGTACATTTGTTTTCACAAACATCTCTGGTCATCCTGTCATATATCGTCCCACAGGTATCTATTTTTTATTTAAGTTTGAACATTCTGTTCTTTATCTTTCTTTTGTTGTCATAGTTATACTGTGTTTTCTTTATATAATAATTAATTAATTCGTGCTGTCTATCAATAACAAACATGCGTTAGTTGAAATTGAATGACTAAATTACTAAATGAAGGTTTTAATTTTCCTTTTACAAAACTATGTGGGCAAGGAGAGAAATTTATTCAAAGTTGATTTGTTGTGATGGAAAATCATCAGTTTTAAATTTAATGACATGGTATTCCCACGGGTTATGTCGTGCACATTTTAGAAACGTGTGGTTTTGAGTTCTTATGCTGTTTCTCTTCTCTTGATTAGCTATACTGAATGAACCACAATATTGCAGGAGTAAACCGTTACTTCACACTTTGCACCACTGACTTTCTAGCGATTGGCGGGGGAGGTCATTTTGCTCTTTATTTGGAGGGTGATTTGTAAGAACTTTGTGCTTACAAATGCTATCTTTTTTTCACCGTATTTCATCAAACAAACTATACCTTTCCCTCTATAATGTCACCGGCCTGATTATTTTATTTTATTTTGTTTCAATTTTTTGACATGTCTACTCAAGATTGAACGGGTCAAGTTCTGTCTCGGAAACTTATGGCAATCCTTGCTTAGCACATTCTCCAGAATTTCAAGTGAAGGAAGTAGAGGTGCATATCAGCTCCCAACACTCACAGTCACCTGAAACTCCCCAAACCTTTTCCCCCTGTTTATTAATTTGTTGCAGCTCATTTGTTTACCTCCATATTGACCAATATCTATGAAACATTTACTTAAAACTCAAAAAAACTAATTACTAAATGCTCTTTTCTCCTTGCAGTTGTGGGGCTTTGTATTTCCATCAAAATATGAAGAAATAATGAAATTGAGCAGAACAGAGGCACCTGGGATCTGTCGCTGGTAAATATCTCTGAGCTTGAGTCTGATGTTAATCAAAGCCTTGCAGTTTGCATTTTGCCGAATGATCATGCTGACTCACAAGCCCGACAATTTCTGCTAGTAAGCGATGCACAGTTGATAGACAATATGATGCAAAAATTGTATAGATCCACCCTTATTATCACCATGTAACATGTTTGTAAATATTTGCCAGGCTGTATGTATATACAGAGTTCATACGCATTACAAAATGACCTATTTTGTGTAGAATAAGAATTGGAGTAAATTTATGTGTTTGATTAAGCAGATAAAGGAAAACAAAGGATAACCATGCCATTCGGAGACTCGATGGATAATAGAATGTGTGTTAAAAGAACTAGAGAATGTTTTCCAATTTTAATTCAAGTCATGCAAAAAATCCTATCCCTAAACAAGTACATGAATTCTTCCTCATTCACTGCCTTTGTGTCGCTCTCACATCTGACTCCGACATCTGATCCGTTTAAGTTGATATCAACTCGATCAAAGTCACAGACCTTTGTTGATAATTGTTCTTTCACACACAAACTAAGGATCCTGTGAGTTGCAAAACTTTCAAGACTTCTGTCAATTTTTCAGATTCATTCAACTGTTTTCATCTTCTCTGCATTTCCCGAATTCTTCCCTCTGATAATTAGGAACATTGACTAAAATATCAAGAATATAATATAAAAAAACACATATTGACTAAAATCGTACTACACTCATATTTCAAGAACAAAAAATACTATTAATTCTAAAATGAATATCTAAGACGATAAATGATCCCTTGTTATAGACCTCTTCTTGATCGAATAGGTCCAATTGGCTCTTGACTAATACTCACAAAATACTTATTTCTCTCCACACAAAGCATAATCCATCACACTCATCTATCACCAAATCTCACATGCAACATGATAGCTCTCGATTGATGTCAATCCACTCCACCATAGACTCTACTTGGCTGTAAAGGCAAAATCACTCAACTTGTAGTTTGTCTTGCCCTTTAATAAACTGATAAACTCTATGGACGTTACAACGATATATAGGATAAAACACTGTAGAGCAAAAGTAGACTAATAATGGAGAAACATTTAGAGATGACCATTTCAGTCTTTTCACCAACACATTGTATAAAAGTCTATAAGCAACATTGAAAGTTAAACAAACCACCAATTATTCTAGATAGAGGATCAACTATTTTAAGAACAAAGACAATATCAATGTCATGATCAAGAAATGAACTACTCCCTCCGTCCCTTATTATAAGCCCCCCTTGGCATTTTTCACGCATATTAAGAAAAGTTGGTAGTGTAATTAATATGTACTTTTTGGGTGTTACAATTACTAAATTATCCTTAGTGAAAAGATGTATTTGTATTTGACTTTTCGGATTTCAATGTAAAGTAGGGTTATGTTTGTAAAAGTATTAATAAATGTGTCTAGGGATTCGAAAAGGGGCTTATATTTAGGGACAAACTTTTTCTTTGAAGAGAGACTTATAATTAGGGACGGAGGGAGTATTATCCAACTAGCTACGGCAAGTACAAAAACACTAAATATCTAATCCCCACAAAGATTCCGAAAGTTATACATCTAGTAAGATTGAACGAATTTGAATACTTCCTCTAGTTCTATATATAATAAAATTTTTACTTCTTAGATTTATTATAAGATGAATGTATCTAGACCATATTATAGTCTAAATACATTTATTTTACAATGAATCTAAAAATTAAAAAAAAAATTATATATAGGACCGGAGGAAGTACTTTATTGGAGTCTTGTGTTGAAGCGACACTTAAAAGCTCGTCAGAAGTAAATGACCACAATAAAAACTCATTGACCTCCTCACCCCCCTTCCATCATCAACACAATATTTGTAGGCATGACAATGGGGCGGAGACAAATTATGCCCTCCCTAAATCCAAATCTATAAAGTTTGGGTTTTCCCAATCCATCCCAATTTCAAGCGGGAATAAAAAGTATAACCTCAAATTCATGTCCAACGGGAATCGGGTATCCCCATCTTTTGAAATTGGAGAAAATCCGAACTCAGACCCAATCAATTCAAATTTTCTCCGTCAAAGTGGGTAGGAGTTTGACGGGTACCTACGGATATGAATTTTATTGTCATACGTAAATATTTCGAAGAAGTAACTTTCCACCCTCTAAAAGGTCCTTTGGAAGTACAACATTTTTTATGTAAAAATGTGTATTTCCAAACAAAATACATTCTTTTAAACTTAAATATTTGACTGGTCCATACAAATATCAATTTTTTTTATAGACGAAATGACAAAGTCATTGAAAACTCACACATAAAGTGGAGTGGCCGAGGTTCGAACCCCGACCATGACGTCCAACACTAGCAATTTTGATATTTCTACCAGTTAATTTTAGTAATAAAAAAAACTCCAATTTAGTCCTTGCAAACTCATAATCCATCTAAATTAGTCGATACAAATCAATTAAAATTTACAAACATGACAAATATTTAACGAAAGGTTAATTTAATAATTACTCCATCCGTCTCATATTATAAGAAAAAAAATCAACTTTTACCATTTTCAAGGTTTACTTTTACTTGTTCTCATAAAATTTACTCCCTCTTTTTTTTTCCTCATAATCAACTACCAATCAAAATTCTTTTTTACACCACATTTTACTTTTCTTAATAAGTGTGATTTTTTTTTTTTTTGCTTATATTATATTATGGGAGGGAGTACATAATAACCAAAACAGAAATGCCAAAGTACCAAAATTATAAAATTACAGCGGAGACAAAATCAAAATTGCCAAAAATTAATTTACCTATTTTCTCTCCCATCTTCTCCTTAATTCACATCTAAATTCTTCATTCATTCTCCATCTTCATCCAATCTATCATCATTTCATCGTTTCCTTATTAACTTTATAAAAGTAAAAGTAAGAGATTGAATTGAGCATCAATTTCATCATTTGAGGTATAGAAATATACCTCAAATGATTATCCTTTAGATTTGCTTTGGGTGGGGGGATACATTTGATACCCAAAAAATAAAAATCTTTAAATTTACATAGATTATTATTATTAAATGCTAATTTTCTTAGACTAGTCTCTCTCCTTATAAAGTCCCACTACTACCCTACTCAACGATGTCGTTTACTAGCGCGCATGGCAAGTTGTAATTGTAAGCAGTAACAGTCATCATTTCACGGCCGTTGTGTAAAATATCTGGCGCCACCGATCGCCGTACCGGAGAATCGAGATCGGAAAAATTAAAGCCTCTGAATGGCTCCACCTAAGTCTAGAGGGGCCACTCAGAGCACCAATGCAAGAATTTTATTCTTTTCCATTCTCCTCGCTTTTCAATATGGCGCTCAACCTTTGATTTCCAAACGCTTTATCAGGTTTTTTTTTTACGTTCTGAAATTCAATTTTTAACTTTTAAGCGTCATTTTTTGGTTGTGCATGGCAAATAATTGATGTTTGAATTATCTTTAGGAGAATGAATTATCTTCCATGTAAAGTATGCACTATGCAGTTGTTGTTGTATGAACACAACTTATAGCTTATACTATAAGCTGCAAATTAAGCTGTTTATCCAAACAGTAACTAAATCCTATGGGGGAATTTCGAAGGTGACCAAATTAAGAAAAAGAATAATCCTTTTGTATAGTATTTGGTTAAAGGGGAAAGGAGAGGGGATAGAAATGAGGGATTTTATGTTCATTGTCATTGATGTGTATGATGTGGAAAGCCCTATTGTCGAGTAGAGGATGGGAGCAACTCTTGTATAGGCACCACCACAAAAGGAAATTATTTAGGCACACACTCATAAATGAAAAAAATTAATTCTTGACACGTTATTGGCTGGTAGGGGTTTATGTAATTCAGTTCAGTCTGTGGGTGTAGTTTTCAAAAGGATTGGTTTTGCCATCCAGAAAGGATTAGCGGTGTAGCTTGTTGTCTGTTTGCCTGTAATTAATTTTTTATGAGCTCATATTTCGGTTGTTGTACTATCAACTTTTGTTTAGATTTGGATGCATATTTTTGTTGTTATCTAGGACTGCGGGTTTAGCAAGTGTGCCTTCATTTTTCCATAGCATGGGTACTAGTATAAAGATTTCGGAAAAACAAGGACGCAACAGTTATACAAAACTTGAAAAATTGACAGAAGCATAAATCATAACATGAACACTTTGCTTTTGAAATTTAATCAATGATGCCTAGTTTTTCCTAGATGAACTCCAAAAATGGCATGATGCTGGCTGACACTGGTTGTGATCAACATGGTTATGAATTTGACACTAGAATAATAATAAACTAATCATTATAACAGGCATGTGCCATCACTTTTAATATATTAGGTTAAAAATACATTTGTCCATGTGATCATTGGATTTAATATTTTTAGTCATCCATTTCCCTGTGCATTGATCCTTGAATTAAGCTTGCCTTAATAACTTATTTTTCCCTCTTCCAACAGCCGTGAAGTTATTGTGACTTCATCCGTTTTGTCATGCGAGGCTGCAAAGGTACTCTCGAAATGTATTGTATAGTTTCAGCATGTTTTGTTAGAAAACATGTACTATAAATTGTTATTATTACTGGCAAAATTTATGTATACTTTTAATCTGCTTTTTAGGTTATATTTGCATTGTACTTCATGGTAAAAGAAGGTAGTCTGGGAAGAATGTATAAAGAATGGACGTTGGTCGGTGCATTGACTGCATCAGGACTTCCTGCAGCTATATATGCACTGCAAAATAGTTTGTTGCAGATTTCTTACAAGAATCTGGATTCACTCACATTCTCAATTTTGAATCAGACAAAAATCTTTTTCACTGCATTATTTACATATATTATGTTGAGGTATGCTCCTGCATTAACAATCAACAAATGTTAATATTTCCGCTATTTCTGTCAAGGCCCGTTTGTTCAAATATGTCTAAGTGGAGATGTTAAACTGTTAACCATGTGTCCAGTAAATGGTTTCATTCATTGGCTGTTGTTTCAGCATAAAAAATCGAAGTTAATTTGTTAAGCAGAGCAGGAGTTGTTCCTGTTTCTTGTGATTTTGGCAAGCCATGGTGCAAGTTTTGTGTAGGTTGTTTTCTTCGAGGCTAGGGACTTTCTTGCACTATGTGAGTTGAGGTCAGAGATGTGCAGTTTGGTGTTTTCCAGCACATTCAACTGTGTTTTATTTGGTTTGGCGTATTTCACTTGCTGGTTTTCAGCGTTCTAGATGTTAATTTCTTGTTCAATTGTTTGCTTGGATCTGTAGCACTTTGTTCGGACGGCGTTAGGAAACTGGTATCTTATGACCCTTAGCAGGGAAAATCTTCTTAATTACAAAATTACAGATCTTTGAAGGTCTACAACCTCACTATCCCCAAAATCCCTATTCCACCTCATATGACAAAATATCCTCGTTCTAATCCCTTCCTCTTATTTGTATACATTACTGCCTAATCCTCTCTCTAGCCCAGCCTAACTATTTCCAACGGCTAATGAACCGAGTAACAACGTATTGGGTGGTGTTACCTAGCAGGTTACTCTTGGGAGACTCTTCTAAGCGGTTTCTCTTATCTTCTTCTCTTGATGGGTTTCTGCATTTCTTCTTTGTGCTTTTTTGGGCGCTGGGTCATTTAGCATTCCTCCTCTTCTCTTGGTTGCACTTGGATGGTTCGGTTTCTTTTTTCTTCTTGCTGATGATTTCCTATTAAAATAGGATGTGTTGTTTTATACCCGGTCTGCAACTCTGTTGTTACTTGTAACAAGTTAAAGCTTAGTGTTATAAAGTTATTTACTGGAAGGGGTGTTGAGAACTTAGGGTTAAGGTTATAAGTCTTATTGTTGGAAGGCTTGGGCTTATAACCTTATACTTGTAGTACTTTACCTGATTATTAAATTAAGGCTCCGTTTGGCCCAGCTTATTTTCTACTTTTCTATTTCACTTTAAATGAAGTAGATCAATAAAAAATTATGTTTGACCTTATTTCTCATTGCTTTTGACTTCTTTACTTTATTTCTCTATTTATTTTACGTAGAAATAGGGTCAAAAACAATTTTTTACTTAATTTTTTTAAAAAGAAGTAGAAAAGTAGAAAATAAGCCGGGCCAAACGGAGCCTAAATTTGAGTATGAAGTTAGGGATCTGTAACTCATTATTATCTATCAATCATATTCAAAATGTTTTATATCTTTCTCTTTTCCCTCTTCTCTAGCACTAATCCTACAAGGCATCTGATCATACTTAATGCAGGCAAAAGCAATCAATTCAACAAATTGGAGCCTTGTTCTTGTTAATAGCTGCAGCAGTTTTACTAAGTGTTGGTGAAGGCTCTAACAAAGGTTCTACTGGTGCTAATGCTGATCAAGTTTTATTCTATGGAATTATTCCTGTATTAATTGCTTCAGTGCTCTCTGGACTAGCTTCTTCCCTGTGCCAATGGGCATCTCAGGTTACCGGAACTTTCAAATTTCTGTTCAAACCTAAGTTTTCTGAATTGATCCATGTTTTTATTTGTCCAAATGATTTCTTCTATCTCAGGTTAAGAAACACTCGTCATACCTAATGACCGTAGAAATGTCTCTTGTTGGAAGTATATGCTTGCTTGCCAGTACCTTGAAATCTCCAGATGGGGAAGCTATGAGACGACATGGATTTTTTTATGGTTGGACTCCTCTAACTTGGGTAATGTTCTTACCAATATTTTTTTGTGATATAATTCTTTGGAGCCCGTTAGATTCTTGTTGTGCTCATGGATGTAAGAAGCCCATAAACCATTACATTGGTGTTGAAAATGAAAATTGTAACCTCTGTGCCAAACACATGGATGTACATGTAAATTTGGACCAATGTGTTTTCAGGATCCAATTGATATCACTTTTTGTTTTGTGGGACGGGGTAATAGTTTCTGTTGTTTATATACCCTAACTGCATATTGACTTTAGCTAACATAACTAAAATGTATTACATATGCGGTGCAGGAGTTTTTATTTTTTGTATTGAGTTCAATGCACTTCATTAAATCACGTGGATTTGTAATTCTAGTAGATGGAAATTTCTATCAACTTATTAATTGTATTAATTTGTGCATAAAAAACCATGTTCAAAATCCATAAACATTAGTAACTTTTTAGTGCCTTGTCCATATGTAGTGTGATTGTGATTGAAAGGTTAGGGGGTGGGCATTATTATCCATATGTAGTGTGATTGTGTCTTTAATAGACATTGATGCACATCAACCTAAAAAGTTGCATAACGTTCTTAATTTATTTCAGATCCCAGTAATTTCCAATGCCCTTGGTGGAATTCTTGTTGGTTTAGTTACAAGCTATGCTGGCGGTGTTAGAAAGGTAAGGTTTACTTTGTGAACTCAATTAGTTTTGGGATGGACTATCCTATCCACAGATGATGGATGAAAACGGTCATCAGATGGTAGTCGGTTCTTCTCGTTACTTTACCGTGTTTTCCCATTATATATCATGTGGTTGATTGTAGGAAACAGATTCTATGTATTTGATGATTTTTATTTTTTTTATAACGACAAATGTTAGTATGTTAGCTTCATGTTGTGGGTGGAGATAGAACCCTCAACCTCAACTCTCTCACCCCAACCACTAAGCCAACCTTATATCCTCGGCATTTGATAATATTGTTTAGTTTTGTCTTAGATTTTAGGGGCTTTAATCTACATTTTAATATACAGTACATTATTTATGGATAAAAATTATTTCGCTCTATTGGTGGAGCTGTAGAGGCAGTAACTGCACAAACTTTTGGTACTTAATTGAGTTATTGGTAATTTGCTACTGGACCATATGAAATTGTTGAAGAACGTTGCAGTTGTTGTATGACTTTTAAGTGGCTTTTGTTTATTGTGGTTGCAGGGATTTGTCATTGTCTCAGCTTTACTTGTTACAGCATTGCTACAATTCATTTTTGAAGGAAAACCACCTTCATTGTATTGCCTTGTGGCTCTTCCGCTAGTTGTCAGTAGCATTTCAATATACCAGAAATACCCCTACCAGGTTAAGAAGAAGGAAGCATAAAACCTGCCGGGCATAGTATGGGGAAGTTATTTCATTAGTTCCCCACTGCAGCTCCTTTGTTTTATATCCACAATATATAAGCATGTTGTAAATGATAGGAGGCAAGCATTCTTTTCAATGTCTGCTCAATCTCAATAGAGTTAGGGATGTCATACTTTTTCTTTTCTTTCCTCGTTTTACTATTGTGGAACTTTTGAATGAGGTATTTATTTTGGTCTTCTCTTCAATGTGTGGATAGAGGGATGAAAGTGGTTCCTTTTGAAATTCATGTTGCAGAAGACAATGGCTATATTATATGTACTGTTGTTGAACATGAAATTTACGTAAAAAAAAATTATTGTAATCCTTTTTCTTCAATGAACTTGAACATTATGGATTTGAATATTTTATTTTAACTAAAATTTGAATATTCTTATGTTCTTGAATAAAAGAAAAGGCAAATTTTATGACGCAAGGACTCCCTATGAATATCTCCAGATTCTTAGTAAAATTTTCAGCAAGAGACTTAACCGTGACTGATTTGGAATTTGACAAATCACGATATCGGGAACTCTTGGCAAACTTTCTTTGGAGTTCTTGGCTATAAAATGTGGAAGAACAAAAATACTATTCTCTCAGCTTAAAAGGTCGGGAAAACATCTGCTTTGTTATGGCTAATATTACAAATTTCATTAATAATTTTTCTAGTAGTCAGATGATTAATAATACAATTGCAAATTCTAGGACGAGTACAGAAGTGTCTTGGAAGAACCTCATAGAATTATTGCAAGTTCAACACAGATGGATCATATAGAATAATGTTAGGAATAACAATCTGGTTTGTTGGGAGATTTTAATTGCATTTTTATCAGGGACTTTTATAGTAGAATTAGCTCGTGTCCAGCTACTTGGGAAAAGCTTTTGGTGGATCGCGGTCTCATGCACTAATCCCTTCAGGTGCTCGTAGTAGGCCGACCGCCCTATCTAAACCAATCATCATATCGATCCATAGGCCCCATTGCTGGAAAGGCTCGGCTTCAAAACCGTACGCTGAGCTTCCGCCTCATACGGCTCTTCTAGGGGAAGGAGAGGCCCAGACTTGTGCGGTTAAGGTTGTTGTACACGATGGACAGCAAGAGCAAGTAAGGAGGTAGGCCCAAGCTTGTGCGGTTGTCTTGGTACAAATATTGCCAAGTCATTCGATGGAAAGAAAGTAATTTTAGATACACTTGGCAATGATTGTTAATACGGTGAATTTCAGTTTCTCTACAAACGTTTTTATCCAAACATCTTCTCCGAGAGTTCATTTCTCTTTTCCGTCAACTTAAATGAAGAACATCAATTTGTCATATGTTTCGTGAAGCCAACAAATCCACAAACTTTCTAGCCAAACAATGACATTTTTTATTAGGTTTTGATCAACTATATTTTTCTGCTTTAACACTTCTTTTAGAAGACGGTGTAAGAGGTGTTAGCATGCTTCATTTTATTTTGTACTATCTTGATTTAATGTCAATGTAAAATTGTTTTATACTCACATTTAACAAACTTGTTTTTTAAGGGGGAATGATAAACAATGTCCTAGAGACGACGTTTAAGGAAACAAAATAATGTCATTTAATGTCTTAAAACTTTAAAAAAGACAAGGGTCATGTAGCCGATCCTAAATGTCTTAAATATATTGGTTCACTAAAATATCATTTATAATATTATTAAGATTGGGAACTTCGCCATTCAACTTTTTTTTACTTAAAAACATTTTTTTTTTGTTTTCTTAACTATTACTCTAAATCGCATGCATTTTTTTAATCATAATTTTTATATAGTTTTTTATTTTAAGAAAGACAAGAAGGGTTTAAGGGTTAAGCCCTTATTTAGGCCTAGCAGGGTTTAAAAGAGGCGCGTAGAGGGAAAACAAACAAGCACAGTGTAAGTTCATTTCCAAAGAAACGATGGCAGATATTACAAATCTATCAATAATCCCATTGATGCCAACTTCATTCTCACCAGATTCCAAAGAAATCGCGTTTAAGACAATCCCTTCAGCATCCAAGTTCCAAATCAAACACTTCATCGAATCTTTTTACAACTTGCAGGTACAAAAAGTTCGAACATTAAACGTCAAAGGCAAAACGAAGAATCGCGGTGGAAGATTAGTCGCAAAACCTAATTACAAAAAAGCTTATGTCACTCTCAGAAAACCGGTTTCCTTCTCCAACGACTTTTTCCCCTTTCACTCCTCTGTCAATGCCGTCGACGACAATAACAAAGAATAAGAAGAAAATGGTGGCAAATTAGTGTTAGGTAATTGTATTACTCCTCTTATGGTAAATGATCCAATGTTTATCAACTTTGAAGGCTGTGTGTAGTTTTGTTGTTTACCATTAACATCAACAATCTCGCAAAAATAAATTACTAGGGTTATTTATTGAATGTTTGGGAAACAATTTGTAACCTTTAAAATCAAGTTTTTATTGAAGAAAGTGTGGTTTTGTGTCAATGAATAATTTGATTGTTTCAAATTAAATTAGGTTTTATTCTTGGTCATACTTTACTTACCTCACGGTCGAACTTCAAATTATTAGGGGCCATTTCCCTCGAGAACCGGAGGGTTAACACCAAAAGAAAAATAAAATAGGTTTTTGCCTCTAGAAGTGATAAAGAGTTGTTTCATTTTTTGCAATGCTAGTGTTTTGTTTTACTTTCATCTGCATTCTTCATAGTTCATTGCTAATAAACTGTAGTATGTCCTTTGAGAGTGATTTAGTCACTTAGTAAATCCATTTTCAGTCGCAGGTATGTATTACTCCCTCCGGTCTTAAATATAAACAAAATTTGGTCAAAGAAAGTTGATGTATTCGGTCAAAATTTCTTTGACCAAGATTTGCTTATATTTGAGATACGGGAGTAGTATTTGCATTGCAGCATTTGGAAGCCTCTATGAATAAAAGGAACTTTGCTTTCTTTGAAGCAAATCAGCAAACAACATCTAAGATATAAAATTTAGACTATATGCTTCATATAAAAAATATTTTGCAACAGGATTTTTTTGTGGAAATACTTTTAAGACACAGAGAGCCTTCTTTTCGGGGCTGATCTACGACGAGTGTGGTTTGGTGACGTGGGTATTTCTTGTTCATCTCTAGTTTCGCCTCCTGTTGTTCTTACATGAAATGAGTTCTTGATCTTCCGCCAATTTAAACCCCAGCTTGATGAATGATTCCTTGGCTTGTCGTTGTTGTTTAACTTTTTATACTCTTCTTGCAACTCAAAGTAGTCGTTCTGCAGCCCTACCATCTTGGACTTTACATTCTCAAGTTCTGTTTTGAGTGTTTTAATGTCCATACTCGCAGATGTCTGGTTTACATCATGTTCAGAGTTTATTCCACTATGTGCCGGTTCCTTCTCTTGCATTGCTGCCCTCATCTTTACTTGCTCTGCAAATAGAACCTGCATCGTATACTCTGGTTCAGGGGGCAACTTTTAAGCTGAATGAATTACGGTCATATTAGCTCTAAAAACTATATGTGATTTTAACTATCATTTGTTATGCTTTCACACTATCTTAAATGCAGTTGTTAATATATCATATAAAACAATTTATCCCAAATTAGTTCCGATGTTTAATCGAGTTATTGTGTTTCTCAAAAGCCTTTTAACGGATGCTGCTAGGTCTATACTGTACTTTATCGTGATAATGATAATCTTAGCTTCTTTTTTTGCATGGAATTTGAAATTCTTAAAACTCTAGTTGGTGATCATTTCTTATTTTATCTTGTATGAAACTAAAATAACTGAAAACTAAGTCCCAAAAAACTGTACCTGGACAACGGTTCTTAGAGGCAATCTATCATTTTGTGCAGCATGTATGCATGCATCAAGTGAAAGTTTTTCGCAGTTCATTATTTTGCAGAGTCTTCTACGGTCATGATCAGTCAGTGAAGGATGGGTCTAGAGAAATGTCAAATTCATCAATAATAAATGTCAAAACTTTGTTTTGAAGCATCTTTTACAAAACACTTAAGTTGAAACACAAGAAAATACGAATTAAAAGACAGACCTTGAGGTAGGTGTCAATGGCTCTATATAGACCATCATCAAGTGATCGAGTATATTCTGGTAGCAATTCAGCTAAGACTTGGAACTTTGTAATTGAAAGATTTGGATCTGTTGCAACTTCGGCTAGGTAATTGTCCATGAGCCTATTCAATTTCCCAGACTTTTGTTGCAGTTGTTGTTTTTCATGCATCAGGAAGTATTCAACAATCCGTTGCACTACATCTATGTCTTGCATAGTGCAGTTTTCAGGTGAATTAGGCATGCTACAAATGAAAAACAAAAAAAATAGAACAAAGAAAAAGATAGAAATTAGTGTCTTTCGTCATTTTGATGAGCCTTGGCTTATTTTTTGGTTTAGTGGGTTGCATAGTTGGATTTGACCTTCGGCATTAATGCCAATTCCAATGTGAGGGAAAAAAAGAATTGTAAAATACTCACTTGACCATTTTTCCTTGATCTCTATTTTGATATCTAGGAATTAAAAGATCATTCACCTCTGCATCTTCTAACACCATACTAATTCTCTTTTCAAGGTCTGAAATGAGTGCTGGTGATACAGAATACATCATTGCCATCTTTAACATCTGCAACAAGAACTTACATGGGACAGCTTCTTGTTGAGTAGGAATTATGCTTACTAGGCTTTCAATAATCGTCGTTTGCTCCTTGCTATGTCCAGTGCTCTCTTGTTTCTTCCCACCAAATATAGTGAACTGTATATTACTTTTTTCATGCCCATATCCTCTTAGACCTTCCAACTCTTCATACATTCCTGGTAGCCATCTCTTGGCATACTGCATGATACATTTACCAATGGTCTCTGGCTTGATTCCCTTTGCCTTTATTGCTGAAATTATCCGCATAAAATGATCAATGCGGAGGGTGGCCACATCATTGAACCACCAGCTTTCTTGATTAGATGTTGCATCCTCACTTGTGAGCTCATTTTTAGAAGCCTTCCAAGCTATAGAATCACAGCATCTTCTAACAATTTGGATGTTTTCAGCCCATGGAGAGAGATTTTCACAAGATTTCAGAACAGTGACAGTGTCTTTCCATGAAGAAAGCACGACAAATGTGAGGAAAGCTTCGGTCTTGGAAATGAGATTGCCATCTTCTAGTTCTTCAGTCATCTCTAGGAATTCTGATGCACATCTTAGTGCAGCTACGTTATCTGAGTTGAAGTCTATGGGGAGACCATAACAGAATTTTAGAATTGTTTCAAATGTTTCCGATCCACCTGGAAAGTTTTCAAGGTTGAGCACATTGCCAGAATTTGAGATCAGAGGCTGAACTTCCAACCGTCCTATGTAGCCGCATTTTGATAGCAAGGGATACTGTTACACAAAGAGTAGCCAACATATCAAAGGATTAAGTTGCTATTTGGGGAGAGGTTAATTTCAGTTTATGCATTTTAATTACAACATGACCCTGTTTTATTCTAATTCCTGTTTTAAAGATTTTGCTAAAGGTAAAAACATTTTTATTATCATCTTTACTAGATTTTCTTCTTACAAAATCTTGAAAACATTAAACAAAATTAAAACAGCGACCTGGTTTTCTGCTGTTTTGCTTGCTTTTAAGGAGGATTCCTTATCCATGTTTGATGTGCTGTCTACCTATCTTGAGGGACTTTTTCCCCCTCTTTCTCTATCTATCCAAAAGGCGTGGTAGGGGTGGGGGAAGACACATGGTCGCACAACTCACACACTAGGAAGAAAGGAATAAATGGTTTATGCTCCCTATTGACAGAATTTTGCTCTTCACCAGTCAGTATCAATCATTAGATGAGGGATTACTAATATAGACAGTGTTATGATTATTTAATTATCTTGTCCCTCATATACACTGCAGATGATACTGTTTGGAAGAATTTTACTGTGCTAAATAGTTTTCTGCATTTATGAGGCTTTATGTTATGATGTTTATCGATACCTTGTGTACATTATAAGTTGTTTCCTGGACTTGAACTGAAAAGTCTGTTGGGATTCGAGGAGCAACGAACCTGCATAAGCCAAAATCAGAAAGAAAAAAGTACAGAGAAAAATAAAACCACTCGTACAAAAAAAACTAGTGGTAATTAGCCGCAAAGCATGGGGGCTAAGAAGAAAAAATATGAGCGACGGGGAAGAATCGTCTTTGCTTAGACTTAAATTCATTTAGACTTCTACCGGCTTTTTAGCTGCATAAAACATAAAGGATTCTATTTCTGGCAGTACCTTGAATGTTCACTTTTGATGCTATCAGCTATTGTGACATGTTTGTTGGGAATAACTATGCTTTTATCTGAAACTTGATCAGTTCTGTCAGGCTGACTTTCAGGGTCTGTTGCTTGGGCCACTTGAAGTGATTTCATAGTGATTCTTGAGCTAACTGCAGCAAGCTTGGGATTAGACATAACATTTTGATGACTATCCTAAATGATATAAGAAACCAGACATGTTGTCTTAATTAATGCTGAGAACTGTTCTGTGGTCAGTGTATAGTTGTAGTTAAGACGGTTGGTGGGATGTTTCTTTCCTTCTAGGCTATCAACTTCGATGAAATTCTATGATCATATGGAATGGGAATATTATAATTGCCAGATGTTTAAGTGAAACCATATATACACATGTTACGTGGTTTCCTCTGAGTTAAGCTTGATAGAGTTTACCGCCCATTTGAGTCTAACTAGGATTGAGTGATTAGTATCAGCTGTTGTGTATGGAGGATATATAGTTTTACACACAAAAATTATCCATATTATTTGTAACTGTATTACCATTTTTTCTATTTACATTTATATATTATATTTAGTTAGTGAAGATTGAAGCATTTTACATGAATGCCATATGTTTGGCTTTCATTGTCAGTATTAAGGTGCATATCATAACAGATATGATTTACTAGCACTGCGGTAAAGGTAAGCTTTTGCTGAAATTTGTGGAATGTACCTAACTTTCCTATAAACTTCAGCTGCATCATAAAAACAAGATTTGCAATCTGAGTAGCTTAGAAATTGCAAAGTTGTTTAAAGTAACATAACATTTTTCTAGGATACGTTTGCTCTCACCTTGTATTTTACTCCACCCATAAAGTACTTTTTTTTTTTTTTTAGAACGAAACAATTATTTTAAAAGTATTTTTTTTCCAAATAATTTAGTGACAAGAATCTCACATATTAAGTGTAAATAAGCGAAGAGTTGCAAATTCAAATTCGCACTTTAACATATCAAATATTCATGCAGCTACCATTTAATAAGTTGTTAGAATTTCTCATTTTTATTTTGAGTCATGTTCTTGAATCATTCAGCTATCATTTAAGTTTTTTTTTTTTTTGTATTAACCTCTGGTTTGAGGGGAAGGGGATCTCAGTAATCGTTCGGCCGTGAGGTAAATAAAGTCTTGCCAATAAATTATTCTACCTATAAATCGAACTCGGGTTCTCTCAAACGGTCCATCTTTTAAAGAACATATACAAAATTTAAAATCCTATAAGTTTCTTAAATATTGTCTCATGAGCAGTATTTATCATTTTTCTTTTAACGTCATTTAACCTTATCATAGTAACATCAATTTGTGATTGTTATTAAAATCTGGGCCATGATTTGTCTCCCTTAAGCCATACAAAGTGCAAACCATTTGAGGAGTTGTGGCTCACAATACTATACGTCACTGTTTACATTCAATTATTTGTATAGTACTTTTATTTTCATCCCAAACTGTGAAAAATGCGATATGAATATAAATATATTGGTTATGTTAGTAACTATTTATAAACATGAGGAAGAATATAGAAGAGAAGAGATGAAGGAGAGAAAGAGAAGAGAAAATAGACTATTGTATTGTATTCACAAGTGTGTCATTACATTGTAATATATGTTCTATTTATAGGACAATATATGGGCCAATGAATATGGGTCAATACTAATGGACATCCACTATATTATTCATAATACTCCCCCTTAGATGTTCATTAAGGACATGCTTCATTAAAACCTTTACTAGAAGAAAAAAAAAAACAGTGGGAAAAAATTCTATTGAAGGAAAAAGAGTACAACATCCTTGTGTGATAATCTGCCTCGTTAAAAACCTTACCAGGAAAACCCAATGGGATAAAATCATGGTTAAGAGAAAAAGAGTGCATAACACATTTATTTCTTCCCCTCATAAAGACAATTATATATGAGACGAAGAATGCCACTTAATCTTCTATACTAGTTGATCGAAAGCTTTAGTTTGCGATGACTTTGTAGAAAGATTTGTACTCTCTTTCGATATAATTTTCCTTGAATTAGTTGTTGATATCATCTTCAAGTTTCTTGTATGTGTAGAATCACAAACCTCAACAAAATCACATTCTGAACTTTCTGGATGTAGTGCTAAAACATCCACATAATCGTGCTGATAACGTGTTATGAACTAAAACATGGTACTTCAAGACCAACTCAAGTAACTTATCATTTTCATGAGACGTGGGATAATCTTTGTTCACATTAAGTGACGTCATACACGAATTATATCTTTCCATATCAAATTTGTTTAGTGCATTTGATATATAAGTTTCTTGATGCACAAAACCTCATTGAAATACGAAGTTTGCAATTCCAAACAAACTTTGATCATCCAACATATTTCATTTCAAATTTTTCTTTAATCAATAGATTTCAGGAGTTATGATCAAGTATATGTTATCATAAAAATCAATTATAACATATATTTCCAAAAGTGGACAAGTATTGTCATTCTCATATTTCTCATTTGGAAATATTCACTAAAAGTATTATGCAATATACATCTTGATTGTATGCAAGACTTATTCATTTTATTAAGTAATCTATTCAATATTTTGAGTTATACGTCTCATGGAGATTAAATCCTTCAGGGAGTTTAATATAACCATCACTAACAAGTGAGCCATACAAATACATTGTAACACATTTTTCAAATAAATTTAGTCTTTCATGTGCTACTAACTTAATCAAGTTTGGACGAGTTTTGTATTTCACTTCAGGTGAATATATTTTCTTCACAATCAATGGATTTTTTTTATCAATATGCTTGAATAACAAGTCAAACTTTTAATATTCGTATTTCAACATTTTCTATATTCACACGAAAATTGATTCGTATCTCGTCATTTTTACATCTTCAGGTGTATGGACTGCTGGCCCAAAAATATTTCACTTTGCAAAATGAGTTTAACTACATAGCAATTGCGTCTTTTCATTTAGACAATCATTGTGTTGCCTCTAATTCTCAATAGACTATCGTGCTGATAATGTGTTATGAACTATTTATAAACATGAGGAAGAATATAGAAGAGAAGAGATGAAGGAGAGAAAGAGAAGAGAGAATAGTCAATTCACAAGTGTGCCATTACATTGTAATATATGTTCTATTTATAGGACAATATATGGGCCAATGAATATGGGCCAATACTAATGAACATCCACTATATTTGTTACATTTTTTCCGTTCTTTTATTAGTGACGAAAAATTATCGTAGTACACAAATAAAATTAGAAAGACCAAGTTAGATGAATGTGTTGACGTGGCTCAATGAATTGGATTAAATTATTATATAATTTTTTAATATATTTTAATTTCATGAATCATTTCACTTTAATATAGTTTGCTTATCAAGGTATTCATTATTTTTTCTATTATATTTTTTTTCTCTCTCGCTAACTTGTCCTGTTTGGTCTTCTAGTGTTATGGAGATTGATGACTCTCAGTCTAATTAAGATTATCTTAGGAGTAAATTTGGATTATGTACAATAATGTTGTAATGGTCCAGTGGTAATTCAACAATTTCCTTATCAAGGTGTCTAGTGTTCAACTCCTTTTACATACATGCAAGCACACACGTGCACACTATCACACATATTTGGTGACCCATAAAAAAATTTCAAACTCCACTACGACCCTTCCAAAAATTTAAGTCTAACTCTGCCACTTTATATGAGGTAGCTAAAGATATATTATTATACTAATTAAGCATAAAAATATACCTACTTTTTAAATAAAAACGCACATTTTTTTGGGGTAACCAAGGCTGCCACATCCATGTGAGAGGTTTCGCCCTTGATTAGACCATGTACAATGGTTGTGTTTGTGGGTGTTGAATACCACATTCAACTACTTAAACCATTGCAAGCTACATGTTTAATGTCATCAACCGGAGAGAGAAGATGAAAGTTTTCAACACCTATTTACTGCTGACACAGGGGACGCGTGGCGCATCCCGGTTTGTCCATTCCAGGCGCGTGCGGCACACGCGCCGACAGCGCGCGTGTGGCTCTGATCCGCGGAGAGAGAAGATTATGTTGGGGAAAAAGGCAGCCACGTGGCTGCCTGTGATTGGCCCCGTGGATTTTTATGATTTTTATCCTTTAAACTCAATTATCTCATTGAAAATTAATTTTTTATTTTTTTACCAAAATTCGTGATTTTTTTTCCTCTATAAATAGAGACTTGGTTCATTTCATTTGGACACAGAAAAAAAAACGCATTTTTTCACTATCTTAATCTTTTTATTAGTGTTAATCTTGAAGTCTTAGTCTTTTTTTAAGTGAAATGGATCCCAATAATCCTTTGAACACCCAAAATTCTTCTAACTATCCCAATAATTATCATAATCCCAATAATTACTTTGTTAAGTTTATTATTTTATTTTAATTTTAATCGATAATTATAATTTTATTTAATCATAAAAACAAAAATTTAAATTTAAATAAGAATATGAAATATAAAGTGGTGGGGTAGAGAAAGTTGTGGGGTAGGGTGTTGAATAAAAAAAACCATTGGAGAGGGTAAAAATTGAATGGGTGTTGAATGATTAGGTGGAAGAAAGAGAAAATGATGTGAAGTGAAAAAGTGGGTGTTGAAGGTGTTGATGGTATTGAAACCATTGTAAGTAGTCTTATATCCTATTACTCTCTCCGGTTTTTTTTATAAGAAACTTTGACCAATATCTAAATGTAGTAGATGTTTAATTTCATTTGTGCCTTTATTTATTACAAGAGAATCTTAAAAGTAAGTAAGTTTGTGGAACAAAGAATGATTAAATAAGGTTATTCAACGAATACATTTAAATTTATAGAGGTATTAAATAAAAATAACTAATTACAATGTGTTTCCTTGGTTTCTGTGATTTTTTCGAATTGTTTCTTATAAAATGGACCGGAGGGAGTATTATTCAACAAATATAATAAATATTTCTTAGAATGGATTTAAACTCTTTTTGAATTGCCCATAAAAAGATGTTGTCTTTGATATAAAATTGACTTTTTATTTTAATTTTTAACCGGTTCCCAAAAATAGTTTTTTTTAAACAACCCAAAAACTAGTGTGTATACCTGCACGGGAAAAATTTTCTTTAAATTTAAATAGAATACTTTATTTTTCGTATCTCAAATTGTTTAAATTTAATATAATTTTCACATCACAATATCGATAAAAGTTATTTATCTAAAATAACATTACAACACCTGCAGTGATTCAAAATAGAGAATAGGAGTTAAGTTGAGGTGAGATTGTAACGTGAAATCGTGAAAGCAGTGGGAAATCTTCTCTGCCCTCATTAATTTGATGGATCGACTTGGTAATTGGACTATGTATATTGGATTATAATATAAACTTAATTTTAAATTTAATAATGTTATTCAATTCGATTCGGTTTTCTGAAATGAAAACCACCAACCGAACTGCACGGTTCAGTAAAAAAAAGTCATCCAAATTCATCCAAATCAAATGTTGTTTTCGATTTAAATTGGTTCAATTTGTTGTTTTGCTTTTAAAATGGTTCGGTTATGATCACCCTTAATTAATTAAAACAATATACATACACATTGGTTTAGATATTATTATATCAAATTTAAGCTTGTGGTGGATAATATTCAAGCTACAAAATGCTTCTACTTATTATACCATACTTGAAATAAGACATTTATAATAGAATGACATCAAAAAGAATAAGATGCTATTAGCTTCAAGTTATATCTTTAGAAAAAATAAGATAGGAAGAGAAATTTCTAGCCAGGAAAATGAAAGATCAGCTATGACCTCTACAACTACTTGGTATATGAAAATCTTCTTCCATACAACTGGAAATTGTTCTTCTCAAAATGAATAGCTACTTATCATAGTGCACCAATTAGTCTTTATAGAGATGCAAAATTAGTGTCATTATAAAAAACATGTCAATATTAATATTTTACATATTTGATAATGCTGTGCTTTGCAAACTTCAAGAGCTATTATGGCTTTCCTGAGTTATGTTGGAGTCATTCAAAATAGTTTCACTGATGGAGCAACAAATCTACTTCCATCATATTTTCACCTGAAAAAAAATGTCAAAGATGTAGTCATATATAGAGGTAATATTTTAAAAGCAGATCATATATATTTCAAGTTACCCCTGATAGAATAGTTGTCAAGGCTCCTACATTGTACATAGGCTACCACAACATTTTCTATCATTCTCTCTAGCTAGTCTCTACAATTGAGGAAAGAAAAGAAACATAAGACAAATAACTGACAATTCAGAGTACTATCACTTTGGATTAAGCAACACAACATCAAAGTTTAATTAAAGTATTGCTACAAAAAAAAAAGGATAAGGTGGAAATAACTGGATCAACATTAAAATTAGAGTAACTACAAAAAAATGGTTAGCTCAAAGCAATAGTTCCAATATCATATAAAAGTTTCAACATATGTCCTTGTAAGGAGTTTGTATTAGAAACACCTGAAACTTTTGTAAAATGCTTAATGTGCACTTTTTATTATAATCTTGGATTTTCTTCATTTCATATCTATTAACCCTTTAAATTTCCAGCACCTAGACAAATACGAAAAATAGAAATTAAATTGTGCAATTAAATATGATAACTAACTACAAATGAGTGAAATTACAATAAAATATGTATATCCCTCTTTCAGCAACCTTTACTTGAATGGTTTCTTCTATTTCCTTTTTTTCTTTTGCAAAAGCTTGTTTCCTAACAGAGAATTGAGGGAAATAGAGCATTAAGATTACAATCGGTGAAAGTGAGAGAGGGGCGTGTTGAATTTCAAACAAACAATCACTCAAGAGGATTATGCAGAGAAGTACACATTCTTAAAGAGTTTTCAAGTACATAAAATTCTTTGGTCAGATTTACCACAGTAGCTTACATAATATACATTAGTTCAAGGGATTAACTATAAGCCAATACATATCAACTAAACTTATAAAGCAAATTCAGCTTGCTTAGTCTCCTCTTGTTTCTTCAATAATTCAAATACATTAAAAAAAGATAGAAACAACAAAAAACCTAAACATGATTCAAAAGAAGAATTGTATAGAAATTAGAAAAGAAATAACGCTTTTGAGAGAAATAAAGATACATTTTTGGTGTGTGATTAAGCTGAGACTTGTTGCAGAGTTTTAACACCTCTTTCAAGAGCTTCAGGATCAAATTCTTAAAATCATGGTTAGGAAACAAAGAATTTAAAAAAAGGAAGTGTGTTGTGTTTCAAGAAATGGACTGTACCGACACCTCTCTCATTTCGATGGTTCTCAATTTGATCGAATTGGTAAATCTTAAAAGAAAAACCATGATCGATGTAAGGTAAAACCCTAAAAAATGGAATAAGGAGAAACAGGGAACTACATACAGATATGAAAATGGCATCTTCGTCATTTCTTTTTGCCGGTAGTGACGGCAACCTGCTCAAACTTGAGATCCAATGACGTCGTCAGCGCCAGCAACAGGTGCTTCTCCCTCTTCATGTTACTCGCATTAGATCGTATCTTTTCTAGAGAGAGACAGGGTGTGCTCGTCAGGGGTTAGAAAATGACACGAATATATTGATGAGATGCTTGAGAATTGCAAAGAAAGGAAAAGGAACACCGAGAGTTTGCATCGAGGAAAGCAAAAGCAACAGAAGAAGAAAGGGTGAAGGAGAGTAGTATGTGAGAATTGAAAAGTTGCATTGAAAACACGCGTTTGTTAAAAAAAATACAAAAGTTACATTGAAAAACAAAACTTAATACTACTCGTAAATAACATAAAACTTAATACTTGTAAATAACAAATATACCTGTAATTATCGAAAAACAAATATACCTGTAAAAAAAATACTCATAAAAAATAATTAAAAGACAATTAAGGAATATTACTACTAATAGAAACTTTTAAAATAGTAAACTCTTCTATTAGATGACAAATGACAGACTTGCCAAAATACTCATCTTGCTTTATTATATTCTATGATATCAGTTAGCAGGAACATAAAAATAAAAAATGTTGCAAAAATGAGAATTTAACTATGGATAACTGGATATACAAAACAATATAATTAAGGGAGCTTTTATTGTACATTCGAATTTATGAATGTACTTGTATATAAAGTGTTAAATTAATAAATTAGCGAATATTTATATGAATAAAAATTATTTGCTTATTATAGTTTTAGGTTCATTGAATGACTTTTTGTATAGGGTCATCATTATAGATCAAATACAACAAATCTAAAAAAATCAACTATTTTTTATAAGAAGGAGGTCCAGCTTTAAGAGTCCAACATCGAATATTTCAAAGCAGTGTTTTAAAAATCGGACCGAACCGGCCGGTCGGACCGGTTGAACCGTGAACTGGAGGGGTAACCGGTCTGGTTCAAATGTTGGACCGGGCATGTAGTTAGACCGGAGCGAACCGTTAAAAATCGGTGAACCGGCGGTTTTCCAGAACCGTCGGTTCGATTGCGTCTGCTATTTTTTTATTTTTTTTAAATCAAAATGACGTCGTTTTTTTTACATAATTATTTTAAAAAAAATAAGTAAATAGAAAAAACTAAACTAAAACAAATAGTGTCCGAAACAAATATGTCCCATTGGAATTAAATTTATTATTAGACTTTGTTATTTCGTTTATGTTGCGATTAAATTATGTTGCAACTAGACTTTGTTTAAAATCTATTTAGTTTTGTAATTTGTACTATTTTATAGTGCGTGGTGACAATATTTAAGATTTGAATTTAAGAACTCGTGAGTTGCGACATTATGACATTTTAAATTTTTTAAATTTTTAGTTGTCATTAACTTTTAAAGAGATCGAGTCATCATGTTCGACCGGTTTAATAGCTATATAATTTTATTATAGAGACCGGTTCATTCCTCCGATTTATCCGGTTTGATCTGGTTTATGCATGCGGTTCAACCAGTGACTCGGTGGTTCGACCAATGAACCGGTGACCCAGTACTCTCACCGGTTCGATGACCGGTCCGATTTTTAAAACACTGTTTCAAAGTGCTTAATATGGTCAACATCCGTGTTGGAAGTTCCCTCACCTATTAGACCAGTCTTTTGGATTTGACTCTCCTCATGTGATTAAATCCTAACAACCGAGTGCAATAATGATTTGTCAATGGTCAAAGTTTGTTTATTTTGAGGGGGTGTGGGGACTAAAAGAAGAATTTTTGTGGTTTTTACCACCACTATCCGATCCACCGAACCATCTAATCTAGTTCGAAATCAGTTCTGGAGTCAAGTGGTTGTACCCCTTTCCAATGCGAGGATCAAACAGTTATACTCCGTACCAAGTCCAACACAAATTGGTTTTAAAGAAGAATTAAATTAAATAAAGATAGGAAGGAAAAAGGAAAAATAATGCGGTACTAGTCTCTCAACGTGGTTGGCGGTTTCTACTCTCTCTCATATATAAAACGACCAAGTCGAAAATCGCGTGTATTGTATTTGGTCATCATCATCCTTCATTTCGTCTCTTTCTCTGTTTTCTTCTTCTTCTTCGCAACACATATTTCACAGATTCATTCATTCAGATCTCAAATTTCATTTCATTAGCAGAGAGAGAACAAAAAAATAAACGATCTCTCTCTCATAAATGGCGACGGTTTCACCTCTCGCCAAATACAAACTCGTTTTCTTAGGCGATCAATCTGTTGGTAAAACCAGCATCATCACCCGTTTCATGTACGACAAATTCGACACAACCTATCAGGTTCAATTCTTCATCCATTCATTCTCAATTTTGATTTTCATTATGCTATGCTTTTTTCATCATCAATTTCTGTTGATTATTATTATTATTTGTATCGCAATCGCAATTGAAAACATTTACGACATGCGTTATGTATATTTCATTTTCACGTTAATTATTAATATGTTACATCATATATTATATCGTCCCTATGATTTTTTAATGTGATTGAAATTTCTTTATATATGTTGATCAATTAATGATCACAATTGATTAATTAGGATTTTGGAGGATCATTTATGATTAAACTGATCCCTAATTTTTTATCACATTTTTAAGGAGAAATCGATTGGAAGCTCCGAATTGAATCAGTTTTTTGAAAATTCACGATCACATTGACCATTCAGGAATCAGGATCCATAAATTGGGTTCAGGTGGTTAATGATCACCTCGTGAGGATGAATCGTTCGGAAGAACCAGAGTTTGATTCCTGGGAGGAATAATACTTGGTTAAGCTTTAATTTACTTACCTTCCGGCCGAACCCTAGTTTATCTGAACTGCCTTCCCCTAAGAACCGGAGGGTTAATACAAAAAAAATAATATTAACCTTCAATTCATAAAGATATCTTTAAATGGAGGCTTATTTTTATTTTTATTTTCACTTTAACATTTACATTTTTTCCTCCATGTTGCTGCGTGGTGCTTACAAAGTTTCTGGTGTTATAATTTCAGGCTACTATCGGTATTGACTTTCTATCAAAAACAATGTACCTTGAAGATAGAACTGTTCGTTTGCAGCTTTGGTAGGATAAGTTCCTCTTTGAATCATATATGTACAAGCTTAGTCTATTTATATATGTTTGTTTAATTTGCAGAAGTTGTTTTAGAGTACACATTAACTTACAGGTGTTTTTTGTACCTTTTCTTTTTACTATTTCTGATTTTAGTATATTTTACTTCCAGGGATACTGCAGGTCAAGAAAGATTCAGAAGTCTCATTCCAAGCTACATAAGAGATTCTTCTGTTGCTGTTATTGTATATGACGTAGCTAGTAAGTTATATGTTTTTTAATATCAATTTCATTATCTAATTAATGAGTTTTGATTTGCTCCATTTAGTCCTGTTCATTGTACTGATGCACGGCTCGTGGCAAAAAACAATTCAATGCTAGGATTTAAAATATGAAAATCATTATTTTTTCTAATAAAGAATTAAAAGGCAAACACGTTTCATTGGTATGCTCCCTCTTCTCCTCCGAAATACCTTTACGCCCCTCTGAAAATCTAATCTGTACAGTAGTTTGAAATGTGAATGTTCACCGTCTCAATCACTCCCTTTCCAGTTCCTTGCACAGGTTCACCGTAACCTCTTTCACTCTCTCTCCTTCAGATTCACCGTCTGATTCCTCTCCATGGATGGCGCTACCAAGCAAAATCAACTCGAAACAGAAACTATGTTTCATCTTTACGAAAACGGCACCTGAGTTAGACGTGAACTGATTCTCTCTTGAATTTGTGCAATTTCCCTTAAAAACAGCGGCAAAGAGGTGACAGAGAGATGGAGAGGAACTCGGTTCGTTTCGATGGAGAAGAGGAAAAGTGAAAGGGAGAAGAAGAATCGGTCGTTGAAAAGAAGTGGAATGCTGATGTTTTTAATATGTTTTTTTAATCTGAGCCGATGAATTTTATTTTGCCACGTGTCACGCATCGGTGAAACAAAATGGATAACTCGAGCGGATGGGGACTGGAGCATATCCGAACTCCTAATCAACAAGATTTCAATTTTTTTATATTTGCTGATGTTCTCTTGATGAAATTTTCAAGACTAATTGTGTTACTCGGAGAAAAAAGGATTTTGGAGCATATAAATGCATTCTTCATTATATAGATGTTTGAGCGGCTTCTCTTGTCTTTTTTAGAAACACGTTATGTTGTCATGAGAACATCTACCTCCCTCCCTCCCTGGATGTGTGTACTTGTGTGCATGCAGTCTGTTCTCTTGAGTTGAGATCCTCTCTATTTCTCAAAATAAATGGAGTGTTCCATTAATGAGAGAGAAAGACACAAGTGGAAGATTTGTGGGAATCACTTGGTATAATAATTTTGAAAATCAGTCCCACTAATATTCCATTTGGGTCTACCTCTCTCATAAATGGAGCCTCCATTTTTTTGAGAAATGGAGAGGTTCTTAACCATGCTTTCTTATGCCTTCTTTTTATCTGATAAGTGTTTTGCATTTGGATCTGAAAGTTTTTTAGTCATTTTAATGTTCTTTTTTCAGATAAATAACAAATATATTTAACCTCAATGTATAGTTATTAATCTAAGTAAGCTGTTCTAATGTAGACAGGCAATCATTTCTGAACACAAACAAGTGGGTTGAGGAGGTACGTCAAGAACGTGGCAGTGATGTTATCATTGTCTTGGTTGGAAACAAAACTGATCTTGTCGAGAAAAGGTAAGCACTGAGCTACTGAGTGCGATCTATATATTCACAAATGGTTTGCTTACTGGATATGGTTTAACTTTTGTAGATATTATATTGGAGTTTTCATGTTATGACTATGTTCCAATTCATTTTGCCTAGTTGCTCAAATTTTTGGCATAGAAAAACTAGTTAGTAACTTACCATGTTCTTTATAGTTTTGCTATGATAGAGTAGGTGTCTTGCAGTTGACTACCTAGTAGCCAATTCAACTTGATCATAGTCAACTTTATAATACATTGATTAAGCAACACTCAAAATTTAGAGTATGGTACACTACCAAGATTACTTTATATTGTTTTATCATATCAAAAGCCATATTTGAAGTAAAGTTAATATCTACAATATTGGAGTTTCTTTTTCATCTAGATCTGCCTGGCAGATTAAATATAATTTAGGATACTTAAATATAAATTCTTTTTAGGGTGTGAAATATGTATTAGTGGTTAAAATCATTGTGATGTTGCCGTCTAATTTTCTATTACCAGGTAGCTTGCACTTTGTGTTTGACTTTTAAGATTCAAGCACTGTGATGTTACTGTTTAATTATCTTTTTTACATGGCCGCTTTGTTACTTAACAGGCAAGTTTCTATAGAGGAAGGAGATGCCAAGTCCAAAGAGTTTGGAATCATGTTTATAGAAACCAGTGCAAAAGCAGGCTTCAATATCAAGGTGAAAATTAATTAATGAAATTTCATAGTTGCTCTAGTATTTTTGGTTTATTAGAGCATGCTCCTCAGCTATGGTGCAGGTGATATATAATATCAATATTCAAAATGCCGATATGATTAATTTCCTTTAACTTTTTACATAGAATATAATACACCATTTAAACTGCAAATTCATGATCAACTAGTTCATTTTCCAAGTTTATCTTCTTTCCATATTGGTTCTTGTGTCCTCATTGTTATCCGTCAATGCAAAATTGCAGCCTTTGTTTCGTAAGATTGCTTCAGCCTTGCCTGGGATGGAAACTCTTTCTTCTACAAACAAGGAAGACATGGTTGACGTAAATTTAAAACCCACAGTGAATAATTCCAATACAGAGCAACAGGGAGGAGGTTGCTCATGTTAGAGAATATTCTCCTAAGAATCAGTAGATATACATGTTCACTGAGTATTACTGGGAATGACTGCTTAAATGTAAAGTGAAGCGGAGGAAACATGCTTTCACATCAATGATCCTTCAGTTAATTGGTGCGCGGGACAAATTGCGGTAATGGTTTTGATGTATGACAAAAAGATTGATATTATTTTTTCATTTGTTATACAATTAGTCCCTGGATGTAAGAATACAGGTAATAAACAAGCCCTCTAAATTGTCTGTCTTAGATGTATGCTATCCTCTCTTCTCTTTTTGTTAAATATTTTATTCTTGAAGAAATGAATGCATGTGCAAGGCCAGAAATATATATAGCCCTCCACTCCAACCGACCCCCTTTAGGCGTAGGACACCACGGTCCTAAGAACTAAGAATAGCAGAGTTGCCTACTTTAAGGATTGATCGTGCTATTTTTTTGTTAAACATAACTAGAGAAGGTCTTGTACGGTCATAACTTCATAAGATTTGGGCACAATGTTTAGGCTCACACACATAAAAAGGAAAATGTAGGACATTGTGTAATCAAAGAAAATTAAGTAGAAAATGGCGTTGCTTTGCTGCAATTAGAATTTAAAATTGTGTTTGTTAAGCGGGTGTGTAGAAATGATGGGTTAAACCCGGGGTTTTGTGTCCTTCACCGAACCTTAACATTAGGCTGGGCCAAATTTTAACCCTAAATCCGATAAAACCCGATGCATTCATGTTCAATAAAAACGAGAAGATATAAATATAAATTAGTTAGTTTTGAGGGAGAGAAAGTTGCTCACTAAAATACGATAGTGTTACGGTATAGTACAATTTAAATTTTGTGTATCAATACACAAATGGTTGATTATTGCTTCCACAGTTTGTTTCGGCACTACCATCGCAACTATGTTTAAGATGTATTGGTCTACCTGACCACTATTTTGTGTCTTGCGCTTGCTGCAATACCATATTTAAGTTGTCTTTTGACTCTTGTCTTGGATTAATCCATTTCATGTTTTTATGAATTTTGTTGCCCATATTTGGCATCGGAGTCGACCACCGTGATTTTGTAAAAGTTGTAAATTATAGATTTAAAAAGATACTATAGTTTACAATGATCTTGGAAAACTTTGTGATATCAAATATGGACTTCGACAATCACGCTTTGACCAAATGATAGTCCAACCAACAACACAATCAGGTGCCCCACTTCAAAGTCGACCGTTTGGAGTGTTTTGTCTGTGTGCTACCTAGGAGTGGGCAAAGTTTGGTTTCAAACCAAAACTGCATAAAAACTGAATTGTTGTTCAGTTCATAAAAACCAAACTGGACTGCAATTGTGTAACATGAATTGCATAAAAACCAAACTGCATAAAAATTGAACTGTTGTTATAGTTCATAAAAACCAAATTGGACTGTTGTTACTAGTTTGGTTTTGTTTTTTAAAAAATTGGTTCAATTTTAAATATTTTGGTTAGTTCAGTTTACAAGTTTGGTTTTTGGGTTTTTATGCCCACCCGTAATGCTACCTTCCCTGGAGGTCGACATATCAGGTTTCAGTGCAGTTGCAAACCAATTCAATCAACAGTCAACAAGTTCAAAACTATGTGATGAAAATTAAACAATTTTTTATATCTCAATCATTTGATCTTGATCAAACAGTTCTGAGATTTTGATTGCACGGGTTGCTACTACATATGAGCCGAAAAAAGGTTTCCCACAAGTGTAGCATTCACCGGAGAGGCAATGGTGAACATCTACACCATTAAAAGATTCAAATTTTAATATTTACTAGAGAAACAGTTGGTTTTTATCTTTTTGACATTTTAATAAAAGATTCACATTTCCTGAAAAATATTTTGCACGAGAGAAAATTCACTCACACATATGGGTAAGCAAAAAACAAAACAAAAAAATGGCCGAACACATACTAATCAAGATTAAGTTTGGTGCATCAGGGGGTTTATACGGATATTTGGGTTTACGGGTAACAAATAAAGGTAAAAACGATTAAACATGGTACGAGTTCAATTTTGAAAATTTAAACTTATTAACCGAGTTGACCGATGTTGTAAGATCACAAGTTTTTTCTGATCTTAGGTATTGAAATATCTTTCTTTTGGAAAACAACTACATGTCATTTACATACAAGACTCAAGATGAGTTGTATTATTGCAAAGTTAAATTATATCTCTATCATGTTGTTGGTTTAATCTCTCGATGATGTCCACCGACAAATTAAATTATTGCAAGTATTTATTATTATGTTTATATATTAAAAATGAGATGTTTTTGTATGACCGGTCAATATTATTTTTATTATTTTAGTATTGCTTTTGGAGACAAATGTAACACCTCAATGAACTTGTTTGCTACTCTGACTATTTACACTGTGTCAACCTTATCAACGGTCCCCAAGTTAAGTATCATATTCATTATGTGTTGATTCAATATATAAAGAAGCTGCTCTCTCAAATCAATGTTTCTTTTTACCACACACTTAGAGAAGGGAAATGTGCAGATTCCTTCGCTAAACTTGGAGCCTCCTTAGATGCCGACTTCTTGACTATGTTTCTCATTCAGAATGCGTTCGTGATCTTTTTAGGAACAACGCAATGAGAACCTTCTTTCTTCGTGAATAATTTTCTTTTCTTTTGTTTTGTTTTCCTTTCTTTTTAGCTTCCTTACCAAAAAACAATTACTATATATTTGATTATAGGGTTAAATATGTTTTTGCTCCCTACAAAATTACCAAATTTTGTTTTTAGTCCCTATAAAAAAAAGTGGCATGTTTTGTTCCCTACGAAATTATTATGCACGCAGTTTTAGTCCCTACTGTTAAACCAATGCATATTTTTTGAATGATTATTTCACAAATATGTTTAGAACATTATAAGAGGTTCCTAAAAAAAGAAACTCAAAATTTGATTTCTAAGTCGAAATTTTCATCACTTTTGTCTTTAGAACATTATCAATAATAAATTGGTCAAAGTCGTAAAAAATTGTGATCTTAAGTGGTCAAAATCAATCTTAATGAATACAGTAAAAATGTACTCCATCCGTCCCTAATTATAAGAGCCTTTTACAAAACAAGTTTGTCCCTTTATATAATTTACAAATTTTATAGATACAATTATTACTCTTTTTCCAAACATATCCCTCATTAATACCATTAACTTGCATTGAAATTCATAAAAACAACATTGAATACATTATATTTAAAGGGCAAATTAGTAAAAGTATTATATAAAGTTTTCTTATTATCCGTGTTCTTTTTAAATGTATTAATGTAACATAGTTAAAAAAATGAACACGTCTAAACTGAAAATAAAATATTTGAAGTAGCAAAGTTTTTCACAAGAAAGTGGGGGTTTGAATTGTGAACCTTTAAAATATTGTCTATAAAAATTGTCAAACACAATATACTTAAAGAATATTATTAGATTGTTAGTTAAAACAAATATTCAAAAAGTGGTACAGACTGGAGAACGTTCTCCCAACACTCTCTGACAATATATAGAAAAGACAACTTGTGATTTGTGTAATAAGTGTTTGTGTAAATTAAATCAGAGTAAGGGAAGAGTATGCACACAAACAATTTATCCTGGTTGACCCAAAAACTTGGGCTAGTCCAGTCCCCACACTCCTTGTGAGATTGTCCACTAAGAGATGCTAATGATATCAAGTTACACTTCCTTTGATCTAGATCCAAGACCAACAATTCTTCTAAGCCTTACAGACTTGATCTACCTAAGTCAAACTGACTATGAAGGTGTCACTCAATTAGTAGTTACGTACTAACTTGAGCCTAGGTTACAATGATGGAAGGTTTGATAATCAAATCTTATTCACTCAATACACTATGAGAAGCTTTGAAGATGGATGAAAAACTCTCAGTACACTCAATGGATATTCTGATCCTAGATAATTGAATTACAAATCTGGTGAGAGAGATAAAGAAGAGCTCTTGATAAAACTTGTATCACAAAGACAAGTGTTGAAGTTGTAGTGAAAACTCTTGCTCTTCAAAGTTGCCAAGGACCTCTATATATAGATGAATGATGATCAGGGAGTCTTGGCCACGAAGTATATCCGTTAGAAGCTTGAAAATAACGGCTAGTATCTCTGCATTTTGACAGCTCATGTAATTTGAAGAAAACTGATCAGTGTGAGATTGATCTCCAAAGTTTCTTCTTCTGACTTTTGAAAGAGGAGCGTATGATGAGTTGTTGTTGAGCTGTAATGTTGCTGTATGTTGCTTAACAAGCAAGTATAACCGTTGTGTAACTTTTGGATAAACTTTGAACAGCTGTATGTGAGCTAGTGTCACTCTAAGTGAGTACTTTCTCTTTCCAGCATTGGTCTGAGATCGTTCTCCAAATTTTGGGCGTGAATGAATTTCTTCCCTTTGATGCAAAGAAGCTAGAGCAAGTAAAAGTCCGCTGTTATGGATAGAATAGGCAGCTGGAAGTTGTACTTGATGTTCCAAGATGTCCTTGTTGCAAGTACAAGTGTCATAGAGAAAGAGAAACAACATTGGAGAATGTTCATTCTTTATTCAATTCAAGTACAAGTCAATTTCAAGAATAGGTTGTGTTGTCTAAATCTCCATGGTTCATACAAAATCAGTTCCACCAAATATGTGGAAGTGTTTCTTTTGACATCTGATCATGTGCATATACTTGAACCATGATTTTGGCAAATGTGGTAACTTCACTAGTCATCCAAAAATTTCATGCCTTAAATGAACTCTTGAACTGTAGAGATCTTGTGAGTTAAGCCCAAGAAAAAGTGTTCATTTGTCTTGTATAAGGTTGACTTATCCATAAGTCCTTTTGCATTGATTGTGTGAGAATGGATGTTGCGCAGGTTTCAGAGATCAAGACCAATCCTGGAGCTTTTGTTTTTATCAAAATAAAAACATGATATTTGATCTAAAAGCTCAATTGTTCCTAGCTTAATTAAAACACTCAAGAACACTTGTTAGATACCAAAAATATTAGAATTACACTTAAAAATAATTAAGAGGTTTGTGATAGAAGATTATATTTAGTTACTTAAATAATTATTAAGTAGTATTAATTAAATAAGTTAGATATTAGTATGATATACAAATATGGGGAATGTTAACATGTGCCCTTAAGGGCACATGTTAAGAATACAAATGTGGTAAAAATTTATTGCATCTTGTGTATTCATCAACTACTTGAACATTAAATGTCTTGTATCATTAAATGTATAATCTCTACTTTTAGGTAGCTTATCATGTGCCCTTAGGGCACATGTTAACATGACCTATATTTATATTATGATGACTCTTATGTTATTGGGTTTTGTGCCTTAGGCCCATTAGGAGTACTATATATATGTAATGTTTTAGGTATTTTAATCTAATCAATGAAATCAAATGTTTTATTTATCTTTATTTTATTGTCTTTGTATTTACTTTCTTTATATTTTCCTTTACATTTCCAGTAATTAATTTTTAGCTTTCTAACAGTTTGTTATCTTTAAAACATCAAATTGAGATTTTGCCTCAACAATATTGACATGATAAGCAAATTATTTTTTTTTTCTTTCTAAAAACAATTTTTTTTATAAGCAAAAAAATATATTATAAGGGAGTAATGTACTCCCCTTACAAGTATTTTTTTTTACTAAAAACAAATTGAATTTAGTCAATTTACACATTAATTATTTCCTATTCTCATTAAAAAAAAAAATTTACACATTAATTAATCTCTAAAATTAATGAAATTCAAAAATCAAACATTTAGCATCGATCCAAACATTTTGCACCCCCAAAGAAACAGAAACAGAAACATTTTGCACAAAATCTCTCTCTCTCTGTGTGTCTGAAATAGTAAAGGTTTCCTCCTTACGCCACCATTATCGCCGCCGTTTCACGACCTAGCTTTCATCCACCACCATCGGAGCGCAAACGGTAAATAATTTTTCTTCTGCAATTTTAATTTTCACACTTCACCTTATTTATCGTCAATTACACGTTTGAATTTCAATCATTTAGCCCTAACTGATTTTAGGGTTTCAATTTGTATTCAATTGGTACTGATTTTGTTCATTTCATGATATTACAGCTCTGATGAGTAATCCTCCAGCTAAATCGCGTGTTCAGCCGGACGATGAGTTTCCGGCGATCCTCCCAAATGAACTGATCACTGAAGTTCTTTCCTATGCTGATGTGAAATCTCTTATGCAAATGAGGTGCGTATCCAAGACTTGGGATGCTATAATAACTGATCCTAAATTTGTGAAACTTCACCTTAAGCGAGCTTCGCGAAACCCTAGTCTGACAATGTTTTTGAGTAAATCCCGAATTGATGGAGATAATAATGTTGTGCCGTTTCCTGTGTTTCGTTTAATTGAGAATCCGATGATTACTCTTCCGAACGACCCTTATTTTCGATTAAGGGATAAGGAGTGTCGATATGTTATTGGTTCTTGTAATGGTTGGCTTTGTTTACTTGGTTATTCTTCCATTGGTGCTTATAGACAGATTTGGTTGCGTTTCTGGAACCCTGCAATGCACAAAATGACCGAAAAGTTAGGGTATATTTGGGATAATATTTTGGGTCTTTATACCCATTTCAAGTTTGCGTTTGGTTATGATGAATTGTCGGAGACTTATAAGGTAGTGCTGTTAATTTTGGATGAAGCTGGAAATAGAACTAATGTGCAAATTTTAAGTTTGGGTGATGATGAGTGGAGAACTATTCAAAGTTTTCCTGCGGTTCCTCTTCCTTTCCGCTATTCTAATCCTGGTGTGAATGATGTTGTGTATTTGAATGGTAGTCTTAATTGGTTGGCCCTTCGCGATAGCTTTCGTTCTATTGGTGTTTATGGTTGGAAGAACATTAATGTCAAAGAATTTGTCATTATTTCACTTGATCTTGGAACTGAGACATATAGACCGTTGATGCCTCCTTGTGGTTTTGATGAAATGTCACCTGTTGAACCATCTATATGTGTATTGAGGGATTGTCTCTGCTTTTCTAATGATTATAAGAGAACTGATTTTGTTATATGGAAGATGGAAGTATTTGGAGTTGAGGAATCTTGGACTCAACTCTTTAGAATTAGTTACCAGAATCTACAGAGTATGCATCTTGACTTTGTTGACTTGCAATATTCTCAATGGTTGCCATTGCACCTTTCTGATCATGGTGATACACTGATATTGGCTAACAAGCAAGAACGGCAAGCAATTCTATATAATTTGAGAGATAATAGAGCAGTGCGAACTAGAATTACTGATGACATACAGTGGTTCTCTGCCAAGGTTCATGTTGAAAGCTTGGTTTCTGACATTTTGAAAGTAAGTGCCTCCTAGACTATATACTTTTTGAATTTGTGTCAATTCTACATCGTTTAGTGGACAATGTCAATCTCTTCTATTTGATGGCTTTGGTTGAAAATTGAAATTGTTAAAGGTTTGACAATCTTTGAATCAAATGAATTTGTTTTTGTTTTTTATTTATTGTAAGCTACAAGATGACATTTTTAAGTTCATTTGCTTGAAGGTGTTCCTTCCAAAAGGAAAATCAGTATTTGTATTACCTTCATTTACTTCAAAACTTTGTTACATATAATATATTGAATTGACTGATTTATTGCCTTGTTCAGAATTTGGTTATTGGTATGTTTTAGTAACTTTTAACTATAAATAAGGTTGTTTTGTAAATTAATATACTTTGTATATAAGGTTATTTTATTTCTACACCTTATAATGATATTGCTATATAATCAATTTTTTATTACACAACACTTGTTTCACTAATGATATACACTTGCAGTCATGGCACCATGGTCAAGCTAATTTCTTTATTTCTTAACAGAGAGACATGACTGCACTTAGCGAATTATGCATTTGTTTTTTCTCCTGTGTTTTTGTTTCTATTATCGTGTTTTGCTGTTTCACTCATGTCTAACAGAGTCATTTTTAAACTATGGATCTACAACCACAGCCTCAGGTACATCAACCCTAATTAATGGTACATTGTCGGATGGTTGGAGAAAAGATAGACAGGAGCTTATTGGAGTACATTTGCCTCAGTTACAGTACTCATTTTGCACAAGACATTTATGGCCCTCTTGACGTCTTTCGTTTATGTTTCTTTGAAAACATTTGAAGCAACTCACTGTTTAATAATTGTTCTGTTTTACAACTCTACTCCTGTTTGTTTAGAAGCAGGTGATTGACTCCAAATCTTTTTAGTAGTTTAAGTGCACTGTTCTCAAGATCATTTGAGTATATTAGGAATATTGTTGTAGTTGCTCAAGATCTAGTGATCTATGGTTGGATGTTTCTTTGTCTCTCGTTATTTGGTTTATTTCTCATCATGTGTTTCATTTTTACCCATTTAAAGTGCCAGTGTCAACTTCCATGTGATCCCAAAATGTCAATTTAACGAAACTTCCTTTTATGGGACACTATTTAGTGGCATCAAATTCATTTCCAGCAACTCACTCATTAAACAAAAGGTTTTGAGTAACAAAAAGCTATATTGTCGATTGTGGAATAGTGTAGTGGAGAAGGGTGGTGCTCTGTGACGCTTTGCTCCTGCGAACGTCTGCCATGTGAGATCTTTATGTATAATTAACTGATCTCATTGCACATGCGATGCATACGAACTATGCTCGCTACTGTGTAATCAGTCTACAATTAGGGCTTTTACCCGTCATAGCCTATGCGACCCGATTTAGTGTAGAATTAGGGTTTGGCTAACTGGGCCAAGCAGCAGGCCCAATTCCTCTCCCTTTATTTTTCTTCCTGGTGACAATTATTGGCCTCACGACCCACAGTCCCAAACTCTTGTTTTTTAACTCCAAATTTAATTTAATTCTGTTCAAGTCTTTGTTAACCCTTAATTTTTTATCCCGCTATAGCAATTTTGGGGTTCAGGGCTACACCCCGCTAGCTGTGATTAACAATATAGACAAAATGTAGCCAAGCTTAAAACAATGAAAACACCAGGTGGTACAAGGAAAAGAAAAAACAATCTGCTTCCATCCGGCCTAGAGGCATAGGGAGGTGTCAAAGCCCTGAGTGATGAGAGCGAGCAAGCATTTGAGAGATTCATTCCCCTTCCCATGGTGCTCAGAATTTCATATATTGCTTCATTTTCCTCTATCAAACAATGAGTTGTGATGAACAAAGTTTCATAATTTGTTCTTCAATTAATATTTTCCAATTTGATGACTTACCGATTCTCTTAGATTTGGAAATATTAATTTCTATTTATTTTGTATTTTTTTTTACACATTTAGTGTAAGTATTTATAGGGTCTTAATTATACATGCTAGGATAAGATATGGGCAAAAACATAGAAAGTTGGGATTCATTTTTAACAGATGTCACTTGGATTCATTTTTAGCGATGTTAAAGAAAAACCTGTAAATCAAAAAAAAAAAAACCTGTAAGTTATTGCAATGCGGAAATGTTTTCATTTTTAACACTGTTTATTTTTGAAATTGAACCTACAGGATCACATTTTTTATTAGCTAATTATTGAAACCATTGCAAGTTTTAGGGATCATGTTGTTGGCTATTTGGTAGTAATTTTTTCTAAATTGCGTGATGTAGCAACTAGCTAATCAACTCTAAAACCATATTTATTCTTTCAATTATCCAGATTGTAACGGTGTGAAGCAGCGAGCACTGACTTGATTTTACATGAATGGTAAAGCTTCCTTGGTCTTCTACCAAGCTTCCATATTGCATTGTTCCAGACTTCTCCAAGCTCTATATATAAAGACTTTCCTTTCTCAGGTCTAATTTAGATTTGTTTGTTCCAGCATATATACATGCTTCTGTAATTGAACATATGATACTTCATTTAAATTCTATTATATATTTTGCTTCTATGCATTATACACGTGGTTGATTAGTTACAAATTCTTGATAATATAAGTAACATTTGATATAGATAAACCAAGAGATATGTTGGTGGTGATTTGTCAGTTCATGTAGTAAGATGAAATCATGGGCGCTGTGCATCAAGCTAACCACAACAACATAAAACCTTCTTGAATGTATCGTACAAATTTTGCTCTCTATTTATAAAACTCTAGCTAACTAAGGTAGTTACATAAGGGTGTGTAAGATAATTCCAGCTAAGCAATATAACGCATTTTATCGATGATAGGATTCTGCCTCTAAACCTTGTTAGTTTTGATCCAATCTATGCAATTGATCTCAATTACTTGAGAGGTAGAAAATTAACTTAGCAATTCTGAACAGAAAATCAGTCACAACATATAAAAATTGCATGGAGTTTTATTCTAATTAGACTACTCTTATGGAAGTTCACTTTTAGCTGAAGTCAAATCAATGCTTCTTAAAATAGCTTTAAAACTCTAAATTTTCATAATTCATTTTTCCAATAAGTTTTAGAGATCTATGTACTCAATGGCGTGCTATAGCAGCGGCCGATGACTACTATTGTACGTTGGTGACGGAGCAGTTTGCTATAGTGGCTGTCAGTGGCGGAGCTTGGCATAATTTTATGAGGGGGGGGGGAATTTGCTTTGATATAACTACAGCATTTTTAGCAATTATGATTAGAATTTAATGTTGGCAATGGCATAGTAGTTATGAACCTTTGTTTTATCTTCAAGTAACAGAGTTCGAACCTAAGGGTTTCCAATTTGATGGATTATTTTGTTATTTTCTTCTTGCAAAAGGAAAATAAAATAAGATGCAAAACCAAGATCCCCGGGGATCGATCCCGTGTCATCATAGTTCGAAAGTGTCCTCAACCACTACGCCAAAGCATTTATTGTATCATATAACTTTCATAGTATAGTATATATACAGAAATTTGTGAGGAGGGGAAATATTTTAGTAGTGGGGATCAAACCTGGGATCTCCTACATAATACACCTTTGGTAGTTAGTAGTTACTTCAACCCTTTGATGCTTAAACTCATTTGTGTTTTTTACTTTTTCATGTTATTTACGTTTATGTTTTGCACAAGACCTGTGAATTTAATTGTTATTTATGAGTATTTCGCGAATATTTTGGAGCTTGTAAATTTGATTTCGAATGCCATTTAAACAGTTCTAAAGGAAGATAAATTTCATATATTTTAAAAAGGTTGAAATTTTTTACTTTCGTATTAACGAGTAACTTTGTAATCATTTAATTAATTATAAAATCTTAAAAGTTCGCTTTTGGTAACAATTATTTATTTACTTTCTCATCATTATGGCAGGCATCTACTAGCTCTTTCAAGTTTACGTTTGATTATGGTAATCCAACCGACACTTGTAATGTGGTGGTCTGTGGCGTTAAACTTCGACGATTCCATTGAAACTCAAGTGAGAGCAGCAGTAAGAGTGGTTTGGGTGGCAATGCTTCGATAAATATTTTGTTTTCTCTTGGTTCCCTTCAGTTCGGTTGTTCCCGGGTGACTGGTGTTGTGTATTTGATGGAAGCTCTTAACTGGATGGCCATTGGCAATAACTTAAGGTATGATTGGAATGTTATTATTGTTGAGCAATTCATGATTATTTTGTTGGTTTGGGAATGAAGAAACTGTCCGGATATAGGATTTTGGATAATTTTATGAGGGGGCCAAAATATGCGTAGATATAATTACAGCATTTACTAGTCAAAAAATTTCTTACAGTATTTATAGCAATTATGATTAGAATTTTATGTTGCCATAGTGGTTATGACCCTTTTTTTTCCCTTCAAGTAACGGAATTCAAACCTAAGATGGATTCTTTTATTATTCTTGCAATAAGAAAATTCAAAAGTGTCTTCAACCACTACACTAAAGCATTTATTGTATCATATAATACGCATAGCGTATACACCGAGGTTTGATCCCGTATCATCATAGTTCAAAAGTGCCATGGCCATCGTCTGTCCCACCAAAACTCCACCACTGGCGGCTGTAGTGTTTACTATTGCGACTAAATTTGCAGATGTTTGCTGCTGCTAAATGCTTCCAAAAGAAAAACCTTATTTTATTAGCCATTTTTTTAATTTGAAATATTTTTATAGCCAAATATTAGTGGTTAATTTGTCAGGGGGAGGGGAAATTTGTTAGTAGTGTGAATTGAACCTTGGATCTCCAACACATTACACCTTTGGTAGTTACTTTAAACCTTTGATGATTAAACTTGTTTTTTTCTTTCTTTTTTTTTTTTTTATTTACATTTATTTTTTGCATAGTAATTGTTATTTCACATTTATAAGTATTTCATGAATTGATGATATTTTGGGGAATGTAAATTTGATCAAAAATCACTTTAATATATTTTGAAAAGGTTGGAATTTTTACTTTCCTAATAACTGACTTTGTGAAACGTAATTAATTATAAAAATAAAAAAATTCATTTTTGGTAACAAATATTTTATTGTTACTTTCTCGTCATTATGGCAGGGATCTACCTAGCTCTTTAAAGTTCAGTTTGATTATGACAATTCAACCGACAGTTGTAATGTGGTGGTCCGTGTCATTAAACTTCGACAATCCCATTGAAGCTCAAGTGAGAACCGTAGTGAGAGTGGTTTAGGTGACAATGCTTTGATAAATATTTAGTTTTCTCTGGTTTCTCTTTAGTTCGGTTGTCCTAGGGTGACTGGTGGTGTGTATTTGATGGAAAGCTCTTAACTGGTTGGCCATTCGCAATAACTTCGGGCATGATTGGAATGTTATTATTGTTGAGCAATTGTCATGATATAAAGTTTTGGATAATTAGAGTTAGTTACTAGTTAGTAAGTTTATTAGATTTTTAGGTGGTTGTTAAAAGTAGTTATTTGGGCTATTCTTAGAAAGTGTTTAAATGGCCCTCAATTGGTAGAGGGGGCAGATATCTACGAATAATTAAATTTTGTGACTAGAGAATTATCAAGTGTGAAAGGAGAGTGCTCCTTTGGGGTAGCATTGTGTGCAAGGTTTCATTGTAAATCTTTTGTATCTTCTCTTTCAAACTCACTACACAAATAAGAAATTTTTCAGCTGTTTACAATCTTTATTCATTTGAGTTTGTTTTACTCATTTCTCTAAGCTTGAAGATTAGAATTCTTGGGTTTCTAACAGAAACACAGGAAGTTGCTGGCCTTTTGAGTTTGGTGAGGGGCACTTGTTCCAAATGTTGCTCGTTTGATGGACTGTCTTTGTTTTTCTCATTATTGGACTGTCTTTGTTTTTCTCATTATTTGATGACAACCAATTTTGTCATGTGGCAGATGACGGAACTAAGAGTTGAGATATCTTTGACTCAATGGTTGTCAATGGCTAAATATACCTTTCTGAGAATGGAGATAATGATCGAGAAGACCAAGAAAGTCTATGAGTGCAGAGTAAATAGAGGAAAGAGAACTATAATTACTAAAAAACATGTTCGTTCTTTTCCAAGAATTATGTTCAAAGCTTGGTTTCTATTTCTGAAAGTAAGTTCCTCCTTCGTTTTACTTGTTTGGAATTGTATTAATTTATTCATGTAAACGCTGTTTAATAGATTGTGAGGTCATCTTTTTATGTTGAATTTGTTGATTGCATTGTTGGATGATTATCTAATGACTGTTTTTAACAGTTTGGCAATCTCTAATTTTGTTGTTTCTTTGGCGTCAGAGACGCATCTCACTTTCTGTCCAACACATTTTATTTTTCATGCAATAGCTGAAACTTTGCAAACCACACATAGATTATCTTGCATATGTTGATTTGGTGCTGTTAAATAGCATCTATAGCGGCGCTATAGCATAGCGGAATGTGAAAAAACCACTATTTCCCGCTATCTATGATAGATAGCACTGTTGATTGTGTACCATTCTAGGAAATTGGCAGCGTCAGGGAACATACAAAAACAATTTTTTGGGTTCTTTGTTTATGAAACCTCCTTGTTTTTCATATATGCTTTAGTGCATGTTTAGAAAATTTGCACCACTTTCTGTCCAATGCTTTCCAAACTCTGTTTGCAGAGCAACTCCTTTTTTACTCATCATTTCACAAAGGTTGGAAAAAGTGTTGACCTAAGTCCATCTTCAATCCAAATATGCCCTTAATTCTTGCATTCCCTTCAACCCTTCTCAAATATTTGGTGTATATTTTAATTGCATACAGTATTTCAATTTTTCTTTTATTCAGGTATAGAAAGCTTCTAGGGTTTTTGGTTGCAGTCCACAGGGTTTTTTTACCCCTTTGATAGCATGGATGTACAATGTTAGGAGTATGGATAATATTATCTGTTTAATGATCCTCTTGAAGTTTTTATTATGAATAAATAGGCCAATTAAGGTTAAGAGTATGGATAAATAAAAGGAACGTAAATGTTATAGAACTACTGTGTCCAAAAAGTGATGTTAAAGCAGAGAAATGGGAATAGGTAGGATGGTATCTTAATTCTATTTGTTCTCTTTTCAAATTATGTTCTACATTTTTGTTTCTTAATCAGTCGTCAAGAAACATAAGGGGGGAATCCCACTTGAGAAACCAAATTTTAATGAATTTATTGGTTGGTTATAATTCCATATCTTGGGTTAAATTATATAACAAAAAAAAAAAAAAGAGATCCAATTTTCTTCATGCCATATGCATATTGGGGCCATTTTTATTTACAGGTTAATTCTTTTTACGGCTGCTTTCTAAAATACTAAGATCATGTAGGTTAATTTACAAGCTTAGTGAGTATAACTTTCGATCGGATGATTATGATGGAAGGCAGAGACTGCCTGTAGTGACGTTTGTGAAGAGATGTTTTTTCCTCTATGTTTACAATATTTACATGTCTAAGTGTCTAACCATTTCGATGCTCGCTATTTGGCAGAACGTGGATACTCATTTAAGGTCGATGTAAAGATTGACATCTGTAATAATGGAAAGGTTTTGTTGGAGCTTCTCATGGGAAAGAGTCCTTTATATCAGAGTTTGGAGGATCTATCTGAAATTGGCTTTTTCTTCTTCTGTGATATTGATGTTCTATCGCCGTTGTCATTATCAGCACTCTTATCGGATCAGTGAATGAACCGGAATGAAACTAGTAGAAGGATTTGTTAGTCTTTTTTCTATGCAAACTTGTTGAGAATTAGGGAATTGAAAACCAAGTCATTTTAATGACAGTAGAAAGAGCTATATTCTCATCTGTAGTATATTGTTATTATTGATGACAATAGTAGTATAAAATGCCATCAAAATGGTCTTTGAATATTTTGATTATGAGTTGCATATTTCATGGTTTCATATATATCTTTTCACTTAATTTAATAGGTAATAAATCGTTACAAATTCCAACATAAAGCACTAAATTATTAGTATCCCTCAAATTGGAGTGCTATATTATTCATTCTTCATCACAGGCACAGCTGCCACAAATGAGTTCAGTTCAACAAAACAAATGGACACATTGTGTAGAAAGTGGGAACAGATATATAAACACCATAAAAGAAGTTGAAAATTTCTCTTTAGGCTCCAATGTTTCTTTGAGGCCTCTCAAAATTCCATTTTAACCTTATAATTCAATTTGGAATCTATGTTATAAACTTGTTGTAGGTTCGGAAGTTATGCATTAACCGTGATAACCTTGGTATGGAAGTTATGCATTAACGTAACACTCATAATTTCTATAGACCTAGGACTTCCAAAGTTACATGTTCAGGTCGGTTTGATACATGATTTTTGACACACTATAGGTGTACTAGGTAGAATATTCCAATAAAAAAAACTGTTCGTGGGTTTCATCAATAGGTTTTCTTATAAATACAGGCTTTTTCTTTTATTATTTGGTTTTCTTCTAAAATATAGAATCGTACTTTATTATGCAAGGATTGCTTATTTTGCAGTCAGAATAGACTTCTCCAGAAATCTTACTTTAAAAAGAAATATTAAACCATGAGTTTTTTTTGGTACATAAACCATGAATTCTTAAACAATAGCTTTTCATAAACATTGAAGTAGTTTTTACATCTCAATTGTTTCAAAAACTCTAGGTAATTTCTGCATAAAAAACCTATAAACTGTAAGATATATTCATAAGTTGAATAAACATAAAATTTCTTTTATGGGAAAGATATTAAAGCTGAGTCTAACCAGGACTTGATTCATGCTTGGATGCAAGTAAACTTTACTATTCTCGTATGCAACTTTGATTCAAAAATGTGTCGGCGTAGTTTACCGCAATACCAAATACAAGCTTAGGTGGTAACTAACAAGGATGACAGTTAGATTGCTACGATACAAACTATAACTGTGTGCTGACATGTTCATACACAATTCGGAGTTCTAAAACAAGGCAGGAGAAACAACAGATGCTGCCATAAAAAATACAGTAAATTGTGACAACTTTGTTGTAAAATTTCACCTAATTTTAATTTATAATAATAAAAATTTATTCATCTTCCTGGTTTTGCTCTCTCTTCTTCTTTTTACGCTGATCACGCAAACCTGAAAAAACATACCAGGAATTACCAACCGCATGTAAAAATAAACAAATAAATAGCGAAGAAAAAGATATGCTAAGACAACAAAATTACGTGTTTTCTCCTCTTTTCTTTTTCTTTTTGAATTCACATTATTTTTTTGTCGTGTTGAATCCTTGATATCCATGCGCACCTGCAAGTTACAAAGGCAAAGAAAGAACGAAACAGAACAAACATAAGCTCAATTGAAGTAAACTAATATCACTCTTCTACTATACAGATATTCCTAATATTTCTGGCACAAGAAGCTAGATACTTCATTGTCAAATAATGAGGAGCTTAATTTTGATCAAATACACAATCGTCAAATAATCTGCAGCCACATTATTAACAGAGTTTGATGCACAAGATATTTTTTATCAAGCTAGCACTGATGTCACATGACACTATGAGTAGATAATAGTGTACAAATTTACACCGACACGTTAGCCAAGAGCATTTTTCTTATCAAAGGCTATGAAATAATAAGCCACATGAAAGAAAATAAAAAAATTTGAAAGAACAATGTGATATATGATCATATAATAACTTCAATCACACTTAATTCATTTAAAAAAAAAAGAAAAGTTGTCCACTCCCCTAAAAAACCCTTCATCCAAACATACAATACAGAACTAGACAAAATTAACTCATCAAACTCTCCTCAATTTACTCGTCAACCAAAGAAATCTTATCTTTAACCTTTCCTCATACATGTAACATCACAAAATAACAATTTCTACAATAGAGAGAAAACGTGTTATACATATACATACCTCTTCCCCAGCACTCCGAAGTGCATGAAGTGCGTCTACACAATCTTGACCGATCACAACCAATTTTCCCTTTTTGCCGAATACTGCACCCTGGCGATCACTAAATTTTTGCCTTGATAATTGCTGCAATTGTTCCTGCAAGAGGGGTGTTACACCAGCCTGCAAAGAGAGCATGGCATCAGAGGTTGTCCTTACAGAAGTTGAAGTTGAGAGGAAAAAATTAAAATATAAAAAGCATGGTTCAAATAATGTTAATCTAAACAATTTTAAATTATATCATCTTATATCATTTTAAATAATGTTATTGGTGCGTGGATATACATGGTGGGTGGCCTGATAGCGGGTGGCCCAACGGATCTTGGAGAGGCTCTGATACCATCTTAGAAATTGAGAGTTTTGGGCCTAACTCATCCAAAACTGGCTTGTAAGGTGAGGATTGCCTCTTATAAACTCTTGTTCAGACCAACTCACATCCGATATGGGACTCTTAACAATAGGTATTATCTAACAAAGAATTTTAATAAATATTAAGCTAATCCAAGTTATATACAGTGCTTAAAACGGGTTAGGAAAAAACAGCCATTCATTTTATTGTAGTGGCATGCATATAGTCCATGTTGGTGGCATGGAAGAACTTTCTAGCACATATTAATATCAAGTGATTTCCAATCCAAAAAAGGCAACTTCATCCTAACTAAAGTAGTAAAATACACCGCCAACCCAATTTGGAATGAATGAAATATGGAAAGACAAATGCATAATAGTATGCATCAGCATTAAGAATATTAAAATCAATATCCCTGTGCTCTACTTCCTGCTTTACCATGCAATTACTATGCTACTTCTAAAGTACAAATTTAAAAAGTAAAATTCTACTATTAAAATAATTACTAGTCTTGTTGGTCAACAAAGTAAGATAAATGGTGAAAACAACAAGTGCCAGAGTGAAAGAAAACCATAATAATGACAATACCCCAGCTAAATATCGATGTGAAAATGTTTTTGATTGCAAAGGACGTGAAATCAGCATACTGAGCTCCTGCAATATGTAAAATTTGAGACATAAATAAATTGGAGCAATGGAAGAAAAGTAGAAAACAGTGGCCAGGTGTTTCCCCAAAAAAAGTGAGTACAAACCGTCTGCAATCTCTTCAATTGCTTAGAGCTGGCTTTCTTTTGCCTACATTTATTAACTTGTTCCTCCTCACTGTCATAATTTTCAGTGACTAAATCCACTGAGCTAGCATTCCGATCAAACCAGCTTTTTTCTGCCTTCTCCTAAATAAGGAAAAGAGATGTGCAACAGAAAACCATTTCAAATCATGTATAATAACAACTCCCAAGCTCACTTTCATCTTTGCATGAATAAATTCCAAAAACATATCGGTAAGAGTTCAGGTGAATCTGTTTACCTGGGAATCCTTCCTAGTTATCTTGTCTATTTGACGTGCAAGAGACAATCGTTTTAGAACCTCTGGCATATATGAGTTCTCTAAAGGAAACCGCTGAAAGCTATCCTGTATACATGATGAATACAATAAACAGAAATGTAAATTGACTATCTTGGTCAAGATAAAGCAACAAGAATTGCTGACTAATTTTAAGTAACAGCTATTTTTTTAGTTCAATAGATTTTCTTTACTTAACGAAATCTTATTAACTGGTAAGAAGAGATAATTGAAATAAATTGGTTAAATAGAAATTTAAAAATAAGAACCATCACAGAAAAACACCTTTGAAAATGACTTGCATAACGAAGCAAACTTTGATGTATCCTTTGGGGAGATTAAAGCAATGCTACAACCTTCAGCAGAAGCTCTAGCTGTTCTTCCACTTCTATGAACATAAACCTAAAAAAAAGAAACAAGTTTTATAAGTAATACCAAGGTAATAAAAATCGGACCTCTGTCGGTTCACAAGGTTGAACCGCATATTCTCTTTTCAAAGAAAAAACAAAAAGTTTCAATGGATGGAAAAAATCTTCATTCTTTCTTCCATGGTGCATGAACAGTTAGAACTAGAAGATGGGTTTGGCTACAAATTAGATGAAAAAGGTTTTTTTTTATGCAAAGATGAAATAGGTTATGAGTTGCAGAAAGTGAGAAGAAACAGATCAATGAGTTTGATAGTTATGCTAAGGTGTATAGAAGGACTTGTGGGAAGAGAGCTGTAGAGAATCATTTTCTCATAACTAATTGAATGGAAAACGCATGACTTGTACAGGAGGAAGAGAGAGAAAGGAGATATGAGTACTATATAATCAGCAATTGATTGGGAATAGAATTATGCTTTGATTTTAGTAGTCACTCTACTTGGGAGATTCTAGGTGTCTCGAACTACCTAGATTAAATTACAATTTCTGCATTGTAATTTCCTTTCGACCATAGAATCACCTTGATTCAATGAGATATTCAATATAACACTGTTTTGCCCTTTGATCTTCTTTTCTAATCCACGTAAGAGCTGCCATGGGATAAGGCTCTGGACCCACAGTGTAGAATTTCCATCCTACCCTTCCTTCTTTCTTCTCCATCAATTTCTTACTTGTCATCGGAAATTTCTCACTTGCAGAAAGTGAGAAACTAGTCAAGTTGATGTTGATGTGGCAGCAGCATATGGGAGAATACGAAAATAAAAGGGTTGAATGGGTTAGGGTTATTATTGGGCCTGTTAAAATTTGATCCACTAACATTATTTTATGATAATTATTGTTTGCCAACCTGCCTCAATTTCAATCCATTCTTCTGTAAGGACCACGTCATTTCTAAACCAAAAGAAGATCATGCTTGTTGTATTTTTATTTTTTTTTAGTTTTACGAAATAATGATTTGTAGGAATAAAAAAATAATGAGTTTGGTGTGTATTTTTTGTGTATATAAAATAAAAGAAATATTTAATTAAAAAAGGTCCGACCTGTTGAACCTTGAACCAGTAAGTACGTCGGTTCAATGACCGGTCCGGTTCTAATTACCTTGAGTAATACACATACATGCATACTCATATGAACATGAGTATATAGAAACCTTTGATGTATTTGAAATTCTAGCTATTAAGAAAGATCTAGAGATTAATGAGGTGGATAGAAATGTGGTATCTGATAGAACATTATGGTGTCGTTTGATCCATGTAGCCAAACCCAATTTGTGGTACAAGACTTGGTTGTTGCTGTGTATGTGTGTATGTATCAATAATGAATATATATATATATATATATATATATATATATATATATATATATATATATATGGATGAAAGAAGTAAGGAACTGGCTTACCTCTGCTGAATGTGGAAGCTGATAGTGGACAACAGTTCTAACGCCAGGAATATCAAGACCCCTTGCAGCAACATCTGTAGCAACAAGTATGCCATTGTCATTTTCGCGAAAGCGGTCCATGGCCTGGCATTAAACAAGGCAGAAAATGATGGGGGGAAATAAAATGCAATATTCAAAATTTAAGAATCCAAGCCAATGCCCAATGAGAGGAGAGACAAAGTAGACCTACATGGTGCTCATGTATGGATCATATACTTAAAGTTTTAGTGACTTATTCACATTAGCATTTATCATCATGATACACCATTTTAGGAAATAATTAGTATATTATTGGATGTTTGTCGTTCTTGTAATTAGTATAGGAGCACATTAGTTAAGTATAAGTCCTCTTCAGAAGAGTTTGGACTTTGGCTTCTTCTAGTTTGTTTCCTTTCCTTATTCATTGAGTATATCCTAAATTGGAAGAGTTCCCGACAGTTAGTTCACAAACCCCAACATTGTTTTTTTGAAGTGAAACTCTGTTATTATTAAAAACAAGACAGAAAATTACTGGAACAAGGGTTTAAAACCAAGGTAACCAGAACCCGAGTGCTTATCAGTACTATTTGATTGGGAACAACCGAACAAGGGTGAGAAACAATACAATAAACTACTTTCTGGATGCTCCACAAATTGTTTTACGAAGGAGTTGCAATTTTTGATATGGATGGTAATTGACAAATATATTCATTTTATTCACAATGGTGCAGGTCCAAGAATTCAAAAGTACAAATGATCAAAAATAATTTTTGTTACTACTCAGAAAGAAAATGATAAACAATGATTTAGAGGTTTATATTATACCATATACCACTGAGCATAGAAGAAAGAAAATGATAAACAATGATTTAGAGGTTTATATTATACCATATACCACTGAGCATAGAAAATAAAGTAACACTTCAAAAGAATAAAAGCCAAAGACTAGGGCAAAGTAAGGACACAAACCTTTAAACGCGCTCGCTGTTGCATTTGAGCATGAAGGGTCCAAACATTGATGCCAAGAATGCGCAATATAGAAGAAATATGGCGTAAAGCTGCAATTGAGGTACAGAAAACTATTGTGCGGCCTTGACCATGGACAGTAAGAATATAATACAAATGTGCATCTTTATTATCTTCCGTGCATCTGCATTTCATAACAAATCATTAATGTTGTATCATCAAACGAAAATCACATTTGTTATCATAGTAAAAATTACTTAATTACTTTATTATGGGTAATAATCAGTTTGAGTAGATGTCAGAAAAGGGGCCATAAGAAGCATCTCAGATATTTAGCAAGAATGCTCAACCATAAACTACAACTCTATTTTAGCATGAATTAGTATGAAAGAATGAATAACAAGTAGCCGCCCAGGGTAGCATAACTCGACTCAGAATGAATATATCGCTAAAAATATAATTATTCTAAAAACTTGAGATAAAATTTTACGTACTCAATAAAGGACTCTTCAATCTTAGCTGCTAATATTGATGCACTGGTAAGATCAATAATTGCAGCATTGGGTCTCATTCCTGCACGCTCAGAAAGATTTTCAATAGAATCCAAACTATCTGTTGATGGTTGCTTTTTCTGCATTGAACCACGCTTTAACTTCTTGCGAAAATCAGCGGACAGTGCGACAGTTGCTGAGAAAACAAGAGTTTGCCTTTTCTTTCTTTGGAAGCTAGAAACTGTAACACAATTTTGTGCATCTTGAGAATTATCTTCACCAGAGATATTTGACATGGGCAGCATGTCAATTATAGATTGCAACTCCTTAAAATGACCATTTTGTACCATTCGATCAGCCTCATCAAGCACAAAAAAAGACAGTGAATGTAACTGCAAAACAATATTGTCAGCGTTAAAAAAAATCCTTCCAATGAAAATCGAAAACTACATGTCAAGCTTATGCTATGCATTGAACTAAACAATTATTTATTACCCTGTTTAAATTAATCCTAAAGCAGTTATGCTTTAAAAAATAAGAAAACAAAAACCATAGGGAAAATGGCATCAGATACTATAGTATGCATATTCTTAGAATTTGGAGTTGGGCCTAACTCGGTCGTACAAAACCGGCTAGTGAGGATTGCCTCTACTTATAAACTAATGTTCAGACCATCTGACATATGATGCGAGCATTTTTCTGCAATATCAAGGATCACATCGTGCCCGCAGATAAAATTTAAAAACACTGTATGCGTGCTAAACATTACCAGTTTTTCACGATATTTCACTACATTTCCAGTTAATCACTATATCTCAAAAATATAAATTCAGTAATACTCAAAACTTAATAAAGTTTTGCATTAGCACTCACCTCAACCAGGTGTTTTTCTCCAGATGACATAAGTTCCCATAACCTCCCTGGAGTAGCGACCACAATTTCAGACCTTGCTTTTAAAAGTCTTTCCTGCTTTTCTGGTAAAATACCACCAACTATAGCGGTCACCCTAACATTAATATGCTTGGCTACTTTTTCCAGATGATCTTTGACCTGAAAAACCAATTGCAGCATCAAAAAATAAAATTGACAGCTTATATCCAATAATTTTAATTGGATCCAAGATATCACATTAACTGTAAAAAATATCAGATTATATTTTATTTGATGGAATTGCGAAATAGGTCCAGCAAGATCATTGTTACACCAAAAGAGAAACTAATTAAATGTAAATTATAATAAAGAAACTCAAAAGTAGCACAGCTTATAAAAATAAATATAACAAGAATAGTACCTAAATTTAAACATACGGGACTTGAAACTACTATAAAACTAAAAAAATATAAAAACACACAAGCTCACACACTTCCCAATTTAGTAGTCGCAAACAATATAAAACCCAGAAAATGACATAACTGGAAACGAGCAAGAAAGCAACTAATGCAAATGAACAGAAAGCCTTGACAATTACCTGAAGTGCAAGTTCTCTGGTCGGAGCAATAATAAGACTCCTCAAAAGGCCCGTAGGAGCATTTTTTTCTGCTTCTTCACCCTTTTCTGAATCCATATTCGCAGCCTTGTCGCGCTCCTCCAAAAGACGTTGAAAAATGGGCAAACCAAATGCAAGTGTTTTACCAGATCCCGTCTCTGCAGCACCAATAACATCCTGCCAAATAAGACACGAGAATTCCCATCAAAGTTAATCTTATTAAATATTTCGAACCATCAAAGCTTCCAGAATAAAAACTTCAAATCAAACAACCTTCCCTTGATGAGCAGCAGCAGGAATACAAGCTTTTTGTATCGGTGTTGGTTCCTTGAATCCCAGTTTGTGTATCGCTTTCATTAAGAGAGGATGAAGCCTCAACTCGTTCCATGCATAATATTCAGCTTCATCAATATTCTCTTCCCCAGCAGTGTCCTTCACAACAGCTGCCGCACCTAAAAAGCACATACACAGTTAGTGAAACATGTCTGTCTGCATTTTTTTCTAATTTGTTCCTAAATATTTCCAATTTTTATTAAATCAGTAGAGGCTCTCTAGTTTTACCTACTCACAAAAAATGTATTTACTGACGGACAGCCACGTCTTCCAAAGCAGTTGTATATTCTAAAAGTAAATGGAAAAGAATTGTATACACAAAAAGCATTATTTCCTTTATAAAATAATTAGTGCAAAGGCAAACACTATCATGTTTGTCTGTCCATTTTATCTACTGCACTATGTTGTGTTAGATATTTTAAATTGTTAATTAGCAATATTTCATTACGCTTACGACCAACGTAAAATTATTAACATATATTGATATGCATGTGCATATACTAACCAATCAAACATACATGTAATTATAAAATTGTCAAAAATAACAAATCAAACATACATGTAATTTTCCAAAAAAAAAACATACATGTAATTACAAAATTGTCAAAAATAACCAATCAACCGAAATATTTAAATTTCGCATTTGAGAAATCTATATTTAAGAATAAATTATAAAATTAAACAAAAAATACCAGTATTTGAATGTTGAACTTTCTGGTTTTCTTTTGCATCCTTGTTTTTCTTCTTTTTCTTTTTCTTCACTTTAGACTTGATGCTCTCGTCCTTCGCTGTTTCTCCATCACTACCAGCACCGTCCTGCTTCTGATTATTCAACTTCTTGTCCTGTTTAGAATTGTGCTTTCTGTCATGATTTTCAGGATCGGGAATATCTAAACCATACTCAGCTTCATCAATCTCCTCCAGTGAAAGAAAACCTGCAAATAAAATATAATACATAAAATAAGAAAGAAAATTATAATAACGTCTCCTGAGGTTTGGGTGAATGCAAACAACACCCTCTCTATTTTTCCAAATAAATAACAACCCCTTCTGTTGCAATCTGTCAACCTACCGTCAAAGAGAACAAAAAGAAGCATTAATTCTTTTATTTCTGAAATTGATGCACCGCTTCATGGTTCCATCAAAACCTCAAACATACCACAGTGCTACTAAATGCCTCTTTAAATAGCTATTTTGCAGCCTCCTAACAATTCCCTTTTTCACTATAAGTATTTCATAAACTGTTTGCATTCAATTTTTCAAGATAAGGAAAAGTATCTGTTCTTGGCTACGGTTCCATAGGATTACACTTGTAACGTTTCACAAACAAAATCTTAGCCTTGACTTAGTAATAGCCAATAGCCATTCTAGAAAGAGTTTTGAAACATAAAATTGAGATAAGGTAGAAAAGTGAAGTTTGGGGAAGTGATTCTGGTGCCAAATCGGATGTTGTAATACGTCAAAAATGAAGAGCTAATAAACCCAAATTCTTAAACTAAGTATGCAATTTGGAACAAGTTAAAATCACTGGTACAACCCAAGAGCTCGAACCCAAGTTTCTTCTAGCTTAACCAGGGTTCAGGGCTCGAACCCAAGTTTGTGCACTAAAACGGGAGAGTTTGCCTCTCATTTGCTCCAACAAGCTAAAGAGATTAATCTTCGCAGTTGAGCCCGAAGGACACCATTAACGGCTTTACACCAAAAATAATAAATCACAGTTACTGTCATGTCATGGCCAAACTAAAAGGATGTTTCAGTCCTAACTAAAGCTCCTTCATTAGCTCAATGGGTGGGTAGAAATAATCATAACCAATTACAAACACATTACACTCAAGCAATTTCACAAACACTTGGCGGACAAAATACAATAACCAGAATCTAAACTGCCATTCTAATTTTCTCAACATAAAATAATAAAACGAAATGTATTTGATAAAAAGAGTGAAACAAACGAACCTCCTTCGAGTTCATTGGAGCCAGTGAAGAGTGAAAACGAGTTGTCATCGTTTTCAGTAGGTTGAGGGACAGAAGAGTTCCATGGAAGTGAGTCGAAACGGTCGAGTTCAGCGTCCTGAGGTTTTAGGGTTCTGTTCTTTCTTTTCGCCTTTCTCGTTGAAACTTCTGCCATGGAGATTAGGAATAGGTGGAAAATACACAGAGCACAAGTGCCGACGAAAGACGAATAAGAGACGGCGATATGGCAGTAACACAGATGCAAGGGTCAGAGAGGGGAGAGGTGATTGTTAACACTTTTCTTTTTCCACTTCATGCAAAAGATTTTTAAATACAAAAATTAATAATAAAATTATATATAATATTTTTTAGACAGAAAATTATATATAATTTTTATTTATTTATAATCATTTGGTTCCAGTGGAATGAGGTCGTAGTAATCCAAAGTTTGGTCGCAAGGTAAATAATGTTGCATTGATATAACATTGAGTTACACTGCTCAATAACACTTTAACGAATATAAAAAACAAATTTGAGAGGAAGTGAATATTCTCTGGTCTTCTTTTTCAATGAGTGGGAAGAGAGCGAGCAAATTACAAATGAACAAATTTGATAATGATAGAAAGAGGAGTGATGTCCCCGTGAACTTAGCTCATTTAGTAGGGACATAACATTATATGTGTAGGAGCCCGGATTCGAACCCGTGATACTCTACTTATTCACCTTTAAGTGGATTTTTTTAACCACTAGGCTATTTGACAAAAAAAAATGAGTGAATAAAAATGTAAAATAATACAGTAATGTGTTAGTTATTAATATAAAATAAAAAGAGAGAAAAAAAAAAGTAAACAACGAGAAACATAGATAATTCAAAAAAGAGAAAAAATAAAAGTAAACAACGAGAAAGAGAGATAATTCAAAAAAGGGGAATGATTATTACTACGAGAAGGTGAAAGAGAAGAAACAGACGAAGTTAGAGGTTCAAGATTCAAACTTTGGCAATGAAAAAAAAACTAACATAACATTGTAATATACTAGTAACAATTTGTCATTAAGTTCATTTTGTTTTCATCAAAATGTCTAATGGCTTAAAATTCTACTGTTCGGGGTTCGAACTCCAACATATATATATATATATATATATATATATATATATATATATATATAGACACACGTACTATATAACGTGATTCATAAATATTTATCTTTACATATATTAATGTGTTAACTCGAAAAACCGAATTAATTAATCCAAGATTCACCAACATCTAACAAAACCGAAGTTTAAAATGATTGGACTGATATGGAGACCATATCATGAAATAATATTATAGTTTGACCATTCAGGTCACCACGAGCTTCACTCCTACAAGCTTAGCTCTACCACGTTGTGAGCTCCACTATTACAGGCATAGCTAAATCACATCACGAGCTCTACTTTCGCATGTTTCACCCCCACGTGATCGGCACAGACGAGTGACGTGAGCTAGGTTTGTTTCACCCCCACGTGATCTGCACGGACGAGTGACGTGAGCTAGGCTTGTTCCACCTCCACGTGAGCTGCACGGATAGGTGATGTGAGTCACGTGACTTCTAAATTCCACGCATGCTGTACGGACGAGCTGCTTTTGGATCTCAGTGTCATGCTTATTGGGCCTAGATACCTCAACACCAATGAAGGCCCATTAGGTCAAGGGATGTTGGGCTATAAAAAGGAGGCACTTAGGAGGAAATAGGGGAGATTCATTCTAGGTAAAAAATAGTGTATTGTAATAGTCATTTTCTCTTGAGTGCTCTAGAACTAGCTAGGGCAGCTCACCATTTGGAGTGCTAGTATAAAACTGTGAGAAAGGATGAAAGAGGTCGTATAGGCATACCAAATTGGAAAAAGGAGTGACATAGGTGAAAACTCGACCAAGCAGAGCTGGAAAGTGGAGAGAAGTCAAACGGGGGCAGAGGCCGAGTAGAGCTGTTGTTATAGGAGCACATTTTTTACACATTAAGAGTTTAAGTTCACGAGTTATTTTATAAAAGAGCTTAGCTATTATGGTTTAGCTCAAGTAAAGACAAAAAAAGGGGTAAGCCGAGCTGTTTTGAGTAGGAAATTATAAGGAGATAATTGTGGTTTTCTTGTTTATTCTTGTTATAAAGGTGAGCTATGCTTATTTCCTTTGTGGAGTAATAGCTATGATATGGGGGAACTAACAAAAGGACCGAACTGTGATATTTTAGTAACATATTTTTGTCATTTAGTGAACAAATAATAAAGCTATTGATGATGGCCGAGCTGGATAAGGTGAAATAGAGTAAATCTTTAGGCCTACCACTTTACCATATTTTTCATTTGTTTGACTCATATAGGAGGTAATGCAAATTGTTAAAGTGTTTTCATTTTCAGTACACAGCAACTGACAGCAACAAGTATGGGGATGGTACCAATATAGCATAAAGGATGTTGAGGTAGTCTTGATTCAAAAGAGTGTTAATATTTCAACTTGCCTAGCTCACAAAGCTTAAGGAGAACCTCATGTGACACACAAAAAAAAATACTAATATACGTACTTCGTTTTCAAACGGTTTTGATTCAAGTTGAGCTGATGTTGTTAAGCTGTAAAGAGAGAACAAGCTACGAGAGGTCGAGCTAAGAGAGAAGGCTGAGGAGAGATATATGAAGCTGAAAAAGTTAGCTACGGTGAGTCTTGTAGCTACGTTGTGAGCTCCACTCTTACAGGCATAGCTAAATCACATCACAAGCTCTACCTTCGCATGTTTCACCCCCACGTGATCGGCACGGACGAGTGACGTGAGTTAGGTTTGTTTCACCCCCACGTGATCTGCACGGACGAGTGACGTGAGCTAGGCTTGTTCCACCTCCACGTGAGCTGCACGGATAGGTGACGTGAGTCACGTGACTTCTAAATTCCACGCGTGCTGTACGGACGAGCTGCTTTTGGATCTCAGTGTCATGCTTATTGGGCCTAGATACCTCAACACCAATGAAGGCCCATTAGGTCAAGGGATGTTGGACTATAAAAAGGAGGCACTTAGGAGGAAATAGGGGAGATTCATTCCAGGTAAAAAACAGTGTATTGTAATAGTCATTTTCTCTTGAGTGCTTTAGAACTAGCTAGGGCAGCTTACCCTTTGTATTAACTTTGTGTTTACCTACGTGAACAATGATGATAAAAAACTAAAATTTGAAAAGTTACTTTTTAGATTAACTAAAAAAACAAATATATATATATAGCTTATAGAGTAAATACATTTAAATAACTTACTTATAAATAAAATTTAAGAAAGTTTTTAGTCAAAAAAATCTTTTGGAGTCATTTTTCGAGCGAACCGGACACTTCCCACGAGTTGGGATCTCTCCATTTCTTTTTTTTTTTCATTTATTTCATTACTAAAGTTTTTAAATCTCTTAATTTCTTTCATTTATTCTCACTTAATGTCATATTTTTACATTTATATTTCCAAAATTATATAATAATAGAGGAAATAGAAACAACGAGAAAGGGAGAGTATCCTACCTCCCTTCCTTCCCACATGATGCAAATAGTAACAAAGATAGCAAAAGTTTCTGAGTTGGGATCCTCTCTTTAGTTTGGTCAGACGTGTGAGATGATGTGACTTGTGAGAAGTCCCACGCAGCATCAGAATTACACTAGTAAAAGACAAAAGCTACGGTGGAAAATTGTTACAAAGAAAAAACCACGAAAAAAATAATTTAAAAATGGGAAAGTCGAAACTAATAATAAAACAAACCCCCAAAGGCAAAAATGGAATTTCCGTGGAATGTAAGGACAAACTTTGTTGCATTTTAACATAAAAAAATGGATTATTAATTAATCTGAAATGATAACTTTGATCAACAATAAAATTAGTCACTGCTCACTAGTTTAATTTAATTAATTAAAGAAGCACGATACCACCACCAAGTACCAACCTGTCAGCAGATCAAGAACGAACACAATGTGACGGTGGAAGCAAAGCAATGCATCACCAATTAAATACATCTCTCTCTCTCTCTTCAACCTTCCCACACATTATTCCTTCTTCTTAAAAACCACAAGCAAAACGTGAAAATAATCGAAAATCAGATCAATTTTCACACCCAACTCCTCGTACCTCGTACCAAACACAAACCCAACAACTAAAACAAAACAAAAACAATGTCTTACTTCATCAAACAAAACGAACCCTCTGATTCATTTTTCCAAGGTGGTCTTTTTCTTGACGCAAACACTCTTCCTACATCCTTCATTACTTTGATCCCATCTTCTTCTTCGTCCAATTCAACCACGGTTTCGTGTTTTTCTTGGGGTATCAAGAAAAGGGTCGGTAGAGAATTTCTGAGGGTAGAAGGTGGTGGTGGTGTATTCTCGTCGTTGAGTTTGTCTTTAAACGGAAGCGATTCAGATCATACTCATAGTTACACTCGAGAATCAAAAGTGGAAGAGGGTGTTTGTGAAGAGAAGGAGAATGTTCGAGTTGATGGATCCGGTGCTGTTAACATGACCAAACATCTCTGGGCTGGTGCTTTTGCTGCCATGGTTTCAAGGTCTTCACTTCTTAATCTCTCTAATAATCTCTACGCAATTATTTATGACACATTTATTAATTCACATTCTAACAATTTTCATAATTTGATGTACACTGCATTGATTCTGATATAAATATCATAATGTAGTCATTATTTTTATTTATTGGAGTGACTAACCAATAGCAAAGGGTCTTGGTCCCCTTAAGCATATGTTAGGGGTTTGATTCCTGACTCATGCATATCCACTTATGGTCAAAATTTGGTTGGGAGGAGAGAACCCATCTTGTATGCTCCACATATTCCCCAACTGAAATTAGTCACCACTAATGGCGGTGGAAACTTGGTACTAATATCATGGTAACACCCCACAAAAAAAATAAAAAATAACACAAGTATATTTTTTTTTCCTAGTTAGCACTCCGGTTTTTAGGAGAAATGGACCCTGGTAATCATGTGTCACAATCGATTATTAAATCTCAAACGAAGTATTAACCATTTGATTTCAACCACTTGTTTACTGAGAATGAGAAAACTCAGTTAATACTTATTATTTTCATTTACTTTGATTCACAACATTTATGTCCCAAATTAGTCATTATTCTTGTTTATAGATAGTCTGCCAGTTTGTTTAAGGGCATAGAGGCTGTTTTTATTTTCACTTTGAAGCTTTTACATGTCCTTTTTTCCCCCTAATTTCAAAAAAAAAAAAGTCAAGTAAAATAAACGAGATGCAGCATGTTTTTTCATTCATATATGCACTATGATAAAGATTTCACGGTTTAGTATCTGGTGGTGGTGGCGGTGTATTGTATTAATTGCTATTGGTTTTTCAGGACTTTTGTTGCACCTCTTGAGAGACTTAAGCTGGAATACATAGTTCGCGGTGAACAGAAGAATCTTTTTGAGCTAATTCAGACAATTTCAACTTCTCAAGGTTTGAAAGGTTTTTGGAAAGGAAATTTTGTGAATATTCTTCGGACGGCGCCCTTTAAAGCTATAAATTTTTACGCCTATGATACATATAAAAGTAAACTGGTGAAAATGTTGGGGAATGAAGAATCCACAAATTTTGAGAGATTTGTTGCTGGCGCTGCTGCAGGGATTACGGCTACCTTGCTCTGCTTGCCCATGGACACTGTGAGTGCAAATTCGGATCCCCTGCTCTAATTATATTCTCTTGATAATTGATATTTAAATGTTCTTTGGATTGTGATGTATGATATGATGGAAATAGATTCATTGTCTGCATCATGCAGTTACAATCTTGACTGTTTATATAAATCAATGGCCAACATCATTTAATCTAAACCATATGGTCTCAAGTCAATGGCTGAGATAGATTACTGCATTTTTTTTATATGCAATTGTTAGTAATTTAGTGGTTATGTTAGTTTCTAGAGTTCGAATCCTGGACCTTCTACTTTTTTTTTTTTTTGAAGAAGCTAAATTAGCCCACCGGAATTGACACCAGAGAGAATCAAACTTAAGACCTTAAGGGGGAGCACACTCCCCGGTCCCAAGCCAATACCACCAGACCAACCCAAGTGGGTTTTCCTGGACCTTCTACTTAAAACTCCTTGTTGTTCCTTAGCATAACCAAGGGTTTGAATCATGGACCTCCTACCTTGATTTAGTTAGTTTCATGTTTCCTACTGAATCATACTACTTCAAGTTTTAGTTGCATTCTAAAACTGATTTTCTTTCAGATCAGGACAGTAATGGTAGCACCCGGTGGCGAAGCATTAGGAGGTGTAATCGGTGTCTTCCGCCATATGATAAAAACTGAGGGCTTCTTTTCTCTTTACAAAGGTTTAGTACCCTCCATTATCAGCATGGCACCTTCAGGTGCTGTCTACTATGGCGTTTACGATATTTTAAAGTCAGCATATCTGCATTCACCCGAGGGAATGAAAAGAATACGACATATGAAAGAAGAGGGTCAAGAGCTGAATGCTTTGGAACAACTGGAATTGGGTACCATTAGAACTTTATTATATGGTGCTATTGCTGGTTGTTGTTCTGAAGCTGCTACATATCCATTTGAAGTCGTAAGGAGACAGCTTCAATTGCAAGTTCCGGCAACGAGGTTGAATGCGCTAGCTACTTGTGTCAAGATTGTTGAGCAAGGAGGTGTTCCTGCTCTATATGCAGGATTAACTCCAAGCTTATTGCAGGTATACTCTCTTCTCTGGAATATATATACTTCGATTTGAGCAAATTGTATGTTAAGAGTCTCACCTTGGAAGAGATGTGATCTAAAAATGCGGGGGCAGTCCTCATCTTACAAGACAGTTTTGTAAGGGTTGAGTTACTTAACCCAAATTCCATGTTTTTTTCCCTTTCTTTTTACTAAATTTCATGTAGTCACCTACATGAACCGTCATCAAGATTGGATGATTTATGTCTCGACTTTGTATTTTGGACTAGATTGTGGATCGTCCCATTTTAATCTAACGGTCTAGATTGTGTGACATGTGTGATTCCCTTTCCACAGCGAATCAGGATCCGTACAAATAATAGCAGTTTAAAACTGTTTTCTTGTGTATGGAGGATTAAAATACCTATTAAATTCCAAGGGCTGTCTATCCATGCAATCCAAAGATGTCCTTTTCTTGCAAGACAAGAGAGGATGGAGGAATTTATGTTATGTACCAACAGGGTGTGGATTGGATTATATGCTCCAAAGTATCCCAAAGTCCACAAGATGGATTGTATATTATTTTTTTATTCTTCTTGTTTCACTAGGTTTTGAAACTTAGTTTTCATCTAAGTTCAGCAATCCTTGTATTATTCAATATTGATATGATTTAATATGGTGCTTTCAATATTGTGATTTTCAGGTGTTACCATCTGCTGCTATTAGTTACTTTGTATACGAGTTCATGAAGATAGTTCTGAAAGTAGAATCAACATAGGTAGATTATTATACAAGCAATTCAAACAACAGATATAGTTTGATCATTGAAGATGAGAATATTCTCCACATGTTGTGTCCAAACCATGGACCTAAGAGGGGGTTTATTATTCACACATTTTATAACTGTTTGACAACTTACACAGCTGGTAATGCTTTCATGAATAGGAGGAGGCTTGATGAGAATATTTTGATTTTTTATTTTTGTAGACAAATGTTAGTGGTAAATTTGTTAGGAGTAGAGAGAACATGCTAGTAGCAAGAATCAAACCCTAAAACCTCATTTTTCTTATAAAAAAGAAAATCCTAAACCTCATTTATAATACTCATTCAGCCCCCAACCATACCTTGGGGAAGTATAGAAGCTTTGTTAATTTATTTTTGTCCTTTTCATGTTTGTAGCTTTGGATGTTTGGCGGATGATAGTTTACAATACATACTATGACCCCAAATGGTTTTATTTATTTATTTATTTATTTATTTATTTATTTATTATATTATTTTTTAATTTCATCCAAAATATGATTTTTCTCATTCTCAAATGAGTGACTTCAGAAACTGAACTCAAGTTTTTTTTTTAAGGGAAAATCATGTTAGCAACTATTTCAACACTTATTATTTAAACATGCTTTGTTGAAAACAATTAACTTTTAAAATATTTTAACCAAAATTTGGCCAAGAATTGTTTTCATCATAAATCAAACTTAGATTCTACTAAATGATTCATTTTAAAAGTGTCTGTTAATTACTTAAGTCCAATATTTTGATTTACCTTGCAAGAAGAATAAACTAATATAGATATCCGTTTGAATAATTCTTATTAGAAAGAAATACTATTCAATAGCAAAACATTTATTGATTAAAAAAAAAATAGTCAAAAGTTTATTAATGTATGCAGAATTTTGAAAATAAATTTATACTCCTTATGAAGAGAGAGAAATCTCCATGAATCTAATAGTAATAGGGAAGACTAGAAGAGGTACATGAGTTATTTCATGGGTGGAGATCATCTTCTAGATAGATACTGCCTTTAATCCTATATATATATATAAATTGCTTTTAAAATTCTTCGTCAATGTATTTAGAATATAATAAAATCTAGAAATATTAATTGTATAATAAATCTAACTAATAAACTTTTTTATATATCTAAGACCGAAGATAGTAGTTTGTATGGTTTATGATAGAGAGTTATCTCTATCAAGACTTTGAACTAAACTAAACCTAAAAAATGCAATAAAAAAGACAAGTAAAATAAAAGATAAAAGACTTTCATTTCATTCTTTGATTTGATTTGTGTTCAACACACTACATTTATACTATTTCTAAATAGATAAAACCTTAGATGGACTTAAAGGTTCAATTCAAGTAAAGTGCAACTAATAATATAAATACTACTAATACCTAAATTATTTAATTAATTTATATCTAATTAATAACTATCTATATTGAAGGTGTTACGGTAGGTGTTTCCTTTACCCGTTTCCTCTGCTCCTTTCTTTTGCTTAAAAAAAAACCAATCTAATCTTCTATACATTTTTTTCCTTAAGTATATTTAAGGATAGTGGGATTACTAAACGAATAATTCATAAACCCACATGACATGACATCATCATGTCCCATAGTTTATTAGACCAAAAAATCCTCCTCCTTGAGAAGGTACGAGGAAAAAGGATGAACCATCCAAAATAAGAGAGTCAAACAATAGCTTTGACTTTGACAATAAAGTTCCCGCGTCAAAACTTTTATCTTTTTCGATGGTACATAGCAGCAGAGCATATCACACACTCCCATTCCAGAGTAACACTCTCTCACCGCGTTAACACATTTTTGAACTTTCTTTCTTTTTTCCTTAGTATATCTCAATTCATTATCGTTAAGTTTTAATTGTGTGTGGTTAAGTGTTACATTAACGGTAGTAAATGAAAAGAATATTGGACTATTGGATTTAAAGTGTGAATAATTAAGTCTCACATCTTTTACGAATGTCTTAAGAGGTGGCTGAGGTACATGTCATTAAAATTTTGAAAAGAGATACAGCGTCTCCCCCTCTTATAGTCCTAGAATATTGATCTTTTGTTTCTCTCGAAGTCCCCCAATAATTATTGCATAACACCGTAGAGACAGTATATATTCTCTACTTACCTATCTTTTTCTTTTCTTTTTCAAATTTAGATTTCCTAACATAGAAGATCTGTTGTGTATGTGTTGTGATCAACACCTCAGCTTCATCACCTTCATTCGTTTGATCTGTAGTTTCTGACTTTCATATGGCTTACAACAACATGCACCATCTTCATCATCCTAATCAATTTGGTCACCTTTCTTTTCTTTCATTTCTGTTAATAATAATTGGTTTTAATCATTTCCTGCTTAAATTAAATATCTAATTGCTATACTATGATGATTATCACAACAGATATTCAGCAAATTTTATCAGAAGCACAATATAGATGGCTTCGTCCACCTGAAATTTGCCAAATTCTCACTAATCATAACAACTTTCAGATTTCTTCAGAACCTTCATATGTGCCTCCAAGTATGATTCATTATTTCTGATTCTAAATACAGTTTACTTTTCCTTCATTCATCATTAGGACAAAATGGTTTATCTTATTGAGCAGATTGTTGGTCACCTTTAGTTCTTAATTATGGTGTTTTGGTTGACATTAGGTGGTTCACTTTTCCTATTTGATCGTAAGGTGACGCGATACTTTCGAAAGGATGGTCATAATTGGAGGAAGAAAAAAGATGGAAAAACTGTCAGGGAAGCTCATGAAAGACTAAAGGTATGCATACATAACATAACATAAATTCTACCTGAGCTACAATCTAATTAGTGACTTATTACAACTTTCATCTAAATTGGCAATAAAATGATAAGAGAAAAAGAAGAAGAAAAGGAGCTTCAAATTATGCTTTGGGAAGTAAACTGTGTTGAGAGCATATTTGTTTGTATGTACTATTGCATTGAATGAGGTATGTTGTTTTCAGGTTGGAAGTGTTGATGTATTGCACTGCTACTATGCTCATGGAGAACAAAATGATAATTTTCAAAGACGAACTTACTGGATGCTTGAGGAGTAAGTTTCCGTCTTTTAGTTTTTTCTAGAGCTTATAATATTTAGCTTATAATTGGAGGTAAGTGGTTAGTGAACTTCAATTAAGGTCAAATTGATAGGGAGCGCCCAAGTCAATCCTAAGATGGAACAATCTATGTTTAGAGCTTTACTTACCTTACGGTCGAACTTTGAATTACTAAGTCAAAAAAATCAGATAGCTTATAAAAATACGTTATACATAGTTTATGCAAAGGTTATCTTCATTTCCTCTTCAATTGTATAAACAGTTTATACATCAGTCGAATAAGCACTTAATTTAGTTCTTTTGTCTTCTTCACTCCCTCAAGTTTCTGCCTTGCATCGCTTTCTGTCTCTTACTAGGGCTTCTCTTTTCATTCTTTGTCTTCGACATTGTTACAGGGAACTCTCACACATTGTTCTAGTCCATTATCACGAAGTGAAGGTAAAATGATACAATACAGTTGTTTTTATCACCTTTTGCCTAAGAAACAATGAACCAATGAGTAATGACATATACTTTTGTTGTAACAATTAAATATGAAGTAAGAAACTTAAAACATTGAACCTAGCTTAAGTATTGTATTCTCCGAAATTAATCTTCATTGCTTTTTCTTCTACCTCTTGCTCCAAATAATCAGGGAACCAAGGCAACTTTACTATGCACCAAAGAAAATGAAGAATCTCATCCTCATGCTCAACAAATATACAAAGTTATGTCCAACACAGAGATGGAGACTTCTTTACTGTCTAGCACGAACACTGCACAATCATCAGAATATGATGAAACTGAATCAGGTATGTCTTTTGAGAATAGCCTCATTCTATCAACAGCTCGAATAACATTTTTAATGCTTTTATTCTTCATCCATTTTTTTCTGTGTCTATTTTAACATTGTAACTCGATGTAATGTTTATAGCATTCAATGGCCATGCAAATTCAGATTTCTACTCTTTTCATGAGCTGCAACACCCTGTTGTTCAGAAGATTAAAGCTCAAATCGCTGATTCTAACTGTCCTCTACCATTCAAAGGTAAATCTATTCAATTTATTTTGATATACGGTAGGAGTAAAATAAATCGGTTAAGGTTTCGCTTCTATCACTGAATCATGCATTGCCATATCCCTTAAAGAGGGTGAGTTTTGAGGTAATCGTTGCAAGAATCAAACTTAGTGACGTACGCAGCAATGCATGATTTAATGATACTGTAAGGAAAGCCTACGCTAGTAGTCCATCAAAGTTGAATCGTTCTTTTATATATTCTGTGGCAAGATCTCACCTTACATGTCGTACTAATTGTAAAATTGAAATCGTGATAGATGATCAACAAAGGTTACCTGTCATTCCTAAGGTGGATTATATCTCACTCAGTCAAGCTAATGAAACCAAATGCCTTAATAGTGTTGGATTTACATGTGAACTCTCAAAAATCCTTGGCTACTCATCATGGCAAGATACTTTAGAGAATTCTGGAAGTGATAATGTGCTTTTTCAGCCTTCTTTTCCTGAAACACAACACAATAATATGGGAATAAATAGTACTTCTCAAGGATTTGAGGTAATGGAGCAACATTTTTTATGCATAAGTAATTCTTAAACTTGTAACTTTTTAAGTCTCTCCATCAAACTCATGTAGTTGCTAAAAGCTTAATTTTCCTTGTGATCAGCCTTCTGGTTTTAGTTCTTTAAGCACATTCACTTGGCCCAAAGATGGCGCATATTTGGGCTCAACGGGTGAGGTTAGTTATAGCGACAATGAGAAGGAAGTTAACGAAGTTGATTTTCAACAAACCTTGGAACAGTTTCTTATTCATCCACACCAACAACACAAGGTTCTTATGCAGAATAGCCCTCACGAAAAACTGTTAAAAGCAGAAGAGTTAAAATCAGATCTAGAGGTTGGTAGAAGCTTAGATGGAATACAAGCCACTCATTTCACTTCAAAGAAGACTCTATTAGATGTATCTATGGCAGAAGAAGGCCTGAAGAAGCTCGACAGTTTCAATAGATGGATGAGTAAAGAACTAGGAGACGTGGAAGAATCGAGCAAAAAATCCACTTCTAGTGCTTATTGGGATACAGTTGAAAGCGAAAATGGTGTTGGCAGTAGAACTATTCCTTCCCTAGTGCACCTGGAAAACTATGTACTAGATCCATCTATTTGCTATGATCAGCTTTTCAGCATCATCGATTATTCCCCATGCTGGACATTCGAAGACTCCGAAACTAAGGTATTCTATTGTGATATTTTGCACTAGCCATCAGTTTTGATCATATGTTCACTGAACTGTTTACTTTTTTCCTTCATCTGTTAGCTATATTATCTAATTCTTCATTTCCATATAAAAAACGACTGTTAGAAAGCATGGTATTTACAGAAAGAGAAGAGAGAAAAATCTGAAAATGTATTGTATTGTATTGATGATGGTAAAATGAAACAAATGAAAAAGTTAAATACAAGTGATTATGTATCGCCTATTTATAGGCATTCTCAAACTAGTTACTGACTGCTAATTTATAACTAATAATCACATTTATAATAACAATTTTACAGGTTCTCATTTCAGGGCGATTCTTAAAGGGTCAAAATGAAGCAGAAGATTGTAAATGGTCATGCATGTTTGGCGAGGTAGAAGTGCCAGCGGAGATAATCGGGAACGGTGTTCTCTGTTGTCATACTCCTCCGCACAAGGCTGGCAGGGTTCCTTTCTATGTAACATGTTCTAATAGGTTAGCATGTAGTGAAGTGCGCGAATTTGATTTCCGAGCCAATTATACTCAAGAAGTCAACACTGGAGGCGAGAGCAGAAGCAGCAATACTTTCGATACTTTTAATAAACGATTTGGTGAACTGTTGTCTCTGGAGCATGACATCCCTCAGAGTTTAGATTCAATTACTGTGAATGAGAATTCTCAACTGAGAAGTAAAATCGGTTCATTGCTTAGGAGGGAGGATGGTGAATGGTACAAACTACTGAAATTTACTCTAGAGAAAGAATTTTCTCCGGAGCTTGTACAGGAACAGCTGCTTGAAAATCTTCTAAAAGATAAGTTACATGCATGGCTCCTTCAGAAAACAACTGAAGATGGGAAAGGTCCAAATGTATTAGATGAAGGTGGGCAAGGTGTGCTTCATTTAGCAGCTGCTCTTGGCTACAATTGGGCCTTAGAACCAACAATAGTTGCCGGTGTGAATGTGAACTTCCGCGATGTAAATGGATGGACTGCTCTTCATTGGGCAGCGTTGTGTGGCAGGTCAGCATCTCAATGTTTTTCATCTAAACTGAATTTATAGTTCACCGTATTAATCCAACGCAATACACTTCGATAATACATTAACCTAACAGGATGAATCACTGATGTGAATTGGCCTATATAATATATGTGAAATAGGCCTAGCAGCAGTTAAAATCTTACTTGTTGATACTCAATATGCTTCATTTTTCAATTTTCATTGAGGTGTTGCATCTTACTTTGTTTATCAGAGAGCGCACGGTTGTTTCTCTCATAGCTCTTGGAGCAGCACCAGGAGCACTTACTGATCCATGCCCACAACATCCTTCTGGTAGAACACCAGCTGACCTAGCTTCTGCAAATGGACACAAAGGAATTGCAGGTTATCTTGCAGAATCTTTCCTAAGTGCACAACTCGAGTCTATTGATTTGAAAAGAGGTGCGGGGGAAATTTTTGGAACAAAAGTAGTACAAAGAGTTCAAGAACAAAACACTGCTCAACTTAACAGCGAGGGAATCTCACATGAACTGTCATTGAAAGATTCACTGGCTGCAGTGTGCAATGCAACTCAAGCTGCTGCTCGTATTCATCAAGTTTTCAGAGTCCAATCATTCCAGAGAAAACAACAAAAGGAATATGGTGATGACAAATTTGGAATATCTGATGATCGTGCTCTTTCACTAATAGCAGTGAATGCAAAGTCGCACAAGTCTGGACAACGTGATGAGCCTGTTCATGTTGCTGCAACACGAATTCAGAACAAGTTCCGCAGTTGGAAAGGCCGAAAAGATTTTTTGATTATTCGACAGCGAATTGTAAAAATACAGGTACATTTATTGCCAGTCTTTGCATGTTATAACATGCAAATGATATAACTATTCTTGTTTGGGTTTAATGTTTGCTAATTCTTGCATGTTATAGGCTCATGTGAGAGGTCACCAGGTTAGGAAAAACTGTGGGAAGATAATTTGGTCAGTTGGGATCATGGAAAAGGTTATATTACGTTGGCGCCGGAAAGGTAGTGGTTTGCGTGGGTTTAAATCAGAGGCTGTTTCTGAGGGAACTGTGGTACAAGGTGTATCGTCTTCCACTGAGGATGACTACGACTTTTTGAAAGAAGGCAGAAAGCAAACTGAGAAAAGGTTGGAGAAAGCACTTGCTAGAGTGAAGTCAATGATACAATATCCAGATGCAAGAGACCAATATCACAGGCTATTGAATGTTGTAACTGAGTTACAAGAAAATCAGGTATCTATCTGTTTTAAGAGAAGTGTTTTTCTAATGACAAGTTGCAGAATTTCACTTGTCTTAAACCATTTTTTTCACTTTTGTGCAATATTGCATGAGATCTTTACTAGGTTGCCTATATTCTATGCTCAAAGTAGGACAAAAATAAGGGCATATAAAAAATGAAAAACTCGAATGTTTCTATTATTCCAACCTGAATCAATTGCTGAACCCGTAATGCAAAATCATCATGACTTTCAAAATGCCAGCAGTTAGTGTCATTTCATTTGTTATTGTGATTGCAGCAAAGCTTAGTCAGTTTTCTGCCTTTTGCAGATAAAGCAAGATTGGAATTTTTGCAATTCAGAAGAAACAAGACAATTCAATAACCTCATTGATCTTGAAGCGTTGTTAGATGAAGATACTTTCATGCATACAGCTACTTAGAAGTTAGATCCATCTATCTGTTTGGTTGTTCACTGTATGTATGGGTTAGCATTTTATAACAGAATAACAGAATCAAGCAATTGTCTCATTTTTTATCCTTGTAGCAATCTTGATTCACGTTCATTTGTAGTTAAAAGGAAACCGTGTGGCCATTTGCTAACATTTCATACAAAAATGCATTAGCGCACTTAACTCTCCATGTCATATACAGATTTATCTTAAGCCAGTACAAAATGCTTTACGAAAATTGTGTAGCCAATTTTTCAATGCATGGTTCATAGCCATTATGAGCTGAGGTTGGGTTCACAATGTAATAAACTTCAGCACCATCGTCTTAACAGATTATGCAGCAGAACACCCCATGAGTTAACTTAAAAATGTGCAATAGGACTGATTCCAAATAGATGAATCTGGTAACGCCGTGATGTGTATACGCGACCTAAGTTTGTTTGTTCTTAATACAAGTCGGTTGATTCCAAACACAAACATAACTCTAAAGTCTATCAAACAAAAAATAATGTATATCATGATTAACGAGCATTTTACATTTCATTGTGTTTCTAATGTTGGTTGAACACTTGCAACCAATGAATACACATTGTCCATTTCACTGCATTTCTAATGTTGGTTGAACACTTGCAACCATGAATACATATTATCGGCAAAATTTCCACCATATATATACTGCTCTTATTGTGAGAAAGGAGAGACGAAAAAGGACGGTGCTACCACCATCCACTGTACATGCCAACCACCTAAGTATACATTTCACAGCACAACCTGTATTCACTAAAGGATGGAACAGCTCCCCCCCAACAGGTTGAATAATGGTATAACATGAAAATAAATACAGGAACTAGATGGAAAATACAGGTCCAAATGATTCGAGTACCTAAAAGTTGCACAACACACCTCAATCTAGTTATTGTTACTGGGGCCAAGGCTCTCATAGAACAAAATGTACCCATGGTCTGTGTTAGTTGAATATTCCTGCGGTGATCCAAAGAACGTCTGCACAGCAGACTCATCAATCATCTCCACATTTTCGTCATCAAAAAACAACCAGTGGTTATGGCTTTTCACTAGGCTGACATAATGCCCATGGTTGGGACCACTCCCCACATGAACAACTACTGCAAATAGAGAATACTCAATATCTGCATCTTCAACGGTGTTGCTCAACTTCAGCTCAAGGGGAAAAACAACCCGGTAAGACAGCTTCTTGTAGCGGCCGAGCTGTTCCATGTATTTAAACCGCTTGAGATGGATGACCAGGATGTGAGGCGGTTTCTTTATCTTCATTCTCTTCTGAGCTTCTTGCAAACTGATATCAAAAGAAAGTTCACGTCTTGGTCATCAGACTGGGTAAATGGACATGAAAAATAGAGGGAGGTAGTGCATATATATTTGTACACGCTGAACTGACATGACCAAGAAATCCCGTTCAGATAACAAATGAAGTTTGGTTATTGAAAATAAAAAGGAGATAAAAATGTCCATGCACATACATGATATTCGAATTCGAACTATTTGACATTATGTTTTACCACACAATTTATTTCCCTCCAGTTAAAAGGAGTATAAAATAAAGATCTGAAAAAAACTTTAGGAGTAACTACTAAAAATTATCTAGATCTGAATGGATATCTGAAAAGTCGGTTTTTATTCGAGTCTAATGCATCAATTAAAATCCATGCAACCAACTTCACCTAATGAGATACTGCTGTACATGATTCAAAATGGTTGAAAACAGGCAGTTTACATTTTCCCAACCCCAAGAAACCAAAGTAACAGCTGATGCCACAATATAAAAGCCATATACCTGCAGCATTTGTCACAGAAAAACTTGTCCTCGGCGTTCAATGTCTCGGTGGAACTGAAATTTTTCAAACAGCTTGTAATTGAACTGTTTTGTTCAATATCAAGGCTCAAGTCAAAAAATGTTTCATCCCTAGCTGTCACTGTTTCACATTGCAAGCACCTCGTCTCATTGGTGAGTATTCCCTAATCACAGCAAATTACAACAATAAAATTCCACAGTAGATATAAATTCAATTTTTGTAATGAGCACCGAGAGAGTAACATCAACCATTATAATCCAGGTAGAAGCAAATATGAATGGATAATCACAAATCTGGCAAGTATCAAGGTGTCCACAATTAAAAGGAGAACACAAATTGACAGGATTCAATACAGAGTTCACAATTTATATTTTCCTCAAACTTTGTTGCAACGACAATAAAAAATAACAAAATTAAATTGGCAAAGCAGGTCACCTGAAAATTTTTGTGTACCCAAGTAATTAAAGGCTCTTTCTGAGGTCCATTAGCATGACCATGACCATTCTTGAACCCATTTGCAATCTTTTCAGAAGGTGGAGGTGTTTCTGGATCAGTCTTTGCAGCAGTCTGAGCCTCTTTCTCCAGAATGTCGACAAGTTCATTCAGCAAAAAGTTCAAGAACTCGTGGGCATCCTACCAAAAGAAGACCAACAGTATCATTGTTGTTCTAATGAAAAACTAGACAAAATAAGAGGCAATGTGCAACCAATGGTACATTAAAATTAATGGACGATTAAAAATCATTGATAAAATAATGAATAAACTTGTATGCTACAGTAACATGTATGGTAAACAACAATCTCATCTACAAGTAACAAATTGTCATAACTTTTGTTCCGACATCACTTACCGAAATATTAGATCACAAATAAATAAATAAATACTAATTGGCCAAATCACTATCTGCAGTGTGGCATGCAGTCAAATGAATAAGCAGGGCTTAATAAAGTAATGGAATAATGATCCTATATGCCTTGCGATATGGAAAATGTCTCCCACTTAGAATTTGGATTGGCCCTAACTTATCCTACGAAACTAACTTATAACGTGAAAGCCTGATAGGTTTCTCCCAATTATAAATATTTTTTCAAGGACCATATCACATCGAACATGGGACTGTCAACATAAAGTTTACAGGTAGTAGATGTGAACAGCCTTGTATGTTTTGTGACTAAAAAAGTATCACGGGTCTGCCTAATGATCTACCAACTGGATTACTTGTTGTCACTCTCCCAACATTACCATCTAGAAACATCCAATATATATAATAGCACCTCTAACTAGGACTCGTGCAGATAAGCAGAGAGTTGGAAGTAACAAAATGGGAATAAACATGAGGCAACACCTACTGGGATCTTTGCATAATCATGGAATAACACATAACATGGCAAAACACTGTATACAAATATGTATCCCAACTAATCTCTTAAAACTTTATCAAAAAAAAAAACTAATCTCTTAATTATATTTATATTTTATAATATAAATGTTAATGCCAAAATAATTGACAGATTTCATGAATAATGATTTGATGTACAGGAACTGATTCTTAAACTTAAAGCACATACCTGGTGCATGTAGCTACGAAAGAGTTCATTCTGTTTTTTCAACCTCTGTACAAATCGTTTGGGAGCAATGACACCGGTTTTCTTCTTCTGCGAACTTATCTATACCAAAAGAAATAAATGTGTTGCATTCAATGATATGGTTCATACACATTTGGTCAGTTAGCAAAGACTTATTAACGTTTTACTTAATAGGTATTATATTTTATTCCTGTATTGTTTGTCTCATGCCTGGCAAATTCTTCTTCAACCGACAAACCATAACAAAAAAAAGGAAATAAAAAAATAAGAAAATTTGGTAGAAAATGTTATTAAAGTAAATATGGTTATAGAACCAAAACTAATGATAGTAACCACTATTGAGACATTCAAATAAAAAAAAATCACTAAATTCCGTCAGTTCAAATGAAAGAAGAACAATGGAAAGCTGGGAAGTCAGCAGCATCTTTGTCAAGAGTCCAAGGCATGAACCATAGCCAATATTAGTGAAGATGGTACGAACTCTCAAACAGTGAATCGTGCTTGAGTCAATAAAACATGAGGAAGCATACAGGCACCACACGCATAATGCAACAAACTTGCAAACTACAGACAGATTACCTGTGAAAACAAGTCAGCTAAGCAAGTCAAAAGATTTTCTTCCGCATCTGCTAGGCTTTTGTTATTTCCATAATACTCCAGTAGTTGTTCCCGAAATGGAACACAAAAGTATAGTGCCTGCAGAAAGTGGCAAAATAATAAGTTAACGGTGAACAACACATAAAATCTCCCAAAACAATAACAAACACACCCATTTTCAAATTCAATACTTAGAAACAGATTTAGGCCCTATTTAGACAAACAACCTAATTCAACACTTTTAGCATAAATGTTTATCAAATAAGTGATCATATATAAGTTATTTAAGCAGCTTTTATAAGCTATCCTAGATAGCTTATTGAAAAAAGGTGAAAACGCCTTAAGATCATGTCATAAATTGTTTTCATAAGCTCTCCCAAACAATCTCGCAAGCTATGAAGCACGAACACCAAATACGACATGGACACTAATATGTCGACATGGACACTAATATGTCGACACCGATAATAATTTGAGAAAAATACATAATTAAATGAAATTATACGTGTCGGTGTCATGTCAGATACCGACATGTGTCAGACACCGGGACATGCCTAATTCGAAGATTATCCATATTTCATAGCTTACAAGTGTTTGTGTTGGTAGATAAGCTCAAACAATCCAATCCAAACAGATCCTAATAAAATCCCTTATAATAATTCAATAATTATACATTGAAAGTTTCGGGTCAACAACAGAATATTCACAAAAGAAAAATAATCGCCACTATTAACGGTGTATGAAACCGTCCATTGAATCATCAATAAACCATCGAAACAAATACAATGAATCGGATTGGAAAATAAAAATTTGGAATGAAGATTGAATATACCTGCAAAACGCTGTTACAATAACAAGTATTGCCGAAATTCTCGAGACCGAAGTAACGTTCTCCTTCGGGGAATTGATCACCGAGAGCCTTTTCAAGCTTGGAACCAGCGGCACCCATTAGCGCGTTAATCGATCAACGATAAACTCAGATTCGTATCCGATTCAACTCGGTGATTTGGAAACATGAAATGCTCGCTTTGCGTTTTGGATCGTTGTGGTTTGATACAAACAGAGTGAGTCTATAAAGTTTCTTTGGGTTTTTGTATGGATATTATCGCACAAAAGAAATGAAATAAGGGTTTTGTTAGAGAGAGAGAGAGAGAGAGAGAGAGAGAGATGAGCATACACAAGTTGTAAATGCAGAAAGAAATGTTCAAAGAAAATTTGTTTCAATATAATTTCTTTTCTTTTTTCTTCTCACAAAAATATTAGTGCACCATAATAAATACTTGTGTGAAAACTACTTATTGATAAAATGAGAAGAAAAAAATTTATGCAAAAAGATGATTTATAACCCCAATAAAAAGAGAATTAAAACAATTTTCTCTATGATTTTAATTTCGATTTTTATAACGTAATAAAAATGTACCTATCAAATTTAACTCATTTCATAAACTATAAATTACAATTACGCATAGATTTTTTTCGTCTTAACCTTTTCATTCCTGAAAAAAAATCCCGATAATTTGAAGTACACCTAAAAATAACAAAAGTCTAATCAAATAATTTTTTAAATAAGATTTGAACTTGAGATCACCTGAATAAATTGTTCTTAATTGCAATTCATTAACTTCAATCACTTCATTAACAATTATGTATAGATTAATTATTGACAAATTAGCCTCTAACTATGTTACTAATAAATTAGACTAAGTGAAACCCAAATTCTATTAGTCTACCGGATGTGGGATTAACAGAGATGACTCATAAGAAGTTAGTGGGTAGATTTCACATTACAATAAAAATTGTGCCACAAATTACAACAACTAAAGAGTTTTGATGCTTTTTACAAATTACAACTAGTAAGAAAGTTAGTTGGATAGATTTCACATTTATTTTCCACAGAACTAAAATTGTGCCACAAAAATTCGCGGAAATATTTTTTTTTTTTACTAAATAATACTCTATGCATTATTTCATGTGATGAAATTCAAGTGAACCTCATCGTCAAATGCTTATTTTCAAAGTGATGAACATATAAGTTAAAAAGTTGAAAGGATATGTTAATTTCTCTAAGATGATGCAAAGGAAAATGTTAAAAATGAATGGATAAGTAAATTAATAAGAAAAGTTGTAAGAGCCCATAAATATTTAATATGATTTTTGCCAATTGGCAAATACTTTCTTGAAATTATAAGTGTCAATCAAGTAGTATCTTATTAAATATAAATATTATGGTGTGATACATTAATCAAATATGCACTCAATCCAAAATATCCGACACGGAGGTCACCATACTAAAAAGGTAACTTTTATATAAGTACCATCGTCTAATTTGTAAGTAATCAATGCACATACAATTATAATTTTTGACATTCATGTGAAATCAACATCTGATATAATATGTGAAATTGACATGTCATATCGTAGTCTCTGATAATAAAAATTAATACATAAATCATTATAAATTATTGATCAAATTTTACTTATATTCTGGTCGACTCTATATTATTAAAACTATTGAAAATTGAGTTTGTTTATTTTAAAGCACTGAAAATTGACTATTAAGACCTAGAAAATGACATTTTATGATTTTAGTGATATATTTCCCAAGTTCACAAAAGTGACATGCCAATTTGAAGACACTTAAGATTAGGATGACTAATATGTTTATTGATCTTTTATAGTATATACATTTGTTTGTTGACTTTAAATAAATATAATTTTTTTGTAATATAAATATTAATTTTATTATAAGATAAATATAAATATATTATATACTTGACTTTATTATAAAATATAAAAATATTGAATGATACATATATGTTACGGGTTTCATTAAAAAACATTAGAGATAACTGCAAATGAGTCGTCTAACAACAATTTATTGGAAGTGTTTCGTAAAAAAAAAAATATTGGAAGTGACAACATCATGCTACATGTCTCGAGTGCTAATCTGACTATTTAGTATTTACACCTTATCAATCACACTTTTCATGCATTGGTTGAAAAAAGGTACTCACACAAATACTGAATATTCAGAGAGAGATTAGAGGTAATGTAATGTGTTAATGATTTACTAGAAACGAATTTCACAATTTCATTAAACTTATTGCTATTAAGCTTCTTGTTTAGCCGAGCTCATATGCATAGTACAATACAACAACCGGTACACATACACTAACACAAGTCCCACATGATGACATGAACTAACACTAACTAGATTAATTAATGTACACATGCAATAACGATATCAACCAACTACCTAACTTGTTGTTAACAAAAATAATTACAACACTTCAAGACCTCAAAGATTTTTATGTACAATTATTAAACGGTAAAGTTAGAGTCATCAGCGATAACGAAGCAATAAGACGAAGGTATGGTGTTAAAAGACCGTTTGAATTAACTTTTTATAAAGTTACTTTAAAAATGAAAATAAAAGAGCTTTGAAAAATAAGGGTTTTTCTATTGACTTAAAGTAATTGAACATACAATTTATAAAATCAAATTGTTCGAAAAACCAAATTTTTTTTCTTTCTTTTGACGAATCGAAAAACCAAGTTAGTATTTACCTAATATTAAAGTAAAAATTATATATATTTATTTTTACATGATAAAGTTGTTTAATTGTTTAATACTATACTAATTTTTAACTTTAAAACTAGATTTAAGCTAAAAGCTTGACAAAAATGTTTTTATAAAAGCCTCAATGTTACTACAAATATGTTCTTATAAAAAGATTAGTGTATAATTTTTTTTTTACAAGATTAGTGTATATTTGGATTTACTTTTAGAGAGGATAAAATTAGAGTTGTAAAATTAATTTTGACATGTTTGATTTCTTTAAATTATAAAATTGATTCCGACTTCAAAATGTATTATACTTGATGTTAAAATGGGGACGAAGAATACGAAGACTTCATTGATGGCGACGACGATTGACCATTTACCTGTGTTGAAATTGAATTTCAGTTAAGAAATTATGTGTTTTGCTTTAATAACTTTCTAATCACTAGTATATGTTTGGTTTCACCGTAGAAACACTCAAATGTGCGTTCATATCGCCAACCGTAATTCTACTTTAATATAGAGTTGTTTGGAATATCGATGTAGAAGCAATTATACTTTCTCAAAATTGATTATGGATGTCGCAAGCGGTGGTTAAAATCAAATTATACATTTAACAATGTCGGTTATAGTGTATACATTATCTAGGAGAAATGTTCTATGAACATCTGATTTTTAACAACTTTTTGACAATTTTCTCTCTCATACTCGTATTATATTCTTATTCTCTTTCTTCTTTTTTTCTCTTTTTTCTTTCTCTTTTGGTTTATTGCATAAACTACAGTAATAGTTTACACATAAAATTACCTGAAAAATAATCTATCATAAAATTGTTATGATATCTAAACTCATACAAGTAACACACAAAAATATAAATACTCATATTTTTTTTATGTCGTGGCATTAATTCAAATAACACTACATCCTCTACTATATGTTATATATATGAATTTCAGATATCTGTTTCTCTCTTTTTTTTTTTCTTTCTTTCTTTCTCTATCGCTATATTGTATAAATTGCAATAGTTATGATATCTAAACTCATACAAGTAACATATATGGATGTCAATTTGCATCCATCGGAGTGGATTTACGCGGAAATTGTCCCGTTCAGAGCTCTAAAAACATGAATTTTTTCCCCGTCTTCGGAGGCAAAAAATTTCACTGCAGGCACTTCGGGGCGGGGATTGAGGATGAAGCATCCTTCCCCGCAGATTCCCCAAATCCGTCCACATATACTTGACGAATATGTTTGGCTCAAGAATATTCACTGAAAAGAAATCTCCTACATCAAAGAGTTGTAAACTGGTCACAAAAAGTTATTTAACCCTTGCAATAAGAATAATCACCTGTCCACCATCAAAATAAATTGAGAGTTAGCACGTCGATATCTTCCACGAGATTGGATATAACTATAAACTGTCGTGGGGAGGTCAAAACGTATCACACACGAGCAACCATATTATTATTACTATTATCAAAAACATAAAAAAAGTAACTGATTAATGTATGATTATGCATACTTTGCTATACATTGTGACATATTTTAGCTATTAGGATTTGTATGATTATTAGTAGTCAAATACTTTTGCAATATTTTTTGGGTTTTTTTAGACAAGATTGCAATCCTTTGTGGTTATGAATGCATTATGTGTTTTTTTTTTTTTAAAAATGCAAAATATTTGTTTTTTTAATAATACATGAAAAAATAGCGTCATAAGTTTTATGGTGACAGTAAACACAGACTATTCATTTATTGGACAATGAACATTCTCTTTTCATCATTTCATTTTTAACATAGATGATATTTCATCTTTTGAATGTTTAAACAAGTTTAAACGACAAACTTGTTAAAATTCATTTTGATTAAATTATTTATAAACAGACACAGTGATCGATACATATAGAGTAAGAGGTTGATTTAGTTTGCAAGGTTAGATATAGTTGGTTTACTAAATATTAGATTATCTCCCAAGAAGGTGAAAATGATTTCTCATATTGGTTTTATTTTGCATTAGTTCTTTCAATAATCTAGTACAAGTATGACAAGGTTAGATATAGTTCGTTTACTAAATATATGGAATTGGATCCTCGGGTGCATATTGCTCTGCAGCAATGTCTGCTGCAAACTTGTTAGCCATTAGATTAATCTATGGGTTTATTATAATGAGGTTAAAATAATTAAAATAATACAGTAATAAAACCTTCTAAATCTATTGAACTGTTCCTCCTATTGATAAACATTTGTCGTTTCTCCTTCAAAGGACACAACTGCTTCACTTAACATTCAAGTTGACAAATATCAATATGTTTCTTCAAATCTATTGATCTGCTTCACTTGACAAATATATTTTGGCACAATAATTTTCTATTCTCCATTTTGGCATAATAACATCATCACATCAATAGCAATATCAGATTATAAAAGAAAAATCTAATATGTAGAACATCAATAGCTTCTCCATTTTCTATTCTTCATTCACCCCTGTTTTGATTTTTAATTTTACAGAGATATAATTGTTTCTTCATATTTAATTGGAAAATAAATGGATTTGAGTTTAAAGTTCAAAAATTACATATAAAATAAATTGGGTTAAGTTAGCTAATTGAAACATATAAGAAAATGCTAAAAAGTTTTGTAAATTTGTAGATATGAATGTAAGTTGCAAAGTCAGACCAATTCGTAAAAAAACAAAAAGAAAGAAAAGTGAAGGGAAGTGCAGAGGTGAAGTGGGCAACAAAATTGAAACCAGAACCTTAATAAAAAATGTTGGATTGTTTTCATTATTATTTCTCGCTCAATATATCCGTAGCCGTACAAATAATCCAATGGCCAACAAACATGCAGCAAAGACAGCTGCATGAAATCTTGCAGCTGAGGATCCAAATCGCTAAATATATACATGTATCCGCATCATTAGTAGGTAACTTTTCTTATTTGTAACATTTTCATCATCATAAATATAATTGTTTTTTAAGTTCTTCTCTCTTATTTCTATGGATGTCATGTTTCTTAACATTTATCTTGAACAATTTTTTCGCTGCATTTTTCTTGAGAAAATTATATTCTATATCATTTTTTTTTAGTAGAAAAGAAAATTTCATTCTATATTTTAATATCCATCTTTATCTCTAGATTCTATCAACCAAGAAAGTGATAGAAAATGAGAGAACCAAAAAAGTAAACCAGAATATCACGATACAAAATAATGTTAATATGTAAACAAAAATATACACTTTAATTTTCAAAACCGCTACTCTTTTTTTTTTTTTTATTAAATTTTTGTAATAGATGAAATGACAAACATTATTAAAATTTACATCAAAATTTTTTAATGGCAAATAATACTATATATAATATGCAAACAGAACAAGCGAAAATTTATAATACAAGAGACACACCACCTAAAAACACACACAACCAAAAGTACACCACACAAACGCATAACAACATCTAAAAACATACACTACCCTACAAGAAGGCACACCAAAAGTTAAACACTTCTAACCCTTATAAACCCAACACCAAAAACTAAACACTTGCATCAATTGTCGCCGTGATCTTCCTTAAGAAGAGTCAAGGTGTATTCATTATTAAAAAAAAATTCAGCCGCTTTTAAGATAATTTTTAACACCGTCGTTTGTTGTGTTGTATATGTATATAAATACATGACAAGTTTAGAAGCCTTCTGCTGCATAGCACTGTTGGCATCCTTAAGCTCCTTGTAAAAGACCACTTGTATATATATATATATATATATATATATATATATATGATAAAAACTCAAAGATTAACCTAGAACCAAATAACAAAATTCTCTTACTAAAATAAAAGTTTCAATACAAATAATAAATTGAAAATCAAAATGTTAACCTAAAAACGAGAGAGGATTTCCTATTGATAACCCATACTTATATGAAATTATAGTTTACACTATGAGTCATAAAACTCAAAAAATTAAAGGTTAAATATGTTTTTGGTCCCTATAGTTTCGCAGAATTTCGTTTTTAGTCCCTGAAGATTATTTTCATACTTTTTAGTCCCTGAAGTTTTTCCTGTCAGTGGTTTTAGTCCATGCTTTTAATGAAACTCTTGTATAATTTCAAATTTTTGAATGATTTTTTGTATTCATGTTTATAATATTATAAGAACATCTCCGATAAAAATTTAGAATTTTTTAACATAAGATGAATTATTTATGAATTTTTATGTGCAAAAAATTAAAAAATTCATATTTAATTCATCTCTTGTTAAAAAAAATTAAATTTTTGTAAGAGAGATTCATATAATGTACTAAACATGACCGCGGAAAAAAATTTAAAATTTTGAATGATATGCACGAGTTGAATGAAAAGTAGGGACTAAAAACACTGATTGGAAAAACTTCAGGAACTAAAAAATGTGAAAAAAATCTTCAGGGACTAAAAATGAAATTATGCGAAACTATAGGGACCAAAATCATATTTAACCCAAAAATTAATATATGTAGTTGCACATTGAAAATATAAAAGTTAAAAGAAAACACAATTTTCATAACAACTCAAATATTTTTTTGGAATTATTATAATATAAATACGAAGTTTTCAACAATATTAACGATAACTAATTTATAAAAAAAATAAATAATTTATATCAGACATATAAGATAGATTCTTCTCTCCCAATTAAGTTTTTACAATATAAAAGAGTCAAAAATCAATTTTTTTAAGACCCGTGCATTCGCACGGGTCATTGCCTTTTATTCGATATTTAAGTTTGTCATTATATTATGGTAAAAAATTTATTTAGAATGAAATATTTAAAAACTTATTATATAATATTGTTAAAATATAAGTGAAACTATTGTGCTATTTTTTGTAAAACTTATTAAATAAATATTTTTAATTATAATTATCAATGAGAAATTATCCAATTTTTTATGTATTCGTCTCAAATAATGGTTTTGTGTATATTTTTTAATAAAGAATTAGAAATTTGATAGTAATTAACTTTATTGTATTATTATTATTATTAATAGTTTTTTTTTGAATCATTATTATTATTATTAATAGTTAGTAGTATGTTGTTTACATTTTTTTTTATGAAAAATATTGTTTATGTTTCTATCTGTACATTCCTATTTTAAAGTGTATTTATCTTTTTATTTTCTATAATTTTTTTATCGACTATTTTATTTATTTATTTTGTTGATAAATTTGACTATTTTATTCTTATTTCTATATTCATATGATCTATTTTATTTTTTAAGTATATAATATTTTTATTTATTTATATTATATTTTTTATATTTTTTTTAAAAAAAAATTAGTGAAATCGTTGAGATGGTCATATATTTATATTCATCTCTCTTTTATTGTTCTCTATTTTGTTTCTATCTATATGTTATATTTATATTTTTAAGTATATCCTCTTTTTTATTATATTTATCTTATATAATTTAAATAATTTCATTATATATTTTTTTAGTGAAATTATAATGAAGAATATAAAACTTGGAACATGGTTAAATATAGCGTTATAAACGCAGGAGCCAGGGTTTGATCCTTGGACACTCCACTTATCCGCCTTTAAGGTGGAATTTCTAGCCACTAGACTACCTGACCAAAAAAAAAATATAAAAATTATATTAGGAGTAGATTAAAAACCTTCACCATTCATATCAATTTTTTTTCACAAATGACTTAGGTGGAGTGTCATACACACAATTCTTACTATATTAGATACACGAGGGTGATTATTTTAATTTAAAAGCAGTTTTATTTTATTTTTTTAAATTAAAACAAAATAAAAATCTACTTTTGGTAAGAGGAACATGAAAAACTACATCTAAACAAATGCATATAAGTTTTTCACAAAAACCTTTTTATTACCGATATTTTTAATTTAATAATTATCCGTAAATAAATGAAAAAAAAAAAAAACTCGCGCTAAGATGAAGGGGATAAAGTGTGGATCTTATCTGCAACACACACATTCATTCATACACTTGCTGTTCATAAGAGAGCGAGGAAACACAATGTTGAGCCTCTCCGTTACTTCACCTTCTTCTTCAACAACTTCATTTCTTCCAAAACCACTACAATTCAAAACCTCTTTCAATGGCATTCGCCTCCGTCAATCAAGCACTTGCACAATTCCATCGACGAACCGCACCGCTTCGGTGTCAGTAGTGATGATGGCTAAAAGAGAAGAGCAATTGAAGGAAATTAGAACAAAAACCACCGAACAAATTAACGATGAGGTTGTTGAACTTAAGGGAGAGTTGGTCATGCTTCGTATTCAAAAATCTGCTAGGAATGAATTTAAGTCCAGTGATTTCCGTAACATGCGCAAGACGGTATATTATATTTTCTCTTTTGATTATTGCTTCGGTTTTGTTGAAAATTGAGTTATGCTTTGTTACATTTGCTTAATTTTCAGGGTTAAGTTGCTTTTTATGAGAAAACAGATTGTGCACACGGTGTAAAATAGTTGTATACCCACATCCAATGAGCATCTTGTATTCGGCTAAGTCGCAGAGTTATTTTGAAATTAGTTGCATGACACGGCAGAATGATGGTTTCTTATTTGGATGACTGTGTAAAACTATTCTACATTGTCGGTGTGTGCACATTAAACTCCCAATCTACATGAGAGTTTGTGAAATTAGGAAAGAATAGAGTAGTAGTAGGAAAAATCTATTGAAATTTTGTCACTTTTCCTCTATGATTACGAAGCACAGACACTAGACACGTCACGGACACACCGACACTAATAACAATTTGAGAAAATGACATAATTCAATGTAATCATAAGTGTCGGTGTCATGTTACTGTTTGAAACTGACGCATGTCCGACGCCGGGACATGCCTGATCCAAGGAGTGTCTTTCTTTATAGCTTTTCCTTCAATTGAATATTACCAATGTGTTTGGAATAGTCATTGTTATATGGTTATCATAGATAAATAAGTAGCTTCTTGTTTGGGGTAAGGACTAAAGATTGGGGTCAATAACTAAATACACAAAGGCAAAGACTCACTAGGGTGGACGATAGTGAAAATATCGAGCCTATGACTTACCGTATCGCACAGAATAGCTAAAATTATTAAGGGGAAACTGAAATATTGCTTTGTTAGAATGGAAATGGAGAGAAAGGAAAGGAAAGAAGCATATGTCCACTTCCCATTTGCATTATTTCCGGTGTGTATTATACCAAACTTAGGGTACAATTTGAAGGCATTGGTGTTTTTTATCTGGTGCAACAATGAAATGAAGTAACGAACATTGAAAGGAAAGTCGCAGCCTCTTGATTTAGTCATTTTTATCAGGTGTGTCTTTGTAAGTCACAGCCTCTCCGTTTAGTCTTTGTTGTGACATTGCTTGTTTTAACCATCAAAATCACAAACATATTTTATCAAGTCTAGTTTCCCTCGTCAATAAAATTCAATTGTTGTGGCCTTTCCCGTTTCTATCTTTGAATTTATTAACTTTCTCCACTCTTGCAACCGAGATTCTATGATAAGAACTGAAATTAAAATTGGTAGGATTAGGAACTAGGTTTTACTATAGAGATCATAGGAAAAATTCAAAGAAAACTAACCTGGATAACGGCAGACAAGTGCAGGGATATACAGAAACTGATACTCTGTCCTGTGGCATTAGCCACCCCACAATTGTTCAAGCGATTTCCTTTCCTTCCACACATTCATCCTTTCCCACATATTAATGTCTGTCTCCATTGATTCCTGCATCATCCATTGCCCTCCCCTACCGGTTCTGTTTGTTTGGATTCAGCATAATTGAACCCCCTTTGCTATCCGTCTATTGTTCTTACCGCATTTTCTTTACTGCCGTTGCTCCTTTCACCCTTCTGTAACGAACCCTTATGTGAGGCTCATGACTGGGCCCGTCATCATTTTAATGGAGTCCTTAACCCAGTAACCCACTAATAAAAATATAAATTAGGGAGAATCGGCACTAGGGATTCAGTTGGCAAAGAAGCAGCACAATAGCTAGGATTTAGAATGTTTAGATTCCATGGTGAAAGCAAGATATGCATTCAATAGAAAGAGGGAAAGAGAATCACAATATGATCAAGCTGGTCCACCTTAATTTATTTTTAGTTTTTATTATTATCTAATAATTTTATTATTATCTAATAATAATATTACCCTTATAATAATAAGTATAACATCAGATGATCCTAGAAAGCTTTACTGAATTACTGAGACGAAGTATCCTTCTTTGGTCTGAATAAATGCTATACCTTTCCTGTCTAGGTTATTTTTGGATGAATGATTACTGTTAATATCATTGCAGATTGCTCGCTTGCTTACTGTAAAGCGGGAAAGAGAGATCGAGGAGGGAATCAATAAGAGGTTGTCCAGAAAGCTTGATAAACAATGGAAGAAAAACATTGTTGTAAAACCACCTCCAACTGTATTGAGGCTTCGGGAGGAGGAAGCAGCTGCAGAAGCTGCGGAAGCCTAGATGGCTGCATGAGCTAATGCATTAAATATGCAAGTTATAGAGTTACATGGTTAACATTGTTGCTGGTCATTGTTTTTATTGTTTCGGTGGACGTTGTCATCTGGTTGTATAATAGTAGTATCTTGTTTGTAGTAATCTACATTTCTTCCTACCGTAATGTTTTATGCCTTGTATTTTGTAAGAAAAGAGACATGGTTATCAAAATCATAATGGAACAACTTCAAAATTAGGTAAACATTTTTCTTACATGACCAGAAATTTCAAATTCATAAAAATTCGTTTTAAATATTTCACGTTATAATTTTTTGGGTTGAGAAATGTAGATATTTGTCAACTAGTTTAGTATTATGTACTATCTTTTTATTTTTGGAAAGGCAAAAGGAATCACGTCACACTCCAGCACTCACCGAAACAGTTTACTCTGTACATGCAAGTCTTGGAGTATATGACTCCACCAGATGATGGAAAGAGAGATTGGTTTGGAGTTGTGAAGAATTGGGGAAAATGTCCTAGAAATATAGAGCATTATGTAACTCACGGTTCTTTTTTTTAGTTGATGTTACACTTTAATGCAGGTGTCTGCTCTGTTCTGTTGTATTTTGATTTAAATGTTGTGGCCTGTGTTGGTTTCATTGGTTGTGGAAGCATATGTTTGAAAAGATATTCTTGAGGAGTTTGGTGTTGGTTAAATAGCAAGAAAAAAGGGATGGTGTGGGGATTCATTGGCTTGGGTCTTACCTGCATAATTTTGCAGTGTTTATTATTTTGGGGTATACTTGTATTCCTTTTGTACCTCTTGACTTTGTTTGGTTTAATTTTTTTTATTTGGCCCCTTCCATAAAAATAGAGTTTGAGACCCAATAAACACACTTGTTCCTTCAAATTCAAGACTGATATTCCAAGCCAAGTGATCTGATCATTCTAAACAAATTTGTACCACTAGACACTAGTGAAATATTGGTAATGAAGACAATATTTATGCCTCTTCAAAAAGGAAAGATAATATAATAATTCGTATGCACATGTAAGTATAGTTTACACTTTCAACATATCATAACCATTTTATTTATAAATGTTTTTAATAATTTTTTAAATTGACTGGGATTTGTTGATAGTATAAAACTTTGTACACTAACAGTAGATGCCAATTAAATTTCAGTAATACTATTTTTCTTCTTCTAATGACTAGCCCTTCAGATCATTTCAAAAATAAAACCTCTTACAATTTTTAGAAAAAATTATATGCACCGATATTTTACCCTATCAACTAATCTCAACCATATTATTTTCTGTCACACCACCTTATTGAAAACTCGCACATAAAATAGAGGGACCGGAATTTAAACTCCAGTCATAAATCCGACACTAGTAAGTTTGACATTTCTATCGGTCAAACTAGAATTTGTTAACCACCATGCATATTGTTTGACTCTCCAATTTGTTTTTTCTTCCAAAATATAGACCACAGTGTAACGAACCCCCATCGTTCCCCCTAAGCAAGGCCTCTTCAAATCACCTTGTGCCGCCGTCCCAAGTGCTATATCAACAAACAAAAAGTGACTTTTTCCCACTTAGAAAAACAACATCAACGCGATTTAAAAATCCACTGAGTCAGAAAAATGGACGATGACACAGAGAAAGAACTCATTTCAAACAACAATGAATCAGAAGCAGCTTTACAAAAAAAGCACTTATCAATGCTAGATCGTCTCTCCAAACGCCAACAATCCCGTCCAACTAACTCCACCGAACCTTCAACAGAATCAACTTCCTCATTCCTCACACGTTTCTCTCAACTTAAATCCTCCATCGAATCTCACCTCTCCGAATCACAATCCATTTCCTCTGATCCTTCTCAGCTTAAACCGCATTTCGATAAAATCTCCGAATCAATCTCCGATTTGGAAAAACTCGTCGCTCAAAGCTCTTATTTCCTTCCATCTTATGACGTTCGATCTTCTCTCAAAACCGTTTCCGATTTGAAACGAAACCTTGAAAATCTTAGTTCCGAACTTATCCCTAAGAAGAAATTCTCGTTCAAGAATAAAGCGAGTAAGAAAGAGCGAGATTCTGTTATTCCTGAATCAAAACCTGAATCCAAACCGAGTATAGTTTCCGTTCGAGATTCTGTTCAATCGAGTTTTGTAGTGCGTGATTCTCCAGGGTTTAGGAATAAAACCGGTGAGGTATTGATCGGGGAGTTTAGCGAATCGGAGGTTGGAGAATTCACGATTTCGGATCTTGATTCATGTGAAGTGAGGATAATTGGTTGTGTTAGAGCGCTTTTTATTCATAGGTTGAAGAATTGTAGGGTTTATGTTGGGCCTGTGACGGGATCGATACTGATTGAGGAAGTTGAGGGTTGTGTTTTTGTTATTGCGTCGCATCAGATTCGGATTCATCATGCTAAGGGAAGTGATTTTTATCTTAGAGTTAGGAGTAGGCCTATAGTTGAGGATTGTAATGGCGTGAGATTTGCGCCGTATTGTTTGAGTTATCGAGGGATTGAAGAACATCTTCGTGGTGCTGGTCTTGATGCTGAGACTGGAAATTGGGCTAATGTGGATGATTTCCGGTGGTTGCGCGCAGTGCAGTCTCCGAATTGGTCAATTATGCCGGAGAATGAGAGGGTTGGGATTGTTGATATATCTAAATCGGAAAGTATGGAGGAAATTTGATTTGAGCTGTAGTACTAGTGTTTTTTTTTAAGATTGTTAGTTTTTATTTATTAATATTATTACTGTCGAGAGCCATTTGATTCTTCTTTGGCGTAGGAATGCTCTTTTTATCTGAGTTCGATGTTGAGATTAATGTGATTTTGGAAATACAAACGGTTTTGGATATGCTTCTTTTTCATTGTTGTTTATTTTGCAGAGGAAAATGAGTATTTATGTCTGTCGATTCTGTGGTGATCACACCAGTAATTTTAGTCTGCATGCTTGTGTTAGTCTGCATTTGTGGCAATTCTGGAATCACTGGATTTTCATTTGTGTTAAAATTCCTTAGCCACAAATGGCGGGTTATTTATTTTATCTTTAGGTCAAAATCCCTTGCTGAATGAGTATTTCTGTGATTCTGTCTATTGGATTACGCTTGCGAGTTCAGTTTGAATTTCAGTTTGTACTCGCATTCACTTTCGCAGTAGAAGCAGAAGAAGATGGAGTAGTTTTGATAGTGAGGTTTAGAATTCTGAGGATTGATATGATTTAGAGGAACAAAACAAGCATAGGGATGAGTTTCTTTTTTGTGAGATTCACCCCTTTTGTTACTTTCTGAATTTGTTATCAAAATTTATATTTTTAATGTGTTAATTATTTGAAATGTTTAAAGTGAAAGAATGCAACTTAGGAATCAGTATTCGTTATAGTTAGCTAACACAAATTTGGATGGTTATATGATCCTTTCTATTTCACTTGTTTAGTTGATTGACATTAAGATTGTTTAAAATGTAACTATTGCCACTTGAGTTTGATTTCAATTACTGGTTTGGGATGGTTCCATTGTGCTTATAATTTCTATTATTGGTATCTCTGCATTCTACATTCTGGTATCTGAGTGTGTCTGCATTTTTGTAGTACTGCTTGTTTGGTTCTCAGTTTCAGACCACATTTTTACTCGTAACACGTGTAATCCTTTCTAGGTGAGTTTTTGAGTATGTTATTCACTTGTGGAGCTTTAAACATTGCTTTCAGTTCTTGAAGTTGAAAATGCTGCCTACAGAAATATTTGCCTGCCGTTTAAGGAAAAAATAAGTTCTGTTTAAGTTTAGTACTCCAATTAATATGTTCCCTGAATTGCATCCAGTGAAGCTAGCTAGTAGATTTGGTGTAATAATGAAGTTCTAAGTATTTCTTCAAGATGGTATAATTGTAATTTCACTTACTGCAATGAACCCATTTTGAAGTGAGAACGCTTGCCACGCAATGTTCAACTTATATACTGGAATCTGCCTTCTGTTGAAGTTCCATGTGGTTTATTCTTCCTATTTGCCTGGTTTATAAAAATATTATACCTTTTGAATCATGCACGATTCATACCAGTATATCACATTATTCCCAATGCATTTCATGGATACTACTTGGAAAAACAGAAAAGAAGTAATCACGATATTGATTCATAAACATAATCCATTGCAGCTTTGTAACAAAGAGATGGCTTATTCGTGATGCATTTTTTTCCCTCTGCTTTGCTTTGTTCTCCAACTTGATTGCTGCAAACTATTTTCTCTATCGCATTGCAACTTTGTAACAGAAATTGGTGTAGCAGAAACAGAGTTTCTAGTAAATCCATTTGAGCTGCTAAACCATGTTGAATTTGAAGCATTAGACAGCATTGACGAAGAAGAACAAATCAGAGTAGAACAAATGTGTTAGCACTGATTCATTTTCTCACTGGTATATATGTGTAAGCGCATTTGCCATTGATATTTGGGTAACTGATATTGCCATTGAATTGTTTCTCGTTTGGCTTTAATTGTGCAACCCTTCCCATTAGTTTTTTCACGATACTCTGCAACCGCCTGCTGGTGTCTTGTTCATCATACCATTTTTAAATGAAAAACAACATACGATTATCAGTAAGTTGATTCATTTTCCTTCCATCATCAACCATTTTATAATTCCCTCTTCTTGCAGTTGGAGTTGTCATTAAATTCATTTTTTCTGAACATTTACGGTTTTGTCAAATGGGAGATTGGGATAGTGGTTTTTCGTTTTCTTGTGAGGGAATTTTTTGGTATTTCTTCACCCTTGGAATAAAATATTATTAGAATATAAAATATTCATTGTATTTATTAGTATTTCTATATTGAGTTGGGAATATCATTTAATTTGCTTATATGAGTTGTATGCTTAAGATTACATTGATTTTTCTTGCAACATTCATATTACATTGGTTAACGAGAGAAAATATGCTTATGAGTGTCGAACCCCTTATAAAGGCATTAATGGAGAAAATAAGTGAGAAAAACCATGAGTGTGATATTTGTAGTTAATAGAAACTGCATTGTTGATATTTGTAGTTGATATAAATGGAATGATTTGTTTGTCTTATAACTGGGCAATTTACAACAAAAACAAAACATAAATTTTGCTGTTAGATCTATAATAGCTCATATTGGTGCTAGCACAGTCATAAAATGTTATCTGATTTTGCCAATGATTCTTTCAATGAGAACCATGAGTCTATTCAACCTGTGCAGACTGTGCAGTCAAGTAACCAGATGTGTGTGTTTTTCTTTTTCTCTTCTGAAATTGCATTGAAGTTTTTAAAGATGTATTAACTATAAGTAATGACGGTAAATGCAACATACATAATGGGGAGGAATCCTCTTCATCACTAATATTTTTTAAGTCAATATTACTCAATACAAGTCCAATTATATAAAGTACATATCACAAAAAATATATGAATATATAAGAGGATATTTTTCTTGAACATTGTTGTTTTGAACGTTATATATGGAGAAAAAATTAACATCAAAATAAGTTAGTTTATAATTTTATATGGATCCATCCTCCAAACTCAAAAAAAAAAAAATTCTTCTTTCGTATCACACACAACGTATATATCCACATTGTATCACATTGTGACTTATGAATTATGATTAATCTTCCAGTGTACTGTGATGCCAACTCTAATTCATTTTATTGGATTTTTTCTTTTATAAAAAGCAGCTGCTATGAAAATTAGAAAACGTGTAGGACTTATATAGTAAATTTGAAAACATGAAAAAAAATATAAACATCTCTGATTAACCTGTATAAAGCTGTGTTGGATAGTAATTTTACGATCCATATTTTAATAGAGTATTTTAATCTCAATATTTGGTTTCAATTTTAGAGAAAATTTTTAGAATTAATTTTACTTAAACAGTTAAACTTAATAATTATAGTTTTTGATTCTATAATTAATTTTTACCTTTAAATTTACTGTTTAATTCACTTTTATATGAATATATTCAATATTCATACATTAGTTACTTTACTTTTAACTCAAATTTAGTTAAAATCAATTTTATATAATTCATTCACTCAAAATTAATTTTTCTCACTACAAAATCAAAAACCATTTTTAACATCTCTAAATAGTACAGCGATGCTGAATTTTCTGTTGAACGGAATTGGCTTTTTTGACTAAACACACGTGTGCTCTATGCAATGATATGGCATAATCAACGTGCCTATTATGTCTCTATCCCTATCTCCCTCATTACCATATTCAAATTTGGACAAACCATTACCATATTTAAAGGCATCATCATTTCACTAACCAAAACTCAGTTCTCACCACCCTACACTTACACATTCAAGTATCAATCATCAATGAAGAATATGCATAATCACACCCAAATTACACAACAACAAAATAATACAAATATTCCCCTTCACAACCTCAACGAACTAAGCACCAAAATGGATTCTATTCAACGCTACATATCCCAATCCATCAACACCAACACTCTCCTCCCCAAACAACACTTAGATACACTCTCCAACCAAATCTCAACCACCATTTGCCAAGTCATTATTAACGCAACTGCTCTTCTCGCCACATATCCCGTAACACCAACGGTTCATTCAACCACCTGTTACGAGACAGATGGCGAGAATGTAACACTACTCACCACATGTCCTGCAACAATCACTGTCTCACCAAGTAAATGTTACGGAACACGTGATGAGAACAATAGTTGCATTAATAATGCTGTGGCGAATTCCACCATAGATATTGTGGAACTCGACGCCGTGGAACTTCTCGCAAATCACGTTCACGTTTGTGAAATTTGTGGGAAAGGTTTCACGCGCAACGCGAATTTGCGTATGCACATGCGCGCGCACGGAGACAAATTTAAAACACCGGAAGCTTTACGTTGCGTGAGGGAAACGCGCTTATCGGCAACGCGATTTTCTTGTCCTTTTGAAGGATGCAAACGGAACAGAATACACAAGAAGTTCAAGCCGTTAAAATCAGTGTTCTGTTTGAGAAACCATTTCAAGAGAAGTCATTGTCCGAAAACTTACATGTGCGATCGGTGTCGGAGAAAGAGTTTTGCGGTGGTTTCGGATTTGAAGAGTCACGTGAAACAATGTAAGGGAGAGTCCACGTGGAAGTGTTCATGTGGAACCACGTTTTCTAGGAAGGAGAAATTGTTTGGACACGTGGAACGGTTTGAGGGACATTCGCCGGCGGTGGTTGAAGAAGAGAAAGGAAAATCAATGGCGGCGGAAGAATGTGTGGATGAGATTATGACTAAGGAAAGTGATTGTTTGAATGGGTTACCTGAAGATTTCTTTGATGATTTGGACAAATTTTGGGTTTGACTCATTTAGAAAAACAAGTTTCTTGAAATTTAGTAAAATTTTGAGATGACTTTTTCTTCCAATCCTAGACACAAATATATCAACAAGACATTTATGTGTTTAGTCTAAATTTAGATTAAACATATCAATTTTTGTTATTTATAATTGTCTCTTTCTATTTTTTTAACTAAAAATAAATATTATTCATTCATTCAAATTCATATAGTGTAGTATAAATTTAAAATTGCTAAAAATAAAAAAATATAAATTTACGAACAAAATCAGAATATTTGTGTTAATAGCATAAACATGTAAATTCAAATATATTGAAGTATCTGAAATATTATGCATTCAGATCTGTAACACTGATAATATCAAAATTATTGATTAATCAAATAAACATGGTAACGAGATGAAAAACAAAATACACCGCATTAGAAAAAGAAAAACAAAATCCATAGTGAATCATTTTAGTCTTATTCTATATATAAAACATGAGTTCTTCTAGATAAAATAAACTAAAGTGTGAAAACTTATTTAAATCTTTAAGAAAAATATGTACAATCAGGTTTAATCCCTAACAAAAAATAAAAGAAACTTTTAATTATTGAGAAAAAACACTGGACAATTTAGTCCTTACATAAATCACCTTAAAAAAAGGGATAAATAAATTCTAATCATAATTAAAATGAGACAATCCTAACAATAATATTTAAAAGAGATAATTTTTTTGAAGGATTTAAAAGAGATAATTTTGTCTCTACAAAAAAAGTATTTTTAAATAATTTATTCTTCAATAAATTTCCATTATTATTATTATTATCTATAATTAAACAACCATGCATTGTCTATATTTTTATATTGTTATAGATACTGTATAATATAAATATAAGACAAATGAGGTGCAGAATTCAACTCTAACATCCTAAATAGATAAACTAAAATATAATGAGGTTATAAATATTAGGGGATATAAACTCAGTCAAACTACATAAAAAATGTAGAATTCAACCCAAATTGGTAAAACAAAAAGACAAACTACACATAAGTGGTCTTGAATCAATTCAAAGGATAAAAAGCAAGAGCAAAAAAACACATGTACAATCCAACCAAAGAGATAAATATATTATTAACCATAAACTAAGTAATATGTATATTGTTTTGTGCTTAAAAAAAAAAGTATATTGTTTTGGGTACACTATTGGTACTACATTTTAATATGTATATATGTTAATTGATTTTCTTAATCAATTGCCAAGTAATTTTGAAATTTAATTAACTTAATATTTATTGTTATTGAATGACATTTTTTTGGTGTAAGTCATTGAATGAACTTATTGAAATTTGAAATGTTAGAGATAGTGAAAAAGAATAAAAATGGAAAACTTAGTGTTCTTTTAATTTTTTTTTCCAAGTCATATATAAAAAACCAAATTCATTTATATGATAGATAAACATATAAGATAAAGAAAGAACAAGCCATAATATGTTTATCTATCATATAAATGAATTTGGTTTTTTACAACGAGATTCTAAAGACTTTTACAACCCGTTTTTCGAATTTCTTCTCGTGGACAAGAAACTTAATCATTTAGACTACTCAAGGTGAATCCAACAATACTTTGTCCAACCCTATACCAAGAGATAACCATCTTATTTTTCTCTAAAACTATAGCCTTTGTGTTGGCAACAAATCCTAATTGAATTCACCACATTTTTGCTCTTTTATTTTTTCTATGAATAAATCATCCACGATTTATAGAAAAAAAATGCCTTCAAAGTAGAAACAAAATATCTCCAAAAATATTATTTTTTTCACAAAATCATCTAATGGTTGTTGTTGTGTACAAGTGAATCCGAATTTGGTACAATCGAAAACTCATGCAGTCAAGCAGTCGGTGTTCTTAAAACCGTCCGATCAATATTAAACGGTTCAAATTTCAAATTCAAATTTATATTAAAAACTATCTTAACATCTAAACCGTCTAATAATAATATTGATCATAGATTTCAAAGTTGAGGATGACTCACCTAACTACATGAGTCGAACTGCCTAATTTTTTTATTTATTTATATTTATAACCCTCTTGTTCCTAGGGGAAGGGGACCCTAGTAATCCAGAGTTCGGCCGCGAGGTAAGTAAAGTATGGCCAAGAAATTGTTCCATCCAGGAATCGAACTCGGGTTCTCCCGAACGATTCGTCCTTTGGTGAAGCTCATTAATCACTTGAGCCGAATGACTTCTTTGTCGAAGTGCCTAACTTTAAAAAATGAAAAACATGCCGTATGTTTGTACAGACACAAAAGCAACCTGTTCTGTCTCACAATCATTCTCTACCAAGGGGTGTGTATTTATGGGATCACATCACTCACCTAATCCCACACTCTCTCCCTCCACCATTTGACATTACACTAATAATAGAATTGTAATGTTCCCTTCACAATCTCTTCGATCGTTGGTTGTGGTGGCTGAAGAAGAGAAAGAAAATCCAATGGTAAAGATAGCAAGCAAAACAGTGCATTTCGAACACTAATTCTTCTAAATAATAATAACTAATGAGACAAATTGAAAATGTTCTGTGCCCTTCAAAATTAGAGATTCAAGTGCTTTAAGATATTAGAGGTTCACGCATTAAGAAGAGTTAAGTCATAGTTTTAAGTGATGATGATAGGAGATTGTTCATTGTACATTCACTGAATATGAAACCAATAATGTTGCTGAGGTACATAGAAGACCTTGTGAAACTAGATTTCAAAAGATCATGGTTTCTTTTGTAAACACCTTTATGTACAGTACATCAATCACTGTGTGGGAACTTGCATGACACGTCACCATATGTAAAAATCTCAATAATACCACAAGCATTCATGTGACATCAAAAGTATAACTATTCTCATTTTTCTTACAATTGAGATACAATAAAACTTCTATCTCTAATTCATTCAAGCTAACCTATCAAAAAAGGACAATTGGTTCAAATCTATGCATCTTCTTATCTCCCACCAGATAACTCAATGGCATCTTGATTATAAACTGAATCTTCTCCCCAATCAAATCTTCTTTGTAATCTGTCGTATTCTTGCCTCCGATTCACCTCTACATGCTGCCATTCCTCCCACCTTTCGGCCAACCCTTCTCCTTCTAGCATTCTTACAACTTCAGACATTAGGGGACGGTCCTCCGATGTTGCTTGAGTGCACAGTAATGCAACTTTTATCATCATTTCTACCTCTTGCATGTTGTAGTTTTTATTTAGGTTGCGATCAACAATAGCTTCTAGTCTTTTCTCTCGTTCCAATTTCTTAACCTATAGAACAAACATAGCAAAATGGTTACCGACAATCATTAACTGATAAATGATGATGCATATCTTTTCTGTTTGGACAAACAACATAATTAAGCGCTTATAGCAAAAACACCTATCATATATGTGCTTATTTATAAGCTATTTCTATAACAAAATATAAAATAAAGTCAAAGTGTTTCCATATAAACTATAAGTTGTTTACATAAGTTATCTTGAAAACCTTGTAGAAATAGCCGAAAACAACTTATGAACGTGTTATAAGTTGTTTGCCCAAGCTCTTCCAAACAGTCTCCCAAATACTTATGTCAATAGATAAAGTCAAATAAGTCAATCTAAACAGCTCCAAACACAAGCGAGCTCAAAGACTGCAGTTCACCATTATTCACCAAACCACTCAAGGGGCATAAAAAAGTTTCAAGCATGCTACACAAACAAGAGACAAACCACAAAATTTAAATCAAAAAACGAGGAAAAGAGGTCTTACATGGTCAAGCAACAGCACATCATCTTCCTCTTCCAAACGTGAGAAGTCAATTGCGCGTTGACCGGTAACAAGCTCCAGAAGCATAATCCCATAACCAAAAACATCGGTCCTTTCTGAAGACTTTCCGGTCGACAAATATTCAGGAGCTATGTGGCCCATTGTCCCACGAACTTGAGTTGTCACATTAGTCTTTCGAATATCTACTAACTTTGCCAAACCAAAGTCTCCGACAACTGCTTCGAAATCTTCATCTAGTAATACATTAGCTGCCTTCACATCCCGATGAATAATCTTAGGATTGCAATGCTCGTGAAGATATTCTAGGCCCCGTGCAGTTCCCAGAGCTACTCGCTTTCTAGTAGGCCAATCCAAAACAGGTTCCCCAAGTTTGAGTTCTGCATCAGCATCCACACAGTAAAATTTTACTATATAAAAAATATGGACAACAGATATCCTATCTACCCATGCATACAACTCAAGAGAAGTTAAATATCAGGGGCCTTTACAATAAATACCATCAAGGGTAGTTTAAAAATGTATGTCATTTTTTATATGAATTCAAGAAAATTAAATGAGCTTAACTAATGTCCTTAATTTGTGTGTAAGTAGTTTTTCATTCAAGGTACACATTGGGAATGGATATGGACAATAAAGTTATACATTGTTCTAAAGTGTTGGATAAATCTAAAAATTGTTAAGTATATATCATTAAATTAAACGCATACTTAGATTTGATTTGCTATAAAAAAGAAATTATTAGTTATTTTATAATTGGAACCGAAGTCTGCTACAGTTAGTTCTGAGTTTGTTTCAGTCATACTACCATGATAGTTATTTCAAAAGCAACACCTAAAGAGGAACATAGGGAGTACCTCGTAGACGATAGGCAACGCTTAAGTTCTGCATGAAGGGATAAACTAAGAGACGTTCAGTTGGAGTTGTACAAAACCCAATTAGCTTTAACAGGTTCCTATGCACAGCTACGCTTATCATCTCAACTTCACGCTGGAAAGCTGCATCTCCCCCAGGGCTTTCATAATCGGTTAACCTTTTGACAGCAACTTTTGTGTTATCAGCAAGAACACCTTTATAAACCTTTCCAAAGCCTCCTTGTCCTAAAACATTTTTCTCACTGAAGTTGTCTGTGGCTATCTGTAATTCTCTCCATGCAAATCTTCTTAGTTGACCGAATGCAATTCGCCGATCAACTTCACCTGACAAAACAAGAAAAATAATAATCGTAAAATAGATAGTATTAGAATTAACAACAAAAGCCTAACACAACCTCAAAAGTTAGTTCAAGGGATGAGGATTGTCCAAACCATCATTATAAGGACAACTTTGTTCATATCTCTAGTAAGTGTGGAATCTCAATATTTATAGCACGATCAAATTTTAAAAAGGCGAAAGTTCACATCAATCTTAATTAAGGTTTAAAGGAATGGGAATCGGTATATTCCAAAGTGTAGTTTTAAGGTCCAATAAATCCCAAAAAGTTTGATTATTAGCAGCATTAAACAAATGCCATGAATGGGAAAAATAATGCAGCAGCAAGATCAATACTTTAAAATGATATGACTACTAACATATTGACATATGCATAAATATTTCACTAAAGAGAAGCATGAATACATAAATACAAGAACTCTGAAGATGAACAAGAAACTCAAACCTGCAACATCTACAAAAACTTCACGCTTGTAGCCCTTGTGTCTACCCTTGCACCAAAATAACAGAAGACCGCCAATAACGACGATAGTTATAAATGCTATACTAACTCCAATTATGAGGCCGGTTGGTTTATGTGATGAACCTGCCATGAGAAGGAAAATTAGTATTCAGCTTGTAGCAAAGGGAAGGGAGAAAGTTGTAGATAACACCACATCATAGAACAGGACTAACAAAATATTCCCATCAAATTACCTTGATCTGCATTATTATGTGCACAAGGTTGACCATAACTCACACCACAATCCAAATTATTTCCGCTGAAACTGCAATAAGGAGCACAGTTAAAAAAGGTGGAATGTAATTGACAAGGAAAAACATTTTGTATGCCCCGACTTAAATTAATATATGCAAGGACTTATGTTAGTAACAGTAATCGTTTTCTATATCTGGGCTCTTTGGACGTATGTAACCACTTTTTAAGTGTTTTATGGATACATAAACCTCATCCTTGGAGAACGGAATAGAAAGATATGTTTAAATGGTGCTTTAAATGATCATTAAAATACTAATCTACCATCCTTACTTGTATTTAGAAAGTTGAAATAACTTCTGCGGAATTCGGCCGCTAAGATTATTTGAATCTAGCTGACTGCAAAAGAGAAGTTTAGACAATCAGTCAGATACTAAATGGATGGTGGAATATAATTAGTACTAGCCTGTAAACTTCCAGAAACCATTATTTCACATACATTTCGTTCAAGCTTGAAATATTGGCAAGTGATTCAGGAATAGTCCCACTGAGATTGTTTTGACTCAATGCCCTGGTAGGAGACAAAAGATAACACTCTTAAACATTATAACATGATAAAGACCAATGTCAAGGCGCATTATATATCTGTGAAAACTACCAAAGAAAATTCCACACTTACAAGAATTGGAGCTTTTCAAGATTACCAAGGGAAGACGGTATTTCACCGGTTAATCTATTGTTTTCCAAATCCAACCAGACCAAGCTTGTCAGGTTTCCAAACTCTTTTGGTATGTCACCAGTGATGGCATTACCTTGCAAAGAACTGTATTATAATTGCATAAAATGCATCAATGGTTACACTTAAAGCACCAATACTTAACGGAGTAAGGATAATAACCACAACATTAACTTCGAACTTAACTATCCCAAACAACTACAGTTCATCAAATGCAGTGCACACAACTGTAAAAAATCGTAAATCCTAAAATAAGTAATACAGTACGAAATAATAGAGATTTTACACATACAACTTACTGTCATAACACTAGAATGCAATGCACAAATCAAGAATGATAAGGCTATTCACTGAACAGAAAAAGATAAAATAGGAAAAGCAGGCTGCAAGAACAATGTAAGCAATTGGTTTTTTTATGATTAACAACTGAAGTTAACTCATAACTTCCCAATCGTCTAAAATTGAGTGAGTGGAATACCAAACATATTCTTAGCAATATGGAATTGACCTAAATTGTAAGGATCTTTTGTGATATTAATACTTACAGAGTTTGGAGATATTTCAGAGCTCCTATCTTTGGGGTTAAGTGTCCTGGGAATCCCATCATCGCTAGTGAACTGCAATGAAGCAATTCACAAAATTACACGGCATGCACAAACTGGATATATAAAAGTTGAAATACATAACATGGAGATGTATTTCCCACGAATAATGAAGGTAACATTAGTCGTGGAAAATTCTTACACTTGAATGACATTGGAGTTTAGGTCACAGTTGACACGTGACCAAGTACAAGGGTTGACTTGATTTTCATTCCAGTCATTAAGCTGTTGACCTGAAGCATTCAGTGATTTCCTCAATTCAATCAGTGCATCTCCTGAAATAAACAAAACAATTACACATCCACTAGAAAAAACAATGCAACTTTCATAACACAAGAGAGGCGTTCATGTTTCAAATCCATATTATCTTAACTGCAATCTTGGAAAAAATTAGTTATTCAATAAATTCTGTCAACAACATGCAATTGTATGTATTTATTCCTCATAAACGAATTGGAAACTAACTTTCGAGAGGATGTATTTTATCCTTATATGAATATGAATGTATTCACGTTTAACAATTAAATTTTACATAGGCTACGTTCTATTTGAATAAGTTAGGTGGCATGCAAATAGAAGATTGTACCTTGCTGATCAGACAACACAAGTGAACACAAGCAGCCCAATAGCAATAATACAAATAAGAAGTCCATATCTACTGGCTGGCGTCAACCACTGATACAATGACCATATGATAATCAATTATCGTACGAGCAGTCTTCATCACTGCAATGTAGAACCATAAAAACAATTAAGGAATGAAAAACTTATTAATAACCAATGGCACCATATAAAGATAAACAATACAAAACAAACCAAACCACTATCAATTGAAACAAGTTAATTGTGATACAAGGTAATATATGCAATCAATCATGCAGTTGAGTCTATCTAAAGAGATCAGAACAGTGCGTCAGGTAGAATGGCACGCCATAGGACATGCACTCCCTCTGATCTCATTCATATATAAGCAAAAATTCATTTTTCGAGTTCATTCAATAACTGATACACCAGTTATTCAATGAACCTGGAAAATAAAGCTTTGCTTATGTATGAGACCGGAGGGAGTATTTGTTTTTCCTATGTTTGGTACGCTTTAAGAATGGATCCGTTTCTGTTTTTTTTTTTTTTAAGTGTGTTGGTCATTGATAACAAGTATCTGCAAACTTTATAAATGACTAATCTCCACAGGAGAACCTGGATGGACACCTTTAACGGTGCCTCCCCTCCCAACGATACTTTTTCCATACACGAGACTCGGGATCCAAGTTCATTTCAACTAAGACCAATGTAACGTTGGTGAAACCATTTATATTCTATTTCAATTTTTTCTGGCAAAAAATCTTATTGCATCACTGAACAGTTCTAAAAAAGTAAGTTAAGCTACAAAACTTAATACTACTACTACTAGTTAAGTATCAAAGAAAAATCCAAAAAGTAAAGTACATAAATAATTGCAAATCATTCAAAGAACCTTGCACAGGATATATATATCTATCTATCCATAGACATACAAAAATAATGCAGTTGGAATAAGCTTCATAGTCATAGAAAACAGTTTTTGTTTTTATTTGGATAAAGGTACATAAAACGATAAGAAACAACAGTATTCAATCAAAAATAGCATAATAAGAGAAGAATTCCATAAGCTTAAATTGGATGCATCAAAGTAAAAAAAAAACATGAAACATGAAGAAGGGATCGAATCAAATCAAGCAAGCACAGAATCATTCAACAACAAGCATAGATTTAAGGGTTGAAAAGTGAAAAAGAGAAAGAAACTTACAGAGACATAGCTGGTGGTGGCAGAATGGTATGACACAGTAAATCTGGAACAGAAGAAGATTCTATTATGTTTTTGTTCTTTTTTTCTTTCTTGATGTTGTTTAGCATTTGTTGTTGTTGTAATAGAAAAATGGTTTATTGCATTTGGGTACTTTTTTACAAGAACTGAGTAATTAATTAGTCTTACAAGATTGTTCTGATCTATGATGGTTGTTGCAAAACGAGATTTGTGAGGACTAAGGAGTCAAAAATAAATAATTTTGCTGGCCCACTCTTCTCATTGGACTGCAGTCAATGTCGCACTTATGTCTGCTTCTCAAATTAATCAAAAATGTTTTCCATCTAAATATTTTCAAGATTCTACTAATAAAGGTTTTTTTATTTGTTTTATACTAATAAAGATTTTATTTTGTTTTGTTCTTTAAAAAAAAAAAATATTTTGTATCCATAAATTCTAGTTTAACTGATAAAAAATATCAAAATCATTATATTGGACGTCATAATTGGAGGTCGAACTTTAACTCTCTCATTTGTGTGTCATTTTATAAGAACTTTATTATTTTGTCTATGTACTAAAACAAATTGTTGTGTCCATCGAGCTAATTTGTTATCTCTTAGAGAAATCGTTTTGATTTCATTATTCTTCAATTCATTGACCAAAAAAATATTTTGTCCTTTTTACAAGAGTCGGTTTATCTTTTTAGATTTATTGAATAAATAATATATATGGTATAGATTATTGACCATATACATTATTTATTCAATAAATCTATAAAAGTGAATTATTTCTTATAAAATTATCGGATACTTTTGGGATCAAGGAAAAAGTTGCATTCAATTTTTTTAAGAAAAATGATAACATGCACCAAGGGAATAAGTAAAAAGTGCATTCAAGTTTTTTATGCATTGCATTCAACTTTTTAAAGATTGATTTTTGTATCATTAAATGCAAAACTTATATATTTAGCTACCTTAACATGTAGTTATTTCAAAGAGGAAGAAGAAGAAGAAGAAGAAGAAGAGATATCAGAGAGGGAGAGGAAAAAAAAAATCAGTCACATATGCAATGTCTTCTTTCAATGTCTTCCTTTCGCTATATATGTCTTGTTTACTCTTTAATGTATAATATGTTTGCCCACGTGTCCTTACTATTATAACAAACTAGAATGAAACCCGTGCGATGCACGGGAAAATACTCACAAAATAAAATATAAAAATACTATCTTTAATAATATTTTTTTTAGAAGATTATGCATAGAAATTTGATTGATTAAAAATATAATATACATTTGATATATGTTTATCTTTTATCATGTTCATTAAATGGACTTTAAACTCTTTTTTTTTTTACTGTCGAATCATTTCCATTACAGGATACTACAATACGTGGAAATTATTTTAAATGGACTTTCGTTGGTATGTGAAAATTATTTTTGTGGATACTACTTCACATGAACAATAATACATATGAAGGAATTCACGTATGTATATTCACAAAACAATTTTTTTAATAAAAAAATCATTCTCTATTTATATTATAAACAAATCAATATTATAAAAAATAGTGGAATACAACAATTTTGAAATTGGTTAATGGATTTGACCGGACATTTTGAAACACTCCCATAAAACATGAATAAAGAAAAGACTATGGTTTCAAAGTGAACTCTTTATTAAGTTGAACACCTAGCAGGAAAAAAACAAATCAAGCAAAGTTGGTGTGTGAGGAGTTTACGTGGTTTCAGTGAATAGAGGTAAATGTTAGAACAGTTATATAAACAACAAATAACAAAATTAGAAATGAGCACAGAGAAAGTAATGCAAACTCTATCAAAGAGTGAAGAGTTGAATTGACTAATGAAGTTGCAGAGGATCTTCATGTGAGAAACATGTGTTTTTTTGTTAGATCATTTGTCTGTCACCAAATCAAATTAAACATATTATAGCAAATCACATTTTCTAAAAATATAGGGCTCTAAGTCATCTATAATAAAAAAATAAAACCAATCAAAATCTATAATAAAAATAAAACAATCAAAATACATGCACAATGAAAAAAAAAACAGAAGAATAGGTAAAAATGAAAGGGAAGACAATCTGAGATAATAAACATATATATATTAGACCCAAACTCTTATTATGCACATATGAAATACAATATGGAATTCTTCAAATCTTTTAATTACTAATAGTAATAGAGAACTGTTTTGGAAATAATTTGAAAACAAATTCAAATTTTGAATAATTGCAATTAATTGATAAAAACGAAAATAATTATAAAATCATTTAAGAATTTCGCTTGCTAATTACTTCATACATTTAATGTATTTTTTATTCAAATTCATCATGTAGTATAATGGATATATGATGATTTGTTCTTATTAGTTATTACACGTTTTTTAAAAGATAAGCACTTATGATGGATTTTTTAATGCCAATTTTATTTTGAGGAGGGGTTTGTCAAAAAAAAAATTGAGGACTTGATGGATTTGATTTTATTTCAGCATTTTTAAAAAATTTATTTCAGCATTTATGTATACCATTTTGGCATAATTAAAGATCAAAATGTGCTTATTTCTTAAAAACTGTCAAATTCATAATCATAATTTGTATTGATTGATGAATGTTTTCATTTTAAATTTTTTAATTAAATTTGAAGGTAAATAATACTTCAATTGTAGTAGTGACACATGGAGATTTTTTAATGTAAATGGCTTAGAATCACATTTTCATGTAGTGCATTAAAATGTAGTATTATTTGCAATTGTATATAGTATAGAAGAAGTATAGATAGATAGATAGATTTATCACCTCTCTTTTTTTTTTGGACATAGTTTTCTCTATTAGGATCATTACATATTTGTACTTTAGTATTGGTCATTTTAGTTTTAATGAACAAATTGTTTTTTGTTGAATTAATTTTTTTTTAAAACAATCAAATCAAAATTTCAACCCTATTTATATACGTGTCTTATTTGAGTGATTATTCACTTCCTCCTACAAATTTGAAACGAATGGAGCATAGTTGATTGTTTTTCATCAAACCAATCAATTAATCTCACCTAATTAGTAGTAATTAAGATAGAACAATTGATGGATTGACTCCTATACCTAAACAAACTCAATGGATTGGTGACTGAATCATCTCATCTCATCTTCCTAATTTTTAGGTTGAAACCTAATTCCTCATATAATAAGCGTGTGTTTAAAAAAGAAGAATAGAAACATTGAATGATGACGTAGATTCAAAATACGACTCCCTCACAATTTTTTCAACTAGAATAGCTGGACATGATTTCTCTTACAATAATGATATCAATTTGGACAGCTCTAAATTTCTAACATTTATTTCACTATCTATTTTTTTTCTCTCCATTTCTCTTTATATTACATCGTCATCAATCATATATCTCATATTATTTTTTAATTAAGTAGTTTAGTAGTTAGAAATTTACTATTTTAAACTGAATAAATGAGAGTATCAAAGTTCAAACTCCGCTTCGTGCATATATACTATCTCTATCCACTAAACTATGTTCACAGAAATATCATATCTATCATAACACTTATTTTATTTCTTTATCGCTTAGCATGTATACTCCCACTTTTGTGTCCACCAAATATTTTCATACTCTTTATCAAATTATAATGTGGTTTTGTTTTGTGGTATGGATTGTTTTATCATTTTCAATAACAACTAATTTTGATCACATTTTGTTTAAGACAAATTTACCGACTCAATTTTATTTTTGAATTTATTTATACCATAATTATATAAATAGAAACTTCATCTTTTTACCAATGTTCGGTTGTTGCCGGAGAAATTTAAAGTTTGTTAAAGAAGACACGAGTCAAGGTAAAATCAACCTTCTTTAAGAAACATGAAAGAATTCATAAATAATTTGAGGATCGACCAAAAAAATAGTTGACAAAATATAACTATGTTAACAGAGTATGTGATTATTTCAACTTTCAAGCATGTATTACATGCATCAAGACTTTAATTCGTTGGAATATCAACTGACAAAGGAAAAAAATTGAACGTGTCAATTTATATCATATGATATGCTGAGAATAAATCAACAAAGCAGTTGTCAGTTATTTAATTTTCAAACAAATCAACCTTAAACTTTCTTTCATCCAATTTTCAACCATGAAAGCCAAGTTCCTTTTAGAGACATTTTCAACCTTAACTTTTCTTGACCCATTTTTTTTGTTCTAAGCTGAGCCTAAGGCCCAATCTCCAAGGAGATCCTCCTCTGCGTTGAACTCGGTCCAAATTAGACAAAGTCCCACGATCACTTTCTTCTGTAACGTTCGACAACCATTAATGGCGGTGATATATTCATTTCCACATTAGTGGTATTGGCTTCGCATTATAGACTATATATACCTTCTCACGTAGAAGGATCAAGTATTCTATCCTAACTCTCAATATTCACTTCACTCATACAATTTCCCTAAGTTGCAACCATACTACTGAAGAGTGTCGCCGGTCACAACTGTTCTGATCAGATAAAAAGAATTTTGAAATGGAGGGAGTATATATATATATATATCTTACCTGATTAGAGTCACATCGGATGAGAGTGTTCCTCTTCTGCTCCGGTGAAATTGCAGGGGATTGTGTACCTGCAAGTGCTCCGACGCTCATTCTTATGTCGAGCGTTACAATTGCGCGGGACAACTTATACATTGACTGATGGTCAACTAACTTTGGACTGCTCCTCTTTTGGCCATGATCGACGCCCTATGTGGAGGATTTCCTCGGTGATTGGGCTCTAGGCCGAGTACAGGGTGTATATATATATATATATATATATATATATATATATATTAAGTTGTTTACACTCCAACGATCACACTCATTAAACGTTTCTTTGGATTAAAAATATCTGTAAACACTAAACACCACTCAATCTACATTCTAATATACATTATCAACTATCCCTTATTTTCTCATCAATGAGAGAGCCTATATGTTGATGTTAATCCGTTGGAACATGGAACGGAAAGTGTCGGTGGTAGTGATGAAGAGAAGAGCATTAGAGTTTGGCACGCATGCCATTGGATTTGGTTGGTAGTTTGCGTTCAAAACACCAAACACAAATCAAACAAAGATCAAGTTTGACGACAAATATTTGTCCTTTGTATTAATAGGCTAAGAGAGATTACACTACACTTTCTTGTGATTCTTGTAATTGTAATTATTAATTAATTGCAAAATCAAAATTTAAAACTAAGAAATGTTTTGAGTGGTGCCTTGAAAATGTCAAACACAAACTTTTCTATAATTAACCGTTCCACTAATTTGGTGCTACACTTCATTACAAAACCCTTGGTTAATTCTATTCCACAAGCTTTCAAATCATATATTCATCACTAATATTGAATGAATGTAATCAGAACAATTTCAATTTTTTAAGGCTGAAAATTATTTTAACAAACTCATCATCATTGTAAATAATACTAGGGTCCTATCTTTTTTCCTTTTTTTTTTTCTTCACCAATCTTCACATGTCACATTAAAAGTTCCAACAATGAGTTCACATAGTTCTTACAGCATGAGAAACAAAGGATCTGTTGAAAATGAAAACAAGGGCACGGTTAAAGAAACCGGGGTAAGTAAAACACATTGAATCTTGAAATCTTTAGACTCACCATGTGTTTGACGAAATTCCCGTGTTAACGTGATTTTGTTAAAGTTACAATTGACGGTGAATTTGTTAAAATTGTTTTATCATGTTTTTGTCATTAAGTTACATTCCGATATTCAATAAAATCACATTATTACAATTATTTCGTCAAACTCGTGTGACATAAAATGCACACAATGTTGTTTTACTTAAGTTATTCTAACGAGATGTTGAATCTTTATGCTCGTGATGAGTTTGACGAAACTATGGTAGTAATGTGATTTGGTTAAAATTACAAATTGTATAACTGAATTGACGGTGAATTTGAGAGAATCGTAGTAATCTGTTATAAGAGTTTCGATAAAATCATATTACATGTGAATTCGTAAAACTCACTTTGATTTTATACATGCACAAGGTGTAATTTTTGCTAAAATTATCGTGACACGGGTGAGTCCGGTACATAAGGTAAAAAGTTTCTATCAAAAAAAGAAGAAAAGAAGACATCTTTTGTTAAATTTTACTATTTGTGTAGTTCAAAATGATGACAGCTTGATGAACACATTGCAAATCCAGGGAGGAAGTGGTGGCAAATCAGGGAAGATGGTGACTCCAAGCAACAAAGAATTTATGTTCATATGTTTACTTGTATCCCTTTGGTATTCATCAAACATTGGTGTCATTCTCCTCAACAAGTACCTTCTCTCAAATTATGGTTTCAGGTTTCCAATCTTTCTCACAATGTGTCATATGGCAGCTTGTGCTGTTTTTAGCTATATATCCATTGTGTTCTTCAAGATTGTTCCTCAACAAATGATTAAATCAAGATCACAGTTCTTAAAGATTGCAACTTTAAGCATTGTTTTTTGTGGGTCTGTTGTTGGTGGCAACATTTCTCTTAAATATTTGGCTGTTTCTTTCAACCAAGCAGTGGGTGCAACTACACCTTTTTTCACTGCTGTTTTTGCTTATTTGGCTACTTTTAAGAGAGAAGCTTGGATTACATATGCTGCTCTTGTTCCTGTTGTTGCTGGTGTTGTCATTGCAAGTGGGGTATGTTTCTTTCTTTCTTTGATTTGATGGAATTATAAGCTCAGTAGATATGCTTATTATATTTGCTTATAAGTGTGTTGATTGATTCATGTTTATGTGTGAATTAAATTATACATAGTGTAGATAATTTAGTTTTGATTAACATGTTATGCTGCATCACACCCACAATGCCAACTCCAGATCTGGAAATATTGTTAATAAGATCTCATATTTTCATGAACTGCAAATCTATTTGGAGTTTTTAATTTTCTGGATCTGCACTTTCTGGTTTAATATTATAATATCAAATAGACAGATTTTTGGGTATTTTATAGTAAATTAGAATTTTAGTTACTTAATTAATTGTTATTTCATCTATTCATGTGGATAACATATAAAAACCTACCATAAAAATTGATTTGAATGAGGCTTTTTTTAGTTGTCTTCCTATTTTGTCTTTGTATATATTCATTTTTTATTCTGCAGAGCTTTAATATTCTGTTGGTCATGGCAGGGCGAGCCAGGGTTTCACTTATTCGGGTTTATAATGTGCCTAAGTGCAACAGCCGCAAGAGCTTTCAAGTCTGTTCTTCAGGGCATTTTACTTTCTTCTGAAGGGTAAAATATTTTGCACTGTATCTTTGATTTCTAACTTCCTTTTTGTCAATTATATCTTCACAAACTATCCAGCTGTAAATTGCATTGGTTGAAAATATATAGTTATGTGAATGGTGGTGTCAAGAGTATGTGTTAATTGAAATCTTTTAGTATTGTTCTAAAGGCCAGTGTTTACAGTTCAGCTCTTTGTTGGTATTACCAGTTTGTAGCTCTCTAATTGAAAGTTGTGTTGTTGCTGATAATTGCTGTCTAATATGTTCCTTGAATCCCATTTCTGATATGTGAGAACGATAAAAATCTTTTCGAATCCACGCTTTTTGTTGTTGCAAACTACACTTTTAGGTTTAGTAACCAAAAATGCTTTTCTTTTCCTTTCTTAGCACACCAAAATTGCATAATCTTTTTTTCTGAATGGCAATGAACTGCTGGTTATATTGTTGTATCTATTTCAATCTGCAGGGAGAAGTTGAACTCGATGAATTTGCTCCTGTATATGTCTCCAATCGCAGTCGTACTTTTGTTACCTGCAGCGCTTATCATGGAGCCAAATGTTATAGATGTCACACTATCACTTGGAAAGGAACATAAATTTATGGGTGTGCTTCTTTTTATTAACTCGGCCACAGCATATGCAGCAAACTTAACAAACTTCTTGGTGACTAAACATACAAGCGCTTTGACACTCCAGGTTTGCCGTTTTTATCTTTTGTTTCAATCTCTACTTAAAATAATGAGCACTCATTATTAGATAATTTAGATTAGAAGTTTAAACTTTCAGAAAAAGTGTCTTGACGAGTATAACTCGACACAAAATCAAAACATTTTACGTCAAGGCGTGCCTATTACAAACTTAGCTTTGTTATTTTTGTGCAACTCAACACTCATATTCAGGAACTCCCTATCGATTTTTGTTAACCAGGTATTAGGCAATGCGAAAGGTGCTGTAGCTGTTGTTATCTCAATACTGATATTCAGAAACCCTGTCACTTTTATTGGCATGGCTGGCTACACAGTTACTGTAATGGGAGTTGTTGCATATGGAGAAACAAAAAGGAGGTTTAGATGAACAAATCTCTCACATTCACACTAATTGTTATACTCGTGTATTTTATTGTAGTTTATTTACATTGTCAAGATTATTTGTAACGTGACTAGGAGTAGGAGCGACGCGAGGGAAGTGATTTTATAATGCTATTCTGTTGTATCTATCACATATATATTTATTCATCACTAGTGCATTATGATCTAAGTTAATGTGCCAAATTTTTTATGGGATGCTTTGTTAAGTACAGGAAATTGAAATCGTGTATAGGAATTAGGAAGGCCTTAGAGGCAACTGTTTCAAAAAATTAAACTTGAATTTGAGATCATGATGAGTTTGATGTTCAATGTTGTTTCTATAACAAATGAAAGCATTTTGAATTAAAAGAAACTAACATATAAATATCGTTTTCAACATTAAAGATGTATACAATTCTATTCTACATTACAAAAATGCACTTAATTATCAGCAATAATGTTGCACGTGTTGATAACTTTGTATTACAAGCCAAATCAAAGTAGCTTGGATAGACATTTTTTTTTCAATGTTCAAATTTAATTCAAATCTAAAAATAATTGAATTAGATAAGAACAAGAATATTCAGGACTCAAGGAGAAAGAGAAAGACAAACCATACCCTTGTGATATTTTAAAGAACTTTTTCCACCTAAATGTACTTTGAAAGTACACATCCAGAAAGAAAAAAAAAATACAGTTCTGGTGTTGTCCGGACGTGTATTTTCCGTCCGAAAGTGTATTTTCAGAATCCTGTTGCCCATATTTTATGCTAGCTCTGGACCAGATGGAAGAGCCTCATAACCATCATGGTTTTGATTACTAGTATTTTTTGTTTCAACTGGGATGCATTTCAGGATAACAGCTATAGGCATGCTAATTGCTCCGATTAAAACACTGAGTAACCAGAATTGCCAGTTTAGAGGCACGGTGCTGGCAAATGCTCCAAGGAATTCAACTATTACCACTTGAAATGCAATGGTGGCAAAAATTATCATCAAAAATATCCAGCTGTCAAACATGCCTTTGAATATGTTTATCTTTTCCATATCTCTGCTGTTTATCTCATTAAACACCTGCAAAAAATAGAGACAAATGGAAGCAGCAAGCAATAAGTGGAAAACAGTGTAAAACTAATAGTATAACTTACTAACGTTTGCCTATAAAATAAATACGAAGACATTGGTACCTGGCAAAATACGAAGGAGTTGAATATCAAAGTGTTGAGCACTTCAGTTGCATCTGAACCGTAAATTCCGAGTAGCCTCTTCCCGTCAAAATTTAGAATTGCAAGTACAATTAATTGATAAATACTTTGACCAATGATATTCCTCCACATAGTTTTGGTGATAAAGCTTGCTCCCCTTCCAACAGGAGGCCGTTTCAAAAGTCCATCGTTGGGAGGTTCAGTAGCAAGGGCTAATGCCCCTAGAGTGTCCATGATCAAGTTAACCCAAAGTAACTGAACAGCTGTGAGTGGTGCAGACCCTGAAATGTAACGAAAACTATGTCATATCACCTAAGTTCCTTCAAAACATTGCCAATGAACTTAAAAAATAAATTCTAAAAACCAACAAACCAGTGATGCATGCAGAGACGAAGTTGATAATAAGTGCAACAACATTAACTGTTAATTGAAACTGCACAAATTTTTGAATGTTTATATATACTGCCCGTCCCCATTTCACCACATTGACAATAGTCGCGAAGTTATCATCCATTATAATCACATCAGCCTTTTCTTTTGCAACCTGTAAACAATTTTAATGGCCCAATAAATAATTATTAGATATCAATAGCATCAAAGGATTGCATAAAAGAAAATGCCTCAGCAAATAGTAGAGGTCTAAACAAATATCAAAAGTACTACAACTGTACAGTCTCTAGAGTCAAGAAAAACGGAAAGAACTTTTAAATATGTAAAGTAATTATAATAGTAAAATATACCATCTAAAGTTTATGAACCTACTGCAGGACAATTATACAAACTAACACTACACTTAACTGACAGAAATCAGAATCAACATAGTAAACAAGAGACACAAACCTCGGTTCCAGCTATGCCCATGGCAAGTCCAATGTCCGACTCATGCAATGCAGGAGCATCGTTTGTTCCATCGCCAGTAACAGCAACAATCTCACCAAACATATTCCTCAAATTGGTCACTAACTTATGCTTGTCGAGCGGTAAGGATCGTGCCATGACCTGATACCAAATTTAAGTACAAATTACAAGAAAGTTAAGCATTTCAAGAGAATTGAATGTCACAGAATATACAATGAGATCAGAACCTGGATTCTTGGTATGATATCCTTCATTTGCTCATCAGACAATTCACGAAAAGTTGGTCCCTCTATGGCAACACCATCATCAGTAAGTATGCCACATTCTTTAGCTATAGCTTTCGCTGTATTTATGTTGTCACCAGTGACCATGCGGACGGTTATTCCAGCTGCAATACAAGTTTGAACAGCTTCCTTAACCCCAGGGCGTACAGGATCCTTGATTCCAACTAAAGCTATTAGAGTATAACCACTATCAGGAATATTAGGTTCTCCTTGAGGTTCATTTATATCTTTGACAGCTAAACACAGCGTTCTTAAAGCTTCAGAGGCGAAGCTATTTATAACATCTGAGACATTACTTGCACGGTCTGCAGGAAGATCAACGACTTCACCGTTGCAATCGATAATTTTGTCACACATATTTAATATTATTTCAGATGCACCTTTGCAGAAAGCTTGGACCCTTCCATCAGGGAGACCGATGAGTACAGACATCTTCTTCCGGACTGAATTGAATGGCTCAAGCTTAAGTATCTTATTAGCTTTACTACGGTTGCGAGCATCAAAATCAGAACCCAAAAGCAAGCCAAATTCCAATAATGCTGATTCTGTTGGGCTTCCCAATATTGTGTTCTTTCCATTTTTATCCTTAACCACTTCAGCAGAAGTATTTTGAAATATAGCCTGTGAAAGGATGCTTAGAACTCCTTCATTAATGTTTGTTTTCAGTTCATCTGCACTCTCATTACCTTTCAACTGGGTGGTTTTTTCACATATCCATATTTTGTTAACCACCATATGGTTAGTGGTCAATGTCCCTGTCTTATCTGTGCAAATGCAACTGGCTGAACCCATAGTCTCACAAGCTGAAAGATGTCTCACGAGTGCCATGTCATTCATTAATTTTTTCATTGCAAAAGCAAGACTGAGTGTCACAGCCAGTGGTAACCCTTCAGGAACCGCAACAACTATTATGGTTACAGCAATAGCAAAGAAGTCCAGTAGCTTCGTTGCATCATTTGAAGACCAATTACTAAACTCGCCATGAAGTACTTTTTCAACAAGAAACCGTATAGTCAATACCAAAAATGTCACAATGGCAAAAGCCAAACCAATTTTACCAATAATAGTAGCAACTCCGTTCAATTTCACCTGCAACGGGGTCTCATCCTCTCCTCCCTCATTTAGAGTTTCCATCAATTTTCCCCATTCAGTCCTCATGCCAACAGTTGTAACTAACATCTTCCCTTGACCATCCTGCACTTTAGTTCCTGAGAGAAGGAAAGGGTGTTTTTCAGTTATAAATACAGGTTCGCTCTCACCTGACAAACTTGATTCATCGATAAGCAAAGAGTATCCAGATATATAAATTCCATCAGCTGGTACTTGATCTCCAGTTGACAAATGAACAATATCACCAACTACTATATCGTAAATTGAGATCTTCTTTCTTTTTCCATCCCTAGTGACATGAACAAAGATCTTTTTCTTCTCTTTGTCCAAATCCAAGAACTGCAAGGATTGCTTGTAGTCACTGACAGCAGTAACAATGACTACCAAGAATATACTGAGTATGATTCCCACACCATCATATGTTCCCTTTGGCCACCCTTCAGTGGCAAGCCCAATACCTATAGAAACTACAGCACAAACCATGAGAATGGTTAGAGTTAAGTCCTGCAATGCATCCCAAACAAACATCAGGAATGATCTTGAAGGTTTCTCTGTATAACGATTCGCCCCAAAGATTTGTTGTCTGCAATCTACACTTGCTTCGCTGACACCTTCATCTGTAGACACCGACAGTTTCCTTGCAACGGCTTCAACTCCACCATTATTACTCAAGTTCTTATAATCCTGACTACGAACAATAGAAGCAATCTCATTTGGATGAATGTCAAAACCAGCTTCTATTGCCTCTTGTGATAGCTTGTATTCAACTCGATTACCAGCTGCATGAGAAAACCAGATGAACTAAGAAAAACAATTGAAGAGAAAGTGATTAGTTCTAAAGCAATGACATGAACTTCAACTACTGAAACTTAAATACCATACCATCAATAAATTGCAATGCTGCCTTCTGAACATAAAGAGCAATGCGAATTTTTTCCTGATCGAGTAAATAAAGTTAATATAGTCAAAGCGGTATTGAGGAATTGACAGTATATGCATAATGATAATATAACCTTATTGTAAGTATAAGTCAGAATACATTATCCCGTTTCCTGTCATGTAAAAGGTATTTCGTAAAATCACTAAATTGAACTTTGAGAACATTAAGCATACTTTTTCAAGCAAATTTTATATCAGTGTTAGTAAACATAAATAAGACAATACTAATGTTGCCGCCACTACCACCAACAATAGTCATAATGTCATTAAATTTGTATTTTAAAATCTTGAAGTCATATGTATATTGGTGTATTTGAGTCCATTAACATACATCAAGGTTTAAGCCAAATAGTCTTTTTTGAGGTAGCCTTGTTGGAACCTACTAATTTAGAATGTATTATAGGCACATGCATATCAAATCATATGTGTTTTAAAATATAAATAGTTAATCTCCTAATCAATGATTCATATATCTTATTTTACTCCCTAAGGTGAAAATTTACTTAAAGGTGTGTTTGTTTCAAGGTCACCACAAATATTAACGGGAAATAAACAAGAGAAAATGGATAGTATTTATCAACTTTTGAAATTGAGATATTTACTTAAGTGGATTTAATCATTGACAAGGAAATATTCACGGTCCCCAAGAAACAACCACCATTATTGTACCCAAAAAAAAAAAACCATTGTTGAAATTATGATAATTTTTCAATTGTTTGGATCAAATCAACCATTCAACCAGACGTGTTTGAAGAATTGAAATAATAGTCAATTCAAGACCAAAAAGAAGTCAATGGTAGTTACATTATATTATGTCATTGGTTGTTTCGTAATAGACTTGTGACTCAGTACCTTCCTTACGGGTCAAGAAAGTTAGTACTAGTACTATTCTCGAATCAGATCATCTACACCTTTCTTATATTCCATTTTATCTTTTTTAAATTCAAAAAAGGCACTTCAATAATTAATAAATAAAAAACCTAAAAGAAGGAAATGTTCCAAGTGAATTATTTTTCAACTAAAGAAGATCCACCAAAAAGAAAAGAAAAAAAAAAACTAAAATAAATTTTAAAAAAATAATAAATTATTTGAAACGAATCGATTTGGATCCTCAGCGGCGGCAACCTTTGCTGCGGTGTTTTTTACTATTAGATTAATAAGTCTTTTTTTGTCAGGTAGACTAGCGGCTAGAAATTCCACCCTTAAAATGGATAGGTGGGATGTATACGGTTTGAACCTCGACCCGACATATAAAAATGTGATGTCCCTACCATCTGAGCTAAGCTCATTGGGTTAGCTCATGGGAACCAATTAATAAGCCTCTTTAATTATATATATATTTTTGGTACAATCTAATAATAGAAGTGACTCATATCTCAATTTCAAAAGTTGATAAATACTATCCACTTTCTCTTGTTTATTTCCCACTAGTTGTCACACTGTCTGTCAAATTTATTATGTCCTTGTCAAACAACCATGTTCGCATATTTTGCTAGGGAAATTTCCAGGAAATTTCGATGGTTTTCTCACATCCCATCACTACTTGCTTTTAAAATTTCAGTATCAATAACAAAATAAAAATAATAATACTATAATAACAATGAACATGCTAATTAAAACGAGGTTAAATTAATTAATTTTTTTTTTCAAATAGCTTTGTCACTAAAATTTCACCCGAATAAGTGGAGTGTCTAATTCAAATCTCAATTTCTTAATACCAACTGAGTTCAGCTAAGATGAACTACTTTTTTTTGTTCTTTCAATTTGCCTCTTTCATGTTATTAATATTATTGATTAATTAAATAATTTCTTTGTCAAATATTAATTAATTAGGTAGAAAGTAGAATTTACTTTTCGCCCAATGATAATAATATTATGACTTATTTCGATCCCGGCAACTGCAATCGGGACGGGGCTAGAACAACTTATACATGACTGACCACCGAACCAGATTAAAACTAGCGGAGAAAATCAAAAGAAAAAATAATATTATGACTTGTATAAGTACATTTTGTAGTATTTATTTGGAAGTTTCAATATGAGCTTTGTTTTGTTTTGTTTTGCTGTGGCGGTTAAGATTATAGATAAAATAATCTAAATAGATAATAAAACAAAAATGAAAGAGAAAAAAGAAATAGAGAAAGGAACCTTGATTCCCTGCTTAATCTGTTCAGCTTCAGAGCGTTTATCAAGATCGGCAACCATACGGAATCGTCTACGGCGGTTTTTGACGAGAGTGACGGCGGATCTCCATCTTCTAAGAGCTTCAACAGAACGATTCTTCGGTTCAAGTTCAAAATCCTTCAGCAGATTCCACTCCATTGGTCGAATGAGTTAGATTTAGATTTAGATAGTGTTATAGAGGCCAACGCGAGAAAGTGAGAGTGAAACTTCGCAAAATTTGAACATCTGTTCTCGCATTCATACAGAGTAGGGAAGAAGGGAGGGAGGGAGAAAGTATGGTTACTCGCTCGCTAGGAAGGTTGAAAAGACGCAAAGGGGGAAATATTTGGCAACCCTATATACAAAGTTTCTTTATTAGTATTTAATGGAAGTCACGTCCTCATCTTCTTTTGTCAATGGATTCATTATTACTACCACTAAAATCATTCATTATTATTTTTATTTTTTTTCCTTTCGCCACCAGTTTAATATGGTTTGGAGATCAATTCTAGCATTAAATGGTTTGAGTCCCCCTTCGATCGCAATGCGGGATTAAACCGTGGTCATCTTATCAAGTTCAGCGTCAATCATCGGCTGAACCAACTAACGATTGATAAATTACTCATTATCTTTGTTAGATAATAAGTATTGGGCTTAAGTTATTAGGCCCCTTATATTAGTAAGTTAGAGTCCATTAGGTATTGTGATTATAAATTCTCTTGTAACCTTTATTTTATGTTATGCAATGCTATAGTAATATTATTGGAACCCTAGCCGTCTTTATGTTTGGTAATCTCTAAAGTTAACATGGTATCGAGAGCATGGTTCGATCCTCCTCGAACAGTTCGTTGCTTCCGTTGTTGAATTCCCAAAATTTTGGGAATATGTTTGTTGTTTGCCGCTAATGTCAAAGTTAATTAACCCCTCTTTTTGCTAATTTGGTGGGTATGTTTTCATTGTTTGTGTCTTGTTTTTTTTGTTTCGCTTTTGAAGGAATTTATGTATTGAACAATCATTGTTTGTGTCTTGTTTCTATTGGTTCATGAGGTCTTATGCCATTCGAGGGATGGTTGTTGGTTTGTTTTTCTTCATGGTGGAGTAGTGGTTTTGTGAGACAAGTTGTTGCCTTTTACATGCTATGCTTCTAGTATGTTTTGGTGTTTGGTTCCTTCTTTCTTGATTTTGTTTCATTTAGTTTGATTTCATTTGGATTTTTCTGAATTAGGTTGTTTGGTGAGTTAGAATAGTGCTCGCAATTTGTTTGTTTGGTGGGTCAAATACTCACAATTTGGTTGTTTGGTGAGTCATAATGGTGCTCACAATTTGTTTGTTTGGTGGGTCTAGTGCTCACAATTTGTTTGTTTGGTGGGTCAAGTACTCACAATTTGGTTTTTGGTGAGTCATAATGGTGCTCACAATTTGTTTGTTTGGTGTGTCTAGCGCTCACAATTTGATTGTTTGGTGAGTCACGATGGTGCTCACAATTTGGTTGTTTGGTGAGTTGAGTGCTCACAGTTTGGTTTAGTTTGAACTTGTTTGATTGGTTTGTTTTTGGTTAGCTTGGAATGAATTGGATGTTGGATTGGTTTTATTGCGGTTCTTCCTTCTGATGGTTCCTCGTGTCGGCTATTGCTGCTTCTCTCAGTTGGTTATGTTATTAGTTGATTTGGTTAATTATCGGGGCTAATTTGTAACAAGCTTAAAGCTTAGTAAGCTTTAGCTTGAGGGGTAGTATTAAGATAAAATGTCTAGAGTTTATATTATTAAGTATGTTTTTCGTTTTGTTTGACAAACTCTTGATGCTTCTTGTTGTTGCATCGTGAGTTTGAAGGTAGGTGTTAGATAATAAGTATTGGGCTTAAGTTATTAGGCCCTTATATTAGTAAGTTAGAGTCCATTAGGTATTGTGATTATAAATTCTCTTGTAACCCTTATTTTATGTTATGCAATGCTATAGTAATATTATTGGAACCCTAGCCGTCTTTATGTTTGGTAATCTCTAAAGTTAACAATCTTTACCTTAGTATAACTTGGTTTTTTATATCTTAAATAGGGGAAATGTTAACTAATGCACAAGGGCAATAGTTAAAGAATTCCATAGTAAAAGTAAATTGAAATTTGTGTAGTTAATGTTAGTAAAATATACAAAGAGGTATTTTCAAGGTAAAATTTACATTTTTTGTATTCTTAACTAGTGTTCCGGCGTACTAGTTAGTATGACCCTTTAAATAGTTAGATGGTTAGAAATTTTATTTTTAAGTGAATAAATTGATTGTCTGTACATATATATAATATTGTTTACACCGATTTTTGGTAAACAACCGCTAGTTTAATTTTAGTTACTTGAGAGATCAACTAGTAAATCCTGTAACCTTTTTTTTTTTTTTGAACGTTAGTAAATCCTGGAACATATTTGTGCATTATTTTCTAAAAAAGTATGAATGTTCGAAGATCAAATTAAAATACGAAAAGAATTAAAGTAAATTTGCAGAAACTTGTTAAATAATTTGCAAATAAAAGTTAAAGAACCTGAATATAAATTGCAATGGAAGGATAAAGTGCATAAACTTTAAAGGCAAAACAAGTAATGAACTTGAAAGATTAAATGACATTTGAATGTAAACGATGGATGGAATCCTTCTATGTCCGCCTCTGAACCCATTTGCTAACGCGGCGTTGGTGTTACAAGACTTTCATAAAATAGGATCCAACCCTTAATACATAAGAATTACAAGTACAAAACTTACATGCATTTTCGTACATGTATTTCTTACTTTTCCACTCACAAATAGGTGGTTATTTGTGTTTTTTCATTTTGAAAAAATAAAAGAAAATTACTTTTTAATAAAAAAAACTACCTCTTTGTGAGAGGAAAAGTAAGAAATGCATGTATGGAAATACATGTAAGTTTTGTCCTTTATAGAAAATAGAAAATAACTTCCTACATCTAAGATTGTGACAAGTGTCTTATTTAATAACTTCCTATATCTAATATTGACACATGTCCCTTTGAATAACTTCCAATAACTTCTTTGTAGGAGTTGTTTGCTTGATCGACACTCTAACTCTTTGATCGACGCACAACATGTGATAACTGCTTCACGTGTTAGTCGAATGTCACACAATAATTTAGTCGAATTCCATTTAATATGGCTAATTTCGACAAATAGCGTTCATTTGCTTCACTTCCATATTTTCAAACTTGAACCAATATATATGTAAAGGTTGTAAGTTTGGAAGCAAATATATATTGGATGTCTCGTTCAGGAACTTCAAGTTGAATATATAATTAATTTGGCTCAAGTCAAATCTAATGGTAAACATCATGGCATTAACATGCATATGCTGCCATGTTCCTCTTTCTTAATACCATCAATTATATATTTTTGATGTCAACAGAGGCCCCCAAAAATGTTGTTCCTCGAAAGAAATGAGAGGAATGACATTTTTAATCATGTCACCAATTTAAAAAAAACACTCGATGGCCTCTTTTGAAAGAAACATAGCTAAATTTTATAGAAGATGATTCTGACTTCATCATGACATATTTTTTAATGTCGAAAAAACATGGTAAGACTTTACCAATTTTTTGGTCAAAAATAGAGTCTACATCTTAATGAAATACTTGGTCGAAAACATCACTCTTAGGATAAGATAAACAATATGAAAATTCGACCAGTTTTATAGTATCTCTCGAAACCATGTTTGACCAATATTTCAATTATCTTTTCATACTTGATAAGATCAACGAAATTTTGATCACTTTACCAATTTTAATAAACAACTTCCATCTTAGCATCGTGCATGGAAAAATGTTTCATCAAAATTTAATTTGAATCTTTTAGATATTGGCTTAAGTACCTAACTAAATTTGATTCATGAAATCAAGTACATACACATTAATTATTAGAAAACAATTTTAATCATTGTTTTCTTTATTTTTGTTTATTAAAAATTTCTCCGTACTACTTTGGAGTTAAAAGCAATTCAAATTGCCTCTTAAAATCTATGGTTTCAAAAACCATTTTAACCATGGTTTCATAAACCGTTTCTCATAGCCATATTAATATTTTCAGAATAATTGTTAGCCATAGAGATTAAATTACCATGATCAATTATTAGAGGTATCTCAATGGTTAAAAACTTTTCAGTTTCAATTTTTATAAAAACTTTTCAAAAAGAAAATAACACATAAAAAGGGTCTCACTGGGCGTGCCAATTTGTTTACGTTGATTTTTGGTAAACAATCGCTAGTTTAAATTAATTACTTGAGAGATCAACTAGTAATTCTCGGGACTATATTTTTGTGGATTTGTTTCAAAAAGTACGAACATTCTTGATTTTATTTGAAGTTTTGAAAATATTTAATTTATGAAAGAACTTGTGAAACAAGTAAAAATAAGTAATTTGCAGAAAAGTAAAACTTTGCGGGAATTGGTAAATTGCAAAATCTTAAAAGAAAGTAAAAGACTTGACAGTAAAGGTAAATTGCATTGAATTTGTAAACGTTTACAGAAAACGGTTCACAGTGAAGGTGCGTGGAGAAAACACAAGAAGGGGGGTTGAATTGTGTTTTGGATATTTAAAAACTTTTCTAGATATTTAAATCTATCAGAGTCTTTAAGCACAGCGGAATTGTTCACACAATTAACTTAAGGCTAAGTGAATGATGAAGGAGTAAATGAGAGAGTGAGAGAGAGAAAGACACACAACAATTTATACTGGTTCCCCTCACAAATTGAGAGTACTCCAGTCCCCTTGCTTCCAAGGGAGTTCACTATAATCACTAAGATTACAATCAGATGCTCAAGCACACAAGCATGAGACTTCCTTGCTCAAGTCACACAAGACTTAAGACTTCCTGCTCTAAGTCACACAAGACAGAGAGACTTCCTTGCTCTAATCACACAAGACCAGAGACTTCCTTGCTCAAGCACACAAGCTTAAGACTTCCTGCTCTAAGTCACACAAAACAGAGAGACTTCCTTGCTCCTACACTCAGCAGAAGACTTCTTTGCTCTAATCACTAAGATTGAGACTTACTTGCTTCAACACTAAGCAGAAGACTTTCTTGCTTCTACACTAAGCAGAAGACACTTGCTTCTACACTAAGCAGAAGACTTACAATTACTCACGCAGGAGTAATACTAACTTCTAAGCTTAAACTTATTACAAACATAATAACTACAGAGGCTTAAGCTAGTTTCTATTCTCACTTCATTTGAGAGATGTTATCTATTACAATTCAAATTCTCACTTTATTCTGATAGATGTTTTCTAATGAAGATCGTTAGTCATCAATTCTTTCTTTTGCAATATTTATATGAGTTGAGAAAGACATTAAGACGTTGGAGAAATTCCCGTTGTAAAATGGACAGCTGTAGTCTTTGAATATCCGTTGAGTAAAGCCACGTCTTCTTTTGCAGTGAAGCTTCACCTTTACTGTTTGTCCAAAGTACAGTAATAAGGTACAACTAGCTCCTAGAGAGAGTAGGATCACATCCTTTGTGACCGTTGTAATTAGTTGTCCTTAGAACAAATCATCAGGCTTGATAAGAGTAGTTGATGTAGCCCTTCTGATGATTTGGGGAATTCCTTTGCTTCTGATGAACCTTTGATAACTTGGAGTCTGATTGGTCTTGAATGAATGACCTCTGATAGTCCTTCGTAATTCAGCTTCTGAACGTCTTCATCTTCTGAATAACTCATGACTAGCAGATAGCTTCTGAACTCTTGTAGGCATCTGAACATCTTTGAGCTTCTGAACTTCTCTGAGCTTATGAACTCTTGCAGACATTCTGATCCTCTTTGAGCTTCTGAACTTTGTTTAGCTTCTGACCACTTTGTAGCTTCTGAACTCTTTCAGAGTGTAAAGATTCAGACTTCCATAGGTTTCATCAGAGTCTAAATTAAATGTGCTCTCGATATAACGTTGGATTCTCCTGCACACTTAATTTAAACATTAGTAACATCAATTGTCCATTTAATACTTTGTTATCATCAAAACTTAAGGTGTGTACTAACACATATTTTGTTCCAACACACAGAATCATACTTGTTTCCTTCGATACTCGGCTTTCTCGATAACATGAGCATTGTGAGTTTTACAGGATTTGTATGTAAATTTTGTGACCTTGATTTCGACATCAAAACTAGTATTTATAGATTACAACATGCCTAACTGCTAATAACGACTATAGACTAATCCTTTGACGCGTGTCCTTGTGTTTGATTTGCTGTCTTCAGTTGAATCGTTGTACCCTTTTGGATGAAGTTGAAATCGAATAAAAGTGGACCATTGGAATACTCAGTCCAAATCATGATTTCTTTTCGATTTCGAATATACTTCGAATTCGACAAAAATCGAAACGAAAGCAAGCATTTCCCTGAAACAGATTTTCTTACTTCTTGACTTTTGTCAAAGTAATCTCATTTTTATAAATACATTAATAAGTATTTAGATATTTAATAAGCATTTATTGCATATTTTAGCTTGACTAAAATATGGGATAACAAATACAGATTTTATAGGCTATTTGATAAAAAATAAAATTTGTGATTTATATGTTTTTATCAAAAATGTTTGGTGGACATCCTATCTTATTAAGTGATTTATGATAGATGTAATAGGTTGATGATGGGATAGAGGTATATAAATTTAATCAATTTAATCGTTGGATTGAATATTGCATCTACTTAACCAAAATTATGAAATTTTACTTTTACTTAGCAGCCATGCTTTTAAAAAATAATTGGGAAGGACACTTTTTTTAATAGTCATTTCATTTTAGTGGTTTTTATTTAAAAAACTAAGCATCATTAGAGTTTATATAAAAAGTGACATATTTGTTTTTTTGTCGAGTAGTTTAGTGGCTAGAAAATTCACTTTAAAGGTGAATAAGTGGAGTGCCTCGTGTTCGAATTCGGACTCCTACACATATAATGCGATATTTCTACCAACTGAGCTAAGCTCACGGGGATAGTGACATATTTGGTTTTATAAGTTGATTTTGTAAATATGAGTTAGATTCAATGTAAAAATCTAATATAATAGTTGAGTCTATTGTTATTGATCTCCCCATTTTGTAAGAATGAATTAAACCCAATATATAAACGGTGAACATTTTGATACACATATTATTTGGACATGTACCGGTACACTGCTGCTGAAGTGTATAATTCTAATAGTTCCATCAATAGTATTTAATATAGAAAATTGATAAGCATTATTTGTGAACCTATCACAATTGTCCATTTTAATAAGCGTACTGATACACATCTAAATAATAATTTGAAGCACGAGTTTGTGTATTTTCTTTGAAATAAGTTTCATGGGATGTAAAAAGTTTTTTTTTTGTTTTGACCGCCGGTATCCGGTCCACTAATCTAATTTTGCGGTAAGTTCTCGCATCAATTAGCTACAACCACCTCCTGATCGTAGTTGTGGAGATCAAACTGTGATCCTCCCTATTAAGTCTAGCGTCAATCACCACTTGACTAACTAGCGATTGGTTAATTTTTATTGATTACTCCCTCCGATTATTTTATAAGAGACATTTCACCTTTCTAAATTTATTGAATAATTAATGTATTTAGGATTCAAAAATTGTTTATAATATGATAACATATTAAATTGATATGGTTCCTCGTCAGCAAAGTCTGCCGTATTTTAGTTGTATTGTAACCAAAAAAAGTCTGCCATATTTTATATTTTAGTCTAATTGTCAATTTTTAACTTGTATAATTCCCTCTTGTATTGAAATGAATTGAGGTTCTTCCAGTAAAAAAAATGTTTAAAGTTTATTCCAAATGTTTAACGTGATAATTATTTAAAATATGAGTGGTATATGTACTACCAATTTTATTTTATTTTGACTAAAATGCACTACCAAATTTGTTACCATACATCATGCCAAAATAATAAAGTATGTATGTATTGGTGTTCAAGTTGTCTCAAACTTTGTTTGTATGATCTTCAATATGAAATCATTGTCTTTTAAGGAATGAAATAAACGTTAGATTTACTGTATTAGATTGCATTCTTTTTCTAAAAGATTAAATTAACATACTCCACCATAAGTTGGAGAATCTTTTTAACGAGAAACCAGTCTTCTCTTAAATTGTTTCTTTGAAGAATTAAGTCTTTGTATATTTAATAAAGACTTCATTTCGAAAGTCTACTATTTTTATTACTCCCTCATTACATAAATAACATATTTATTAACACACAAAAAAAAAATACATTTATTCCCTCATTTCACATTTCATTAAGAAAAAATTTCTAGTATTATAAAAAAAAAAAAAGTGTTTTACCGGGGAAGTATAATTTCAATTTTTGAACTGCTTGTTTCCCGAGAGGTCACTTAGTTGAGGAATTGTTCTTCAACCTCGAGAAACTCGGGGAGACTCGGCAATCATTAGATAATTTCAATTTTTGAACTACAATTTTCTTTTTCTTTTTCAATTGTTTTATTTTGATCCCTTAAAATTATTCTCTTTTGCATTTTTTATTTTCATGTTGAATTTTTGACTAAAAATTATTTAAAATTTCGGTGTTTGACAGGTGGAGTATTATTCAGAATTTGTTTTTCAAAGTAAAGAGAATTTCCAAAAAATTATAGATTTTTATGTCAATCTTTGTTGTGTATGAACTTGTATCGTTCGAAGTTATTTTATTTATGTTATTTATGTTATTATTTTTTATCTATCTTTCAATATTTTAGATTCTAATTTCTAACAAATTAAAATTAAAAAAAGAAAAATTTGGATTCTAGAATCCAAATATTTTTGAATTTTTTTACTTCAAAAAATAAATTCCAATTAATTCTTGAAGGGCAGAAAAGAAATTTTGAGTGATCCAAAAGAAATATGGGGGTAAAGTAAAGAGAAAAATTCGAAAACCAAGTGAGTTGAACCGGGCCGACCTATCTGAGGGCCCTATCGCTCTCCGCCTAGACAATGCTACCTGTATTTCAAGACACACCCCCATCGCCCCTCCCCCACCCCAACGGAGACGGATCATCTAACTTTGACGCGGGAACTGCAACGTAACTTCCAAATTCTTTGATCCGTTAGATCAATATGCATGGGTAAAATAAAGCCACGTGTCCCTCGTTATATAAAAGAAACTTAAAAACTACACTGTCTTTGCCACCGCGCATCACACTGGCTCCCGTTGCACCCATTGACGAACCAAAAGAAGGTTCAATTTCTTAAACCCTAACCCTAACCTGTCTCTTTTTCTTATCAAGCTCTTCGATTTAGGCGAACTTTGATGCATAATTGAGTTTAATTGATTGATACTTGAAATTGCAGGTTTTCATTAATGGAAGGAAAAGTGTGGGAATATTCTTCAAATGAAGATAGTGATGATGTTGATGAAGTCTATTTGCAAAATGCAAGTGATGAAGAGGATCTTCACTCCACATCTAGTTCCTTGCCCAAATTGCAGTTCAGGTCAACTATTTTTTTACACTATGCCCCGTTTGGACCAACGACTTAAGCAGTTAAGCTATAAGTGTTTATCATATAAGTTATTTCTATAGCAATAGATAAAATAAAGTCAAAATGTTTTCATATAAGGTATAAGTTGTTTCCATAAGCTATCCTGGAGGACTTATGTTTGTTGTTACACGGTGGTTATGCCAGAATCACGGTGGATCATCTTGATTTTTCAAAAGCTACGGAGTGTAGCTTCTGTGAAATTACGGTGGATCACAGTGATTCTGGAGCATCCACCGTGATACCAAACATAAAATAAACTGAAAAGTGCTTATGGACATGTCATAAGTTTCTTTCCATAAGCTCTTCGCAACAGTCTCACGAGTGTGTATATCGGTAGATAAACACAAATTATACAATTCAAACAGGCTCGTTGGATTACTAGTGTGAATATATTTTGAAGTGAATGAATGAAATGTAAATAGTTTCTTATTAGTGGAATTATGTCTGCCTCCCCTGCGTATTGTTTTTAAAATGAAGTTTTTGCATTTCATTCACCAGGAACGTGAAATCCAAATGCAGATGGAATGAAGAGATGGGAATGGCAGAGGTTATTGAGAAGAATGGAAAAATGTGGGTATCAACTGGAATAGTTCGCAGCGGCAAGATTTATACTTCGATCGAGGAGACTTTGTAGGTGATATGCCATCTTTATACAGATTTTTTGTAACATTTAGAAGGAGGGAAAAGTGTCTCAATATTTAAAGTCATAGCTTTCTATAAATAATACTCCATTTGTCCCTAATTTTTGGTCTTTTAAGCTTTTTATTTTTGTCCCAAAACTTTGGTTGTTTTAGGAAACCAAAATACAACTAATCATGTTATTTTCTTTGCACCCTTACAAAAACTAAAAGTATGCATTAGATGTATTTTTACTTTACCTCAATGAATTAACAGTAAAAAGGTCCAAATTAGTCTATATTTATTATTTCTTAATATGTGTGTGCAACCCTTAAAGGACCAAAGATTAAGGACGGAAGGAGTTTATTATTTACATTTACATAGGTGATACACATTTTCTGCGAAAAAGTGTGTAAATGATATTTCATTACATGTTAGAAGATAAATTAGCCAACAAGGACGTTGTTATGTATTTATTTTGCTAGGATCAAATGTTTGAAAACTCGTGCTTGTGTAAATTTTTATTTGACAGGTATCTTATGGAGCTAGGAGCTTTACATCTTGTAGATAATGAAAATGGAAGTATATCTCTAATTGAAATGTACGAAAAGGTTGCAGGCGGGAAATATGGATGTTGTTGGGAGCTGTTTGAAGCTTACAGGCATCTCAAGTCTCTTGGTTACATAATTGGGCGGCATCATGTTGCTTGGAGTTTGAAGAGTATTAGGAGTTCTCAAAAACCAGATGCAGTTGAAGTTTCCATCAGTAAGTTATTTGGCGAGTTGAAGATCAACGATTTGAAGCCAGATTATGGTATTTATCTTCCAGACAGCAGGTTTAGAAAATCTTCTCCAGGTGATCCAAATTTTCTGCTGTACTTGTCTAGGTAATTACTACATCTCTGATCATATCAGTATGATTACTTTAGATTCAGAAATTTAATTGTTAAGTGATCTTTATACCATTAACCAAAAAATTACGTAGTAACTGAGAACATGATGCATAGGAATTTAAGGATACCATGACTTACATTCTTGTACTCCCTCATATTGTGTGTGGTGGCCTGGGGGGGAGGCGGTTGCAAGGTGCAGGTGATCACGGCTTGTGCATTTTCAGCCGTGTCGCTTGGGAGGGAATGTGGCTATTTTATTTTGTACTGTAAATATTAATATTTAAGAAGGTTTCTGTAGTTGTAAGTTCTCTGATAGGAATTTAAGGTAATGGCTCGGAAATATCTAGTAGAATGGGGAACTGCTATTTTATCTTATAAGATAACTTTTCCCAGATAGAATTGCAATTTCTTATTGTAACTTATGTTATGTGCTTCATAGCTTACATGAGAATTGGATAGGCATTTTGAAGAAACAGATTTAATTCCTGGACTAAGAAGGGTGGGTGTAAAGTTTATCTATTACGACTACATTATGCACACATTATGATAACTCGTTTAAAAATTCGAACTGAAAATCCCACACTATATTTTTGGTACTTGTAAATGAATAGCCATGCAAATTTGTCCCTGGCTCTAAGTTTTCTTATGTTTCCCCCTCCTTTAACTGGTTTTCTGGAAACTATTAAATCAGTTTTTGCTTGTCTAATCTGGCAGGGGTCATCTGCCATCTAGAGCAGAAATCGAATCCCTTGAGAAACAATGCGAGGGGATTCCGTTGAAAGTCTGCCAGGTTACAGAAGGAAGGGTCAGTTTCTTTTCATTTGACAAAGTTGAACTTCCTGCTCTACCCTGATCGGTTGGTATCAATTCTATATTTCCACTCTACACTGCGAGAGAATAGAAGCTGAGGATAGTAATGATAAGAATAGATTGTAGGATTCAATAATATGCAACAAAGCTGCAGAAGTCGTGGTTAAGATAACACTGCAAATGGGTTCAGTGATATCCAAACTGGAGTTTCATTTTGGTCAAACTGATTATAATTATAATGCAGGTTCATGTAATGTTGTTGGCGATAAAAAAAAAACCGAAGACAAGGGCTTAGCAATACATGCCTCAGTTTATGGTTGGTTTTATAGACGACAGAGAATAAGATTTTTTGTGATTTAGACTTTAGAGTATCAAATAGGATAATGCATCTGATAAAAATAGAGTAACAATCTATTATTGCAGTTTTTTCTGTTGATTTCACTGATATGCTTTTATGCTGTTATTTTGGAAGACTCAAATTCTTTAATCATTAATGATCTTCGTTTTGTGATGAAATTTAGATTAATGAGGTGAGCTAGGGCTGTTTAACTTTCTATTTATATTATCAATATTTCATTTCTTTCTCATTGTTTTTCACTATTTTTATCTTAAAAGTATGATTTTCATTTACAATCATGTGCATGTTGGTGCCTTCCTGCTCTGCAGACAATTAATTATAGGATACACTGGTTTTGGGTTCTTTACCCTAAATGTCTTTTAAAGTGTATGAGATGGCAAATTTGTAGTTAAAGCAATATTTTTTCAAAAAATATAGTAGGGTCAAATAATGCACTTTTTTTTTAAGCAAAATAATGCACTTTTGTAAGTATTCAATAATTATATTTTATTTTTTTAAAAAGAAATCAATACTTTTATGGGTGACTTCTAAGATGAGAGTTCTATTAAATTTCTTATTGGTGTATTACTCAAATTAACCATTAGATTAAGAAAGCATACATAATCTTCTTTTGTCATTACCACACTGGATCATATTCTTTCCCTTTTCTTTAGCAGAGGACGCTCTCTACCTTATTTATCTTATTCTTCTTTTCACTTCCTCTTCATCATAACAACCACTATCCCCATCCCTAACCATTTTTGGGTCTCCTCTAAACAACAAAGAAATGCACACAAATTATTGCCCTTCCAATAATCGGCTACTAGATTGGAAACCACTAAGTTTGGTCTAGTGGTGAGGAATTTGGATAGTATACTAGAGATCCGGGGTTCGATCCTCGGCTCCACTGTAAAAAAAAACGACTATTAGATTGGTGCATATGAAAAACAATTGTAAGGGGTTGGAAAAGGAGAGATTACATGGATAGGTATTCGCAAGTATTTGTAGAGTATCAGTGTTCAATATGTATTTGATACGGACATGTCCTCATTTTTGGGTATCCAATAATTAAACTAAATGTACTATAAAAAGACCAATTCAAATGAAACATAATTTAAATGATTAATCTAAAATAAGGGTCAACTTTGAACAATCACGGACGTAATTTTATCTAAATAATACGAGATATTAACTAAATACATTTGTAAAACATTATAAAAAAATAATACATGTGTAACACACTTTTACACCAACAATATATAAAAATTGTCTTTCTAAAGTCTCAATGATTCTTCTTTTACGCAAAAGTTCAAAAAACTATTCATTGAGAATAACTTTTGTTGGAATAAAACAAAATAACAAAAAGACAAAAAAAAACTGCCTATTTATAAAGACTAATAAAATAACAATAACGTGAAGGAGACTATTTGCATTTTTTTTTTCCGAGTCAAGTAGTCTATAATATTAGTTATAAATTCACCTCTTAAAATAGATAAGTGAAGAATATTAGGTTCAAATTTCTATTACTTCATATAAAATGCAATATAGAAGGTTAGACCATTTACATATTTAAATCATGAATTTATATAACACTGCAAAGACAAATGATCAAAATAAAATATTTTAAAAAACGAATCATCAAAGTCAATTTGAATAAAAAATTAAGTAACAACAAGCTATTTTAGCCAAAAGTGAGGGTGACAGGACAGCATTGATTCTAACGGATGGGTAAAAATAATCAATTAACCAATTAACAAGCTACTAAAAAATTTCTCTTAGCTTAACTCAATTGGTAGGGATATCGCACTATATATACAGGAGTCCGGGTTTAAATTCGGAACACTCCACTTATTCACATATATGTGAATTTTTAACCACTAGACTATTTGAAGGAAGAAAAAAAAACAAGACTGAAAATTCTTTTAAAAGTTGCAATTCAATTCACTAAACGTAGAAGAAAAAGATTATTTATTATTTATACATTGATGATATAAAATTATCTTTTACATATATATCTAATTAAATTATATCAGCATTATTTTTATAAATTATTTTTAAAATAATTTCACAAACATTTACATGATTTTTATTTTTATAATCAAATATTTACATGATTGATTTAATTGAATGTGTATATAAATATGTTTTACGATACCGATATGTATAAATTTATTCACATCTGTCCACAAATTTTAGCTCAAATGGTAAAAATACCGAAATTGCTACTGTCGGATGCCATGACCGGGGTTCGATTCCTGATCACTTTGTGTGTGTGAGTTTCCGATGGCTTTGTCATTTCATCTACCAACCAAAAAAAAATTATTAACATCAATCCTATTTATTATTGTCAAAAAAAAAAACTATCCTATTTCCATCTTTTCAAATGTTTCCTTCGAAAAATCTTTTCAAATTGTCGGCTATTGTTATTTTTTTGGGACAAACTGTCGGCTACTGTTATAGGATTTGAAATGCTCACGTCGTACATGGTTTTTTTTTTGTCTTAAAATGTACTATTTTAACAATCCATCTTAAAATGTAAATAAAAATTAGTTAATAAAAATTAATATATTTGATCTAAATTTTAAAATAGTCTCTCCATCATAAACTAGTTGTTGATAAGATTTTATTTATAGTATAGGGAGTATGATTTATTATAATATATTTATAATATCTATTATTTATTTGATAATCAATAACTAGAATTATTCATTTTAGACCACAAATTATAATCAAATGGTAGAGATGTTGAAATTATTAGATCGGACATTATATATGATTAGGTTTTAATTTTAACCTTCCATTCTTCCATTCTATATGCGTGAATTTTCAATAATTTATTATTTTGTCTATAAAAAGAATTATGCATTTTGCACTTTAAATGGGTGATTCCCTTGAGCAGAATCGTTTTAAACAATGGCCATAGTTTTTTCTTGTTCTTCAAAATGTCAAACAAAGAAAGGTCGTGCCTCGTGAAGTATACCATGATCCACGTGATGTTCATATGCTTTGTTATTAATTGCATGGTATGATGCTAAGACTAAATACGTAGGACCACATGTTTTTAACAAAGCCCCTGTAGTGTAGGACCACAGTCGCTGCCGGTAGTGGTCCACGGCTACAGGAACAAAGTAATCAGGTTAGTCTCGTGGGATCACCACGAGATATCGCCAACAAAATTGAATTGCTATGAAATTACTAAATTTGATTTAGTGGTGAGAGAATTGGTAATATTCATGATGTCTTGAATTCGAAATTTTATTTTATCGTAAACAAAAAATATAAATTTATGCTAAGAAAATATCATGTATTGATGTGAGTCGTGGCTCAACTCTTTTAATCAACATGGTTTATTTTAAAATATTCAAAATCTAAAAGTGACACCTACATGTGACAGCATGAGCATATGAGTATTTAATAAGAGTTTTATTTTTTTGGAAAATTTTTAATATTTAATTTTAAATGAAAGTCAGATTTGTCATAAAGTTGAGTGTCTCATCGATAGATGATCTCTTTTTAACATAAAAAATGCTAGAGAAAATTGAAAGAGAGACTAGCAAACTTATAAATGAGGAAAATATAAGGTCCAAAATTGTTAAAAAAAAAAGGTGGAGGTATAAAAGTGCAAATGAGTCTAATAATTTAAATAATTTGTTTAGATTGACGAAATGACAAACCATCGAAATCATAAACAATTTTGTAACATACTTATTCCGGCCTCATTTGTAAGCAAATATTCTCTTTTGCACAATTATTAAGAAATTATTTTTTTGTCATTATTTTGTGTGTTATTTCAATTATAATTCCTAAAATGACTTTTGCAAAACATTAAATTTGCATTGAGACTATGCAATCATGTCAAAAAGTAGAACAATTAATGAGGGTACTTTTGAAAAAATATCATTAAATAAAGTTACTTTTTGTAACTTTTGCTTATATTTGAAGCCAAATTTTTTAGTTGACTTTTACTTACAAATGAGCCCGGATGGAGTAGCAATTTTTTAAGAAGAGGAACATGGGAAGATTTTTTATAAACTCAAGGTATCATTCCACCACAATTATTGTGAATCTAACTTCTTAAATATTTAGCTTTAGCTTTGATATTTCAACTACATTTCATTTTTTAAAAAAAATATTGGATAGATTGAATCGCAATTTTACATTTGTAACAAATTTTTCCTTTTAGTTTTTAAAATTTTAAATTGGTTCTTTTAATTTTTTTAAGTCTTAAATTAGTCTTTTAACTTTGTAATAAATTATATTGTTACCCTTTAAAGACAATCCGTTATAAAAATATTTGTGTTGTGGCAGCTTTCAACAACTATTGCTATCGGCAATATTTGATTATTTGGATTACTACCAAAATTTGCAAGTTTCATACCACCATAATACTTCTTTAAAAAGCATTTATTAAGCTCAGTAAATGGTCTGGATTTTAGAAAACTTTGTTCTTAGTCTTCAAGAACCATGTAGACATTTTTATAACGGCAGCTAAGCGCACAATGTCACATCATTCTATAAATGGCCACATGAGTATTTTAAACAAATGGTCATTAAAAGAGTAACGGTGTAATCTATTACAAAATTAAATGATCAATTTAAAACTTAAAAATTGAAAGAGTTGATTCGTTATAAACGTTAAATTTAAAGATCCATCGGATTTTTTTTTTGTCATGTGGATACATTTTACCTATTCAATAAATGAATTGGATAAATTTATAGTTGGATAGACAATGATTTAATGAATAATATAGCTTATGCAAAAGAAAACAATATAGCTTATGCAAAATTGTTGAGTGGATAAAGATTGATTTGAATGTCACTATCGAAACAAATAATTTCAAAAAGGAAAGCATAGATAAAAAAAGAGAAAATGTACAAGAGGAATTCTGCCAATATTTAATTGTAAGAAAATCCTAATATACTACTTTTTCTAGTCTTAAATATAAGAAACAATTTACTTTTAGATAATTGAAAGATGGATGTATCTAGTCTATATTATTGTCTAAATACATTAATTTTTCAATGTATTCAAAAAGTGAATTTTTTTCTTATATTTAGAACCTTAGGGAGTATTTAATTGTAAGAAAATCATAGGTGCATCATCAAAACCATTTTTTAAACATATTTATTAACAATGCATGACTGGTCAAATTATCTATCTAGTCACATGGGCAATGAAAGAATCCAATTCTATACGTGAAACACCACCTTCATCCATTGACTCAAGAATTTCATTTCTCAAATTCATTGCATTTTGCCTCATTTCATCACCTTCTTTTGTAGCCATTAATCTCCTCACAACATTTTTCACAACACATGATTTCACCAATTCATCTCTATGGTTCCAATCCTTCACTATCAAACCAACCTTAAGCACTTCCGTCACTAAAACTCTATTTCTTGGTTGGTCAGAATGCATAGGCCATGCTGCTATTGGCACCCCCATAGTAATACTCTCCATACAAGAATTCCATCCACAATGACTCATAAACCCACCTATTGAAGAATGACTTAAAATTTCCAATTGTGGGGCCCAATCTCTCACTATTAGCCCAATACCTTCATTTTCAACTCTCTCTTCAAACCCCTTTGGTAACTCAATAATTCTTCTAACACCATCCTCATTGAAAACATCACCTCTATCAGCATCTCTTAATACCCAAATAAATTTTTGTTTACTTTGCTCCAACCCATTTGCAAGCTCTATGATTTGTTCCTCTTTCAAAGCTGTTGTTGTCCCAAAAGACACATAAATGACTGATTTACCCTTTTGCTTATCAAGCCACTCCAAGCTAAAGTGTCTACCTTTATTGTTGCTTTTTTTCTCAATACATAAAGGGTTAAATGGGCCTAAAGCCCAATGAGTCTTGTTACTAATCATACCCTCTATTAACTCAATATAAGGCTTTTCAATTACCCTTGTTGTATTGTAGATTACACCATTGCTAAATTTATGAAACTCATATTGTGAAGATATGAAATTTATGAATTGGGTTGTGAAGCAACCTTCTAAAGAAGGAACTTCAGGAATAAGATTTTTGGATTTTTTCACTATAGGATTTCCCATTAAATTCCAAAAGTACAAAAACATAGTAAAAGCAGAAACACTATGAAAAGTGTAACTTTCACAATTTTTTATATGAATAGCATCTTGTACACAAGAAGCCATAAGAGAGTCATAAATGACAACAACCCTTTTAGCTACAGATGAAAGTGATTGCAAAAGCGTAGCTACATGTTCACGAAGATTTGTAGAAGCTTGAAAAGATGGAAAAAGATGAGACGGAAATTTTGATTTTGCATTTGGGTTTGGTGGAGGGGACATAAAGGTTGGAACTTTGAAGTCATGAATGTGAATGTTTTTTGAAATTGATTTTGGGTCCCAACCTTGTACACGAACTATAGCTTGACGATTGTGTTGTGTTGTTCCAACAAAATGGATTGGTATGTTGTATAATGAAATAAGACGTGAAAAGTGAAGAAGTTGGTTGAGATGACCTTGTGCTGGGAAAGGAACAACAACTACTACTACTTGGGTTTGGTGAATTATTTTTGTGCCATTTCTAAGACCTTTTTTGTGGTTATTGTAATTGGAAGCCATGGGTGAAGTTTGGTAGCTAGAAGCCATTGATATTGATAAATAATTTTGGAACAAGAGCAAGACAAGTAGTTTTAGAACAAGAGCAAGACAAGTGGAAATGAAACTATGTATGTGTCTAGGTAGAAACTATGTATGTGCCTAAGGTAGTTAGTTAAGGTTGTGCCATTATGGGGTTTATATAGAATAGAAGTGAAATGCGTATTGTACACCTATGATGATATGTCTTTTGGGAAAATGAAGAGTCTGAGAGGTGGCACAACTTGGAGATATACTTGTAGCCACTATTTCAATAGGATTTGTTGATTTTCTTTTAAGATAGATGGGGACATAAGTATTATGTGAAAAATTATATATTCAAATGAAAAATGTTAAATTTAATAATTTTGATGTTGCCGGTTGAGTTTGGTCTTATGAATTGATTTATTGAATATTAAAAAAATAACAATGTTATATAGTGCGAAGGCATATGTTACCAACATTCACAAATGGGAGAGGTGCTTAACGATGGATGGTTTTAAACAAGGCTTAGGGTCCGTTTAGCCTAACTTTTTTAGCTTTTAGAAGCTATCTGAAATCTAGAAGTGAAAATAAGAGCTTTAAAAAAAAGAGCAAAAGTTGTTTGGTAAAATATATTTTCAAAAAAAAAAAGATTTATAAAAAAATTAAAAAAAGATAATAACAACTAATAATATTTAAATGAAAAATAATAAAAAGAGTCTTCGGCAGGAATCGAAGCGGGATTATTGCAAAAAAAACTCGGATTTTTTTTCAAAAGTAGGTTTCAACCTCTTTTCCTAGAAGCTTATTTAATCCAATTTTGCACATAAAAAAATCTGCTTCTTACAGTTAAGAGTTTTATTAAAAATGTGTTTGGCTAACTTTTGATTAAAAAGAGAATTTAAAGCTAAAAAAAGCTGGGCCAAACGGAGCCTTAGTACAGACCCACAACCGAACTTTTTTTTTTTAAGCAAGCATGAAAGTATTTGGTCGGGTATCGAGTCAATTGTTGTGAAAAGGTAATGAACTCTCTCTCCATATTCTTCTTTTTGTTGTTTTTATTCATCTTTGATAAAAGGAGATGTAAAATTTACTTTAATATCCTAGGTTTATTTTAATTTTTACATTTCATCTAATTGATCTATTATTATTTTTGGATCTACAAATTTCAAACAAAGTAATTGACTGTCACTCTCTTTGTTGTTCATTTAATTTTTCTATCTTTTGTTGTTTTGTGTACAGGGTGTTGAATTATTTGAATGTATCAATGGAATTTTAGATATAGCAACAGAGTTTCAATCTAATCCGTTAAAACCGACTCATTCTACCTGTCATATATGACCCAATACCCGAATAAATCAAAGATATAGATGATCAAAATTGAGTTGAAATTAAGAGGTTGCAGTTTTTGGTCCAAATCCGACTAGACTCGGTCGATGTTCAACCCTAGTTTTAAACTCCGAATTTAGTGGAATAAAGGAGGTGGCACTGGTATAATTGTGATAAAAGAAAATGACAAGTCAATTGTTAATCTCTCTAATACAAATATTCACAATGTTAAGCATTTTCCTTAAAAAATAAAAGTATTTTATACTTTTTTAAATATTCCCTTCATCAGTATTCAGTGGTAATCCAATTTAAGGCTTGTCAGACACTGATCGAGTGCCGACATCTCTTAAAGACATGCTTTGAAATTTTAACCTTTTATTATAATCCAATATTCATCGGTTGTTTCACATGTGTTTTTTTCTTCTAATTTTTTACGAGTTTTTCTACTCAAGTTATTCTTATTTAAGATGTGTCAGATATTATATATAGATCATTTATGATTTAAGGGTCTTGCTAAACAGTGTCTCCAGAACACTATTTAAATATTCCATTTTAAGAAATAATTTATTCAAAAAGTGAATCATTTCAATTTCCAATGCGTTCACTTTATACATTTCCATAAAAATTGTATAAAAAACTTACTATTTAAGGGCTTAAAGAGTACCCTGAAAGCACTATTTAGCATTTTCCATGATTTAAACATTTATTTGTCGCATCGTAAGAGTCTAACTTATTCCATAAGATCCATCCAACCCTTTATTTTACATGGCTAAGAAAAATATTTCTCTTTGAAATTATAAAGGTGTATCACATATTGTTAGGTTACATTTGTCAAGTCATTTGGGGTCACATTTAAACGTCTAATTTTAGGTGTAAAGGTTGGCATGATGAGAGTCCCTCGTACATGAAAATTGTTTTCAAGTTAAAGATATCGTTAACGTTTACCAAATTGATTTGATAAGTAATATACTCCAATTCAAAACTATAATATCAAAATTGAAGTGTTATACATAAAAGGGGGCACCCATTAGGCCATTACCATTTGATTACGTCTAGCACATAGTATTTTTTTTTAAAGCAAAATACTTTGCCACTAAACCATCGTTCTAGCAGATAGTATTTGATATGTAGTTTGTGAATGTTATAAAAAAATGTCAAAAATTTTGTCTAAAACTAGATAACAGTGATTTAACTAAAATTAGATAAACAATTATTTTACTTAGAAATTGACCTGGAATTCATCTGAACTTTATGTGTGTATATATCTATATGTGTGTTTGTTTAATTTTTGTTGACGTCACTGATTTATCCAATAAGAGTAAAAATATATTGCAAACGTCATTTGAATTGTATTGATTATGCATTACAGACGTGTAACATGAAAATTCATTGTCAAAAAAGAAAAGAGTAGTAATAGTACATGATGAAAAGTTATTTACGTCTGAGTCATCATTCCTCAATGATCATATATATATCTACTCCATCCGATCTCGTATATATAAGAAACTAAAAAAAATTTACAAAGTCTTAAATATAAGAAAAAGTTACTACAATTATTACATTTATTTTGAATATTCTAATTTTACCCTTTGTTTTACTTTTCCCTATAATAAATAATAATTTAATTTAAACAAAATGTAAGAGTAAAAATAGAAATGACATGTTTTTTCTAATCATTTACTCCACTTTCTTAAAGGGTATGTTTTTTTTCTTTCTTATATATGAGACATGAGACCGGAGAGAGTATTTCACATGTGGCTGTGTACTTTCAAGACCAGCCCCACCTTGTTTTAGAAAATTTACATTACATTGTACATTTCCTTTCCTTTTCATTTTTGGTTGAGTCACATGGAAAAAGATGCCTTTACACGTTAGTAACTTTTATTTTAAGAGCCAAATAAACATGCTATATAATAAAATAAAGTTAACCATAAGATGTGAATGTGCTTGACTAAACAGTTTATAAGAGGTGAAGAATGTAAAGGGGAATGCAAAGGGCTAAAAGATACTTTTATGTATTTTAAAGTAGAAAGTGATTCAAAACTTTTGAATGATATGGTAATAGGGAGTGAGTTGTAAGTTGAATGGAAAAACTCTTATTTTGGTTCGGCGAATTCGTGATTTCGCTAATTTGCAGTGACATATTACTTTTAAGCACATTTGACACGAGGGAAACAAATGCACAAATTGGTTGGTTAATTTTAGTCTTAGCCAAAGTTCGTTTGATGTAAGAAATCTAAAAACTCCTCCTATAAAACTCCAGCATCTTCTTTTTGACGATGTACTCAGGACTTATATGCCTAAGAATGTTAATGTAGTCTTGTAGATTTTTTTTGGGCTTTGCCCTTATCTTTTCAACAAAAAAAAATGTGTATAAGAGGTTATAAAAAATGGAAAAATATCAGCATTTAGAAAATTAATTAAAATCATAAATAAGACGGTGGATTTAATCACCGCATATTTAAATTATAATATTTTTTTTTACTAGTCTCCAACCACCACCATGTAATATTTTCACATTGTCAAACAACATATCCATCCAAAAATCTTTATGAGCAAAAATTCTATTGTTTCATTTCTTTAAAAGAATCGATAAACATGTCAACCAAACAACTTGTAAATTTGATCGAACTTCTTTGCAAAAAACATAAGCATTACAAAATTACTAAGCGTAGTCACCAACAACATTTGATAACAGACCATACACATCTAACCAATGACAAATTTTATTCCAGAAAAAAATGAGAAAAATTGCAACCAAAAAACAAATGGTTTGAAGTTTCAGCGACTCCACAACAATCTGCACATAATATTGAGTCCAAAAAGTCACTCCTCAACTTAACAAATTATCTTTTGTTGGAAGCCTATTACGTAATAACCTCCACGTCCCAAGTCCATCCAGTAATTTTGGTGAAAGAAAAAAAATATTAAGGCTTAAATATGAAAACAATCTCTACAATTATGTCTTGTTTTGATTTTGGTCCCTGTAAAAAAAAAGATTGATTTTAGTCTCTGCAAAATCTCAAAAAAAAATTATAAAGGTCCTTGAGTTGGATTTTTTGCTGACTTGTTCAATTTATGATGATTTGGCAGATGTTGACTGTGTTACTTTGCTGACATGAATATTTTCATTTAATTTTTCATTTTAAAATTAAATTTTCATTTTTTTATGAAAAAACTTATAATAAAAACACTTGGTTCTGTTATCAAACAAAATAGAAGAGAAGAACAATCGAAGGTGGATGAGGTTGTTGTTGAAGATGTTGTCGTTGTTGTGTGAGTTATTGTTTTTTATATCAAAAGTTGTGACTATATCAAGGGTGATTAAGGATTGTGACAAAGGCATGAGTGTCTCCTTCCCATCTTGAAAATCAATTTGAATTTCTTTCTCTCACGGTTATTTGAATAGTTTCGGAGATCTGTCTTTTTCTCTCATTTTGTTGAAGATGAAGATTGATTTTTTTGATTTTAGGCTTTTTTTTAATAGGATTTTTCACTTTTGATTTTAGTAAAAAATAAAGTTTTTAATTAAAAATGTTAATTATTATAAATAATAAATAATTGAAAAGTCAAATAAAAATGATAATTTATATTAAAAATGAAATGCTTAAAGTCACGTCAGCAAAAAAGTAGAGTCAACATCTGCCAAATCATTATAAATTGGACATGTCAGCAAAAATTCTAGGTGAGGGACCTTTTTAAAACTTTTGAAATTTTGCAGGGACTAAAATCATTTTTTTTACAGGGACTAAAATCAAAACCAGGTGTAATTGCAGGAACCGTTTTCATATTTAATCAAAATATTAATTAGACATGCAAAATTAACGAAATATGGTATCTTTTTGTGTTTTATTGTAAGCGTATTGCTAATTGTGCATTCAATGCACTAGTTTTATGGAACTAAAAAGAATATATATATGCTTGGGTTCGAACTACGGTCATCCCACTTATCCACCTTAATGATAAAATTTATACTTATTTCGGTCACATTTATAAGCAAAAAAACACTTAAAATTTTGGTCACTATTATAAGCAAAAGTTTACTACTTTTATACTAATTAATATTGTTATTCCTAATATACTCCTACTTTTCAAAAGGTGCATGTGATTTCAAAGAAAAAGAAAGGCTATTTCTATAAATTTATTCATGTTTTATATTAAATCAAAAAAATTAATTACACTTAACTAAATTCCTTAAACACCGCGCAAGTAGTTTTTTTTGTTTATAAATGTGACCGGAGGGAGTAGTTACCAGGCTACTTAAAAAAAAATATATATATATATATATATCGAGAAAATCAAAACTTAAATAGAAATCTCGAGATTCATTCAATGCAAGCTCAAGGTAGGTCATGGAACAGAGTGATTAACATACTCTACTTCGTGTGATTCACTTCCTTTAGAACGTGATCTAAAAAAGTTATAATTATTTCTACCAAAAAAAAGTTATAATTGATTTTTTTTTTTTATATAAGCAAAAAGTTATAATTGATGATTTAGATCAAATGTTTTTGGACAAAAAAAGGCTTTACCAAAACGTGGGTAAGCCTTGGAAACATGGACCCCTTTTTGTATGGGCCACCAAAAAAAAGAAGATGAGTATGGATGAATCGGTTCAAATGTTCAATACTAAGGTAATTTAAGCGAGAATTTTAGGTCCTTAAAAAAGAAAAAAAAAAATCATTAGAGAAAAATGTTCCTCACAAATCATAAATTCATTAGTCTACCATAGAAAAATGGATTCGGGAAAAACATAAAGACCACTAAAAAAAAAGGGGAATGTTAACATGTGTCCTTAAGGGCACATGTTAAGAATACAAATGTGGTAAAAATTTATTGCATCTTGTGTATTAATTAACTACTTGAACATTAAATGATTTGTATAATTAAATGCAAAATTTCTACTTTTAGGTAGCTTATCATGTGCCCTTAGGGCACATGTTAACATGACCCAAAAAAAAATGATAAAAATCACACAAAATTTTCAACTCTTTAAGAATTTAAGCAACTATAATAACTTTTGAATCTTATCTTAAATCAATGTCTCATAAAAATTAAATGCAATGACTTTATTATCGATTGAAAAAAATGTTAAATAAAATTTATTATGATCATTTAATAATGATTTTGTTTCAAAAAATAAAATGTAACTAAGACTAAAATAATTTTGATAAAATATTATATTTTTAAACAAAAAACCTCACTTTAGGCCTTGTTTAATGTTGGATCGGTCTCTAAAAAAAATAGAGATGAAGCAATATCGTAGTTGTACTTGTAGATGATAAAGATGTCTTTATAATAGTTGGAGATGACAAAGTTTTATCAATTTTTTTAAATAAAAAATTAACATCAACAAATTAAGTCAAAAGTTGAGATGTAGGGGATGTACTTTAGTATGCAGTTCGCGTGGAGAAATGGTTTTCACCACCTTCGGGTGGAAAGTGACTCAAAGATATTGGTAGACATGATCATGGGGAATGTCAAAATCAATGGTAAACCGTCTATTTTGGTGTGTCGCATTCAAGAGCTTTTAAAGTTGAATTGACAAGTGCAGTTCAAACATACATGGCGGGAGAGAAATATAAGTGCTAATTGACTGTCTAATTTTAGCTTTTCTATAAATTATTTCCAAATTCATGTAATGGAGACTCCTCCTAGTGGGATCTCAAATCTCATTTTTTATGACACTTCTGGGCTTACATGTCTAGGAACATTCGTATAATCATATAATTATTTTTTTTTTTGGGCTTCGGCCCTCTTTCTCTACCAAAAAATAAAATAAAATAGGTAAATTTAAGGGTTAGAAAGAATTGCTCCATCAATTAATACTAAAGGATAAAATTGTACAATTAAAAGATTTTTTTTACAATTATCCGTGGCAAAATCGGCTAGTTACAATTTAAAATTGTACAATTAAAATATTATCGGTGGCAAAATCGGCTCGTTGAAAATAAAAGGGTTAAAATTGTTCAATAGAAAAATTTAAGGACTAAAAGTAAAAAGTATGCCTAATAATTAATGTTAATTTGAATGATTAAAACAACCAATAAAAATAAATTTTACACATATACGTCAATTAAAAAAATATCAACGTGTCCATAAATTTTAGTTTAATTGACAAAAATAACACTGAAATTATTAAGCCAAATGTACATAAATTTAATTTGTGTGGATTATTTCCTCTATTTAAAAAAATAATAATGATGTAGGGTACCACTGTAAACTACACGAGAATCCATTCAATTTTTGCTAGTGCTACTTTGAGTTCCCACAGTTGATAATTGAAAGTTGAAACTGACATTGGTTGGTTATACTTTATGTTGTACAATTATTCATGGACAAAGATAAACATAGTAGATTTGGCAAAAAGTTACAAAATAGGGATGGGATATATACACACCAAAATGGAAATGGATATATGGTATATAGTACGCCCTCCGTTCCTTATTATAAGCACCTCTTAGTGTTTTTCACGCATATTAAGAAAAGTTGATAGTGTAATTAATATGTATTTTTTGAATATTACAATTACTAAATTGTCCTTGGTGAAAAGATGTATTTGTAGTTGACTTTTCGAATTTCAATGTAAAGTAGGGTTATGTTTGGCAAAATATTAATAAATGTGTCTAGGGATTTGCAAAGGGGCTTATATTTAAGGACAAACTTTATGTTTAAAAGGGTGCTTATAATTAGGGACGGAAGGAGTATATACTCACCTCACCTGTCTTAAAATAAGTGTTACTTTATAAATAAAATTTTGTTTTAAAATGGATTTCATTATCACTTTTTAATATAATATTTTTTAATTGTATCCTTTAATTATAATAACTATATGCAACCCACTTGGATTGACCTAGTGGTGTTAGCTTGGGTCCTTGGAGTAGCTTGGGTCCTTCATCCCAAGAGTTGGTATTTCATAGAAGCACGAGAATTATGAAAATTAGTTTTTGTATTAAATTTGTCAATAGTATATATCCCCTTTTCAAAATTACCTTTCAATTATTAAAAGAGAGAAATAGTAATCTTTTACTTTTCTTTATTTAATTAGAAACATTTTTGTAAAAGTTTAATTAATACACCTTAAACTTTGAAAATGGTCTTATAAAAATGGGACAACAAAATTTTACAAAAAGATCTCATACACTCCCTCCGTCCCAAAATATAAGAACTATTTTGATTACTACATGTATGTCAATGCAGAGTTTTGATGACTAATATATTTAATTATCTATTAGTAAATATTATAAAAACTTGATATTTTGAAAATACTCATAAAAACAAATCAAACAAGATCTTATATGCTAATATTTATATCTATATATTACTAAAAAATTTAGTCAAAACAAGATAAATGAATAGTGTTATTTAGTCAAAATGATTCTTATAAAATGGGACGGAGGGCGTATATTGGGATGGATGGAGTAAAAGTATTTTTTTTTTACAACATAATTATATTTGTGCAAAAATCTTAAACTAGATTCTTTTTGAGATAGAGGAAGTGTATGTAACTGTAATTGCTTGCAGCTATTATAGCACGTGTTTGATTTGGTTCCCATAGTCCTTTAACAAAGTTACTACTACCCCATTAAATTATTGGTTTTGAGAACTCTTTTGATTTCGGTGGAAATTAAAGGACACGTTGGTTGCTACTTTGAGATATGTCATGGCCCTTGGAGTAGTTGATAGTAGTTGTTGAAACTGACATTGGTTCTTTGTACAATTATTTATAGACAAAAGATAAAACATTCTAGATTTGGTGAAAAGTTGTTGACACAAAAATTGGATATATGCAATGTGATTCGTTCTCTATAAGTAGTGGTTAGTGTATAGCTATAAGCTATTGTAGCACGTGCGTGTTAGTGGTGAAGCTTGTGGGATGTTGGAGTATCTATGAATGAAAAAGTGGCAAATTGCTCCCACAACAGTTCTAAACTAAGCTGTATGGTGGTTGGATTTGAACTATTGAGTAATAATGGGTTAATTACTTCATTCGGTTCTAAATATAAGAAACAATATACTTTTTATATACATTGAAAAGTTGATGTACCTAACTGTATTATAAACTATAAACTAGATACATTAACTTTTCAATGTATTTAAAAAGTAGATTGTTTCTTATATTTAGGACCGGAGAGAGTATATTGATTTGATTTTGATTAATTTGTCATAAAGCAATTAGTGTCATTGAATCGGAGTTCAAATACTACTGCTCAACTGATGACTAAAATTGGAGGCCTCCACCTGCTTCATTTTTTTAATCTTATTGATTAAGATATGTTTGAAGGTATAAATTAAGCAAAGCAAGGATAAAAAGTTTGGGTTGTGTTCATTAGTTCATGTGATTGTCAGGCTAGTAGAGTACTAGGCATTGATGTTGGTTTTTCTTTGTGTTTTAGTGAAAGAATAGACGTTTTTTCCTTCTTGATACTTGTGATGTTTTATATATAGGAGTGTCATAAGAGATAATAGAGAGAAAAGTTGAGAGCTTATCTGAAGTGGTTGGGTGATGGTGGAGTAAACATATGGAGTAGTGGGGTAGTTTTATGACCTAGTCTTTTTAGGTCTCTTTGACTTGGACGAGCGGCCCAATTTGACGTGTTGGACTTAGGCGAATGGTATCCCGGTATTTTGTCCGACACATGTTGAATTTTTCTTTTTAAGTGATTAGAACATGTGATTAGACGTCAAACAACGAACCGTAGGTTAAAGTACGTGTAAAACTATCTGCAAATATTCTAACGTTCAAGTCAGTACAAAAATAGAAAACATAAAAATTTAAGTTAGTAATTAAATACAGATTTGAATTTGCTGCTGTAAAAGCAACACATAGTACCACACAAGATTTAAATTACAAACGTTGTTTATAAATCAAATGGTCCAGGTTAATTAGCAAAAAAAATAAAATGGTCCAGGTTATATATTACTCAATAACATAATTAATTATAATCAATCTCAATCGTCGATTTTAGATTAGATGATTAAGATGAGTAACAACGTGATGCAGTTAATATGTCAAATCGAAAACCATTAAATACCTAACAATGTTGGAGGATAACACGTTTTATAGGGACATTGATAGAATCGTTGGAGCATTGAAACACACCCGTTGCGTGTTCTTGTCTTTTTTCAACATGTAAGTGGCGTTCTAATCTATGACATAAGTATTTTTTTTTCCCTATACGTGACACTCTTCTTTTTGCTCTAGAATGATTAAAAATGAGAATTAACAACAACAACAACAATAATAATAATAATTCTGTCAAAAAAAAAAAAACAATAATAATAATAATAATAATAATAATAATAATAATAATAATAATTGCTAATGAATAAGCTAAGGTGTACTACTAAAACATCAAAATGAAGATAAGGTGGAGTATCAATGTCTGAAATTGATAAGAAAATCGACTTAAGTGTTGACTTCTCTCTAAATGTATGCATGAAAGACATTTCAATTATGAACACGAAGTAGGTGATACACATCAACAGAGAAAGGCCGGAGGGATGCACTGTCACAAAACTTGTTATTGACGATGTTAACCACAATATGAGGATCAACTTCAACAAGAAGATAGGAAAGTCGACGAGCAATTATATCCTAAGTCATTGTTTGATTCTAATGAAAGTGAAGAGATAAAAAGAAGAAATGATCAAAAGTTTATCAAAAACATATTTTATTTGTTTGGTTCTTATGTCAGAGAAGAAACAAATATTTAATTGGGCGAATCTCATGGCTACAAACTTTTTCTCCCAAACAAGAAATAAAATATGAAATTTACAACTAATTTAATCAAATGACCAAGACACCCTCCCATGCATGTTCTCCCGTTTTCTTCAATTAATAAGGATTTATTTTTTCATGCCAACTATTATTTATATTTAAGACCATTAGAAATATACGATATTTTTTACCAACAAATATAAAACATCATGTTTGGTAGGGATGACAATTTGACTCATACACAGTAGGCACCTAAATAATACCCACAACGGGTAGGGTAAAAACCACATTTTGGATATGCGTACGGGTATGCATAATTATTCGCATAAATGAGCGGGTATGGGTGTGAGTACGGATACCTTAGTACCCACCCCGTCCCATACCAAAAGAATATATATTTATTTATTTTATTTATATCTTATAATAATAACAAATGTACAACAATTTTAAAAAATACAACAATATTAAACTATTACATATTTTTAATAAAAATGTTTATTTATAACATAATGCAAACCCAATGTGAATATATTACCAGATGTATGAACTTTTAACACGAGGTTAACAATTATTTTGTTTATAATTTTTATGAGTCAACATTAAAAAAAAGATATAAAATTTTATAATTGACCGATTTATTTTTAGTAAAAGCGCGGGTAACAAATATGAGTATTTAGGTATCCATAAAGTATGAGTACAATTACAAAAATTATTATCGACACGGATATGAGAATGAGTACAATTTTTTTTTCAAAGTGCAAGTATTAAGATGAGTACTATAATATCATATCAATTATTATCGCTAATGTGTGACCACCGCTATATGAGGGGAAACATATATGAGTATATTACTACTGTATATAATTCCAACTTGTTTTGGTAGAAATTTATTTATTATCTCATTTTAATCATGTGAGGATATTTATTTAACCTTTAATAACTTATAAGCTAGCTTATAACAAATCTACCCGACTCGAATGGTTGATGGTTGAAAGGATATGTTCAAAAGATTGGAGCTTGTGATGCACTCCATGCAGAAATGTGGGGAATGTACACTGGAATGCAAATGGCTAGAAGACAAGGTTTTACGCATATTATAGTAGAGAGTGATTCTAAACTTCTAATTGATATGGTAACAGGGAGTTGTAAGCTGAATGAAAACACTTCTATTTTAGTCCGACGTATCCGTGATTTCGCTAACCTACAATGACACATTACTTTTAAGCACACTTGGCGCGATGGGAACAAATACGCATATTGGTTGGCTAATTTCAGCCTTAGCCAAAGTTCGTTCGATGTAAGAAATCTGGAAACTCCTCCTAGAGAACTCCAAAGTCTCCTTTTTGATGATGTATCCGAGGCTTGCATGCCTAGGAATGTTAATGTAATCTTGTAGGTTTTTTTTGGGCTTTGCCCTCTTTCATTTACCAAAAAAAAAAATAACAAATCTAGCCGATCAAATTTGTAGTTTTTTATAAAATTAATGGCTGAATTAGCTTAATATGAAATGATAAAAATTATATGTTTAATTAATATTTAATTGTTTTTAAGTAAAATGCCAAATATAAAATTATAAGAAAAATTTATAAACTATAAACTAATTCAATTAGACTAATTGAATTACTTATCAGAATAAATTATAAACTAAGTAATATTTTTTTTCCCATTATTTTCTCATCCAAATAATTCGTAAAAAAAACGTGAACCATAGACACGAGTCGTTTGTATCCTTCATCTTTGACTCACCGTAATGTAAGTCAACCTATCTTCCACATCCATCCATTTCTCCTCTCACTGTTCACTTCACTTCACTTCACTTCTCTCTCTCTCTCTCTCTCTCTCATGGCGGGTTGTTTCAGCTTTACCGCCTCCCGTGACCGCTGCTACCGTCTCTCCTTCTCCAACGCCGGTCTCAAATCCACCACAACAGATCTCGGCCACACCACAATCATGCACTGCTGGATCCCCAAATCACACAAACCATCCAAACCTTCCCTCCTCCTTCTCCACGGCATGGGAGCCAACGCAATGTGGCAATGGAACGAATTCATTTCACCACTCACTCGTCGTTTCAATGTCTACGTACCTGATCTTCTCTTCTTCGGAGAATCTCACACAACTCAACCCGATCGATCCGAATCATTTCAAGCTCAGTGTGTTGCTTCTCTAATGGAAGCTCATGGTGTTCGATTGATGAATCTTGTTGGAGTTAGTTACGGTGGTTTTGTTGGTTATAGTTTGGCGGCACAGTTCCCGGAACGTGTAGGGAAAGTTGTGCTGTGTTGTGCTGGGGTTTGTTTGGAAGATAAAGATATGAATGATGGTTTATTTGTTGTTAAGAGTGTTGATGAAGCTGCTACTATTTTGCTTCCACAGACTCCTGAAAAGATGAAGCAGCTTGTAAAACTTACTTTTGTTAAACCTATCAAAGTTATGCCTTCTTGTTTCCTCACTGATTTTATTGATGTGAGTGCCTTTTTCTCGTTAAGTAGCTTGATTTCAGTTTAGTTGCTCTAATTTAGGATCATTATTAGCTTTTGTTATTACTATACTATGAAGCACGAACCCCGTACACTACAGGGACATGTCGACACCGATAATAATTTGAGAAAATGACATAATTCAATTTAATAATAAGTGTCAGTGTCATCCCGTGAGCTTAGCTCGGGACATTGCATTAGGGGTCGAGGTTCGAACCTCGGTCATCCTAACTGAAGAAGTGTTTGTGCTTCTTCATACGATATTAGGGGATGTGTATGTATGTAGTGTAATCTTGTTGAGTTTATTTTTTTATTTAGGTTGAACTTTATTTGATAATGAATGAATTTGGATCCCTCCGTCTCACAATAAGTGATTCAGTTGACTGTTTCACACATGTCAATGCATAACTTTGACCATTAACATATTTAATTGTATAATCGTACACATGGTCAAATTAGGTCACTCATTTTGGGACAAAGGGAGTAGTATTAGTGTTTTTGAACCTTGAGTTGTTGAATTGATTGTTATGTTTGCATACAAAAGTGGAAGGTGTGTTTTTCTTGCTGATTATTTGGCTTGATGTTCGGATGTCGTACGTGTTACTGTTACTTAGATTTCACAATTGCTAAGCAGAAGATTGTAAAACTATTATCCCATTTGATTTGTAACATACGGACGGAGTAAAGGTTTGTCTCTTTCTTAACTGAAAATAAGCTGTGATTGTCTGTGTACTGTCCCTTAACTGAAAATAAGCTGTCACATGAATACACACAAACTTGATTTCATCAATGTGAGTGTTTTTCCTTCTTTTTTTTTCCATTAAAAAGGTCTGTTTTAATTTGATTATTATTTTAGTTACCCTAATTTACAATCACAAACCTTTTGTGTTATTATAAGGGGATATATACATAATATAATCTTTTTCGACTTTAGAAATTCCACATGATAGGTCACATTTTTTATGTTTTATTTTATTCCAGATTTAGGTTGAAGTTTGTTACATAGTTTATGAATTTTGATCCTGTTTAGGAAATAGTATCAGTGTTTTAGAACCTTGTATTATTGATTTGAATATGAGTAATTATTGATGTGTTTTAATTTTATATCATTTGTTATGTCTAAATCCTCAATGGATAATCTAAGTATGTTGCTATTCTGGTTTGGCAACGTGTTTGGTGGATTATGTCTGCATAAAAAGTGGAAGGTGTGTTTTTCTTGCTGAATGTTTGATGCTTGATGTCTAGATGTCACTGCGGTGCTGAAGAGATTAAAACTATTTTAAAATAAAAGGGAGAATAACAATAACAAGAATGAGGATATATTCATTTAGAACTACATCATATGTCGGCCTAAACACACAGGTTTTGGCCCTGGTTGGATAAACATCTTAATTAGGTTTATCATATAAGTTTATAAGTGGTCATATATATAAGCTATTTCCTGTAACAAATGATAAAATAAAGTGAAATTGTTTTATTATAAGCTATAAACTGTTTTCATAAGCTATCTTGGAGATCTTATGGAAAAAACTGAAAACAACTTATGGATATGTCGTAAGCTGTTTCTATAAGCTCCCCCAAACAGTCTCTCAATTGTTTATGTCTGTAGATAAAAATATATTTTCATATAGGGCTACTGCACATATCAATCTAAACACGGGTTTTATCTTGTTATTACTAGTTTTTAGCTGAAAATATGCCGAGTCTGTTGTACACTGCTTCATTGTCGATCCCTTGATGCGAACACACAAGTATGGCCTTTTCAATTCAATAAAATTGGTTCCTGAAACTGGTTTTACTGGCAGGTGATGTGCACTGAATACCAACAGGAGAAGAAAGAACTAATTGAAACATTATATAAGGATAGAAAACTGTCTAATCTTCCTAAGATAACCCAGGTTTCTCTTCTCTACTATTATCTCTTGTGCTTACATTATGAGTTAGTTTCACTATGTCTTGCATTAATTGTAAGTTTGTAACTTCTTAAGATGTATAACTGTTCTATGATGTAGCCTACACTAATAATCTGGGGAGAACAGGACCAGGTATTCCCACTGGAATTAGCCCACAGACTGGAAAGGTTAGACTGCGTTTACTTTATGAAAACATTTTCAGTTTTCATTTTCTAAAATTATGTTCAGTTGGTGAAAAATAACAACAAATTGGGGTGGTGGCGCAGTTGGCTAGCGCGTAGGTCTCATAGCTATTGAGTGATCCTGAGGTCGAGAGTTTGAGCCTCTCTCACCCCAATAATATTTTTCTGTTTTGTACTACGACTTTGCAATATAGAATTTTATACGTTAGATATGATAGATATGATTAACTTTAGAATTATTTCAACAACTGACCTTAGCTCAGTTGGTAGAGCGGAGGACTGTAGTTGGTAATAACAGACATCCTTAGGTCATTGGTTTGAATCTGGTAGGTTGGACTTTTTTTGCCCAACACATGTTTTAATTTTTTACTTAAAAATGTAATGTACCCCGGAAAAAAAAACCTGCTCTCCCTCTTTAACGATATGTATTTTCTTCAACATTTTTTACGAGTCAATAAAATAAAATGCACAAATTTTTATTTTCGTAGAAAGAAATATTTGATTTTGATCTCTTTAAAATCTACTTTATGTCTCAAATGCCCTGTGACATTCATCAAATATTTATTTGAAATGGTATATTATCTTGAACAAAAAAATTTGCATGATCATGACAACTACTTTTTTTTCTTTCTTTCTTTCTTTCTTTTACCACTATGATTGCAACTGTTTGAGCACATATAAATATTTACAAAAAATAGAAGAAAACAATATTTTAAAGTGAGCATTTGCTTTTGAATTTGAAACAAACTAGGAAGAATGCATTTTCAAAAATAATGATGTTAAGAAGTCTCACATCGATTGTGAGATGGCGTGAATGTGCGTTTATAAGTGAAGGCAATCCTCACATTACAAGCCGGTTTTATAAGGTTGAGTCAGGTCCAATTCTCAATTCTAAGTTGGTATTAGAGCCTCTCCACGATCCATTGGGCCACATATATCAGGTTTCCGCTATTGGGTCACCCACCGTTTATATCCACGCACCAAGCCCAATAAGCCTGAATGTGTGTTTATAAGTGGATGGTTTTGTAAGGTTGAGTTAGGTCCAATTTTCAATTCTAAGAAATGAAAACAATATTTTTGGCATTTTCGAAGTTTTTGAATATGCTAGATCTGTTTTAAAAAATTGTAAAAGAAGATGGGGAGGAAACTATTATCTTATGTTTATTAGTTGCAGTGAAAATGAAAATAAATAATATGGGAAGTAAACGGGCCCTAATTTAGCACACTTTTATCCTCTAAACTCCTCTCCACAATTCGTCCCCATTATTATTATTATTAGCAGTGCTATATAGCATGAATCCGTACCCTACAAATTTAGGTGACGCTGAAATCAGGCTGATGGGAAAAAAGTGGGAGATAGAAAATAATTAATAAAAGGAAAAAATGTTCATATGACGGCTTGAAACAATTAGTATCCAGTCGTGTTTGAAAGCTATCCATTCTTCAGCTTTATTGGCGTATATATCTCAAGGTTTTGAATAAGAAAAAAAAGTTGAGAGGTACAACATAAAAAATATAGAAAAATATATTTTGTCATGTTTTGCACTTGGCTGTTATAACTTTACATTGAACTCTTTCTTCTGGTGTGCAGGCATTTGGGAGAGAATGCACAACTAGTTGTTGTTAAGAATGCAGGGCATGCAATCAACTTGGAGAAGCCCAAGGAACTGTATAAAATTTTGAAATCCTTCCTCATAGATCCCATTACTCCATCAATGCAAGAAAACTGCAGTAATGGTCCCAAGCTGGATTAGAGGGTCAACCCATATGAATTATAGAGATTTTCAGCATTCTGGATATGTTTGTGTATCTATATGTTTGCATAGTAAACATCCACGCTATATTTTTTCTTGCATGGAATGGGGGAGGCGAAGATTGTAAAGATGGTTCCCTGCAGGTAAAAAAAGAGAGAGACTACATATTCAGCAAATTTAAAGGATGTAGATTGAGCATCAGGAAATAAATTTTACGGATCGGCCACTATAAACTCATAATTCAGGAAACTAGGCTTGGGACAGAATCCGATTCAAAGGCAAATTTCTAAGGGGATCCTGGAACAGGGAGTACACATACAATGTGGTATATCATGAGCTACTGTATGTATTCCGACACTTAATATTGTCTTGTCTGTATATGTATTGCAAACATGGTTTGTCCTCTGCTTTTACATATCATGTTATTTTATTTTATTTTGATACATTTGGAAAAGGGAGAGAAAAAGAAAGGACATAGAATAGGAGTAGCAGTGTAATTAACAGATAAGTTGTTTGAATAAATATATATAAATTTAGCATTTGGATATGTTGTTTGACTAAAGGTAATTTTTTTGTTATTCAACAACATTATAAAATTGTTTAACATTTTCACCATGCATATATTTTTACAGATATAACGATACACTAGACTTTCAAGTTTCAACTTAGGAATGGATGCTCAATAACTTTATTCCATTTTTTTTTTGTAAATGTACTTTTCTAAAGCAACTTTTGTGCATGAAGGCTGATGATGACCTCCTTTGAATTACTTAACCAGTTAATTGTTGTTGTTGTTCATAAAATAATCTACCCAGCAACATCTTCCTCTGATTAGACTAAGCTCAAAATGATACCAGCCAAAATGGGACTCCAAACATTTCCAACTGTTCGTTCACAAAACAGATTATTAGTAAAAAATTGTATAAGTCAAAGTCATATGTTTCCTAGAGAGAATCAATATAAATTATAAAGCATTCCACTTTTGCATCTGATTCCTTTCAAATATACAAAGAATAATAATTTCCAATTACTTTGGCCAAGTAACATTGTGATAAATAAGAGGTATCAAATTACACCGGCATAATTTTTCAGTATTCCTACACCACTCAATATACGAAAAATAAAGAAGTCAAATTATGGCCATTTTAAAATTGTTAATTAAATTTTTTTTTAAAAAATAAATAGAAACAACAAAAAGAGAAGGAAAAACTTACGGGAGGACTTGAGAGGAGGAGGGACAGAGTCCCAAAGGAAATCCTGGTTCTGATTATAACTAGAGCAATCAAGACTAGTATTATATCCACCTTTACAAACACAAACAAAACCATTTCCTGGAGAAGCAAATCCACATATACCACCACTACTTTCACAACTAGTACATTTAGTAGTCACAAAGTTATCAAAAGCACCATGAGTATATTTCAAGGCCACACCATAAACCCAATGAGTAGGGTCAGTAGGGTTATCGCCAAGCGACACAACTGAAGTATAACCACCACAATCATATCCCTTAACGTTCAACTCTCCTTCGCCGTCAAGGTTCCCGGGTGTGTACACACAACAAGTGTTAGTAGGAGGGAAAAGAGGCAAACCAAGTGAGACAACTTCAGGACAGGAGTAAATAGAAGCACAAAGGTAATCAAAAGAAGTGTCACAAATGGTTGAACTTTTTCTTTGGCAAGATAAGAGGATGAAAGTTGAGGAAGAGATTTGAAAAGGTGAGGTTAAATCTAGGCCAAAATTTGATGAGGTTTGCATGGTGGTGCAAGTAGACATACAGGGTGGTGTGAGAATGAGAGTGGAAGTGGTGTATGATATGGAAGTTATAGGGTATGAAGATGTGTGAGTTTTGAGGATGAGTTGATCTAATGTTCCATTGGATATGCATGTTATGTAAGGGCTGAATAGTGGTGACCCACAACCAGGACCTGTGCCAAAGGGATACTTGATTTGTATTGAACCACATGTGTCATGGCACACTGTTATTGAGGCTGTTGGTGTGGATGCTAAGAGGAGGATCATGAAAAGGTTGATGAGGAATGGAAGTAGTGGTGGTGGTGGTAGTGCCATTTGCTTTGCTTGTTTTCTCTTTGAGGTTTCACCTTCCTCTCTTTGAGGTTTAAAGTTGGTGGATGAAAAAATAGATGCTTGATTGATGTAAGAATATATTCTTTTTAATGAGATATTTTTTGGTCAAATTTATTTTTGATGCATCAATTTTTGTTTTTATCACTTTACAAATTATAAATCTATATTTGAATTTACATTGAGTTCACCAAAATTGTGGCAGAAAAGTACATCAACGTCAAAACCATGTTTTAACTTTTCTATTTACACGGCTATTATTTATTTAGACGCGAGTTTGACATTTGGTGTATAAAAGAAATTATTTAACTTTTATCACTTTAAAAACATTGTTTTCAATTATATTAAAATATATATATCAGTTAATTATTTTTTCTTCATTTTATTCAAATCAAAATGTTGAAGGAAATACATATTCTTAAAGAAAAGAGGGAGAGTATTTTTTTTTCTTTTTCCAGAGTTCATTACATTTTTTTTAAGTAAAAACTTAAAATATATCATAAAATGTTGAAAAAACAAAATATTTCCGACCTACCGGATTCGAACCAGTGACCTAAGGATATCTGTTATTACCAACTACAGTCCTCCGCTCTACCAACTGAGCTAAGGTCGGTTGTTGGAAACATTGTATCCGTAATCATATATAACGTAGACACCCAATTCCAAAGTCATAGTCGAAAAGAAAAAATTGTTTTTGGGGTGAGAGAGGCTCGAACTCTCGACCTCAGGATCACTCAGTAGCTATGAGACCTACGCGCTAGCCAACTGCGCCACCACCCCATGATGTTCATTCTTCAGTTAAATGGTTAATAACAGTATATCATTTGAATTTGAATTGCGACATAGAAACAAGGTGCAATTATAAAGTGAGAGAAACTTTGTCATCTTCTTCGATTTCCCTCAAGTATATCAGATTTGTGTTTTTTTCACTATTTGTTTTCTAAGCCATTAGATTAATCTAAATGGCTGATTCTAAACAATAAGATTAATCGAAAGGCTAAAAATACGATAGGATATGAGAGACCACTGTGGACAATCAGCATGATACGTTTTAGATCCATTATTATTCCTTTGAAAACATTCAAGCAAATTCGAACCCTAATTTGATACCTAGGTATTCATTCATTCACCACAAATTGCCGCCATAACACTTTCTTCATCAATTTCCGATCTCAATTTCATCTTTACATTAACACCGTAATTCAATTCACTTTTCAAATTTGTTTTTCTTCAACTTTTCATTTCTTAGATACATCATCGATTACTCATTTTTCTCTCTTTTGTTGTAGGATTCTATGTGATTTCGTAGCTTTTCAAACTAATTTCAATTAAGGTATATTATAATCCCTTTTATATACTGTAAAAAATTATATATGCTTCCAATTTTTTATGCATAAGTTAGGGTTTTTGTAATTTCATGAAAATTGTATATCAAAGGGGAACTGAACCATATGTCTCAGTAGCCTTAATGCAGTCCTAAAAGTATGATTGACTGTTGCCACTAGACCTAGGTCATGCCAAAGAACATGAAATCCCATGCTTTTGTTCCTTAAGCTTAGTTCTTAGTAAAAAAAGAACATTATGGCGTTTTTTGGTCGATGTCGTCGACCTCACTTAGTGGGATAAGGCTTGGTTATTGTTGTTGTATATTCCATATAAACATAGCTTGTATTGGGGAAATTTTTAGTTTCTAATGTTTAAGCCAAAACACAGAATTCTCCACACTGTTAGAGGTACTCTAACTTAGAGTTATTCCATGCTTTGATATGAAAGAGTAAGGCTTAACACCGTACATACCATTTTTAACTGGGATTCCCCGATACTCCAAATTGCCGTAGTATCGGTGTCTGACACGTATCTGACATGTGTCCGATATTTATCTTGGAAGTATGCAGCATTTAATTTTTATTTAAAAAATAAATAATTGGCTGATAGGTTTGCGATACGACAGGATATGGCTGTGTGGCAGGGTTATGCCTGGGATACTTTAAACTCAAAAAGCCATATTTTTTTACCCACGTTTCTTTCCTATTTCTCAGCATGCTCTGTTACTCCTCTTCTCTCTACATGCTCTGTTTTTTCTTTTCTTGTCTTTATGTGCTCCGTTTCTTTTCTTCTTCTTTCTACATACTCTGTTTTTTTCTCCTCTTCTCGCTAAATGCTATGTATCGTCTCTTCACTTTGTCTCAAATGTGGATATGTTCATATATTGTGTATCTATATATTTAATTTTTTATCGAAGTATCTTGGCCGTATCATATCTTGAATTTTAAAGTTTTCCCTTATCTCTGTATCCTTAACGTATTAAGTATCTGGGCTTCAAAGATTATTTGAAATATCCCTTACTTAGGGATCTATTTGGTTGATATTGGATAGACGAATTTGAAGGATTTTAGCTGTTTCAAAAGTGGGTTGAACAGAGATTTAATCAAGTCCCTTTTTCCCGGATCTGAGGTCTTCATTAATTAGATGCTCCTCCCTAGTATTATCACACCTATTAATTTTAGGTGTATAAATTTAAAAATAAGTGGGATATATATATCTCAGGAGCCTACCTTGTAATCTTAATTCCACGGATGACATTCCTCTCTTGAGCTTAACAATGAGACCTGAAAAAACTTAAGCAGGAAATAAACTGGTACGGATTATGGATACCCTGTCTGAAACCTCTTTCAGGAAACAATTGGGGGGGAAACAGTATTTAATATTTATACACTTCATAATGAGATTAATCCTATTAGTAGGGAAACCCGTATAAATGAGCACTTGTTTTAAGAAGTTCTGTTCAATCCTACAATAGGCACTAACTTAATTGCAACAACACCGGTATTGCTTTTCCGTTTTTCCCTTCTGACAATTGTTTTGTGATAATCAGATCAAAGTATTAGCTTCCCTGTCGGAAACCTGGAGGATCATTGTAGAAACATCATTTCCCAGTGTCCCAGTTTTTTTGGTTGAAGAGAGCTGGCATGCTATCGGAACAAGGGGCTGCCAAAGGCTTCATCTGTTTGATTGTGTGGTAAATCACTTCTTTAGCGAAGTCCTATCCAAGAGTATTTCTTATAGAGTCAGTTGATCTGTCATTAACCACAGCAGTAGAAGACATTGGTGGTGTCGAAAATACTCAAAACAGTGGAATTTAAGGGGGATGAGTGGATGAGTAGAAATGAGTAGGTTGTCTTTCAGGCCTCGACCACTTGACATTCACAAGAAGCTCCCCATCCTCAAGTCTTTCAAGGACTTTGAAGACGATGAGACACCCACTTCTACCCGTAATTCGCAATTGCTACGCATTGTTCCGGAGGTTGAACATGAGGTACGGATCCTTTGTAATATTATATTACTGCACCGTGTTTTCCAGTTATTCTGTTTGTTTTTTTGGGTTATTTTTTGGTGTTCGCCATTATGCTGGCTTGGTTAAATCTGGATGGTTTTGGATATTTATATCAGTGTTCTAGACTTCTAGTAGTTGTCAGCTTTGTACTCGATTTTACTTAGCATTAAGGATTCAATGTGATGGCCGGTGCACCATCTCAAGCGTTTTCCCTTGGACAAAATCTTCTTAATCTGTATAATTTGTTATCTAATTTATGCAGTCATGGTAAACTATGTAGAACTGAAGCCTTGTTATATGGAATATTATGAAATTGGTCATGGATTTTCTCCTCTATCAAAAGTTGAAAGATACCATTGAATCTGTATTGTTAAGTTCATCAGTAATTCTATTTATTTGTTCCTAGGCACATGTCCAACATGTTCCCAGCAAGAAACTAGCCTCTGAAATACCAACTCCTCAGTTTGTTTATGTGGATACATATGAAAGAGACTATTCTTGCACTTTCGCTCAACCAACTTCCTATTTGCGGGCAAGAGGAGGTACTGCCACTAGATTGGATCATTTAATTATATTCAAAATAATATTGGAAGTTTTTCTTGTAAATTCCAGTTTGTGTATTGAACATCTTTCTTTTGTTGCAGCTAGGGCTGAGATTGGAGAGTTTGTTGAGTATGACTTGGACAATGAAGACGAGGATTGGCTTTCGGAGTTTAATGAAGAAAGGATGATTCTGACACCTGAATTGTAACTTTTTAGACCGAATACTGGTTTTGTTTAATGGTTTTCAGTTATGTGTGTGTAGACTGCTTGAAATCTGAAATCATTGGGGGTGTGGGTACTATTGATCATGGTTTATTTTAATTATTTAACTATCAATTCTGCTTGAAATCTGACATATTACTGACCTGAAATCATGTGATGCCACTCAACAATTTTTTTTCATATAGTTTGAATTGCATCCTATTCCATTGAGTTTTTGGCTGTTTGATATTACTTGTATTTTCGTACGATCCTGTAAATTCAATATATAAGATATGCACTATATAACTGTTTTCTCTTTCTTCAAGTTTTTATATGTATATACTTTCTATGGATAGGTTTGAGAGTCTTCTTTTCAAGTTGGAGGTGTTGGATCATAAAGCCCGTGAAAGAGCTGGCCTTTTAACAGCCCCTCTTGGTTCGCCAATTCCTGTGCTACTACGATTTGAAACTGCTATTGAGGTCAAACTCTTTTTAGGGTCTTTATGTGTTAAGAATCTACCTTGAAACAATTTTGTTTTATGTGTTGATTGTTTTAGCTATTAGTTTTATCTAAAACGAAATATTATCAATGCTTAATTAATTTGTACCTGGTTACTAAGAACAGGAACTTTCCATCTGATTCTTGAAGGAGTATTCATTTGTGTATATACGCTAGGAAGTTGTAGTATACTAAAATAATGTCCTCCAAGCATTTTGCTGATGGTGGCGTTAACGATGTAAATTAATCCCTTGAAGGGTTATTCATTAGTGTATAGGCTAGGACCTAGTTCTAGTATGCTAAGAAAATGATCTCAAAAGTATTATGGAGATGATGGCACTAACAATATTAATTAAACCCTTTTTAAAAGTTATGGATTGTTTTGAAAGAAGGGTGATGTTTCGAAAGAAAGTTATGCAATCCAACCAAGAAGGGAGGTACTTTGAAAAAAGCTGGCACTGCTGCTTGATTTCACTAGTTGGAACTGTAAACTCGAAATGTTCTATGAGTTGACTTAGGAGTTTGACACCAATGTATGTATGCAGATAGTCTGGACTGTTTTGCGACATTTAATTTTAAATTTTTAGTTTCCATCGTTCCTGTCAAAGAATGGATTTTATCTTTGGCAGTTGGAACACACCCTCATACAAGAGTCATATAACAGCTAGACTTACCATACTTTGTGCTAAAATATTATTTAATTAAGAAACATGGTTATGCCATTGGTCTATCTATCACTTTACCACTTGTTGAATAGGCTTTGAATTCTTGTCAAGAACCAACTCTTTTGGGCTGTTATGTGGTAGCGCACTGGACTTCAACTCTTTACATTTTTTAATCCTCTAAATGTACTGGATAAGTAGTATTGAGAAAACACACTGACATGAAAAGGGACAATATTCTTCTTGTAAGAGAGTTGCACTTTGATTTTAAGACCTAAAATCACAACGCTACCCAAAGGTATTCCAGTGTTTTATTTCAAAGGGTTTGAGGGCACAATTGAAAATTTCATGCCAATGATGAAATGGTGTGATGTTTTCGAAGTTTAATAGTTGATTCATGGATATCTATTTATATGTTTTTTCAATGAAAATCACTGAATATTTTGCAGTCTTTTGCCAAATGGTGATAACAATCAACTATTGGTTTTATCCAAAAATTTCATTATTTAGGTTATTGTTCATTGTTCTAGTTATTGTAGGAGCATCTTTGAAGTTTCACAGAGCATTTCAAATCATTCATTGTCTTGCAACACAAACATTGCCTTACATATGTTTTGGATGTAATTCATATTGAGCTTATCGAATATTGTCTTCTATAAATTTCAGTCCTTACAAGCACAGAATGTCAAATATACAATTCTCCAGTCTGTGTATGATTATTGGAAAGAAAAGGTATGTAATTTGACTATCCCTTTTGAGGGGTATGCCTCCTTTGTTTATCAATTTAACTTTCTGGATTTATTTCAATATGAGAGCTGGAAATTGTACCAGGGCTTGGTGTGTGTGTGTGTGTGTGTATTCACATGACAAAATGTGGATCTAATGGGTGGCGGGATCTATTAAGACTTTTAGAATATGCCTCAGGGATCAGATTTCACTAGCTTAAAATCAAGGGAAGGATTATAATAAAGTGTCATAAGGAGTTGGAGGATACTGTAATGAATTTAAATCATTTTTCACTTATTTATGCTGGTATTTCCTGTTATAATTTTGGCTTATCCCACAATGAATTAGACCACAGCCACAATTGGTTCCCCACCACCTACTTGGTGTGGTTGGCTGCATGGATCAGAATATGTCGTTGTATATTTATTAAACAAGGTTTCTATAAAAGGCTATTTAGATGTATTTTATAGAGTCCTTTTTAATTATTTCACTTATATATTTTCTTGGGATTCCTTCTACTACCTTAACTATTGGGCTATTTCCATTTGATCAGCCCTTCATACGCGAGATTCATCTATCTTTTCCCAATAGGTGTTTGTGTTGTTACCCCTACTTATTCCTAATCGGTTTTTATATCCAGTCATCCACAATGACATTTTTATTTTTGCAAAACTCAGCATATGCTTTTATTGTTCCCGCCCAACATTTAGTGCCATAAAGCAATGAGTGCTATGGCTTTGTTGTAACATTTTCTTGGGTTTAAAAGGAACCTTTTGACCTCAAATATCTCATGAAGTATTTCTTCAATCGTCTACCTAGCTTGAATCTTATGATTTACGTCCTATTTCTTTGTTACTCTTTATTTGAAAGACTTATCTAAGGCACCTAAGCTGTGCTATGAATCTAGATAATCCCTCTTCTGTTCGTCGGTATTTACTGAAATTATTGATGCCTTACCCTCTTATTTGCATGTCTTTGGCAGCGAATAAGGTGGCTAAAGCCCATTTTGCGACGTCTGCAGGTTTGCTTTCAAAACTTACATTTAAAATATTGTCACTGATATATTAATGTATGTGTATTTATTTATGAGTTCATATGTATTTGATAATATAAGATTCATCTGGTTCTATTACTCAATTGAGCTACACTGCCTTCTTCTGTTTTGTTTAGAGATGTATAACTTTCTTCTTTAGCCTTTACTTATTTTTTTATTTTTTTGTTAAAAATCTTTAGCCTTTACTTCTAGTTCTGTATATTTAGCCATGGCATGATGTCAAATTTTGATGCCGAATTATAGTTGCATTTATCTCTTTTTGTTTACTGGTTTGCTTAGATATTATCTTATTTTAATGATTTTGCTGGGTCGCAAGTTTTAAAGTTATTTTATTGGCATTAGTTTTTGCTTAATTTACCTCTTCATATTCTTCACTTTCAATGTATTCTATTTGAATTTTCTCTTAAATTTATTTTATTGGCATTAGTTTCTGCTAGCTTCAGTAGTTAGTTGAGTTAGCTATAGTTACTTGTTTTCCTTAAGTAGTATGCTTTGCATGCTCATTATGAAGAGCTTTGACAAGATATACTGCATTATGCATGCAGCCAGCTCCAGCCGTTAATGACACCAACCCATATAATGTCTTTCGTCCCAGGGAGAAGGCCCACAGGCTTCACACAAGAAGGGTAAGTGGAGCAAAACTCTTGTTTTAATTGTACTTTGATTTTGGGAAAATACATGTTCATCCGAGGTTTCAATTTATGAAAATGTATGCGGTACTTTTGGTTGAGTAAACCCGTCCTTTTTTCTGTTCAGATGCAAAGGAGAGAGAACAATGTGCAGTCATTTGAAAAGCTTCGCCAGGTCAGCGTTTGTTATCTGATTCTGATTCTAATACTTCTGTTGAACTTGTTACATTTGGGTTTGAACTTTGAAGCTTCTTCTCTTCTCGTTTGAGGGCCTGGTGTTTAGTGACTGAATGTACAAGTTTTTAAAGGATTGATATAGATCTGTGTTTTCATATGCAATAACTGTATTGTATACATGTATTGAGTGGAAATAATATTTCCTTGCCCAAATGATTTAGTAAAATTGCATTATTACTTTTGCTGCCATGCTTGCAACTAAATACATCAAATCAAATCACTGAGTAGTGGAAGTAAAACAAATACACATCTCTTGCGGTTGAGCTCATGGTTTTTGAGTTCAATGTTGCTAATGCAGTAGATGATGCTGCTGTTCTTCCTGCAGTTGCCATTTTAAATTAAAATGATTTGATCTGTATCCATTTCTAGTTTCTTCTGTGTTCGTAGCTGTTATAATGTAGAAGCTACCAATTAAACTAGATGGTTTTTGAGGTCGTGTAGTTGGGAATTGCTCATAGAGAGTTGCTATATCATATGAAGAATGTAAAGCATGAATTGCTACAAATAAACCCAGATAGTGGTTCTATATTTTTAAAATAAATTTAAACCAAATCAAATCCAAGGTTAAGTTCAATTTGTTGCATTTTTGTTCATCTAGCTTTTGTAGCAATTAGCTTTTTCCTTGTTCATATATTCTGTTTAAAGAAATGTATGTTTGAAAAAAATTCATTCAAATTGGAATGTTTCTGATGAATATATACCTGAGAATTTATTTAAAGCTCTTTGTATGAACAGGTTAGGCGCAACCTTGACCAAGCCAAGAGCTTGTTGGAAGCTTTGATCAAGGTGTGACTTTTGAGTTTTCTAGAGTGTTTTGCCCAATGTTTACCCTTATGTATTCTTACTTATTGTGTTGATATACAAACATAACCAGAGGGAAGAGAAAAAAAGAGAAGTAATAGAGAGTGAAGTTGCACTACAGAGGATGCAAATGAAATACAAGGTATGAGTATGATTTCATATGTTTATTGTGTTTATTTTCGTTAATTCCTTTGAAATCTTGACCTGTGCTTCTGCCATTCACGATGGTTTTAGTATACAAAACCTATTCAAAGATATTTGAGACCTCTTGGACACAGTGAAGACAATGGTAGATTTCTCTCTGTTGATTTTTCACTTATTTTGGGTTCTACTAAGCGGTTATTTAATGAGAAATTTCTCTTTTTTAATAGACAGAAATCTCTATCCTCCATTTTTAATTGTTTATTATATCCCTCCAATGAATACATACTTGTTATGAACGGGAATTTATTGTGCTTTTCCAAGTGAGGTGTAAAGCGCATTATAAACTATTTTCTTTGAACTTGTGAACTGACGTAGAATAATTATATATTTCAGCATGAAACAGAATTTTTGGAAGACAACTTGGCACTGTCTGGATTTACTCCCTTCACTTCCAAGCTTGTTTCAAGTGAAGAGGAATTTTTCGATTCAGATGATGTCATGACAAGCCGTCTTCCTCGTCCACGGTCTACTGCTGTACAGAATCTGCATCCCTATGAAACCAACCTGCCCATGGTTCCTACGGTCAGCACAAAGCAAGAGTTGAAGAGGAGACATGTTCCACATGGATGGCCTCATAAACTGGTAATTATATATATATACACACACATGGATTGCTTATTTTTAGTAAATCCCCTCATTACCTTCCATATTATTGTATCTTAAAAAACGATGATTCATGTAGATTTTTTCAGTTTTGCATTTTACCGTCATATTCAGTGTGTGATGGTTGATGAGTTTTGTGGTATGGAATTATGCAGGATCCACTTGAACCGGTTTTATTGTTCACAAAGCCATTACTTCCTGATAAGTTAGCAATGGCAGGTATTCTGCCACCAGATTCTATCCCGAAAAATGGGGTGCCAGCACAACCAAGTAGATTTCGTGGAAGAATTGGCAGAGGCGGCCGCATAGTATTTGACAGATCGAATTTGCTTATGCTAACTCCAATTGACTGTGGTAATTCTTATTATATGCCACCAAAACCAAGGACCTTCAACATGTAACTAACTTGTTTATATAATCTGGTGCTAAATTGGTACCCTCTCCCCCTTGGTTAGGATTTTAGTTGATACTCATTAGGAAGGTACAAGGTTGGAAGGGGAACTTGTAAACACATATTAGGCCTGCAAGTTTTTTTCTTGTTATAGAAGGCCTTCAATGTTTTAATGGGGTTTTGTATTGATGTATGCTTAATTCAGTATATATTTGCCTTTAGACAAAAAAAATTGAGCTTATATTTGCCTTTGCTCATAGCTTTCACTTTCCATTTTATTAAAAATCCAAATAAAAAAAAATCAAGATAAACCCACCCACACTTTCAAAGTTGATTCCCATTATAAAACCATTTGGATTTTTGGCTGGTATTGTTCTTCAGGAAATCATTTTCATGGAAATGATAGGTTTCTTTTTAAGCTTTATATTTTTAAATTTTATTTTTGAAGTTCTATTGATAAATTATGATTGTTTCACTTAAAAAAAAACTTTCCACACCATGCAGTCCTCCATTTTATTTATTTTTGTTGATAAATCAGTCCTCCACCTTATCTAGTAGATCTAGTTATCTTAAATTCATTATAAATCGAGTGGACAATAAGTTTTTAGCATTTGATTAGCAGCAAACCGGAGTTCTTTGTATTTAGATTCATATATAATATTTTTAGAATACAAGAGGGCAAAAGCCCTAAAAAAATCATTAAGAACCAACAAATTAACTGGAGCAGGAATAATAAATCACCTGTAGAACTTTTTTTAAGACTTGGTATCTGACACAAATTGATTATGCGAGATATACCAATTTTACTTTTCACTAGCAGATTCCATTTAAAGCTACAATTTTGCTTTGTATGGACTATTTCATTACAGAAAGTGACACCAGGAAGATTCAAACGCACCATGTGAATTTCTTGTAGACTATTTGCATAATGTTGCCGTCCTTCAAGAAAGAACAAGGTGGTTGTCAATGAAAATGCACCATCTAATTTCAATGAAAAATGTTTATTTGCAATGAAAATATATCTGAGAAGTCAAGTCCATGAGAGTAATTTTAGGTTTGATGATTTTAATGGAGCTATTTTTTTATTTATTTTTCTTTTCTAGTGATGTGCTTAGTTTGGCCAATACAGACACAGTTATTGGTACTGGAATCATGGTCTTGCCTGCAAACGACAAGGAGGATAAGTAAATTGGAGGAAACGTGGTGGTTGTTGTTGTTGGAACCTGGAAGTTGAAGGTGGCATGTTAGTCCTGTCCATATCAGTATTGACTTGGTCAAAATTGAGGTTCTGCAAAAAATAAGATAGGAAATCAGAAGTGTCATTATAAAAGATAAGATATTAAAATCGCAAGTTTGTGAAAGTTAGGAGGTCAAAAATGCAATTTAGCCTTTATGAAATGAATCAAACATTTTAATTAGTGTTTATCCTTATTGCAAAATTAGTGTTTAGAACATAATACTCACTCCGTCTCAAATATTTATAGAGTTTTTTTTTTTACAAAAATAAACTTAGTGCATTTCATTCATAATGTATTCTCAATACAAGGTGGACAATATCAATGACTTGGGGACTAACAATAAAACGAGTTGCTTGAGCTAAATCATGAGCTACTAGATTGACTTGTCTTTTAGAGTTTTGCATATAGATTAAGAAATAATAAATATTAAAAGGTGAGTCATTTTTACCCCTACTTTATTAAGAAAGAAAAATTCATTTTATGAATGTTTTTATTTTTGTAAGGGTATAAAGGGTAAAACATCATTAACTGTATCTTGGTTTCATAAAAGAACTAAAGCTTTGGAACAAAAATAAAACGGTAAAAGGACTAAAGTTTTAGGACGGAGAAAGTAAATAAAAAAATGGGGTCTAGATCTGCATAATCAAGAATAAATAGAACAACCAATCGTTAATTGATTAAGTGGTGATTGGCGCTGAACTTGGTAGGGAGACCACGGTTCGATACCCCGCAACTGCGATCGAGAGGGGGCTGGAACCACTTAATGCCAGAACTGACCCCTGAACCAAATTAAACTGATGGTGAAAAAAATAAAAATAAATAAGACCTCAAGGGACGAAGTAAAAATCACAGGGAAACGGGTGTAAAAATTACTATTACCGCTTTAACAATCGACTAATTTTTAATTTTTTAATTTTTAATTTAATTTCTCGGTTATTTACTCCTATGATTGATTAACCTATAAGACCTAATTGTACCCAAAAAAAAAACCTATAAGACCTAATTGATTATCAAATCCAACATAATCAAAATATTTATATATTCACGAAAATAACTCTTATCAAATTCAAAAATAATAGAGAACAAGTAAGTATAATTTAAATTAACCAATCTTATTCATAAAATTATATAGTATATGAAATTTTCTCAATTACATGATTGGTTTAGTAATAATAGAAGTTGTAAAGGATCTTAACCCTTATAAAATATGTTTCAAAAGTTAAATTTTAGATTTTAAACATCAAGACACTTATCTTTTTGAAATTACATTTGAACTTTTGTAATTTTAATTTGATATATCCAATATCTTAATTATTTTGACATTATATTTAAATTTATATATCTTAAAATTTAAGTTATTGGGCGTTATAGGTAGAGATTAATCTTCCTTTTGATATTTAACATGATATTTTGGAGAATTTGACTATATAGGACATCATATTTCGATTTTAGTTTATAATAATACATTTATATATGTGAAAAATTAATGTGGATTAATAAACTTGAATTACTGAAAAAGTTAATAGATTTATAATTTAATTAAAGTACAAATTTTAATATATAATAGCAATAAATATAAAAATTATTTATATTTACTTAAATAGGTCAGCTTAGCCGGCTTCAAAGATTTTTTTATTGGCTTGAAGCCTGACCTTTTTAGCTAAATAGGTTTATAAAAAAAATCTGACCTTTATTGACCTGACCTGGCCCGAGCCTTTGTAGGCTAGGTCATAGGCCCATGTAGGCCGACCTAACCTATTCCCACCTCTAATCACTACCCTTTCCCTCAGTGCCGCCTTACAAATAAGAAATTTTTTTTTGTTCAAAAAATAAAATAAGAAACTTCTTTATCTATTTTTTATTTTATGATTCATGATGAGATTATTGAGTCAAACACAAAATATTCTCTCTTTATTTTATTTTTGACCGGATTCTATCTTAATTTTCTTCCTTCATATTTTAACATTTTTATAATATGTTAGATCAACTATGTTACCATATTGCAAATATATCACTCGTGCTTAAGGATGACAGGAAAACTCAAACTCAGGAGACCCACCCGAACTCAAACACAAATCAACGGACGAAATCCGAGTTGACTGAGTTTGGGTGACACCCGAAACTATGGGTGTGGGTTTGGGATCACTCAAACCCACACGCGAAACCCACACACTCACCCATATATATAAAATTACCTAATTAACCATAAGCATATATAATTAATTATACGTGTTTTTGCTGCGGGTTTGAGTTTGGGTGGAAAAACCCGAACCCAATGGATGTGGGTGTGGATTTTGATTTGTCACTCATACAGCCTTTGAGTTTGGGTGATTGTTTTGGATGTGGGTTTGAGTACTGTAAAACCCTCACCCATAGGCACCCATTATCATCTCTACTCGTGCTTGCTTATTTTATTTTATTTTACTAACGCTTATTTATTTGTTATAAGTTAGGTAACAACAAAATCATTATTTAGTAATTAAAAATTAAACAATAGTTTCAAAAACAAAAAAGAACATCAAATGTTTTTTTTTTGTCAAAAAAAAAAAACAATAGTTGCAAAAACAAAAAAGAACATCAAATGCTTTTGGGGTGAGAGAGGCTCGAATTCTCGGCCTCGGATCACTCAATAGCTATGAGACCTACGCGAAGCCAACTACGCCACCACCCCATCTCTTGTTTGTATCTATTTTAAATTTTAATTTTTAAATTGTGAAAAATGAAGTTTGCATTTGATTCTATGAAAAATTGGACACAAACCAAAATAAAATGTATTTAGGGACACTTATAAATAAAAAATTTAAAATATAAGACTTAAATGATGTGTTTCATTTATGTGGGTGTGAACTTAAATTATTTTGATTTGGGGTTATACCTATACAAGTATTAGTGTTGCTCTTGACTCTACAACTTACCGATAAAAAAAAAAATTATTTTCAATGAATTGAGTCAACATTATGTCCACATATATATATACATTTGTCAATGAATACAAAAAAACATCACAACAAAACAAAAACGTGATTTGTTCCTATAAATTTATTTCAATTGGTAAATACATTATATTTTATATGCAGAAGTCTGGATTCGAAATAGCCTTTTGATAAACCTCAAACTTTCAACCCATTTTATTAATTGAAATCAATTCACAAAATTTTAATTGATGTCTAATGAGAATAACTAAACGTTTAGGTACTCTAGTCAGGGGATTGCTATGGGAACAAAAATCATATATTACATGCAAAACTTAACCACTGCCAGTCTGCCACGTGTTTAAGGTGTTGACTTTTTAACCACGGCCACATGTTCAAAAATATTGACTTGGCATATATCAAGGACAAAAACAAAAAAATACTCAAATTACATGGGCGTAAAAAAAAATAATCCTTAAAAATGTGATTTTTTTTTCAAAGGACTAAATTTAAAGTTCATAAATGTAAAAACTCATCACCACTATTAGAGAACTCTCCTTGCCTTCTTCAACCTAAAAAAAATCTTCTCTTCAAAAGAAAATTACCAACACTCATAATATTATGGACTTTATAATTTCTTACATTATCCGACGACACAAACCCCAATTTTTATAATAAAAATGGGAAAGAGAAATCAAATTTATCATAAAGCAAAAATTATTTATTTCCTTCTATATTGTTTTTATTTTCATTTTTCCTTTTCCTTTTTCATGAACTATTTTAATTATTTGTTTAATACTAATAACATCAACGACAATGTATAAAATGAAATGACGATTTTTCTACCATCGGTATAGCACCACGCCACCACTTGTGTGTGATTCTCTTTAGAGTGAGTTTGCTTAAACTTTTATGAGGATAAAATCATTTTGAAGCAAGAAATCAATTTAATATTCTGACAAAATGGCAAAACATGAGAAAACAAGTTCTTACAATCAATATGTTTTTATATCATTTGCGTTTGACATTTTTGACTTTCTCGCACCAGATGTGTTGATCTTTTGAAAAGAGTTTAAAGGGTCATGCATAACATTGTTGTCTCTCTTAGGTCTATGGTCGTAGCTTTCAAAAAGATTAGTTTTATCATCCAGAAAGGATGAGTGACGCAGCTTATTGATTTTCCTTTCACTCGTGTGTAATTATTCTATATATATATATATATATATATGCTTATAATGACATGTTTTAATATTATGACCCCTCGTCAAATAAAAAAACACGAAAAGAATATGAAATTTCAGGGAAAATTAAAAGAATTTTTTAGGGAGTAAGACTAAAATCCAAATTCGCTAACATTATAATAACCAAAAACACATTTTATCCTGTATAATATTGACTTTTTTTTTTAATGGCAAATTGTTAGTTTTCTCCTTGCTTTGACTTGAGCCCTAAATCTCCAACTCATTTACCCTTAGCTCAACTAGCTTAACCAGTTAAACTACTCACCCCATTCCTGTATAATGTTGACTGTGATTCACAAATGTAACATATATATTGCTCTTTGGAGTATGAAATTTTTTTTTTCTCATACTCTTCTTTTATATTCCTTCATTTTTTTTCTTCCATATCAAGAGACTATAACTATAATTACCAACTGCCTATTATTGATGATATTTTCTATTTCAAATTCTATGGTTCTAAATATTAAAACACATAATGTAAGAAATAACATGGAAGACAAAAAAAATTACGTTTTTCTTTCAAAAAAATCAAAAAATACTTTTTTTTTTAATTAAATAGTCTAGTTGTGAGAATCACACATGTTAAGTCTAGAGAATTGCAAATGTATCTGCAACAACCAATTGAACTGTACTTATGAGACAAAAATAATAATTATTTAATAAGATAAAAATAATTATAATTTAGCTGTGGGTGTGTATTTTTATTATATATTAATTATAAATATTTTTAATATATATATATATATTATAATTAAGTCTGCAACCCCTGACCAAGGATCCTAGATCCGCCACTAAATTCAAAATATTTATATATTCACAAAAATAACTCTTATCAAATTCAAAAATAATAGAGAACAAGTAACTATAATTTAAATTAACCAATCTTATTTATGAAATTATTATATAGTATATGAAATTTTCTCAATTACATGATTGGTTTAGTAATAATAAAAGTCGTAAAGTTTCGTATCACTGAATGGATGGTGGTGGTGGAGTGCAACATGGGAGTTTAGAACAGGGAAATGGTTGACATTCTACTCCCGAGTGAGGACAACAAGGTGGTAGACCTTGGACATTGCCAACAAGAGCACCTGCAACAGCAACAATTAACACCACAAACTTCATGAACATCTTCAAAAGAGTTTCCATTATAACAAAACTTATGTTGTAAAGAAAAATAAAATGGATATCTAGTACTGAGTGATATGTTAACCAATCTCTAGTTATTTATAGGCAAAATGAATCTTCTATGAAATTTCATAATAAGAAATATTTAGACGTTAATAATGTGCATACTATAATTGTTTAAATAATATTAAGTTTTTTTTTTTAATTTGCTGACTAATTTATAATATTTTATTATTTTGTTAGACTACAATTTTTTACCATGTTTATTAAATTCATATTTATAAAATATAATATTTTAACTATATTTTCAAAAGTTAAATTTTAGATTTTAAACATCAAGACACTTATCTTTTTGAAATTACATTTGAACTTTTGTAATTTTAATTTGATATATCCAATATCCTAATTATTTTGACATTATATTTAAATTTATATATCTTAAAATTTAAGTTATTGGCCGTTATATGTAGAGATATGCTTCATAAAACTGAATGTCTGAGTCTGACCTACCATATGTTTATTTTTTAGGTCGAGTCTGGCCTTTTGAAAGTCTGACATAGTCTATTAGCCTGTTTAAAATCCTATTTCACATAAATATATGTAAATAAATAATAATATTTATTTTTAATACTAATAAACAAATAAACCAATGAGATTAAACTTCCTTTTGATATTTAACATGATATTTTGGAGAATTTGACTATATAGGACATCATATTTCGATTTTAGTTTATAATAATACATTTATATATGTGAAAAATTAATGTGGATTAATAAACTTGAATTACTGAAAAAGTTAATCGATTTATAATTTAATTAAAGTACAAATTTTAATATATAATAACAATAGATATAAAAATATTATTTATATTTACTTAAATAGGTCAGTTTAGCCGGCTTAAAGATTTTTTTATTGGCTTGAAGCCTGACCTTTTTAGCTAAATTGATTTATAAAAAAAGTCTGATCTTTATGGACCTGATCTGGCCCGAGCCTATATAGGCTAGGTCGTTGGTCCATGTAGGTCGACCTAACATATTCTCACCTCTAATCACTGCCCTTTCCCTGGATACCACTTTCCAAATAAGAAACTTCTTTTTTGGTCAAAAGATAAAATAAAATAAGAAACTTCTTTATCTATTTTTTATTTTATGATTCATGATGAGATTATTGAGTCAAACACAAAATATTCTATCTTTATTTTTTTTTTACCGGATTCTATCTTTATTTTCTTCCTTCATATTTTAACATTTTTATAATCCGTAAGATCATCTATGTTACCATATTGCAAATATATCACTCGTGCTTGCTTATTTATTTGTTATAAGTTAAGTAACAGCAAAATCATTTTTTAGTAATTAAAAAATTAAACAATAGTTGCAAAAACAAAAAAGAACATTAAAATGCTTTTTGGTTGGGGTGAGAGTGACTCGAACTCTCGACCTCAGGATCACTTAGTAGCTATGAGACCTACACACTAGCCAATTGCGCCACCACCAAAAGCTATGAGATCTACTTGTATCTATTACAAACTTTGTTTTAAATTATGAAAAATGAAGTTTGCATTTGATTCTATGAAAAATTGGACACAAATCCAAATAAAATGTATTTAGGGACACTTATAAATAAAAAATTTAAAATATAAGACTTAAATGATGTGTTTCATTTATGTGGGTGTGGACTTAAATTATTATTATAATTTTTTTTTTTTTTGCATAAGGACTTAAATTATTTTGATTTGGGGTTATAACTATACATGTATTAGTGTTGCTCTTCACTTGAGACTCTACAACTTACCGATAAAAATATTTTTCTTTACAATGAATTGAGTCAACATTATGTCCATGTATACATACATTTGTCAGTGAATACAAAAAAAAAATCACAACAAAACAAAAACGGGATTGTCACTATGAATTTTTTTTTTTGAAGATTTGTCACTATGAATTTAATTCAATTGATAGAGACATTATATTTTATATGCAGAAGTCTGGTTATGCCAAGTTATATACTCCCTTCGATCCATATTATAAGGAATAATTTGGAGAAAAAAAATTAGTCTTTTTTATAAGAAACTTTGACCAATTTTCAAATGTTTTAAATGTTTAATTTCACTTTTGCCCTTATTTATTATGAGTGAGAATATTAAAAATAAGTAAGTTAGTTGAATTGAGAGTAATTAAATAAGGGTATACATGGAATAAATTTAAAATTAGAAGAGTATTAAATGAAAATAACTATGTAGAATGTGTTTCTTTGATATGTGTAATTTTTTCAAATTGTTCCTTATAATATGGACCGGAGGGAGTAATAAAATTTTAAGCTGCATGATGGTTCACAAAATTTTAGTTGATGGGAACAAAAATCATATATTACATGCAAAACTTAACCACTGCAAGTCTACCACGTGTTTAAGGTGTTGACTTTTTAACCACGACCACATGTTCAAAGAAAAAAAATCGTGGTGATGGTTGCATTGGTCTACACCATTAATCGGCAGAATAAACTAATACGCGAGCAAAATCGTCGCATTCAAGCAGTTGAAGATTCGCACACTGCTTCAAGGGTTTCGAGGAGCACTCGTCGACGCAGGTCGCCGACACCTGAGAACAAACGCTCAAGATCGAGGTCTAGGTCCCCGAGGCCTGCACCTCGACGAAATGAGGAGAGGCCAGTGAGCCCGGCCAGGGAACACCCTCGGAGGAACAACCGTTCACCTCATCGAAGAAATAATCGCTCACCATCGAGGAACGGTGAAGCTACGGTTCGTGGAGGAAATGCTCGACCTCCACCAAAGAGGGAATCTCCGGGCAGCGGAGATGAGAGGCATCGGGGACCTCTTCCACGAAGAATTATGGACATGCCTCTCCCACGTGGATTGGAAAAACCCCCCATCACTGGACAAGTATGATGGGACGACTGACCCTGACGAGCACATTCAAAGCGTCGAAACTGCCCTCGACTATAGAAACCTGCGAGGATCAATCAAGTGCAAGATGTTTCCACTTTCTTTGATACGAGGGGCATCAACGTGGTGGAGAAGTCTGCCCCAAGACTCAATTGACTCATGGAATGAATTGTGCCGCATGTTCAAAGCGCACTTCACTACTTCTCGGCGACATCCAAAGATAGTGGCCAACTTGAAAGCCATAATCCAAGGTCCCGAGGAACCTCTTCGAAGTTACATCGAAAGGTTCAAAAAATTTGCTGTCGAGGTCGATGCGACCGACAAGATGAAGCTGTATCTCCTCGAGGACGGATTGCGCGAGGGCACGCAATTCCAAGAAGCTGTTGGAATCGTGGAAATGCAAACCCTCGACGAGTTCTTCGAACTTGCCCAGCGATATATCAAATGGGAGGAAAAACAGACGGCCTCCAAGGTTAGAAGACCAAAGAATCATGAAGCTGGAACCTCCTCGCAAAGAGAAGAGCACCGAGGAGAAGAAAAGAAAAGGGATGGTGGAAAAGTCAGAGAGGCTAAACCACCGAAGAGCCAGTTTACCCACTATACTCCTCTTAATGCTCCTCGGGACATGATAATTGCTGAAATATCAAGTGTTGAATTCAAAATTGCGGGCATAAGATTCCCGAAGCAACTGCCCGCAAAACCAACCGTGGACAAGAAATTTTTTTGTCAATTCCACAAGAGTTACGGGCACGTCACGTATGACTGCATGCATCTAAAGGATGCTATTGAAATCCTAATTTAAAAAGGATATGCACGGCAGTACGTGAAAGGGGAGCAGAGAGAAAATGCTCCTCGATAAAACCAGTTAGCGATTGAGGCACCAAGTCCTGATCGAAACACTCAGGAAGACAACAGAGTCGCTGTAAATGTGGCTCTTGCTATAACAAGACCTGAGGACTTCCTTCCCTTGCCGGATAACAACGAAAGGGAAGCTCTTGATTACCTTGCCGCCCATCTGGACGGAAGCTGCGAAAACTTCCCCGGAGCTCTAGTCATATCCGGAGGAGGATTTAATCCCATCACCATTGGATCCATCAAAAGAAAATTTGATGAGTTGGAAAAGGCTTCCCCGGTTAGTGAAATCAAAATAACCGTGGTGAAGGAAAACTTCATTCCTCTAGCATTCTACAGAGAGGAAGTCCTCAGAGGCTCACCAAATTTCCATATCCCTCTGCTCGTGAGAGCGAAAATGGAAAACTTCGACGTGAGAAGAATCCTCGTTGACCAAGGAAGCTCCTGTGACATAATGTACTCAGGACTCTTCAAAGTACTTCAGCTGACCAAGGAGAACTTGGTCCCATATGTTGGATCCGATCTCCAAGGATTCAACGGAGCAACAACAAAACCTTGGGGATATGTGGACTTGATCGTCACGTTTGGGAGGATCAGGCCATGAAATCTGTAAAGGTCAAGTTCCTGGTCGTCGACTGCCCTTCCCTCTACAATTGTATCATTGGGCGACCCACTTTAGCTGAATTGTTCGCAGTGTCTTCGACTATCCATTTGAAGATGAAGTATTACACAAAAAATGGATAAGTCGCCACCATCAATGGAGATATTGATGCTGCGAGGAGGTGCTTTGAGGCTGCAGCGAAGAACTTCAACACTGTGGCCACACCCCAAAAGAAGAAAAAGGAAGTAAAGCTGCCCGACGTGAATTCAATCAGCACCGAGGATGCAGTTGAGCTTGATGCTCGAACAAGCAAAAAGGAGCGCAAGCAAGAGAAGAAAACAATGAAAGACGACCTCTTGGTCAAAGAAAATTATCGCTACATCCCAGATGGAGAGTTCGAGCTTATTCCACTTGGCGAGGATCCAACAAAGGGTGTCATGATCGGAGTTGATCTCCCCGGCTTGGTCAAAAGACAGCTGAAGGCTTGCTTAAGGGAGAATGCTGAACTATTTGCTTGGAGTGCAGCTGAAATGCCAGGAATTGACCCGAGGTCGCTTGTCACCAGTTGACCAATGTTGTCAGAACCGGACCGGACCGGGAACCGGCCACCCAAGCGGTCCGGTTAGGCCTGAAAAACGGCCAGCAGAAGAACCGGTGAAAAACCGTTCGAACCGGTGCGGAACCGGAAAAAACCGGTGAACCGGCCGGTTCACACGGTTTGACAGTTCAGTTTTTTTTTTTTTTTTTTTCCGTTTTAAGTTTTTTTAATTTTTATAAGTTACTGTTTTTAAGTTAATCTTTTTTAAATGATAAACACCAAAGGACAAAAACAAACAGGGAAAATGAAAAAAGAAACAAACACTGTTATTGAAAAAATAAAATCAAACAATCCTATAATTTTATGATTTGTATAATAATTGATGAAGACTTTTATACCCAAGATTGATTTGCAATTAACTTAACAAGAGTATGGATTAGATGGATGAAATATTCATTTTGTTGAATTTGAAATCTTTAGATTGTTATCCATGGTGAGTAAATATTGGTACTCTAGATGGATTTCATTATGTACACAAACATACTACCAAAAGAAGAAGAATAAACAAATTATCAATAAATCAAAGAAATTAGAGATAATTATTGAGAGAATATAGAAAGAAATTGGAGATTAAACTTGAGAGAATATGAAGGAGTGTGGCTGCTGTTTTTTTTTTTACAGTAGACTGCTATTGTTGTTTTGGGAAAGATTTGTTTCTCAATTCTATTTATATCTAGCATTTTAGGGTTAAGAGGTGAAGTGGGCTTGGATCAAAAATAACATACACAAATGAAATAGCCCACATAAATACTAAATCCAACATATTTCTTTTATACTACTATTTCTTTTAATTATATTTATTCATTGGATATTGAAATATTGTTTTATATATTATAAAATATATATATACATATATATTGGGTTGGTAAAAAAATATATTTATTTACCAATATTTTTTTTTATCAAGATTAATATACCAATATGCTTCAAAAAAAAAAAGATTTATATACCAATATATATATATATATATATAATTAAAAACGGTCCGACCCGGTTGAACACCGGTCCGACCAGTTGAACCTTGAATCGGTAAGCTCACCGGTTCGATGACCGGTCCGGTTCTGACAACCTTGCAGTTGACCATTGATCCTAGGGCTAGTGTTGTAGTTCAGCGTCGTAGGAAGCAGTCTCCCGAAAAAGCGGAGGCTGCCAAAAAAGTTGTAAAAGACCTCCTAGAGGCAAATTTTATTGTTGAAGCCCAGTACGCAACCTGACATTCTAATGTTGTACTTGTCAAAAAATCTAATGGAAAGTGGCGTATGTGTGTTGATTATACCGCAAATCAACACGGACCCATGATAAGTGCTCGGATTTATCTCCACGAAAATCTCGCAAATCATGGGGTTCCAATTACAACCAACGGACAATGGACACGAGCTTCCTCGACATCATGTCCTGCTCGACATGAAAGGGAACTTCAAAACCTCAACGTTATTAGCCTAAGTACCAAAGCTATGACCAACTAAAGTCATCGTCTTCGTGCTCGAGCATGACGACTTGGGGGGCTTCTGTTCTGGATTGGGCCTAAATGCCCAACGAGTTGAGGACATCCTCTTTTGGGCCGTCGAGCAAGGCCCAAAGCACAAGCCCAGTTCCATTTGACCGTTGGTCAGCGTACACTTCCCCCACGAATTGTAACGCTCAACATTGGAATGATGAGCATTTAATGCTCATCACGGCTCCTCAGTCGTTTTCCGACAGCCATTGATGGACATTAACTGCTCATCAACGGCCTTGGCCCAACGCTGGGGCTATATATAGAGCACTTCACAAAGGTACGTAACATTCTATATTGAAAACCTTCACTTCGCCTCAACTGACTGGAGCGTCGGAGTGTCTGCAGGTACACAACCCCCCTCCGGTGCATTTGGACTGAAAGCTAAGGACAAACACCGTACACCGCCGCATTTTTGTCGACTCTGATCAAGGTAAGATCACAAGGCAAATTAAAAGAATTTTTTTAGGAGTAAGACTAAAATTCAAATTCGGTAACATTATAATAACCAAAAACACATTTTATCTTGTATAATATTGACTTTTTTATTAATGACAAATTATTTGTTGTTAGTATATTATTACAATATTAGGTTAGTTTTCTCCTTACTATGACTTGAAACCTTGACCTTCAACTCATTTACCCTTAGCTCAACTAACCACCCCACCCCTGTATAATATTGACCGTGATTCACAAATGTAATATATATATTGCTCTTTGGAGTATGAAATACCTTTTTTTTACTCATACTCTTATTTTATATTCCTTCATTTTTTTCTTCCATATCAAGAGACTATAACTATAATCACCAACTACCTATTATTGATGATATTTTCTATTTCAAATTCTATGGTTCTAAATATTGAAACATATAATGTAAAAAATAACATGGAAGACAAAAAAATTACGTTTTTCTTTCAAAAAAAAATCTTTTTTTTTTTTTTAATTAAATACTCTAGTAGCGAGAATCACCCATGTTAAGTCTAGAGAATTAAAAAATGTATCTGCAATTGAACTGTACTTATTAGACAAAAATAATAATTATTTAATAAGATAAAATTATAAATTTAATTGTGTGTGTATTTTTTATTATATACTAATTATAATTATTTTTAATTTATATATTATAATTGTAAACAATATATATATATATATATTATAATTAAGTCTGCACCCTCTGACTAAGGGTCTTAGATCCATCACTAAACTCAAAATATTTATATGTTCACAAAAATAACTCTTATCAAATACAAAAATAATAGAGAACAAGAAATTGCAATTTAAATTAACCAATCTTATTCATTAAATTATTTTATAGGATATAAAATTTTCTCAATTACAAAATGATTGGTTTAATAATAATAGAAGAGTTGTAAAGCTACTATCACTGAATGGATGCTGATGATGGTGGAATGCAACATGGGAGTTTAGGACAGTGAATTGGTTGACAGTCTATTCCTGGGTGAGGACAACAAGGTGGTAGACCTTGGACATTGCCAACAAGAGCACCTGCAATAGCAACAATTAACACCACAAACTTCATAAACATCATCAAAAGATTTTCCATTATAACAAAATAAGTTGCAAAGAAAAATCTATGGATATCTAATATTATTGAGTGATATGTTAAACAATGTCTAGTTATTTATAGGCAAAGTGATTAAAAATAATAATGTGCATACCATAATTGTATTTTATAATTTTAGTATTTTCTTAAAGTTTGTTGACTAACTTATAATGCCTTAGTATTATTTTATTAGACTATAATTTTTTAATTTAATTTATATGCACCGTCAGTGTAAAATTATTTTACACATGCGTTCAATAATATATCGACACATCATGTATGGTAATTAAAAATACATGATGTGTCACATTCATTAAATGATGTGGCAACACATACATGTATGTGTAAAAAAAATTACACCGACGGTACACAACAATTAAACTCATAATTTTTTACCATATACATATATTTTACCATATATTTATTAAGAATTTAATTGTTGTGCACTGTCGGTGTAATACTTTTTTACACATACATCCAATAATATACCAACACATCATGTATTGTTGTCCACTGTTGGTGTAAAGTTTTTTTACACATACATCAAATGATGTGTTGCCACATCATTTAATGAATGTGACACATCATGTGTTTTTATTGGACGCATGTGTAAAATAACTTTACACTGACGGTACATATAAATTAAATTCTTAACAATAAATGATGTGGCAACACATCATTGGATGCATGTGTAAAAAACATTTACACCGACGATAGACAACAATAAACTCATTTATTAAAATGATTTTTCATTACTCATTTATTTTATCTACATACTACATGTATTAAAATTATATTTCAAAATACAATATTTTAACTATTTTGTAAAGGATCTTAATCCTTATAAAATATATTTTCAAAAGTTATATTTTAATTTTTATTTAATGATTCCTGATGGGATTATAAGTTAACTGTCAGCAAAATCATTTTTTGACATAAAAAATTAAACAATAGTAGTAAAATATTTGCACAACAATGCTTTTGGGGTGAGAGAGGCTCGAACTCTCGACCTCAGGATCACTCAGAAGCTATGAGACCTACGCGCTAGCCAACTGCGCCACCACCCCAATTGATGTTTTCATAATGCGTTATATTTAGAAATACACTGCTAATGAAGATTCTTTTAAATACTATTTATAAGGAAATGAAGTTTGTACGTAGGGTTTTAACCCCCTGCAAATTTTTTTATTACCCCTCTATAATGTGAAGATTCTCTTGTTTACCCCCTCATAGAAAATGTTGGCTTAAAATTCTGTCATTTTGCCCCCTGTAATGTTAGCGAGTTTTGGTTCACGTCATCATTTTATAGAATCTTAGGTCAACATTTTCTACTAGGGGATAAACCAAAAAATCTTCACATTACATGAGGTAATCCAAAAAAATAATATTTACAAGAGGTAAACTCAAACTCGCATACTTTACATGGGTAAAACTATCCATGATTCTACAATAGATGGAAAAGATTTTCCTTCATTCCTTTGCATTTGCATCAAGCACACATTAATTCGTTTCTATGACCTAAATTACACTTTGAAAGGAATTGAGTGAACATTATGTCCATGTATACATCCATCAACAACAAAACAAAAACAGGATCTTAGCATTGTGATAAATCTTGAACTTTCAACCCATTTTATTCATAGAAAACCAATAGAAGGCAAGTCATATAATAAAATTTCCAAGTCATACACAATATTTATGTATCTCATTTGAGATTTTTCTTACTACTTTTTATAAAACGAAAACCCCTTTCAAATTTTCAAAAGCATAAATTATTTTATCACCATACCCCTAATTATAATATATTTTTTCTAAAATCTGCAATAAATTTTTTTTTAAAAAAAAAAAACATTAACTTATTCTCTCATAATACAATCACCTTTCTTACTCTCACTAATTTTCTCAAATAAATCTTATATTTAGCAACTAATGTAGTATTTGCACCTATACTATCTTGAAGTAGTAATTTCAAATCTTTCAAGCTACATGATGGATCAAAAAAAAATCGTTGCTGCGTGTAACGAGAATACTTAATATAACTAAACGTTTCAGTACTCAAGTCAAGGTAGATTGTTATGTCATCTTGCAGCCAGTAAAAACACAGGAAACCTTGCTTTTGTTGCTGCCTGTAGAGGTTTATCAGTTTTGATTATAGTTTGAGCATCTATTTTTAACTTAACATGATTGAACACAAAAAGCAAGATAATACTTTAACAAAAAAAGCTTAACCAGGTAAGAAAGTAAGCGTCACCTTCTTCTAAGAACTGGAGGGTTAACATCGTAAAAACAATAAGATTCCCTTTCTTTCGACGATACGAGATTCTCTGACCACTTTCAAATCTGTTGAGATTTGCTGGATTCGTCTTTGAGTCCCTGTTGGTTCCCAAATCTGTTAAGATTTGCAGGTCTCTTGGTATCTGATTTGGCCTTTTCCACGTCGGTATTGACTATTTTGGAGGCGGATACGAATCAGCATTTGTCTTCTTGGTTTTCTTGCTACCGTTGACTCATCAATTTTGGCCAGTGAAGTTACTTCTTGGATTCCGATGGGCCGATTAATTTTGATTCGAGATCGGAAGTTAGAGTTTAGGGGCGTCTTTGTAGGTCGAGTTGATGTATTCCTTGGTGGTTTAGAGGCTGAAGAGTGTTGTGTGATCAGGTCTTTTCAGGTGATGGTGTGTTTGTATTGGTGATGTCGTTTTTTGTGTTGTTGTGCTACTACACTCTGTTGCAGTAGTTTTTATACTATTTCTCTCTATTAGTATGTCTTATACTTATGGTGGAGTGTTATTACTTATTAATAATATATTTGCCGATTCAAAAAGAAAAAAATGATTGACAATATAAAACATGTTTATCTTAATGAATTTTTTTTGGCCTTGTTACCTCGATTAACTTTTAATTTCTCGGTTATTTAATCATAGAACAATCCTATATTTTTGCATGACTACCTACACATGTCAACTTTACTCTTCCTAAGACGAATCGTTCGGAAAAACCCAAGTTCGATTCCTAATGGAAACAATTCTTGGTGAGAATCACAGAGTTAAAAAAAAATATACCAACCAAAAAATATTCCTTCATTTTTTCTTCCATATCAAGAGATTGTAACTATAATCACTAACTGCCTATTATTGATAATATTTTCTATTTCAAGGTGCTAAATATTAAAATATATAACGTAAAAAAGTTATAGTTTAGTGGCAAGAATCATACGTATTAAGTTTAGAGAATTGTAAATTTGAACAAGCTCACTAACATATCAAATGTATTTTTTTTTTTTTTGAACGTATATCAAATGTATTTGTTATTATCAATTAGGTTGTAATTATAAGACAAAAAAATAATTATATAATAAGATAAAAAATGACAATTATAAGTTTAGTAGTGTGTGTATTATTTTTATTTACATATTATTATAATTAATTGTTTGGTACGTATATATTATAATGATTAACTACATTAAAAAGTCTGCACTCCTGACCTAGAGTTCTAGATCCACCACTGATTAAAATATTTATATACCGGCAAAAATAATTCTTATCAAACACAAAAATAATATAGAACAACAAACCGTAATTTATTAAATAAACCAATCTTATTCATTAAAATATTATGTAAGATATGAAATTTTCTCACTTACAAAATGATTGGTTTAATAATAGAAAAGTTCTAAAGCTTCTATCCCTTAATGGATGGTGGCTGGCAACATGGGGGCGTAGGACAGTGAATTGGTTGACATTCTATTATTCGCGGGTGAGGACAACAAGGTGGTAGACCTTGGACATTGCCAACAAAAGCACCTGCAATAGAAACAATTAACACCACAAACTTCATGAACATCATCAAAACATTTTCCATTATAACAAACCTTAGGGTTGCAAAGAAAAATAAAATGGATATCTAATATTGAGTGATATGTTAAATAATGTCTAGTTATTTATAGACAAATTGAGTCTCCTCTAAAATTTTATAATAAGAAACGTTAGACGCTAATAATGTGCGTACCATAATTGTTTTTTATAATATTGAGTATGTTTTTAAAATTGGTTGACTAACTTATAATACCTTTGAATGTTTAATTATTATTTTTTTATAATTCTTCTATATATTAAAATTATATTTATAAAATTTAGTATTTTAACTATTTTGTAAAGGACCTTAACCCTAATAAAAATATATTTTCAAAAGTTAAATTTTAGATTTTAAACATCATGACAGTTATGTTTTTTACGTTACATCTGAACTTGGCATATGTTATGGACTGGGCCTAAGCTCTATCCATGTTGAGTGAACTTGCTTTTACGTCAAGTTAATTCGGTCTAATATGACACTGACCTAACATCACGCCGTCCTGCCCAACGACAATAGTGATTAGTCTTTTTGTAACGGTTAACATTAGAATGATTGACATTTATTATTGATCATGGCTTTTCAGCTGGTATTTCGACAACCATTAATGGTGAGGACATCATATCTGCCCTCACACTTATGGTTTTGCCTCCGCCACTTCTTTAATGGTAGCTTATCATAATCCAGGAATGTGTAATACTATAACTCTATAAGTGTCCGTTTGGCCTAACTTTTTTAGCTCTTAGAAACTATATGAAATCTAGAAGTAAAAATAAGAGCTTTCAAAAAAAGAGCAAAAGTTGTTTGGTAAAATATATTTTTAAAAAAAAAAGATAATAACAACTAATAATATTTAAATGAAAAATAATAAAAAAAAAACCTTCAGCAGGAATCGAAGCATGATCATTGCAAAAAAAACTCCAATTTTTTTTTCAAAAGTAGGTTTCAACCTCTTTTCCTAGAAGCTTATTTAATCCAATTTTGCACATTGAAAAGTTTTTTACGGCTAAAAGTTTTATTAAAAATGTGTTTGGCCAATTTAATTAAAAAGAGAATAAAAAATTAAAAAAAGTTGAGCCTAACTGTACCTAAGTGAGGCAACAATTGAAAGGGTCTTGGGTGTTTAAAAGTCAAAATAAGTGAGTTATTTATGCAGGCAACATAAGCACACAAGTGTTGGAACTTTCATAGGTGCATAAACTTGTTTCCTCACTCCAAATAACTTTGACTCAAGCAATCACTTAGTTAGATACTTCATCTCATATTCAATCAACTACATTCATATCATAGCATGATTAAATGCAATTTAGTGAGGTAGGGAACAAAACATAGATTTGAAGTTTCATGTGTTCTTTGCATTTGTATTGGTCCGGGGTTTGCCTTTTCCGTCCTATTTATTGTATGCTGATGACATTCTGATATTCTATGGCGGGAGGTTTCTTTCGTATCAAGAGTGTGTTGGGGAGGACAGGGAAAGACGGATAGAATCAAGAGGTGATGCCTACTCTACTCGTTATCACTAAACGACGAAGCCAGAGATAAGTAAATTACTACATCCTAAAGTGAAATAAATATAAATATATAAATAGATGTTACTCAAATTCATGGTCTGGATAAATTATTGAAGACCTGTTTGTGAAAATAAAAGCTTCATTTGAGTGAAACTAGGACGAATAAATTCTATAATTACTAACCTAGATTACAGTTTAGAATTTGTCAAACAAAATGCAGAATCCATCTTTTTAGAAGCAACGCTGCAAGAGCCAAGTCCAAAACTAACATGCAATCCATATAATCACTGTAGTCACAGATTCTGAAATTAAATAACTTACAATATAAGTTAAAAACACACATCAAATAAGAACTTATGCATATAATCAAAACAAAAATACTTGAAACTTCTTTGGTGGGGTGTGCCAGGCAATTGCAATAGTGCAACGCAAATGCAACACTTGAGAGACCCAATAGCAAGCTATTATGGTGGACTCTCCCCCTCAAAAAATAAATTTAATATCGTGTTAACCATTGGTCCACATATCAGATATTAAACAGATACTACACTTGATCTTAGCCAAAAGGCCGAGAAAGGTATGAGTTGTATTGAGACTGAGCTCTTGTTTTATATCAAAAATCTGAGTACTTGGTATTACTTCTAACAGATGTGGGACATAATAAGCAGTGGTATAATATTTCTTTCTTTCTAAAATCCAATGCAGCAACCATCCAAAGTCTAACAATTGTCTTTTCAAATGTTGGATAGTGACTGCGTTTAACAAAGTCAGGATAATAGTATTTGTAACACGATTAAATGCATTTCAGTCGGGTAAGGAACGAAATGCAATTTGGAGACTGCTCTACTACTTACCAGTTACCAGAACTCACCTTAGAAACAAAGGAATGTCATGTCCATTATTATGTCTTTGGTGCAAGCAGCAGGATGAATCCGTGTGACATCTGTTTATGTCTTGCCCAGATTTAATCTCTCTTTGGAAGCAACACGGATATTGGGAGTCGGTGGAATTTGTTCTTCTCCAAGCAGCAGATTTCACCGATTCTTCAAATTTGCAGCAACTTTGTTGCATTTTCAGTGCAGTAACTAACTGATGTTATCTACTGTGGAGCCGGTGGCATAGTCAAAATTTGCATTTATGTGAAAGAACTGATGACATCACCGGAGTTAGTCACAGGGCCACATCTTTCTGCCGCAGTCGCGTGCAGCAAGTCATAGCACACCCAGGCAGCCTGCAATCGATGGATCTCGTCAAGATTTGGTGGAGAAAACCGCCCAGCAGGTAAGCTTAAGTGTAATGTGAGTGCCACTTCTTTGAAGATGGATTTCAATGTTGATGATATTTTATTATAGTTAGATTCCAAAACTATGGTGTACCTTCAAACACCCCCACATCTGTTTATGGCTCGAGTGGCTACATATACAAGTATACAACTAATCCCGAAGTTTATGACAGTATTCCAAACTGTACTCCTGATGTTATTATTGATGAAATGATATGATTTTGCTTGATGAAACTATGAAAGGAAATATCTGGGAAGCATTGAAAATACAAACAATGGATACTGAATTTTATTACATTTTGTAATGAATTGAATCCATATTATGTCCATGTATAAATCAGCTATCAATGAGTACATAAAAAACATGTATACACAACAGGATCTTAGCCTTGTGAGAAACCTCAAACTTTCAACCCATTTTTTTTCTGTTAACACAAATAAAGGAACCAGTAAGTACTTATTCATATAAGTAATTATTCAAATAAGTACTTAGCCATGAAAAGAAGACAAAAAAGCTTAGGACTTTATTGGTGGGGTGCACCAAACAATTGCAATAGTGCAATGCAAAAGCAACACTTGAGAGACCCAATAGCAAACTATTGTGGCGGACTCTCCCCCTCAAAAAATAAATTTAATATCGTGTGGACCATTGCCCCACATATCAGATATTAAACTGATAAGATCAGATAAGCTCTGTTTGGTAAAAATAGCGGTTAGCTGATAAGCTATAAGTTATTTGAAATAGCATTTGAAAATAAGCTATAAACTAGTAAAATAAGCTATAAGTTCATAGTAAAATGACCGTTACCAAATAGAGCTTTTATCTTATAAGCTAAAAGCTATAAGTTAGTTTTTTGGCCTTCCCAAACAGAGTCATACTACACTTGATCATAGCCAAAAGGCCGAGGTATGAATTGTTCAGCTAATGAACTCTTCTTTTATAGTCAAGTCCTCAGTACTTGTTATGTCATCTAACCAATGTGGGATATAAAACTCATGAGCAGCACACTATTTATTTCATTCATTATATTTAAGCCAACAACTATATCCAACAACAAATCAATAATTTTCCTTGCCCTCAGTCTTTTCTTTTTATTTATTTTTTTGATAGAAAAATGTTAGCAATTACTGGTTATGTTAATTTAGTTTTCGAGATCAAACTCATGACCTCCTACCGAAAACTCCTTCAATGTCCCTTAGCTCACCAACCAAGCTATCCACGCGTAGCATTTTTTCCCTAGCCCTCTAACTTTCTAACATAAACTAATATAGTTAGTATTGTTTTTTTATTTTCCTTTTCCACACCATATAAAGAGATTAAGTATTGATAACATGAGAAAATCTACCTGTAAACCAATAACAATATACTCTACTACCAAGCGGTTTTTTTCTGATACACTCAAGTGTTGTGGCAAGTGTGAGTGTTAAGTCTCACATTGCTTAAAATAGTGGAGGTTGAACACTTTATAAGTAAGAGGACCCATAAACCTAACACCTTAAGGTTTTGGGTATGAGTGTGGTGTCCAACTCACTTGTATAGTTGTTCTTAGACCCAATGTAGATGATCCTCTGGTTGCCCCCTCGTGATGACCCAACACCAAGTTGTGCACTTGATACAACATAAACATTATACGTTGTCTGTTTGCACTTGATACAAACAGAAACCTCGGAATTTCACATTTTTATGTTTTTGATGGTATTGTCATATTAAAACCTTGGAAACTGTCAAATATATCGATGGATCCAGCTTCTTTTCCTTCACGTAATCATAAAGTTTAAATAAAAGGGATAAATAAGGTTAAAGTTGGTCCAAACCTCTTGAGCATATTAAAATATACCAGCAAAGAAGCAATCAAGGCTTTGAGCACAGATTAGTAAATAAATTCCTCCCAATAGTGAGGACACATACAAAATTGGGCTTACAATTACAATAAGGTTTTAGAGACAAAGAATAACTGAACTTTAGTCGCCACAGACGCTATAAATATATATCCCTAACCAACCAAATGATGAGTATGAACAATAACCAAAACAGCTCATGTTGCACTCACCTCAACAATCACAAATAACTACAATAGTTCAAAAATATGTATAACCGGTAAACAAAGTTACCTTACAGAATCAAAAGTAGAGATCACAAATACTTTGGGCAACAAAATTGACAGGGTCTTCAGTGTTTAAAATTCAAAATAAGTGAGTTATTTATGCAGGCAACATAAGCACACAAGTGTTGAAAGGTGCATAAATAGCTTAAAATACATTAAAAACCCACATCATAAGAACAATCAAATAAGCACTTATGCACGAAATTAAAACAAAAGACTTGAGACTTCTTTGGTGGGGTGTGCCAGGCAATTGCAATAGTGCAACGCAAAAGCGACACTTGAGAGGCCCAATAGCAAGCTACTGTGGTGGACTCTCCCCCTCAAAAAATAAATTTAATATCGTGTGAACCATTGGTTCACATATCAGATATTAAACTGATAAGAACAGATACTACACTTGATCTTAGCCAAAAGGCCGAGAAAGGTATGAATTGTATAGAGATTGAGAAGTTGTTTTATATCAAAAATCTCAGTACTTGGTATTACTTCTAACCGATGTGGGACATAATAAGTAGTAGTATAATATTTCTTTCTTTCTAAAATCCAATGCAGCAAGAACCATCCAAGTCTAACAATTGTCTCCTCAAACCTTGGATAGTGAATGCGTTTAACAAAGTCAGGATAACACTGTTCGTAAAACAATTAAACGCAATTCGGCAAGATAAGGAACAACATGAAGATTTGTAAATTGAAATTTCATTTACTTAAAAAACTGAATTTGGAGACTGCTATACTACTTACCAGTTACCAGAACTCACAATAAAAACTGAATTTGGTCTTATGCCATTTCACATGTTGTTCACCTCATTAACATTTTACCATCTTCAAAATTGAACAATAAATCACCTTATTATGTCCTTTACAACAAAAGTCCTGATCTATCTCATCTCAAGGTCTTTGGATCTTTATGCTTTGCTTTTACCTTAACCTCTCATAGAAAGAAGTTTCAGCCTAAAGCTAGAAAATGTGTTTACCTAGGTCATAAAGGTGTAAAAGGGTTCATTTTATTTTATCTTATGAACAGAGAATTCTTTTTATCTAGACATGTGATTTTTTATGAAAATACATTTCCTTTTACGTCTTCATCATCATCCTACAATTCATCTACTCTTACATTTCCTATTTGTCTACCTCATTGCAAAAATTTCACTTACATATCACCTAGGCCTCTTATTACCAATGACACCATCGCCTCTTCTACAGCTCCATCTATCTCTGTAGAAAATATTGCTACTGCAGAAAGAACAAACCGTCAATCGATACCTGATTCTGTTTCTGCTTCTGCAGACAATTCTGTTTCTGCAGTTCCTCCACCTACCCTTAGATTATCAACCCGACCCAAACACCCTCCTAAAGACCTTAGGGATTATCATTGCAATATAGTTCACACTCAGCAAACATCAAACCAACCATCAAGTAGTTCTTATCCTCTTTTTGATTATATGACTTTTGATCATTTGTCCCCCACTTATAAATCATTTTGTCTTGCCATTTCACATATTACCGAGCCTAAAACCTATAACCAGGCTGCAAAACATGCTTGCAAGCCATGGACCAAGAAATTTTTGCTCTAGACCAAAATCACACTTGGAAACTTACTGATTTACCACCTGGCAAACATCCTATTTGAAGTAAGTGGATTTATAAAGTAAAATAAAAATCCGATGGAAGTATTGAGAGGTATAAAGTCCGCCTTGTTGCTAAAGGTTTTATCCAACAAGAAGGCCTTGATTACTTCGATACTTTTTCTCCGGCTGTAAAAATGACAACTTGAGACTTGTCCTTGCATAAAGAAAAAAGAAAACAACTCACCCCAACCAAGTTTGCAAATTACTCAAGTCCCTTTATGGACTCAAGCAAGCAAGTCGCCAATGAAATTTCAAGCTTACTTCTGCACTTTTGAAACTTGGTTATTGGCAATCAAAGTCTGGCTACTCTCTTTTTGTCAAACATCTTGATTCCAAGATCACTATATTACTTTGTATACGTTGATGACATTGTTCTTGCAGGAAATGACCTTAATGAGATTGGTTTGGTTAAATCTCAGCCTGATAATCAGTTTCGGATTAAGGATCTTGGTTCCCTAAAGTTTTTCTTAGGCCCTGAGGTTGCAAGATCTACCAAGGGCATTTCTCTTTCCCAAAGAAAATATGCATTAAACTTTTGGATGATGCAGGCCTTCTGGCATGTAAACCGGCTTCAATACCAATGATTCCAAACCTAAAAATTTCTGCCACTGACAGCAACCTTTACTCTCATATCAATGAAAGACACTTTTTGCCATTTACTCTGTAATATAGCAAACATGACGAATCCGTGTAGCATCTGTTTATGTCTTGCCCAGATTTAATCTCTCTTTGGAAGCATCACGGATATCGGGAGTCAGAGGAATTTGTTATTCTCCATGCAGCAGATTTCACTGATTCTTTAAATTTGCCGCAACTTTGTTGCATTTTCAGTGTAGTAACTAATGTTATCTGCTGTGGAGACGTTGGCATAGTCAAAATTTACATTTATGTGAAGGAACCGAGGACATCACCACGGTCAGTAACTAAGATTTGTAATCTGAAATTTCATATGCATAAGTAAATTACTACATCATAGAGTGAAATAAATATAAATATATAATAGATGGCTCAAATTGATGGTCTGAATAAATTATTGAAGTCATGTTTGTGAGAATAAAAGCTTCATTTAGTGTAAAACTATGATTACAATTACTAACCAAGATTACAGTTTAGAATTTCTCAAAAACAATGCCTAATCCAGCTTTTTAGAAGCAACACTACAAGAGTCCCAAGTCCAAAAATAAAATCCAATCCAACTAATCAGTACAGTCACAAAGTCTAAAAATAAAGAAACTTAAAATATATAATGTAAATAAATAAGTTAAAAACCAAGATCATAAGAACAATCAAATAAGCACTTATGCATGAAATTAAAACAAAAAGACTTAAGACTTCTTTGGTGGGGTGTGCCTGGCAATTGCAATAGTGCAACGCAAAAGCGACACTTGAGAGACCCAATAGCAAGCTAATGTGGTGGACTCTCCCCCTCAAAAAATAAATTTAATATCGTGTGAACCATTGGTCCACATATCAGATATTAAACTGATAAGAACAGATACTACACTTGATCTTAGCCAAAAGGCCGAGAAAGGTATGAGTTGTATTGAGACTGAGCTCTTGTTTTATATCAAAAATCTCAGTACTTGTTATTACTTCTAACCGATGTGGGACATACAACTCATGAGTACTTCTCTTTATATCTGAATTCCAATGGAGCAACCATCCAAGTCTTACAATTATCTCTTCAAACCTTTGGATGATGAATTTGCTTAGGCTTGCTTAACCACAGTTAACAAAGTCAGGATTATGGTATTCTTAACACGTATAAATGCACTTTGATGAGATAAGGAACAAAATGAAGACTTGTAATTAGAAATTTCATTTACTTAAGCCAGCTACTATATCAAACAACAAATGAAGAGTTGTCCTTGCCCTCTAACTTTCTAACACAAACTAAGATAGAGTTTTGTTTTTTATTGTCCTTTTGCAGAACATATAAAGAGATTGTTTGAACAAATTGAGTATTAATAACATGAGAAGATATACCAATAACAGTAAACAATAACACGCCAAGCAGTTTCTCTCTAATACACTCAGCTTCTGGAATGCACGTTCAAGTCCCGTCCTGTGAACAATGGAAAATGTGGTTGCTAAATAGTGAAGCTCCTGAGTACCAACTTACTTCAAAAATTTTGTTCTGGTAGTAGCAAGCTACCTATCATTAACACTTACGATTGAATATGAAATCTCAAACACATGTCAATGTGACAATGTTTGGCCGCGTCAGTGTGTGTCCGTTGTGTGAGTTATAGCAATGAAAGTAAGAAAAGCATAAAATAGGAAGCCAGCGTATCTTGTTGATAACTTGATTTGGGGTTGAAAAGTTCCCTAGAACAGTGTCAACCATTATCAGTAGAATCGAGTTCTCCTTGTCAGTTTCCATGGCAGGAAAGGCAAATGACAAGAAAGAACGGAGAAAAAGATGAAGAAAGAATATCAGAGTTTTGCAACTGATATCAAGTGAAGATTGAAGCAAAGAAGATAAAACTGAAATTTGAGGTTTATCACAAAGTTTAATTCAGAAAGAAACACAGGATCTTAGCCACACAAAATCTTTGCTATGGCACAGTATTTTCTAATAACCATTACAGTCCAAACTTATATTTTTTTTTTCCATTAACACAAATAAAGGCACAAATAAGTACTTAACCATAAGCACTTACCCATGAAAAGAAGACAAAAAACATTTGACTTTCTTGGTGGGGTGTGCCAGGCAATTGCAATAGTGCAACGCAAAAGCGACACTTGAGAGGCTCAATAGCAAGCTATTGTGGTGGACTCTCCCCCTCAAAAAATAAATTTAATATCATGTGAACCATTGGTCCACATATCAGATATTAAACTGATAAGAACAGATACTACACTTGATCTTAGCCAAAAGGCCGAGAAAGGTATGATTTGTAAAGAGAATGAACTGTCCTTTTATATCAAAGACCTCAGTACTTGATTTTCGATCCAACCGATGTGGGACATAATAATGAGTAGTATAATATTTCTTTCTTTCTAAAACCCAATGCAGCAACCATCCAAGTCTAACAATTGTCTGTTCAACTTTGGATTTGGATAGTGAATGTGTTTAACAAAGTCAGGATAGCAGTATTCGTAACACGATTAAATGCAATTCAGCGAGATAAGGAATGAAATGAAGATTTGTAAATTGAAATTTCATTTACTTAAAAAACTGAATTTGGAGACTGCTCTACTACTTACCAGTTACCAGAACTCACCTTAGAAACAAGGGAGTGCAATGTCCATTATCATGTCTTTGGTGCAAGCAGAAAGTATGAATCCGTGTGGCATCTGTTTACGGATATTGGGAGTCAGTGAAATTTATTCTTCTCCATGCAGCAGATTTCACTGATTCTTCAAATTTGCAGCAGATTTCACTGATTCTTCAAACTTGCAGCAACTTTGTTGCATTTTCAGTGCAGTGACTGATGTTATCTGCCGTGGAGCCGGTGGCATAGTCAAAATTTGCATTTATGTGAAGGAACCCAGGACATCGCCGCGGTTAGTCACCGGGCCACGTCTTTTTGCAGCAGTGGCGTGCAGCAAGTCATAGCACACAAAGGCAGCCTGCAATAGATGAATCTTGTCAGATTCGGTGGAGAAAACCATCCAGCAGGTAAGCATAAGTGTAATGTGAGTGCCACTTTTTTGAAGATGGATTTCAATGCTGATGATATCTTATTATAGTTAGAATCCAAGACTGTGGTGGATCTTCCAACACCCCCACATCTGTTTATGTCTCGGGTGGCTACATATACAGCTAATCCCCAAGTTTATGACAGTATTCCAAATTATATTCCTGGTGTTATTATTAATGATAAAATAAATACATCTCAACTTTCATGCACTGAACTTGATGAACTATGAAAGGAAATCTCTAGGAAGCATTGAAAATACAAATAATGGATACTGAATTTTATTACATTTTGCAATGAATTGAATTGAATCCACATTATGTCCAACATATACATCAGCTGTTAATGAATACATGAAAAACATGTATAAACAACAGGATTTAGCCTTATGATAAACCTCCAAATTTCAACCAATTTTTGTCATAGCCTTGTGATACAGTTACGATTGAAGGTGTATATGATATTGAACACATGTCAAAGTGACAATGTTTGGTCCTGTCAGTGTGTGTCCGTTGTCATTTGTTAATGTGACAATGTTTGGTCGCATCAGTAGGTGTCTGTTGTGTGAGTCGTAGCAGTAAAATTAAAGTAAGAAAAGCATAAAATAGGAAGCCAGCATATCTTGTTGATAACTTGATTTGGGGTTGAAGAGTTCCCCAAAACCGTGTCATTGTTGGAATCATTATCGATAGAATCCGATTTCTCCTTGTCAGTTTCCATGGCGGGAAAGGTAAATGACAAGAAACAATATCAGAGTTTTGCAACTGATATCAAGTGAAGATTGAAGCATAGATCGGTATGAATCTCTCAATACAATTAATTCCACACGAACTTCATTACATTTTGCAATGAATTGAATACACGTAAAAACATGTAAAAGAAAGAGAAAAATAAAAACACAGGATCTTAACCTCCGAAATCAGTTTAAGGTATCTTATACTATATAGTAATATTTCCAAGTCATGAACATTTCTTCTATTTAGCAGCTACAATATCTTGGAGTAACAAATCCAAATCTTTCAAACTGAAAAATAAGATGCAATCCAAATAACCATTACAGTCCAAGCTTCAAATAATTTCCAGCACCTGTTAAAAACCTAACAGTATGTCATTATGTACTTATTTGTTAAGTACTTATTTAAATAAATACTTAGCCAGTAAAAAGAGACAAAAGTTTGAACACTTCTTTGGTGGGGTGTGCCAGGCAATTGCAGTAGTGGAACGCAAAAGCGACACTTGAGAGACACAATAGCGAGCTATTGTGGTGGACTCTCCCCCTCAAAAAATAAATTTAATATCGTGTGGACCATTGGTCCACATATCAGATATTAAACTGATAAGAACAGATACTACACTTGATCTTAGCCAAAAGGCCGAGAAAGGTATGATTTGTATAGAGAACGAACTCTCCTTTTATATCAAAAACCTCAGTACTTGTTATTCCATCTAACCAATGTGGGACATAATAATGAGTAGTATAAACTGTATAATATTTCTTTCTTTCTAAAATCCAATGCAGCAACCATCCAAGTCTAACAATTGTCTCTTCGAACATGGGATAGTGAATGCATTTAGCAAAGTCAGGATAACAGTATCCGTAACACGATTAAATGCAATTCAGAAAAGTAAAGAATGAAATGAAGATTTGGAAATTGAAATTTCATTTGCTAAAAAAACTTAATTTGGAGATTGCTCCACGCAGCAGGTTTAACTGATTCTTCAAATTTGCAGCAACTTTGTTGCACTTTCAGTTCAGTAACTGATGTTATCTGCTGTGGAGCCAGTGGCATAGTCAAAATTTGCATTTATGTGAAAGAACTGAGGACATCACCGCGGTTAGTCACAAGGCTGCGTCTTTCTGCAGCACTCGCGTGCAGCAAGTCATAGCACACCCAGGCAGCCTGCAATAGATGGATCTCGTCATATTCGGTGGAGAAAACCCCCCAGCAGGTAAGCATAAGTGTAATGTGAGTGCCATTTCTTTGAAAATGGATTTTAATGTTGATGATATTTCCTCTTCAAAAAATGTTGATGATACTTAATTATAGTAAAAGATTCTGAGACTGTGGTGGACCCAACACCTCCACATCTGATTTTTCTGTGGTAGGGAGCACTATTCATAGTTGTGTCAGGCTCAAGACGTCCGAAGTCCAAACTCCATTGGTAGAGTTTTCTAGGAGGCAGGCTGACATAGTGGCTCATAGGATATACAGCTAATCCTCAAGTTTATGAGTATACCAAATTGTATTCATGGTGTTATTATTAATGATATGATATGATTTTGCTTGTCTAATAAAATGTTCATTCTTAAGGATCTTAAGGAGGAAACAAATTAATCATAGGAAAAATGATAAAACAATAACATCTCAACTTTCATGCTCTGAACTTGATGAACTATGAAAGGAAATCTCTTGGAAGCATTGAAAATACAAACAATGGATACTGAATTTTATTACATTTTGCAATGAATTGAATCCACATTGTGTCCATGTATACATCAGTTGTCAATGAATACATATAAAACATGTATAAACAACAGGATCTTAGCCTTGTGAGAAACCTCAAACTTTCAACCCGTTTTCCTTGCAGAAACCGATTCAGGGATACTTATATAGTAACATTTCCGAGTCATATACAACTCTCCTATTTAGCAGCTACAATATCTTGAAGTAGTAACTCCAAATCTTTCAAGCTGCATGATGGTTTACCAAATTTAAGTTGCTGCTTTAAATTGAGAATATCGTAATATATATAGTTTTCAGTGATGCATTATTATAACTATATTTATACCTTACGTTACTCAAGTCAGGGTAGATTGCTACTGCCTCTTTGAAATCCTACATTACATCCAAAACAAAACCAGTTATGTCGTCAAGGGGCCATTTTTTTGCCTCCAAGTTCAATATCAAATCGGTTAGTATTTCCTTGTTAGATTAATAAGAAGGGTCTTTACCTGTTCAGCTGTGGAAGATGTGTAGGTAACCACACAGGACATCCCTGCTTTTGATGCTGCCTGTAGAGGTTTATTAGTTAAGATTATAGTTCAAGAATCTATTTTAGTCATGTAACATGGTTAAATAAAATTTAGTGAGATAAGTAAAAAAATAAAGAATTGAAACATGATTAAATGCAAAGAAAAATTCTTAAGACTTCTTTGGTGGGGTGTGCCAGGTAATTGCAATAGTCCAACGCAAAAGCGACACTTGAGAGGCCCAATAGCAAGCTATTGTGGTGGACTCTCCCCCTTAAAAAATAAATTTAATATCGTGTGGACCATTGGCCCACATATCAGATATTAAACTGATAAGAACAGATACTACACTTGATCTTAGCCAAAAGGCCGAGAAAGGTATGAGTTGTAATGTGAATGAACTCTTATTTTATATCAAAAATCTCAGTACTTGTTATTTCATCTAACCAATGTGGGACATAGACTAATGCAGCAACCTAACAATTCTCTCTTCAAACTACAGTTAACAAAGTTGGGATAATTTAACACTTAACAGTACGATTAAATTCAATTTAGCAAGATAAGGAACGAAATGAAGATCTTTAAATCGATATCTCATTTACTTAAGCCAACTACTATAAGAAACAGCAATTTTCATTGACCTCTAACTTACTAACACAAGCTAAGATTGTTTTATTTTTATTTTCCTTTTGCGCAAAACATATAAAGAGATTGATTGAGAAAATAGATCCAACTTTTCTCAGATATCTACCTGTAAACCAATAACACTATCCTCTACGACCAAGCAGTTTTTCTCGGATACACCCAGCTTCTGCAATGCACAATATATATATTACTTAGTCTGTATGTATGCACAAAAAAGAAACGTCATAATTTCACGTTTCTTAGTTCTTGATGGTATTGTCATGTTAAAACCTTCGAAGCTGCCAAATATATTGAAGGGTCAGGTTTCTTTTCCTTCACATCATCACCTGAAAGTTTAAATAAAATGGATGAATAAGTTTAAACTTGACTCTGCAAAGTAGTGCTACTAAAAAAATCGATAAAATGTTTCAATATGCATGAATACATGGAATAGGTTTTGGTCCGAAACTCTTAAGAAGGAAACATGTATGTTTTAATGTTATATGACCGCTATTAAGATATAACAGTGGTTAAATGAATATACCAGCAAGGAAGCAATCAAGGCTTTGAAAGCGCTCCTACAACAGAGAAAATAAGCCGGTTGAAAGCAAATGAATAGACATTCCTACTACGAATAATGAGAACATGTACGAAATTGAGCTTACGATTCCAATAAGGTTTTCAAGACAAAGAATAACTGAACTTTTAGTTGCTGCAGAGCAAACAGCTAGCTTTTTTCCCTGCAATAGCAATTGAGCAAAAAACAACAAACTTATAAGCAGATATCTCAATATTGATTCGGAGATCTGAACCATAACGTTCATGTTTAACAGTAAACAAGTTTATGCTTTGTGAAATGAAACTAGATATCACAACAGTACAAAGATATATAACCGATAAATTAAGGTTATCTTACGGCATCTCTGGCTTCATCCATCAATCTCAAAACTCCTGGTCTAGGTTTTACCTGTGCCAAAAATATTCAGGTAGTTTAATTTAATTTAATGATAGCTTATCAACAGAAATAAGTCATAATTCGCGGATGTGGAATATTAGGAGAGGGAATATATAGAAATCCGCTTACAGAGCCGGACTTGATTATATCTTTGTATCTCTCTGTCTTCCAATCCTACATGAACAATAAAATGACACCATTGTCTTAGTGAGGCAACAATTGACAGATTCTTTGTTTAAAAAACCAAAATAAGTTACTTATGCATGCAACATAAGCATACAAGTGTTCGAACTTTCATAGGTGCATAAACTTGATTTCCTTCCTTAACATAACTTTGACTCAAGGAATCCCTTAATTGGATCCTTCATGTCATATGGAATCAACTAGATTCATTTAACACAAATAAAGGCACCTGTTAAAAACACAGCACTAAGTACTTAATCAAATAAATACTTACAAATGAAAAGAAGACAAAAAAACTTTAAGACTTCTTTGGTGGGGTGTGCCAGGCAATTGCAATAGTGCAACGCAAAAGCGACACTTGAGAGACCCAATAGCAAGCTATTGTGGTGGACTCTCCCCCTCAAAAAATAAATTTAATATCGTGTGAACCATTGGTCCACATATCAGATATTAAACTGATAAGAACAGATACTACACTTGATCTTAGCCAAAAGGCCGAGAAAGGTATGAGTTGTAAAGAGAATGAACGGTCCTTTTATATCAAAAACCTCAGTACTTGTTATTCAATCTAACCAATGTGGGACATACAACTAATGAGTAGTGGAATATCTCTTTTATCTCTGAATTCCAATGCAGTAACCATCCAATTCTAACAACAATCAAAACAAATGATGAGCAGATATCTCTATATGTTGCATGACATACTTTATAAGCAGATACCCCTAACAAACCAAATTATGAGTTGTTGGAACAACAATCAAAACAGCTCATATTGCAGACACAAGTAAATTATACTTTGTGAAACATAGCCGAAACTAGGGATTACATCGGTACAAAAAATATATGTAATCGGTAAACTAAGTTATCTTACTGCGTCTCTAGCCTCATCTATCAATCTCAAAACTCTTGGTCTATGTTATACCTATGCCAAAATGTACAGGTAACAATAAACTTAATGGTAGCATATGAACAAAAATACCACCTTCACAGTCCAAGAATTAAGTATTAAACGAGTAAAGTATGATGATATATACATAAGTTGTGTTCTGATATTAGTCAGGCTACGAATTACTAACACTTCAAACAAATGACGGTGCGAGTGTCTTGTCACGAATCGTGCATAGTAGCTAATTCATAAATAGAGAGAAAAATGGAAGTGAGAAAAGCATAAAACACCTGAAGAGTGTCAATTAACTCGGCTCGTTGTTCATCATTAGTTGGAGGAGTTTCGAATAATGTTGATGAAGGCCAACCATGTTCCTTAAAGTACCTTAAAAATTCCAAAAACATAAAAACACACAATCACAAACATAACATAATGATACTAAAAACTAAGAAGTAAAGTTCCAAGAAAAAAAGAAAAAGAACCATCGCATTTTGGGTTTGCCACCACCAATTTGGTTCTGAAGTTGATCATAGAATTCAATATCCCAGTTGAGTGGTTGAGGAGAAGAAGAAGGAGAGTGAACATTGAAGTGAAGAAATGCATCGTTATAAGCTTGACGATGTAAATGCTCTGATTCCAAGATGACACCATCACAGTCAAATATGAGAGCTTGAAAAGAAGATGAAGAAGAAGCTGAGACCTTGAAGGAAACACGGTTGTTATTACAGTTATTATTGTTGAAAGAAGGTAACTTAATAATGGGATATCGAAAACTGTGTCTGGTGTGTGAAAGATAGGAACGGGAAGTGGTGATGATGGAGGGAGTGAGAGTGAGAGTAGAAGCCATAGCTATGACACACCATCATCATGTTCATCTTCATATCACTTTATTGATCAATTCTCTATTTTGTGTGGCTCTCATTTCCATTAGCCTCTCTTTATGTTAACTCTTATTTTTCTAAACAAATTAATTGATTACCTCTTGTTTCGTTGCTTTATTTTAAGTGCGAGAAATATAATTAATATTTTTTATCAAAAAAAATATATTTTTGATTATATATTATTATGTCTTTTTAATACGATGGTTTTTCTTATTTAAAAGATAAATTAGGTGAGTTGGGTCTCGAGACTCACCAGATTCGGAGAAAGTCTCAATGTTTGAATTAAGAGGCACAATCACTTACATATTACACACTAACGAATTCTTCACATCAATTCTGAAATTTAATTTCTTGTGAAATTTGAGTTGAATCTTTGTTGATTTGGACTAATACCAAGATAGCCAACATTGGCATATTGGCTTATTTATATTATTATTAATTAATTAATAAATTATTAAGATTAAAAATAATAATCATCCCACCTTTAATTTTCAAAACAATAAATAAAAATAAAAGTAATATATGAAACTATATATTCTTAAGGGAAACTTATTCCCCGTTTGTAAAGTTGTTACATAGTATCTCTCGTTGCATCACAATTGGACCCTGCACACAAGTCTTTTGCTAGAGACTAATTTCATTCTTGTATTAGCAGCTTATATGCCAAATCCAAATTTAAATGGAGGGAAAATGTCAAACTATAACACAAATGAAAAGGAAAATGTCAAATGGAGGGAAAATGTTAAACTAAAACATTGCGGATGTGGTGTGTACTTTCACGGATTTAAATTGTTTGTTGTAACGGTTTCACGCGGTTACATTTAGTAAGCAATTTTGACCACTTAAAAACAATCAAACGATTTAAGGTGTTAGTAGTTTTGTTAAATATCCATTCTGGTGAAGCTTTGACCAAACTTTATACCTTCGGTGAAGAAGATTCTTGGAGAACCGGAAAGGATAGGGAAATATTTAAGTGGCACTATGAATTGGGTTGGTTATAAAGGGGGTGTTGGTTCTACACAATGTGTGATTCTTTCTTTTGATCTGGAGAATGAGACTTAACGGGAAGTGTTGTTGCCTCAAAATGTTGGTGATGTATGTGTGCAGACTTTGCTTTATGTTTTGAGTAATTGCCTTTGTGTGTGTTTTGTGAACAAAACTCATTCAGTTGTGTGGTTGATGAAAGAGTATGGAGTTGTTGAATCATGGACTAAATTGATGATCATCCCTCGTGAGAAGTTCATCTCGGATCCTTTTATGGACATGTTGTTCATTTCAGAAAACGGTGTTATTCTAATGAGTACATTTTCTTCCAAACTTACCCTATATAACATAAATAGTGGTGGGTTTGATTATATCCCTTGACAAGTAACGTTTGTGTGTCCGATCTTCATATTTACCATGAGAGTCTAACATCACCGCAATGGTAAATCACATTCGTGATTCGTGTATTGTGGAGTCTTCCATGTTTTCGCTTACATGATTTCTGAATAAAACAGGTTTATATTTTGCTTCAGATATTTTTCGGGCTGTACTTGAGCAATAAAAACATTTAGTGAGTTGTTTCGGTGAAGCTCAACCCTTGCATCTCTTGTTAATTATCAGTAATACTGATTAATATTAATATTATCTTCTGGGTAGATTACTGACTAAGACTAATTGTGGCGGAGAGGTATTATTCGTCAATCAGATTCTACCGTTTTTTTATGTGTGATTCGAGTATGGAAAACTCAACTCATCTTTTCTTGCATTGCAATTTAGGTTTGGCTATTTGGTATGTGGTGATTCTGATGGTTGCGTCTAATAACTTTCACTCCTTCAAATCTTTTCTTCTCTTTTAGTACTCTAATTGGGTCCGCTACAGGTAAAAAAAAGAAAGTGCGGGTTGAAGATATAAATTTGAGAGTGCTGAAGAGGTGGCGACGTTATCTTGAAAGTGGTATATTGGGAGTTTGGCTAAAATCCATGTACGTCTTACGAATGGTTTTGGAACCCTTGGAATTGTATGGCTATGTAATTGGCTCGGCCGTCGTTTCTTCTATTTCGTAGGTTCTGTTTTTTTCCTCTGTTGCGCCTCTTTCCCCTCCCTGTTAGGGAGATGGTGTTCGGAGCTGATTGCTTTCATTTCTGATGTTGTTTGTGGTAGTTATTTTTTATTTAGCAACCGATGTTTAGTTTACAATTACGTTGCTGTTTGTGGTAGTTATTAGCAATGTTGAAAGAATCGGACCGGGCGGTTCGACCGGGAACCGTTCACTTGACCGGTCCGGTCAGTAACCCAGAACTGGTAGTCCCAGGAACCGGCCAAAAAGCGCCAAGAACCGTCCAGAACCGCCCTGAACCGGTTGAACCAGTGAACCGGGGACGGTTCATAAAAACCGGACAGTTCAGAATCTACAAATTTTTTAAATAAAAAAAGAATCAAATCTTTTTAACTTTCCATTTATCACTCATGACAGAAAAACATAAAAATGCAATATTTCAATTTTTACAAGAATTTTTATATATTCTGTTTTCACTTTTCAATGGATTACTCTTCTCATAGGAATATGTGACTCACTTTTTGTTATTATCATAAAGCCAACACCCATTCAAGTAAAAAACACCGGCAACTTATGAATATTGCAAGGTCTGCATAATGCTATCAGTATACTCAAAAGGGCAAGATGCTCCAAAACTGACAGAATTGAAGAAGTATCAGAATAAAATATCGACCTAAATAGAAGAATAAAAGAAGATGGAAGAGATAGAAATGAAGAACAAAAAGAGAAAAAAAAATAAGAACAGTTGTTATTGAGATGAAAAAAGAACAGTTTTTATTAAGATGAAGAGAGAGGAAGAGGGTGGCTGCGTTGATTCTTCTTTCTATCTCAATTTTTTAGGGTTATTGTTAGTAGTATGTTGCAACTTATATAAGTGGGTTTGGGCCATAAAAATGTAACTTTGATAAAATAAAAAGAGAAAAAAGTCCAACAAAGCAAATTAGTGTAATTTTTTTTTTAATTTTTTTTTGATAATTGTGGTTTTATTTTTTTAGGAAGAAAAAAAAACTATGTGAGATTCCGATAAAAAAATAAATCAACTATAGAAACTTTATTTTTATATTAGTAGAATAAACTATCTTTTTAATTACTAGGGGTATATATTTATTTAATATCTGGTTTAACCGGTTTAATAACGGTTGAACCGGTTGAACCATAAATCAGAGGTCAGAGCGGTTCAATCTCCGATCCAATTTTTAAAACACCGGTTATTAGAAGTTATTATTTTTATGAACCAATAGTAGTTGTCTTTGTTCACTTCTTTAATGTTCTGTTACATTGAACCAATAGGGCTTTTGAAAGATGAGGAAAAATGAAAATTGAAAGATGAGATTTTGAGGGGAGCCAGGCAAGATAGATTGAAAATTGAAAAGAAATTTGTTGAGCGAAGTATTTTTCCTATTGGATGTATGTGGTGCATTATTAGCATTTGCTGTTAGGCTATGTTTTGCAAAAGCCAAGAAGAAATGCACCTAACAAGTCCAATTTGAAAGGAGTGGCCAAACTGTAGTACCACATATTTACTTTTGCCACCCTACCCATTTTCTTGTGTGTCTTACGAATTTATCAAAATACCATGTAAAAAACATCATACTTTTATAACGTTAAGTAGCGGACGACATTTTTCAAAAAATTCTCATTTTATAATGTCTATTACTTAAGTAGCGGAAGGGTAAAACGAAAAAAATGTAGGGCGCGCGAGAAACTGGTAGGGTGGCAGAAGTACTTGTCGTAATATTGAAGAAACTTAGGACTTTTGTCATAATCAGCAAAGAATCACATATAGAAATGAGGACAAGTCGGTAAAAACTCATATCACTACTGTATCCATTTTAAAATGATAGAAAAATAGTTTTCAATCATATTATCATATTATCACAAGTAATCTTACCTAACGCTACATCTATCATATACCAGACAACAATATTTGCAATGACGAATAATTTTATAACGGAACTAATTTCATACTATACAATATTTGCCCTACAATAAAAAATATCACCGCAACTCTACGGCCCATGCGTACTCACGAGTATTATGCTAGTATATATCATCTCAAACTTCATAAAAAAAACTAAACAAATAAAATAAAACAAAACATTACTACTCTTGTTCAAGTATTCAATTGTTATTTTCACATAGAAGGATAAAAAAATCCCTTCATTTTTTTGGGGCATGAAATGAAAGTATATGAATACTTCCAACTCAAAACATATATCTTGTACATGATCCAAAACTCTTACAACCTTATATACATCAAAATTATGTCTTTGATGAATTACTTTCAAGCTTATCTTCACCCATTTCCACATCATCAATTTTCTTCTCCATTTTCCTCTCCTTACAATCATTGAAATAGATCACACAAGCCACCCATTTCAATGTATTCACCACAATAAGAACACCAATTTGTACAAAAATTCCACTCCCTCCTTTATAGCATTCAAAGTAAATACATATCAACCTTAAAAAACTTCCAAAGACAAAGAAAAAAAGCATCAAAACAAGTCCTCTCTTCTGATTACCACTAATGAAGTAATATGAAACTCTCAAAGCACCAATTCCATAAATACCATCTAACACAGAAATCACAATACTCATATCCCAAATAGCACTCCATTCCAAATACACCATTAACAATTTTCCAATAGCTACAAAACAAATCATACCAAAAATTATGTAACACCAAAAAGTACTACCTAAAGCAAAACAGTTATTCACTGTCCATGGAAATGCAATAAGTAGACAATTTGATAAAGTAAGTGTATACAAAGAAGTTATAAATGTTCCTTTCATGATTGATAAATCAATTGAATTTTGAAACATGTGTTTGAGACTCATGTTTTTATTCTCTTCTGAACTTAAAAACTTTGAAGCTAAATCCATAGTTAATACTTTAGAACAGAATTCTAGAATATGAAGAGGGATAGTGTAAATGACACCAAGTTGAATCAAAAGAGGTAAATAATCTTTGCTAAAACTTGGGATGACACCATTGTATGAGAACATGTCACCATTAGAATACATGTAGTATGTGAATGAGTCACCATTAGAATCCATGGACAAAATTGTATGTTTTTCATGGAAAGGTAGAGATAAGATGATTTTTGGAGTTTGAACTAAAATTTGTTGGAACAATGTTTCAAAGTAAACCATGAGAAAAAAGAAAGGTATAGAAGTTAAGAGTGTGAAGATGATGAAATTGATGTTTTTGAAATATATGGTTAGTGTTTCATTGAGGATATCTAAGACATCCATGTTCTTGTTCTTGAGCTTAATTTGTTTGGTTTCACTCTCCATTGTTAGTTGAATCTTAGAAGGTGAATGCAGATTTTCATATACAAATAAATGGATCTTATCTCTTAATAATGTATCTTCCAAGAAATAATAGTAAACACTTTGAGGAAGACTTTGACTTTGTCCATATTAGTATGTGACAAAGAATAATGATATGAAATATATTTTAAATAAATCAAGTAAAGTGTCTTTTGAATTTGTGGCACAAAATAATAGTCGTCACGCGGCAGCTTCCCCCTTTGACTGAGCAAGAAACTCATTAAATAATGTTTGCTATATTTTGTCAGTTTTTCCAAAATAATGGAGATCCTACAACACCAAGAAAAGAAAGGATGTTTGATTTGTTTTAGTTTGTGTTTCTGATTGGTTTTATGGTGATAAATGTTGATTTTATTTAGGGCTAATATATGCTCCATATTATTTGAACGAGTTTTGATCAAATCAATGGTTCAAACAATTTCTATGTATGTGATCAATTGTTTTCTCCTTCCGACGAGTTTATGTGACCACATAGAATGTATAACTACAATGTATGAAGATATATTCCGTGAGGTTAGCTCAGTTGGTAGGGATTTTCTAGCCATTAAATTATTTGACAAAAAAAAAATGTAGAATGATATACTCTATATATATATTTAAACACAATTGATACATTTAATCTATGCTATAGACCAAATACAACAATTATTTAATGAACTTAAATTCTAAGTTACATGTAAGATCAAAGGGAGTAAGATCAAAGGGAGTATATTTTGAGAGTGATAATTCATTTACATGGATTTCACTTATTTTAAGAAATTAATATCAACAATTACGTGCGGAAATATCTTAATTTAAAAAAAAAAACAAAAAGACCATTATACAAATAGTATTAAACCACATTCAATTTTGTAGTTCATGTTATATTTACGGTGAGAACTACTCTATCCCTTGATAATTTGGAGGTATTTACATAACAACCAATAAGAACATGTTACATAACTATAATTACATATGGTACATATAACTAACTTATAACAAATTTTTATTTCACATCCATATGATTTATATTCATTGGTTGTTAGATAAATACCTCAAATTGTTGGTGGTAGTTTAGAAAAAACCTATATTTACCCCTATGCTTGTATAAGATCTTCTTTCCCCCCCGCATAACCACGTTCATTTTGAAGAGTTGACATAATATTTCTTTCTTATTCAAAATATATTATATTATTTGAATATCAAAATATTTGCAATATATGTTTATTAACCCCTTTACTACTTTTTACTTTTTATAATTCCTTCCGTCTTATACTCCCTCCGTCCCATATTACAAGGGAAAAATGACCATTTTTTTTGTCCCGAATTATAAGGGAAAAAACAACTTTTAAGAATGTTTTTTACTTATTCTTATAAAATTAAATGCAAATTGCATTTAATTTTTTTTTCTCTCTTTTTCTCAATAAACAACAACCAATCAAATTTGTTTTTACATCTTCTCATGCAACTTATTTCAAGAAAAACCCACAAAATCATATTTCAAATTATCAAGTTTTGATTTTCTTAATAAGTGTGTTTTTTTTTCCCCTTATAGTATGGGACGGAGGGAGTATATAAGCAAAATTTCAAAAAACACATCATTTGAGAAAGTAGATTAAGTGCATTGATTGGAGAGAAAAAATATTTTATTTTCAATCATATCCTTCTTGAAAAGTGTAGAACATTGCATTTATTGATTGAATCAATAGTTAATTTAAAGGCAAATTGAAATAATAACATAAAACATAATGATTGAAGTAGACTTTTACTTGTATTTGAGATTTTTAATTTTTTTGTTTTGTTATTTATATTTGAGACGGAAGGGAGTATCTTACACACATTTTAAAAACACAAACAATAACACTTGTCAACAAATCCCACAATATATTCCCGTAAGAAAAACAAATCCCACAATAAAATTTTGATGTCTAAATACAGAGGAAAACAGAGTTTTATATTTAATTATTTTTTGAACACAACAAGAGTTTTTTTGTACTTAACGGATAAATATTGGAATTTCTAACAACAAATTTTTAAACGATCATTCATTTTATTTTTAGAATAAGGTAGGAAACTGAAAAAGAAATTACTAGCTATCTATATAGAGATCCAAAGGACAAAGCAAAAGTTGATGATAGATTTATTACAGATCCAATCCACACATTATACGAAAACAGAGAAAGGGACAATTGCAATGGACAAGACAACCCTCTCTCTTGTCCTCTATTCTGACAACTAAATTACCAAATAATCTTCGTAAACCGTAGTCATCACATCCCTTAATATCATAAATATAAACACACAAATTCAGTAGATTAAGCTTTTCTGAAAAATATAGATGCAGCTAGTAGTGCTACCATTAAAGTAGGAATTCAGGTCTATAACAAACTTTGTATAAGTGTACTTATCAAACTTGTATACAATCAATGATGACGCAAGTGACACATATCTAAACATTAATTAACCACATTACTACATAGACACCTAAAATTATACTATTCTCATTAATAATTTAAAACAAAAAAATTAAGATTGGTAATTTTCATTTTACTACTACTTGATTATGGAGGAGCAAAATCTTGGATCTTGTAATTAAGGGTTGAAGAAGTGGTCACCACAATGACATTTCCATCCCAATGGTTTGTAATTGGAATACATGTTACCTTGTAAAGATGGGCCAAGCCATTTTTCCATGGCAGAAACTTTTGGAGGGATAGAATTATGAGTGGGCAAGGATGGTACTTGAACTGCCATGCATGGATGACACTCGTTGCATTTACTATGACAGCTTGGTGGCATTGAACCTAACTTGTTTTTCTCTTCAAATAATAATTCCTGCACATTTTTAACACAAACCCCATTTTAGATCCTTAATTATTACACCACACACTCAAATAAGCAAAGATATTTTTCCTGATTCATTGAATAACTGATGTATCTGGTACATAATATAAACAAGATACATTAGTTATTCGATAAACTTGAAAAATGAATATTTAATTATACATGAGATCAGAGAGAACTACTCAAGTATATAATATGAATCAGATACATTGGTTGATCAATACATTCGAACATAGATTAGATGCAAAAGTTGTTCAATAAATTTCAGCATGCAGTGTATTTAGGAGCTGAATTAAAGCCTACCCGGGGAGGATTTGCAGAATGCAAGCGATTGGAGCTAGAAACAGGATGAAGCATGTGATGGAGGAGAATTATGATGAGCAAGGTGAAGATGGTTGTTGAGGAGTGATGTGGATTAAGTGAAGCCATGAATGCATATTAATTATGTCACTCCTTTGAATCATATATTCCCCATTAAGAAGATGAAGAAGAAGGGTGAGTATGTTTATATATGAATGAATGTGAAGTGAGAGATCTGAATGGCAGTTCTATAATTAACTTTATCGATTTGTGGTTGTGTTGAGGCTTGTGAAGCAAGTACTCACCAGAGAGAGAGAGAGAGAATGAATACACATAAGTATGTGAAGGCCCCCTTGGATAGTGTTGTGGCTGTATTCAGTATAGCCTAGAGGCTAGCTATAGCAGCTTATTAAGAAAACATTTTGAGCAATTCTAATAACACATCTTTTAACACGGTCTTTCCAACACACACTTTCTAATTGGTTGAAATTCAAATGGATCCTACTAAAACATGTAGGCCCCACATAAATTTAGTGGGATCAATTTGAAATCTAACCAATTAAAAAGCGTGTGTTGAAAATAGTGTTAGAAGATGTGTCGCTAGCATAATTCAAACATTTTTCTCTCCCACTCTTTCAATTAGAAAAGAATACTACTAGTGAGCACTCTGATACTATCACCTCTACTTGTATAATTTTTTTTTTTATTAAATATATATGTGTGACTAAATTAAGCGATGAGATCTTTTTAACAATTTAACCACATTATAAAAAAAAAAAAAAAAAAAACTTTTTAACCACACTCATTAAAAAAAACTTTGTGAGACTGAGACCATTCAAAACTTCCTCTTTCCTCTTATTCACTTTGATAATAACCAATACGTATAGTTAACAAGAATAATTTTATAAATTATTATATATTTTTTTAATCTATATATAATACAGTATATACTATATATAAATAAATACTAATTTAAAATAACATTTATTTTAAAACGGAGTATTATAGGAGTACTTCACAGAATTTAGAGCACAATAGAATTTTCTAATGAGAAATGCAAGGCAATAGGAAGATAAATTTGGCATTTATTGTGCTATCTAATTTTGTCTCTGTTCACCACCTACATCCATAGGTTTGACCATAGTGGACTTAATTATTTTAAGTTTTAAACGACTATACTATGAGTTTCTCCGTGATTTCCAAATTATTTTTTATTTTATTTTTTTGAAGGACCGTGATTTACAAATATATTGCATCTGTTTTATTTATAGAAAATTTCTCAAGCGAACCCTCTATCTCTTTTCTACTTTCAGTATTCTAATTTTGCCCTTGCAGAAACTTTGGTTCGAAAAAATCGAAATTTTTTGTAGTGCAGATTCAGAGGAATTTCGGTTCGTATAAACCAAAAAACATTCAAAGCAAAAAAAATCGGTTTTTAAAAACCAAAATATTTTGCAAAAACAAAATTGAAAATTCATGAGGCAGAAAAGAAATGGGGTTGCTTGAGAAATTTTCCTATTCATAAAATGTAAGATTCCTGTTGCATAAATTAAATAGTGTAAGGTTCCTTTGCAATAGTATTCTTTTTCCTTCATCTATATTTTTTCCTTCACTTGTATTTCAACTTTGCATCATTATTTTCAGCCTTAGTTGATAATATCAAATTTATCTCTTAGTTTTTGTTTATCAGACTCTGTTAGGTAAAAATAGCGGTTAATTAATAGTTTATAGTTTATAGTTGATAGCTAATAGTTTATAGTTTATAGCTGATAAGCTAATTGAAGTGTTTGGTAAAATTAGCGGATCAATAGCTTATAGATGTAAAATGACATAAAAGGACATTTTTAATTAATAATAAAATTTATATTTAAGACGTAGTAATTTAAATTAATTAATGTAATTTGTAAATAAAAAAAATCATTAATGTAATATAACTTTTATATACTATTATTAAATTAATTTTTATATAAAATATTTTTTTTTAAAAAATTTTAATGTAATATATCATTTATGTCAAAGGATACATAGAAATTAGCCAACTTATGAAATAAATGATATATTACATAGTTGGCTTAAATACAATTGGATATGAGCAATATCTATCTACGTTTATTTATTAAATCGCAAAAGTTGGCTAATAAACATAAATATATATAATAACGTAAATGATAAATTAATAAGGGTAATAGAAGTTGGATCAATATCTAATAGTTGGATTAAATAAATGTAATACTATGTTTATGTTTATTAGCGTAAATACAATTGGATCAATATCTATGTTTATTTATTATATATACATTTAGTTATTATAAATGATAAAGAGTAACCTTGGGTTTTAGATAAATTAATAAGGGTAAAAATGGAAGAAAAAACAATAAGCTATAAACTACTTGAAACAACGTTTGAAAAATAAGTATAAGCTAGTAAAATAAGTTATAAGCTCATAATAAAATGACCGTTACCAAACAGAATTTTTAGCTTATAAGTTAGCTTTTTAGCCTTCTCAAACAGAGCCTTAGTAGATTGAGGTGTGATGTTTATTTTGTTTCTTCGGACCGATGTTTAAATCTCTTATGGTTTATTTGGATTGATGAAAAGAAAGAGGAAGGAAAAAATTACGGAAACCAATAAATAAACTTTAACTGAAGTTAATCAAAATTCGTTTATGTAATTTTCTTTTCTTCATCTTTTTTTCCATAAAACCAAACACACCCTTAACATATAATTATGCTATGTGGTTTTTTCATTTCCCAATACCATTTAATAAGGGCTAAAACTATGCGACCATGCAAGACAGGAGTAAATTTTATAGGAATTAAAAATTTAATAAAAATTAAATAGACTATTTTTATTGAGACTACAAATATGTATATTTAATTTAGAATAGAATGTGCAATTTCTTTCAAAAAGAATTCTACATTTACAACTCAATATGTATGATTTTCCAAAAAAAAAAATACTAATTACTACTGTATGATTTTCCAAAAAAAATTACCAATTACTACTCTATTAAATCGTTTGCTTATATTTTTGATCAGAGGAAGTATATATACATACTTCCTCTGTATTAAAATATAAGTCACTTTGAGAAAAAATTGTACTAAATTATGTCACTTTACATTACCAATGAAACATTTAAGTGAAACACACCCTTAACTTTTTATTTATCTTTCTTATTTCAATTTTTAATTTATCTTTTTCATATTATTAATGAAGAACAATTTTATAAATTAACTCAAAAATTCTCTTTTCCTTACTACATTAATTATATATCTTAATATGTGTCAGAGTAACGAATTGACTCGTATTCTCGTACAATGGAGAGTAACAAATTCAACGATCTTAAAAAATTGATTATTTTTTATAAAAGAATCGAAGAAAGTGATAAAAATACAGTAAGAAAAGGCTAATATGTGTCATAACTCATAAATGGCGCATGTGTCTTAAAACTAATCGGTGGATTTTGACTGCAGTAGCCTCCAACCTCAAATTTTTATGGTGAAGTGCTGACATGATTATATAAACTAAAATAAAAAAAAGTGAAGTGCTGATGACATATTTAATACTATACTTTGCTTCTAATAAATACTCCTACGGAAGTGGTCCAATTACATTATCTAAGTAGTAACAAGCATTATATCAGAAGGTTTTATGCTACTAAATTAGTACATTCAAAAGATTTTAAAATATCAATATATTTAATCTTTAAATTAATAATTACTTTTTTTAATCCAAAACTATTTGCTAACTGTTGTATTTTAGAAAAAAAAAATCATTAAGAAAACACGATTTTACTGTTGATAAGAATTATAAACAATCTTTTACTAATTTTTCATTAAAAAATCAATATTAACTATTATAAGTAATAAAATTTACAGAAATATAAAAATTATTATAATTTATAAATTATAGGAAAATACATTTTTAAAAAAAATACTTATTTACCTGTTATTTTAAAGACTTAATTAATTAAAAATACATTTTTTAAGGTTGCGTGCCCACCTTTGAGTTTGAGGTGAATTTCTAAAATTGATCAAGCACATTTCAAGAAGGCACATCACACAAATAGGCTTAAAGGGCATGTGAAAGTATTACTGTTTTAGTTTCCATTTCAAGGTTTCGTAACTCCTTGCTGTTTAAATATGTAGCTTTCAATTAGTCAAAGCTGCAATTAGACTTGAGAAGGTGAGAGGGATAGTGACTGTGTATGTGACCATACGTACTCTTTTTTTACTAGTGACAAGAGCATGAAAAAGATTTGTCCACAAAGTTTAAGTCTATGATTGGATTAGCGATAAATTTGACGTTTAAGTCTATGATTGGATTAGCGATGAATTTGACAAAAGTACTACGATATTGTGATTTTATTGAAGTTCAATATGTAGTTTTTGTTAAAATTACGGTGATTCATTATGATTTTGACAATTCCACCATCAATTCAATCATATACTGATATTTTCATTTACATTTTAATTTGTCTTTTTTTATTAGACAGTAAAGACCAAATAGCATCACGTCATAAATTCACAAACCAACTGCAAAAATTCCAAATTTAAACCTAAACAAAATTATACTCCTTTCGACCTTATTTATAAACAAATATCACTTTTTAGATACATTGAATAACTAATGTATCTAATCCAAAAAGTGGACTAGATACATTAGTTATTCTATAATCTAAAAAGTGATATTTGCTTATAATTAAGGTCGGAGGGAGTATGATTTAAAATTATTGACATTGGTAATTCAATTAAATTTTATAAACTTAACTTGCACCTTTATCTAAGCTTTTTAATGTTGTTATCACAAAATTGGGTGCTGATGATTGGAGAAAAAAAGGTAAAATAATACTTTGTTTACTTCATTTTCTCTCGAGTTTTCCAATGGAGGGTACGTAGATACAATTATTTACCATTAATTGGAGGAGTAAGAAGTTCGGGCAAATGACAAGGACACTCACCCTACCTCTCTTGCGACGTCTATATTGTTATGTGCTTTCTAAATTCTACCTCAGTTCACTTGCTTTAATATGTACTATTCTTTTTTATTTTTAGAATTTATTAAATAAGGAGCTAATAGTACTACGAGTTCATATTCACATGCAATACCGGATTTAGTGGCACTCGTAATTTTGACGATTATGATGTGACCACAACCACATTGAGGGGAATGAATAAATGCAATGTGCATGATAAGAAGCCAATAAACATTTTACTATTTTTGTATTCCAACAAAAAATTTATACTATTTTAACTTTTACTAATCACCGTGGCAAAAAGTTTGAAACCGCTAAGAGCCTACGATTTGTGTCAACTCTTTATGTTCTAAGTTCTAACATCGACAACAAAACGTGAGTTTTAGTAATGAAAGGTATAAAATAAGACTACATAGTAAGGACATAATTCATACAATATAACATATAAGATATTGTTATTGCAACCATCTTCAAAAATGAAAATAAATTATTATCGGAAATTTAAATTATCAATCTTTGCTTTTTCTAATGTGAGGATTGAGAATTGAACTTAATTCAACTTTAAAATCAGTTTGTAAGGTGAGAGTTATATTTGCGTTTAAACTTATGACCAAACCATTTATACGAGACTCTTAACATAAACAGTGGTTCAATGATTGCCATTTCAAGAGCTTGGTGTGTACGCGCGTTGTAAAACTCAAATGCCAATTGCGATGATTATTAATGTGATTTTTTTTTTCAAGATATGTTAATGTGGATTGTATTGCAATAACCTCTTATTGTGGAATCTCGCGGCTTCTTATAAGTAATATTTTTTTTAAGATTCACCGAATAACTTTTATATATATATATATATATATATATATATATATATATATATATATATATATATATATATATACACACACACACCAAATCACTAAATATATTAATTATTGAACAACCTTAAAAAAAATGTAAAACTTTACTCATAATAAAAAATGAAGAGAGTTACACGATATAAGGAATTTTTTTCTAGATGCACGTAAGTTACACGATGTTGGAGGTGGTAAAAATAATCCCCTAGTAGTTAAGGTAGTCATAGCGGGCCGGCCCAATACAAAATAGCCCGTGAATATTAGGCATTTAGGCCCATAAACAACACGCCCACAAAGTATTTTGGCGGGAAGATGTTGGTCCCTTTCATCATTTCCCGCCACTGAAGCGTTCGTGCTCATTAGGAACAGCGAGAAGAACTCAGTAACCAAAAATCCCAAACTTCACAAACCGAAGAGAAGTTAGGGTTCAAAAATCATAATCAGTTCTCAGAAGCTTCAATCGATTAAGCGAAAATGGAAGCATTTGGCGGTTACTTAGTTGATGAGAAAGCCGTTAGGGTTGAAAACGCTTTCTTAGATTTCCTCAAAAGGTTCTCTATTCTTCTTCATCTTCATTTCGTTCTTCATTTGCATAATCATGAACTGATTTAACTGAATTATTAACTGAATTATTGTATTTGTTTGTGTTGAATCATCAGTTTCAGATCTGGACAACGAAATGAACTCTATTACGAAGCAGAGATTGAAGTGATGAGAGCTAACGAGTCAAACACGATGTTCATCGATTTCGACCATGTTATCAGATTCAGTGATCTTCTTCAGAAAGCTATCTCCGATGAATATTTGAGGTTTTTTAATTTTCATTTCTTTAGTTTTTTATTAAAGTTATTGAAACCCTAAATTTTGTTGTTGTATTTTGGGACAGTACTAATAGTTGTTTTATGTGTTGATGATGATAGGTTTGAACCTTACTTGCAGAATGCCTGCAAGAGGTTTGTTATGGAGCTTAAGCCAACTTTCATTTCTGATGATAACCCTAACAAGGACATCAATGTTGCATTCTATAATATTCCAATTGTCAAGAGGTATATGCATTTCCTTTCCAATTTTTGTTCTCATTCTGTTAATTTTAGTTTAATGTACTTTTAATTGAAAATAGAGGGGTTTGGAGTTGCAATGTAGTGTGTGTATGTGTTTGAAAATCAAGTCTTCGAGTCTGTGTTTGGCGAGTTGTTCATACGCTGAATGTATATATCTGCAGGTTAAGGGAATTGGCTACATCGGAGATTGGAAGGCTTGTATCTGTTACAGGAGTGGTAACGAGGACAAGTGAGGTTCGACCCGAGCTTCTTCAAGGGACTTTCAAGTGCCTAGAATGTGGCGGGGTTATAAAGAATGTTGAACAACAATTCAAGTATACTGAGGTGGGTAATAGACATTTTTTAGTTTTTGTTACTTGTTGTATTGAATAATGAATTATACTGAATGTTCTGTTTGTGCCAATGCAGCCAACGATCTGCCCAAATGCTACATGTAACAACAGAGCAAAATGGGCACTGCTGCGGCAAGAGAGCAAATTTACTGATTGGCAAAGGGTGAGAATGCAGGAGACGTCCAATGAGATACCTGCAGGCTCTCTGCCTAGGTCATTGGATGTTATTCTTCGTCATGAGATTGTGGAACATGCTAGGGCTGGTGACACGTGAGATTCTCTTGCCTCAAATTTGCTTGAACTTTTCAAATTGTACTGAAACGTTAACTTTTTGGAATTTGGAAAGTAAAAATAATCAACCACAAATTGTTCACTTGCAGGGTTATTTTTACTGGCACTGTAATTGTAATACCTGATATATTGGCATTGGCGTCCCCTGGAGAGAGATCAGAATGTCGTAGGGAAGCTTCTCAACGCAAGGGTTCATCTGGAAATGAAGGTGTGAGGGGCCTTAGGGCTTTGGGGGTCAGAGACCTCTCCTATCGTCTAGCTTTTATTGCTAACTCTGTTCAGGTTGGTTATTTGTGGTTTGTTATTGTTATATTTGAATTTTATGATGTAATATTAGTTTTGTGATAGATGTGTTTTCTGAATGATTTGTTTCAGATTTGTGATGGTAGAAGAGAAATAGACATCAGGAATAGAAAGAAGGATTCAGATGAAGATGATCAGCAATTTACTGTTAGTTGATGATGATCTCTATGCATTATTATGTCACATCTGATTTTGATTTTATATTGTCAGCTGCTGTTACCTATATTATGATTAAGCACACATACATTATGTTCTTGGTGAAACTTCTGCTATGTACTGTATGAGAGAAAATAATTAACCCTATATTTGGCGGGTTGGTTTAACAGGAACAGGAACTAGATGAAGTTCAACGAATGAGGAACACTCCAGATTTCTTCACCAAACTTGTTGAGAGTGTTGCTCCAACTATTTTTGGTCATCAGGATATAAAACGAGCAATCCTTCTTATGCTTATGAGTGGAGTCCATAAATCTACTCATGAAGGCATCAGTCTTAGAGGAGACATAAATGTTTGTATTGTTGGAGATCCTAGCTGTGCAAAGTCTCAATTTCTTAAGTACTACCATTTTCCTTTTTCTTTGATTACTTTGGTACTGGTTTGCGCGTATTGAATGGATTATGTATGGATATCATTTCAGATATACTTCAAGCATTGTTCCAAGATCTGTGTATACATCTGGTAAATCATCATCTGCTGCTGGATTGACTGCAACTGTTGCCAAGGAACCAGAAACTGGGGAGTTTTGTATTGAGGTCAATATTTTGTTGCTCTTTTGTACTTATTAGATTTAGAAGTGTAAAAAATCTGTACTCTCAATAAAGGCAGCTGAACAGAACTGCCCTAGGAAAGATAATAAGTTCATACCATTCACAAACTTCCATAGTTTCTTTACATTTGTGTTTGTCTTTGGTTTGCCAAATTTTAAATGGTACATGTTTAATGTATCCTAGTTTAAGTTAGAACAAGTGTTAATGTTCATCTCAATTACTTAATAAAACGCAATAATATCATTAGAGCTGCTTTAGGTTGAAATTACTCCCTGGAAAATAATGAATCAAGAAATGATAAATTATTAAACATACTTGAGAATTATGTTAGAGTAAGCCACATATCATAAATTTGTCTGCCCATCTTGGATTCTGAACTAAGCATTCCAAAATGTTTGCATGTTGTGATCAGAAATTTTCATCCAGAAATCCATATAAAGTGTAGCATAAAAACTACTTATGAAACATGACTTGAGAGATATTACTGAGTAGGGTGGGTATACACAAATTCAAAAGGATTGGGTTTCAATATGTTCAGGCGTTTTATCATTATCTGACTGCAAAATTATTCTCGAGTGTCTTGTTTTCTTATGTAAGAACTTGTTTTCAGGCTGGTGCTTTGATGCTTGCTGACAATGGAATTTGCTGCATTGATGAATTTGACAAGATGGATATAAGAGACCAGGTAAGGGGCATGCATTTTTTTACTGGCATTTGATGGTCACGGACTGGGAAGTATCTGATATTTGTTTGAAATAAAGGTTGCAATTCATGAGGCTATGGAACAACAGACTATTAGTATCACAAAAGCAGGAATACAAGCAACACTCAATGCTCGTACTTCCATTCTTGCTGCTGCCAACCCTGCTGGAGGACGGTATGATAGGTCTAAACCACTGAAGGTAATATGTTCTACTAAACTGGCTATTAATTGCTTTATTGAGTATAACTTGGCCTAATTTAGTTTTTGCCCTTTTCTTGTTTCAGTACAATGTGGCTCTTCCACCGGCTATACTTTCAAGGTTCGATCTTGTATACATTATGATTGATGACCCAGACGATGTTACAGATTACCACATAGCTTCTCATATTGTCCGAGTTCATCAAAAGCGCGAAGAAGCTCTTGCTCCAACGTTCACTACAGCAGAACTGAAACGTTATATAGCCTATGCAAAAACTCTTAAACCAAAGGTTTGAACACATGTTTTTATTTTGGATCAACCATCATGGGGTTAATTTTGCCTTTGTGCTTCTTTCTCACTTAGCCTGATTAATGCAGCTAACGTCAGATGCAAGAAAACTACTGGTAGACTCTTATGTTTCTCTCCGTAGGGCTGATACAAATCCTGGCAGTAGGGTTGCATATCGTATGACAGTTAGGCAGTTGGAGGCTTTAATCAGGCTGTCAGAGGCCGTTGCACGGTGTCATTTGGATAATCAGGTGTTTAAAGTTTTAAGGGACTGGTCATTATGCTTTTGTATGCTTTCCTTTCCTGGTCTAAAGAAGTTTTTCTGATTTTATAACAGGTACAAACCCGTCATGTTCGTTTAGCAGTAAAACTGCTGCAAACATCTATAATAAGGTAGGACATATTTCTTGCTTGTTTTAAATTTCTATTTTGGGAACTAGCTCTTGTCTATAACTGCTCATTTTACCTTTCCCCCCTCACAGAGTGGAGTCCAGTGAGATTGATCTATCTGAGTTTCAAGATCAAGATGGGGACGAAGAAGCAGGTAGTGGTGATGGAAATGATAATGATGCTGATGATGGTCAAGTGGGAAGCTCTACCGCCCAGCAAGCCGCTGGAACTAACGGTAAGGTGTCTCCTACCCATTTTACCTTGCAATCATCTGTGATAAAATTTAGATATTAATAGGTTTAATTACTTGCAGAAAAACCAGCGGATGGATCCATCCCCCAAAGAAAGAAATCTACTGTAACTGATGAATACTTTCAGAGGATTACCAAGGCCCTTGTCATGCGTCTTAGACAGCACGAGGAGACTGTAATGCAACAAGAGCAAGAGGAGGCTGAAATGCAAAAAGAGAAAGATGACGAGGAGACTGAAAAGCGAAAAGGTTTTTACTTGAAACTCTGTTGTTTGTTATACCATATATTTCTTAAAATTGTCATACTTCAAAGTTTTGGTATTGTTGTGTAAAATTTAAATTCTATAATTTATTCAGGTTCTGTACCTCTGAATACCCTTTGTCTGGTGTACATTGAGATTTATTTATATAAACATTGTCAGGGATACTACAAAGTGTCCAATCTAATGTCATCATATTGAAATGAAAGGTGAATTTTCTGTGGGCTTATTTATTACAGGCTTGGCTGGGATGAGGCAACGAGATTTGATTAAATGGTATGTAGACCAACAAAATGAGAAAAATAATTACAGTTCTGTGGAGGAGGCGAAAGTTGAAATTTCCCAAATTAAAGCAATTATAGAGGTATATACTTGTTTTATACAGCCTTCAAAGAAATTAGTATATTATTGGCAGGAATGTTAACTACATCAAACATTTAACTGTAGATATTAATTCGAAGAGAGGGGCATCTGATAGTGATAGATGATGGCAGACAAACAGCAACAGAAGCTGCTGGTGCAGAACAATCCGAGTCTGCAGCTAGAAATGATAGAATTTTGGCTGTGGCTCCTAATTATGTTGTTGAATGATAGCCTTGTAATGATGAAAGAAATTGGAAATCACTTTATTTTGCAGTCCGAATATTCCAGTGACTTGATGATTCCCTCTGTCTTGAGCTGCAAGCTGGTTACTTCAGACATGTATTAGTAATGCTGGAAAACTGCCGTGCCGTTTAGATAATGCATCTGTATCTATAGTTTATCACCAAAGAGTGAAGCAGCAGTCTTGGTATATTTCATCCATTACTTTGTTGGTTCTCACCATTTCTGTTTATTACTGAAAAGAAATGATATTTGTATTATTATTGTCTTTATTTTACTCATTTAAGAGTTGAATGTGTCAGTTTTGTGCAATTTTAGTATAGAACGGATTAGACATCTAATTTTTTTTCTTTGACATTTACTAGTAATTATTTATATTGTGTTCTAAAAGTACTTTTTTGTCCCAGATATAAAAAGTATCAATTTTATAATGTTTAATGATACAACTGGGTTTGGCCAGGCAACAAATGTAGAGTTTTGAGATACCTAACACCAAATTGAGCTAAACGTACAGAGAGTTTCCATGGTATCTGCCATCAAAGAACTAGTTTAGAGGAATTGGACATTGAATCCAAGAAACATAGCAGTTAGTCTTCACAATTGTTCCCCTCCTTTAAAGAATTATTAGAAGGTAAAACTCATGGATAATCCATAAACCTTTAAATGCTATTATTGATGACAGGAGCATTCAAGTATGTTGGCTTCATTCTATCCTCAATCAAATTCAAAGTAGATTTGCTTTTTGATTTTTACACATGACGAGCAAAAGACAAGATGACTCAAATATTATCAAACGAGATTGTGAAACCCAATCTCCAAACTCTCCATTTTCAACTATAATTATATTAAACTAGATTATTTTGTGTGGGTTAGATGTCCCAAAGATTAACCCAAAGTTTGTCATGAACTTAGGTTTTCTTTTTTATTTTTTGGGTGAAAGTTACTTGTGATGAATCAAGAACGTAATAATGCTTGTGGGGGAATTATTAAAAAATGCAACAGTGAGATTTTGTTGGGATTTGCTGAGAATATTGATACTTGAACAATTACATGTTGAGGGTGATCGCGAGGTTTGCTTTTAGCTATTCCGGGAGGCTACCACTTAATTGCTATTGAATCTGACTCATCAGTTGCTATTTAATCTCTTGAAGAACGGTTGTTCGGTTAATCATCCTTAGTCGATAATGAGTTAATTTTTCTCACACTCATAGGGAAGCGAACCAAGTCACCGACATCTTTGCAAAACATGGTCTTAGCTCAGTATGGTGTGTTGTGGATTTTTGAGTTTCCACTTGATTTTATTTCTTTTGCATTCTTAACAGACAAATCTAGGATTGTGTTCCCTAGGGAATTTTAGCTTTTCTTTTTTTACCTCCTTGTTGGGGTCTTTTGACTCAAATATTATCAAATGAGATTGTGAAACCCAATCTCCAAATTAACTTGTCAGATGGGCAGAGGAGGGGGAGAAAAACAGAAGGGATAATAGTAGTTTTGGAAGGGGGGAAACATGTTGTATTATATGGTGAAAATTTAGATATATAATGTAAAACTGTCCTTAATTTTAATACGTAACATTTGAAAGAGGTAAAAAAAGTACCCCAAAAATAAAAGAAATACACAACATCCAGATGTAAACATCTGAAATATTTCCACACCAAATCCAGATGAGTACATCTGAAATAGTTTAGAGTCTAAACAACAGCCAGAAGCACACTTTTGGTCAAGGGTAATATTGCGAAAACAAATCACCATGACTTCAATCCTATTTTTCATTTGATACAAACAAACTTGACCCAAACAGCTCAGTTTGGACCAAAGTATGTTCCACAGCAATGTATATTCATCTGTTTTTGATACAGTAAAACTAAGGGGAAAATGTGAACTGTGACAAATTGACGATGAGCAGTATCTTGTAAACTTGAAATGAAAGTAAATGCACAAACACAAAGAACCAACAATACATTCCCTAACTTTACCACAGAACCAGAGTGTTCGGTAAACTCTCCCTTCTTAGATTGAATCGACTCGTTGGGTAATTTCTTCCCACCTGTATCCACGGGAAACTTGAGGCTCCCTTAGAAAATGTGTAATCATTATTTATGTGCCGATAAAATTCTGGGTAATTTGATTTTGTGTGTTGATGGATGATTCAGTGTACACATCAAAAAACAAACAATGTAACACTGAGATTCATCACTTTGGAATTTGATGATTTTCCTTAGTTTAACCCAAGCTTCAAACTTGGTGGACCTCCTGATTTACCTTATTGAGATTTGCAGCTGAGTTCGACATTCCTGTTGTCCCGTGTTCTTCGCTAGTTTCACGCTTGCTGTCCCATAGCTTACCTGCCTTCGCAATTGCAAGAATGAGATCAAGTTGTTTTTGCTGTTGTACCTACATGAACGATCAGACACCATCAAGATAAGACAAACCGATGATAAAAATACCGTGAGGATATTTTAGAAAATAAAATGTTCAAGAGAATTATAACTAAGCCATATATAGGTCTAATGTTCAAGAGAATGCTAGATTCATGGTCTGCAAAACATTTTACTTCAGAATATAAAATTATGTCGTATCATTGTGTTGGTGCGTGTGTGGGCGAGTAATACTATCAATGAATCAAAATAAAATCTCTAAAACACATGAAAGTTAAACCCCTGTTTACTTTGCGAAAATATTTTCTATTTTCATTTCCCAAAATTTGTGTTAATTTTACATGCTAACAAGGAAACACTAGACTCTTTAAGTGAACCATTGTGTGCATTGTTTGGAAACAATGAATCACCATTTCCAAAAATACATCATCCCTAACTTGCATTTCATCTTCTTTCCATCACAATGGTTCATTTCAAGAGTCTCACATCTTCTTATTAGCAAGTTAAAACGAACACCTTTTAGAAAATGAAATCAGATAGAACGTTTTCACAAAGTAAACAGGCCTTAAAGTGTTGAATATGATACTACAAACACACAATAATTTTAACCGTTAAAATCCACAAACAAACTAGTGTCATGATTTCTAAAGAGCGCTTAATCTGTCGTGGAGTTTAAGTAACATTGAGGGACGATTACCTGCATCGCTAGTAAAACCTTTTGAGTTTCCCCAAGCTCCTTCTCCAAAATTTCTGATTGCATGGCTAATGTTCTTGCAGCCTCAGAATTCTTCTGTGCCAGAGCTGCAGTCTTCAAGAAATGAAGAAATTATTAGATATCTTTTTTGTCAGACTTTTTCTATTCTTTACATTGACACAACATATCAACCTTCTACCAGTCACTTAAACTATTTAGGAGTACTATTAAATAATGGCAAGTGCTAACAAGTGTCCCAGGGGCACTAGATAAGAAACTAAATGTAGAAATATTTTCTTGAGAGTTGTGTATTCAACACCTCAAAAGTTTAAATCTTAGTTTTTTCAAGACAACTTTTGTCATATTTTACTTGTGTTTTTAGCTTAAGATTATGAGTTTTTTTATTACAAGTTAAAACATTGATTTAATTTTGAGCATTTATATATGTCTCGTACAGAACATTAGACTTGTATCATGATCATTAATGAAGCAGCAGGCTCTATTTCCTATAGCAGTTTTGTGGTTAGTCATTCCGCATAAGCTACCCAAGATTGATAGCCATGCATCAATGCTCCAATACACTCATATAAAGATTAGTTTAGAGGCATCAAATCATTCATTAATCATTAATGAGCTTCTACCTATAAGCTTAGTATGTTTCTGGTGGTGCTTAGTATGATTTTAGGAAAGTTGGTGGTTGACTAAAATTGTGGAATTGAATTTGATGATGAACCCGTGAAATACACACTTGGAACTATTTATATTTTCTAATTCATTCATGAATGTATTTCCGGTTGCAAATCTAGGTTATTTAGGTCCTTTTGTTATGCATTTTATTCTGTAGGACTGCTAAAATTGGTTATGAACCTTAATCATGTTATCAACCTAACATTGCTGCAATACTTTCGAGTTGTTATATTATTAATTAGTTATATTGTATCCTTACATTGCTCTATGAATGAAATCACATATTCGGTCCTATCCTATTCTATCTAGTATTCACTAGCCCTTTTCCATGGGTTAAAACTATACTAAATGTGTTTCGGTTTTGTAGTAACGAAAATTTATTTTAATTAACAGCAAACTAAAAGTAAAGTGATTTTTGTTTAGGTACATCTCTGTAAAAGTGAGTTGAACAATAATTCCAAGCTAAAATTCAATTATGGAGGCAAGAACATCAAAATTTCAGCTTAAAGTTATAATCTATTCTGAAGTAAAAATCAATTATACTCAAGAACACTAAAACATACTAGTACTATCATAACAAACTTTATTATTCTATCATTCTATAATCACTTTTGTCTCTTCCAAACTGAATCAAACATGCACTAATATTCATTCAAGCTTTAAATTTCACTCAACAATTCATCTCAAACTTAAACACATGAACAAATCAGAAATCACAAAAAGCTTAGTTAGTAATTACCTCACTTATAGGCTCCTTCATCGATTTCCGAGTAACACGAAACCTAATCCCCAATTTCTCAAGCTGTCTAGACAAAACCCTAACAACCGTCGTAGAGTTTCTCAAATCCTCCTCCAATTTCTCAATCCTCTGCAACAAATTCACCTCCGAACCAGTAAACCTACCGTTCACCGTCTCTCTCCATTTCCTTCTCCTAATCAAAGCACCGGTAAAAACTCCTACAACAAACATCAACAAACTCCACGGGGCAATTCTGTTACTTATTGATACAAATAACTCCTTCTTCCAAACCGAAGTCACGGCGGCGGTAGCTGATACGATAACGGAAGAAAGAAGGCAGGAGAGTTCGAGGAAGGAAAGGAAGGAATCGAAATTGGAATCTCCGACATGATTGGAGACGGAAACTTGAGATCGGTGACGGAAGGAATCGGCGTGGACGGTGAAGGAGGTTAAACGATGAGATGTGGATTGTAGTTTGAAGTTGAGGATTGGAGTGTTGAGATGAAGGGGGCGTAAGAGGGAAGAAGAAGGAGAAAGTGAATGTGTGAAATGGTGATGATGAGAAGTGAGTAACATTGTTTGAATTTGAAGAAGTTGAAAGTGTTAGTGTTGAAGAAGAAGCAACATTGATTTGATTAATGGAGCATCGATATCATCACCATGGTGAATTGCTCTTCACTGATACGATAGTGATACCGTTACCACCAAAACTTTGACGGCATTTTTTAGAGTTTAATTAAATTTAATTAATTAACTAATTACATTGTGAGTGATATATAACTTTTACACATTCAACCAATCAAAAATTATATTTTTGCCACATTATATTAATTAAATTTAAATAAAAATAAAAACATAAAAACACATGTTCTTCCTCAAACCTTCTTTCTCTTCTCTCTCATTTCAATTTGTTTCCTCAACTATTATCTCTCTCCAATTTGGTCTATAAACTATAAAAATATATTAAATGGTTCTTAAACTATTAATAATCCATCAATTTGGTCACTCAACTATCAATCTTTCTCCAATTTGGTCACTAAACTAAAAATATATTAAATGTTTCTTAAACTATTAATAATCCACCAATTTAGTCTCCGAGCTATCATTTCTTTTTTCTTATGGTTTAAAAAGAAATGAGAGACTAAATTGATGTATTAATGATAGTTTGTGGACTATTTAGTATATTTTGATAGTCAGAGACTAATTTGGAGAGAAATTGTCAATTTACTATTTAGGGGATCAGGATTTGCTGTTGTAGAAAAACCACGCAGTTTGACGTTGTATGTCATCTCAGCTGTTGATTATTAGATCGAACGGATCAGATTAATTCGTTTATAAAATTACTAGAAATGATCACAGCCGCATGATCTGGATCGGACGGCTTATAGCTGTTACAGCACCCTGCTGTAACAGCAGGAAATCCACTTCCCTATTTAGGAACCAAATTGATGGTTTATCTCTCATAAAACTTAGGTGGGTGCTCTTCCATGAAAGTTGAAAGAAGTGGGCATCTTCTATCCACAAATTTTATATACTCAATCAGTCACCCATAAATTCTAGGCAAAATTACACTGCAGGTCCTTTATCCTATTTTCTTGTAACACTTTGGTTATTTATCTTTTTTTTTGTAACACTTCGGTCCTTTATCTTTTTTTTTGTAACACTTCGATCCTTTATCTTTTTTATTTGGACATATAGGTCCTTTATTTTTTATAAATAAATAAGATAAGAGACTAAAATGTTACAAAAAAAGGGACTAAAGTGTTACAAATAAAAAAGATAAAGGACCAAAGTGTTACAAATAAAAGATAAAGGACCAGAGTGTTACAAAAAAATAAAATAAAGGACATGTAGTGTAATTTTGTCTAAATTCTAATATGATGTTACAAAATTACTGAGGGACTTTCTTTTTATTTCAACTAAATTTAATTATTTAAAAAAGTATAATATGATGTGGCAAAAAGATGAATTATTATTGGTTGACCGTGTAAACTTGCTCTACGTTGTCTGCTTACAATCTTTAAACTAAAAAATAAAACTCATATGACTTATATATAGCTTATGAGTTCATATGACAAAAAAAGACATGTTTGATAATAAAAAAAATCATGACTTTTTAACTTATAGTTTATAACTTATAAACTTATAAATTATTCTTTCAATTTTACTTTTGTCATCTTACTTAAAAAAAATTAAATATTAGGCATTGTGTTATAAATTCTTCTACAGTGTATTTTTCTAGATTAGGCATTGTGTTAAATATTAGGCATTGGTTCGATTCCCACGGAAGGCAAAAACTCCACTAGAGAGGGGGTGGAGAAGACTGTAAGGTGACAGCCGAGATTGCCTACTAAATACGTAAAAAAGGAGTTCGAGCTGTTACATTTAATATTAGCAAAATTTAAAATGCACCTAAACTGTTTGAATAAATGTTTACATGACACGAAAGACAGTGAAACACACTTGCACAAAATTGAAATTAACACAGTCATAGTTTCCATATTGTATAACACTACCAGCAATGTCCAGTGCTTACCATTTAACAAATCAAACCCACCCTAGTTGTTAAAAAAATTGATGTCAAAATGACTTAATTGTAAATATGAATATGGCAATCTGATTATTTTTTATGCAGTCTTTTTTTATTATGCAATAATCTCAGCTTGTTGATAATGATGTGACTTTTTTTATTATGCAATTATATTTTTTATTTAGTATAAAATTGCTTTGTCTATAAGTAGTTAAATTTCTGTAAATGTTTTGGATTCAAAAAATTTGAAGTACGATAGAAGTATGATAGTTTTTTTTGTCAAGTAGTCCAGTGGCTAGAAAATAGAAAATCCACCTTAAAGGTGAATAAGTGGAGTATGAGGACTCGTTTGGTGCGCAGGATAGAGACATGATAATATAAGAAGCTGGATAAGGAGAGGATATGATAGTGACAGGATAAACACATATCCTGTCATGCGTTTGGTGCACACATGATAAAATAGAGGATACGACTATTTTATTATTTTATTGTAATTTTTTTATAATTTTTTTTTGTATAAAATATAAAAACAATATTATGTGTGGATTAGAATAACAAAATAAGAGCGTGTTTTTAATATGTGTGGATTAGAATAAAAACAATATTTTATTATGTTACTATAATATTTTTTTTGTATAAAAATATATAAGAACGTGTTTTGTTATCCGATTGTTAACTCAGCATAAACCAAGAATTAAAATAACAAAGGGCCAACATGATAGGATTAAAAATAAGTTAAATTTATCATTTTCTACTGGTGCACCAAACAAAGGATTTAAATAAGATATGTTAATTTTATACTATCCTATCTTCCTATCCAGCGCACCAAACAGCCCCTGATAGTTTTACTATAACATTAATAATTTTAATTTTAAAAGCCTCAATTTTTACATCTAACTTATTTCTCGATGTGTTGGGCCGGCTCTGCGATAAACCATAAATCAAATGAGTTTTTCAAACAGTGTAGTTTACGAACCTCATCGCAACTTGACTTTTATCCACTACTATGAACTAGCATACACAACTGAAAATTGATTTTTATCCACTACTAGGCACCAACATGGCAACATATACATCTGAAATGAAAATGAGTGTCTCTTGTATGATCACAAACTAAATGTTTAATGCTTGGTCACACACAAAAAGACTTTGAAAATTGCTTTTTAGGCCTCATTATAATACTCCCAGGCCCCCCGTCGTGACCAATTTGCCCTTAAAACGAATTCACTTACTTTGGTACGTAGTTACCGAAATGGTGAAAATATGGTGAAACAACATGCTTTGGTACGTAGTTACCAGAATTCGTTTATTTTGGTACGTAGCTACCAGAATTCGTTTACTTTGGTACGTAGCTACCAGAATTCATTTACTTTGGTACGTAGCTACCAGAATTCGTTTACTTTGGTACGTAGCTACCAGAATTCATTTACTTTGGTACGTAACTACCAGAATTCGCTTACTTTGGTACGTAGCTACCGAAATGGTGAAAATATACTGAAATATTGTTTTGCCAGATTTTCACCATTTCGGTAGCTACGTACCAAAGTAAGCGAATTCTGGTAGCTACGTACCAAAGTAACCGAATTCTGGTAGCTACGTACCAAAGTAAGCGAATTTTGGTACCTATGTACCAAAGTAACCGAATTCTGGTACCTACGTACCAAAGTTACTAAATTAATGTTGTTTCGCCAAATTTTCACCATTTCGGTAGCTACGTACCAAAGTAAGCAAATTCATTCTAAGGGCAAAGTGGTCCAGACGGGGGGCCTGGAAGTACTATAGGGGGCCTAAAAAGCAATTTTCAAAGACTTTTGAAACAAGGTTATTTGATCAACCCAAATAGAGGAAGCGAACAAAGTCCAAACTCGGGGGGAGTAGGACAAAGGTCACTTGTGCTATAGTGGGAGCCAAATAACGAATACACTTATGGAGCATCTATAACCATACATGACGAGTCATTTCGAGTGAGCTTGGGCATCATATGCTCAGCCCTTGAACAATTCCCCCCCAAATTAGATAGATAATCTTCAAATTGGCCATGTTGAAATGATGATAAGATGAACAAGATGTTTCAGGGAGAGGATGAAATTTGCTTTTTAGGCCCCCTATGTTACTTTAAAGTCCTCTGATTTGACCAAATTACCTCTATTCAGTTTCGGAACTTACATTCCGAAATGATTTTTTTTTTTCAAAAAAATTGTAATTTCGGCATGCAAGTGCCGAAATGTCTTTTTTTTTCAACTTTTTATATATTTCGGCACATAAAATCCGAAATTAGTTCATTTTGGCACCTATGTGCCAAACTTAACTAATTCTGGCACGTAGGTGCCGAAATTAGTTAAGTTTGACATGTAGGTACCGAAATTAGTTAAGTTTGGCACGTAGGTGCCAAAATGAACTAATTTCGGATTTTACGTGTCGAAATGGTTTTTTATTTTCAATTTTTTTTTATATTTCGGCAGTTACAATCCGAAATTAACTAATTTCGGCATGTGGGTGCCGAAATTAAGCGTTTTCGGATTATAACGGCCAAACCATCCAAAATCCAAAAAATTAGGGATATTTTTGGGTTTTGGGGGGGCTTAAGAGTACTATAGGGGGGCCTAAATAGCAAAAATCGGAGAGGATTCAAGTGAAAATATTGGGTTTCTTCAAAAAAAAAAAGTGAAAAAATTGGGTTCAACTTAGACTAAGAAAAACAACTAAAATTTGTCATTGGACAAAAAAAAATTGACTGGCTGGATTGCAACCCTACGCAAGGATGGGACTTTTACTTGCTAGATAAGACATAGTCCTAGAGACTGAGGTGTCTTCAAGGAAGATAATTTCACCACACTAGGGGACTCAATCAACTCGCCTGCTATAATTAGCAATCATATCTCTCCCGCTCGAATGAGGGAATATAAGCAGGTGTAAATAAAAATTATCTAACGACTAATATGTCATACATTATAACCCAAAATACTCTGTCAATTCTGATCCGATGATATAAATTTCACCAACAAGCATATAATCAAGTTTTGGTAACATTGAACAGTTAATGAGGCCGGTTGAGTTTACTGCAGCATATATCTTCGGCCAGTATAAATTAAAAACTGACCTTGCTGTAGCATACGGTCACTAACATAAATTCAAAGGCAATTATAAGCCATCTTCCAGAAACTGGGCAAGAAAAGTACAAGACAATAGCATCATATGACAAATGGACAATAACTGTTCTGGATCAGTGTATATTATGCTGATGAATAGTATAGATGAATGCTTCCCGGATTTAAATATTACTACTCCAGGACACACTATCATCAAAACTTGAACACCATTCCATATGAACATCTAATAATATGGCATGTAACGATTTGGTCTTCTAAACCTAGGAGCCTTCCTGCAGTTCGATGGAAAATGTAAGAAACCACAAAAAGTCAATTAAATTATAAATAACAATTGAGCATAGCATACATAAATTTGAATGAGGAATGCAGCGTACCCATATCCATAAGGGGAGTACATGTAAGGAGGAGCATAAGGCCTCCTGAAGCCATATGCCATGTAAGGATTGAATCGCCTAGGACGGTATTGTTTCATTCCAGGGACATTAGTCCTCTTAGGCAGAACCTGGAAATATAGACACCCATATCATTAAAAACTACAAATTCACTATACTGATCTCATAGCTAATTTAAACTCAAGGCTCACAGGAATTAAAAAAAGAACATACTTTCAATTGACGTCCATGCAATTCAGATTCAGTTAACAGGAGAGCCTCTTGAACAGCTTCAGTTTCAACAAATTCCACATAAGCAAAACCTTTAGGCTGACCAAACTTGTCTGTCAGGATAGTGACCCTGTTCACTGTACCACATGACTGAAAGTGTTGCTGCACTTCCTCTGGTGTGCATGCATAATCAACCTGTAAACACAAAATTCAAGGAATTTTGGTGCCAATAGTGAATTATATATCATGTTAATCCAGATGCTCATACATGATTCGTTTATCATAAGAATATACACTAGACTCCATAATCACACTATTATAGATCACATATATGCAAAACTCTTGTCTTGGTAAAACTACATTATCCACTATTTGTTACATTTTAACAAAATATACCAGCAATCTTTAGGAAATTAAGCTTTATCATCTATATCTTCAGTTGCAACCTTTCTAGAAATGCAATCTATGAAAGTGTAAAATTGAAAACTATTTGCACATTTATGATCTTTTTAATATGGAATATATTAAAAAAACAGGTGGACAGATCACTGAATATATTAGAACGAACATTCTCTACCCTGTAAGGTCATTGAGAAGTCACCCTTTTAGAACTGTAAAATTCGTACACAGCTATTACTTTTAACTACAATGACAACAGGAATCTTCATTTCCCAACTCTTCAATCATTAGAACAATTATCTATCATATCAATTCTGACTTCATAAGCCACCAACAATAAAACCAAATCAAGCCGAGCCAACTCCGTAACTCAAACTGCACAGCCTACTGCCTACTCACACATACTACTATTTAGTGTCCTCCTCATAGTACTAATAATTCACAACAGCACCTTATCAACCTAAAGAATGCAGAAGATTGCACAACCAAAATTGCGTGTAATCTAGATAATGAAATCAGTTGGTTAAAATCCAACTACTTTTCCAAAAACAATTTTGTAAGATATTATAGAAAAAGGGAAAAAGGAAAAAGCCTCAAGAAAAAATACCAGGAAGCCTAATTCATAAACGTGAAAACAATTATGAGATTAAGACCAAAGGGAAACAGCTGCATACCCTTTGGCATGTTGGCCAAAACAGTAGAGACACCATTGACTCAAATTACAGTCAACAAAAGGACTCTATGACTAAGATTGCATGCCCAAAACTTACAGAAAGTTCTTGAAAAAGAACCACAAGCTGTCTCCTCCAGTTGTGAAGTTGAATCATCTTTAACACATACTACCTTCAGCTGTACTAGTTTCTGCCATGCTCATGAGATATGCCATTCACAGTTTCCTCAAAACGTTCATTATTTTTCTTTTCTTTCTTTTCTTTTTTTTCTTTTTTTTTCTTTTCCTTTTTTCTTTTCTTTTCTTTTCTTTTCTTTTCTTTTCTTTTTCTTTTCTTTTTTTTTTCAACTTCATTTTATTTTTCCTTTTGTATTTTTTTTTTCATTTTTTTTTCTTTTCATAAACTTACAAGTTTTGCTTCTCAATCTTTTCTACTTTCTATTCATCCAAGTGATATCTTATTAAATTACATAAGAACAACATACATTCTTTCCCCCCTCTACTATGAGCCTAAAAAACACCGATGGCCCGCCCACAAAATACAATGTTAGCATCCAGCGCTAATTATAGGACTTGGGTAATAACAACGACCCTGCGATCATAGTGAGACATATGTCAAACCCTGTCTCTGAAGATTTTCAGTAATCACTCCAAAAAAAAGAGTACAGTTTTAAACAAATTATAATAAAAGAATGCAATACAAAGTGAACCTATACAGCTCAGCCAGAAATCCATTGAAACAAGTCTGATTTGAGAGAAAAGGTGTCATTCTCTCCCAGTACTGTTCAAGTGACAAAGGATGATGACCTCTCTTTTCCATCACTTACAACCAATGAAGGTCTCAAATTCCTAATGTTCCCTACACCAATAGTTACAGATGCTTTTTGAAAAGCATTTACCCTAATAGGGTGTGTGAACAAATCTGAACCAGTAACTTTTTATTTTTTTGAATGGCAATCTGAACTAGTAACTATTCGCTATTGAAGTATTTTACACAAAGCAGTTAATAAAGAATAGATAAACCTTTCAATGTGTTACTGAACTTATACAGACGCTTGGACAAAAAGTTGAGACTAACGAGTTCTTGATTGACCAGAATAGAATAATTACTTGGAACAAGAAATGGATTATATTTTTCAAGAATTGCAAAATCACAGGGGTTCAATCTTGGCTGCGCAGCTTGATCAATTGGACGGTTTCTTTGTAGAATCCAAACCAACTATCTAACAGCATTTCTGGTAAACTTGCAGCATTCTCATTTGGTCTCAGTTCTGTTCACATCCTCGCGAATTCAGAGAGTTGTCAGATTTTTTTTAAGCTTTTATCTGGTCAATTTCTCATTTTTTATTCTGTGTTATGCTTATAAATAAATGGTTGTGTTGCTTTTCGTTTTCAGAGAGGTCTCAACATGCTCGCTTATTTTTCAAAGATGACTTTCAATTTTGAAGTGAAAATTATTCTGATTTTATCCCCTTTATGATCCTCAACTTTTGTTGTGATTCACTTGTGTGTTTAGATTAATACTAAATTTCGATTAATTATTATGGATGTCTTTAAAGTTTAAATTAAGGTAATTTTTTAATTCCTGAGAAGTACAAATATTTAGCGACCATCTCGCTTAGTGCTGTCAAATAGCGACTACAGTGGCGCTATAGCGTAGCGGAATTTGAACAAACCGCCATTGTTCCATGATACACTATTTATTACAAATTGCTATCATATAGCGGCGCAATAACACTGTAGCATAGTGGAATTTTAACAGACCGCTGTTTTCTGCGATCCGTGATTGACAACATTGATGTCGCTGTAGCAGCTTTGATGTCAGCTGGGTTCGACAACTGTAATATGTATCATTATTAAAAAAATGAAGTTTCGGCGACCCCTGGATTGACAGAAAGAACATTGAATAAACGTATCCAAACAAAGGTCAGATGGCACCAGAAGCTAAGTTGTCAGATGCAGTTGTCGGAAACTGAGCTCACATAATGGAGTTAAGAGACAGAGGCTTATGTGGCATTAATTTGGTCTACCACATACTTATGTGAACAAAAAGAACCAAGGTAACGCTGCGACAAACTTTACAGTAAATGCAACCGGTGGAGCTATTAACAGGAACATAAATACGGCAGTTATTGGGTGAATAAGTTGTATGCCACGTAGAGGACACTTAAGGTGAAGACGACAAAAAAGGACACGTTGGAAGAGAGGATTGCCTATTCTACCTACTTTCACTGGTTTCTATATTCTTCACATAAATTTAATTGTTCACGTAAAGTGGTTAGGATTCTTAGTATAAGGCGACAAACTGCCACCACTTTTATTTTTACGATAAGGGGGAAGTATTACTTTTGCTGTATACAAAATTACTAAGTTAGTTCCTAATAAATTAAACCAAGCCTTGTCCTTCAAGTTGATTAGGAAAAAAAACTCATTTTTGTATCAAACTAAATAAAAGAAGCATGTAAACTTGCCGATAAAGGAGAAATCATGGTTCCAATTGAAAATCAGGAAAAGATAAGGAAAAGGGAGATTCATACATTGCCGACAAAAACAGACCGAGCATCAGCCTCCTCTCTGTTTTCCTGAGAAGCAGCTACAGCAGCAGGATCTACAACAGAAATCCAATCAAAAAGTTAAAAAAGGACACCAAAAGTATCATAAACTTAAATCCACTTCTTATGATATCACCGAAAATACAATTTTCAATTTTCTGAAGCAATGTTTTAATTGTTAATCAATCATTCCTTAATTTCATTATCATCATCAACAATCATAAAATATAAATGTTTATCCATGTATATTTCATCAGAAAATATGAAAAGTTTCACGTTAGTTAGTGCATGACGACGATAATCGTGCTCACAATTGATCCAAACGTGAAATTGAAATTCTGAAACACTAGATTACATAACGAAACTGATAATTGAACACAGTGACGTTGAATTGGATTCGAATTAATTCAATAAGATTTTGATTCAGAGTGATTAATGAAAGATGATTAGATCAATAAAATTATTATGAAAACCTTGAACGGAGCCAATTTCCTTCTCGACCTTAGCATGCATTTCACGAAGAGCGGCGGCTTCTTCTTCCATTTCCTTCAAGCGGCGCCTCATCTCGTCGAGTTCCTTCATACCACTGGCTTCATCGTCGGCGGCGGACATGTCAATGTCAGCTTCCATCTCTGCCACGTCAGGGATCTCTCCTCCGTAAACCTCATGCTCTTCCTCGTCCATCTTTCGATTCTACGCAATCAAATGCAATGCTTATGCTAATTAGGTTTATGAAACAAAAAGTGTATTTTCTTCTCTTGTATATACACTCTTTTTTTTTTTCTTATACCGATAATATAATTACAAATTTATCCTTATTAATTTTAATATTTTAAATTTTATACTCTTTTATGTAATTTTATTCTCCTTTTCTTTTAAAGAGTATAATTTTTTTTATACTAAAAAGAAATATATAATACAATTACTAATTTATCCTAAATTTTATACGGTCGAGTGTGTTATATGCCGAGATCATGGCTATTCTGCATGGACTTTAGCTATGTTGGAGTAACAGTTACAGTATAGTTGTAATTCTAACTCGTTACAAGTAGTTTCGTCAATTAGAGATGGAGTTTTACATTTTTATACTTTTGTTAACGAGATTCGTAACATTCATCACTCGTTACGTGAGATTGAAATGTTGTTATAGACCACACTCTTTGGAGGGGAATATGTGTGTGAGATGTTTTGGCTAAGTTAGGAGCTTCTTCAAACTCACCTATGGTGGTTTTAGAGACACCTCCTCAACTATCTAGTTCCCTTGGTACCGATACTTGGAGAGTAGTTTTTGCTAGGGATTAATCTATTTGCTTTTTTCTTGTTTTTCCTTTTTATTCTCTCTTTTAACCAAATAAATTTTTTTTGATAAAATTTATGTAATTTTATTCTAATAAAAATATGAATAAGTTTAATAATTCTACTCTTTTATGTAATTATATAAAGTTTGGTAAAAAAAATTATCTACTACTAATATGACAAATTTAATTCCTTTGAAAAATATTAAATTATCCTAAATACCTACCATTACTATTAAATTTACTAAACTATAAGGGCTAAAATGCATTATAGGTAGTAGTATTAGTAAATTGGGGTATAAAAAACTTAATTAACATTTGATTGATGACTTCAAAAAAATGTTATTATTGATTAGAATATAAATATTTTTTATGTTAATTACAAAGATTTTTTTTTATGTAAATCGAAAATGATTTTATTAAAAAGAAATGTATTTTTTTTATTAAGCTTCACTATTGTTGCCGATACTACTCGACGTTAACCAGGAAACGAACCAAGTTGTTAACGTGCATGAAACTAAGGATGTCAATGAGGCGGGGAATGTGCGTAGGAAGCATTCTCATTCTCCGCTCTGAAATGTCCGCGGGAGAAATTTTGTCTTCATCACCGTCCTCACGGGGGAATATTTGTCTCCATCCTCATCCCCACGGTATTCGTGGGGATCCACGGAGATTGAAACAACACAAAATGCATTTCATAACCAAAAAACAATGCATAACAACATATGCATAATCATACAAAAATTCATAACCAAAATATCTCATAATTCATAGCAAAATAGAAACATAGAATTGTCAAATATAAATAAACTTAGAATAATAATAGTAGTAAAAATATATATATTTAAGTATATATAGATAGATTCAGGGAATCCGCGGGGAGGAATGCTTAATCCCGATCCAAACTGTCTCCGGGGGAAGTTTTGCCTCCATCTCCGTCCCCACGGGAAAAAAATCTCCATTTTCGGATCTCCGGACGGGACAATCCCCGCGGTGATCTGCTCTGACGGATGCAAATTGACATCCCTACGTGAAACGAGGCTGAAAGATATGTTGGATTAAAATTTGCTCGAGGTCATCGTGTTTGTTGTTCACCGTAAGTTTTATCTAGTGGTTGTTGTTGGATGTGGTTGTACGTTCTTCCTTTCGTTTTGGTGGCAGTTGTTGTTGTTCGCTTCGGTGAGTTTTGTTTGGGGATTGGTTGCAGCTGCTTGTTGGCAGCTACTCTGTTGCAATTTGTTGAAGTTCATGAATATTTTCTCTCTATTAGATCCTTTCTCTCAAGTCTACGAGTATGATGTATTGAATTATGTAAAGAATGAAAATTTATGAATCAATGAGTTTTAAATGTACCAACAAAAATTCAATATAATCCGTAACAAACGTTCTGTGCTATCCGTCCTTGGTCGTCCATACGAACCAACACTCGATCAAACTAAAGATATAGACAATCAAAATTAAATCAAAATCGAGTGGTTGCAATTTTTATGATTTTAATAATTTTTGTTCCAAAACTAATCTATGATTTTTTTTATGGCAAATGTTAAATAGTGCCCCGAACACTCTTTAAGACCTTAAACAGTAAATTTTTCGTAGAATTTTTATGGGAATGCGTAAAATCAACGCATTGGAAGTTGTAGTGTTTAACTTTTTAAATATATTTTTTTTTAAGTGGAATGCTTAAAGAGTGTCCGGAACACTCGTTAGCAAGACTTTTTTTATTCGGGTATCACATCATCATGAGTATATTAATATTCATCACCACATTAATTATTTTATCATTTATCATCATTAAGACAAGAACATGATTTCCCTCCTACCACAAATTCTAAAATCATAGTTTTCGGGTAGAAACACAACACCCAATACTGTTGCACCACTTTCCAATTTTCACCCTAAACAAAACAACAAGCTATATGCCAGCTTGGTATTTCTCATTGGCGCGTAAATACACTTGTTGATACCATACCCCTCCCTTTCCGCGCATGTTCAACCACCCTAACCAATATACTTATATATTTTCCAAAAATAAAACTATATGATTATTATAAAAAAATAAACATTATTGCACATATGAAAAAAAAAACATTAAAAAACATATGATTGTATTCTTCCTTTTTTTATCTGTTTTTTTAATTAATTTTTTTTTTCATAACACTATTCTACTTAAAAAAATATTTTTTTCTTTTTGATTTACAATCGAGCAAAAAATCAAACCCAAAACTTCATGCATACTACCTAAATTTCTCACCAGAGTCACCACTAGACCAAACTTAATGGGTTTTACTTAAAAAAGAATTTGATTACTTATTACTTCAACCAATTTATTAGTATTGAAATGGACTCTTTGGAATTAAAATCCATTAACAAAATTAGATTGACAGATCACAGTAGAAAATAAAGAAATAGTGATTTAATAAAAAAGCCAAATACAGAAAAGAGTCACTTTCAGTTTCACCACCTATCAGAAGATCCATCCGACTATTATTCTTTTTTAAATAAATAAATAGTACTATTAAATATCTAACCCCTTTATTAGTTTCAACCTTGAAGCAAAAGAAACACCACACAACAAAAAGTGAGGGAGGTAATACATGCATAATTGATTTTACAAGAGAAATATTATTATTATTATTATTGGTGTGAGTGAAAGAATTATGGCAACTGGAGGTTATGGAGATGCAAACCAGAGGATAGACTACGTTTTCAAGGTGGTTCTGATCGGTGATTCAGCGGTGGGAAAATCGCAGATATTAGCTAGATTTTCTAGGAACGAGTTCAGCTTGGACTCTAAGTCTACGATCGGAGTTGAATTTCAGACACGGACTTTAGTCATCGATCATAAGACTGTTAAAGCTCAGATCTGGGATACTGCTGGTCAAGAACGGTACTCTCTCTCTCTCTCTCTCTCTAACTAACTAACTAACTAACGCGTTTGTGCGATTACTTAGAACTTGCTAGGGATTAGTTAGATACGCTGGTCTTTGATTTTAATCTGTTATCTCTGTTACAACTTACAACCGTTATTGGATCGTTAAGTACGCGATCTGCATCGTTTCGGGTGTGATCTGCATCGTAGAAGATAAGGATCGATCGCTGGATTTCAGTGGATCGAATTATGTTGAATAATAGTTGAATATGTGATTGGAGATTATAGTATGTTTTGTCAATTTAATTTCAAAACGAATAACTGTAGAGATATATTTTTTTTTTGATAAAAAGAAAAAGTGGAAGGATAAATGTTTTGTTTGTCGAGTAATGAGTTGCTCGAATTTCACCGAATAAGTGGAATGTCGGTTTCGAACACGCTCTTACATATAAAGTGTGATGTCCCTATGTTGAACTAAACTCTTAGGATGGAAATATAAATATCTAATAGACAGGTTTATAGCACGCCTTAAAGAAAATCATGTCAATTATATTTCATAAAGTGAACATATACGGTGTAGTACAATCTTTTGCGATTCATTTACAAGTAACTAGAAAAATTTAATAAGTAAAATACCTAATAACAATGAGCATAAGTCAGTTGGTAGGGACATTGCATGTAATATGTCAAGGTGAAATTATAGCTGCCGGGCTAATAGACAAAAAAAAAATATCAATTTCAAAATTTTACTACTCGTATATTCTTGAATGTTTTGTTATTTGTGTCCTAGAATTGATGATTTTAATTTTGACTAAAAATATTGAGAAACTCAATTTATTCTACACCTGTAACACCACCTATCCAATCACATTAAAAAATGTGATTAGTTCAGTTCACTAGATGATTAACTACAATTTCACAAATTTGAAGGTTGTATAAATTAATTATTTGCTCAATTCAATTAACCACAATTTTACATGTTATTAACCGGTGCAAGAAAATTGAATGTCAAACATTTTTTGTTTAATTTTTATGTTGTGATTCTGGCCTTATTGTGATTGCTGTTATCGTAATTGCCAGCATTGCAGTGCAGGTTGTCATTGAATCCTGCTGTTCTATATTTTTAATTTTGCAAAGGTGAAGTTTTTTATTTTTTAAATTAAAGATATAAGTAATGGAATGAAATTGAGGCCACAGCCCACGACGCATCCGTTCCCCTTCATGCTTTATTTATTTGTTTTTTAATAGATGATGCGTCATTGAAAATCTCAAAGGAATTAAAAAATATATATAGTCCCATTAGATTTAAATTTGCATAGAAGCTATTGGCTATGTATGTTATGATAAAATATTGCGCAGACAGATAAACTTTACAGGAATTGAATTTAATGCCATATGATATAAATTAAGCTGGTGAACCCCTGCATTTTGTTTTTCTGTCTGACTTTTATTCTACATTCTCAATCTGCATTTATTTTGTCACATGGATAATAATAGTATAGGAAAGGAAAACAAAAACAGATTTCTGAATAACACATGACGTAGGTACATGTTTAATTTTGGTATTTTTTGGATTATTTAGTGTAATTTGATGACATGGTTTACATCATTATAGATAAATGAATATATGTAAGTGTTTAGGACTTAAGAGGACAAAATTTCATTCTATTTCCAATATGAAGTACAAGAGAACCCACAGTTTACAGATTCAACACACATAGACGGAAGCATTTATTGCAAAACATTAGACTATTTGCTCTCTATCAGCTGGAAACTTTGCATTTTAGATCAAGTAGCTTTCTGCAGGAGCATCATTAAGTCATTTTGCATACTGTTTTTATACAATTTTGTATCAGGTAACATAATTAGTAAAATCACGTTTTCTTCTTCAGTTATTTGTAATTGATTGTGCTTAGAATAGAGGTAATGTTTTCCCCGCCAAATATAGTATGTTCTTGGCAGGGGCGGCCCTATACCATGGGCAAGATGTGCCATGACATAAGGCCTCTTAAAAATAAGGGCCTAAAAAAATATTTATAGAGTAATAGTATTAGTAAATTGGGGGTGTGAAAAATAATTAGATTACAATACTGTTAGGTTTAGGCCTAATTTTTGTAAAGAAAAAAAAAAGAAAAAAGGAACAGTAACAGAGTAACATAGCAACCGTATGATAAAAAAACGAAACTAATTAAGTAGCTATATTGTATTTTATTGTTATTGTTAGACAACGAATCTTTTTTATGTTAATTACAAGAATGATTATATTTTTTTTTATGTTATTTGACTTTAAATCGATGATGTTTTTTTTATAAAAAAATTTACGTTTCTTTATTAAAGGACCACTTTTATATTTTTGCACATGGCCTCCAAAAACTCTGAGACGCCCCTGGTTCTTGGTTGATCAAATAATATTGCAATGGTTTATGGTGCAGATATAGAGCAGTTACAAGTGCATACTACAGAGGTGCTGTAGGGGCAATGTTAGTTTACGACATCACAAAGCGTCAGACATTTGATCACATACCCCGTTGGCTAGAAGAACTTCGTAACCATGCTGACAAGAATATAGTCATCATTCTTATAGGGAACAAGAGTGATCTTGAGGACCAGCGTGATGTGCCCACAGAGGATGCAAAAGAGTTTGCTGAGAAAGAAGGTTTGTTTTTCTTAGAGACCTCGGCATTGCAAGCAACTAATGTTGAAGCATCCTTCATGACAGTTTTGACAGAAATCTACAACATTGTCAATAAGAAAAACCTAGCTGCTGATGAAAGCCAGGGAAATGGGACCTCAGCATCTTTATTGGGCCAGAAAATTATTATTCCTGGTCCTGCACAAGAAATCCCTGCTAAGAGCAAGATGTGTTGCCAGTCCTGATTTTTTTTTTATAAAAAAAATTGTTTCAATTTAGTATATTTCAGGATTCAATGTCCTACTACCAAATTTTGAAAGGTTTGGCGAATTTCTTTTTGTAAATTTAAAATTTAATTTGTTTGGGTTGTGGAGTGAAGGACAACAAATGGAGGATAATATATAGATTACCGAATATAATATTCACGATTCATGAATTTCTTAATTGATGTGACTCAGAATGTTTGTGTGAAAATGTCATGACTCAATGACTCATGCCGGTAGATTAATGTGGGTATAAGTCAGCTGGGGACATACATCAAGCCCCTACATATGGACTTGCAGTTAGATGACAAGTTTCCTTATAAATCAAAACGACATTATCAAGCATGAACATACAGATAAATATAATTGGCTTCAACAATACACTAATCAACAAATCATATACATGCGTCCTTTACGGATCTGAATTTTTGACCGTCCAATTTTATAAAATGTGAAGTTCCATTCATAAAATTTTAGACTGTCCAATTGAGATCAACAAATCATGTACATGCGTCCTTTACGGATCCGAATTTTTGACCGTCTGATCAGGAACATTCCAATTTTATAAAATGTGTAGTTTCATTCATAAAATTTTAGACCGTCCAATTGAGATCAGGAAGTCGTGACTGTACCAAATCAAATTCATCCCTTATGCCCGCAAGTAATAATTTACATCAATGACATTGGCCAAAATTTACCAACTTTATGGCACAGGCGCGAATAAGCTGGATGCACAATAGAATTGGAATCATTTCTCATTTTGAACCTCTCAACTTGTGTATTAGATAGAATGAGTGTTTCTCATAAAACATTTTATGCAAAATTTTGATGCATTAGAATGAGTAATAATACAAATATGAACCATGGTCTGTCTTAGAAACAAATGACAGGGTTCACAAAAACTTATAATTGAACCACAGGTGAAGGAAAAAATCATCAGTTCTGTTCATGTAATAGCATAAATATCTGTTACAACAGAGTAAATATCAGTTGAGTAGTCCTTCTCTAACTCACAGTAACTTTCACATCATCATCGTTCGACTCTTGTACAGACTGTACTTCACCTCCCACATCATTAGAGGATATGTCGACATGCCCAGAAGAGCCGTTTTCAGTGCCTAGACGTATTAAAAGCCTTTCAAGCATTTCTTGGCAGTCCATTGCAGTAACCATCACTGACAACCTCGCTCTACCCCTCCAGCATCCAATGGCTATTGTTGACTCATCAACTTTGAGGGACTCCGTAGCAACTGCATTCCCTGCAGAAAAAAGGAAAATGATGATAAACAGATATATCGATGTCAACGGGTATAGAGTAACCTTTTCCACAGATCACAGATACATACCTTTACCCAGAATAACCACACAACAGCCAGGCAACAAGTTTGCTGCCTTTTCACCAAACTCGGCATCAGCAAAATCTGTATATTTTACATCTTTGTCCTGCAGAAGACGCTTGAAGTCCACAGGAGATGCCTGTATAATTTGCTTTGTTATGTATGGAAGAATAAGGGGCAATCCTTCGGATGATATCCGGAAAGCACACGGCGAAGAGCTACCTTCTCGTGCTGTTTGTCTTTCCTGCAAGGCAAGTGCATTTCACAAAGTTATTCACAAGTAGTAATAAAAACAATCAGAAACTTATCACCCAGTCAAGGATGACCAATAAACCACATCCACTACAACGACAAGTTTACAAATTACAATGCCATGCCATTCAAATACTAATAGATTTATCTAACAAATTCTTTGACGCAACTAATTTAATAGTGTAGATTGTACCAACAATACCTAGTAACATGCATGCTATTTGTGCTATGCTAGAATGCACGTAGAAGAATTAGGTTTGTGAAGCATTTCAAAATAAATTAATTAGTAATTATTTTACACATAATCATTACAAATTGTATGTCAAAATGAGATATGAATGGTTGGCTATAATTTATATCCAATAAAACTCAACATGCAGGTAAAATTTGAGCCAACAAAACAATACTGAAATTCATTAAATGATATATGAAGTACTAGTATCTAACTCTAATAGAAGCTACAAGGTATAACATTAGCATCGACTTCTTCAATATCAAACAGCAAAAAGTTTATGCATTTCACTTTTGCTATTTAAATTCTTCAAACTGACTGAATGTCTCACATGACTAGACCAACCCCTGAGCTGCGCCTACACCATTATCTACCAACTAATGTTTTTAGGCTTGATAAATTATTATTTATTTAAATACAGAAAATGGGTGGCAAATAAATCAATGATGTAATATAAAATTCCAACAAGAAAACAAATATCTTTAAATTGAGAATAAAGTATACTTACAAACATCTTCATGCCAACTGAGGTTATTTTCAGTTGCTGGCCAACTGCGAAGTTCAACTGAAGAATATCCTTGACAAACTTGGAGACATAGTAAATTCTTTTGACATGACTCGTATCACTGTTTCGTGTAATAAGGTGACCATTGAACGGAAAACGCTCATCGATTCCATAAAAAGTCCTTATACTATTAATAATTGCTTCGTCTTTAAAATAGACAACAGGGTCAACACCTCTCCATTGGCCTTGAATTTGTAGCTTTCTTTTGCTCGGAAACTTCTTTTCTGTGTTTTCTTCATTATGTGGCTTTTCAGTTTCCTCAGAATTATGTTCTTCACATGTAAGAGGACTAACTTCCAAATCTTCTTTATTGGATACATTGTCATTCACATTTTCCTCTGGGACTGCTTCCAAGACTTCTTCAAGTTTACTTTCAGATGAATTGATCTGAGGTGCTTGTGCATCCGCAAGACTCTGGTTTAGTGGTTCTACATATTGCTCATCAATTTGTTTGCTAGGTTTTTCCAGAACAGCTGCAAGAACGAAAACAATTACAAAACTAATATGAGCAAAAGTCCAGGTAAAATGAATATATACAAGGTAGAAATTACAATTTGGAATTATTTTCCTAGTTAACCAAAATCTCCTGGCTATTTATTAACGGAAACAGGCAGAGAGAGAGAGAGACACACACACACACACACACACACACACGCAGAGAGATGGAAACAAATGTTATTAATATTATATACTATGAGCAACTACCTGGCAGAGCAGAAACTTTTTGCAGCACGGCAATGAAGAATGCTCCAGTGTTCTGATCATGAGGCATTATCCTCATGCAATGCTCTAGTGGAAATTCCGAAACTTCCTCGGCAGACTCAGACATCACAGGATTCTCTACTGCTTCAACGCCATCCTCAGCCGTTCCATTTTCCACACTAGTAATGTCATCTTCCATGTCAACATTACAACTACTATCACCAAGATCCTGATAGCCTTTGCCAGAAGGAAACATACTGGCAAGAATTACACTTCTACGAAACTTGGGAACATCTTTGGAAGAGACAAACCATCTGCTCTTGTCATATACCTGCAACTCCAAAATCAAACAGCTTTAAAAAAATTTAAAACCAAACTACTATGGAAAAAAACTTTTACCCTTCTACATTTGAAACCAGTAGGTGTGGGGTTACATGCTAAAGTTGGATAAATATAAGAATTTTCTGTTCATAATTTTTTTAACTATTTTCTTATTAAACCGTCAACATGTTAGTGTGGCCATATTGATGGGCATCCAACTGATTGAATGACAGAATCTGATAAGAATTATTTAATACCATACACAATCCAAATAAGCAAAATAGTCAAAATTTGGAATTACAGGGGGCATAACTGCTAGTCTGCACACAGTATTTTACCCACAACTGCTGTGCTACTATATCGGAACACCAATACAAAACATAGGAAACTAAGAAAGCCAACCACCCATTATATTTTTCACTTCAAAATCCTTCAGATTATACAATCACATGATATAAAACGACATGATCTCCAGAGAACCCATAAATGTACTAAAACTTTGGCATGTATAGGCTATAACAGGTAAACAGCATATTTGTTTTTTAATATTAAATGTAGTGTAATCAAAACTCGGACTGGTGAATGAAAAAAAGAGTCTGTTCAATTGGACACAGCAAGCACAAACCTTCCATCTCTTGAGACCTGGCCGACGAATAAGTTGTGGAAGCTCACTAGACACATCAACAAGTTTTACAGACTCACCGCACCTCCGCAAAACCTGCAAAAAGACAGGATAAAGAAAAATGGAATTGAGCACAATTTCTTATTAGATTTTCATGTAGTAGGCCCAAGATCTACCTTGTTCAACTTTTCTAAGTGTGTATGTAAGGTTCATCCATAACTTCTATGAACACAGTACAGTTATGGAATTGAGCACAGCTTATTAGATTTTCATGTCTATGTCCAAGATCTACCTAGTCCTCCTAGTGTTCAATTTTTTCTAAGTGTGTTTGTAAGGCTCACACATAACTTTTATGAACAAAGTACAGTTATGCCTAAGAAATTAGTCTACCGCTCTTCAAAGGTAATTAGTGTACTGAAGCACTTTTCTGAGTCAGGCCTGCAACTAGCATGGCTTCATAAAAATATAGACAACTCAAAATAATACCTCTGCAACGACAGCTTCGTTTTCAATAGGATTCATTGAGCATGTTGAATAAACCATTCTTCCACCAATTTTGAGTAAAGATAAACCTGAGACAATCAATATAGTTGTTGAGATTGCTGCAATGTAAGTCTCAAATTCATTTCTATTCATTTAAGACAATAAACAGAAATAGATTTTTTAACCCAGTCAACTAGTCTAGAAATAAGCAACAAGAGGAAGTCAGTTCAAACAAATATAAATCGAAGTTCTTCCTTGGTAAAAAAAGAATGCTTTTCATCTTCAGAAGACACATAACAAAAATGACACACAGAGAAGCTCTACTCCAATCCTTGAGCCTCAACATAATACCACAATTTTTGTGTGTTCCCTTTTTAATATATAGGGAATATGTACATAAAAAACAGTTTATAATGCAATATTAATCTAGAAGAACAAAAAGTTTCACTCAGTGGTAACGAGAAATTTCAAACAAAATGATAAGTCAGCTAAAGTCACTGAACTTTTTGTGACTAAACCTAAATACTCAATCCCCCATGCTAGATAACTAAGACAAGTCTAGTTGAGTTCAGCTTATGATAATGCATTCTGATCATTCACAAAGCACAATACTTTAGCCATTATCTATCTGGTAGACTTACATCATCTTATTAGTTATTATCAATATTTTTCTTTCAAATGATTACAAAGTTTTTAAGGCAAGTGGGAGGCTATCCTCATTCCAATGGAGGGACAACTCAATTTTCCCAATCTTGAGAAGGATTTACAATAAAAACTTACATCACCTATGAGCAGGGGACGCCAGGATTAAAATCCAAATCATCAATGACAAAATGTCTTGAGCAAAAGGTCAACAAATTTGCGCACAACAACGACACCAGATAAGGAACAAAAACAAAAGCCTAAAATTGAACGGACCATAAAATATATTTAAAATAATCAAAAAGTACCTCGCATAGCAATTAAAACTTGTAGGCTGTGAAGCCCTTGTCCCATCCCTGAATTCCTGCAGAAAGTAAAATAAGTGTTAACAAATATTTTAGGTTAAAAAGAAAGTGGAGATGGAGAAGAAATTAAAACTACCATTTCCTCCACATGTCAGGTGCCTTACGAAGTGTACCATCTCCACTACATGGGACATCACACAGAACACGGTCAAATAACAATTGGTGAATATCGTGATCTAACTTCATTCTTTCAGAATTTCCTTTTAAACGGCATCCTGGGAAATGTTGTGCTTCGTGATTGGTAACAATTAGGTTGGCAGTGCACATTCTTTTTGTTTGGTGGATGAGAAGATTACATCTTTTGACATCAAGATCATTTGCTATAACCTAATTACAATAAAGACACTAGTTAGCAAATGTTGCAAATACAGCTTGCCTGCGCAATAGGTTTAGCAAACTATTGAATCCAAAATATCAAATAAGATGCTGCTAACCACCAATTGATGATCAAAGCAATTAAAAATGGCACAGAGATAAAAATGGCACAAACCATTCCATCAGGTAGTGATCCTGCTTTTGTTGATTGGTGTATAATCTCGAGCAATTGGAATGTTTTTGAACCTGGTGCAGCACACACTAAAAAAAAAAGAAAAATGAAAGGTCAGAAGAAGCAAAGCTTGAATTTCAAATTAAGCAAATTGAATCAGGGCTGGTAAAAATCAGAGGGTACTTTGTGTACCAGAAATTGCTTACTATCAAGTACAAGATGGTCTGAATGCACATCCAAGAATAGGGGAGGAACCTATGTAACAAACAACCATTAGAGTGACATAAATAAATTCTTGAAAGGTCAAAAGTAGTAGTAACCTACAGGGACCGAACCATTTAGAATTCAAGACCAAAAAGAAAAACACTTTGTATGATCATGAAAAGTGAAAGAGCAGAAAAGTGACCTACCATACTGACAGCTTCCTGTCTTGTGATGTTTCCAATTTCATTTTCCAGCTTTAAGAATTCGTGGAACCTGATCATTTAGCAGAATGAGAGGCAGCAATTGAAATATCAATCGTAAGAATAAAATAAAATCTGTTATTCATCATTAGATAATATTCATTACAGTTAATGGTTTGACAATATCACGTTAATGCATTTTAATATTCAATTTTGGAAATGTGTCATGATTTGTCCCTAAATCATTTTGTAGAGGGGAAAACAAGCAAAAGCTCAGTATACCATGTAGAGATAATGACTGATAAATCACAATATCTATATAAAAATATCGTAAAGAAAATTAAGGAACGCACATGCATAAAGGATGGCCTTTCTATTGTTTTTTTGTGTCATCATACAAGTCAATGCATGACCAAATAGTCTGCTATCATCCTATTTTCAGAAAATATAAATAAAACATGTAATGTGTTGAAGAAATCGCATATTTGCATTAGGATTTGTTTATCCTGACTGAGATCATTTGATACTTCAGCATCTGGTGTTTCTGCCCATTTAATATGATATTCTACACAGTATTATATTTTCTCAACCAACTTTACTTCAAACCAATGGATGACAAAACTCTGTGCTTATCTTTGTCAAATAAAATTAACAAATAAAGTAGGCCCAGAAAAATACTACTGAGTTATAGTTAGAGCAGAACAGAGTCATTCAAAGAAATATGTCAGTAATAAACTAACAATTTGAAAACTCGGCATCCAGCCCAAAGACCGACTAGGGAGGGACTATATTAAGTAGCAAATTTTTCCATACTAAGTTAAGGAAGAATATTCAGTGATAAACTAACAATTTTTAATTAATCCATTCATATGTCATAAGCCACATAATAAATACATTCATACAAAATATATGCATTTGAATCTTAATTGAGACAGACAACATCAATGTTCCTAATACACTAACAATCCCCTGGTTCAATAAATGCCACACAATCAAATCGAACTCATAACAAATCAACATAGCATATATTCACCTCTCTAGAGTTTGATTCTTCCTAAGCTGCATCCTAGAAAAATTCGAATGCCAAGCAAAATTCCCTGGATACCAAGGTAAAGGCCGAATAGCCTCTGTCTCACCCCCTTCAGCAACCTACAACAAATTATCAAAATTCACATCATTCCAATGTAAACTCTACTTAAACACACTAAAAAAACGGTTACATAATTATTTAATACCTCGGCACGAAGAGAATGCACAAAATCATTTTCCAATTGAGAACGAATATCATCAGCAAATTGACTACTGCAATAACCAAACAACCACAAAATTCACGTGAATAAAAAATACACTATAAAATAGAAACTAGAAATGAATGTGAATATACTACCTAGCATTGATTCTGAATGATGCAGGCAATGGAGTTCTGAGAATTGCAACGAATTGATCCCATTCTTGTGGATCAACAATTAACTGTTCCTTGTAATATGAATCGAAGGAAGGGTTTTCAGTAGAGAATGGAGTCCAGTGAGTAGTTTGAGATTTATCGGAAGATAAGGAAGGGTCTGGATCTGGTTTTGAACGTTTCCAAACGTTTTCTCTGTTTTGACGAAAGTGTTTTCGTTGAGTTCGTGACTTCCCGCGACCTCCCATGGTTGATCTGTAGTGGTGGAGTGGTGGAGGAGTTGTGGCGCCCAGTTTTGGTTTTCGTTTTTTGATAGGGTTTTGGTTTGAGAAATCGTGTGGGTGGCGGTTACAAAGTGTTATTGGGCCTTTTCTTTTCTGTGTTTTAAGCCCGACCCAATTATCACTACATTGTTGTTTAGTCTATACCCCCATACTTATTCCCCTACCCCACTGACACACAAAAATATGTAAAAATAATTTAAGTAAGTAAATAAAAAAAATCATTTTTCATTTTTATAAGTTGTAAGGTGTTTCGTTAAGTCTTGAAATGAGTGCAATCATTGTGTTTAGTTGCCGACATTTAGTTTGGTACCTTGAACTGATTGTGCCCTTTTTGTCCCGGGTGACACACATGCTAAAATGGATGGGGCAAAGGATTGCGACCATGCAAGGGTTAGCTAACTTAAAAAATTAGTCCTAGTTTGGATTATAGTATGTAACTCGCCTACATGAAGTGGAATCGCTAGCAATCGTCGGTCATTCATACAGCTGTGAATATGTTTCCACGCCATGTACACACCTTATGTCGCATTATGGGTGTTGGCCATACCCAAAGTTATTATTGCCTTAACCACAATAATGGGGATATCAAAGGTATGTCTAGTGACTAAAGTGAAGTCGTAACAAGCTAGCCATATTGAAAATGCGATTAGATTACCACCTTCTTAGGAAGAACTGATGTTTTTTGGTTAGTTTGGTTTGACACTACTTCACACCCCCAATAAAGAAGTGAACTACATCCGAGTAAAATTTAAAAATGAAAGTCCTATTTTTTTACTTGACGGCAAAGTCAAAGTATGAGACTAAACTCATAGATTATTATCCTACACCATAACAAGTTGATACAAGAATTTATTTTTTGCCTCATGTTGCCCCTATTTTTATTTTTTGGTGGGACTAATATGTGAATCTTATCAAAAAAACTTTTCAAATTTCTCGTGACGAACACTTTTTGATCTCATCTTTATCATAAAATTGAGATAATTCATTCTAATCTAATTCATTTTATAAGTTTTCAATTTCTTTCTTGATTACTGGTTTGAATTTCTAAAATGAGTTCATGAAAATTGCTTTAAAAAGTTGAATTCAATCACAATGGTTCGTTCTTCTTAAACTTCATCTTATATTCAAATCATTATTTGTGAACAATAGACTTAGCCTAAAGAAAAATGTTTGAATATTTTAATTTCAAAAGTTAATTTAGCGACCGTGCAGCATGGTGCATGCATCAGCATCATTCATATTACACTATCAATTAGTGCTACCATCCAAGATTCTAATATGATGACAATGATAGATCCATTATTACTCAATTGTGAATTTGTCATCACATCACATTTATAGTTTCGTAGAAAGAAAACAAAATACACACCAAACTATTAAAAAAGAATAAAAGTAGAAACAAAATAATTCTAATTAAAGAAACCTTATTTATAACAACATATCTTACAAACTTGATTTTTTTTTAGCAAAGTGCAAAAGCATTAATAAAGCAAGAAATCAGCAACACCCAATTATTCTCCACTTAAGCTTAGATCAAGACAAGAACTTCCATTCAAAGGAAAAACAATCAAAATCCACTCAACTACGTCTCTTTCTTTGATTCCTTACACGAATGTTTGATTGATATCACAATAATTCTGATAAACTTACCGTGATAACAAACACATACTACATGGTTAAAGATAACGCTACAATATCTTTTACTCTAGACAGCGACAACACAATCGACTAAAAACCACGAGAAAAAAGAAAACATCTTATCTTAAAATGTTTTAAGGAAGAATTATAGAAAGTGGAAAATAGTTGCAAACATCATTATTCATAAGGCACAAACAAAATCACCGCTAGTTTCAATGTCATCAATGTCAGCATCTGTGTCCAAATCATCAAGATCCATACTGCCCCCAACAAACTGTTCACCAACTTTTAGGCCATCCCCTGCTTTTCTAGCCTCTTGAATTATGGACAGTATTTCTTCTATGCTTTGTGATGAATCATTTTCATCATTTTGTAAATTACATTGACCCTCCTCTATAAATTCTAGTGGTAAATTCTTTAGGAACCATGGATGCTTTTTAATCTCTGGTATGGTAATTCTCTGCATCATAAATAATGCAACCAAAAGTTAGCATCACAAAATTCAATAAATAAAAATAATTTTGTGGTCACACATTTTATTTTTATTTTTTACATTGAGGGAGAAAAAATTATCATAATTTAAAATAATGCTAATAATCATTCTACAACTAACATAGCTAAATTGACATTAAAATATTAATACAAATATATTTTTGAAAATTATGCCGTTGTCACAAACAAATTTAATTGTAATGCGATTGCGATTGAGGTCACATCAACCTTATTTGTTTACAATTCTATGTAGCATTAGTATGACGCGACGGTAGCCGCAATTTAGAATTTTGGTATACTACTAGTTTGAAATGTTGAGTTATGCAAGAAACACAAATAATTGTATGTACCTTCTCAGGGTTGGCAACAAATATTCTTGATAAAAGATGTCTGCACTCTTGTGTAATACGAACATAGTCTGGAATTGAATAGTGTACGCTAAGAATTCTCTGTCAAAATTATCCAAAAATTATTTAATAAATTACATGATTGGTTATGTATATTACACTAAGGACGCTATGTAGAAAATTAGTTTAAGCAACTAATTATTTATTAGTTCAGCTAACCTGAAGTGTTTTTCTGAAGTTTTTAGGGTCTTCTGGATCTTCAAAAGGATAAGCACCAACAAGCATAACATATAAAGTCACACCACAAGACCAAACATCTGCAATCTAATCATTCTTAAGTATAAGAACATATTTGTTGACCAAGTTTTTAGGTAAAAAAAAAAGTAATTAAGACCAAGCTTACATAATTAAAAAAGGAAAAATTAATTAGATTGATTAAGTCTAATTAGTTACCTTTCCATCATATTCTCTTCTTGACAATACCTCTGGTGCAATATAAGCAGGGGTTCCTACAGTTGATTTTGGCTGAGAGTGTAGAACAGATGACTAAAACAAATGCATAACACATCAAAATAGTGTCCAATTAATAAGACTCGGATGAAATTAATTACGTGACATTCCATATTGAAAGTGTGTCTGATATCTAACATGATTACAAAAAATTATTTATATTTCTTAATTTGTTACCCCAGTGTCGTGTCTGTGTTTGTGTTCGTGGTTCGTATGAAATATGTGTTGAATGAAATTTAAGTGATTATTAGTTCTTGCCTTTGAGTAACCAAAGTCACATATTTTGAGTCTAGGAGCTGAACTTCCATCAAGAAGTGTGTTTTCTAGCTTAAGATCTCTATGGCAAATTTCCTGCAAGAAAATCACAGCTTTCAAGTTCAGCTAAACTAGTGAGACTTAAACAATAATCACAATCATAATCATAAGATTAATTGGACATAAGAATGGTACCATTGAATGACAATAGCTAACTCCAGAAATCAGTTGCTGGAAGAAATATCTTGCCTATATGCAAGAAGAAAAAAATTAACAATTTAAGATGATATTATCTTGAATGTGAAATACTATGTAACACTAAAATTAAAACTTTATGATAAAATATGTTGTTACTATTGAACTTTGTTGGAAACATGACATCAAATTGTTAATTTGCTTAAGCAGAAACAGTACTCCCACTTGCATTAAATAAATTGCATCAAATCCTAATTACTGTTTTCTAGAATCTAAAACTATTAATTAGCATAATCACTATCATAATCACAAAAGCTAAGCATATCATAAGTTACAAATTAAATTATAACAAACTACCTCATCTTCACTGAATCTACCAGCACTACAAATTCTTTCAAACAATTCTCCCCCAGCAGCATATTCCATCACTATTGCTAAATGAGTTGGAGTAACCAACACCTGCAACAAATGAACATTTCACAAATATTACTGTATCATTTAGCATAAATTGAATTATTTTTTTCAAAGATTCTTGAAATTCCTTTCAAGTAAAAACCAGAAACAAAAAATGATACTAAATTTTGAGATGATTCAAGGACATAACAAAGATATGACAGAACATAATGTACAAAACAGAATTATGATGTCCAAATTGAAATGTCACACTGTATCTATACATTTATATGTTCATAAAGTTGGTATAATATATATGTAGTAACCAAAGAAAGCACTAATTCATAACCAAAAAAAGAAAAAAAGCAAGCACAAGTGAAAGAAAACAACAGAAGATATATAATGACACTAAAGTTTATACTAATTTGAGACCAAAAATATCTACCTCTTTAAATCTAACAATATTAGGATGCTTCAAGGACCTGTGATTTATAATCTCCCTTTGGACGTGCTCATCAATCTATGAAAATAAATAAAATATCATTAATATATAAATTGAGCGTACTCCAAAGTTCATCCGTGGCATTTTATAGTTGAGATATATTAGTTATGTAATGAACCTGAGAGACTATAAAACAATATTAAAGATACCTTGAAGCCTCTTTCAATGAACTTGATAGCATATAATTCATCACTCCATTTTTCCCTTACAAGTTTTGCAACACCAAAGTTACCTGAGCCAATATCTTTAATAATCTCATATCTTTCCATGGTTAAGCTTGAAAACTTAATTACAAAAGTTGTATATGTGAAAGTTTTAGTGAAATAATGATTGAAGGAGCTTATTTTTCTGTGTTTCTTGTTGTATTTGGTGTACAAGTTGTTTGCGTGCACAGCATATGGAATCTTTTTTTTATGGTTTCAAAATTCCAATGCACAAAGGTTTGCTGAAAAATATGATTGGGTTTGGATGCCCTTTATTGCAAGTTACAATTTCAATTGGACTATATGCCTTCTGACACTCCACTTGGGATTTCATTATTATTTATGCACTCATAATTTATTATGTCATATTTTAATAATTAAATTACTATTATTTTCTTGTTCCTAAGACATAGTTCAACTCATAATATTGATAATGTTAAGTTTAATATTTTTATCAAACTCAACGCAATATATCACAGTTATATGTGTGAATTTTAAATAATATTTATCACTTTGTTTGTAAAACACTTTTTTTTTACTATTTTCTTAAATATAATGGTATCCTAATTTGTTTATTAAACTATTTCAATTTATATTTTTAACTACAAGATATTCCCTCCAATCGTTAATATAAGAAAAACTTATTTTTTTAGATATATTGTTGACAATGGTGAAAATCATGTACACACGCAGTTAACTTGATATATTTAACATATATTATATTAGATACATTGATCTTTTAACATATATAAAAATTGAATATTTCTTTCAAATTTTTCATTACAAAATATAACGTTCGAAAAAGTCAATACATCAATCTTTCAACTTATCTAACTTACTTCTTTATTATTGTTTTAGTGTGTTGTGACATGTTTGAGAGAAGTGTATGCAATCTCCATGAACTCTTTTTCATTTCCCTGCCCATACATTTTCTTTATTTTATTTTGCTAGCTAGTGAATGTTACACATGGCAGAAATTAATTGGTGTGAAGTAGTTGCACCAAGAAAATGTATCTGATGATGCAATTGATTCTTGAATGGTTAAAGGATAGCGACACATTCCTACACTCTTTCCTCTGTGATCCAACCAACGTGCTCATATCATTCAACACAAGTGCAAGTACTGAAACACCAACACTCTCAACGGTTGAAAAATGAGCACCTGAACTCAGTACTATGCTCCTACATTGTCACTCTATACACAGCACAAGTGATGATTTGCGATAAATGAGTAAACAAGGGCTGTGTGTTACAATTTTCGAGGTGACTATAAGCTATTATTGGTTTGGATATATTTAAGGACAATCTTATCTTACACCACATTAAATATTTTCAATGCATAATGTCCCACTCTATTTCACAACCTTGTTTGTTTTATAATTATTTATATCTTGATTTGATAGGATGGAGGGTGACCGGTGTAGTATAAAGGGACAACTAAACTCTACAAAATGAAATGACATATCTCTAACTATATTTTGATGATCAAGTCAGTATTCGATTGAATTAATAGAATGAAAATATTATTAGAAATAAAATGTGTATTCTTTTCGCTTGGGACAAGTGTTTTTCAATAGAGAAATATGTGCATGTTAAGTATCACAAACATTAACTTTACCGAATATACAATTCATATACTAAACGATGTATCAAATCAGGTAAATCACTTTGAGACCATTGAAGGAATGTTAGCATTCATCGATGTTATTTGTGAGTTGACATTTGGCGTTGATCACATGGTGTTGATAGCCGAGGAGGTACGCTAGCATGGACTGGCACACCTTAGTATGTACCAACTACGAATCTACATAAGTCCAATCTGTATTGTGTTGGCTCAAACTGAAATATACCACATACGTTAAGAATGACATTAGCAACACATCATTAAATATACATATGTATGTATAAAATAATTTTACATATCTACCTCACATATGTTAAATCATTTTGATTTTCATATAAATGAGTGGAAGTCATCTTAAAATAGAATACATAGAAATGCATTTTTGTTTATACTGCTAATTGAATAATTATATGGATAATTTACCGTAAGTAATTTATGTGAAATCAAAGGAAGTGTACGAGGTGGATGGTGGAAAGAAAGATGTGTGATGATGATGGGTTTGTGGGCCTAACTCTATCTTGGTGCATATACTGTGAAGAGAGAAAGTGAAAGAGAAGCATTGTGGGCATTCAAAAGCATGCATGTGATTTGCATCATGAATTCAATCAACGGTGGTGGCGTGTTTCAGAAAATAGTAAGTAGGAAATTGAAGTGGAACACTTTCCTTCATATTCGGTTTGGGAAATAACGTCCGTAGTCATTATTAATTGTTGTGACATTTCCTTTTCATGGATTTCTGTGACATTATACACACACCGTTCACACCAATGCATCCTATTCTCATCCATCCCACATGTCCTTCCTCGTCGTGTTTGGAAATCTAAGAGCATCTTTAATAGTGAACTCTACAAATATAGCCACATAAATACCGTGAGAATGAATGATATTATGAAAATACAAGGAAATAATAATAATAATCATAATAATAATAATAATCAAAAAGTTTAAAACTTGAATTATATTCGTTTTTTCTTACGTTCTTTTCTTTGATAGCTAACACGTATGTAGGAGTGAGTGTTCATAGTTCTAAACTTATCGAAACCACATTAATGTTAAAAGTATTGGTGAGGGAACGAATTTGGAAAATGTTAAGCATACGTGCGTGTGATAGGCAAGCTTAAACAGATGTGTCCTATCTCGTTAATACTCAGCAAAACAAAGAAATTTGCATAACGACCACTCATTTCTTTGTACTGCTTTATTGAGAATTAGTATGCATCATTTTCACAACCCGGGTACTAGGGATGGCAAGGAAAACTCAAACCCATGAGACCCACCTGAACCCAAACTCAAGTCAACGGGCGAAACCCGAGTTGACTGGGTTTGGGTGACACCCGAAACTATGGATGTGGGTTTGAGATCACTCAAACCCACACACTCACCCATATATGTAAAATTACCTATTTAATCATAAACATATATATAAGTGTCAAAATTAAGGTTCACATTTTTCTTCACAGTTCACACGAATCACTCACCCAGCTACTTGAACACCTCCTTCACTCACTTGGTCATTTCACTCACTATGTAATTTATGTTGAACTATGTAATTTAATTACTAATGTCATCAATTATGTTAATTTCTTATGTTGAACTATGTAATTTAATCACTATGGTACATTTTGCATTTTATCTAAAAGAATTCGGGCCGAGTTTGAGCAGATAATTAATTATGCGTGTTTTTGTTGCGGGTTTGGGTTTGGATGGAAAAACCCGAACCCAATGGGTGTGGGTTTTGATTTGTCACCCATACAGCCTTTGGGTTTGGGTCTGGATTTTGGTGATTGTTTTGGGTGTGAGTTTTGATTTGTCACCCATACAGCCTTTGGGTTTGGGTCTGGATTTTGGTGATTGTTTTGGGTGTGGGTTTGGGTATTGTAAAACCCTCATCCATGGGCACCCATTGCCATCCCTACCTGGTACATCGTACCTCGATCCTTTATTTATTTTCCAATGTCTTTATATGAGAATATTTTACTTTTTTTTGGGTATAATGAGAATATTTCTATCTACATCTTTTCATATTATTAAACAATTATACAGCCCTTTTTAGCATCGTCGAAAAAAACATTTTAGCAATTTTAATAATAATAAAAAACATACTAGTATTAGCAAATAGCAATTCCTTCATTCATATTTGTACCAAAAAATGGTTTCATTCATATTATACAATATTTTTGCTCATTCCAAAATGCCTATGAAGTTATGCTTTAAGGATTGATATATGATGGACAATGACCAAATGTAACACACCCACCCACACAAAAACTTTGGTTATTTTGAACACTATTTTTTGTGTACTTTAATAAATACTAAATAAAAAGCCTTTTTAATACACTTCACCAAAAATGGAATGGACTATGGGAACGTCCTTTCATGCCAAGAACCACACAGCACACTGCTTCATTACCTTACCTCACAGTGCCAACCAAAAAACATCGAGTTTACATTTGATCACGGCAGGGACAGAGTCGAGCTTTTCAATAAATCCATCATTATTAACTCTTGATTTACTGCATTCATCGATGCTGGCTAATTCAATTTTTACCTCTGTGTCTACATTGGCGTTCCCTTGCTCAACCTTTTAACATCAAGTGCACCGGTATGTAGGAATATAGCTAATCCTTTATCATCACTTGCATATCAATAATAAGAATATCATACAATAACAAATGAATCGCTATGTCTCAAAATATTTGATCACGGTGATGCTGCCCATCAGGACATTCAAACCTTCCAAAATGCATGTCTCAAACTCTCACCCCCGTGTATATCAGTTTCTGTTAGGAACCCAAGAATATCCTATATCCTAACAATTTCAAGGATGACATTCCTGACAGCACTAAAGAGTTTCCTTGCCTCTTATTACCGAATCAAACAATATTGGCCTGAGTTTTTATAATCTTCAGGATTAGAGCTAATTTGGCATAAAGTGTCGCACCTAAAAGTTTAACGCAATTGCTTCACCCTGACTCTCAATAAAACCTGTATTGACACTAGTCAAAACATTTTGCTTAAACTAACTTATAGCCTCTTCTTCAGGGTTACTCTTCACCTTCATATGTAGTGTAATCCTCCTTAAGGCATTGTGAATATCATCAATGTTTGGATGTGATGGATCCCCTCCAACAAAACAATGGAGTTTGTTTTCAAGCTGCATCCAACTATAAGCTGTTTGTTTCTTAACTCCTTGCTCTTTCATCAGATACCTCACTCTATTGACATCCTTCCACTTGCCAGCAGCAGCATATATATTAGACATCATGACATAAGCACCAGAATTATAAGGATCCAAATTCAAAATGCTTCTAGAAGCCAGTTCCCCCAATTTCACGTTTGAATGAATATTACAGCCCACAAGAAGAGCACCCCAGATGCTGGGATCTGCCTTGAATGGCATATCTTGGATTACTTTGCAAGCTCTCTGCAATTGACCTGCTCGACTCATAACATCAACTATGCAAGAATAGTGTTCAGACCTTGGCGGAATACCGTATTCATGGGTCATCAATTTAAAAATATTCATGGTCTCGTCAACTTTCCCAGCACGACAACAGGCAGATAGCAAATTCAGGAATGTTATGCCATCAGGAGTAACACTGACTGCTACCATATGGTCAAAGTAGTAGCGAGCTCTGTCATAGAGACCATGCTGTGCAAATGCCGCAGTGATGGTATTCCATGATACAATGTCCGGGTGAGAAATTTGTCCAAAGGCTAACTCAGAATCGACAATTTCACCACATTTACTGTACATAGTAACCAAGGCATTACTCACAGACAAATCTGAATGAAAGCCATGTTTAATTACAAGAGCATTTGTCTGTCTTCCTTCGTCAAGTAATGCTAGACTAGCACAGGCAGTAAAAAGTGAAACAAAAGTTAAGTCATCAGGTTGCATACCAGTCCTGACCATTTGTGAAAATAAACTTAGTGCCGCTTCCCCTCTTCCATTCTGGGCATAACCTACAAAATGTGAAGAGAGAGAGAGAAAGATGACAATGTAGGATAAAAGAACAGTCTCCTACTCCTACGATTGCAACAAGATCTTGTTTTTCTTCCTCATCATCAATTTAATCAAATCAAAATATGTTATAAATGGATAAGGCACCAGTTATATCTAACAGATGAAATGGAATAGAAATGAATGAAGTGAAATACAACAAAATTACCATTCCATTGTTTAAATATTTTTATCATAGAATGTAGAAAAACCTGATTTAATCTCATCCCAAATAAAGAGAAGAAAAAGTGGGATATTAGATGAAATGAAATGGAATGGACTTGTATCCTATCTAGTCCCTCTTCCCTCCTCACCCAAATCTCAAACGTTGCATCAAACTAATGAATCAGAGATCAACACTCTCAACTGTTAGACTAATCCAACTACTGAGATTTGGCAAGAGGAGCTATCAAGACAAACATTCTAGTGTTTCATTCAATTCTATCTTATTTCAATTTTGAAACAATCCAAACAATGTTTAGTTTTCGTCCATCCCTAAAGTGAGCTTGTTTCTAAATAAAGGCATACTCTCCTCTAATTTCAATGTATTGTGATGAGCATCATCTAAAATTTAAGGATCAACATATTTAAATTTAGCTTTTTAGGTTATCAATTTAGGCACACACATCAACATTGGACTATAGTTTGAAACATTGAATGAATGAATAAGAGAATGAAAATTTTAAACATTGGGTTACCAGTTATCATTATATTCCAAGAAGTGCGGTCTCTGCACGGAATCTGTTGAAACAAGTTCCAAGCCTCATCAACCTTCCCTTGTTTACAAAATCCAGTAATCATAGCAGTACAAGCAACAACATTCTTAAGAGGCATTCTTACAAACAGTTCCCACGCTTCCTCATACAAATCATTCTCAACAAGCCCACTAATCATCACCGTCCACGAAACCTCATTCCTACTCGGCATCGCATCGAAAAGCGCCCTCGCACGCCTAATTCCACCTTCCATCTTCGCATACCCATCAATCATCAAGGTATACGAAACCACATTCGGACGCGGCATTTCTTCAAACAGCTTCTGCGCTTCCTCCACACGTCCCATTTTCACAAAACCCGACATCATAGCATTGTACGACGCAGTGTTTTTCTCTGGCATTGATGTAAAGTAGCTAAACGCATCATTAAGTTTCTCGTTTTGAATGCAAGCGGTTATGATGGAGTTCCATGATACGACATTTTTTATTGGCATTGAATTGAAGAGTGTTTTGGAATGTTCTAAAAAGCCGTTTTGCCAGTAAGCGGTAAGCATGGAGTTCCATGTGACAATGTCTTTTGGAGACGTTTTGTCGAACAGTTGGCGTGCGGCGTTGATGTTTCCGGCCCGTGAGAGAGCTGTGATGTTGAGATTGGCGCGATATACATCTTGTTGAGTTGAGAAGAGTCTTGTGGCGAGTAGAAGGAATGAGGGGTGATGGCACGCGACGGAGAGAAATGAAGGTGGTGAAATCGATAGTAGGCTAGTGTGCATGGAGTGCAGGTGTGGGCAGCGCACAAACCCGCCAAACAGAGTGAATTGGATTATGATTTTCAAAATTTTCAAAGACTGCTAGAAATTTGAAGTGTTTGGTAATTTGAGTTTAATTTGCTCTATTTATCTATCTTCTATTTATTGTCTATTTACAAGTGAGATTGACACAATTGAAAGATTAGATGAGTTGGTGACATCGTAACTTGTCAAAGTTAATTTCATCTTGTATTTTTTTGTTGATTTAAAAATTTAAAATTTTAATTGGTATGAAACTTGTGTTTAGGTTTCCGTTCAAATCAGAATCTCCAACGGAGCTACTTGACGGAGAGTATTTTGACTGACGTTAAATAATTTTCGGGAGCAATTTAATACTTCATATATTTGGACTGTCAAATTACCGGACGCTTAAAAATTTGCTACTGAAGCAATTAAAAGGTTAATTTTAGGTGATTACTCTTTCCCCTATTGCTCAGAATTCCCCCCCAATCCCAGCGGAAGATATCTTTCGGTAATATTGCTGTTTTGAGCAACACACAGAAAACTATTTACAGTATATGCTCTTTGTCTTCATAGTCAACAAGTATGAAATTGAAACCAGAGTATTAACGTACACGTTCCGTGTACATACGTTATGTAAATGCTAAATACCAATAGTTCATACTTTATACATTAACCATAACATAAGTACTTCGTGCTTCATCTACTCTATGCCTTTCTAGTATTACTAGATCTACAATTAACATTAATGGCCCTGCTACCAATAATTTTACATAGGTCTCCCGATATATATGAAGCCACCAAATATATTATTTCATTCATAATTTCCGACATTGTAAAAACCGCATGATTTTTCTCTATCATTCTCTCCCTGCAGTTGAAGTTCAAAACATCCTGATTATAGTGTTTTCCGAAGGGATTTCTGCTCGGTGAATTCAAACACAATGGAGGTGACTTGCTGTTATCAAATGCCTCTTGAAGCATGAATACTGGAACTGTTTCATTCAGATGATGCAGTCCTTACCAAGTTTTTTAAGACCAAGTCTCTGCTGTGTTGCTAGCAAGCGTTTGGACGAGTGGTGGTTTTGTTATTCTCGCGTCCCAATAAGATTTCTGTCATGATTTTGTGAAGCACATGGTTACTGTAAAATCCAAACACACGCTAAGTGAACTTGCTCATTGGTTTTGGCAAGTAATAAGACGAAAGAATTTAATTTTGATGAAAATGAAACTACAAAACTTGTTACACTAATATCTACATTCCAGCTCAAATTAATGAAGAAAATCAACAAGGCAGGATTCCCATTGCAAATCCATTGAGATTCCTCTTTAAATATACCCTCAGATTATACAGAAACATAATCACTAACTTCATCATGCCAATAACATATAACATATGCAGAAAAGCTCCATCTGACAGTTTCCAGGAAACGCATAGACAAGTTTGGACAAACCTGCCTTGAATGCATGGCTGTTATCACTATCGATAATCAAGAAAAGAGGTTTCCGAGTGAAGGGAATAATATCGCTGGGGTAGAGGTTATATGAACCTGATACATCAAATACAGCATATGTCAATGCAGCCACAACAATGGTACTTGTTCCTTTTATAACATACAATTGACACTAACCCAGAAAAGGAAAGAAAAACAGATTAGAATTTGCATATATTTTCTGGGAGCAAACATAACATAAATTTGACAGGGAAAAGACTTTAACACAGGTACCCACCACTGTTCCCCTTGGAACCAAACCACAGATAATTGTCATGATGACAACTTGATTCCTTTTGCCATTATTTAGAGATTCTGACATTCCAGAGTTCAGTTCGTCGGAAGACTGAGAAAGAGCTTTGTGTCTTGAATATTTGGATGACCCTCCATTATTTACACGAGGCTTCCCTGTATGAGTGATCACAGATCATTATGGCAACTAACCTAACATAAAACAGCATGGGATATAGACTGATTATTTAGACTTGAAAAGTCGGATCAAATGTAAACCTGAGGCTGAAAGATATACTAGCACAACGCTGTCTGGTGACAGCTCCTCACAGATTGTTGTCATAACCTGCATACAGCATAAAGCCCAACGTATGAAATAACAAATCACAACGGTGATTGGAAGATTGTGAACCAAAGGATATATTATAAGTAGCCATATTTAACAAGTGACAATTTTGGCGGTGGCTGATATACATCAAATCATACATGACTGAAACCTATGATGTTAATAGCGGCGCTATAGCGGGATAGCGTAGCGGTAAACCCCCTCCCCGCTATGCTATAGGTCCGCTTTCCGCTATTTAGAGAAACGGAAATAGCGGCCGCTATTTGCAGGCGAATAGCGTTTTCGTAGCGGATTTGTAGCGCTATCTGACCACTTTTGCCTTTTGGGGGAAATATTTTGATGAGAACCTTATTTTTTTTAAAACAAATCATAAAGTTAGGGGTAGTTTGGTCTTTTCCTCACCCCTTTGGTGCCCTAAGTTCTCTTATCACGTGATTACTCTTTGCGCCAATTCTTCCAACGTTTCTGAAATACTTCAACACTCTTCTCCTTCAACGCTCGCTTTGAAAGTATGATTTTACATATATTTAGAACTTGTCATTAATGGCTTGCCGTTTTGTGTACTTATAGAACTTGCTTATGCTTTATTTTGATGGGATGTCATTTTAAGTACTTCTAGAACTTGATGAAATGTTATTTAGTCTTTTGTTTAGAACCTATTTTGATGGTAAATGATAATATTTAGTATAATTATTAAGTATCAAAGTCCCTTTGATTTTGTATATTTCTCTATTTTTTAGTATTTATGTATGTTGTTGGAATTTATGTTTAATTTGTACATGGATTTTTGGTCTTCACAATAGCGGTCATCCCGCTACCCGCTATAGCATTTTCCAGGGTCGGCGCTACGCGCCGCTATCCGAGATTAACAACATAGACTGAAACAAAAAACAAAACAAAAAAGATGATGCAAGTATAGACAAATAGACGTGAGTACATATTATAATATAGATTAGAACCAACGAAGCATGCTAAAAACAGATTTGGATGTCCAAATCTTGTGAAAGGAAAAGCCATAAAAATCCCATTCAGAGCACAGAAGTTTACCATCTGATTGAGAGTTTACCAATGGTCCTTGCAAGAACACCTTCCATCAACGAAATGATGAAACCTGCCTGAATCTCTTATAATGATTTGCCGAGCTATAGCAATTGATGCCAACTTCATAAATACATGACAGTCCTCACAGATACGTATATTTTTTATGATCCGTATTGGTACAACACCCTTGGGTTTTTTAATTAAAGAAAACGCAAGAGCAAGTTTCTCACTGTGGTGCGAGATGGATCTCAATTTTTCTTCCTCTCCCACATTATGTAGAACATTACCAGTATCTGGATTATACCCAATTTGTTGCAATTTTACAATCAATCTGTTCAATTCACCATAGATTCTTTCCACTTCTGGATGATGGTGATCATCAGAAACAAATCGGTGGACTTCATTCCCATCCTCAACCCAACTGTATGCAGCAAACTTCTTTGCATTTTTTTCCTTCATAAGAGACCTTACAACAGCTACATCTTTCCATCTTCCACAATCAGCATACAAGTTTGAAAGCATGATATAAGGTCCAGCATTATGTGGTTCCAGTTGAAAGAGATTCTTAGCTGCAAACTCTGCAGTCTTTATGTTGTCCTTGGAACAAACAGATAGTAAAGCGGACCAAATCTGGTAATCTGGTTTGTATGGCATACCATTAATTAAATCCACCGCTTTATCAATATTACCTGACCGACCAAGGAGAGTAATCATACATGCATAATGATCCAACGTCGGTGTCATTCCGTGTTCACTGATCAAATCGAAATACTTGAATGCTTCTTTAACCATATCAGCATTGATACAAGCAGATAAGACACCCACAAAACTAATATTGTCAGGTTTGAAGTTTTCTTGCAGCATTCTTTCATACAAAGCCAAGGCCTCCTGAGCCTCCCCATTTTGTGCATAACCCAAAATCATGGAATTCCATGTGATCACGTTCCTAATAGGCATAGTTTCGAAAATTACGCAAGCATCAAAAGGTACTCCACACTTGCCATACATATCAACTAGTGCACTCGATACAAGCATGTTACTATCAACACCCATAAGAATAACTTTTCCATGGACACCCTGACCGTGATATAAAGATGCTAACTTGGCACAAGAGCTTACAACACTAGAAATGGTGTGGCTGTCAGGTCTAACGTTTCCACGAAGCATATCATTAAACAACATCAAAGCATCTTCCTCTTTTCCACTTTGCGCATAACCAACTATCATCGTAGTCCAACAAATCTCATCCTTTTTGGCTACTTTACTAAACATATTCCTCGCATCATCTACACGTCCAGATTGAAAGTACGCGTTTAGAACATTAGAAACCGTAACTTGGTCAGGTTTCAAACCAGATAATTGCATCTTATTAAACAAATTAATGCACTTATCAGGGTTCCCCATTTTCACATACCCAGAGATCATAAGATTCCACGAAACAACATTCTTTTTAACCATTCCATCAAACAACCAGCGCGCCCTATCTATATCACCACATTTGGCATACAAATCAGTCACAGCATTCCAAACAAAAGTATTTTTCTCAAACTCACCAACAACAACTCTCCCATGAATCTGTTTCCCCAGCCTAAAATCCAAAAGCTGAGAACACGCTTGCAACGCATTCACATAAGAATACTGAGTAGGCTGAAACCCATTTTCCTGCATTCTCACAAAAAAACTCAATGCGTTACTCGAAAGCCTATTACTTGCAAAATAAGCAATCAATGTGTTATATGAAACAGAATCACGACACGGCATTTGATCAAAGACGACATTCAAATCCTCCACCGAACCCACCTTGGCATAAGCAGAAAGTAATGCATTCCAAGAATAAACATCTCTCTTAGGCATTTTATCAAACAGTTGTTGAGCATCTGAGAGTTTGCCACATTTGGCATATAAATGGAGGAGTTGGTTATGGATGAATGAGTCAGTGGGTTGAAAAAGTTGGAGTTCCATGTGAGACTGTAATCTCTTGGCTTGATTGAAGTCATTGGATTGAGCACAGTGAAGAACAAGACGAGTGTAGTCAGCAGAAGAAACAGGACCGCGAGTGAACAGAAAATCTATGGCTTCACGAAGTTGTTGCTTGAGCTTCATCTCTTTGCTTCTATCTCAGTCTTCTTCTCACGGATTATTATTTTTGTTGATTTTTGTTTGAATTAAAACCACACCGTAAAGTGCTTGGCGATAACATTCAAGGAATTACGAAACCTGCAAATTAGGGGTTTTGATAGGTGGTGTTATTAGGGAAAGATTAGGGGTAACTATGTTGTGTAGTTTTTTTTTTTTTGAAGCAATTATGTTGTGATAGGTAGTTTATGATTTCAGGGTGAATCTGTTATTTAACCATATTTGCAATGAAGAAGAATTTCTGTTTAAAAAAATTAGAATACTCAAACATGTCAATTTTAAATATAATTATTTTTGTGGATTAATTATATGTCAAATTACTTTTCCATGGTAAATATGCGTTCATGAGAGTGTAAAATGATGTAGAGACATTTGATATCTTGTAATGCATATTTAGCACATGTTTGGATTGACGGCGAGATTGTCAGAATTACGATGAGTCATCATAATTTTATTAAAAATAATACTTTAAAACTTCAACATATTAGTGTGTCACTGTAATTTCACCAAGCTCTCGATTCAAACATACATTTAGTAATTTTTGAATTAAGAAAGATAGAAAAAAGTTGAGACCTAAACTACACATGAGACATGAGCATGCTATAAATCCCACGGTGAACCTATCATTAAAACTCATTACAAATTTTGATAAAATAAAAATGCCAAGTCTTAGATTTGGATGGCTCAATCTCGACCAAACAGTCATGAATTTTTTTGACTGCATGAATGCACGCAATTAATGACATCAAAAAACTCAAATTTAACATGGTCTCTTTAGACAAATGACAATAACACTTATGTTATGAACAAAAGGGCAAAAAGCTAAAAGAGAGGGAAAAAAACTGAAAGCCCCTAGAAAAATTGGTACCATAAAAGAATAAACAAAAGGACTAAACTTATGTACAGTTACATATATACAGTTCTTATTGTAGTAGATACATGAAGGTAGTTATTTTAATTTAAAAGTAATTTTCTTTTATTTTTTAAAATTAAAACAAAATGAAAAACTATTTTTTTGTGAGAGAAACAACAAAAAATACATCTAAAGAAATGCATATAAGTTTTTCCCTAAAAAAAACAACAAAACAACGAAAAAGCAAGGAAAGACTAAACACATGTTTTGGCGAGAGTGCCCGCCACTTGATTAGCTTCCCTGAAAATATGGTGTCAACAAATCTCACCATTTTATCCTATATAAATGATGAAATATGGCAAACTAGGACAAAGCTACTTTTGTTGATAAGGTGAACAGTTGAGTTGTAAGACAATCACTCTTAACAATTACAGTATGTGGTGAAAATCTCTATGATCCAAGCTTCAATGCCAGATACATGCCTCGGAGCTTTGAAGCCACAACACTGCAAGAGATTCACAATGAAACTTGAAACCTATAAAAAACAAAACATCACCATCGATATTGAGTTTAACCCAGCGCACAAAAAAATGACAACAACGAATATCACCTGGGACGTGAATATGAATGGACATAGTTCCTTGAAGAGGAAACATAAGGCCTTGGCAGTATAGATTCAACAACAAACTCATTAAATTAGAGATTCCAATGTTGTAAGAAAATATTTCGGACGGCCAACCATGAAGATTTATTGCATAAAAAAATAAAACTATGAAGATTTATTTGCATGAAGAAAATACGCCAAAAATTTGCTTACAATTTATGTCAACGGACATTTCTAATTGCTAATATCGGACGTCATGACCGTGGTTCGAACCTCTATCACTCTACTTTGTGCGCATTTTCGATGATTTTGCCATATCGTCTATTAACGAGAGAAAAAAAAACAAGTTGCGCCAATTCGCCAAAGGAAAATATGATTCTTCTGTAGCCCTCCATTCATTAATTGATAGTACTGTGTACTTACTACCTTGCTCTGACTCGTATTTTAAAATGCATTTATTCCTAATATAATGTTTCTGTTTTCTTATTTTCACTCATTTATTGCAACATTATCATCTCAACAATGTTAGTCCTTTTTTTTCTTCTTTTCTGTTGACTCTAATCCCCAACCAGTTTTTTTACATAAAAACTTCTTTTTTGTTATATAAAATTACTCCTCCAACTTCCAGTCTCATACTGTTGTGTCAAAAAAAAAAAAAATTGGTCTCATACAATATTGTGAGCTTACTTTCTTTCGAGTATTAACGGAATTCGTTCTTCCCATATAAATACATCCTCTCCAATCAATGTTTCAAAAACCGTTCTGCTAAAAAAAGGTAGTATGAAATATGAACAACTTCCTGTTTGTTCTCTTTCAAAGCTATGAAATATAAACCACCGAAAAAAACTATGAAATATGAACAAATACAACTAACTCTCACCTAACAATTATCTTGCCAGCACCCATCACGACCTAACCATTAACACTACAGAGCAAACCTCCAAATACAGCATATGGATTCAATGAAGCAGGTGGGGTCGATTAAGCAACATAACAAGCAGATGCAACCAATACCAAACAAATCGATCTTCCACATGACATCCCAAGCCCCCACCATTGATATTCTTTTCATGTCACCCAAAAGGTCAACCCATATATTTTATATTCCTTTGGTCAGAGAATCTTTAGCTTCAAAAGCCTGGATTTAATCTAACAATTTACTTGTTGAATATAAAGTCCAAATCTTATGTATTACTAAAGTGAAAGGAGTCAGCAACATCAAAGTGCTTGGCAAGTTGCACGACCACGGATCGCACAGCTTCAGAATTTGGTGCAACATAAGTAGGTAGATGGGGTAGGCAAAGTGGCAGATGTAAATCACTTTCTTCAGGTGGGCAGAAAAAAGATATCACGGACCGGCAGAATATGAATCTGTAGATAAATAATGCAACACAACAAATCTAATCAGTAACTTCAATTTTAATACTGTGCAAAAAAGTCTAGGCGGCAGTCAACTGCAACTGTGACATACTACAAAACCAATTACCAATCAAAATAAATGAATACATCAGCTAATTCATTAAACAAACTAGAGAGTAAATACCTTAAAATAAGTCGCCTTAAAAATGGATCGGTTATAATTTGTGCCCATACTAAATCCATGATAGTTGATGAGCAAAGAATTACTTCCCACTCAGAGAAAGCATTGGCAATTATGTTCTCAGCTTCATTGTAGACATCCTATAGGGTTGACATGTCAAATTAGACCAACAAGATTTGCAGTTGATTTGAGGAAGTTTAAAGATAATTTGCGTATACTTACTGTATCAGACTCATCAGGGATGAGACCAATCATTTGGCAAAATGCTGATAAAGGAGCTGTCAAGAAAAAGGTAAATTGGCTTCCATTATGTACATTTACATCAGCTGGGTTCTTAAATGTCGGCCTTAAAGGTGATAGAAATATGGCAGCTGTCTCTCCCCTTTCAGCACCATGTAATTCCTGAAATCATTTATTACACAACAAATCAAGATAGGTCGACATAAATAACACCGGTAAAAACAGCATCTTATAATTAATGATCCCATCAATCTCAATACACATCAAACATGGACAAGCCAGCTCCCCCTAAAAACTAGTACAGAATCACCCTTAAGCCAAAAATGTTATGTTTCACATTCTTTCTGTAGCTACAAAGTGAATGTTAACAATGCCATTTAATAACTTAGTAGTCTTTACACAACTTCAACTCTGTCCTCAGAAAGATCTACATTCCAGCTCAAATTAATGAAGAAATTCAACAAGGCACCATTGCAAATGCATTGAAATTCCTCTTTAAATGTTATGATATATCCTCAGATTGAACAGAAACAAACAAATCACTAACTTCATCATGCTAATAACTTATAAAATTAGATTTACAGAATATACAGAAACGCTACATCTGACAGTTTCCAGGAAACACATAGACAAGTTTGGACAAACCTGCCTTGAATGCATGGCTGTTATCACTATCGATAATCAAGAAAAGAGGTTTCCGAGTGAATGGAATAAGATCGCCGGGGTAGAGGTTATTCGAACCTGATAATTCAAATACAGCATGTGTCAGTGCAGCCACAACAAAGGTACTTGTTCCATTTATAACATACAATTGACACTAACCCAAAAAAGGAAAGAAAAACAGATTAGAATTTGTATAAGTTTTCCTGGAGCAAACTTAACATAAATTTGAAAGGGAAAAGACTTTAACACAGGTACCCACCACTATTTCCCTTGGAACCAAACCACAGATAATTGTCATGATGACAACTTGATTCCCTCTTGCCATTATTTAGAGATTCTGACATTCCAGAGTTCAGTTCGTCGGAAGACTGAGAAAGAGCCTTGTGTCTTGAATATTTGGATGACCCTCCATTATTAACACCAGCCTTCCCTGTATGAGTGATCACAGATCATTAAGGCAACTAACCTAACATAAAACAGCATGACCTATAGACTGATTATTTAAACTTGAAAAGCCGGATCAAATGTAAACCTGAGGCTGAAAGATATACTAGCACAACGCTGTCTGGTGGCAGCTCCTCACAAATTGTTGCCATAACCTGCATACAGCGTGAAGCTCAATGTATGAAATAACAAATCACTACGGTGATTGGAAGATTGTGAACCGAAGGATATAGACGGCCATATTTAACAAGTGATCATTTTGGCAGCAGTTCATAAATCAATCATACATGACTGAAACCAAAAAAAAAAAAAGGCAATGCAAGTATGGAGAAATAGTCATGAGAACATATTATAATATAGAGTAGAACCAACGAAACTCGCTAAAAACAGATTTAGATGTCCAAATCTTGTGAAAGGAAACGCCATAAAAATCTCATTCAGCTTATAATTTTAGCAAAGAGAATATCAAACTGGATATAATAACTTTCAACTAGGTATGAAAACTCAGTAACTCACTGCTATCACGTGTGTCACAGATGGACGATATAAGGTAGCCTTTGTAGGATTAGAAGGTATAGATGGATCTGTCATATCTGCAGCAAGGTTCATGTCTATTATCCCAGAAGCTCCTGAATGATCAATCATGTCACCATTCTCCTTAGGTCTAACTATACGTTTTTGGTAGAATGATCCACTAGGCTCCCATTCTAAACATTGTATCATTCTATAGACGTCCAATGTAAGCTCAGCAAATTTGACCTGAAATGGAGGGTATATGAAAATTCAAAAGCTTTAGTACCTTTCAGTTACTAAAGTTATTTATTAACACAAATTTAAGAACCAGCATTGCAAGTATTGACCTCATTTCGATGATAGCTTGCTAAGAGTGCATCGTGAAATTTTAAAACCCTTTTTGCATGAAAACGAGCGACATAAGGAAGAGAAGCCTGATGAGAATCAAATGTAGCACAATAACGCATAGGCCTGATGCTAAAGCCCATATCTGCTTTTGTGAAGCGGACAATTTCTTGCACCACTTGTTTCCATTCTTTAAAGTTAGTATCCTGAAAAGAAACCGCTTATACTCATCAAGTCAAACAAGCAATACAAAGATATTTCCTTCCCTAGATAAATAGTGAAATACAAAGCATCAATGAACCATACTACGGTGAAGTAAAAAACAATAAAATGTCTCCGTTAATGATGAAAAATGCGAGTAGATAAACAGAAGTATACAGCACACACAGATTGAGAAGCGATAGCTTGACTTTCATATCCGAAACAATAACTTCACATTTGAATTTCAACAAATTGATGGTCAAAATATATATTATATATGTAAATAGGTTTTTCACAGAAAATCATCATTGCACCGACAATGTTATTCTGGAAAACTGGCCCTCACGGTCAGTATAACAAAGTGGAGTACTACTTGAAAATCAGGTAACTCAAGCATTGATTTGGTTTTACGACGGGAGGCCGTTTTCTTAAAAAAAATAAAAAATCACCATTTGATATTCTTTGATACAGTCAAACTGAAGTATCTCCAATAACCTTGGTGTAACCTACTCTACAACAGCATTGGTATCCTTCGTAGTTCATACAACAGTCAGGTGTACCAAAAGAAAAACTAGCAACTAAGGCAAAAACAACTAAGATGGACGGTCATCCAATCTAACATATTTAACATATGCAAACTTTTCAATCTGTTTGTTTTAAACCCTAAATCGTTAAATCCTGCTATCCTATCCCGTGTCTGTTTTCTCCTGTGGGATTAGATATTTCTGATTTCACTTATTAGTACAGATACCTCATGCACTATCAACAGCATTAATCAATGAAACAAACATAATGTTACTATGATATGGAATAAACCACCATGCATTCTATCTGATACCAATAGCGACCAAGACCTATCCACTACATGCATCAAATCATTGTTTTCCTCTATTGTATAAACCTAAAACTGTTCTAATTCTAATTGATTACAGACGAAAATTACGGACTTTGTGAGTTTGGTTTGTGATGACAAAAATTGATATTGAATGAATTGATTTTAGTTAAAAGAGAGTTGAATGTAAAGTGGTTTATGTTTGTATACATTCACGTATAAGTGAGTTTTTTTTTACTAAATAAACGATATTCATTCATTCAAATTGATAGAGTATATCGATGTTAATAGCATAAAACGGAAAAATGCATAAGCATGCATATTTTGACTATATTAAAGTGTCCGGAATATGAGTTGAACAATAATTTTGGGTAAAAATCATGTTTGAAGTCGAAAGCTACAGATTCTAATTTAAAGTAAGAATCAATTCTAGAGGCAAAATCAATTCTACTTACCACACCCATACATGTCAAAATCAATTATACACATCTATAATCAATTATTTCCCAATCAAAATTGAAACAAAAAACATACACTAAATCAAGTATCAAGTATTAAACAATGACCTCTAAGTTAAAATGCTTCTATAGATTAACACAAGAAAGGAAACACCACTTATATACCATAAATTCATTTCTACTTCCTTCTAAGATTTTGTCAACAAAAACGAATAAAATACTTCAAAAAAAATTAAATAAAAAAAAAAGGAAAATCGATTACGACTATTTCACTTTAAATTTACCAAACATTCAAACCTCATCATCACTTCCAAACAAAACAAAAAATTAAGCTCAAAATTAAGCTAAAAATTGAGAATGAAAACAACAAATTACCCGAAAATTACTCTTACAATCATCAACCAAAGCCACAAACCGGTCCATAAGATGTTTAACCATCTCAGTCCGGTTCAGAATCAACGAAACCAACAAAAACCTTGCATAAAATCTCAATTCCTTAGACCTTACTCCTAGATCTTTCGAAGAAGCTTCGGATCCTTCAAAATACCTTCTACTAAGTATAGCTTCATAGAATACATAAGCTTCAACAAGAAACCTAGTTTCACTAGCTCTCATATATTGACCAAAGTAGAGTTGACCAATTCGACTCGCGATCTCACCGATTTCCCATCGTTTAAGACCACACTGAATCAGCTTCGCGCGATTTTCTTGCTGGTACTTCCATAAGCGTGTGTAAGCTTTGAAAACTTTGTGGAAGAAGTGGTTTTGGTTTACACGACCGTAAGCAGGTACGTCGCGAACCCTAGCGAATTTGTGGTCCGCGTTTTCTACTAGAGCTCGGAAAGTTTGTAACGTAAGGTCGTTGTCTTCAGACATGCCAGATGAAATGGAGAGAATAGGAGAGAGGTTTTTTTGGCTTTTAGTTCCGGTGACGGTTATTGTCACCGGTCATCGGAGAATTTGGAGGTATGAGGAAAAGAGTTACCGGAAATTGCAATGGAATGTGTTTGTTGAGAATGCAAATGAGAGGAACGGTGAAGGGCGGTTACACTTTTTTGTCAACAAGTACAGTACTGTGAAAGTATTAAGTATATAATATAATATATTAAATCGTGGACTATTACAGATTTAATCAAATTTAGGTGAGATAAATAAATTTGTTCTACAAATTCTATCAATCGATAGAAATATCGATATTGTTAGTGTTAGATATCAAGATTGGGGTTCGATCGGTTGTTCCATTTTGTATGTGTGAATTTTTAATAACTTTGTAATTTCCTCTATTTACTAAAAAAATATAGATATTATAAATTTGTTCGCAGATTAATTTTTCTTATTTTTAGCTATTTTGTATTATGTTGCATTGTTATAGTATTTATTTAATTTGAAAGAATAAATATAATTTAATTAATAAAAAATTGATCAAATTAGTAAATTCACTCTTAAAATGAATAAAGTGAGAAATTTCGGGTTTAAACTCTGAATTTATGTGTATAATTTGATATTTCTACTAATTGAATAAGATTCACGTAAAATAAATATATTTTTATAAAAAAAGGGGGAAAATAGTATTATTTAGGTGTGGACTGGTGTGAATTCTTTCCTTCCTGTCAAAAAAGAAAAGTGAGAAATTTTTTTCTTTTAAAAAATTGATGTGTGTTTCGCTTTTGCTTTTTTGTGTTATTTTAATTTTCTTTTCATTTTTGCTGTTTTGAGAGAGAAACGAAAGGCATGAGTGGCATGGTGTGTTATTAAGTTAAGATTTTGGATTTATTTGAAGGTGTGATTTGATGGAAGGATTGTCATTTCATCAATCTTTTTTGGCTTTCCGCGCCCTGTTATTTTCCACAGTGGCAACAATTAATGTTTCTATTACATTATTATTATTATTATTATTTTTGAATAAACCAAAATATATATTAATTAAAAAATCTCAATCAAATACAAGATGTACCTAACTGGAACATATACAAAAGTTTGGAGAAGAGACGTCACATCTCCCTTTCGATAAGAAAATTACAGCAAAACAAATGAATCAAGTAGCTCTAATCCCTAAACAAACTAAAGGGTTGAGCCACCACGAATTTAAATCATACATGAAACCGTTTTTCTTAGTCTTCAACCACCACCAAACGATAATCTTAAGTTTATCAAGCATAAGCGCACTCGATAAGGCCTTGGAAATGGAAAATAAAAACGAAAGTGTAATGAAAAAAAGAATATTTTTTAATAGAGATGCACTGAGCTTGTAAAATAATTTTGCACAATCATCTAGTAAAAAACTATCAATTTATCATATCATATAAAAAAAATGGAATTGTACAAAAAAAGAAATGAAATAAGGTGGCGTAACGTGGCGGAAAACATAATTGGTATATTAGTTGATAGTGTAAAATTATTTTACACAATCAATGCATAATATTAGTAAAATATTACCAATAATAGTTCACTGGAAATGAGGTCAAATAATCTGAATTTCAAGCCATAATATAAGTAAAGTATTACCAATAATTGTTCTTTCCAATCATCAAACTTAGGAGAATACGATGAGTTAAAAATAATAGAATGAATTTCATAAAATATAATAGACATGAGTTAAACCATGTTAGCATTGTCCTTTTTTACAATGACATTAATAATAGTGGTACGTAGTGATTTGTTCTTGCTCTTACACTATGTTTATTTAGGTAAATTTATAAAAGAGAGAAATAAAAATGAGAGAGATTGAATTTTTTTAGCTATTTTTATAGTTTGGATAAAGAGATAAATATAATGGCTAGTAACCACAAATCTTCATGCTAAGCAAGAGGTGTGTATCAAGAAGTAGAAATAAACAATTTTCAAATTTACCCTCGTTCAACTATAATTATAATTAAACTCTCTTCATATTTTGAATTATAATTAAAAAGGGTAAAATTATAATTGTACCATTTTTAATAATTTCCCTCTTCTTAAATTTCTATTCGTCTAAACTATATACAATTTTTACTCAACTTCTCTTTTATTTCTCTGTTCACTGTCTATTTGGCATCAAAAACAGTTTTACGCTTGCCTTTTCTATAGTTCTCCTCAATGTTCCGCTGCCTTATATTTAATGAAGTCATAACTCATTCATTGCACTATAAATGCGGTTATAATTGGTGGGCCTTGATGCATTTCATCATGATACGATGCTTTCATCACAATATATTGATTTATTGCCTATATTTTTTTGCTTTTATTTTTACGGAGGTCTGAGTTTGTAAAAAAGAAAAAGTAAACAATAACTTTAGGATAATAATTTGACTCTGATCATGTTCACATCTCATATTAGTAAGAGTATTTATATAAAAGCTCAATTCACGATAGGAGTGACATACCTTAACATATTCAACCAAAGAAAACAACATATTTCTCGAAAAACGCCACCAACAGCACCTCATATTATAGTTATTTGAAGTATGCACCACAACTCTGAAATAAACTTGTAACTATGGATTTGGATCATTTTCTGTTGTTTGTGTCCAACATTCTCTCATTTTCTTAATCTAACAGTTGTTGATTCACAAAGGAAAAAAAATACTAGTATAGAAGAGAGTGAGAGAGAGAGAGAAAAAAATGAATGGATGGTTGAAAAGATGGCAGAATAAAGAACATGAAAGCCAGGGTCAGAGAGGATCAAAATTCGAACCTTAGAGAAATCTCTCTCTTGCACAAACCAAAAACCATCAAACACCCATCAACCTTTCACAAGATAAGCATTACACTGTCACTGTTCCATACTTCTAAAAAACACCAAGCCACATTACGTTTAAGCATGAGAAGACCACCAAAAGCAACTAAATTCTCTCATCTACGGACTCCATTTGTGTCCAATCAAACCCAAGATCTTTAGGCTTCTTCCACACGACAATTACCTCCATATGTAAGTAAAAATAATTGATTTTATATTTAAATATAAATTAATTACTAATACCTTTTAAAAAGTAGGAAAATGTTAATTAATGCTCCTGAAATACTAGTTAAGGAACTAAATATATTGTACTAGTTAAGGAATTTGTGTAGTATACTTTTTAAAAGTATAAAAAAATGCTCTTTTCAATATAAAAATTTATTCTTTTGGTATCTTTAACTAGTGCCTAACATAACCTTTAAAAGTAAAATTGTTAGCATTACTATTTTGGGCTCAATATTTTGTTGGATATGTTTTGATACGGTATATAATCTACAAGTAGAGTAAATGTTAATTTATAGTATCACTTATAAGTTTATTCATGTGACTAATTTTTATTAATTGTTAATTAGATAAATTGCCATAATTCTTAAATGGTAACCTACTCCTCATATTATTATTTCATTAAGTGTGTCCAAGTTCAGTTTCTGATTAATCAAAAGCTTTTTGAGTTGAGATTAGTCAAAAAGAAAAAGCTTTTTGAGTTGTTAACTTGCACGTGTTGACAATTTTTTTTAATAAACTTATATAACAAACTTTTATAATTGGGTTGGCAAGCAAGTGAATATAACAATCTTATGTGCATAAATGCACTCAATGATGGTTTTAAATATAGTTAAGACCAGTTTAGTTTGTAAGATGGGATAATAATATAATAAGATATAAAATAGAATAATAATATGATATAAGTAGAACAATAGTTATTCTATATATCATGTGTTTGGTGCATACATAATAACAAACATGATAATTATTATATCATATTTGTTGTACATAACTCATAATAATATGATAAGATATATATTATATTTAAATGAAAACAGTTTTCTCTTTGATGGAAGATTTAACCAGCAATCTCTACTCTTCAAAGAATAGTAATATCAACTAAATTGGTATTCCAATAAAGAAAATGTTAAGCTAGTTAAACAACTTAATATAATAAAATAATTTTGGAACTCATATAATATATCTTTTTAAAAAACTAAAAAATGTTATTTTTAATATAAAATTCATTTTATTTGATTTGATTTTATTAACTAATATGTGGACACTAGTTAGTATAAACCTTTAAATAATTAGTGGATGTTATTATTTTTGTTTGCATACAACAATAGAATTCAATACTTCCTTCGTATGAGAACATGAGAGAAAAAAGTATTTATATTTTTTAAGTTATTTTTTTATTTGTAAATTGCATCTAATCTACTTTTTTTTTCCTGGTACTAGGTTATTAATACTAATAATTAAGGAGAATCTAGGTGTTCGATTCTTGATGAAAATGGTTTTTTGTCAAATTTTATTGATCTTATGATTGAACTCTGAATTACGGAATTTATTTCTCTGAAAACTAGAAGGTTAACGGAAAAATAAAGTTAGAGACATTTAAAAGTCAATGCATCTGGGATTTCTTAGTCTCCACCTTGGTTGTTCTTCTAATCATGTGCCCAGTGTGAAAATCATTTTAATAATGAATTAGCACGTCACACTATTGAAACTTGAGATTGGAATTTTTGTACAACATTGACCTGGGATTCTCACTAATCATTTCTAATCTCTTTTACTTTTGTTTCCCTTTCCCTTTAGGGGTGGAGGATTAAAAATATTTTGAGAGATTTGTTGTCCAAATTAAAGTAGGTTAATCTATTGAGTTCTCATATACGCTCCAAATTAAACTATATAGTTTTTGCTAGTGCTAGAAATGGGAAAGTGGGACATGTGTTAGATTTACCCAGATTCCAAAATGGTGCATATATGATGAGACTTAGTAATAATATAATCTTGTTTTATTGCATCTCATTTTTAAATTAATATGCTTAATTAGAATTACTGTATGGATAATTGTGTGGAGTAGTAGTATATAAGTTGGGAACTAGACAAACCATCATGTGACTTTCTTTTGACATCATTATTCTTTATCAGCTAGTTGTTTGGGACCATCAAAATGAACAAAAAAACTCTTTAACAACCACAACAGGGCCCAATGATATTGTGAGTTCAGAAATGTCTTACGTTGTACAAAATCCCTGCTAGAGAGATTAGAGAACAAAACCATAGCATATTGTTTACTACTGTTTATTTTTTGTTTTATAGGATATTAATAGAGAACATTTCTTTTTAGTTGAAATTTGAATTTTTCCAAAATATTTATTTGAACATTTCTTTTATAGGAGTACAAATTTGGAGTGTAAAGCATATTTGGAGCAGCTTCAAAATTCAAATACTAATATTTTTTGGGAATCTTAGATGTAATTTCAATGGAATCATTTTTCAACTGGTTGACTTTCACATAAATAAAGGCAAAGGGGGATAAGAGGCCTAAAATTTATGAAATTGATGGCCACCATATTGTGTCCGACCAAATAATTCACCTTTTTTCTCCTTTATTTTTGAACCTATTTGGAATCTCTATCATTTGATTTGATCTCTTCGTTGGTTCATTTCATTTGCTCAACTATTTACAAAAGTTTAGACAAATGTATTTTAAAATAATATTTATTTTAATATAGATTAATATAAAAATATAAAATGACATTGAGCGTTGACTATGTGTATCGGTATTCCACTAAACTCTGAGATATCGGAGTGTTGACCATTAGTATATTATTATAATTTATCATCTATAATGAGAATTGGATTTGTCGTAATAACTACGTCACACAATTATTGCTCTCAGCCGTTTGATTTATATCAACAATAAAAATTGTTGAACAATGTTAAAACTAATGTGTAATTTAGATGACCCGATCTCAAATCAACAATTATTTTTTATTTTATTTTTTTGAAATGGCTCAAATCAACAATTGTGATCAATTACTTCGTAAGACATTGTTATTTCCCTAGTAAGAAAATTTACCCAAGTATTCTGCAAATCCTCCAAGTGATTCACCATTACTTCTTCTAATAATACCACCACATCCAATCACACAATTACTCTAAGATGCATATGTATTTAACTTCACCCATCCTTCATTGGGAGGGAACCATCAAACTTGCATAACATCACTATTATTCGCACTAATGATGTCATTTGTCTTCGCTTCTAACCCATATTCATGCACATATCTCGTTACTTCCTGCACAGGGGACGATTGAAGTTAGCATCTTGCACCTCTCTATCATGCCAATTCCATGAGTAATAGTTAGCAAGAAATAGCCCAATAAATTTTATCTCTTAAATACTAACTTTATTTCTTTTCTATTAGAGATGAATTGTTATACATTGATAGTATAAAATAGTTTTCTTATCCGATTTGATTGGTTGTCCGTGTAAAATATACACAATCATGTAGTAAGGACTCTACTTGCCAAATCCAGCATTGTCTCATAAATTAAAAATGATAGTACCTATTTCGTCCACATGTACAACTTGTAATTATGTTTAGACATAATTAGCTGTTATTTCCATTAAACAACAGTTACCAAAGTTGTTGCTATAATACAAAGAAATCTGGGGAGTGGTTACATCGTGAGTGTTTATTGTCTGTACTTGTTGGCTAATGGGTCCATGACTCCATGGCATTGGCATGACAAATTATATTATCATTTTTATTTTATTGAAAACAAACAAATTATATAAAATTATTTTCTTGACGTAAATTATATAAAATTATTATTACATATTTTTTGTTATACAGAGTAAATTATATTTTGATTGAGTGAGATTAAATTGAAAAGTCTAATTGGTCCCGTCTCTTCTATAGTGGATTTTCAATTTTCAACGGAAGTCGTTTTCCTCTTGCTTTATTAGGTAGAAAGCTTTCTCTACTCACCAATATCCTTTCAAATGCTACAAGCCGAAGCATGTGTTTGACTTACAAATAATTATTATGTCACATTTTCATTCATTCACATCCTAGCTGCTAAGCATATGATCAATATTTTGGCATTATATAACACATTAATTCATTTATATAAACTCATCAAAATAGTTTGTAACATAATTCTAACTCCATTATAGATCAAAATACTCCGTGGTTAGGATATGGAGACTCCTACGATCAATTCAAATATAGTGTGCATCATAATGATATTGACTCATCATATAAAACTACTTGTCAAACTTTTGATTAGGACAACTCCAAGAACTTTCTTAGTAGAGCACTTAAAAAATGATAGTACGTATACAATTGTAGTAGTGTACTAATTTTCTTTTAAAATAGTTATATACTGTATAAATTTGAGAACTATGACCTAATTTAGTTTTGTTTTCTTATTTTCTTCTTGTTATCGATTAATTTATGATCTAGGATCTACAGCGTAATCATTATCTGCCAGTCCATTACCCATGATATTCTTTTTGACAACTTTCATATATACCTATAAGTGTGTTTGTTTCATGAATGCAAAAATGTATCCTGGGATTAATTTTTTCAAGAACATAATAATGGGAACTCTATTCCAAGGAATTTTACAAAAAATTGTTTGGTTAACAATTAAAAATACTTGCGAATATTTTTTAAATAAAAAACCCATACATCGTGGGTATGGTGGGGGTAAACATCGAAAACTGAGCTATAAAGGGAGGTATAATTTGGGTCAACTTTAAAAATCACCTATTGTAGCATTGAATCAGGTTAGTCAAGTTGTCTATTGTTGGGTTGGATTATACCCATATTATTTTTTATTTTACCTTTTATTAAAAAATGAAACAAGGAGTGTTGGGCGGAGGCTCGAACAACGACAACTCGTGGGCTAAATATGGAGCGTAAATGACGTAACTTGTGCTTATGACCTAGAGAATTAGGGTTTGGTAATTGTAAAATGTAATTCCTGGTTTATTTATTTTTATAGATTTTTTATGATATGTTTAGGTAAAAGGTGAAAAAATGATTGAATTTGGTTAAAAATATTGGGACGGGGTAAATGAATAGATTGAGTTTTATTGTTTTTCTTTTTGAGTGGTTAATATGGGTCGAGTCCAAATAAGCTTGTTCCTCAGATTTGGTCGATGGTTTTGAAAACAACCAGTACTCGCTTACCCAACCCAAATGATTAAATTGGGTCGATTAAAGAAAGAAACAACTTATATTTTCTCGATGATTTGGTAAATAATACATGAAAGGTATTTATAAAATACAATGGACAAATCAAATAAGCACTAATCTAGCTTGAAAGGTATTTATAAAATACAATAGACCAATCTCTCTACTAATTTCTAATAGTCAATCTAGGTCGTCTATATCCAACCAATGCAACACCTGTAGTCACGAGTTCAATTCTCATCTCCAACAAACACAAACAATTAACATTGATCATTGATTTATTTTGATCAATAATTTACTTAAATGTAGTCTGAGGTTCAAACTCCAATTCCTGTATATAACAATGTCCCTACATAATTTACATTTATTTATTTATTTTCTCAAAAACAAAACACATCGTGTAGTGGCATTTTAAAAAGAAAGTGAGGTGAGAAAAGAAATTCTGAAAATTTAGAATAACTAAAAGAAGAATTGGGCCGTAGAAGGTGTATTTAAAGCCCAATATACAATGATGGTGCAGTTAGAGCGAACTTTTTTATTTTTTTGTTGACGTAACAGTTGGAACTTGGAACGAAGTTGATGATAGTATACTTCATCTGAAAGTCACTGCCACTGTCATCATCGATCGATTCATCGAGGAAGAGAAGAAGATGTGGGTGTTTTACCTGATATCTCTTCCCCTCACGGTGGCGATGGTGATATTCACGCTTAAGTACTTTGCCTCCCCTTCCGTACCTCTCTACGTTCTCTTCACCGTTGGATACACTTGGTTCGTTTCGCTTTCCATCATCATCCTCGTTCCCGCTGATATCTGGGTGGTACTATTCCTAACTATCTCTCATTCTCTTCAATTCAATTCTCCATTGTAGTTTACCATGCAATCATCCACAGTATGCATTATTTGGTTAGAAATTGATTTTGTGTTAATTGATTTTGTAAAATTAATTTTGACTAAAATAGAAGGTAAAGTGATTTATGTTCGAATACATTTGTGTTTAAGTGAGTTGAAAGATAAATTTGAGTGTAAAAATCAATTATAGAACCGGAAGCTGCAATTTATAGCTTAAGCAGAATCAATTCCGGAGGCAGAATCAATTTTACTCTTGAGAAACTGAACATGTGAAAATCAATTCTACACTTCTAGAATCAATTTTGGCCTCTCTAGAAGTGGAACCAAACATTAGTAGATAAAATCTCAAATAAGTCAATTGGAAATGAACCTAGATACTGATTTAGTAATATGCTACACTTTTCAAGAAACAATTTCTATCTTTTGAACTCTTAACCAGCCTTCACTTATTTGCATTTGAATTATAGTTATGCTTTAGAAGCTGATATGAATATCTATCTACCTTAGTCCTTATCACTTTAAGTTGTAATGAACTAGGAAACACAAGATTTAGAAGAGCAGGAATAATTTGGTTATTAAAATCTCTTAATATTTTTAGAAGAGCAGGAATAATTTGGTTATTAAAATCTCTTAATATTTCCATATTTAAATCTCTATAACCTTCGAACAATGTACCGTGCCGAAGAAATGAATCACATTTCCCGCAAAGTCTCTGAAATGAGTAGACAGACCACAATCCAATTCCAAGATTATTTATACTCCTCAAAAATACTAAAAGAGGATTCAAAAGACACATATGTCTGACACCAGAAGTAGCCGTATGAGGCATACCAGTGCAAGGCATATAGTTTGTTGATTACCATTTTCCAAGCAAAATGCTTCACCCTAGAGGGAGTATTAACTAGTTAACCTTCCAGAAGGTATTGAATATAAAGAAAATTCTGAACAGCGAGATATTGAAACATGAAGGATGATTACTTAATTTAGCACCACAAAGATCGACTTTGTAATAGCAAAGAAATATTCTAGGTTTTGTGGACAAAATCTTGGTGTATAACCTTTTATTTGTATTTAAGCCTGACATTTCCATTCTCTTTTATATTTACTTCAATTTGGCATTCCCTTGGCTAGTGCATAAGATATCCCCCTCCCTTCGAGGCAGACTTTGGAACTTTAAAAAGTTAAACAGCAAAGAGAATTTTGGATCATTAGAGAATTATATGTGCAATGATTTCATTCATATAATGGTGTTTCTTTCTTTAACACATACAGACAATATCTTCCAAACTGGACAATGGAGGCATTTCTTTCTTCTGGAGCTGGTCATATTGGAGTACATTTTTGCTTACTTGGTATGCTTCATGTAAAAGTTTCTATGTTTATTTTTGCTACACTTTTGGAATCTCTTGTGTTAGTTCAAATAAGTTTTATACTTGAGACCGAGAAGGCCAATGTTTAGCCCCACATATTGGATAATTGCCAATATCTCGAGCTCTTTCTGTATATCAGTTCACTAGCACTTTGCTCATTCTTTGCTTGACAATGAAACATTATTTGTTCAAGTAAATGGAATATGTACATTGTTCATGTATAGGATATGATGTATAATGGGATTAAGCTAAAATAGGTATTTAATTTGAATATCTATCATTTTTATCAGCACACATCTGATGAAGTTTAGGTTATTTTCTTTTGGTTTGTTACAGACCCTAGGGAAAGAGAGATGGTAGATAAATAAGAGAGAAAAAGATAGAACCAATTTATGCGATGGTAGGATGAAAGACAAAGAACAATGAGACAACTTTCTTCCAAGGGTTTTCCCTTCAACAAAGGGTTCCTTCCCCCTTTTCACCCCTTAGCCGCTGCTCAGTTTCCCACCACTGACAATTCCAAATGAGTTCTCATTTATCTCTCTCCCACTATTTAAACTAAGCCACTGCTCCTAGCAACTTTAACCTCCTAACCCATTATGTAACTACCCTATCCACCTGACCATTTCCTTAACTACTCTAACCGCTTTTCCTGTATTTCTTCGGCCATACATCCCCTCAGATTGACACCTGAATTTGATATCTTTAATATTCAACAGCTCGATAATATATGACGCACAGTCAGATTTTGAGGCTTAAGCCATGCTGTCAATAATAACAAATGTCAAAACATTATTTATTATGCATCGATGTAAATCTTATAGATGATTTTGTGCATGAGCTATTGTGCTACTTGCAAATTTGTTTTATTGTTATTTGCCTTATTCTCGTGTAAGATAGTCTATACTTACTAATTATTCCAAGGAAGTATATCAATGGAATTTACAGATCAGAATAGCAAATTTGCTCATTTATGAAATTGTTATCCTAAGCAGGGGTGTCGTGCCCCTTATTCAGGGTTTTGAAGATGCTGGTGACTTTACTGTATCGGAAAGATTGAAGACTAGTATACATGTTAACTTGGTCTTCTATCTAATTGTCGGATCCATTGGCCTTTTTGGACTTATTCTTCTCATTATGATGCACAGGCACTGGTTGGTTCTCATCTTCTTAACTTTTTTGTTTTGAACTATATTACAGATTTTTGTTGGAAGTAGTTGTCCCTAAGATATTTTTGCTTAGAGTTTTCTAATTAGTTTTCTTTGAATGAATATTCTTATTTTCACCTGAAGAGTTCTATTGTTGCCTCAATGCCCCACACATGGCAACTAATCTAATTTATTCTTGAATTTTTATAATTTTAAATGGATATGTACTTTTTTAATGATGTCTAGACTTTGATATGAATGATATATTCCAGAAGTTTGTGCTCTAAAAAACCTGTTTCCATTTCTTATTTTGTTTGTGAATAAGGAGGATTCGAGTGAACTAGATTGGATGGGGCATCAGCAATGTACTACTTTATCTGTTAAAGCTGTGCATTTGCAAGCCATAATTTTATCCAACGTTTATAGGCTTTTTTTTGGGTCAAATTTGCATTTACTTATGTCTGTCAGTACATTTCAAGGAACCTTGATTTGATGTCTTTCCAAGATTTTGTGTACTTAATAATTTATTATAGTGTTTAAGCTTTCAACACATTAAAAAGCTGTGGGCAGATTTTAGAAAGCTATAAAAGGCATATAACTCTCACCTTTTTAAAGTATTAATCAGCTGCTTGCATGTTTTATTAATCATGGATGCTAAATGCCTACCTTCTGCTCAATTTGTTTGTCTTTTTTGACATGGTCATAATTGACAGCTTATGAACTTAACTAGCCATAAACCTTTTTGCATTCCTACTTGTGCATATGTGTGTGTGTTTTGGTCTAAAGTGAAGTCTCCCACCCCCTGTTTTTTCATATAACTTTAATAAGTTGATTCTTTTATAATCAGGAGTGGAAGTATTTTGGGATTTGCCATGGCTTGCTCAAATACTTTCGGACTAGTTACTGGTGCATTTCTTCTTGGATTTGGTTTAAGTGAAATTCCCAAAAATGTTTGGAGAAATGCTGACTGGACCACCCGCCAAAAAGTTCTTTCCCACAAAATTGCTAAAATGGCTGTTGAACTTGATGATGCTCATCAAGAACTCTCAAATGCTATTGTTGTAAGTGGTTTGTACATGTTATCCATAAAATTTTTGTTTTCCTAATCGGCGTGTGAAAATTTTGTCTATCTCATGTACACATCCTTTTATTATTTGTAGGAAGTCATCTCAATCTTGCCTAGTTCCACGTTTATGCCCCATGCTCTTAGTAATAGTGATTTTTTAGTTTTCATAACATGTAGTTTGTTATTATTGTATATATAGTTTATTCTCGTTGGTTTTTGTTTTAGCCTGTTAGCCTAATTAGAGATAGGCCAAATGACCAATTTAAAAGCCTTAATATGAAACAGTTCTTTAAATAGGCCAATAGGCTAGGTCAAGCCTAAAAGAAGCCTGTAACAAGTAACATGCCAAGTCAAACCAAATTAAGCAAAACATTGTTTAGCATTGCCTACTTTATGTCTAATAAGATCCCACCAGCAGCCTATCCCGATACTAGACTATCACCAACGACTATGCACTTCAGTATTCATTTGGCTGACACAACAGTACTGGCTTAACTTGGTTCATGACCAAGGTCAACAAGATGCTGCTCCTGCTGTATGTTCATTTTTTTTTTTGGGAAAGAAAAACTTGCAAGAAAAGGAAAGGAAAAAAACAAATAGAGAACTAGTGTTTCCAATGTGGGAAAAAAAAAGAAAGATAACCCAAAAAGGATGCAGGACATCTCTTTTTATACAATAATTACAGTGGAGTATGGGGTCGTGCAAAGAACGTGCACAATATTTGAGATCCCTATTATGCTACTCACTTTATTTCACACTTCAAATTTCTAGTTCTGAGTGTGATGGGGTTGTGTTGAGAGTCACATATCAACTAGAGATATGGCATATATAGTGCTTAGAAGCTTTCACATTCCTCATTTTACAAGCTAGTTCTGTGGGATTGAGTTAGATCCTAAATTCTAAGACACACTAAATACATTCTTAAGACATTAATATTAACAATGTGGGTAGGGGGATGGTGCAAGATAGGAATGGATTAATACTGTTTAGTTGAACTTTAGACTAACCCTGTTTTGTTCTTTTTTTTTTCTTTCTAAAACTTGCCCCCTCACAACAAAAGGCAAAAACTTGAAGTTCTATGATGATTTATTTCTGTAGGTTGCTCAAGCCACTTCGAAGCACATGTCAAGGCGTGATCCTCTGAGACCTTACATGGATGTAATTGATGACATTCTAACTCAAATGGTATAAATCTTACATTCTTTGCTTCAAGATTTTACAAAACACGGTTCTTTGTTAGGATAATATTCAATTTTCCAGTTTAGGGAAGATCCATCATTCACACCACAAGGTGGCCGATTAGGGGGAAGTGATATGGATTATGATACTGATGAGAAGTCAATGGCAACATTAAGACGTCATCTACGGGGAGCTACTGAGGAGTACTACAGATATAAAAGGTAAGGAAATGATTAACTGACTCAGTCTTTTAAGTTGGTTATTAGAAAATTTGTTCTTGAATTATTTACAGCAGTTGTAAATGGTAATTCAGCTGTTATATTCTTCCTAGGAGTAATGGAGTATAAGCATTATAGAGTAATATTCGCTTATTTTTGTTTAAGTTAATTACAATGCCTACTGTTTATTAAATTAGGGTAATATAAAAAATATATTTTTTACTAGGCCCTGCGTGTATTTTGAGTGTATTTTTTCTTCTTAACCATATTCACTTATGAATCTTGTTATAATTGCTCTGGTCAAACAAACTTAATTCAATGCATGACAGTTTTAGCTTTTCTTCCTAGCTTATATTAATATGAAAGACTTTGTAAAAATTGACTTCTGATGGTATCCCATGAGGAAATATATTTCTTCTTGCCACATATAGGATGAGCATTGACGAAATCAGGTCATGTTAAAGATTTTTTCGTTGTATGTAATCCATAAAAGCTTCCATGGTTTTTTAATTCTTATGCTCATCAGCAATGTCCCCCACCCCACCCTCCCTTCCAAAGCAGACTATTAACTGGGTATATATTTAAGCATGGTTATTTGGTTGTAGTTCTTACTTTTTTCACACCCTTGCTTCTAGGTCTCTTGGTATTTTCCTTATATTGTTGCTTTTGCAGTGAGTACATGACATATGTACTAGAAGCCCTTGAATTGGAAGATACGACTAAGAATTATGAACGCCGCCACATAACTGGATGGTTTGCTTCTATTTTTTTTATTTTGTTTTTTCCCATTTCTATATGTTTCAATAATATCTAAAAGTTTCTCTAGCTAACTTTATGCAATTTTTTATGCTATTATTTTAGGAAATATATGTCAAGCATCAGACCTGCTCGAACTGGCAAGCTAGGGTCTTTATTTGACACTTTAGGTAATTATAAGAATCTCTGCTAACCTACCCGTTCCTAACTCCACTTAATTTTTTCCCCTGCAATTGGAATTGTATTACTAGATTTAACTTTAGTAAAGATGCTTTTATTAGTTTCCCACAAGCATGTTACCCTTTCAACTCTAAAACATGGGTACTCCATACTCCTAAAATAGTGAAGTACCCGGTAGGTACATACCAAGGTGGAGAAAATAGAAATATCTATAAATGGCAACGGAAAATAGTTACAACGGAAAATAGAAGGCAATAGAAATATCTATAATCGCCTAGAAATAATAAAATAGGAAACTAAATATTTGTGTATTTTCCAATATATATTATGTTACTAGTAATCAATAATATCAACACTGATCAATATCAACAACTTTTGTAATTTTAGAAAGACAACAAACCTTAAAAAATTTGTTGAAATTGATCAGTAACATAATTTCTATTGTGTCAATAAAGGAAATTTTTTACCCAATGCAACATGAAATGTGTGAAACATAAATATACTTACTTTTTTGCCAATTTTAATTTGGGTAAACATGAGAGCAATCGCAACATTTATCGGTTCACCGACCAAGATATATTGGTGCATTTCATTAGCATGTACGCCAAACAAAACACACTGAAGCTTAACCTAAAATCATATATAAGAGAGTAAAATAAAATTATGCATGAAAATGGTTAAAAAAAAAAGAAGCTATTTATAAAAAATATGTTATACCCATTATTGTCCAAGAGTTATTATGTTCATTTTTTGGTTAGATATACCAGAGTCAGAATAATCAAAGGATACTTTAGTAAGTATATCAATCGTGATTGTTAAAAAATAAAGGCTAAATTAACTAATTATTTGTGCATTAAATTTAAATAAAAGAATTTTGTTATATACAAATATCATTTATAATATAAAAATTTCGTTAAAAAATGAAAAATGCTCATTATATTGTATTTATGTTTTATCACAATCACTTGTATGATAAATTTATAAACTTATCACAATTATTGGAAAGGTTTCCGGTATACGAAGATGTAAATAACCTATGATGCAACATATATCCATCGTACTTAATCTGTTATTTCTTGTGTAAAAAAAACCTCCAGTCTAATTCTATTTTGCATATTTTTATTTTGTGGTGTATCTTGAAACATAAAGTATTTGGATAAACTGCTTGTCTTGTTTACACAAAGCTCATCTTGTACTATGAGTGCATCTGAGTACTTGAACTTATCCAGTAGTAGCACAAAGTTCATCTTAGTTGTATCATGAATGCATCTTAGTGGTAGACAGGTCATGAAAAATTATAGACCAATACATCTCAGAGTTAAATTGTTTGTCATTAGGAAGAACTAATAATCAGATATTACGACATTGTTTGATTCGTGTAGTGGGAAAAATATTATTATTGTATACTATGAGTGTATTGAGTACTAAAAGGACTAATCACCGAGCTAATCGACAGCTATTATGGTTTACAACCATCGTGTTACCAGAATTAAGTATTAAATTATTAGTTTATTTTAAATAATAGATTAATTTTAGTTATTTGCTATTCTCCATAGTTAGATCCAATGATCATAGTATCTTAGTTAAATTAGTTACTATTTTCCTATTTTTATGCAATGATTGGTAGAGTTTGTTACCAACTTGCCTTTATATAGCCATCTAAGTGAATGAAATAAATATCTCAAATTCATAACAAATATATTTTTCTCTCAAATAATTCTCATTCAATATTATGTATTTTGCATAATCTCTCAATTGTATCGGATTCTATTCCAAATGATTAGAATCCATACATGAGACTTTGGATTCTATCACTTGAGAGATTATGCAAAATACATAATATTAAATGAGAATCATTTGATAGAGAAAAATATATTTGTTATGAACTTGAGATATTTATTTCATTCACTTAGACATGGTTATATAAAGGCAAGTTGGTAACAAACTCTAGAAAAACAGCAAAATAGTAACTAAATAATATGATCATTGGATCTAACTATGTAAAATAGTAAAAATAGCAACTAACCAAAATTAATCTATTATTTGAAATAAACTTAATAATCTAATATTTAATTCCTGTGACACATCGTATCTATAGCTGAATCTAATTCCTGTGACACATCGTATCTATAGCTGAATCTAACATCAATATGGTAACGGAAGTTATACTTCAGTACATAATTGTATATGCATAAAATGAATTACTATTCAATACAATTATGTATATAATACAGTCATTTTGAAGCATTGAATTTGTCAATGGAGGTTTCCTGGTTTTTATCATGCTGTTGTTTGTTTTTGAAGTTTCATAGATTTTATTTTTCTTATGTCATGTGACAAGAATAAGAGTAAAAGAAGAAGAAATAACACCAAGACTTTTAATGTGGAAAACCCTCTCAAATCTCAATATGAAATGGAAAAATCGCAAGATCTCATAACCCAAACAAAACGTCTTCATTATGAAGTACAATTTACAGTGGTTCTCTTGACAAAATTCTCTCAATTTGATTTAGGTTTCTGAATAAATGGTGGTTCTTTGCAGAATTTTTCTGGCGATGCATTTTGAGAAAACAAGTGGAAAAAGGGTTGGCTGTTTTACTTGGTATCATGTCTGTTGCAATTCTTCTAGCAGAGGCAACTCTTCTACCTAGTGTTGATCTATCTCTTTTCTCTATTCTTATAAAATCTGTTGGAACACAGGAGATGCTTGTGCAGGTAGACTAATTTCTATATACATATATATACACCCAATACATACACACAATATCTCACCTTGTGGAAAATAGTTTTTGGTTAAGATTTCATTGTAGAGTAAGGAAAAACTTTCGTTAATTTAAAGATTGAAATCTGCATTGTCCCATATGAATTTCCTTGTGATTGAGTAATCTGGCCTCTCTATGATTGGTTCTCCACCCATCTCTTCACTAAAAAATAAACTCGCATGCTTTTGGTTTAAGGCTGTAATTCATTACCTGGGACTCTTGTGTTCCTGACACCATATCTTGTTTAATAAAATGTTGAACTTAAATTCACTTTTGGAGTTGGGTTATACATGAAATCAATGCATGCAAATTAGTCTACTTTAATTTACATGCACCAACTTTATGAAATAGTTTTAAACATACATCCAATCACATCTCACTATTTAGATATTTCCATAGGTATTTTGAAAAATAATGTGAACTAAATGGTGAAATTTGATTGGACATTTGTGTAAAACATATTTACACTTTTATTGTTTACAAATCAAAATATATTACTCATGTAATACGACTTGATGTCTCTTTGCCTTCATGAAATGCTTACCGTATTATATTAATGAAGACAAGCTGCTTTCTGAATCACATATCTTCAATTTCTCGCTTAGGCTTTTGCTTTTGTTCCACTCATGTACATGTGTATTTGCACATACTTCTCCCTGTTCAAAATTGGAAGGCTGGTGTTTTATTCATTGACACCCAGACAGACCAGCTCAGTTAGCCTGCTTATGATATGCTCGTAAGTAATATTAACTACTGTCACTGCTACTTATTTCTCTTTCTCGTATTGATGGTCATATCTAGCAAATATAATTTATTTGCTATCTTGTTCCCAGTATGGTTGCTCGCTATGCTCCCCCTGTTTCATACAACTTTCTCAATCTCATTCGCCTAGGGTCTCATAAAACAACTATATTTGAACAGGTAATTATTTTACCATGGTTTCATGCATTGCTTTATACATAAATGTTCCAATGCTAATGCTTTTGCATATTGTTGAAAACTACAGGTTCAGGGTGAATAAGTAAAAGATAGAAATAAAAACATTCAATAGTATACTCCAAATATTATTAGTATGAAACGAGTTAAGGTAGTTAACATAATATTCCTATTTATACTAATAATTAGGTAAAACTGAGACCACTTACAAAAAAACTAATAAGTAATAACACCAATCAATTAAATAAAAAAAATCAGAAAATATAAAACAAAACAAAAACCTTGGAAGATTCATTCCCTAATTAGGTACTAATTGATTCCAAAACATATAGTAATTAGAAAACGATGTAATCTACTACTATTTCTCCATTAAGTTTATTGTTCAGTTTTTTAAATTTGTTTTCTTCTAACCCAATTAATAAATTATTGCAGCTTTGTGTCAAAACAATTTTACTTTCTTTCTTCCCATTAATAATTTTTTCTAACTTGGTGTATTTTGTAATTGTTTGCAGCGAATGGGGAATATCGATAATGCTGTCCCTTTCTTTGGAGATAAATTTAACAAAATCTTTCCACTTATAATGGTTATATACACCATTTTGGTTGCAAGCAACTTCTTTGACAGGGTATTTGAGTTTCTGGGGAGTTGGAGGAGGTATATTTTCAAAACCGAAGCTGAAGATATGGATGGTTTCAATCCATCAGGGTTAATTATCTTGCAGAAAGGTATGCATGCCAAGACTTTTAGTCGTTACAGTTCTAATGCAAGTTAAATGACAAATCGTTTCTAAACTGGGAAACCTTAATGTATCGTGGGATATTGATATTGTGCTCATATAATTTGTAGAACGATCTTGGCTTGAACAAGGACGTAAAGTAGGCGAGCAAGTTGTTCCACTTGCAAGGAATTTCAATAGTAATGATGTTGAATCAAGCAACAATATTATGGTATGTTAATATTTCTTGCAATATGTGTAGTTTAACAACATGGTGACTTTGACAGCTGCAAGACATGACATTTGTTACTCTTCTCTTTCAAACAGTTCCACTCATTTTCTAACTTATTTTGTTCAGGAGGAGAATGGAGTTGAAATGAAGGGAACTCCTAAAATTATGAAGGAAGAGACAAGGAGATATAGTTCGAGCAGGGAAGCGATCAGCAGCAAGTATGCTGCTGTCAGACAGCAGAGTGGACAATCATCTAAATTGAAGGCAGAAGAGAGAAACTTAGACTCTGCTAAGGTTTCGTTGCTTGATAAAGGCGATACTCATTATGGTAATACTTCTGGAACTTCTGGTTTGGGTTCGACATGGCAAACATTAAAGAAAGGCTTTACGAGTTTCAAGGCCGACATCGGTGGTGCCCAAGGATTTTTACCCATTCGGCAAACACAGCAAGATAGTAGTGTCTCTCGTGTTTCCTCATCCGAATCCCTTGATGATATATTTCAAAGACTGAAAAAGCCTTCAATGGACCAATCCTTTTACAACAACAATTCTTCTCGATGATGTCGATAATATCTCTCGTGGTAATGCTATTTACACACTATCATGTACAGTAGTGGAGAAATCTTGCATGCTTTCTTCTCTTTCCTTTTTTTATTTCTTTGGTAGTTTATAGCCCAATGCAATGTAAAGAAGAACAGATAGTCTGCCATACAATAGTTAATACACGTTCCAAATTAATCACATAAATACAGTATATTCAGATTCAGTTTCTCTACGATGAGTAATTCACTTTAAAGAGTAAAGTAAGCAATGCAAAAATTCTAAACCTAAGAAGGAATACTTCAAATTGTACAAGACAGAAAAGCTGGTCTCAGACATGTTGTTTTGTAATTTTTGTCAACTATAGGTTTAATATACCTCTGGAAAAGAATTCCAAATTGCATTGTTCTTGTGGATTTTCATGTTCATGAGTTTACTACTTGATTTATGTTTAGAAAATTAAACTATCAAAAGCTCTGAAGCAGGTGATGCAACACCTCAGACAACAGCTATAAATTAAATGGAAGCAATAATGACAATCATCATAAGCATAATATCTAAAGTAAAATCATCAGTACAATTTAATTATGTGTAGTTACATTATTAAAGAAAAATTGGAACTGAGTTAAACATGTAATAAAAAGTCAACCCTTTCTCTCCCTCACTGTCCTTGAATGCATGAAGGATTCCCTGTTATCCTTCTTTGTCAATTTGAGTAGCTTAGACCAAAAGCTTCTTTTCTTATGATATCCCTTGTATTCTCCTTCAACTTCCCCTTCTCTGATTTGGCTTTTTGAAAAGAAAGCAGTCGACTTGCTCTTCTTCAACCCATAATCGAAGCTAACCATATCAGAAGAAAAAGAATCCATCACACTAGAAGAAGTTTGGCGTCGGTGACGACGGCTATGACCTTGAGACATAAAACTTGATGAAGATGAATAGAAGTGTTGAGGAGATTGAGGTACATAATGAATTTGTTTGTTGTTGCATAGCTTTGAAAGTTTTTCTCTTAAACAATAATAGCAAACACCAGGTAGTTGTTTGTCATTTATGTGCTCTTTGCACTTTGTTCCTGCTGCTTCTAACTCTGACAATTTCATATTTGATTGGTATATGTTTTTTTTGTACGTGCGTTTTATCTTTATATAGAGATTCATTAGTCGTTGAAGCAATGCATAGAAATTGCATAAGTACGTTTTCCACGAAACTTCATGTTTTCACTTTATTAATTAATAATATTGCCATCGTTTAGTCAAAAAAATAAATAATACTATTATGATAACAAAAATATAAATAAGTCGTGTTCTATGACTGCGTCCAATCTAATCTTGCTTCTCGATGGTTTATTTAAATGTTTTTGACGCAAACTTCAAAGATAGTGATGTAAACCAATTTATGAAAGTTTAAATTTAAATTGAATGATGCATTTTCATACTACAGTATCGATTATTTGGACAACAAGAATACGTGGAAAATATTTATTCTAACTTATGAGTTACGAAAGCAGCCAAATCAACATTTGGGCTTTGACTATGGATGTTGCTAGTCAAGGTAGCACACGTGTGGGTGCAATAAATTAATAAATTATTTTTAGGTAGGTAAGATAGAAAATGCAAACAACTACATATAGAAAAGAAGAGTGACCCACACCAAAAAATAAAGTTTGCCCAAATAATTCTCACCAACATATAAAATATTTCTTATCCTTTTATTTTTATATGATCAGAATTTCAATGATTTCTTCAAATTATTTACAACAAGTAAAGCCATGTCTTTCTATTTTTTTTTTTTTTTACATAATGGTTAAAAAATAAGTCTTATAACAAAACAATTCAATATTTTTTTTAGAATATAGGCTGAATTATCCTTCCTTCACTATCACTAAGGTTTGTGTTTTTTTTTTTTTATAAAAAAATGAAAACCATTGAGTGTATATTTTGTTTTTTTGAGGGCGGAGGGGGGTGTGTGCAGTAACAGGGGCATTTATTTTGTCAATAAAGATTAGGTTTCTAAGCCCAATACTAATGAGCTCATGGAATAATTCGTAGAATCCTGCTTTTCGCACCCCCTGAATTTCCTCAGTCACTCTCTGAAATAACCAAACTAACCTTCTCACTTTCTAGGATGCGAGCACTTTTTCACACTCTAAGTAGTGAGTGACAATCTTTGTAACTCAAACCCAACGTCTACACCCCCTAGAATAAAAAATATTGTCAGCTTACAATTTGATACCTAGAATGCGAACTTAGTTTGCAATTTGATACCTAGAAAGCGAACTCAGCTTACAGTTTGCTATCTAGAAAGCGAATTAAGTTTGCGATGACATTGAATTTGAGTATAAAATATTGTCATTCGCTATGTAGAATGCGAACTGAAACCCAGTTCGCTATTTAGAGTGCGAAATGAGTTTATATTTTTACACTTTAACTAGTATACCTTAAGGGTGATGAGGACAAAAATATTAATTTTTATAAGGTTTGCATCCTAGAATGGGAACACATTTTGCAGTTTGCTATCTAGAAAGTGAACTATTTTACCCCAATTTTTGCTATTTACACACTCATAAGCAGTGAGAGGGATAAATTCGAAATATCAGGGGTGCGAGAAGAAGGATTCACAAGGAAATATTATAGAGTTTATTTTATTTTATTTGATAGATATATTAGAGTTTATTCAATAAGTAATGAAGAATATTGTATGATTTAATTATTTTTTTACTAATATGGAAGGATCGATAAAATGTGGTTAAGAGGGACAAATTTAGACATGTGGCCAAATATCAAAGAAATTATAAACTATATTATATTGAAAATAAGAAATAATATTGTTTAATGCAATATATTTACAATGAAAATCGTCAATCATTCATTAATTACTTGCAAAGGTAAAAGAGAATTTTAGTGTTCAAAATAAAGTCACAATTCACTGGTACAAAATGTAGAGCTGTAAAATTAGGGGGCCAAACATATTTGGGCCCTACCCCAATATGAAGAGGGTTCAAATATGATAAGTATAAATAGGCCCCCTTTTATAAGGGCCCCAAATATGTTAAGCCCCCTAAATAAAAAGTAGGCCCTAAGGCCTAAAATGAGCCCCAAGTTCTCAATTTTTCTTCGGAAATGAAATAGTTCAGAATTTCTACTGGAACCAAATTTCTAAATTTTTTTGCAAAAAAGTTTCAGAATTTTTTTCGAAAAAAATTCTTATCGGCAAAAAAACACTGGAGTTTTCTCAAAATATGTCTCGGAAACCTTTTGAGAAAAATCCTCGAAAATTTTTCGAGAAAAAAGTTTCGGATTATCTCGAGAAGAAATCTTGAGAAAAATGTTTCGGAAATTTTTCGAGAATAAAGTTCTAGATTTATCGCAAGAAAAAAGCTCCGGAAAGTTTTCGGGAAAAAACCTCGAAATTTTTTCTAGAAAAATTTCTAGAGTTATCTCGAGAAAAATGTTTCGGAAAGTTTTTGGGAAAAAATCCTCGAAATATTTTCAAGAAAAAATGATTCGGAAAGTTTTCAGGTCGAGAAAAAAGTTCTTGAGTTATCTCGAGAAAAATGTTTCGGAAAGTTTTTGAGAAAAATCATCGACATTTTTTCGAGAATAAATGTTCTAGATTTATCTCAAGAAAAAAAAGCTCCGGAAAATTTTCGGGAAAAAAACCTCGAAATTTTGTCGAGAAAAAAGTTTCAGAAAGTTTTCGGGAAAAAATCCTCAAAATTTTTTCGAGAAAAAATGATTCGGAAAGTTTTCAGGTCAAGAAAAAAGTTTTTGAGTTATCTCGAGAAAAATGTTTCGGAAAAAAATCTTCGAATTTTTTTCGAGAAAAAAATGTTTCGGAAAGTTTTCGTGAAAAAATCATCGAAATTTTTTCGAGAAAAAAGTTCTTAGTTATCTCGAGAGAAAAATTTCGGGAAAAAATCTTCGAATTTTTTTGAGAAAAAAAAATTTCGGGAAAAAATCATCGAAATTTTTTCGAGAAAAAAGTTCTTGAGTTATCTCGAGAAATTTTTTTTTTTTTTAAGTTTTTGAACAACACTTGTATATTTTTGCTTTGTTTTTTAATTTTTGTGGACCAATAATGAGCCCCATAAGGGGGCTAAGATTCAAACCAAATAATATGGGGCTGAGCTTAAAAAAAATAGAAACAAATCTATTAAAGGGGGCCTAATATTTTGGGACTTATAAGGGGGCTAAAAAATGAGGCCTTTTAACATAGGACCTTTTTGACAGCTCTAACAAAATGTACCGAGTGAACAAACATATGGAGCTCCAAAACTAATTACAAAAGTAAACCAAGTTAAGACCAATCAATACTTGTTTAAAATCTCTTTGGATTTTATCTCTTTTAAATGCAGGGTTTGCATGTTTTTTGTGAATCATGCATGAAAATGTGGTCTTATTATAGCGGTCTTGTTATATTTGCAAAAGTAAGGATGGTCCTAAGTTTCTGGTATGACATTTATTATAAATAAATTTAGCATCTTTGGTACATTGAAGAGAACTGATATATTTTGTCCATATTATGAATTAAATTTAATTTTTAGTACATTGAAAAAAATGATATATTTATCCTAATAATCAGAAGAAACTCATTCAGTGATTGGATACTTTGGATGTGGAAAGATCAGAATGAGTCTACAAGGGATCAGGATGCACTACAATAAACAAATCCCACGGTTAAACAACAATCCATTTTAAATCGGTGGGTTCATGTCGTTTCTTAATATTAATTAGTACAAACCAATCTCCACTATTAATATTAGATTAATATTAGATCAAACGGTCTTCATTAAAAACAACGTGAAAACTGTGTAAATAATTACCGCAAGGTTTCCAGTTCTGTTTATAAGATCTAATTCAACTGATAAATATTATTATGATGAATACTTTTACTGTGTTACATGAGTTTGAACTTAAAGTTTTATAGTTGTGTGTATATGAATTTCAACTTGTACGTAGGCTAAGAAAGAAAAAGACAATGAGAACAAGTATACACAGAAATCTAGGTGCCCTCTTAAATAAAGGGTAGTCTTTTATGTGAGTGATCATAAGCACAAGTGTGTTTGTGTGACTGTGTTTCATATGAGGTCGATACTACAGAATGAAAAGGAAAGAAATGATGCTGTGACATTAGAATCTTTTCTTTTTAGTGACAGTGCGTGCCCGATAAGTTAGCTTGGAATTGGATCCACAATTCAGAAATAAGCCTGAAAGCGGAAACCATATATAAACTAAAACCCAGTAACTACCTCAACGGGTAAGAATGTCGGAATTGCTAGATGAGTTGCACGTCAATGACGTGACGTCATGACCAGAGTTTAACTCCGATTTTTTCACTTTGTGTTAGTGTGACTTTTTAATGACTTGTAACTTTGTCTAGGTACCATAAAAAAAACCTCGGTAACTTGTAATAGGTGAAAATATTTTGCGAAATTAATTTTGTATAAAAAAAAGGAGAATGTTAAGAATACAAATGTGATAAAAATTTATTAGAACTTGTGTGTTCATGAACTACTTGAACATTAAATATTTTGTATCATTAAATACAAAATTTCTATTGTTATAGGTAGTTTAACATGACCTTAAAAAAAATTCCCTTAGTTAAAAGTGAGTTGTTGAATAAATTCCCTTGAAAATGAGTTTAAAAATAAATTTAGGCGTAAAACATCCAAACACATCAATTTCAAGTGAGTTAATAGTTATATAAATCTCAATTTGAAGTTAAAATCAATTTGAAAGATAAAATAAATATGTATGAATAAATTTTGCTCCACTTTCAAATGAAAAGCCATTATTGTTGTGACTTTGTCGTCTTTTGTTTTTGTTTTGTTTTGTTTTGTATTTCACTTTCAACAGCCAGCAGTTTGGATGTGACCTAAGTTGCTTTGCCACCAACCATGTCCATGTGAATAATGATGTTCATTCATGACATTGTTGTGTTGCAATTGCACTAATACTACACAATGCTTAGATCAATTTAGATATAGATAGTTATAGCTGGGGTCGTTTATAAATAACACATGCAATGCACCTCTGAAAAATTCCTACGTTCACTCATCCATGCAATGCATATATTCTTTCAATGACCTCACCGTATGTAATGTATATAACTAACCATGAAAATACGAATGTGATATGCAAGTAGTCACATGGAGTAGAAATCCTCTCCATTTCTTAAAAGAAATGAAAAATGCAAGTACTAAAGTTTAAATGTATAAATATTCAAATAATATCAATTATTCTCAAAAGACGTGTATTTATATTCTTGATTTACATCAAAACTATAGTAATTGCATTTTCCATTTCTTTGAAGAAATGAATATGATTCCAACTCAGTCACATGATCTAATAATATCTTTTTATACTAAGTTTCAATTTTAACACTGACAACCTCTTTTATTCCAAAGTGAGTAAATCATAAAATGGAGAAGTCAAAGATTGAGATTAACAACTCCCTAATTTATTTTGATTTACCTATAATATTTACGTCTGATTTATTAATCAACGGTTGAGATTACTGTTTGGGACTAAGCCTGAAAGTCCAACACGTTGAGGAAACTCTATTGGACCGTCGAACATGGTCTAAAGAGGAACAACCCAACGACGTTTGGTCAACGGTTAGTATTACTTCCCCCACGACCACGGCGAGAATGTAACGTTCGACATCGGAATGATAAACATTTATTGCTCATCATAGATTTCCAGCCGTTTTCTGACAACCATTGATGGTCTTGATTGCCCGTCAACGGTTTTGGGCCTGCAATGCGGGCTATATATACATCACCCTACACTAGAATCAAGTACACATTTTTACACACAGAAAACTTTTACTTCACCTTCAGTGACTTGAACGATGGAGCATCTGCAAGTGCACACCCCGCTGCAATTTCATCGAAACTGAAGAGCACGCAAACCACGGCATTTAGTCGACTTTCATCAAGTAAGATCAATTACTAACTTTAAAGGATCCAATATGTTGGTACGATCACTGAAAGTTAACGTGGATCTCAAGCCGTGCATTTCATTTTCAATGGGCCCTAGACTTGCCCTATTTATTATGACAATGGGCCTACTCGTCCCTACCACTCTAACTGAGAACTGCTTTCTTTATGGGCCTCCCTCAAATTGAGCAAATTTCATGACGTTAGCAACGAATAGAACTTAAATATCTTAGACTAATTTTTCTTCGTTACAATCAAATATCATAGAATACTTTGGTTCCTTGACGATTTAGTTCAGAATTTATTTGATTTTTATCGGTAGATATGAAAAAATATTTGTTAAGAGAAACAAACTCTAAATAGATTTAGGATATATTAATTTACAAAAAATAATAATTAAAATACTATAACATCCATAACTCAGTTAAAAGAGCTATATAACTTTTGTAACAAGGTTCAATACCTTTGCAGTTAATATATATTAATTGGTATTTATGTGACTTTGACACCAGTGATAGTCTACCATGTTTTTTGAATGTTACTTCTGTTGTGGTATTGGAATGTTGCAGTATTTTGCTGCAAATTTAGTCAAGGTCATATTGATTTATGTTGGTTACATGTTAAACTTTAATTAAATCATCAACATATTGATTATTGGGCATTATATTTACTTATATATATGTTTCGGATTCATTTACAAATAACATGACAGCCTGTACCATTCATATACACTATAGATCAACATGCTAGACAAATACTTAAATGGATTAGTTTTCAATTACAAATTTGATATCTGTTGTAGCAGATGAATTTAAATATTGAAGGACTCCAGGTCATAAGGTCTTGGGAGATGAATATCACTAATGTTCATGCAAATGGACAAAATATCTTGGTAAAGTATATTTTTTATTAGTATATCATTCATATAAATTTATTTGTTTACATAAATTTGTATTTTAATGTTGGAATTTTACATTGTCCATCATTTCCCTACAAGCATAATTCGAATGTGTTTGGGACCTCAACAAAACAATATTCATATGGTTCTAGACAACACAAATATTTCTAACTCTTAATGTTGTTATCATCAATTAACATTGATATTTGTCAAATAAAAAATCACGAACTCTTTATGTGTGTTTGTTAATTATGTTTATCATTTCTAACTCTCTACAATAATTTGTGTTTCAAGACTCTTGAGTTGTTGTGCTTTTTTGGTTTATGTGTAAACTATAATGGAAAATATACTATTATATGTTATTGTCTAAGTGTTGTATTCAAACTATATTAGTTCTTTATTTAAGAGAAAAAACAAATCGTCGCCCGTGCGTTGCACGGGTCCTCCGACTAGTACTATAACATCCATAACTCAGTTAAAAGAGCTATATAAGTAATTCTTTATCTAAAGTAATAATTTATTCATTCAAGTTTAACCATTTAATCGACTTTGTCGATAAAAAATCACCAACGGAAAATCTAATTGATCATAGTCTCTCATCCAAATCACATTCTTTCTATCTAGAGGATTCAAACTAGAGATATGTTTAAGGGATTCGAGTTCAATCCTCCTCGGCTCAATATAATGTTGGTACTCCAAAATTAGAATATATTAATTATGAGAATTTAATAATTTAAATTAAATGTAAATCTAATAGAAATTTAATGGTAACAATAAAAAAATTAAGGAAGAATCGTTTTTGAGAAACTAAATTTATTTTTAAAAGAGGTTTTTTTAGATGCTACTACTTACCTCATGATTGAACTTTAAATTATTAAAAAAATCGTAAAAATAAGAGAATGAAGGAGGAGGAGGAGGAGGAGGAGGAGGTAAGGGACTAAAAACAGCAACACACATCAAATATAACGTAGAAACTAAAAACACAATTAATATTTAATATTATCATCTCACAAAGGATCCGTAAATTACATATGTAATTTCCATACTTCTAATGATGTAAAAGCATATTATAAAAATTAAATGAGGTAAAAACTATTGTAATCCACATATGAACTACAAAATAATATTAAATAATATCAATCGACACCGGAGCTGGTGGAAGGGACGGAGGGAGGAAGAGAGATCGAGGTGTTAGAATGAAAGAAGATTGAGTGGGATACCGGTGTGCCGGCTGAGAGATAGATCGGTTCCAAAGAAGGAAAATAATGGACGAAAAAGGTTGAAGGACGAGGTGAAGAGACAAAATATAAATATGACTTTTAGTATTTGACGGACAATTCTCCAATGTTGACCATGACACTTCGGTGCTTACCGGTGGCCGTCCGCCAAGGCGGTCGTCGTTTTGATGCTGGCAATGTTGGTGAACACAGTCAATACCCCAAGGCCTTGACTTTTCTCTCCAATTTCTTTTTACTTGTTTTCTATTTTTCATTGAATAATAAAATTAAGTTTTTATTAACATTAACTTATAAACTAATTGTTAAAAAAGTTATAAACTAATTTAAAAATCAGTTTTTTATGTTTATTTTTTAAATTTTAATATATTATATTTAAATTAATTTAGAAATCAAATTTTCGTTTATTTTTTCAAATTTTTTAGAATAAATTATTAAAATTTCATATTTATATACGCTTATAATAAACTTGTGTTTTTTAAATAGTGAAATGACTTACTCATAATAAAAAATCAAACAAAAGTGTTTTTTAAATAGTGAAAATGATTCATTGTATTTTTTTTATGAATGAAAGATCAATTGGATTTTAAAAATTGTTGGATGGATAAAAAAATCATTCATTTAATTAGATGGTATTGTTGGATGGATAAAAAATTCATTATTTTTTTTATTTGTTATTGTTTCAACTTTTTCTTGAATGGCAACTTCATTATCGGTTGGAATCAATATAATATGTGTCTGCATAAATAGTAATGAAACACAAAGAGTACAATATTTAAATTGTGAAAGTAATTTTATATTTAGAATGAAAATTAAATATTAGATTTTATGCTTTCGGAACAGATTTTCTGCCATATTTTATTGCATTTATAATACATGCCAGTAGTTGTCTGTCACCATCTAGTCTGGAATAAAAAAAGAGTAAAGAGACAAGAAGTTTGAACAAATTTATTTCTAAGGTGAAGAGAGAACAAGATTGTGATCACAACAAAATTAAACTTGCCGACACATGAACAATAGTGCACATGTTTGGTTGAGACTTGAAAGGAAGAACATAAAACAAGAGGATCTCTATTATAAATGTGTACAAGTGTAACGTGTTTCGGTATTATTTGATACTTTATCTATAGTTGAATGAGTTTGTTTTTTGGTTGTAAATTGACTAGCAAATTATCGATCGTTAGTTGATTTAATAGTGATTGATCATGGTTTGATCTCTTGCAATTGTGATTGGAAGGGGGTTGAAACTATTCGATGTTAAAATTGACCCCCAAATCAGATTAAGCTAGTGATGAAGGAAAAAAAAGTAGCAAATTATCTTTGAAAATATACATACAGTTATGAGATATCGAGTTTAAACTCCGCTGAAAATATTCAGTCTAATAATATTGATATTTGTTATTTAAGTTAAGTTTAAAGATTTCTATTGTTAGTCTAGCAACCTCCGGTCTAATCTATTGGTTTTTATAATTCAGACTGTGCAATGTTGAGTCAGATGTTGGAACATCTGTCCTTCAGATGCTCTAGCAGTCAGAGGCTCTACCTCTCAGATGCTCTACCAGATGTTCTATACAATGTTGTAACATTGTTCTGTGTAGACAGTTAGCAGTTAGTTAGTTAGCTGTTAGTTACCAGCTGACATGTACAGTTGTAATTCAGTTAGGTAGTTTGTTTGTTTGTCTTAGATAGTTATGCAGTTGCTTGCATTTTAAGCAACCACCTATTGTATATAAACAAATAAGACCCTTTGTGGAAGAATAAGATTTTATACTTTCCCTTTATCATTTTCTAATTCTTTTCATAGTTTTTCATCTCTCTCATAATTCATCTCCCTCATTCTTTGTTCAAAGGGTTAGAGTGAATAACCCAGCAAAGTGGTATCTAAGAGCAAATACGATCCAAGGAATTTTTGATTCAATCTTGAGGATAGAATTTGTGATTGTGAATCAATCATGGCAGGGAAGAGTAACTTCCACGCAAATCTTCCAATTCTTGATGGAAAGAACTGGGATACATGGGTCAAACAGATGAAGGTGATATTCATTGTTCAAGAAGCTGATGAACAAGTGAATACAGTTCTTGATCCATTGTCAGCCAATGCAACAGAGCAGCAAAGAACAACATTCAGAGAGGCACAAAAGAAGGATAGCAAGGCTCTGTTTCTCATTCATCAATGTGTGGATTCAAAGGTGTTTGAGAAAATTGCAGATGCTACAACCTCTAAGGATGCTTGGGACATTTTGCATAAGAGTTATGGAGGTGATGCAAAGGTCAAGAAAGTGAAATTGCAAGCCTTGAAAAGACAATTTGAATTGTTGGAGATGAAGAGTGATGAAGCAGTTGCAGAATACTTCACAAGGGTGGAAACTCTCACAAATCAGATGAAGAATTGTGGAAGCACACTCAGTGAAGAAGAAATGGTGGAAAAGGTACTAAGAACTTTAACTCATAAGTTTGATCACATTGTGGTGACAATTGAACAAACTAAAGACTTGAGTGAAATAAAGATGGAGGATCTGCAAAGCACTCTTGAGGCTCATGAATTGAAGCATTGTGAGAGAAATCATGGCAAAGAAGATGAGCAAGCTCTGTTTTTAAAGTTCAAGAAGTATCAAGATGAAAAGAAGAAATGGCAGAACAAGAAAGGTTCCAAGAAAGGGAAAGAAAGTGTTGAAGACAAGCCTGAATCTTCAAAGAAAGAAGGAGGGTAAAAGACAAAGAAAGATAAGAGTATCATTCAGTGTTACAATTGTAACAAGTATGATCATTATGCAAGTGAGTGTAAGGCTCCAAAGAAGAAGAAAAGTCAGGATACTGAAGAAGAGGCAAATGTTGCACAAGATGGTTCAACATCAGAAGATGATGTGAGTTTCATGGTTACAATTACTGATGAAACAACTGAGTCTATGGTTTGGTACTTTGATACAGGGTGCTCAAATCATATGATAGGTGTAACAGCCCACACCCCACCAACTTAGGTTGTCCTGGAACTGCCACCTCACGATCTTCTCCACCCCCCTCTCTAGTGGAGTTTTTGCCTTCCGTGGGAATCGAACCATGTACCCTGGGGATAAAGTACATGTTCCATCCATTCCCACTACCAATTGAGCTAACATGTACTTTATCCCCAGGGTACATGGTTCGATTCCCACGGAAGGCAAAAACTCCACTAGAGAGGGGGGTGGAGAAGATCGTGAGGTGGCAGTGCCAGGACAACCTAAGTTGGTGGGGCCTGGGCTGTTACAACAGGGAACAAGAGTATTTTGACTGATTTCAACAAGTGTCTTAACACAAGGATCAAACTGGCCAATGGCAATTTCATTGCAGCTGAAGGCATGAGAAATGTGGTGATTCAGAGGAGCAATGGAAAGAAGGCAGTTATTGAGAAGGTTCTATATGTGCCAGGGATGAAGTGTAATCTGATGAGTGTAGGTCAATTGCTTGAGAAAGGTTTCAAAGCAGTGTTTGAAGGTGAAACACTGAAGCTCTTTGATTCAAAGCAAAGATTGATCTTGAAAACAGCCCAAAGTCAAAACAGAACCTTCAAGACACAAGTTAAGACAATTGAAGTTGAATGCTTAGCTACATCTACTGGAGATAAAGACAGTGACTTATGGCACAGAAGGTATGGTCATTTGAATTTCAAAAGCTTGTCAATGATTAATTCAAAGAACATGGTGTTAGGATTGCCTAGTGTTATAGCTCCAGTAGATACTTGAACTACATGTTTGTTAGGGAAACATCCTAGATCATCATTCAAAAGTAAGTTGCCTATGAGATCTTGTGAAGTGCTAAATGTTGTGCATTCAGACATTTGTGGACCAATTGATGTGTTATCAACTGGTGGAAACAAATATTTCATCACATTTGTTGATGAGTACTCAAGTGATGATGATAATAGAAGTCACATGACTGATAATGATAATGGATCAGATCAAGGTCCATTATTGATGATGCCTACCACAGAGGATGAATTTGGTAAGCAAGAAGGATGATATTTGGACACATGTTGTTCAAATCACATGACTAGTAACAAGGAGTGGCTTGTTAACTATGATTCTTCAAAGAAGTCAACAATTCGATTTGCTGACAGTAGAACAGTAAAATCAGAAGGAATTGGTGATATGTTAATCAAGGGAAAGGATGGTAATCAAGTATTGATTACTGGTGTGATGTATGTACCAGATGTGCCATCAAATATTCTAAGCATTGAACAGTTGGTTGAGAAAGGTTTCACATTGAGCTTAGGAAACAATCAGATGAAAGTATACAATGTGGAAAATAAGATGGTATTTTGTGCATCATTATCACAAAGCAGAACTGTCCAAGTTAAATTTGAGAATTCAAATAGTGAAGTCTTAATTGAGGAGGAGAATGATAAATCAATTAAGATTTTAAGGACAAGTGGTGCTAGTAAGCACACATCTAAGGAGTCTGATAGTGAACATTAGAAAGTGCACATCAATGAAGATGTGATAATGAATGAGGTGCATATCAATGAAGACAGTGAGAGTGACTGTAATGTCGAGACAAATGTTGAAGCAGATGTTGAAGCACCAGAAGCTGAAGTATTAGTAGTTGAGGCTAATGTAGAAACAAGAGCCGAATCAACAAAGACAAGAGAATCAGATGAGGAAGCAGATGCTGAAGCATTAGAAGCTGAAGTATCAGCAGTTGAGGCTAGTGTAGAAACAAGAGCCAGATCAACAAGAACAAAAGATTGGAATGCTGAGACAAAGGTTGAAGCATCAGAAGTTGAGGTTAATGTAGAAACAGAAGCCATATCAACAAGGAAAAGACAAGTTCTAGCCAGGCGGCAAGAATGTGAGCTTGCAAATGACAGTAGAGTCAGTAAAGAAGGTGAATTAATGCAATGTGCATTATTGGTTGATGAACCAGTGACTAAGTCAAAAGCTATGACAGATGTAGGCATAATATCTTGTTTCTTAAGAAATAAATTGCTTAGAACAAGAGGGTTAATGCTACATTAGAAGAAGTATGCTGGAGAAATATTGAGAAGATTCAATATGATTGAAAGTAAGTCAGCCATGGAAATGAATCTCAAGCTAGAAAATCAAAGCAAAGAAGCAAATTGTAGAATCAAAGTGAAGAATCATGGTGAAGATCCTACAATAATCAAGAAAGTTGCTAGATGCTTGAGATATTTGTACAAGAGTAGGCCAGATATATGCCTTGTTAAAGGCTTGGTGAGTAGACTCAAGGAGAATACTAGAAAGCCACATATGAATAATGTAGCCAGAAGAATTATGAGATACATAGCAGGTACACTAGAATTTGGAATTTTCTGTCCAAAGTCAGCAAGGAATGCAAATTCAGAGATAGAGATTGGTTGGCTTTCTGATGCTGATTGGTATGGAGACAAGGTAGACAGGAGGAGCACAAGTGACTATGTGTTCAAGTTCCAAAATGCGCCAGTTTCATGGTGTTCTAAGAAGCAATCAGCAATTGCTTTGTCTAGCTGTGAAGCAGAGTATGTTGCAGGCTCTCTAGCTGCTTGTCAAGCAAATTGGTTGCAATCATTTCTCTGTGAAGAGAGATCAATTCCTGAATCTAAGAAGGGAGATAGGAATTGTCAGCTTTGACAGTCTGAATTAAGGAGGAGTATTGGTTTTTATAATTCAGACTGTGCAATGTTGAGTCAGATGTTGGAACATCTGTCCTTCAGATGCTCTAGCAGTCAGAGGTTCTACCTCTCAGATGCTCTACCCGATGTTCTATACAATGTTGTAACATTGTTCTGTGTAGACAGTTAGCAGTTAGTTACCAGCTGGCATGTACAGTTGTAATTCAGTTAGGTAGTTAGTTTGTTTGTCTTAGATAGTTATGCAGTTGCTTGCATTTTAAGCAACCACCTATTGTATATAAACAAATAAGACCCTTTGTGGAAGAATAAGATTTTTTTACTTTCCCTTTATCATTTTCTAATTCTTTTCATAGTTTTCCATCTCTCTCATAATTCATCTCCATCATTCTTTGTTCAAAGGGTTAAAGTGAATAACCCAACATAATCACCCTCGGGTACGCATAGCACGGGACACGTAATGGGGGATTGATGTCGTCCCACAACGTGCCTGGTCTTTGAACTCAACATTTTATGTTTCTTATTTGATGAGAGGATGAATTTCTTCTAATGATAATACACAATTAACAGAAGTTTTGTGAAGCCTAAAGAAAAAATAAAACAGTAAAGAGTATTCATTCGCTAAACATATATGGTTAGTCACGAGGATGATCTTTTACTTTGTGAGGATGAAGTTAAAAAGTATTCACTTTGACACAGCATATCCTCCATTCACTTAAATCAAGGCCGGCCCAACACAATGTGGGGCCTAAAGCGAAAATTAATATAAGGCCTAACACGAAAATGTGTTTTTTTTACTAAAAAAATGTGTATTTTTTAAGTAAAAAATATTGTCAAAAAGAAAAATGTAGAATAAACCACTATATTTAGTATAGTAACGAAAGATTTTGGTAGTATGTATGAGGTCCTAAGTTCGATCTGCATTGCCAACATTTAAATAAAATAAACGTAAAATTTATATTTACAATAAATTAAATAATATTTTTCTTGTAAAAAATTTATAAATGTACCGATTTTATTTGTAATAAAAATAAAATATAGTTCTATGAATCAATAAAAAAATACTTCTATAATATGAACAAAATAAAAATATGATTTTTATTGCATTATATTTATTTTATTCATTTTAATTTAATTTATTTGTTTTATTTTCAAATTTTTATATTATTTTAAAATGTATTGGTTAAGAAGATTTTTCTATAAAACATTATAATAACTGTGAAAAGAAAAAGTGGAAAACAAACAACACCAGACAACTTAAGAGGAATTTTCTATATAACATTATAAAAAACTATGAAAAAAATGTAGGAAAATAGCACCAGGCATGAGTAGGACTCAATCCTGTTTTCTCCCACTAACAACCTATATGCGAAACCAACTAGACTAGAGGGCCTCCTGTGTTTTGAAATTGAGGCCTCAATATATATATATATATATATATAATTTATAAAGATAACATATTTTCGGGACTTAAACCCTCTACAAAAATAATAATTTGTTGGGGGCCTAAAGCTAGGGCTTGGGCCGGCCCTGACTTAAATTATCATATTTCTTCATATTACATATATTTGACCCGGTTCAATCAGGTTCATATTTTTTAAAAAAAGAAATTAACTAATTTTCAAACCTTGAGAGATTATCTATACTAATGAAACAAATACGTAAACTACAATGAGAAAATAATATATAATAATTAAAATAAATATGAATACAACATATATTTTAACATAACACTACTAATATAGTTTGAGTTGGGTTGGTTCTCAAGTCATCATTTTAAATTACATAAAATTGATACTTGTTAATTAAAGTATAAAACTATTATATGTTACCCATGATTCATGTAGATGTACGTACATTCATAAGGTGAACGCAAATGTAAATCATCATAATTCAATTGAAATAAAAACTTAATTGATGGGATAATTATGAATTTTTATATTAAAGAGTGAGTATAATATATCTTCGTGAGCTTAGTTCAGTTGGTAGGGATATCACCCTTTATGTGCCGGAGGTTGAGTTCGGACCCGGGACACTCCACTTATTCACCTTTATGGTGCATTTGATTCGTAAAATAGTAAGGACTGAACAGAAAAGTACAGGACATAACAAGATAATACAAGACAAGACAAAATTGTACTGAGTAGAGATAAGTGATAATATTTTTATAATTGAAAATAAAATGGATATTTTTCGTATTTTTTATAGTTGTACTGCGGACAAAAAGTTATCATGCATGTGGTTTAGTGGGGGAAAAAAGTTCTTGTTTTTGTCATGTCCCTTACTACCTAATTTGTCCAATCCCACAGTCAATTTCAAATCAAACAGGGTACAACAAAAGTTGTTCAGTCCAGTCCCCTGTTTTTTAACAGATCAAACACACCCTTAAGGTGGATTTTCTAGCCACTATACTACTTGAAAAAATAAAATAAAAAAGGATGAGTATAGTATATCAATGATTTTATAATTATGCTTAGGCGTAGGGTGATTAGGGATCCTAGTGGTGCTTTATGCGCCTTTTGTGGGGCTTCGGTGGAAGCGATAGATCACTTGTTCATTACTTGTGGTTTTATTTCTCTTATTTGGTATTCTATTTTTAGATGGTTGAGCTTTCAGTTTGTGTCGCCCATGAGTATTAGAGGTGTCTTCCAAGGTTTCCTTGCTCTTGGTTTGGGTAGAAAGAATAGGTTAGGGTGGTTGTTAATTTGGCACGCTACTGTTTGGATAATTTGGAACTCTCGGAATGATGTCATCTTTGCGAGAGGAACTGTTTCTGTCAAATCCTTGGTGGATAAGGTGAAACTTTCATCGTGGAAGTGGTATTTGGCTAGAAACCCTGGTAATCCCTGCTCCTTCTATGAGTGGGAGGTGCATCTGATCCTGTGCTGGAGCCGTTAGCGGTTTGTGGTTGCGGGTTGCGGGTTCCGTTGGTTCTTGGTGGTGGGTGTCCTGTTCTATGTTTGTCTTCTTTTCTTTTCTCTTTTCTCTCCCGTGTCAGGTGTTTTGGTTCAGGTTGCTTTAGACAGGTGTTTGACGTTTTTCCTTTTTTTTTGCATTTTAGTAGTAGTGCTTTTCGATTTAGAGTTTGTTGGGGGTGTATTCCTAGTACACTTCCTTCCTTGTTTTATACTGCTATTTTCGTTTATTATTTATATATATATCTTTGCCTTTCAAAAAAAATGATTTTATAATTATGATGATTTTTAAATAGTATAGATTTACTTTAGAACTCAACTCACCTGCAATGAATATTTATTTACCTCAAAATTAGAAGCTCGATTAACAAACTAGCCGAGCCAGATGAGCACTCCCTAGCTCAGCTCAGAAGTCGTGAAGCTTGTAATAGGAATGGATAGGGACGTAAGTGAGATTTAATATTAACAAATTCTTTATTAATTTATAATGCAGTTTCATTAATATTACTACTATACACAATAAAATATAGAGATTATAATATTTGGGCATTGCTTTTTTTTCAACTGAAGGTCCCCACCACTGATGCAAGACACGTACTAAACTCCAAATTTTCAAAAAGGTTTGAAATGGGCAATCACCATCACTTTCTTTATCTATAAAAAATCGTAAGAAAAAAAAATCAAGATCATTTTTAAAAGCTGACTTAAAATATTAAAAATGAAAATATAATTTATTTTTGTTTATATCATACACATTTTTAGAATTGAAAGTCGAACCTGACTAGATCATTTAAAATCGGTTTGTAAAGTAAAAAGTACATCTACTTTATAAACATAAGTTCAAGTCATCTCGCAATCGATGTGAGACTTTTTACACATCCCCCGTGCTATTGGGCTGGGGTGCAAATATAAATGATGATGACCCAATCAGAAATTTGATAGCATGTTGTCTAGCGGATCGTGCATAGGCTTTTTAATTGATATATCTTACGGTTGAAAGTTAGGTCTAAATCAACCTACAAAACAACTTTGTAAGATAAATATTGTCTTTACTTTATAAACATATATTCAGACCATCTCGATGCGAAACTTCTTAAACACATGACTGAGAAATCTTAAATTTAAATTTTGATAATATTTGATCTATTAATATCAACATAAGATTGTCCATTAAAATAAATGTTATGAACAAAATTAAAAAAAGAAAGAAACATTTCTACAATGAACAGTCAAGAGTCTAGAAACAGCTAAAGTTATGATTATTGTACCTAATGAAATAGAGGAATATTTAGTTTAAATAAATGGAGAGGAAACAAAAATTGGAAAAATTGCTCCTCTTATTTTCGTTTTCAATTTCTCCTCTTCTCCTAAAGCATTCATTGTGTTTATGGATGAGTAAATTTAATATATTTGTTGATTAAAAAAGAAGAAATGTATTTGTGTTTGACTCAATTGGTGGGAACATTGCATTATATATGTATAAGACGTGATTTTGAAACCCTGAGCAATTTATTTTTAAGTTGAAATTGGTGGGAACTTTGTGATTGTTTCGCTAGATTTTTTAAGCCAATTGTTTTGTTTGCCTAGTTTGAAAATTAAAATCAAGTTCACAATATACTAACTTTATCGCAAAGAAAGAGAATTGTTGAAACTGACATATTTAAAGATCAATCGAGCAAAATAACCATGAGATATGGTTAGTATTTTGGCCAACTGATCGATCTTTTAATATGCCAGTTTCGACAATATACTCCTTATTTATCCGATATTTTGACCAATCTATACTAAACATGTACACTATAAAATTAGTACTATCGTTGTTATACAGTACTACTAGCTTTGAGCTGAATCATTACTTAACATCAAAGTGTTGGAGTAGTGGTCCAAAATCTAAATAAAGTCCCTTTGAACGTGAAGAGAATGGCAATCCCTAAATTAGATGTCCCTAGTTTTTTGTCATTAACTGTAAGGTCCCTCTCATTAACTCCTTTTCTATTCTATCCATTGTCTTTATCATACTTTGGGATTAGTGTCTCCTTCTTCTCCACTTTGCTTTTCAAGTTTCAACATTATTGTGTTGATTAATCTGCACTGCATGCACAGTTTGTACCTTTGTTCATACTAGTTGACTTTGTATTGCTCTCTTGTTTCTCTTTCCCACAGTCGTCGGATGGATACCTATTAAGGTGGAAAATGGATGTAAAATGGGTTGACAATTGAATCGTCGAAACGTAGATATCAACCCTAAGACTATTCTTTTTTAGAGGAAGAAATTTCATGTTTGATGGATACTTTTGGTTTACATAAATTCATTTTCAAAAAATATTATTTGTATAATAGTTGTGGATATTGCAGATACCGGAAAATACTAACATACTCGATACAGGGGCGGATCCACCGCCCAGCATGCCTGGGCATGTGCCCAGGCTCCACCAAATCCAATTTTTTTTTATATATATTTAGGGTTCTTCTTTTAATATAAAAATTTGAATATTTGAGTAAATATTAGTGAAATTTAAGTGTATATTCATAATCCTGATGAAATTCTGAGCAAAATAGTATATATACATGTCCAATTTGATGCAAAATTGAAAAAAACGATTTTTTGAGAGTTGTTGAAAGGAGGAAGACGATGAACAGTAAATAAACAGGCGCGTGTTTAGTACATATATTATTTGTGCTGTTTTAAATCATTAGGCGTGTGATAGCCCAGTGGTTGTGCATTTGGTTTAATATCAAGAGGTCTTGAGTTCAAATCTAGACTTGTTCCTTTATTTTTGTATCCTTTTATTTTTTTACTTCATTTTCTTTTATTTGTTTATATACATTATTAAAAATATCTAAAAATTCCAAATATATATATGGTAAAATATGTTTTTAATTTTTTACCTCATGCTTAAATATAACCCAAAATACTCTTATAAAAAATAATTATAACCCAAAATACTAAAAACATATGTTTGATTGCTTTTGTGTTAATCTCAAATACATTGTAATTCTACTTTCTTTCATATTGTGGGAGACTTTATGATTTCTACTTATCTAGTTATTATGAATAAAATATTTAGATTAAATCCTTAAAATTAATTACTTTTATTACAATTTCAGTATATAAATAATATATATATATATTATTAGTTAAAAACTGTCCAATCTGATTGAACCCCGATCCGAAAACCTTAAACCAATAAATATTTATGCATTTACAGTTAAAATTGCGCCCAGGCTTAATATTATTCCTGGCTCCGCCACTGACTCGATATAAGTAGTTGTCTCGTAGATATCTCTGTGGAAAAGGCATATATATCGTTTTATTTAACTCCGAATTTGTTGTGGGTGTACATATGTGTGCGGCGCACACACATATATCCAATTCCACTTCCCTTATTTTCACATTATAACTTCTTTCTATATTTGGCCCCAAAAAAAAAAATTATGTACTTCTCTTTAAACCTAAACTCTCTCATTTAGAAAACTCTCAAAAACTTTCCTCTAGATCCAACTGTTCGTCGGGGACAACTTCTCAAGTGCCACCCCCACTTGTCGTTTGCAATTGCAGTTGACACATAATTTTACCTTTCATTCGCATATGTTGTGACTTGAGTTCAAATTTAAAATTCAACATGTTGTATACTCAAACTGCATTAATTGTAAATAATTTTCTAATATTATCGAGATATGTCTCCTCTAATCTAAATTTTATTGTATAAAAAGAGATGTTGAGACGCCGCGGTAATTTTATCAAATCCGCCGTAATTTAAAACATGTTATACATTTCATGTGCACTTGCATGTTTTATTCAATGATGAGATGAAAATTAAATTCTATCCATCATATTGATAAATCAATTGCAATTATATGCATGTAATTTTCACATAGAAGTTGTAGTTATAATTATAAAAGGTCTTAAGATTTATTGCTTTTGTTTTTTGTGCATAAAAAATGAAGTGCCTCCAATTGAAAGATCAAACATGGTATTCATTCATTGTGAGGGCAAAAATGGGGCATGCTACCTAATGTGCAAGCTGCCTCAGATACCCCAAATTAATAAATAAACATGAAAAGCAATACTACAAATGATGGCCATATTAATTAATTGTACCAATTGAGAGGATCAGCAATATAGGAATCAAACGATGATATTTTATTTTAAATAAAAGAAAAGATAGTAAAAGTTAACCAACGGGAAGCACCTGAAGTGGGAGAAGGAAGCAACAAATAAAGACCCCATTTAGTGTTGTTCTTCTACATGCAACCACTTACAAATTTGCGGAATTATAAAATTCATTATTTATTCTCCTTAGTAGATATCCCCTCCATAGGGACAGTTTTTGAGTCAATTTGCAATTTTAAAAAAATAATTAGGGTTCACTTTGTAATTTTTGAAATTTGATAAGGATATATTTGAAAGTTTTAAAACAAATGAGAGGAAGAAATTTCATATCCATTGCTTTTAAATGTCATTTAAAATTCTTTTTTTTAACAATAAAAAATGAAATATATATTAACACCAAAAGATAACTCTGCTTAGCACAATGTGTGTCAGATAAAGCCACAAAGTATTACAACCTTCAGATTCACACTGTAACAAAAACCTTAGCATATATCCAGACAAACCAACGGGCTCGACCACCACAAGTGGTGGTTATACCTAGATGAACATTGTGGACTTTCAGCCACCAATACGTACATAATTTAACTTTATCTAACATTTGTTGAATTGTAGTCATCTAAAATTCTTTAAATTTAACTTAAACAAAATAATTCACAATTTTTATTATTTTAAAAATACAATAAATTTAATTATTCAAACAATAAAATCTACATATAATAGTTTGAATCTCCGATTTTCACTTCGGTTGAGAAATCGACGTGAAAGTCTCTACGTCGGATTTGAAACCCGACGTAAAAAGTGGTTTTCACCCTAAATAGAATCTCCAATTTGTACTACTAGTAGTGAAATATCATCCAAACACTCTTAAAACACTAATCCAAACACTCTTAAAATACTAGTGCTATTTGTTAGCATGATGAATAAAATAATCTGAATCTTAATTTAGTTAGTTTTGTTCAATTGACAAACTCAAGAAGCATTGCTTTAAAAGGCTAATTAAGATTTCCATTATCAACATCTCATGATAAAAAATTTGTAAGAAGTAAGGACCACACATTAGGGATGACAATGGGTAGGGTACTATAGTACCCATCTCCATACCCGCAATTTGAAAAAATACCCGTACCCGCCTCCATACCCGCGTGGGTAACAAACTTTGCACCCGTACCCATATCCAGGTACTCATACCCGTACCCATTATCCGCACTTTTGCGAAGAATTAATCGATCAATTATAAAATATCATATTATTTTAATAAAATTCAAAGATTTTAATGTCGATCTATGAAAATTATAAACAAAATTACTACTAATCTCATGTTAAAGTTCATATATCTGTTGACATATTCACATTGTGTTTGATTATGTTATAAATAAACACTTTTATTAAAAACATGGATAATAGTTTAATAGTGTTTGTATTTTTTAAAAGTAATATACATATACTTTTATATAATAATATTAATTAAATTAATAAATATTATATGGGTATGGGGCGGGGTGGGTACTAAGGTACTCATACCAGCATTCATACCCGCTCATTTTTGTGGGTAATTACTCATACCCGTGCCCATACCCAAAATGCGGGTTTTTACACTACCCGTTATGGGTATTTTTTGCCATCCCTACCACACATAAGGATTAAGGACCTTGTTTAGTAAGAATATAAATATCAAAAATTTCTTTGTTCAATGTTTGGAAAAGAAAGAAGGAAAAAAGCAAATAAAACAAAAAAAATTGTGTTAGAGAGGTGGCATGTTTATATTAGGTAGATGAGCTGTCAGCAATGTGGGTTCTTGATATTATATTCTCGTCGTCCAGCTCCCAGCTTTGTTGCGATTAATTTTTTACGTGATTGTGACTTCTTTGAAATTGACATGTTCTTCTATACAACATATTGGACCCACGTCACATGGCTCAACTCATACAGGAATCAAAGCTAGGGGCGGGTAGGACCCACATCCATTAGGAAGGATAGGGGAAGGAATTTATTTTAATTTTTTTACGTGGTTTATCGGTTAAAAATTATATTTTTAAGGTAACAAGAAAAATTATTAGATTCCAACTCTAATTCTCTAGGTATATAATTTAATGATTTATTTTTTAACTATCATATTAATTATGTCAAAAATATATTGGAACACAAACATTATCTTTGAATTACATATATATACTCACTCCAAAAACAATTATACGCAAAAATTTACTTTTCAGATTATTAAATGAGTATATGTGACCAACAATAAATTAGTCAAAATGTTATAAATATCCAAACAACGCTTCGTAATACCCCAGTTCGAACTGGAAGAGTCCTCCAAATAAAGAATTCTTCACTACAAACGATATTCAGAATCTTAGCAATATTAATTATGATTGGCTTTTAATATTGCAAAAGGGAAACTTAGAAAAACCCAAGACTACGTAGGTCTTGGTCCTCTTAAGCATATGGTCAGAGGTTTGATTTTTGGTTCATGTGTATGGAAAAAATTCGATTGGGAGGGGAAGCCATTTTATGTGCTCCACAGGTTCCCGACGGAGATTAGTCATCGCTAATGACGGTGGAAACTTCGAATCAATATCATGGTAACAAAAATAAAATAAAAATAAGTCATATATATTATTAATATAGACCAAATACATCATTTATTTATTAAACCTTTAAAGTAAATTTGTTTTTATAATTGTGATCGGAGGCCCGGAGGTAATATATCTTCTTATTAACAACTTAAAATGTAGATATATTTTATTAAAAAATAAAAATAAAAAACGGTTTCACAAAGTAAAAGTACATAACCTTTAGATTTTTTGAATTGTAAAACAAAAAAGTACTCCATTAACTGTGTTTTGTTTAATAAGGCAATAAGTAACTGCGTAAGCAGTAAGTAACGCAGTCATGTTGATGAAGGAGAAGAAGGACCACATGGACAGGCTAGTGGACCACGTTCATCACCGTACACGTGTACAATAAATGGTTTGAAGAAACAGAACACGTACTCTCAAACGCACGATCGAAAAAAGTTAATTGCAGAGACTGCATAATAAGAGATAGAGAGAAAGTGTTTGCCATGTGCTATTCTGATCTGCCTGTACTGTATTTGCAATGCAAGCGAGCTTTTGAATGAGCTGATGCCAAAGCTATATACATGGTACACCCACGCTAAAACAATGTAAATAAATAGTACATTTTTGTTAAACAGAGTTTTATAATTAGAGACGGCGAAAGTGCTATTTAAAGTTAATGTCTAATATGAAAAAATGGTTTAAGTGGTGGAATGATGCATAAGTTATAAATAATATTATAATGCAAATTTTATAAATTATAGTGTTGGATTGAAAGTTTATATCATATAGATTATCTATACAAAAATTTAAAGAGATTGAAAATTATTGAATATGTTATTGTTGAAGATCAACCAACCTCACATTTATAAGCAAAAATTCATTTTTTAAGATTCATTGATTAATTTATGTATATAATCTATATTATATATGTTGTACATAATTTATTTAATGATTTTGAAAATTCAATTTTTACTCATAAATATGGCTAAAAGAGAGTCCAATACATATTATAAGCAACTTGGGTACTTAGTAATTATTGAAGAAAAAAAATCAAAATTTTCTCTAATGAATTGTTTATTATTTCTTCAGTTCTTTATTATAAAAGAATATTACTTTTTAAATTTATCGTAAATTTAGACTATAATTTTATTTAAATTCATCAATTTTATGATGAATTAAAAAATAAATATTTTTAAGCTAAAGATAGTAAAATCTAGCTAGTAGCTAGTAAAGGATTGAGAGAGAAATTGGGCCATATATAAATAAACTAGAATGGAGGGAGTACAAAGCAAATCTAATCATGCGACACATCTTTTTAGGAAATACTCTCTTTAATCACTTTCTTGTTTTTTCATTTTTCGCGTCTCACCTGGGAAGAATACTTAGGGTCCGTTTGGACCGATTTTCTTAGGTCTTAAAAGCTGACTGAAAGTTAAAAGTGAAAATAAGAACTTTAAAAATTAGAGTAAAAGTTGTTTGGTAAATGTTTTCTTTTTTAATTTCAAAGTTATCTTTAATCTAAAATTTGTTTGGTAAAATATATTTGTTTTAAAAAGATTTGTACCAAAAAATAAAAATTTACAAAAAGATAATAACAATTAATAATATTTAAATGAAAACAACCAAAAAATTGAAAAATAATAATAAAAAGAGCCTTAAGTAGGATTCGAAGCGAGATCATTGAAAAAAAGCTCCGGATTCTTTTTTAAAAGTAGGTTTCAACCTCTTTTCCTAGAAGCTCATTTAATCCAATTTTGCACATTGAACAAAATCTGCTTTTTACAGTTAAGAGCTTTATTAAAAATGTGTTTGACCTAGCTTTTGATTAAAAAAAGAATTTAAACCTAAAAAAAGTTGGATCAAACGGAGCTTAGTTGGACACAATTTTTTTTTTAAAATTATGTAGATATACACTCACAAATGAAAAAATTAAAACAAAAATAGTATTGTTATATTATTTAGTAGTTATTTTCTCTTTAACTACTTTTTACTTTTTTTTATATATGTGTTGAATTTGTGTTTAAGTATTTCTTTTGATTTGAATACTCTTTATTAGCGGTTCTCTCAAATTGTATGGTTGAGATTTTACATGAGAATTTTTTTGACGAGGGGGTCTAAATCCAATTTTGACACTCACAAAAGTGAAAAAAGTAAAAAAGGTAAAAAGAATTACTCATTTTGTTTCTTTTTATAAGAAACAAATAATGTTTTGGTTTCATTAAATAACTGATGTGTTTGATCAGTTATATATATTAGTTATATTTGTTATTCAAAAGATTTTAAAAATGAATAATTTCTTATAAAAAAATTGGAGGGAGTAATATATTTTTTTAAAAAAAAAAAACTATGTGATGCATATTTTTATGTGTGTTCACATTTTATACTTAAAATCTTGTGTTCATTCAAGTATTTTCCATTGTATCATGTTAACTAGTACTTTTCAAGGAAAAACATGGTATTAAAATTTAAAAGCAACATTTTTTTTTTTATATTTTTAACATTTTAACTACAAATATTTTAAAATAATTTTATTATATTTAACTTTTTAACCACTATTCGAAACTATAAATTAACATTTTTCTTTTCCATTAGCCAGAGCTTCAATTTTCACTTCTTCAATTTTGTTTTATTGTTTTTATTTATTCTCGTGAGAGATTTGATTTGATGATTGATTAAGATTAGTGCCTAGTGTCACTACCTAAAGATAAAGATTAGTTTAGATGATAAAAAATTTGACGATTGATTAAAGATTAGTGTCTAGTGTGGCCGCCTAAAGATAAAGATTAGTTTAGATGACAAAGAAGTATTTAAGATTCTCTCCATTTCTTTTTTCTTTTTTTTTTCCGTCTCTGTTACTATAATTTTAAAGATTTTTTTAACATATATTTAATACTCTGTAGTTAAACCCTCTAAATATCGTATGATCGTATTTATATTTTCAAAACATTAATAATGACAAAATAAAATGGATAAAAAATAGAGAGATGATTAATAACCAAGATAGTGGGCACTGTGGGAAGGGAATGGAACTGAATCTTCTTATCTTCTTCGCATATACTTGAGCAGGTGATCACGAAGGGGATGGGCAGCTGAATTCAGGTACATAGTTTCCATGAATGGGATTGAGGGCATATGAGGAAAACGGATTTGGATTCTTTTCAATTTTTTCTCTTCAATTTTCTCTCTAATAATTTTTATGTGTATTTCTCTCTCATCATTTATTCTCTTTCATCATTACTTGTTTATTTTTTATTATTAATTTCTCTCTCTTCACATGAGAGAGAAAGACACATAAAAATAATTGGAGAGAAAAAATTGAAGAGGATCTAAATCCGAGGAAAACTCCAAAACAGTAGCTTTACAAAAAGAAAAAGCATTTCTTATAGGCCTCTCCACGGTTTGTTTTTGGATATATTAGAGCATTCACAATAAAGTTATCTATTTTTTTAGTTTAATTTTTAGGTTTTTATACATTACTAATTATAAAAAACAGTTTACTTTTAAAATTTAATAAACAAATGATGTATTTTTTTTTTGTCAAGTAGCCTAATGGCTAGAAATTCCATCCTTTTAAGGTGGATAAGTGGGATGACCAGGGTTCGAACCCTGACCCCCTGCATATATAATGCAAACGTCCTACCAACTGAGCTAAGCTCACGGGACAATGATGTATTTGGTTTACAATGGATAAAAACATTTCGGATAAAGTTGGTAAATGAACGGACCGCCAAAACGGGAATGTCCACGTACCATCAACACCATTGAGAAAGAGGGCTAGGCCAAGGATAGGAGGGCTTTCAGGGACTGGGGAAGACGGGTGGAAGAGCTAGGGGCAGATCAGAGGTTTGTCCATTGGGATTGGGCATGGACGAGCCTCGACTGGGCCATCCCCGCGCAACGACATTCTTTGTGTGTAGCGCCCCTTACCGTTCAAAATCTTATTCTTTTGAGCCAACCAGTTCAAAATCGATTCTCGATATTGATACGGATAATAACGGCGAACCTTCACATAAAATTAGGTAGGCGAATGAACCGACCGTCAACACGAAACCGTTCCATGTACCATCAACTGCCTCCAACAAGCAGCAACAATAATGACTTTTTCAAGTCAAACAATCCAAAATCAATTACGAGAAATGATACAGATATTGACATAGACTCGACATAAACAAATTTGAGAAACCTAGCGAATGATCCAGAGTGTAGAAAATTACAAATAAACTCTACCACAATGATCCAGAGAAAAGAAATTGAGGTTGGTGGCGGCGATAGGTGAAAGAGAGAAGGTGGATCACCAACGGTACAAGAGAGAAGAGTTTGAGGAAGACGATTCAAAAACGTTACAAAGGTGGATCACCGCTAGACGAACAAAGAAATAAATTGTCGAGATCTCCAAAAAACAACTGAATTTCAACCATTTGTCTCAACTTAAAAAGGTTGAGTTCAAAATGTCGATTAAATCTGTATAAAATAACGAGTTAAACAGACTAGTCTCACATACTCAACTCGGTTTTTCATCTAATTCAAAAGGAGTATAGATAGAGAGTGACAGAGAGGAAGAAGTAGAATTGATCCATTAGAACAGTAATTATTATCTTCTCAAGAATTCCAAAATTTTTACAGCATAATTTTCATTAGGACCTAATAATTTTTATTAATCATTAATTAACCCTTCCCGCACGGTCTTAATCATCATCAACCTTTCATCTCCGACCCCACACCATGCGATCAACCTTGAACCCCTTCAACCCTTCTCTCAATTCATCGATCAATTTCTACAGAGATAGAATTTCAACTATACACCGCTGCATAATGTCTTATTTTTCTATTCGCACCTCTCAATTTAAACTCATCCAAGCATATTTTTTTCTTCTCATTTGTTAATTCCACTCTTCAGAACAATACCATTGAAGAGTTGGTGGTTGTTCATCTGAGAAGAAATCACAAGTCTCATCAGCACCAAGAAAATTATGTTCTTCCATTTTCACATACTGTGTCTGAAACTGAAAGCAACTGTTACTCATTGAAGATGGCGAAGACGATTCAGAACAATTGAACTTAAGCGAAGAAGAACCGGGAGACATCAAAAAGTTATGATTTTGAAGAACCCCAGATGAAGAAATCGCTGCGTTGGGACTGTTATTGTTGTTTTCTTCGTTCAAGATTGCACTTGAGTCGCTATCTGAAGAACCATCTTTGAAATCCGGAGGAAACAGAGAAGCTACTACATCGCCGTTTTTGAAACAGTCGTAGTTTAAGTCCTTAGAATCGGATCTAAGAATGGCGGTTTCATCAGAATCAGTGTTGTCTGATTCTTGCAATGTTATCAACTCTTGTTTCACACAAACATCACTTTCAGTGGCTGTGTTTTCTTCTTGTAATTGTAATCTTGATTTCAATTCCTTAACCTGCCAAAATAAGCACAATTCAACTTTTTTAATACTCTTTCTACAAAAGGATCTTCATAAAATTGAGTTAAATGTTGTTATTTTTTGTCAACTTAAGGAAGTAAGCGGATATAAAATATGATGTTCTTATCAACCGAAACTCACGAGAACTTTGTTGATCTTTTTCTATACTGATTAACTATTTTATCATGTCAATATAATTTTTTTTATCAAGTAGCCTGGTAGCTAGAAATTTCACCCTTAAGGTGGATGAGTGGGATGACTCGGGTTCGAACCCCGCCCCCTGCATATATAATGCAATGTCCCTGCCAACTGAACTAAGATCACCGGACAATATAATTTATTTTTATCATTGACAACACATAGCAATTAAACTCAGATTAAGTTCATGCACAAATTTGTTTTTAGCATTAGATCAATAATTCTCACTATTAAATCAGATGAGATGTGATGTCACATTTTTATCTAAAAATGATACTTATATTTATCTAATGGTAAATTGTATTTGATTCAAAATGCTCTTACTTACATATAGAAATTAAAACTCATGCATTGATCTAAAATATGTTACATTTTTTCCAAGCAATAGTAAATACTACTATATAGACAATTTCATGGTTGCACAAGTTGGCTTCTATTATTGGATAAAAAATCACAAAATGAGATATGATTTAGTGATTTGATGCTAAATAACACACTTTTGTGTATAGTGCAAGACAATTTTACATGTACACATTAGACAAAGACATAAAGAGAAATAGATAAAACAAACATCAATTATTATCAACAATTTTAATAGTACCACAGTTAACTTTCTTAATTGTGATTTAATTACTAAGATTATAACTTTAGGGACTGATTAAGTACCTCTTTGAGCAAGTTTTCATTGTCACGTTGAAGATTGTCATAATTAAGCTTAAGTGCATCATAATTGGCTTTAAGAACACCATAATCTCTTTCCAATTGTTTAGTTTTCCATCTAGCACGACGGTTTTGAAACCAAACAGCAACTTGTCTTGGTTGTAAACCAAGTTCTTGAGCAAGCTTCACTTTTCTATCTGGTTCAAGCTTATTTTCAACTTCAAAATTCTTCTCTAAAGCCTTAACTTGATCCACACTTAGTCTTCTTTTCTTCTGTCCTGGTTCTTCAACACACCCTTCTTCATCTAATCCTTCTAACATCGATTGAAATTCCCTTCCATAAACGTTGTTGTTCCTTGGACTTTGTTCCTCTATAAATAAATCCAAATTAAATCAAACATAAGTACATAGTAATAATAGTCATTAATAATTAAGCATAATTTATAGTTTATGTTAAGATGTAGTTTAATTTCAATCCCCACAATTGCGATCGGAAGGGACTGAAACCACTTGATATCAGAACTAAGACCCAACCAACGAACTCCCGAACCAGATTAAACCGGTGGTGAAAGGAAAAAAATGTAGTTTAACTTTAAATGATGAGTTGTAATGCAATAGAGTGAAAGAAAGAAAAGGGAAAAAAAGTACTTTTTATAGGCTTAAATAATTAAGATGCTAGATTGTAAAAAATGTTGAGACATGACAACAAAGACCAAACATGAAACACCCACTATGAATATATGTCTGAATTATGTAAAACAAAAAAATTATTATTAAATAAAAAAATTATTTTTTTTGAAGTCTGAAATATGAATTAACCTGGTGGTGGACAAGTTGTCATGAGGGCACCTAAAGAATCAGAGCTTCCAAGTCTCTTCATGAGTGTTTTTGTTTAAACTAAGAGACAGATCTAATTAAAAGATTAAGGTTGTTAATTTTGATTAGTGAACTAAGAGATCTGAAGAGAGAAGAAAAAAGGTGATGTTTAAGGAGAGTTTTGGTATCTTAAACAGTGCCAATTAGCACAAATGATGTTTAAGCAGTTACAATACAACAACATAGTAACACCATTAATAACTTCCATGTGTCTACTACCTTTGTTTTTTCTTAACACTTGTTGTTGTTGTTGTTCCTCTTCATCCATCAAACAATTCCAACACACACAACACAACAAATCTAGTAGTGACCAATTAATGTTTTTTTTTTTGTGTCTTTTTTTATTTTTTTTCTACATGATTATAGTGTCAAAATTTTATAGGTTGAGAAAGAAACAAACAGAGAGAGTTGAAAGGAAGAAAGAAAGAGAGGGTTTTGAGGGTGAAGAAGTTCAAAGGCAAGCTTAGTTCATCTGAGTTAGTGAGTATAAATAAACCCAAGATGGGTTAGAAATTTGACTAGGGTTAAGTGTGACTGCTACTATGGTTGGATATGAAATGTAAATGAAGTCTAAATTCAACTGAAATGTAATGCAAGTTTTTTCTAAACCGGTTTAGCCGGTTGGTTTTGTTGTTTTTTTTATGTAATTGTGCACACGCGTTAGTATGTAAACGGCGTGGGTTTTGTCAGCTTGAATACGCCATTTGATGAGCCGACTAAAATACTGTTTCGTCAGCGTATTCCTTTGGCAAACAGGGATCTGGATTGGTTACTGTGTAACAGTTGCACGCAGAAGTGAATCTCGACCGTTGATTGGTTCAAATTTATTTTTAGTTTTTTTTTTATAGAGACTGATGAAATGATAAAAATATTAAAAAAATCATATATGAAGGGGAGGAATTAAAGTTCGAATATTGGTCACTATATCCGACACTAACAATTTCAGCATTTTCGTTTGTTGACCTAAGATTTATGGATTCATTGGTTCAGGTTTATGATGTATATATTCAATAGTTAAATTACTTAAATATATTATTTGATCTCGGTCTTTTTTGTTTGATTGGACAGTCAACAACAATAGTTATATACACACAATAACAACGTTAAATCCTGTGAAGAAGATTTCCTTCTTGAACTTGACTGAGTTTTGATGATAACAAACTCACATCACAAAAGAAGAAAGCTTATGGATGCTCAAGATAAGAAATCAAGATGAAGACCAAGACTTAGACTTGTTAATTAAAATTATTGTAAGTATGGTCCTTATCTTTGATCTATTACTTTTAATAATTATATAACTCAAGCTCAGAAATTATTTTAAAATTAATTACAAATAAGTTTCAAGTTAAATATAAAAGTCCATATGAAGCAAGCATCTTTAAAATAATCAAAAAAAAGTAATAGTCGTTTGAAGAGCTTGAACTCAAGTAGATAATGTATTCCACTAAAGAAGTAATTATTTATGACAGTTATTGGTTAATTTTTTTTTTTTTATTTCGGTGAAATTTTAAACTATCGGAGCTATCTTCTCTTTAAACCCAACTTATATTTTGTACCGATGTTAACTCTTATATTTTATCTGGTTGTAATTTGGTAATTCTCAACCCAATTTCTACCACGTCTACATTGATATCATATCATTTACTAACACAAAGCGTGATTTGGTTTTAAAAATGCTCTAAAGTTTAAAAAACTAATTAAGGTTTTGATTCGTTCTCAATTTTGTAGGTTGACTGCTGACTATTATTATTATAGAATAAATTTGATTACTAAATATAAAATGAATTTGATTAATATTTTTTTCTTCATTTTTTTAGTAAATTTTTTATTCATTTCAATTTGTATTTTTAGCTGACGAGATACCCCTCCAAACATATCTAGGTTGAAATCTAACCAGGACTTCCATAAAAGTTCCTCAAGGGTCCAAGTTAATAGGCCCATTGTTGGAGGAAACTATTGATGGATGTTCCACACTAAATTAACATATTTTATAGGTGCGATTATACTAGCACTACACCAATGTACCCAATTCTATTAGAACTCATCAATTAAGCGTGTTTGACAAGAATAATTATAGGATGTGTGATCTCCTGAAAAGTCATTGTGTTGCATATGATACCCTTTGTTACTAAAAAAATAAATCTAATTTGCTATAAATCCTATAATTTATAAGTCTGCTTATATTTTCTTAAAGAAAAAAATATCCCCCAACTTATGTCTCGTAGAAATTTAAAACACAAAGCTAATATTGAGGATATTTTTAAAATAATGTAATATATTAGAAATATCTTACAGGGGTGTAAGTGTAAGAAGATATTAGACATATCATTCTCGTATAAAATCCCTTGTGGCCCATGACTCAAAGGTAATTTACACATTTAGAATGGCCCATATTAGAGGTGCCTCCATGGAGGAATCCCTTTGTCATCCTGTCGGTTACTCGTGTGCCCTACGTCTTTTCCATCATATCCTTCTACTACTTAAGTAGCGGACGTTATAAAATGAGAAAATATTGTCCGCTACTTAAGTAGCAAACTTTATAAATGTAGAGTGCTTTTGGAGGGTGTCCGTTTCGTGGGGCACACGAGGGAATTGGTAGAATAACAAAAGTAATTTTCCCGAAACAGAGTAGTTATGACCCAGGTTAGAATGTATGCCAGTTACTACTTGTAGTGCAAAATAAACACTATCCATTTGACTGTTGATTGTCTATGTATGAAATTGAACAAAATAGTTTCTTAATCTGCCTCTTATATATATATATATATATATTTATTTATTCCTGTCAAAATACACTATTAAAAATGTACGCCGATGGTATATTTCCGGATAAAATATACTATTAGAAACATGCATCTGTTAAATCCTAACATTTTGAGGGGACGAATTGAAAACTTTGAATTTGAATACAAAATACATTGTTTCTTAAGGACCCATGAACCAACCCTACTCGACCCAACATGTTCATCATCGAGTTTGTTTGATTTGGATTTTTTTTGTAAAAACTATGATTGAATATTTAACCCGAACAAAAATCCTTTGATATTAATATGATATTGAATTTGATCAAACCTGTCCCAATCCAACTTGTGCAATCTTCCACCCACATTTTTTTTAATGGTAAATTGTTATTTGTTAGTATATTACATTATATGTCAATATTTCTCTTTGTCAGGACTTGAGCCTTGGACTTCCAACTTCTATAACCATTAGCTTAACAAGTTGAGCTAAATATCCCACCCACCTGATAAGAGGATGTGCGAAACCTCCAGGTAAGCGTGCTAGCATGCTTTGCCAAGGTTTTCTCTAATAGGAGCTAATAGGAACCCTCTTATCTCAATAGTATTTATTTGGTGCTCAATAAGAAATCTTATTTTTTTGCAAGACCCGTCCGGACAAGGGAAAAACGAAATCAATACAACATATAGTTCATTGATTTTCACCAACACAAAGGCAAAATTTGACGGATATAGATAGTGTTTGGTTTCATCTATGTTCATTCACAACATTTCTACCACGAAAAACAATAAACTACAAAGTGTAGATTCAAGTTAAACGCACGTCGGAGAGTTCCTTTAAAACATTACTACACATGAAATTATTGCAATTCTTGTGAAAATTGCTTCGTAATATATTTGCTGATTTATAAATCTTTATATAAGTTTGTTATTATATTTTTTCACCGGGTCTAGAGACACATTGAACATGTGATAGGATTGGTATATCTATATATTGCGTCGGCAAATCCACCCAAGTGGTGTCGTTTCCAGCTTCGACTTATGGACAAATCTACTAATCAACTCCATTTGCATTGTCTCATATATTTCTATCCCACGCAATTTCAAAGCAAATGACAGCCAGGCATAATGGAATGGGTGGGTGGATGGGATATAGATGGAGCTTTCATTACAAAAATATGGTTATATGGTTATTATCAATCATCAGCATTCAGGACCTACTTCCATCAATTAATTTATAATAAATTCCAAATGTTTTAACAACACGTGTGTTTGTGGTGGGGCACAATATTTTTGGGTGTTAACTCTCCGAATTTCAAGAAGAAATTCACTAATTCAGAGTTCAGACGCGAAGTAAGTAAAGTTTAATAAAAAATATTTTCATCAAAAATCAAATTCGGATTATTCCAAACAAATCATCTCTTGGGACTGTCAGACACAATATTTGATTAGATCAGAAGAAGGGTAAGTCATTAAGCTATAATGAACATTGCAATAACCATGGTGGTTGGTTTATTTAAAATGTAAATAATAATACAGCAGATTGAAGGATTTCACCTAAAATTCTAAAAAATCATTTTTCTATACTAACATAAGCTCAATGTAGATATGTGTTGGGTTTTGGGCTCCCTTTGGAGAAAAGTCCAATTTTATTAGCCCATTATGTGTCACTTATATAAGTGGAGAGTGGTGGTTATCAAGAGAGTAAATTTTGTGAGAGAACAACCTTCAAAAAGAGAGAAAAGAGGAGAGAAACCAATTCTTCTTCTTGTTTTGCAAGCTTTAGTGCTTGTTGTGTAATTGGTTGTTAGCACTTGTTTTGTGCATCACTTTGAGACTCTTTTGTACCCATATTTGATTATAGTGGAGCTATTTCTTTGGTCTGAACGACCCGTGGTTTTTTACTCTCACATCGAGGGTTTTCCACGTTAAAATTTTGGTGTCTTTATTTTGCTTTATTGTCTACCATATTATTTGTTGTTGATCCTCAAGGTTCTTACAAGTTTGGGGAATTTTATTTCCGCTGCATATTGCTCGTTATTATTATTATTGTGCTAATTCCCCATCAATATGATCTTCCTGATTGTCTCCTCGTGACCAAACAATTTACTCGACAACTAATAAGAATAATACATATGTGAAGTAAAAGTTGGTTAAAACTAATGAGTATAATGCATATGTGTGACTTAAAAGTTGATTAAAAGTTAGTCGTTGTTATCACGTGTAAATCTACTTATGTGACTTGCTTTTATGTATCGTTAAATAAATATCTTCAAATTATATGGTAGGCAGTGAAAAGATGTTTGTAGGCTGCATTGCATAATTTTCAATTCTGAAAAGTCTATATTCACACTAGCCAAAATCCAAACATGATTGATCTCCACTCAGAATACTAGGCAAACTCTCTGGCAAGTGGCAACCATATTAGTGACGAACTGTGTTAATTTATTGTTCTACAAGACAAAGACATATAGCAAACTTAGCGCGTAAAAAACATGGCAACCGTGCCGTGTATATCTATAGACAAGAACAGTACTGATAACAACAACATCGTACGTGAGTCAGAGACAAAGGATTTGGCAATTGGCATTGCATGAAAGGAAGGAAGGAGGGAAATTAATTTAATTTGATAAATTAATTTTTGCAATTATGCACGAAAGATATCGAGTTAAAAAGAAAATAAACACAATTGTAAGGTTGGAGTATGTTTTATGTAGTTTACTGTTGAACAAAAAATGGCTCAACATTTTATTGATAACATTGACGACTTCGTCATTTTTAAATAGAAATTCAGGGTCGAACTGTGATTTAATTGATATAAAGTCAAAAAGATTAAAAGAACATAAATTAAGTTGAATTTGAAAACATTAATATTGTTATATTTTATTTTTAATTTTGATGAATTGAAAACCGATTATCAAAAATAAAATATCCAGCTTGAGAGCTCTCCTATTTGAATGCAAGGATCGACCTTAGGAGTTGACGCACTTCATTCGCTTGGCAAATGATATTTGCTTATTAACACCACATCATTGTTTTAAGTTGCTAAAAATTTCATCCTTAAGGTCAATATAAGTGAGGTTTGCAAAGTTCAAACTCCAATTACTACATATATATAAATATATATATATATATATATATATATATATATGCAATGTCTCTACCAATTGAGCTAATTAAGTTCATGGGAAGAACACCACATAATTTTAATTAAAGAGGGCAACATCAATCATTATTAGAATTTTAAATAATATTTAGGTATGGATCTACTATATCTTAGAATTGAGTTTTAGGGGCGAATTCATCCGTACAAAATCGGCTTTTAAGGTGGGGATTGCCCTCATTTATAAACACTCATTCAAGTTATTTCGCAATCGATGTGAGACTTCTTAACACACTCCCTCACGCCCAAACTATTGGGCTTGATGCGTGAATATAAATGGTGGGTGGCCCGACAGCGGAAACCTGATAACATGTGGCCCAATGGATTGTGAAGAGACTCTGATATCATCTTAGAATTGAGTTTTTGGATCTATCTCATTCCTACAAAACCAACTTGTAAAGTGAAGATTACCTTCTTTTGTAAAAATACATTCAGATCATCTTCTAATCATTGTAAGATTTCATAACATTATATACACCATGTTAGTAACTAATATGGCAAATTCCAACCTTAGAACTTAGAAGCACAATAGGCAAAAATAAGAATTCCACCAAACCAATCACTTCAATCAGGCAATCACATGCATGGCCTTCATTAAAGTGATTATAAGGGTCCAATCCAATGCTTTAAAAAGTTGGAAAGAGAGAGGCCTTTTTGTTGTTTTGGACTTTGGTTACTCTAAATCTTAGGGTCTACTAGAATATATAGAATCCAACAAGGACATACAACAAAGAGAGAAAAACAAAAGTACTAAAAAAAAAAGAGAAAAATGAATTGATTACTAGTTGAGAGTGCTTGTATGACAGTGCATAACACCTAGTGGTAGGCAGCATACTTTTTTTGTTCTCTTTTCTAACTTTGTTAGTGCTTTCCAAAGAATTACATCAACTTAAGGGGAAACAAACAGAATCTTGACATGAGACTTAATTTGTGTTATTATCAATTTATCATCATCATTTCTCTCTTTAATTTTACTTTTTTCCATTTTGATCGAGTTTGTTTATATGGATAAACAAATGATTAACTTCTGATCTCAAAATTATCTTTCTTTTTTAGTATCATTGTTATAAGACCATAAATTGATGATGACAAAACACAAGAATAAAATAATAGGAACAGAGAAAAGCAATCACTTGAATCACAATGAATGAGTCCACACATATGATACATCACATGAATAAAATACAAAAATGAGTATTACACAGTTTTTATATGATTACATACTTGACCACAAGAACAAGAATATTTTGCATTTTCTCATAACATATTTCTATTTTGGATATACGCCACATCAATTATACTTATCAATTGGGACAATCACACGTAATGGTTCATAATTCACATGCCTGAAAATTAATCACAGTTAACTTCTGATATATATATATACTACTATAGTTTTGAGTGGTCTTCTCCCTAACACTGCAATTGAAAGTAGATAAGTATGGTGGACCACAAATAATGACAATACAAATTGTAAAAAATAATATTAAGAATGATAAAAATGGTTCATTAATGGATGAGATTTTTTTAGAGATATGTCATTTGATATTTTTTAACGGCAAATATATTATTAATCAAATATCTGCACAAAACGAACAAAGATCGATAAAAAGAAACTACATAACAGAGACAACGTATATATACAGACACTGAAGATAAACACAAAAAACAAAACCCCACCTAATCGAGGTCTACCTCCTAATCCCATAATCATAAAGGCACCCATCAGATTCCAAGATACCAGAGAAGACACCTGCCCGATTCAGAAAGTTGCCACTAGGCACTAATTCCCGATCTCGAAGCAAAAGTGATTGGTCCATCAGAATCTAAATAACAGCTCTGTGAGACAAAAGGCTAAGACTATCTCCAATGATGGTTCTTATATTTTTAAGCACTAGTTCTTAATAGGAACTACCATCGGAGTAATACACATTTGAGTTCTTAATAGACACCAATTCTTAAATAAGTACTCTCTCCTTTGAGACCCACATTGGTTTTCATTAAAATATACTCCGTTCGTCCCAAAACAATGGTCTTTACGCATACCAATGCATAATTTGAATCATTAATATCTTTACTTTTCTTTCATGAAAAATTATAAAAATTTAATATTGTGAAAATATTCATTGAGATAAGTCAAACAAGATCTTATTTGCTAATATTTATCTTTATACATTAGTAAAAAAAATAAGGTCAAAATAAATATCAACGGTTAACAAGGACAATTGTTTCGGGACGGAGGGAGTATTTTTTTATGGGACGACTTACTTTTATATATTCAATATGAATTATTAAATAATAAATTATTGTGATGTGAAGTTATTGATGAGACTCATTTAGAACTTTTTAAGAGGGGCTGAGTTGGAGGCATCGAATGCTTATTAGGTACTATTATTAAAAAATAATAGAGTGATGTGCACACGTGAGACCCAGTTAATAACTCAAACTTGGGGAGCTTCATTGTGGATGCTCTAATGGACAATGGTAGAATCAGAACCTAGTCAGACAAGTCCCAGCTCGAAGATAGCCTACACTCCAAAATCCTCCAACAAAAGTAAACCGACAAGGAAAATCAATCACCACCACAAGGGTTGTAGTGACGAAACAACGACAACCAAACACCTAAGAAATAAAACAGACCCAAGGAAAATCAGCCACCGCCAGCGCAGTAGAGGTCAACCAGTGACAACATATATGATATCCTTACGGTTAATTTGCAAGTTTATATAGCAATAAGCCAACAAAAATACCAAAATAAAATGACAGAGTTCAACAATTGACAAACTATTAAAAGTATAAAGTTAAATGACATTGCTATTTGTAGCGAACTACAATTTCACGAAAAAATCACGAAGTGATTTCTACCATTAGATTTCCTTTCACAGAAAACATGAGTGGTTGGATACATTTAAGGAAAATACTATGGTTATTAACATACACCATGGTCCTGATTGCCTTCGTGAATGTATATTTCGTGATAAGCAACATTATGGTTTTAAATATTCTCTTTCATCGGCGATGATAAGTAAAGTCAATATTTAATCATTTCGGTTTTGTGATTTTAACTTTCGATAATGCTACTTATCACGAAATAGAGCACGACTTATAACTAAAAATAATTAGTATCATTTTTGTTTTCCTTTTCATTTTAATCTCCAATGGGCCAATTCAAAACCTACTTAGTCTCTTTCACTTTTTTTAGGGTTAGACGAGACGCGCCAACTTACAGTGGCATGGTCAAATTCATAACCCACCATATCAAATCAAATGAGCTAATCGACCCGATTCTATGGACCCAACTTATTCTGTCATCCCAGCTAATATTTGACAATGGAAATGACAAAATCATGGCAAGCCACTGCTAGAATTTTCGCAGAAATTACACTTAGCTTAAACAAAGTCACCGTGTTGCCAAAGTCACCGTGCATATTTTCAAGAATCACATAGGCTCCACCATTAAAGATAACGCGTAAACGCAAAATCAAAGCACCATTGACTCATGATGTGTGAACATGGAAAAGTGTCTTTTACGTAAACTCGTAAGTCTCCTATGGAAAGTGACATTGCTCATAATTCTTGTATTGAATCTTCATATCTTCCATGTTCAGTTCACTCTTATTATCTCTACAATTCTCTCAATCAAATCTCAGTACCCATCAATGGTTTTTCATCTTAAAAATCTCCTTCATTCCTATCATTACAATCATGACAGCCCAAATCCTTCCCCTCAACAATCACCAGTTACACAAACTTCCTATGAAATACTTCATCATTTTCATATCCATATTCATACACTTCATATTGCTATTATCGCCACAGCTTGTTCTGTTACAACTGTTATGTTTCTTTTGATCCTTTTCATGTCTCTAAGGAGGAGCTACCATTCAAGAAGACATAACATTAACCATAATAACCATAATTATGTCCGAAGAAACACGCCTATATTGTTCGATGTCCATGGTTATAGAGATTCTACTATTTCAGATGATGGTGATGGTGATGATGATGAGAGGGTTATGGTTATTGATCACCCCATATGGTTAATCCGAACAATAGGGCTTCAACAATCGGTGATAGATTCGATTACAGTGTTGAAATATAGAAAAAATGAAAGACTATTTGATGGAACAGAGTGTTCTGTTTGTTTAGGTGAATTTCAAGAAGAAGAGAGTCTCAAACTTTTGCCTAAGTGTAGCCATGCTTTTCATGTACCTTGTATTGATACTTGGCTTAGATCACATAAAAATTGTCCGTTGTGTCGCGCACCTGTGGTTAATGATTCTGCAGAGGTGAGTGTCACAGTGACTGATCAGCTTGATTCAAGTATTTCTGGTGAGAGTTTGAACCAAGGACAGATGGAAAATTTTGATAATGTTGTTGTGGAAGGATTAGGATCACATAATGTAGGAGAATTAGAAATTATTATAGTTGATAATGATGATAGTGATTCTAGTGTATCATCTAGTGAAAGAGTAAATAAAAATAATACTGCTTAATTTGTTAGCAAAAGAAATGGAAGAGGAAATACAGCATGTGAAGAGGTCATTTTCCATAGACTCAACTTCTACTTCAGTGAATTATCAAAAAAAAATAAAAATGCTTAGTATTGCTTAATTTGTTAGCAAAAGAAATAGAAAAGGAATTTTGTTATTTGAGGTTACAAAATCAAGTTATTTCACTATGTATATATAGGGATGTTGATTGACTGCAGTCGAAAAACAACACAGATTGGTGCTGTAAGAGATCACTACCATTGATTCTAAATTGAACGGTTCAAATTATATATGATAAAATTAAGTAAAAGCAATCTCGATCGTGCTGTATGTATGTAGTTGTTTTCCTTCATTTTAAAACATAACATGTAACACTAACCACTTAAATTTATGTTTATGTAAGCCAACATACATTAATCAACAAAGAGTATATTATTATAGCACATAAACACTTTTGAAATGTCAAATTACATATTTTGCCCACTATAAGTTGATTATCAAAGATGTATTTTTAAATCCTATAACTCAACTATAAGAAAAAAGCAAAGAAATAAATTGCTTTTAAAAAGGAGTAGCATATATTTGGCTTGTTGATGCATGCTAGTTGTGTTTGAGCAGAATTTGTTTTGGTGATTCTCACACCACATCTAGATTTATGTTCACAAGATGATGCATGTTTTCACCAGTTTCTAGGTTGAAATTCATATAAACTTGAAGGATTTAAAGGATCTAAATAAATGTTTTTTCCCTTGTAGTTTTTGAATAGAGTTAAATAACGTTTCGAAAGTAAATGTACATCACTTGGTTCTATGGTGTAGTGGTTAGCACTCTGGACTTTGAATCCAGCGACCTGGGTTCGACTCCCGGTAGGACCTCTTTTTTGTTCTCTAAACAATTTAGCATTTTTCTTTTGTTAACTAGGTTTCTATCATTTCCTTTACAAATTAATCACAACAAGACAGTTTGGCCGAGTGGTCTAAGGCGCCAGATTTAGGCTCTGGTCCGAAAGGGCGTGGGTTCAAATCCCACAGCTGTCAAAATGTTTTTTTTTTCCTTTTTTCTTCATAATTTTTCACATTTCACAATATTGTTAGGCAAAATAAAATCAAACAAAATAGAAAAATTCTAAAGATTATGAAATTCATTTAATACTCTTTTTGTAATTGTATTTAAATTGATTTGTGAATACAATCTCTTACATCACCAATTACTATCTTTTTATAGCAAAAAATTGATATTCAAAGCCATTTCTTATAAACCAATATGTAAAGCCTCTTAACCACTTGACCAATTGTAAAATATCCTACAAAAATAACAGCCAAAAATCCTAAATATGAGAGGGGTAGAATTGTAAATCCCATAACCTTCCCAATAGGAGTAAATGGAATTGCAATTCCAATTGAAGATATCAAAAGAGTTGAGAAAATCACAGGCCAAGAAGCAATATCTTGTATGAAAGGAATTTTCTCAGTCCTCATCAAATGAACAATGAGAGTTTGCATGAGAAGACCCTCAATGAACCAAGCTGAATGAAAAAAATTCTCATTCACATCATCATAAGCTTTGTAATAGAACAAAAGAAACAAAAGTGTTGCCATATCACATAATGTGCATACTGGACCATTCCATAATATGAACATAGGTAAGCCTCGTTCTGACCACTTATGAGGAGTTTTCAAATTTTCTTCACCGATTTTGTCCCAAGGGATAACGATTTGTCCGAGGCTGTACATGAAATTTTGTGTAAGAAGCTGTCTACAAGTTAAAGGTTCATATTTAAGGATCAATTTTGCTATGAGGAGTGAAATCGTACTTCCCAAGTTAGCAATAACTGACATCTTTATATACTTCATTGTGTTGCCGAAGGTGAGACGACCATGTTCAACACCTGCAACGAGCACATTGAGATCTTTCTCTAGTAAGATTATATCTGCCATGTCTTTGGCAATGGCTACGCCCGAGTCCACTGAAATGCTTACATGAGCAGCATCCAATGCTAGTGAATCATTTATACCATCTCCTAAGAAACCAACTACATGGTTTCCTATTGTCTGCAGCGATTGCACCACACGGAGTTTCTGAGTTGGAGTGAGACGGGCTAGTACCGTGGCTCTTTTAACAGTCTCGTGGAAAGTTTCTTGATCAAATTCTTCTAGCTCAGGTCCTGTTATAACATGAGTGGTACTTATGCCAACTTCTCTGCATATTCTTGTGGTTAAGGAAAGTGAGTCACCTGTTAAAACTTTTGCTTTCACTCCCATCTCAGCCAAACGCCAAAGTGCTTCCTTTGCCGAGTCCTTAGGTGGGTCAAAAAATGTTATGAGACCAAGGAATATCATGTCTCTTTCGAAATCATCGGCACCTCTCTTGCTTCCATTACTTGTTTCACAAGTTTTATGTATTTCCAGCTTCTTTATAGCTACTGCTATAACCCTTAAACCTTCATTGCTCAATTCTTCAGATAGATTTAAAATCCTCTGATAATCATCTGAGGAGAGGGTAGAAATTTCATTTGTGTCAAAATTCTCAATAAAAGAACAAACTTTTATGACTTCCAATAATGCTCCTTTTGTTACCATGAACCTCCCGAAGAACTGCGAGTGTTTGTCGTCTGTTTCTAACATGACAGATACTCTTCTTCTCATGAAATCGAAAGGCACCTCATCTATCATCTTCCACTTGGATGGCTGAAACTTGAATCCATTTGAATATACATGTGCTTGAATTGCATCATCCAAAGGATACTTTTGCTCAGTTTTGAAGTAAGAATTGAGGAAGGCGAAGCGTAGAACTTTTTCTTGGGGTAAACCCTTGCAATCAAGATGATTAACCAAGATTGCATGATTCATTGTTAGGGTGCCTGTCTTGTCAATACAAAGGATATCCCTACAATAGTAAAAAAAAATTACATTGAATGAGAATTTAGTGACCAAATCATCAATCAGTTGATTTTTAATGTGAATTTATACTTACATTGATCCCATCTCGCGTATAGTTGTTAGACTTTTTACAATACATCTATCTTTAGCCATAGCGAGTGCTCCTTTCGCGAGGCATGTGTTAATGATGAGGGGAAGCATCTGAGGATTGAGGACAGATGCAACTGAGATGGCGAATAGAGCACTCTTGCTCAAATTATGAGATGTAGTGTAATCTGTCACAAACATAATTGTAACAACTACAAGCATAACTGAAATAAGCATGTAAAATATCCATCTGAGACCCTTTTCGAAGTCATCTGGCGGCTTCTTCTTCCCAATTTTTGAAAACATGGTGCTCATGTAAGTATTTGATCCAGTTGAAATAACTAAACCTGTTCCAGTACCTGATACCACATTTGTTCCCTGTAACATTCATAATTAGTCACTTCTCAGATAAATTATATGTTATTAAGCTGACAACTTTGTTTGGAATTTCAATACTTTTACCCTATGTATAACAATATTAGCATATGACAAAAATAAACTAAATTTTACTTTCTATTGCTAGTCATGTCTCTAAAATACTCATACAACGCTTACGAAAAAAATTGAAGTTAGCAAAGAATGGAACCTCACTTTTTGAGGAGGCAAAATTCATTTCAGAGGCGTAGAGTCGATTTTGACATGTTTGAACGTTATTGAGTAAAATTGATTTTGCCTCCATAATTTATTCTAATTTGAAGCTAGAATTTGGAGAATAATGTATGCAAACATAAATCAGTTTACATTCAACACACTTTTAGCCAAAATTAATTCATTTAAAATCAATTTTTGTCATTGCAGAAGCAAACAAACTCTAAATCTATGACTACCATTGAAACAAAATAGGTGCAAGGAGTTGTGTTACTCACCATAAAGCAAATGTTCCTTAAATCTAGTAAAGGAGTGTTGTGATCTTCTCTAACATCGGAAGTTTTGTTAGTTGCCCACGATTCTCCGGTTAGTGAGGCCTGGCTGTTAAGAAGTTAATGAAATCACTAAGTTATACTTAGTCAGCTGAAAAACCAATGGGAGGTAACATTTTGATAGAAGTCTGTAATCTATAAAAAGGAGGTAAGTTTCCTATTGAATTTGAAGTACCTTACAACAAGGTGATTTGAAGATAACAGTCTGATATCTCCGGGAAAGAGGTCGCCAGGTTCGAAAATCACAATGTCACCTGGAACTACATCCTTGTGATCAACTTGAACTATCAGTTCTTTCTGCTCAATTCTACCAGCACATCTTTGAACTTTTATAGGACATCTTAAAAATTCTGAAAGCTTCATAGCTGCTTTTGAGCTTTTATGTTCCTAAAATCCGCAACAAATATGCAAGATTAAGAACATATATATATAAGCGAAGAGAACCATTCATTCATTGAATTTAATCAACTAATTGATGTAAAAATACCAGACAGAAACGAAGGATGACACTAATAAAAACCAATATGAGCATGATTGAACCATTGGGATAGTCTCTGGCAATGAATGACATAGAAGATAAAACTATCAGAATCATATTGAAAGGATGGAAAAACGCGTTCCATAGAAGATTCCACCAGCTTGGAAAAGAATACTCGAGCGGAACATTTGGGCCATTTTCCTGCAGCCTCCTCTCAGCTTCAGTAAAACTTAAGCCTGCAAAAAATTCAAGAACACTATTAATACAATAGGAGGAGAATAACACACACACACAAACTAGAAGGCAGTGTTTAATTTACTGATCAGAACATTAAAAACACCAGACTCTGCTGTCTAGTTTACATGTACATAAGAATAACATAGCTAGATATCCCTAACGTCGCGCATGGGCCCAATAAAATCACGCCACATGGCCCAATAAGCTAACATTAGGAACTAAAAATAATAGTTTTTGAATTTGCAAGGACTGAATCCAAACAAAAAAAACTTATAGAGATTAATATAAAAACCGCTATAGTTGCAGAGACTAAAATCATATTTAGACCATTTTTTTATATCTCCATGACTGCGAATTAGACTATATTAGCTGTATTTGACTGTCATTCTCCACAATATCAAAATCATAGTTGTGCTAAGACATTAGACTCAAGTGATTAAAAAACTTTATAGAAGGAATCATTCGGGACCTGAGTTCGATTCCTGATGCGAACAATTCTTGATCAGACTTTACTTACCTCGCGGTCCAACTCTAGATTACCGGAGCCCCTTACCAGATGACTAATATACCAAAACAAAACATAATATACTATTGTAGAATGCAGATACTTGCCTCTTTCAGTTGACCTAACGTACTCAAAGACCAAGTTTTTCTCAGACTGAGCCAAGGTATATAACCAAGAATACACTTTCTCTTCTTCCTCGGTTCTTGAACCTCCATCAACTTTCCCTGCAATTGAACTCAGTCCAGATAAGTTAAACACCAAAAAAAAAGAGAAACTTTAGCATAAAACTAACTACTAAACTAGCTAGCTAGATAAAATTATAGAAAAATGGAAGCATACTTCCATAGATAAAGCGTCTGAAAAATTCCAAGACTGAAAAGGGGAAACGGTTTTTGTGTGAATTGGGTTTGTTAACAAGAGTTTGGTGAATGGTATTGGAAAGAGGAAGAGTGTGATGATGGTTGTTATTGGAAGGAAAAAGGGTGGAAACTTTGGTTCTTCCCATAGAGATTGAAATAATAATGAGAAAGTAAGAGAGTGATATATGATAATACATGAATGAGAATTGGGAAAAAAAGAGAAACATGTTGTTGAAAATGGAGATTTGAATGGAAGGTGAAGAGAGAAAAAATGAGAGTATGCATTTTTTTTGGTGTTTGTTTGTTGATCTTTGAGGGACTTAGTTCTGTTGCATGACTCTAACTACCATACTACTGAGTATGACTGGCAGTTATGGTTATTGTTTCTTGCTTGCTTGACTGCTCCTCCTGATGTGATTACTGTGGTTAAGTTTATGTTTGTTCTTGCGGCGAGAAAAATTGATTTTGGCGGAATTAATTTTATAAAATTGAAAACTCACTTGGATTGGTCCGGTGATATTTGTTTGGGACCTTGGAGTGTGTTCCTCTTAAGGTCTCGGATTCGATTCTCTGGTGTCAATTTGGATGGGATAGGTTAGCTTCTTAAAAAAAAAAAATTTATAAAATTGATTCTTGTTAGAATTGAGTTAAAAATAAAGTGATTTATGTTTGCATATATTTATGTAAATGTGAGTTGAAAAAAAAAAAATTAAGTGGAAAAATCAATTCTAAAATTAGAAGCTACAATTTCTACCTTTAAGTATAATCAATTCTGGAGACAAAATCAATTTTACTTTTTGAGAAATCAAATAAGTCAAAATCAATTCTATAACTCTAAAATCAATTTGGACCCCTTTATAAATGAATCAAACATGCACTAATTATATTTTTGTAGATGATTAATGAATATAATAACGTGTTAGAATTATTTATACAGCTACTAAATACAATTTATTAAACATCCAAAGAAAAGTTTATAATGATAAAGAGATAAATAAACAACTAAGACAACATGATCAAATTTTTTTTAAGAAGAATTATTTGGGAGAACTCAAATTTGATTTTTGATAGGAACAATTCGTAACCAAACTTTATTTATTTTGCGGTCGAACTCTGAATTATTAATACCACATATATTCTCCTGAAATTGGAGTTTCAATAATAAAATAAAAACTAAGACATCATAAAAGGATTAAACCACAATTAACGAGGTTATAAGAAAAACTAGCTTTACACTATCTAAGATTTTAAACGGAGATAAAATGTTAGGTTTAAATACAGTTTTAACCCTTAAATTTTGTAATTGTGTGATTTTGACTCTATAGAGTGTATTGTTGAGCTCTCTTGGCCAAAAAAAAACAGAGAGTATATTGTTGAGCTCTATCCATATAGACCAAAGACAAATCAACCAAATAGCATGAAAGAATTCATAGGATTTGTTAGAGAAAGAGTGAAGACCACTAAATTGGTTGGTGTGCAAAATAATATTATTGGGTAGGGCAATGGAGAATCCTAACCAATTCAAGACACCATTCCAAGTGTTGAAATTATTATATTATTTTTCTTTAACTAATGATTCGGAAGCACCTGTTAACATTTCCCTAAATTATGTTAGGTTATTCACTTCTAAGTTCTAACTGAAATCAATATTTGTAATCTGATAACCAACAAGACGCTTAATTTTGAAGTGCTAATTAATTAAACATGAATGGAATTAACCCACTTGGAGTATGCTCCTTTCAATATCTAAAGTTTGATTCTCACTTATGCCAATTTCGATGGGCTAGTCCATACAGAGTATAAATTCTGATTTTAAATAGGGCCCTCGCTAGTAGACGGTAGGATTGGTCTCCTCGGATCAGTCGTCCTAAGACCGGATACCGAGTTTAAAAAAAAATGGATGGAATTCTCTAACATTGCTTTTATGACCAATAACAAGGAGAACATTATGAGTTGTCAGTTTACGCGTAAAAATGCTTTTGAATCCCTCACATTTATGAATTGTGTTGAATTTATTTATTGTGCAACTATTAATAATGCCCCACTTCAAACTTTCCAACACATGAAGTATCAACTGTTAAATTATGCTTTGATTTATTATCTGAAGAAATTTCTCGGATCTACTGTATTAATATTTCACGATGAAAAAGTATCATTTTTTATTTTTTTCAAATAATTTGATAGTTAGAATTTTATTTTTTAAGGAAGTATAAGTCTTTTTGTCGAGTGTAAAATAATGTTTATAAAAATGAATGAGGTAGTAATATGAAAGAGTTCATATCTAAATGTTTAAGGTCAATTTTGAAAAACAAAGAGCAACATATAAAGAGAGCAACATACAAATTCAATTAATTTTTTTCAAATTATTTTGACACATTCAAATATTATAATAACAACACATTTAATAATCAAAATAGCTGCTTACTCGAAAATCTTGACAGACATCATTTATATGACAAAAAACTCTTCTCACAAACCGGAGTCAAACCATCACATATGGGATCATATTACAGACCCAACGAACTACCCTTCATTCTGATCGTGACTTTCAACAAAAAGATCGGGAGTTGTCATCTACGTAACATGTTGCTTGCTTACCAAGCCATCCGATTCTATTATTATTATTTATTCTTATTATAATAAATACTACTAACTATCAAAATAAAAGATGATATCAATTATCTAGCCAAAAAGATAGAGTTTCACATACGAGAAAATGTCACAGATAGCATTGAACCAAGCAACATTGCAAACGAATATAAAAAAACATTTTCACTCCTTTGGCAAAATTGGACAACATCTCTACTGAAATTGTTCAAATTGTGTTTTTGACTAATCAGAAACTTATATGAAGGATAAAGCCATGCAATTTCTATACAATGCAACCACAATAATTAATTACCACAGCTCAAAAAGTTAAGTAAAAAAATTAAGTCATCAAGGTAACTACTAGTATTAGTTCGTGGTCACCTTGACCTTAAAAAGAAAATACTAAGCTCTTGATGAATATTATCACCTTCTGGATCAATCAAATGAAAAGATTCACATTCAGAAGATCCACCACCAACCCTCTTAAAACTACCTCTTAAATACATAACTTCATCATCAATATCATCTTCTACATTACACTTAATTACTCCGGTTCCAACAACAACCGAACGCATCGAATTCAACACTTCAAAATCAGCATTTGAAGGCCTTCTCTTAACAGCATAACCAACCTTCTTCCCATTACAATACATGGTCCAAAATGGCGTCGACAAAAGCATAGCGGTAGAAGATCTTTGTCCATCGTTAGTACTGTTACTCTCTAGCGCGATTCGCAGTGTTCCTCTGCTCATTTCCCTAGCTAAAATACTTGTTGGAACTGCTAGTTCAAGAAGGAGAATTGGGGTTATAGAGTTAGCATTTGATTGAATACAAAAATTTATTTTTCCTTTGCGGTATCCAAATATTGTGCCTGTGATTGTATTGGACTTGGATGGTATGAGTGAAGATTTGTTTGATATTGTTGTTGCATCTTGGTCTTCAACAATGGTGGAAGAGTTACATGTTGGGATTAGTAGATGTATGAGAGAACGTAGCAATCTCCATGATCTTACTTGTTTGTGGCAGTCAACCGATGTAACTCCAGTGGCCATTTGTGATACTTGCTAGCTACTTCCTTAATTTGGTGTTGCTGTCTATAGCTAGCTATGTATCTATATATATATAGTGTTGTGTATGGTTTAGGAATTAAAGTGTAAATATAGATGACGCATTCATATATGATAAAAGTAAATGAATAATTAAGTATCAAATGAGTGTAAACTTTTTAGTTAATTAGTTACTTGCACATGGTGGAACCACTTGATGCCAGAACTGACCCCCGAACCAGATTAAACTGGTGGTGAAAACCAAAAAAAAAAAAAAAAAAAAAAAAAAAAAAAAAATGAGTGTAAACTTTTTAGTTAATTAGTTACTTGCACATGCTTAGTACTTCCATTCTATTATTATTAATTAGATGTAAAAATTCCTTACACTATATTAAATGCAAATTTTTAATTTTAGATATAAGTTAATACCAAATATATCCAGCAATCCCTTAAGTTTCATAGTTGTACGTAACAGTTACATCTTTTAAGTTTTGTAGATTTTGTAGATATCAGTTACGTCATTTTAGTTTTTTAGATAACAAGATATTTTACGTTTTTAAGTTGTTGCACCGTTATCCTTCAATATAATATTGCTTCATAAAAGAATTATATAAGTTGCATTCTTGAGGTTTACTATCAATAGTTGGATTCAATTTCACTTTTCAATTTGTGCAGTTTAATTTTTTGTCAGATTGTCTTTTTTTTACACATATGTGTAATTGACTTTTATTCTGTAACTTTTTTTTTTAGAGAATTGTATTATGATATTATCGCATGCAGTATTATTAATAAAGAAGTCTAGATGAAATATCTTAATTGTGACTGATCATATCAAGATAGATATTATGAATTGAACACAAAAAAGAATCTTAGGTAGGAAAGCAATAGCTTGATACTTCCACCAGATATCTTATGCGCGCAACTGCAAAGACTAAATTACCTCGAGCTTTGTGGGACTCAAATAAACAACAAACTCTCTCTGAGAGTTTTAATGCTACTGCATGTCCAATTAGTCAGAAGTTGAACACATGATCTTGATTAAACTAAAAGAGACTCCTGTTATATAATCTATGTGTTCTTGGACTTAACCACTCATATTTTGCATATAAAATATCATATAGAAATAGATATTAAATTAAACATTAGTTCCATAATTGGGACAAAAATGGCAGTAAATTTTTTGAGATATTCTAAGGACCCGCCTTAAAGTTAAAGTCCCCAATTAGTGTTAATTTTCCCAAACATATAAATAATTGATGATTGATAACAATTCTTGTCCCTTCTTATGCATTCTATTTTGTTTTTAATATTGTATGGTTGACCTCATGTACACTTGTTCAAAAGAAATCCACAAATTTAGGGATCATAAAGGCAAGTGTTTATTTGTTTGAAGTTAGCCAATCAGGTTCAACATTTTTGGGATGCCAACCAAAAAGCTTAATGATCTAATGCAGCCAAGTTTCCAGATTCTGAAACAACTCATGCATACACTTTTTATGATACTAGTATAGTAGTAGTAGTTTTAATTTTGTCCCTGCTTTTCTTATTTCCCTTCTTTAATTAACAGCTTTCTTTGTGGAACCTGTAGCAAGCTGGATCACTTATTACTCAAAATAATTAATATGCAAATAATTAGGATTAGGGTGACTTGACTTTTGATACAAGATTTGGCTTGGTACTCTGTTACCTTAGTTCAGTTGGTAGGGACATAACATTTTATAAGTAGGAGGAGATGAGGTTCGAACCCCGGATAATCCACTAATTCACCTTAAAAATGTGAAATATCTAGTCATTGGGCTACCTGACAAAAAAAAAAAAATTGGTTTGGTCATGCAACAATGTTAAAAAATTTAGAGAGAGTTTGTCATTCATTTAGATCCCACAGGTTCGAGAGAATAGTCTCTACAAGTGTGCGCAGAGAATATCCGATTTACGCCAAAAAAATATTAACAAGATAAAATTAGCCCTCATGAACTTAACTCAATTGATATGAGCATCACATTTTACATGCAGTGACTATAGTTTGAACGTCAGACACTCTATTTATTCACTTTAAAAAGTAAAATTCTAGCTAGCCGCTAGATTACTTGACCTAAAAAAAAATCAAATAATTAAACTCGAATGGTTAATAAACTCTACCAAAAAACAAATCATTCGAAAGAATCAAAATTTAATAAATGAAACAATTTTTAATCAAACTTTATTTAATTTTCAAATGAACTTTAATTATTTTAATTTATAACACTTTTCCAGAAACCGGAGCTTAATACTAAATTAAGAAGCTAAAAATTAGGGAATATAGAGATTTCCGTACCTTCATACATATGTAATCCACCAATTCATTCAATCATTAGGCCACTAGATTTTGTACCATAAAACTCCAAATTCATATACAACTGTTCAACTCTTATACTTTGTAATATACACGCACGCACGAGCATCTTTTTATGCTTTTTTATCTCAATGATAAGTCATGTTTCACAAATATAATTATAGCAGGCCTACAAGAACAAGCACTAAGCCATATAATTTAGTATAATGTGTGTTTTTTTGGCATAAAACCATGTGGGACGAACTTAGGGGACAAAGCGTTTTTTGTGGAAGCTAAAAAAATAATGTGAATCTTTTAATTAGCTTTCTAGCCTGTTTGCTCCACTTTTGTCCATCGCTTTCCCTTTCGCATGCATTGTTTGTTTTTGAAGGATGACACTTGGAAAAATCCGTTTCATTTTATATATCTTCATACTTTTTATGACTTTTAGGCTCAATTAGTGACTAGGGTAAAAGACCGTGAAGATTAATTTAAAATCGGGAAATTTAAAAATTTGTATGTCGCGCCAAAAGGAATTCAAAGGAAAGATGCACAAGTGTATATTGGGATGATCCGATACAAGACCGTTGAAGTTGGGACCCGAAAGAAAGATGAATCGGTACATGGTAAGATGCACCGGTGCATACAACGTGTATTTTGATAAAAAAAAAAAAAAAAACTTTTAGATTGTGTGTTCTTAGTTTTAAGGCTTTTATTTTTCTATATATTGAGAGCATGTAAACACAAAAAATTAAGAATTTGTAGTCAACACTCAAACTATGATTTATAGATAATTTACTTGGCAAAAATATTAGGGTTGGGATTGAATAAGAATCTTCTAGGTTCACGTCAATGTTCACCAAATCATCAATAATTTTGTTAAACCCTGTCAATCGCTCTACTATAGATTTTCACAGACAATTTATGAAACAACAACTCTACTTTTTCAAAATGGTGGAGTCAAAATCTATAGTAGAGCGACTGACAAAGTTTAACAAAATTATTGATGATTTGGTGAACATTGACGTGAACCTAGAAGATGGGGTTAACGTCTTACAGCTAATGTGTGCTTTACCTAGGTCCTTTGAGAGCTAAGGAATTAACAGAGTTCAAATATATGAAGGTTGATGACACTGGAGATGGTTTGAATGTCTTAAGGGGAAGAGTGAAAATAGGGGTAGGGTAATGGCAAAGGTAAGAAGTCCATATCGAAGTCCAAATCAAAGTTCAAGTGTTTTCTTTGTCACACTCCAGGTCACTTCAAGAAGGATTGTCCTCAGAAAGGGGGCAGTGTTCTCTCGTTCAGATTACCATAAGCGAAGAGGAAGGTTATGAGAGTGCAGAAGCACTAACTGTAACAAGTTGGAAATCTGAAAATAGTCGGGTTATTGACTTTTGAATGCTCTTATCACATTTGTTCTAGAAATAAATACTTTAAGCACTTAAAACTAAAGGAAGGTGGAATTGTTCGCCTTAGTAACAATAAAGCTCGGAAGATCCAAAATATGGATACTATCCATCTTAAAATGTTTGATGATCGTGATTTCATTTTAAAAAATGTGAAGTACATTTTGAGTGTTTAGTCTAATGAATAAGCATAATATGATAAGTTATTTTTAAACCTTATCATATAATGTATTTTTAGTCAAAATGATTATCTTTCATACAAGTTTGGTTATAAACCACAATGCTATTTTTGGTCACATTTTTATTTACAAAAACTAGTATGATGCAATACTCATCAATTGTACGATACTTATTGTAGAATGATCGATGTTGTACACGGTCAAAAATAATTAAATTATAAAAATGTAGTACAAGGTAGTTAACATTTGGCGCAATTTCTAATTTCAAGTAAATTTACTCTCTTGTTGATTGCTTTGAATACAATTGACCTTCTAGTGTTTTACTTTCACCTAGTTCGATTTACATTTGTTTAATTTATTCAGTCAAAACATATCCTTCATTTTACCCTGTCTTTCTAAAAAAAAAGCTTCACTCTACCCTATAAGTACCAAAGATCCAGGAAAAAAAACGTAACTATTTTTAAATTACCGGATATTTCTAAAATCAAAATTATTGGTATGAATATTGACACCAATTTCACTACAAATACAAGGATGCTGCAAAGACAATGTCCCTCTTGATTTTGGACACAGCCTCCTCAAACTTTTCCTCAAGCTCAGTTTCTCCAATTGATTTCACTGCTTCTATTAACTGCTGAAGAACTTCTTCGAGTCTTCTAATTGCTCTAATCAAGCTACCTTCAAAAACTTGAGTAATCTCTATGATCTCATAGAACTTCGAACCTTTCGCCCAAGCATACACAACCTCCATAATGTCAGGCCTAAATGACTTTACAAAAGTTTCAACATCAATTTGCACCTGTTTTTTGTTTTTGGTAAAAAACGAGATAAAAAAACTTGTTAGAGAATTTTACAGTAGACCAAATCTACAGTATTCAACGAATGACATCGTTGATTGGACACTAATGAAGACGGATATACAGAATTGTTATTGTCAAATGAAAAGCTTAGAACCTAAATCAAAATCTTCACATTTGCAGTTAAATTCTAGTTATGGAATGAATTGGTATTCGGTAATTACCTTGCATTCAAGCTGAAGCTGGGCAACTCTCCGGGCAGTGTCTTGTAATTGTGAATAGAGCAGATCAAGTTCTTCGCGGGGTTTGGCAGCATCATTGATTTTTTCTTGCCAGACAAAACAAGACAAGAGAGAAATCAGCTCCTCCACCTTTATGTCCTTGAAAACACCATTGAACATGAGTTCTGTTAATGTCAATTCATCTGCACTACTAATTTCACAAGCAACCTTCCCTTTTAAGTCCACCACGTTGTCACTTGTAGCATATCTGCATATGAAGGTCTTATGTGAATATCATTTTCATCGGCACAGGTAAATCGTATTGGGGTGCTGAAATTATTTGATAGAAAGAAGCATGAACAAAACCATAAAAAAGAACAGAAACACTTCACAATTTTCATTACCCTAGCCTCCGAAGAACCCTCTTTCTTGCCTTGAGTTCATCCTTGAATGCCAGAGTAGTAGACGATCTTAATGTTTTCTTAATGGACTTTATTTTTGCCGTCAGCTCTTGTTTCCTCTGAAAAACTTTTATCTTCTGCTTTATAAGCGGTGACTTCGCAATTTCATGCTTTTCAAATAGCCTCTCCAAAGCCTCTATTCTGCGGGATGCTTTCTTGTACGAGCTACTTTGAATCTGAAAAATATACGAATCTCGGTAAGGATAGTATAATTGGTAAGTAATAAAAATGAGGAAAATGAATGGATAAGCACTACACCTTCATGTCTTCTTCAGGATCTAGACGTGGCAATCCCTTTTCACTAAATCTAGAAAGTGTTTCTATAACTTTTTTCAGTGTGTTTTCGCGAGCTTCCAACGGCAAAAGATCCTTTGGTATGTATAGACGCAGGCTGCTAATTGTATTGATCTGTAAATAATAAAAGAGAATATTATATGCCGATCATTGGTTATTTTATTAATCTTCTGAGCAATAAAAACCAAAAATATACAGTTCCAGCAAAATCAACATTTCAACTATTGAATTTTAATCCTAGATGAGGTATTCAAATGCAACAGCAAACAAACACACACATGCACACACACACATATGTACATAGTGGTATCATATGTGTTAAACACCGTACTCTTCTTCCTAGTACTGGTTTTCATCGAATCGTCCAATCTAACAATTTAAGGAGCATCGTACATAAAAGAACATATTCTTCATTTTTTTTTTAATTAAATCTATAAAAATTACAATTTAGAGTCGAAGCTTTGCATATATACTACATCACTTAACAGCTTAAAATACTTTACCCGAGAGATAGGAATGGAAACAACTATAGGTTCTCCATGTTCTTTCAGAGGAACAATCTCAATAGATTTTTTTCCAAGTTTATCTTTCCTCACCACACATCTTGTAAGAATATCAACTTTGTAAGATGCATCTTCTGGCTTTATGCTTGCATCATCTGAAATGTTTTATTGACTACTTTACAACAAGGAACTAAAATTTTATAGTACAAAAGCGTATAAAAATCACAAGCCATTGAAAATCATCACCTTCAGAAACACCCTTAATCCTTTCAAAATTAATGATCAACCCCCAAGTCAACTGGTCCTCAATAAAAATGGGAGAAATATCCTCGTCGCTTGAAGTGCATTGGATAGAAACAAGCCTCCCAGGCTGTAAAAAAGGCAAACAGTGCCTTGGCGATAACACAATGTCACGAACCTCCTTATTCAAACTTCTAAGCTGCTCCAGCAGATTGTAATAATCCTTCAAACTGTCTTCTTCTTCGATAACAATTGATTCCCTTTCTTCTTCGAAAGCTTTTATTTGTTTCTGGATACATAAAATTATTAAGAAAAAGTTAAAAAACTAATCTTCCGTTGATAAAATTTCCAAACCAACAATAGAAGTAAAGATATTTTATTTTATTAAAAAAGGTTTTCTCAATCTCAAGAATCAACTGAAATAGAAGCACATCAATGGGTTTTAAATAACTAGTATATGCCTCTTCACAGAAAAACCCTTTAGGCTTGAAGGAAGAACTAAGCAAGTGTCCACTTTATGTCTACTGAAATTAAACATATCTCTCAAGAATGGAGAGTAGAAGTGCAATAGGGCCAGATTTATTAAGATATTTATACTAGAGTCCAAGCCAATTAAAAGATGGCGGGTTGGTTCAGGTCCATTTGTTTTTCTTCACTCAAGGTACTCGGCTGATGCATATAAAATTATAAAACTATTCTTAGATAATTAGGAAAAAAGTTATTCGATGACATCAATTTCTTCAGACGCCTTGATCAGGCGGTTAGAGAGCCCTTGTCACAAAAACCATATTTATACAGCTTACCAACCCATAAAATTTTCACAGTTTCTCTGAAATGGTTAGGATGGCTGGGGTTCTGAGTTTAGGGATTAGGATTTTATCATGCAACGCAAAATATGGCTTCCAATACCAACTTGAGGAAATCAATTGAAGTGAGCTGACTTCCTTGAGAGATTGAGTCTCAACATCGCTCTTTATAGTTACAACTTGATATAAAACTACATCTCTTAATTTTTAGGGGTTGAACTACAGCAGTTTCCTGACCTAAAAGATATAGTAATAATTGTAAAAATGGACGACCGTATAATTATCAGTATATACAAGGAGAGATAAAATACGGAATCTTAAACTAGCATGTTAAACACGTCAACTTCATTTGACTGAAAAATTCCCAACTCAAATAAATTCCCATTAAAACAAACCTCAAGGTCGGGAATGGCACGATCAGCTTGGAACTGAAAAAAAGAATTACGGAGTAAATTTTCAGGATCACCATCTTCAGAGCGCATTTGGTTCAAAATCATGTTGTAGCTTAAATGAAAGGCACTGAAATGCAAGGAAGCATATATGTTAAAAAGAGGCAACAATTCATTTATAGAAGCTATACTATTAAAAATAGGGAACATATTTCATTGGGTGAATGAAGATCATATTATCAAAAGCTTAACAAGCATAAGACAAGTAGACAACCATCCTTGATTTTGTCTGTGTTCATGCATCAAACTTAGAACCGTCTCTGTCATAGCATCACTTATTATGTCACAATTTACAAGTCACATTGTCATTGCTATTAAGTGTGTGATTTTCCAATTCCCCAATAAAAACTACATTAATTAAACTAGAGTTTTAGTTATTACACAACTAGGCAACTCTCACAACAGGCTATCAGAGAAATGTAAAATCCTGGCATCCCCATATTAGAAGTGTTTAGATATGCAAGAACAATTCCAGTTCACAAACATCACAATCAAAATGGCTTTGCCAAAATTGGATATTTTTAAAAATGGACAAATCAATCATAATTTGGTAACATCTTGAGTGATATAATTCTTTGAATTAAGCACACAGTTTACCTGTTTAAACTATCAGTTGCTCCTTTAACCATTGATTTAGTAATTTTGCAAACAAACACTGAAGGAAAATATTGCAGGTTGAAAGATTTAATAATTTTGTCAAACAAGGAATGTTTATTATATGAACATTAATCCTAGCTTATATTAGCAACTACAAAGAGACATTTCCCTTTACAGACTATTATATTTTAGCATAGGTAATTCAAAGTGAGCATAGTCCAAACCCTCATAAGTAAGACACAAATCAGAAATTCTAGCAACTGTTACTATAATCCTAGGAAGCTTATTTATTAGGTATAAGCATATGCTTCCTCTTCTTTAGTTTCGGTTGATGGTTCTCACATTATGTTTTGGAATGAAGGAAATGTTGTTAAAGTTAAAGGTTTTCTTTTCCTGCTCTTCTATGGAAAGTCATCCATATAATATTTCAATTTTATACATGCTCATAATGCTTATGGAAATTTTCGCCTACATCAGAACATGAAAAATAGATAAGAAAGCAAAGGTTTTTCATGAAATGCTTTATTGGTGTGCACATTGTTTATTCTTCCACCATGTTAATTTCCAATATTTTGACAGGAATAACAAACCTAAGGTTTTACGACAGTATGAATTCCTGTATTTCCAAGGGCTGAATTTTGTTGGTGGCCTCTTTTTAATGCTCTGCTCATTGTTCATAACCAATCATCAGAGTCTAATCCTGGCTTTGTTGCAATTTGGAGCCATTTCAGCTCAAGGATAATAGCATGCAAGCCCACTGACAAATTGCTACCAATGATATAAACTAGCCTACTATTGCTTATTGAACTATTCTACACGATATTACCTATGTTCAAAACTTATATAGATGAAGTATCTTATCTCATGCTTTTTTCACTAACCTTGATTAGTCCTTCTTGAAATAAGATCTCAATCACTTCCTTTAGAATTGGGAGTAATCCAGAGTGATGCACTCCTATTCCACGTTTCAGCAAGGGCAGCATGTTTGAAACCTGAAAAAATCAACACAAACCCATCTTGATATGCTATATTTTGTAATAGAAGAACCCATTTTAATTAGTTTTGGAGCAATGCACAATTACAGTTGGATAATATATTCTCCAATTCCAAAGCAGAAAACAATCGATAAAAAAGGATATATGAGAATGTTTAAGAATGCATTAAGGATTCCCATCCCAATGACCAAAGCACCCAAGAAAGAAAAGCAAAAATTAAAATTCATGAGTTCAGAATATAGTGGGATTTTGACATAGAGAAACAAATGCTTAACTTAAATCCACAAAGCAAACAAAGCTTATGCAGCAAAGAACAGGTCAAGCTCCAAATAAGGCAAACCAAATAAATCTAAAATCTACTAGTCCTATGGAATCCTTGTTTTCTTAAATTATAGAGTGTGATAGAATTGACGGGAGAAAATTGAATCCAGTTTAAGAGATGGGTGTTATTTTTAAACTAAGAAGAACTACGCTAAAAATCAGACATATGAGGCATAGTAAATATACCCAGAGAGATAGACACTAAAGTTAATTAACTTGCCTGAGGCAGCTTCTTATCATCATCTGAAAGCATATCCATAGCACACCAAAATATTTTTTCTATGTTGTCCTTCTCTATATCCCCATTAAGATCCACTTTTGCCATCTGCAGATACCATAGACAACATCAGAGACATAGTATCACACATGGAAGAATGAACATCAATTAGAACTTACCTGCATTGCAAGAAACTCACATTCCCTCTTGCTAAAGCTGAACAGTATCACGGGATCGTATTGACGTTGGATGATCATTTTCACCATCTTGAATATGTCACTTTCTTCAGCAGCCTAGCACCAAACCTTTTTGCCACTTGGCGTTTTCTTTTTTCCTATCACCATCAGCAGCAGGAACAAGAGCATTCAAAGCTTTCTGAAAGCTGTCTTCGCGAAATTTTCCCTTTTCATCCACAACCAAGTACAGACCCTCACTTCCGGAAGGAAAAATATAATGTTGAAGGGGAGTTGGCCGGTAATCCGTATAAACAATATGACAAGGCTGTTGGTGCACCTGCAATCAACCCAAATCATAAGACCATCATCAATACATCCCTTCATTCACAAAAAAGAACCAAAAATATGTCGATCAATAGAGATTCAATGGAATCAAGTTGAGATTAAATAACCTTTGCCACCCAATCAGCAAATTCCTTGGCATTAGGGACAGTGGCAGATAGGAAGACAAAACGGGCATTCTTTGGCGACATAACAATGCTCTCTTCCCAAACCACACCCCTTTCGCGATCACGCATATAATGCACCTCATCAAAAATTATCCAAGCCACCTCCCTGGTGACCTCAGACCCTTTATATTGCATACTACGCCAAATTTCTGTAGTCATGACCTAAAATAAATAAATTACACAACAAAAATACCCAATAAATTTTGTTACTTTGGATGAAATTATTTGTTTTATTCCTATAAAACCGTTAACTATTTATTGCTTTCTCTGCAAGAAATCCTTCATGGTATTATTGACAACATAATTAAGCATTGATCATAAAAAAAATTATGTATAAGCTATTTTTATAACAAAAGAAGTCAAATTGTTTTCGTAAAAGCTATAAGGTGTTTTCCTAAAAGCTATAACATGTTGTCAATCAAACATTCCCTATACTTCAAATTCTTCTACAAAAACAACATTTACAAAAGGAACAAAGTATATATATAAAAAGGTACCAAGCAAGAAGCATTGGGATCAATGGTAACATCACCAGTCATCAAACCAACATCAGAAAACTCTTCTTTAAATTCTCTATACTTTTGATTACTAAGTGCCTTAATAGGTGAAGTGTAGATAACACGTTGTCCATTTCGAAGCGACATAGCAATTGCATATAAAGCCACAACAGTTTTCCCAGCAGATGTATGTGCAGACACCTATAAACAAAAATCATGATATTTAATTAAACCTTAATGATAATAAAAATCAATTAAATTAAACATAAAATAGGGTGTTTATTTTAATTACCATAACAGATTCAGAGTTTTCAAGACAAGTAATAGCTTGAGATTGAAAGGGATCAAGTGTAAAAGGGAATTTCTTTGCAGGCTCTTTAGTTTGAGATGAAGTAGAAGATGAAGCTTGAATGTAGCCATGTGGATATGATACATGATGAACACATTCATGTTGAATTTGTGAAGTTGTTGTTGTTGTTGGTTCTTCTTCCGGCGTTTTTCTCTTCAATGACCCCATTATTTGTTAGAGAGAAAGTTAGTTAGTTAGTTAGTTAGTTAGAGAATGATAACATGAAAATGTGAAGCTATGTTGTTAATTGCGGCGGTGCTGAAGGAGAGAAGAAGTAAAAGCTTGTGGCGAAGTTTGTAACTGATTACGGCGGAAGAAAACTAACTCCGGCGAGGTTTCTTAAAAGTCTCTTACTCTCTTTAACAACGGAAGAAAAATCCAATTCCAGAGTGAGCTTCGTTTTGCAGCAGAAATTAGGGATTGTATTTTTTTTTTTCCTTTGTGATCAGACCCCAAAAAATTCTAGTTACATCTTAAATTGACCAAAATATCCTTAACATAAATTAAATTTACTCGCCGACCATGTTATGTTATCATTTTTGTGAAATCTTAGGTCAACATTTTTCACGAGGATAAATCAAAGAATCTTCACATTACAAAGTAATCAAAAAAAAATATTTTGCATGGGATAAACCAAAACTCGTATACTTTGCAGGGTAAAAACATATTTACCCTTTAATTAAAATATGAGTATGCTAGATTACAGTGCATGAAGTCGGTTGAAGACACGCCTTTATATATTTCTTCTGTCTTAATACCCATTCTGATCCTTTTTATAAGAAACAATTTGAAAAAACTACAGATATTACATTACGCCTAGATTTAGTAGCTTTAGACTTCAGCAGCCACGACAATATATACTATTTGCACACATTAATTGCTTGCAATCCAAATCTATCATATGTACTGTAAGATAAGGATTTAACACACCATTTGTGTTAACACGATTGCTACATCAGCTGTCTGATCAGAAAATAATAGTTGAGATGTCTCTTTGCATATATAATGCAATGTCCAACCAATTTAGCTAAACTCACGAGACATTAAAGAAATTGCAAAACTGCGTGAAATTGCATGCTTTTTGCACTGTAGTGGATCTAGATCCATGTACTCAATCTATTCTTTGGTGCATAAATAAAACGAGTTTTTTTATATACAAAATAAAACGAGTTTTTTTATATACAAAATAAAACGAGTTTTACCATGCACAAATTTATTTTTAATATAGAATCATTAAATAACACAATTATATCAAATAAAATGTGAGGTGACAAAGCTACTGAATTTAGTCTAATGGTAAGAAATGAATAAAATGTTTCAAGTCATAGATTTTATCTTCATGGTGTGCAAAAATGAAGTATTATTAGGAGAGAGAAATGTGTTGCTGAAAAAAAGGAGAAAATATTTATTTTTAATTTATTATATTTCTAATTAAATGATGTGACAAGTTTTGGTTGGTTGAGCCTAAGAATTAAGTGTTAAGGAGGAGACCATGCAAGAATTTCTCTCAGATTATAAATATAAACAAAAAAATATGTGAGAGATATTGATCTAATAATAAATTTGACTTAGACAAAATCTCTACGATAAAAATAAATAAATGTAATATACATACATGATGTGATATTGAAAATGAGTTGTAAAATATGCACAAATAAATGATTCATTAATGAAATATAGATAACCATTCTCTTCTCAAACTCTACCTTACCTCTGATAACAACACTGTTGATTGTGTGTCTCTTGTGATCTCTTTGACTTTCTCAGAAAAACCACAAACCGACACAAAAAACATGACAAAACTCACACTTTTCACAGACCTTATTGGCATAATCAAAGACAAAGCTTCACAAAGCAAAGCAGCGTTACTCTCTAAACCCACCACACTCTCTCTTCTACGCGCCACCACACATAACTCTTTCACTCCTCCAACTCACAAACACATCTCCACTCTCCTCTCTTCCTCTGATGGCTCACGCGCCACCGCTTCATCTTTTCTTGAACTTCTTATGGACCGTCTTCAAAACACAAACAACGCTGCTGTTGCACTCAAATCACTCATAGTTGTTCATCATATCATTAGCCATGGAAGCTTCATATTACAAGATCAGTTATCTGTTTATCCTTCAACTGGTGGAAGAAACTATCTTAATCTGTCGAATTTTCGACATAATACAAATCCAACATCTTGGGAACTTTCTTCTTGGGTTCGTTGGTTTGCTCAACATATTGAGAATATCCTCTGTTCTTCAAGAATCTTGGGTTTCTTCTTTCTTGCAAAATCTTTAACTGATGGTGAGGAACGTGTTTCAGGTCTTACTAATGGTGATTTGTTGAAGGAGTTTGATTCTTTGGTGACTCTTGTTGAAGGAATTTGCAAGAGACCAAATCATGCTTCCAATGAAAGTAACAAGAACAAGAACAAGTTGGTTGATGAGATAGTGAATTTGGTTGGTGAAGATTGGGTAGTGATAGAAAGTGTGGTGATTGTTGAAGTGAGTGAGATTAAAGAGAGATTAGGGTGTTTTGAATTTGGAGAAGCTGTTGAATTGGTTTGTTGTTTGAAGAGATTGGAAGAGTGTAGAGAGAAAGTGGTGATGATTTTGGAGTCACAACAAAGATTGTGGGATTTGGTGAGTGATGTGAAAGATAAAGTTGGAATGGAGGTGTATAAGGAAAAAAGTAAGGTGCAAAAAGAAGGAAGAAGTTTAAGGTTTAGCGAGTCTGATAGATTTTCTGCTAGAGTTATTAATTCTCGTGATTCCCTTTGGTTTCCATCTGGAAGATTGTTGTGAAGTTTTTTATGTTAATGTAATTTGTAAATATTGAATATTCAAAATTTGCTCATTTCTTATATGTTATGGTATGATATTGATGAATTTATCATTGTTATAAGATTAATGTACATGCAAGAAATGAAAAGTTGAGAGGAATCTTCAATCATATTCACTTTAGAAAAGCACTGGAAGTGATATCAAAAAAGTATCATGAAAAAGCACTTGTAGAAGATTATAGAAGCAGGTATCAGTCTGTCAGAGACACACACTGGTGTGGTGGTGACAACTCGTGTGATAAATTGGTTATTGGAAGGTAGCAAGATTGAGTGGTAATTTGAGTGTCTACGTAAGTAACTGATATGCTGAAAGCCAATTATTCGTTTTAGCACTATTCTGTAATAGTAGCATGACTTGAATTACCAATTCATTTATAATGTCTATCTGTTTTTTGGCCTAACCAATTGAAGTGAAATGGATTCTGATCTGGCAGATCTGGAGTGATCAAAAGAAGTGGTCGACTGGTCGGGCATAGAACAGTAAACCGTTAATGTTTGAGTAGGTGAGGGGATATCAGGTATGTGCAAATACTTTAACGTTCAAATTAGTATGAGAGTAAAAAGTGAGATTTGAGAATAGAAATTGTACGCCGTGTAGTGTTGGAGGAGGGTGATAGCTAGAGAGCTGTTACAGCATTGAAGTATGATTGTGCTATTGAATGCCGCGGAAGTGTTATGATCGGAGAAGATCTAATGGTAGCCGATTAGGATTGGGAGGCAGAGAGCCTTCAGATTGGACCGAATGGGCGTTTCTATGTTGAGCCTTTATGCTTCTAAGTCCAGGTTAGCGTAGCAAGTGCAGCTCTTGAGCTAGTTCAAAACATAAACATATTCTATGTTGTATTTATGTGACACAAGGTTCCACTTAAAAGTAATAGCTTTTGTCTTGAATTTGTACAATATTTTAGTCTTTTATCGTTCAATCCACTTTTATATAAATGTAAATGTCTTGGCAATGGTATGGACGGGTTGGAGGATAATAGGTGCTTGGCTAATTTGAGGTGCCAACATGAGGAAGTTTTTGTTTTATAAAAGTTTTGATTTTGTACTTGCACAATGGAGCAAACTTTTCACCGGATAGTGTTGAAGGTGAATGAATGAATGGATGCTGAAATCATAAAGGGATAAGAAGGCTTGTGGATGCGTTGAAATAGGACAGTGGATGTAGAAAATGGCGCAGGAACACTATACTAGTACTAGTAATTGTATTTCAAAATGCAGTGCAGGACCACGACAATATGAAGACAATTTATAATGATGAGGAGGGGGGAGATATTGTTTGTTGGGTGTTGGATTTACTTACTCCTGTAGGTGACTAGTCTCATAGTAGTATCAATTATAATTCCTATAAAAAATTACATTCTTTTTTTTTTTGTTACATAAGGAGAAATATATAGAGAGAAGGAAATAAAACTTTTTGACCCATACTTAGTGGATACTCGCAGAAAATACCTACAATTGGTAGGGTAAAAACCTGCATTTTGGGGATGGGCACGGGTATGGATAATTACCCACAAAAATGAGCGGGTATGGGTGTCTTAGTACTCACCCCGCCCCATACCCATATAATATATATTTATTAATTTTATTTATATTATTATATAAAAGTATATGTATATTAATTTTAGAAAATACAAACACTATTAAACTATTACCCATGTTTTTAATAAAAGTGTTTATTTATAATATAATCAAACACAATGTGAATATGCCAATGGAGATATGAACTTTAACATGAGATTAATAATAATTTTGTTTATAATTTTCATAGGTTGGCATTAAAATCTTTGAATTTTTTTAATTTTATTAAAATAATATGATATTTTATAATTGATCAATTTATTTTTTGCAAAAGTGCGGGTAACGGGTACGGGCATGGGTACTTAGGTACCCACATGATATGGGTACGGATGCAAAGTTTGTTATCCCACACGGATATGGAGATGGATACGAGTATCAAACTGCGTGTATGGAAATGGGTACTATAGTACCATACTCATACCCTACCCATTGTCATCCCTAGTGATCATACAAGATTTTTTTTTTTAAACAAAAAAACCTTTGTATGATCACAAATCATACAAGGTCTTCTATGCATGAATTTGTTGGCAACATTAGTAGCCCTTTTACATTTTGCATGCAGAGATTTGTTTTCAACTGCTGAATGGATGTTTATAAAATCAAAAGGAAGCTACTTTTCTAGGCCCATGTTTCTTTCATACCCTCCATAAATTCCCAAAAATTCTATTTTGTCCTTGAATGAAAAAAAAATCAGTACGTAAAAACCGAAATTGTTCTAGTTTAAATTACGGAAAATTTCGGTAAACATAACCCGAAATTATTTTTCAAGGCAAAAAATTTCAGTTTTTAAAAACTGAAATTTTTAACGAATGGCAAAACAGGAAATCCATGAATTTTTAGAGCGTATAAAAGAAAAATGGGGCTGAAAAAGTAGTTTTCAAATCAAAATTAGTGAATGAATGGGTCTTTCAGCCGAAAGACATATATTTTTCCCTTGGCCTAAACAATTTTTTTTAAAAAATTTCCAATAGATATGTTCTGACATTGACCACCACCATTATCATTTTAATATATTTAATTAAAATATTAATTTATTAACTAATTTATATATATTATTTATGTATTTTTTTTATAGACGAAATGACAAAGTCATTGAAAACTCATACACACAAAGTGGAGTGACCGGGGTTCGAACTCCAGTCATGACGTCCGACACTAGCATTTCGACATTTCTACCAGTTGAACTAGGATTTGTGGAGTATGTATTGCTATTATATAGAACTATTTTATCTATCCATATGTTTAAATGGATAGAATTAATTTAATACATTAACTAATTTTTTACTTGGAGGATCAATCAGATAGACATATATTTGGATGGATTGAATGGATGACATATTAGTTATTCAAATATATTTTAAGTTTATTATATTCAAGCCCTTGATCAGATGATTTTGCTTGAAATTTGGACGGTTATTCAATGATAATGGTTAGTTTTTAAGGATTATTTCGAGCCTTCAACTTGTGTGGAATCAGTAATTACACTTTAAATACCTAGTCTAAAGGCCTATTTGGCGGCCAAAATAAGAGATAGAATGTGATAATTAAATTATATGATATTTTATTTCAGTGTTTGATGAGACAATAGAATATGATAAGTTGCGTGTCTCTTTAGTCGAAATTGTTGTCCTGAATACAAGCTTGGCAGATAGAAGCAACCTTTGAAAAACTCAATTTGGCGCACACCAAATTTTTTGGGAGATGCATTAAAATAAACCCAAGGGACATAGGCTTTGATTAAAACTATCCGTTGGGACTCACACACAAGAAGAAAGACAACCTAAAGTCACGTTCATCTCTACTCGCGTCTCTTCACGATAGAGATATGATGATGTAACCTATACTCGATAAACAAGCTTTCCACCAAAGGTCCCACTTCCATAAATCTTGTTCGACTTAGAACGACTCTATTCAATGTCGAACCAACATTTCTAGCAATTACTATCATCTACCCAAAAACGTCATAAAGGAAACCAACGATCATTCTCCAGCACGAAACTATGACTTCAACAACTCTACTAGTATTTGCTCCCCAATACGGAACTACAACTTCTGCTTCCTCAACAACAAGTCACAAGTCAATGTTCGTCACGATGAAACAATGACTCAAAGAGCATCTATTTTAGAATGGGCCTTGGGCCCGAGTTGCCACAATCCCATTGTTTTTGTGCGTATATCTAATGTTACTTATTCTCTTCACTTCAGATCCACTTGAAGGTGTAACTCCTGTTCAAAAAAAAAAATTGTACAATTTACGATGGTTCAAATAGTTTGAAGACGTTATTTGTAATGGTACACAATTCTAATACTAAAACTTCTCATTTCGCATTTCATATTGACTTGAGCATCATGTGTCTCCCTCCACCAATTTCAACCATAATGGTTCAAGTGCTTGATCATTCTAAATCGAGTTGGTTAATTTAGATAAAGTTCATGCTTAATCTATAAAATAACGTTGAAAATGGCTTGATTAATTTGAGTAAGTTAATAGTATTGAATATTTGGATTTTAGAGTATAGTTTGACAATTTGATTTTAATATTTTTGAGTTTGTTAGTAGTATATTCTGCGTCAATAGGTAGTATAGTAATTGTATATTGTATATAACAATATGAGAGAATCGGGGCCGTTTGTAAGACGTTCGTTAAGCAACTTGGTTGGCAGTTCGAGGCAGGCCCACATCCGAACGACAAGCTCGTGGTGGGGGCCCATTACACCGCCAGCTTCCATCTCATTGTTTGTGGGTCCCACTCACAACGTGTTGCTCTTAAGCCATTTTTTGGTAAAATGTTGAGCTAATATAAGTTACTTGTAAATAACGAAAATTAATATTAAGGAATAATATTCTACGTACTATCTTATCTTGTGATGTTTGATTAAATCTAAAAAAGTAATATTTGAAATTGTCGTGTCATGCTAGAATTGGGTTGGACTATTCTAGTATATATGAATGATACAGATGAGTCGACCTTGACTTAGATTACAATGTTTTTTTGATGAAACGACGACGTCAACAATGTTTAAGGACAAGGTATTAGTATTAGTATTACCTTTTCTTAATACACTTTCCTTCTCCTGGACTGAACGGACCTAGTCACAGTATCTTTGCCTAATTGATAAATAAGAATGTGAATATTTTAAAGCACAAATTTGCTGTATGCCACGTGTATTGACCTTGCAAAATTCCCTAATATACCAAACAGAATAAATCCAGCTTAACATATCCATTTATTTCATAAGTCAAAAAAAAAAATCTGTTTATTTCAATTTAGCATTTTATTACTATTTTTTTAATGTACTGTATATTTTTCATTGGTTTATGATTTCGGCTGATGATTACAAAGTTGTCCACAAATCATAACATATCAAAAATTTTAAATTATTAGGTTAAATGTTATGATCGGGTTTTGAATTTCGATTTTATATTATAATTTGTATGTATGAGAGGTTTTTAATAGTTTATTATTCGTCTATGTATCAAAACAAAATATTGGTGGGATGTCGAGCGGCAAACTATTAAGATTGGGGTTGACACATTTTGAGGCTATGAGCAATTTTTTTCCCAACTTTTATATATTTGTAAAAAAAGTTCTATTGATTCTTTGATAATTAAAAATCGGACTCTTAATAAAAAAATATACAAAAAATGCAAACACATGAGACATTTAGTAAAAATAAAAATTTAATTTAATTATATATATACCGACAGTGTAAAACTAATTTACACATGCATCTAATAAACTCATGACATGTAAACATTTGATGATATATCATAGAAATAAACATGTAGAAGTAGAACTATGATGTGATTTCATTAAATGCATGTGTAAAAAAGTTTTATACTGTCAGTGTATAGCAATTGTTGTCTAAAAATAAATATACAAAATGCTTTTAGTGGAAATCGAACTCATAAACACACAACATTTAACACAAATGATTTAACCAGTAGGCTATCGTTTGCATTATTTTATATTTTACAACTAACTAATAATTATCTATTTCTAATCAAGTCATTGAACTCAAGTGGTTAATGAGTTTCACCAAAAGACGGATCGTTTGGAAGAATTCAAGTTCGACTCCTTGGTGGAACAATTCCTTAATCAGACTTTAATTACCGTATGATCAAACTCCAAATTACTAGGGCACCATTCCTCTAAGAACTGAATTGTTAACACAACTTTTCTATCTATTTCTAACAAATATTTTAAAAATATAGAACAAATTAAAAATTCAAGCCCCTCCATTTTGCGAGGCCCTAAGCAAAGGGGCGTGTTGCACTTGCTTAAGGCTGGCCCTAATTAGGATTTAATGAAAAATGTAAGTTCAAGCTGATAAAAGAATAAACAATGTGAAGTAAAAAGAGATAAATAGTGTGTACCTTTTACCTACGATGTTGGTAGAAAACACTTTTTATGGATGGAGAGATAGGGACCTTGTTTATCTCATGCAGTCTTTCATTCTTTGTTACCGGTCATTCGATTAATTTAGCACGTGAGATACAAAAGGTGAAAATGAGAATCCAACAACTCAGAATTACACAAGAGAAGCATCAATATGAAAAATGCACGAGGAGATCCATATCCGGAGAGATAGAGCTATTAAAGCATTGAAGTGCATAAAGGTTGAACTCCAATACCACTGAATACCATAAAATCGTTACAAAATATTGAAAAGACGTAAAGTATTTGAATTAACTTATTGGATGCCTTTATGACCAGACTTTGATAATTTGAACCTGTTGTATTTGGGCCGAGTAGCAAATTTGGATCTTGGATCAGTTCAGAACAATTTACTCCTTTTTTTTGTTGTACAATAGAGTGTTTTATTTTAACCCTCTGGTTTCTAGAGAAATAAGACCATAGTATTTCAAAGTGCAGCGAGGTAGGTAAAGTCTGACCAAGAAACCAACAATGAATTGATCAAAGTGGTAAGAGTTTTGGTCCCCTTAAGCATGTGGTCAATGGTTCGATTTTTGACTCATGCCTATAGAAAAATACAGTTGGGAGGGAAGAACCCACTTTATGTGCTCTACAGATTCCTCAACATGTATTAGTCATCGTTAACGGCGGTGAAAACTTCGTACCAATATCATGTTCCATCCAAAAATTTAACCCAAATTCTCCCGAAATTTGTCATTTAGTGAGACTTATTACACTTGAGATCAATAACTTGGTTCAATAGAGGATCCTCTTTTTACTTATTATACTCATAACAAAAAAAAACTTTACATCCTCTCAAAAAACTAAGTAGTACTAGTATTGAGAAATAATAATTATATTCTTTAAGCTACTCTTTAATTAATTTTTCATAAAATAGTGTAATAACGTAAATAAAAAGTTAAAAACTGTAACCTAAAAAAAGTAATAACGTAAACAAAAACAAAAATACCGCACTCAATGCCAAGTGTCGAGAACTTAGTCAGTAGTACAACGCGTGGGGAAAGCGCACTCGGCATCATTCAGGCAGCGTAAAACCAAAAAGACAACAATACCCTTACATTTTAACACTGTTCATGACTATAGCTTAGTATAAAAATACACATACCCATTATTTATTCATCATCAAAAGCGGCACCGAGAATTTCATCAAATAAAAAATACAAAAAAAAAACCATAGAAAAGTATTAATAATAAATTAGGGTTCAATAATAATAATAATTTAATTAATTATAGCAACGACACGACACAAGAGAACAGAACAGAACAGAAGAGAGAGAAAATTATAAGCATCGATATTTTCATTTTCTGTAACGGAACATTTTTGAGTTCGTTTGTTCATAACTGTGTAAAGACGAAAACTGCAACTCATTTTACAAAGAGACAGAAACAGAGGTTACTTACAACGTTAACGTCGTTGATTCTTCCGCCTCTTTTTTTTTATCTTCATCTGAAAAAAATTATCTATAAACTTTCTATTTTTCTGCTTCTTTTTCATTTTTAACTTAATTTTAAAAGCGCGTTTAGAAAGAACGCACGTTTTGTGTTTCTTTGCTTCTATACTAAGATTTCGATTGAAATAGTGATTTGATTAAACGACGATCTACGTGTGTTAAACGACATTTCTTTTTGTGGTTACTGAGGATCGGTTGTTTAATCGATCGATCTAGTTTTGATTGATTGATTTTCCAATTTTGGAGTGAGAAAACCTAGAAGCGAAAATGTGGTGGATGATGGGAGAAAACGGTGGTAATTACTGTTCTAAGAAGAGTGATGATTTGTGTAGCAATGTTTGTGGCCAGGTATTTCATCAATTATTATTGATTTTTATTTTTTATTTTCATTTTTGTGTGATTTAATGATTTTTTTTCAGTATTATATAAGTGAATCTTTTAGTTTAATTTAGGGTTTGTGATGATTCTGGAAAATGAAATTGAAAAGTCAATTTTTTATGGTGATGTAAATTTCATCCAGATTTGTTCCTTTTTCTCTATGGTCTGTGTTTATTGTGGATTTTTTGGGTTTTTTTTTTATAGTTTTCTCTGGGCTTGTGTGTGTATTAGATATGCTTGATCTGAATTTGGGTAAGGGAATAAGATTGCTTTTTTAGGTCTTAAAATTGGAGTAAATCTGCTGAACTATTGTTAAACATCTCTATTTTTAACTTGTTTCTTTTTGTGTTGTTACTATTTTGGGAAGTTAATTTTGGAGAAGGGGCTGCAGCCATAATTGGATTTGAACTAGTGAGAGGTTTTTTCACGGTCACGGCCTCACGGGGACGAGTTGTGTGTTTTTAGTTTTTTAGCATGTCTGTAATCTCTTTGTGGTGCATTTCTAGCTTTATGATTAGAAATTCTAGTACTTGTTGGATAATTCCTGTGAATTTTATCTTTGTGGGATTTGAGAAGCTGCATTGTTTATTAATCTTCATTATGGATAGTGGATTTTTACGGTTTACTAAGATTGTTTGTTCCTTAAATGTGCAGGAATCGAGTCAAGTATCGGGCATGTCAAGAATCCGCTGCATTTTGCGCGGTTTGGATGTGAAAACCTACATATTCCTGTTTGCATTTGTTCCAATGTGTATCTTTGGAATATATATACATGGACAGAAAATCTCTTACTTTCTGCGGCCACTATGGGAAAAACCACCAAAGCCTTTCAATGTTATCCCTCATTACTATAACGACAATGTTACTATGGAGAATCTATGTAGACTTCATGGCTGGGGAGTTCGTGAGTATCCAAGGCGTGTTTATGATGCTGTGTTGTTCAGTAATGAGATTGAAATACTTACCTTGCGTTGGCAAGAATTGTACCCCTACATAACTGAATTTGTGCTCCTTGAGTCAAACTCTACATTTACTGGATTGCCTAAGCCTCTGGTTTTCAGCGGTAATAGGGACCAGTTCAAATTTGTTGAACCCCGGTTAACTTATGGGACTATTGGTGGGAGATTTAAGAAAGGAGAAAACCCGTTCGTTGAGGAGGCATATCAGCGTGTAGCATTGGATCAACTTCTTAAGATTGCTGGTATTACAGATGATGACTTATTGATTATGTCTGATGTGGACGAGATACCAAGTGCTCACACTATTAACCTCTTGAGATGGTGCGATGAAGTACCTTCAGTCTTGCATCTACAGCTGAAGAATTATCTTTATTCGTTTGAGTTTCTTCTGGATGATAAGAGTTGGAGGGCTTCAGTTCACAGGTATCAGTCAGGAAAGACAAGATATGCACATTATCGCCAGTCTGACATTATGTTGGCAGATGCTGGATGGCATTGTAGCTTCTGCTTCCGTCGTATCAGTGATTTCATTTTTAAGATGAAAGCTTACAGCCATTATGATAGAGTTAGGTTCTCTCACTATCTAAATCCTGACAGAATTCAGAAAGTAATTTGTGAAGGGTCTGATCTATTTGACATGCTGCCGGAGGAGTACACTTTCAAGGAGATCATCGGTAAAATGGGCCCAATACCGCATTCATATTCTGCAGTTCACCTTCCTGCGTTCCTTCTGGAAAACGCAGAGAAGTATAAATTTCTATTGCCTGGAAACTGTATGAGAGAGAGATGATATGAGAAATTCATTTTAAGGTACAGGCTTATTGTTAAGTTTGTTGCTTGTGCTGCTCAAGTGGTTCTTTGTAGGAAGTTTTCGCTGAGGTTGTGATGATTGTGTGTGACTCACGCGGGGCAATATTATTGTCCAGTGAGATATTCTTTGGGAAATTCATTGAGTTCTTAAGACAAATTCTTTGATCTAGAGGGAATTTCTGTATATAATTTAGAGTTGAACTTCATTCAAAGGGGAGCAGCATATATTCTAACCAGCGATTGGAAGTGCCGCTTGCCTTTGTGAACTTCTGTGTTTATTTGGTATCAGTGTGGCTGATACCCAGATATACAGTAGAGTAGTTTAAAATTCTCCATCTTTTTCCTGTTTTTGGGAAGTTTTGTTTTGCAGACCCATTTTTATTCTTATTATTCTTTGTCTATGCTAAATATGTCTAATTTGGTTGCTTGGTCCATATTCATAACACTGCTGACTCAGTTTTATTGTGCATTATATGAAACGTATAGCTTAGTTGCCATCAACTGGATACTTTAGACACTGTTTTAGCACTTAAGTGCAGCTTAGTTCATTCAGATTTTCCATTTTAACTATTTTGAACATCATAAGCTGTACTGAGTTGCTAATACAGAATACAACTTATCAGTTCAATATTGCTATCAGTTCAAATAATGTATCAGTACAACAATTAGAATATAGACCTTCTATCAGTTAAAACAATGCTATCTGATTCCCCTCACTGAATTGGGTTTGCTGCTGTAAAAGAAGCACACAGTAATACACTGTTTTTGATCTAAACCGTTTGATTTGATTTTAACGGTTGAGATTGATTTAACTAGAAAAACACAATTTTTAATCTAAGCCGCCCAATATAAATTTAATGGCTGAGATTAGGAATTACGTGTAACTCTGCATATTTAACTGTAGCAAATCTCGATCCTTCCACTCGTTATGCAAGATTAGGATTTTAGTTGGATGTAGTTTCTAATAATGTGAAAGGAAAATGATCTATGGACATAGTGAAAATAGCATGGTTCCTACTCTTGTCATCATCATTCACGTTATCATCCATAATTTTATGCTTGCCAAATATTTGCACCAAGATTTTATGCAGCATCGATGTATTTGGATCCTGTGTGGTTGCTAACCGCAAGCAATCGTGCGAGTAGTCACACGTTTTTGACTGTCTGCAAAACTATAAGGACCAAAAATATATTTAACTCTAAATTTTTCCATATATTGCATAATCTACTTTTATTGAACTCTTATCTTTTGTATCTTTATGGTATGATGTACAAAATGAGCTCTCAACCTAATCTTCTAAGCCACTAAAGATGAACATTATCTTTTCAAGTCTTAACTTTTCTACCTAACAATCTTGGTTAAAAAAAACTTCTAAGTGTATTTTTAATTATGTGGCAAGTAATATTGATTTTGAGTGAATTGATTCGGTAAAATTAATTTTAATAAAAATTAAGTTGAAGGTAAAATGATTTATGTTTAAATATATTTATGTAAAAAAAATCAGTTGAATAATAAATTTGTTTGTAAATATCAATTCTATAATTTGAAGCTACTATAATTTCTAACTTCAAGTAGAATCAATTCTTTGAGACAAAATCAATTCTATTTTAAATAATTCAAATATGTCAAAAGCAATTCTGCACCTTTAAAATCAATTTTAGCTCATCCGAAAATGGAACCAAACATATACTCAAAGTATATTCTAATCTCTATAACCTCACTTTCTTGATTGTGTCAATACAAACAAAAGAGAATCGAATTTGTCATACACTTTTTTTAATTATTTGAACGAATAAAAGTTGCGTTGGTTGAATATAATGAATGGTAGTGTGGCTTTCGAATCTTTGAAAAAATTAAAAAGTTCTAAATGCTCCATCTCACTATAGAAAATATCTCCTTCTTCTAAGAGACATTAGATTCAATCATATCATTATTGAATAATTATAGACTCCTCTCTAATTAATCACATGTATAATAATAAAGCTATAAATAGAAGCTGAAGTTAAGATCAATACCACAATAACACAACCTCAAATAATTTGAAACATAGCACCCTAGACAAAAGTTGAGAAATGGCATACCAAAACCGGAAACACAACTATGGTTGGGGTCACATTCATGAGATTTTAGAACCTACATCCTATCCGCGACATCATCATCATCAAAAGCGTCATGTTGAAACGTACGAAGAACCCATAGTCGAGGTAGATCAATCCTACTATGTAGATGTTCGTCGTGAGACTGATATTTATCAAGAAGATTCAAGGTATGGCTATCAAAATCGTAGTACTACTTATGAACGTGTTGACGAAGAGGCTGAGGCTTTTATTCAACACGAGCATAGGAGGACGGCTTTAGCCAAACTCATGTCATCAATGAAATGAAGGTCGCTTGATTGAGTCTTTTCAATCTTATTATCTATGTAGGGCCTTCATGTATTGTACCATATAACGACCGTAAGAGATATGCATTCATTTGATGTGGATTTATATCTTTAAAACCGGTGTATGGTACAACAATCGTAATGTACCGTTAAAATGGTTAAAAGATTTTTGGAGATGAGATTTAAGTAAAAAGGGTTTTATAAAAACTTATCCCTCATTTCTTTTAGCTATTTTAAACTATAGTATCAAATTAATACAATAATCTACAACCCAAGCACTAGGGCATGTATTCTTTCTTTACCTAATTACTACATCAAGGCTTCACTTTTGTATTGTAACTTATTTTGTTCTTTGAATTTTAATGGCTTGTTGCTATATATAGAATTCTACCCAACTGCTATATGCTATGCAGGAGGCAAATAACAATCAAGCGTGGATGATAAAAATTGTGAAATCTAAATAAATTTCGTCGATTGTTGTGACTAATTATAAGATCTCTGAGTTTCAAGTTCAAAGTATGCATAGAAGAAAAGACACACACACATTTTAGGTCAACATTTTTTTTTGACAAGATCGATTTAGATTATATTTTCTTAGAAGAAATATAATTTATGTAAAATAAATTAGATATTTATCGTATTAAAGTGGGTACTCATCCAATAGAACACCAACAATGTTAGTAAGGGCAATGATAAGGATGGTTGTAGAGCAGTTGTAACGCTTATGTTGCTAAGCTTTGGGGAGTCTTGGAAGGTTCGAGGTTGACTCACTCAAGAGGTTTTGGAAGGATGGAATTACATGTTGGTTCTCAAGTTGATGTTCGTAACCTAACCGAAATAGTTATTAAGCCGTTGGTCGAATAGGTTTTATGCTTGTTCATACATATCGTGAAACAAAGGTTTATGCATTAGCCAACATATGGATTGTGATATATAGTAGACTTGATTTGATATGTTTTTTCCACATTAGTGTTCTATTTATTCTTTTGCCTATATTGTAGGAGAGTTTCTTATCCCCAATCGAATATCGTTGTTTTGTAGTGTTTTCCTTTTCTTTTCTTTTTTTGGCTTAGGTCCTCTTTGATTTCAAAAACAAAAATATTTATTCAAGTCTCACATCGAGTAGTTAAAAGAAAAAAGAGATAAAATTATATTGAGTTTTTTTCACTAAAAAACACAAATCTTTTGGGTATATTGGAGATTGAGTAGTTGTGTCTCGTCGGGGCAAGGGCAGCACGTCACGGAAGTTCTCAGCTTAATCTTACCGCACCTTTGTCTAAAGCTTCGAATGAGACTTCATATCCGAAATGTTGTGCCAGCAGCCAACTCCGGCGTGGGAGAGAATTTACAATTTTTATGTGCAAAAGTTGTAATTGAGGGGTTTGCAATTTTCTCCTTATAAGAATGCAAATGTTGAAGAGTCCAAGAGAATTTACAATTTTCTCCTAAAAATTGGAGAGTAAATTTTAGTGTGAGTTGTTTTTGCTTTTTTTTTTTTTCTTGTTTAAATATTTTCTTTGATTGTTTTTTCAACAATTGTGATCGGCTCTTAAAAGGTTCAAAGAGAGAGTTTAATGGAAGGAAAAATAATATGATCCAAGGATTCTGACTTTGTCATCAATATAAAGTCCAAGAGTATTTGATTTATTGATAATGGTGAGAAAAATGCCAACAATTAAATCAATGGCCGCAGCCCACAGCAACCTTGGAAAAGTGATCTAGAAATTTTAATGAAGTTAAAAATGTTAAAAAAATTAGACATAAAATTATCTTAAATAAGATAATAAATCAAGAATTTAAAGATGTTAACCGTCGGTATAAAATAATTTTACACAAATATTCAATAACAAAAATTTAATTTGATTTTTTTTTTTCATTTTAGTTTTTCATAAGATCTCTCCACTGAAAGTATTCCTATATATTTAAAATGTATTAGATATTAGAGTTTAATTAATGGAGACACTTTGTTAGTGCATATTATTTTTACACAGACGTTCAATAGAAATTGGTTATTTCTCCACATTATATCATTAAAGTGGGACGTAGCTGAGTAATTTGACAAAATACATGGTTGTTATTGAATAAAGATGTAAAATTATTTTATATTGTCATTCCATATCTTATTTTCTCTAGATATTAAATATAAGCAACTCTTCGATTAATATTTGAATATTAATACACTATATTGTAAGAGTCTAACCCTTCCCTTAGGCTCAACTTACATTGATTAATAATTTCTATTTATTTCTTTTGGTAAAATTACTTATTTTTTATTTTTTTGGTAGATAAAATAATTTCTATTTTTAATTTTATTCCCGTGAATCAATTCTCATGCACATTCAAAAAATAATCCCCACATGAGATAAATCAAAATGCATAATATCACAATATTTTTTTTGTTGAGTTTATTAGTATTAAAAATGAGTGGAGTTGAATTAAACTCTATTTAAACTTAGCTCAATAATAATTAATTCAGTCTAAAAGTTGACTCGAATTTAATACAAACTTAATTCGACTTGATTAAAGCTTATGAACAATTTAGCTCAAATCATACTTTTTAATTTTGTGCACCAAAGAGTAACTCAAATTCAAGTTTGCATTGTTTTTTTTTAAGCAAGTTTGCATTGCTCTAAAATAAGTTGTTGCTTTTATACATGATCCTTCTTTGTTTTGCACATACTTGTCCGATGTGGTACTATTTTTCGCACCTTTTATAGTCTTTTGATACATGTTTGTTTCTATGATTTTTGTCATCTATGTTTAAACTTATAATTATAATTTGCGTCTAACTACTAAATGCTATAAATAAAATTGAATTCGAAAAAATTATTGAATTTTTAACTTAATTTCAAAATACTCGTACCAAACACTTTTTACAAACATTTGTGTTGACATCAGCACATTTGACAGACACATTTGCAACACTTTCAATTTAGAAAAAAGATTATCTACATCACAATTGCCAAATCCTTATGAAAAAAACAATCTTAAAAATTGTGCAAGATTTTTTTAATTCATCATTATTCAATGATTTTAACATTTTTTTGCATCAAATAAAAATCCAACAATACTTTCAAATACTTCTAACTACTCAACTCTAATTTTTAATTTATTGTCATATCAACAACCGTAAAAACAATAATTGACTCCAAAAGATTACTCGGGTGATTGTATTTCCTCATCATTATCATGCTCATCATTTTGTCTTTTTCTAAAGCTACAACGCTTTGTTGGAAGTATTGACTCTATACCCATATATCAAATGCAAGACTTTTAACAATATTATGCTAGATGTAAAACCTTCATTTCTATATTTATCAAAGTTTATATCTTCCATTTCTTTCATTGCAACTTCAATGCATGTTGATTTAGATTGCAACTTCTTACAATATATTATTGTAAATATAAACAATAATTCCTAACGATATATTATTGTAAATATAAATCTAAAATATATTTAAATTTAAAATCTTCAAAAGATATTTAGGCATATTATTTTCAACACATAAATTTTTTTATTTTATTTTTTTCACATATATAATATACCCAAAAGAAAAATATTTGAACCCTAATTTTTAGGTATCTAGGACAGTCGCCCTCTTCCCTTTGAATCTATTATACATGATCAATTTTTAAAAAATTAACCAAGCATGTTCCATTTCATTTTACTATCCTATCATATATTATCAATCCGTCTTAAACTCCAACTAAAAATCTTGTTGGAAAAACTTCCAACTAAAAATATATTCTAGAACAACTCTTTCTTGATGATAATCAAAATTGATATGCAGTTTGCTATGTATTTGAAAATTTTGAACGAATAAAAGTTGAATTGGTTGAATGGTACAGTGACTTGGAATCTTTGAAAATATTGAATGTTGCAGAAGCTCCATCCTTTCTAGAGGCACATTATATTCATTCATATCACTATCGAATAATAACTATAACTATAGCCTCCTTACTAATTAATTAATCACGTGTAATAATAAACTATAAATATAGTACCTAAAATTAACACAAATCATAAATCACAACCAATTTTCAAACAAAGCACGTTAGAGTTGAGAAGTTATGGCATACCAAAACCGGAAGCACGACAATTATGGATGGGGTCACATTCATGAAATTTACGAACCCATAGCGCATCCGCAACATCATCATCAAAAGCGCCGTGTTGCAATACACGAGGTACCCATAGCCGAGGAAGATCGATCCTATTATTATGTAAAGAAGACTCATTGTGAGGTTGAGACTGATCGTCAAAGTAGGAAGTTTGGCCATAAAACTTGTACTACTTATGAAAGTATTGATCAAGAGGCCGAGGCTTTTATTCAACACGAGCATAAGAGGATGGAATTAGCCAAACTCAAGTCATCATTGAAGGCTACTTAATTGAGCCTTTTTAATCACATGTTTCACCATGCAGAGACGGTAGGAGATTTATGTTCATCCGTCCCTGCATCGTGCAATCATAAGTGATATGTATCTCTTTAATGTATCTTAATTAAATAAAATTGTTAAAAGATTTTTGGGGATGAGATTTATGTAAAAATGTTTTATGAAAAACATCCTCATTTTCTTTTAGCTCTATTATAAGCTATAGTGTCAAATACAATAATGTACACCCCAAGGCCCAAGCACTTGGGCATGTATTCTTTGTTCACCTAAGTAATACATCAATCAATGAAATAAGTTGGCAAAACAGATTGAGCTACATTTTATTTTGATAGGATATATTTCTTCCTTATGAATTACAATGTAAATTTTTTTCTTCACATTGAATGTTCATTTATATAATGCTCTATCTAGGAATCTAAGTTACTCTTGAAAGTAATTATTGTCTCTTAGTTATGAACAAGCAAATTAGAAAAATCAATTCCCTTAGACTTGTAATATCCCCTTTCTGCATTTGTTAATCTACCTTGGAACATTCTCCACTCCATGCCACACCTCTCCTTAACCTGCCATCAATACCATGCAAATTATTATACACATAATAAAATCAAAGTCGATTTAATAAATATATTTTGTCACTGTAATTTTTTTTACACCGTCTATTAATTATAATCATCAGATCATAAGAAAAACATGTTTGTATTATAGAAGGTTTATAACATACCGCCCGCCATGCCGACTTCCCAGTTTGTGCTTCTCCCTATCAACCACACATGAAAACAATTAAGTATTAGATTTATAAAGCTTCATTAACTTGAGTGATATAATAATTAATATCAAACATATATAACATGATTAGTCATAGACATAATAATTTTTTTACCTGATCACCTAGTGATGGAATACCTTGATGAACAATCCATTGAGCATCAACAACTCCAATCTTCTCATGGGCAGGCTATAATATATGATGGCACATAGTATTAATTCAAAGTCCCATATCATATCACAATTACAATATATAATAAGGTAAATAAGCTTAATTACCTCAACACATTTTCTAAAAGCAAAATCAAGACCCCAACCATGAACAAATTCATTCTGCAAAAACCAATATTATGTTACAGTCATAATATATTGGAAGCCATAACCGCTAGATTATTCTACACTGTCAATCAATCATAACTATTAGATTATTAAAAACGTTTGACTTTAATCATAACTACTTTTAAATTCATACATATGATTGGTTGTGATTTGTCGACGGTCTAAAATTAACGGTGTATAAAAAGTAAACTCCATTTGAAATAGGTAGAGTAAAGAGTGAGAATGGAACCTGAATCATGTACCACACACAACGCCACGCATCTCGCGAAAACACAGGAGCCATAATCTCAACAAATGCTGCACAAGGAGGAAGAAGAGGGTATTTACACTTCCCTGGTTTCTCTTGTGCTTGTCTAATAGAAAAACCAAACAAATAAACAGTTAATCACACATAAAGTCATTGTTTAATATAACACACACCACAAGAAAATTATGACTCATCATTAATTCTTACTTGTGAACTTCACTATCATTTCTTCTCTTTGTCATATTCCAAATCAACCCTTTTTGAAGTTGTAAAGCTGGTTGCGAAATCTCCAAACCATGCTTCTTCACCAGTTTTATGTATCTGCAATTTGAATATGAGGGATGCATATGAAACTTACTTAACAAAACCAAGCCTAGATTTCAAATTAAATGTACTTTTAGTAGAGCCTCTCTACAATCCGCTGGGCCGCCTGCTATCAGGTTTCTGACCGGGCCATCTACCATTTCTATTCACGCACCAAGCCCAGGAGTACTGGGCGCGAGGGTGTGTTATAAGTGAGGGCAATCCTCATCTTATAAGTCAGTTTTATAGGGTTGAGTTACACCCAACTCTCAATTCTAAGAGCACTAAAACATGATAGAGTGTTTATACTTTATACGATCAAGCACAATAAAAATGAAACGAACGAATGCGTTACTGTTTGACTTTCTTTTAGTATATTATATATCAATACTAATAATATTATAATACTCACTCTTCTGCATTAAAATGCTCAACCCCTAGGTCTTCGTCCCACATGAAGATATACTCATATGATGCCACAATATCTGGATGCAGAAACCTCTTGGCATACCACCTAAGAGGATAAACAAAGAACAAAAAACTGAGTTTGGTAAACAATATATAGTAATGGCAAAATGAAAATTTGTCAAAATTCTAATAGCAAGAAGAGGATTTAATTACCACTTGGTTTGTTTGGGAACACTCACATGAATAGCCTGTTTTGACCATTCAAACTCGTCCCATTCGGTTGTTCGGCCATCGTAATGAAATAGTAGAATTGTGAAGTCCTTTGAAAACTGCTAAAATATCATAGTTCTTTAGTTTAAAGAAACATATACAAGATTATGCAAAGATAGATAAAAGAGATAAAGGACCTTTTTCACAGCTGCATCGATATTCTTTCTCTGCTGATATCCAACAGTGAAGGTCACAAGGTACTTTGGCTTAGAGGTTAAATCCTACAAGTAGAAACTCAATCAAATTTTCTGTACATAGAAAAACCGTTTAGCTAGATGTAAAATGCACAAACGTAGTAAGCTAAGGGTGTGTTTGAATTGACGTATTTGAATTTATCTCCTGACATAAACACTTGTGAGACTATTTGAGAGAGCTTATAGAAACAACTTATGACATGTCCATGAACTGTTTTCAGCTTATTTCCATCAGCTCTTTATGATAACTTATGAAAATAACTTGTATAAAAACAGTTTGACCTTATTTCACATGTTTTCATAGAAATAAATTACACATAAGCACTTATATAAAAAACACTTATGCTATAAGTGCTTGATTATGCTGTTTATTCAAATAGAGCTTACGTCTTCTCACATAAACAGTTTAATTATACTGACCTCACTGGGAAGACCCCATAATCTGCGCAAGTAGAAGTCTGATTGAGCATTAACAATCCCAGGAGGTAATCTTTCTGCACCTCTAGGATTATCTGGAACCCAAATCTGCACACAATTATCTGATTATCATGCAGACTTATACAATTCATATTTTCAAATATTGTTACATAATGAGATGAGAATCACAGTTCAAATCCTTCTAGCAATAATCTATTATAATTGATTGATTATTATACTAGTCTCAAGAATAGCGTAAACCAAGGTTTTAAATGTCGTTTGCAATCTCAATTGTGACCGCAACATCAAGAACTTTACATCACCTACATTTGTCGATAATTTTTCGCAATACCAATTCTTAGCTCAATATATATGGTACATGAATCTTAAGTTGACGAGTTTATGGACTTCGAAGAATGACAGAATAAGATGCAAACCTTAGATGGGTTATTTAGTAACTGATCTTGTGAAGAAGTGCTGTCATCGTTCTTCATGAAAGACCATGCATCGCTACCGCGGATGCAAGACAAATCAATTGTTGGAAGCAAACTAGATGGGAGATTCAACTAAAAAAAATTAAGCATAGTTAAGAATTCCATTCTTGAATCAAATAACATCAAAACATGAATAAAAATACTCAAAATTTCAGTACCTTTGTTGTTGGCAATGTTGGTAGTGATAGTCCTATAAATAAGCCAAGAAATCCTCCAAAGAAAAATATCACAATAAGCCTCATACATTCGTTTGGTTTTCTCTTAGTAAAGCTGCAACCATAAACAATCAATTTTTTTATTAAAATGAGTTACTTATTATAGCATATGCAAAATTCTTAGGATAAAATCAAACAGAATAATAAAAATAGACAGACATTATCTCAAGATTAAATAGACCTATGAGTGTGAGTAACATACCTCATTATATCCAAAATTTTCTGATTGTATACTCCATATAAGAAAACTAAGGTATTTATTTGTAAGACCTTCTTAAAGTACAAAGAAGTTTGAACTAAATTGATTAATAACTGAAACTGTAGAATGATTCAAAGGAACAAGAAGAAATATCAAAGCATGGTAGAAAGAAGTGATTATAAGTGTAACTCAAGGAAATGAAAGGAGTAGCAACCAAAGTTGAAACACATGACTAGGGAAATACATGTGATTTTCCACTAACAATTCCGCAAGTTACTTATTTGGTCTGTTATAATAAAGAAAAGAAAATACGCAACCGTGTAATATCCACTATTATATTAAATAACTATGTGCCACTTTCTTTGTAATACAAGAAATAGTCAATATTGTAGGAACATTGAGATTAAAACAAAAATGGATTATACTATTAACGTTGATTATGGTATAGGATTTTTTTTATCTATGATAAAGGCTAGCAATTCAATAGACTTCTTTGACACATTTTTAGACACAATGGTTATTTTATTTTTCAAAAAATGCTAATTTAATTATCCCTTTTTAACGTATATTGTTGAACATCATTTAAAAAATTAACTTTTTAGAAAAAATTAATTCAAGAAAGCCTTTATTGGCTGATTGTTTACTTACAATGCCTATAAAGCAATTCCTTTAAATCCTTCAATGCACACAGTTTTTTATTCACACTTTCCATGGCAAAGTTTTTTTTTTTTTTGACTAACTTTCCATGGCAAAGTTATAATTCAAGAAACCTCGTTGACTTGTCTTCGACAATTAAGTTACAAGTCAATTTAATAATTATAAAAATCCCCCCAAAAAGTAATCAGTGACCATAGCCATTCCACATAATCAATTATGAATCCTTTGAACTTGTTATTTTTTAAGAGGTTTGACGAAGTTTGGTAATGCTCCATATACCGTTCTAAATCAACTACATACAGTAAAGGGCTTCTTCATTGTCGTGTCCAATTTGAGTATTACCAGGCATATTACATAAGTCCTACAAACATTACAATCAAAAACACGTTTACCTACGTTTAATTTTCTACTTTCAGCTCTGGAATTCTACTACATGGAGTTATTTTGTCCTTAGTTACTATGACTAACCAAAAAACAACTCACTCTCTGAATGGAGTGTGAGAAAACATCTATATTCCGCTTGGTTGTGTACAAGTCACCTTCTGTTGTTGTCTCCTAAGGATTAGTTGAATTAAACAAATCAATTCCCACAGCCTTGTAATATGCGTTTTCTGCACTTGCCACCCGACTCTGGAACATTGTCCACTCCTTTCTACACCTCTCCCTCACCTAGCATCAACACCATGAAACCATCAAGATATATATCTTTATAGTCAAAGTGTTTATATAAAATAACATACGCCATTATAATGCAGCTTCTTGGTTAATTAAAAAAGTCAGAAAAGAAGCAAGCAAGCAAAATATCAGTAGGAGGGGATGGTAAATTAAAAAACCAGAGATTAGGATGTCAAGCTGAACTTTATAAAATATGCGTAACAACATACCCCCTGCCATGGCGCTTCCCCAGAATTTGATTCTCCCTATCAAAGCACATAAAAACAAATAAGCATCTTGGGTTTGCAATGTATTGCAAATTAAAAAGACTAACAAGAACAATCATGGTAAACAAATCACCTGATTCCCTAGTGAGGGAATACTTTGGTGAATAATCCACTGAGAATCAACAACTCCTATCTTCTCATAGGCCGGCTACACGACAGAGCAAAAGGACTTGAATCAATATTCAAGAACATATAGAAAATTCAACAAATATTAATTAGATAAATTAATGAGATATTGACTAACCTCAACACATTTTCTAAGAGCAAAGTCAAGACCCCACCCATGGACCAAGTCATTCTGAAACACCCACATGGTTACAAATCATAATTAATTATAAGACACCATTGAATGTTTGAATAAACATTAAACAACTAAACAATGTATATTGAAAAAAGAAAAAAGGAGTCGTCATCAAACCTGAATCATATGCCACACACAGCGCCATGCATCGCGAGAAAACACTGGAGCCATGATCTCAACAAACCTGCATGCATAGCACAATTAGATACAGTTTGGTATTGGTATGGGTGGATACCGGATAATACAATGGTAACATCAACTGATACTTACGCTGCACAAGGAGGCAGATGAGGGTCACTGCACCATCCTGGTTTCTCCTCTGTTTCTCTAATAGACATCAAAGAGGTAAACAATTAATACACATTCTTTTACATAACAAGCACCAGAGGAGAGTGGGGATTGAATTTTCATCATTCTTACTTATGAACTTCACGATCACCTCTTCTCTTTGTCATTTGCCACGTCAGCCCATTGTTAGGCTCCAAACCAGGCTGTGAAATCTCCAACCCATGCTTCCTCACCAGTCTTAAGTATCTGCAATTGAAATAAGAGGAGTATATCCAACCTTTTTAGTAAAAACTCAGAAATAAATCCTTAGGTATATAGCTATTCATGGTTTTGATTCCCAGTCAATATAACAATTCTTTGCAATATCATTTAATCACATATTAACAAATCATTTAGCAAGTTTGACACATAAATAAAATTAAAAAGTTAAAATTGCAAAACAAAAAATTAACATATAATCAGCTGATGATGTAAACAACTTGCACAACATCAAAACTTAATTGTACATGTGTTGTATTGTAGTATATCATATCATATATCAAATACTCACTCCTCCGCATTAAAATGCTCAACGCCCAGATCTTCATCCCATAAAAAAATATAGTCATAAGGTGCCACAATGTCAGGATGCAGAAACCTTTTAGCATACCACCTAGGAAGGAAAACAATCAAATTATTAATATCCGTCACATAATTGAAAGTTTGAAATAGTAAAATGTTTTTTGTTTTTAGTTAGGCATACAATATTGATGGTAAAAGTCACAAGGGAATTTTTTTCCTTCATATTCATGTTCAAGCAATGGACTCATACCATTTTGTCTGTTTACGAACGCTCACATGAATAGCCTGCTTCGACCATTCAAACTCATCCCATTCAGTTGTTCGGCCATCATAATGAAACAGAAGAATTGTGAAATTCCCTGAAAACTGTTTCAAGAAACAGACATGGTTTAAAACATGTACACAAGACTAGGCAATGAATGAGAGAGAAACTAAGAGATGACCTTTTTCACAGCTGCATCAATATTATGTTTCTGATCATGGCCGACAGTGAAGGTCACAAGGTAGTTCGGCTTTGATGTTAAATCCTGTGAGTGGCAGCTTAATCAAGTTTTTTTGTTTTCCAAGTAAAATCAAATGTTGTGTAAATACATAAAACCTACTACAATAGAAAGACATTTGAGGCCTCTGCAATCCAAGAATTTAAAGATTGGCCTAATACCAGAAGCATAATCTCAACCTAGAACATGAGTTTTCCGCATTCTTTCCCAACTTGATTCAATCTTGGATTTAGGGTGTTATTTCAAGTATATTTAATGAAAGCAAAGAAATAATGTGCTTATAAATGGAAGACTCCTTTCACTAGTTATAGTAACTGTAGTAACAAGGCTTTAATCTGTATTTAACTGCATTTTCTATGCAATATGTTACATATGTTTTTGTAAGCACATCATTCTATGACAGATACCTCGCTAGGCTGACCCCACAATCTACGCAAATAAAAGTCTGACTCAGCTTCAATTATCGCGGGAGGTAATCTTTCTGCACCTCTTGGATTTGATGGAATCCAAATCTGCAAACAAAAATGAAAATATGCAGAAATCATTATTTGTGCATTAAAAAACCATTTTCCCAGTATTATAAAATACAGAATCATGTCAACAGTTGATAGGAAGTCCAATAGGCCCGTTATGGTACAAAAACGGTCTGGGATAGAAGTGGATATTTTAATGGGTTTGAAGCATGACAAACCTATAATTTGAAGGATCTATGAGCGTAAGAAAAAGAAAGGGAAAAAATGTACCTTCAATGTGTCATTTAATAACCGATATTTTGATGAGTCACTGCTATCATTCTTCATAAAAGAACGAGCATTGGCACTTTCATATTCGACTTCAATGGAAGACACGTCAATGGAGGGAAGCAGGTTGGATGAAATATTCAGCTGCAAATCGGTGAGCACTATAAGAGTTCCATTATTGAGTTCAACAACATTTAAAAAATCAATTTAAGTTCACTCAAGCATAAGGTATTCCAATATAGAAGATGTTCCAAGTATGCACCTTTGTATTTAATGTTGGATATGATATCCCTATAAAGAAGCCAAAAACTATTCCCACAAAAGTGGTCAGAACCAGCCTCATACCTTCAGTTGGTTTTCTATTGGGGGAACTGCAGCAAACAAGATACAAATTTCATTTAAACACAGCTACCAATATTAATTAGCACATAAAAATATCTAAAAAAAACAAACAACAAAATGTTGATTCTAAATATTAGACCTGCGAATACTGGTTCCCATTATGTCCAAACTTTTCTGATTGTATGATCATAAAACTATAGAGAGGAGCTATTCTTCACTATTTAGCAAGTGGGGTGTATCCTCCATGTAAGATGCAAAAGATGGTTGTTATAAGAAAACAAACCCTATTAAAAATACAAAGAACTAAACATGTTAAAATGGAACCAGAAAATGGTTTTAGATAACAAAAGAGAAAAATACACCATAGTATGAGAAAAATATTAGATTTTCGAATACAATGTTTCCCAAATATCCCCATTAGAACATAAGGCTAGGGACATTATTGGAGTGGCCGGGGTTCGAACCCCGGATTCCACGTTTCTCCACATTTAAATGTGAGTCTTGCCATTTAGGCTACTTGACCAAAAAAAAAAGAAAAAAAGCTTGCATCCTTCAACATAATCCCTAACTCCACTAGGTATATTAGAAGTGTTACTAATAACCCCACTAGGTCATCTATTGCTTGTACTGCATACTTAGTTAGCTAATTTTGGAAATAGCTTGCATCCTTCAACATAATCCCTAACTCGAGGTGCTCTGCTTCGAAATTCCTTATCTTTACTTCATCACTTTGTGCATAGGGAGTGTGTTCTATAGAGTATCTTCCAGGTTGTCATTCATTGTTTGGATTGATCTTAACGTTGTTAATTCAGTTTCCACTATTTCTATCATCACTGCAGACCATTGTGTTACTGCTAACTACAGAATGAATATTGGGATAGTTCCCAATAATTGGCTATGTCCAAGCTCAAGGGCAAGACGACAAAAAGTTTTGAAACTGGTGAACTAATTTATGGAAAAAATACTCCTTGCCAGATTGCTTCACATTGGATGAAGATATATGTTCAACAAGTAGGTTGTGCATTGAGTTTTATTATGTACAACAATAAACCTAGAGTACTACACTAGGGGAGAGTACTCCTCTGACTAGGGTTTCAGGAACTCAATGAAGAAAAGGTCAAATCTCAATATTATATAACTATACGAGAAAACTGTTGTATTGTATGTCTACAGATTGACCCAACATAACCAAGCACCCTAAAATAAGATAGTCCTATTCAAGACAGTGAGCTAAGCAACCATAGGATGAAATCCCTGAACAAATAATCCCAAATCAAATCCTAAAACTACTTGTCCATTTTATATTACTTTGGTAAATTGACGTCCCAGTCCACACATCGCACATGTAGTTTCCCTTCTCAAGCCTTGTGTTTGTCTGTGAGCTTGTTTGGCTCCTTTCCTAAATTGGTTGTAGTTTGTTTCCTATTGGCTATGCTTCTCCATGTTTGGTTCTGTTTGGCTCTAACTGCCATTGTTCAGGCTGTATAATTTTTCATTCACACACTGTTTCAAGCTACATTTAGTATTTCAAGGTTTTTGATTTTCCTTAATTCTTAATATTTTAAGCTTTCAATGAAGTTTTTGATTGATTTGTAGATGTTTGTCATAGGGTACATCTGATTCTAACAATGTAACTTGAACCCTGCTCATATACTAAGCAGTTTTTCAGGCGGTAAACCATCCTATTCATCTTGTTTTGTTGATTTCCAGAAGTTATTCAGTCTTTAGGATGTCTCACTTCATCCGTTATCCTTCTAATACTTCTTCAGCCCTACAAATTAATTGGATATTCTTGGCCATGCAACATTATGAAATGCTCTTCAGGCTTATGAACCATCCTAGTCATTTATATGCATTGTTTCATCTAGGTTAACGCTTCCTCCTTTTTCATCTAAGAGCGTGTTCAGAAATACGGTGCATTCTTTCTCACCAGGTAGGAGAACAGAAGTTTCAATTAGTAGCGTTTGGAGTCACTGAGATTTCAACCCAATTTCATCGCGATTGCAAACAGGTGCCAAGTCTAACACTAGAACTTCAACATACTTCGTGTTTGGAGGCACTGACGCACCGTGAGGAATGTGAAAATTGATTTTTCCAGGAAAATATAATTTTGGTAGGTTTGACTACTTTGTAAATTGTATCAAAGTTGACTTCCCTTCAAATCTTGTTTTGACTAGAATTGCTAAAAATCATCAAACTTGCTTAAGTAAAACATCCAAACATAAATCACTTCAAACTTGATTTTAACCAAATCAATCTTACAAAATCATGTTGGAAAAGCACTCGCTCAGATATACATTTAATGCATGTTTAGATTCACTTTTGTGAGAGGCAAAAGCGATTCTATACACATAAAATTGATTTTGACATGTTTCAGTATTCTATACACGTAGCTCTGAACATGATTTTTAGCCTCAAATTTATTGTTCGACTCACTTATACATGAATGTATCCAAACGTATATATCACTTTTCATTCAACTCACATGTCAATGTCATTGATAAAGCTACAATTACAACCTTCAAGACACAAGGTATATCAGAATGACGGTAACCCATCGAGATTTTCCAAAAGCTACACTTTGTAGCTTCTGCAAAATCACGGTGGATCACCGTGATTCTGACATACTCACGGTGATACCAAACATCAGTTTGCCAAACATTGTAGCAAAACATCATGTAAATATTGTTATCAACACAAACCCACCTGGATTTCTCTTCATCCCTTTTATAGTATGTCAACAAAACAACCGTCTTAATTAATTTCAAAATCAATTCCATTATATAATTTTTTAATTATTGCACAAATTTCAAACATATCTTACCAATTCCACAACCCAAACAAGTTGCTTTTTTAAACGATATAAACAAGGAAACATGTGCATTTCCCTAATAACCGCCGCAAGTAACTCATGCAACTTAATAACAATATTAATATCCCTAATCACATAGAAAACATCAAATAATACCGAATTAAATTTTTCCTAACTAAAAAAAAGCAAACACATTATATATAAATAATTTCTGAAAAGTGATTTTAGATGAAGTAATAGTGAATCATACCTTGAAAAGCCCTAATTGAACGCCGCAAGATCTGGCAAAAACACAACACTTCAGTGATTGATAACAATGAAATCTGAGTTGAGTGATGATAATGTTAGTGATGATCGAGTTTTACGAGAAGTGAGAACAAACGTGAAAAGTAACGAAAAAGCGATTATTCTGTGGAATCTTTTTCTGTATTTGGGTTTGGGTTTTTTGAACAATGGCAAAAACGGTTATATACTAATTTTGGAGCAACGTGGTTATTGTGTTCTTGTGTGAATGGACGAAGAAATTTAAATTTAAAAATGGAATTAAATTTAGATTTAAAGTCTTTTTCGTGATAAATGTGATGAGATAATTGTAAATGAAGGAATTTAGGTAAATATAGTTTTGATGTATGGAATTTAGGTGAGAATAGATGAAAGAATTTAGGTGATTTTTCAATTTAATTTCTTAATCAGTATCTCACCGACGGCTACCCTTTCGTTCTGTACATTGCACAAAATCTTGTCAATATATCACTCTCTTTTTTACTTTTTTTTTTTTATTAAAAGAAGAGAGATTTTTTTTTCCTATGATATTTGTACAAAGTTTCAATTATTGTTAGCATTCTGATAAATAAATAAATAAATAAAATTTCATAAAAAATTAAATTTAGAATACCCTAAATAATTAGTCTTAAAAAATCACTCGGTTTATAATCCAAAAATAAATAAATCACTTCGTTTCTATTTTCCTTTTATTGTGTTTTCTCTCTATGCAGACTAAATTTTACACTCATAATAAAAAAAAATTATATGCAAGAGCCAAAGATTAAATTTGTAAACATTTGCTTAAATAGTTTAAGTCTCTTACCAATTAAATTAATTCATTATTGGTAAGCAATAGTATACCACCTTTAATGAAAGTATAACAACGATGTCATTCAACTTTTATTTATTTATGCAATTAAATGAGATGAAGGGTAATTTAGGTAATGCAGTTGAACTTTCAAATAAGATTAACAAGAGTAAATGTAAATAACTAATTATGTGGTTAATTTTGCTTATATTTTGTTATGTATGTAATAATAATTACAAAACAAAATGAATATTTTGCTTATAGTTTGTATTTTACCAGACACAAAAAAGCAGTTTTTTATATTACTCTCTCTTTCTCAAAATTTTAGTCATTTTAGAGTTTTGCACGGAGATTAAAAAATGATAAAGATCGATAAGTTTGTCATTTTTAACCTTACTTATTATAAGAAAGAGAAAATATATTTAATTAATATTTTAACTTTAGTAACGGTATAAATAGATTCCCTAAAAATTTAAGACAAAACTAAAAAGGTAAAAAGGATGGTAGATTTGAAATGAAGGACTGATAAATAGATTCCCTAAAATGATTTCACAATGCACATGCTTTATTTTCTACCACTGCTCTGTAATTTTAATGTAGAAGAGTGGGCAAGGCGTTTGTATATTTTTAATGTTGAAGAGTAGACACGGCACTGTATATATTGCTATGTAATGTAATTTTAATGTAGAAGAGTGGGCAAGGCATTGGATTGGAATAGGTGTGGTACCTTACCTTGGCTGGCGGGATTAGATTCTCTCCAATTCTTTCTCATGTTTTTTTAATTTAAAGGTTGATTTTTTCTCCTTTTTATTACTCATGTTTTTCTCAACCATTAGATTAAGAAGAATGAGAGAAAACATGAGAGAAAATTGGAGAGGATCTAAATCCTGGCATGACAAAGAGCTTTACAATTCATTAAAAAAAGAAAAGGATGTGGCCCATTTGTACATTTATTTTGTGAATATATTTTCTATTTTTTTATTTTTTAAAATACGTATAAAGATGTAAGAATCTTAAAATTAACCATTTGATGCAGAGAAGATAAAATATTAAATTAGAGTTGATGCCTTTTAAAAAATAATGAAAACCGTCTTTTTGACATTTTTATTATTTCCCAAAAATGTTTGTAAATTGTTCACTTTAAGAGGATACAAAATCTCCTTGCTAACGAATAAAATTAATACAAATTTTAGAAAATACTTTCACAAATATTTGTTGGTATGGTTGGCAACCTTCTGGTGATTTTAGAACCTTAGAAATAACATTGATTTGCAAGAAAAGTTGCAGACAGTGATGGCATAAAATGTTGTGTTATGGTGGCATTTAGTATGGTGAAGGTGAAAATATACCCACCATGGTAAAGTTTGCTTTTGACTACCATGTGTCAGTTGCAACAAGTTACCTCTCTTTTTAGTTACTAAATTTATTCTTCGCAAAAAAACTATTAATTTATTCTTCACTTATAATATCAACAAGTTACTGCTATGACATTACATACACCTGGTTGTACTATTTTGCAGAGCAATAAATGTTTGACGCCTACCATAAAAAATAGTCGACTATTTTGACAGTAGAGTATTGTTCAACTATATTATTTACTAGTATATTTATCATATAACCATAATAAAGCATAATTGTCCTAACTATATAGTTCAATTTTAATTTTAGACCATCATAAAACATAATTGGCCTAACAATATAGTTCGATTTTATTTTTGGAAATGATAAATATGTTTTTGTTTTTACTAAATTATAAAATTTCATTTTGGAGGCTCTGCTTAAATATTACAAATGGGTTTTCAATAAAAAAAAATTTAAAAATTAACCTCTAAAGTTTTAATTGATGTTGAACTAGCCGAGGTAGCACACTTGTGATGCATAATTTAGCAAGTGAACTAAACTATCGTTAAATAATAAAATAATTTGTATCTACATGGATTGTTCTGATTTTAACTAATAATAATATCGCAATATCTTAGGTGAATTTAGAATCATTGAAAGTTTTAACGAACGTTAATTCTAAATATCATAGTTCAATAATTTGATACGTCTAAAGTAATTATTGACCAAAAAATTATCTCAGTTTCTTGTTTCAAAAGTTAGGGTTGGTGTTGGTAATCAATTGATGACTAATATCATATCCGCAACAATTTACATGTTTCAAATTGATCCAAGAAAGATCAGCTATTGACCTAATCTAAAGAAACTTAGCTACTCATAATAGGATTAGACATAGCAAATAAGTTTAAAAATGAATACATGAATTATGATGAACAAATGTGTTGATTCTTCGTTCTAGAGTGAATCTCAAGCCCTAGCCTTCTCAAATACGCGTTTTCTGCTACTTTCTGTGTAAATGTATTTATTGTTGACTTTCTGCGTAAACCCAAAATTTATCGGTTGGATAGTTTGCTATCCAAATGATTTTTTTGCTTTTTTTCATATCAAATGACTAAACGGTGAATCATCATATTTGTTTATGAAAATTATTCAAGTGATTTGTCAAATACCCCCCTGAAATTTCAAAATTTGTCAAATACCCCCCTGAAATTTCAAAATAGGCAAATACCCCCTGAAATTGTAAAATGTCAATCATATTACCCCCTGCTCTGTTTACTCCGTCTATTTTGATGACGTGACGGTTAACAACACATGTGCACCTGTCAATGTGGTGTCACATACATGGGTAATTGATTATGATACACGTCACATGAGATAATTAACAAAAAATTGCAAAATCAGTGGCCAAATTGCTCTAATTTCAGTCAATTAGCCTCCTGATATTGCAAATTTCAGTAAAATACCCTCTTGTGACGTGTATCCTGGTCAATTACCCCCCTCATGTGACATGACACGTATGCAGTTAACAATCATGTCATCAAACAAGACGGAGTAAACGGAGCAAGGGGCAATTTGATTGACATTTTGCAATTTCAGATGGGTATTTGACTATTTCCAAATTTCAGGTGGATATTTGTCAAATTTCAAGGGGGTATTTGACATTTTACACGTATGCAGTTAATAATATTTTTATTACTTTTATCACATCATATTAAATATTGAACTAAATTTTAATTTCTATGAACTTTAAAATGAATTAATTTTTATGCATATATAAATGTATTATAAACTAGAATTGAAATATGATGTGTATATTAGCGGCGCAGTTTGTTGTCTGTCTACCTTTTGTTAATGTGTAATTATTTTATATATATATATAAAAGGAAAGGGGAATTTAAACTTGAAAAAAAAATATATATATATATTGTCAAGTTCTCTAAAGTATGATGTTAAATATCAAAATAGAGTTTAATCTTATTGATCGATTAGTTGATTAGTCTGTTTTTTATAAGAAAAATTCAGGGTGATGAGGTTAATTAGTCTATTTAAATATGTTCATATGAATTAGACTTTTAAAAATCTAACAGGTCAGACCAGACTTTCAAAATATCAGACTCAGACCTAAAAAGTTACATATGTCAAGCTTAGACCTTTAAAATTTTGACAGATCAGGCTCGGGTTTGATAAAACCTTGCACGGCCTAACCTATTCCCAACGGTGTTGGATATGAAATGAGTATTCAAATAATTGTCAACATACTCATCACTACGTCAAAAAAATAAACATACTCATAACTCTAATTTACATATAATATCATAATCAAAAAATTTACATATAATATATTTTCTATAAAATTCACCCAAAAAAATATATTTTATAGGTGCATATGTAGGTCCTTTAAATTTTGCGTTCGTATCAGATAGATCCTTTAAGTGTTTTTTTGTATCATCTAGGTTCTTCTATTATATTTCGTTACAAAAAAAGATGACGTGACCGTTAACTTGATGACGTGAAACGACCTAGATGATACATAAATACAAGATAACAACTCCTAGATTATGTTTTCTTTAAACACATCATTTTTTTTTTTTGTAACGGAAGGACCTAGATAATACATTTTAAAACTTAAAGAATCTATTTGAAACAAAAAAAACTTAAAGAACTTATATGATAAAAATGCAAGACTTAAAGGACCTACATATGTATTTGACCTATTTTATATAAAACACTGTTGTACTTGTACAAATAAGATCTTAACAACTAATATATCATTTGTGGCATTTTTAAAAATAAAATTTACATTACTTTTTATACCAAAAAAACATTTTACATTACTTTGAAATATAGTAATACGAATACCAACAAAACAAACCATGTTTTTAATAATTTAAATTAATTAGCCGCATTTTTCTAGTCCAATAACATAAAATACACCCAATACTAAGAAATTATTTTTTCTACCCCAACAATTATATCTCCACCCCTATACATAAATTTTTCTTTCAACTTTGCCCTTTAAATCAATCATTTGACTTCACCCCTGCATTTCTTTTTACAAATTTTTTTTAATAGCCAAAATTTCAAACCGGTACACTTAAAAAAAGTTTTCCGGAACATTATAATCCATAATCCAATAGTAGTGGTACAAACATGGTTGCTCCAAAATCAATATTTGAAAAGTTTTTGATAGTAGTACCGATTAACGAGGCTGTATCAAAATCTTTGGTTGCTATTGATGAATTTTAATTTTAATATCAGTTAATTCAATAAACAAGGCAAAACCAATTTATTAGATCCAAATCATCTATCTCTGTGGTAGCCATTCATGATTTTCACTTCCCACTCCCTTCACCCATTTCCAATTTCTTCGCTCAATTTAACAAAGATCTCACGTTTGGAAGGATTCAACAACAAAGATGGGTTGATTTAACTTTCAAGAGAAAAATGATGTTGCATATTAGTGTTAAAAGTGGTAATTTCATGAGCAGGTTTAAGATTCCCGATGATAGTAACCTTCAACAGCTTAAAGCTAATATGATTAATGGCGTTGTTGTTGTTACTGTTCTTAAAATTGCATTGTCAATTTTCCAGATTTTGCAGTTTAGCCACGGTTTAACCGTGGCTAACGGCCCGAAATTCTTTATTGAAGTTTTCCGGTTTAAAACTCATTTTGGTTAGGGAGTATAATGTTCCGGAAAAATTTATCTAGGCATACCGGTTTGAATTTTGGCTATTAAAAAAAATTGTGTAAAAAAAAATGTAGGGGTGAAGTCAAATGATTGATTAAAAGGGCAAAGTTGGAAGAAAAATTTATGTGTAGGGGTGGAGGTATAATTGTTGGGGTAGAAAAAAAAAATTCCCCAATGCTAACATGACAAAGCCCAAAGAATATATACAATATAAATATTGTAAAAGTAAATGCACTTTTTTGGTCTAACATGTGACAAAATAAGTCACCAACAAGTTCCCTGTCTTTGATCTCAACCACTAAATATATATATTAATATATCTATGACTATCACTACAACTTCACCATGATGGGCACATTCTTTCCTTCACCATACTAAATGCAATGGGAATGGTTTAGTATAAAGAGTGTGATAACGTTAGCTATTTATATACTAGTTGGCAGAGTGGTCTTTTTTTTCTTCTTATAAGAGCAGAGTGGTCCTCTGAAGTGAATTTAAAGGCACATACCAATATGGAGATTTTTTTTCTTTTCTTTTTTTGAAAAACATACCAATATGGAGATACTTTGTGAAGTCTATAATCTATTGGAATAAAAATCTTAATTATAAGCTAATGATCATTTTACAACAAATAAGATTTGAACCCCATCCCTTGAGCCCACACCTCATGTACAATCACTTCTGAAAACAGGTTTCTATTAATTGGATGGGACACAATATTTTAAATACTTTATAGATAGACTCTCATAAACCATACACCTTCCTATATGATGTAATACATTGTTTACATAATATTATCAACATAACCATAAAATTGACTATGCAACAAATGAAACTTTAGGAGCTATATACAAACTGGATACATATCTTTTGCAATGATAAAGAACAAACTAGTAATATTTACCATACAATCTTATTCTAGCCAGTTTCTCAACTCTCAAGAGCTGTGAGGCGGAACTGTTTGGGAATGTATCAATTTATCTTTCACGTAACTTCAAACTCATGCTATACATCAGGTTGAACAACTGCTGTAGGAAGCCAAAGTTCTAAACGAGTTCCCCCAGCTCCAAGCGGCCCATCTTTGGTCCGGGGTGATATAATGCGCACGACACAACCATAACTCTCCAGTATCTCACGGGCAATAGTCAGCCCAGCAACAAAGTTCCATGTCATATTGTCTTCAATCATATCTTCAGCCAAGAGTTCTTGTCCATACGGTGTGAGTGAATGCATCTGCGTCTGCAGACAGAGCTCACGAGAAATAATTATTTTCTATATTCACAAATACCTTGCAAAAAAGTACTCAATCAATGAATTGTACGAATAAAGGCTAGGAGTGAGCTTTAGGTGAAGGGTTTCCCAGGTTTGAAAGATATCAAAATAAGTTCAAATCTTTGTGCTATTGTGTAGCAGAAAAGAAATTTGGTAAAAAAAATGTAGCAGAAAGGAAATGTTTGAATGTCTCTGATATTAGGGTAATTTTATGGATACCAAACATCTTCAGACTTACTCGAGATATTATTGTGAAACACACAGTTTTACATTCTTAAAATAAGCACTAATTTCCTCAAAAAAGTGGAATCTGGCCAGTTGTGTATGCTGTCGATTCAACCCTAGGAATTAAACGTTCCTAATTTTCCCATGGGTCACGGGGATGTTTTTAATTTGATTTATAATTTACATGCATGAAACAATTTCTAGTTTGTTAAAAAGGAAAGTGCATGACCAAAGAAGATAACGAGAGTGAACTGAAGTTACCATATAGTGCATATCAGGTCCGTCATCATCAATAAGTACGAGGGTGCCGCCAGCTGGTGCATCAGTTGACACAATTGCCACCTTTCCTCCAACACGTGTACGCAATAAAGCACCTTCAATAAGGTTGCTGAAAGCCTGGCGCAAAGCAGGTTCTTCTACAGCAGCTAGCAAAGTTGATGAGAGCTGACTAAGTTCTATTACACGTTTTTGATTCTGAGCAAGAGGCCTGATTGTCTCAACTAAGTCTGCCAATATTTCAGAAACATTGCACGGTCTTCCTGACATCAAGAAACGAGCATAAGAAATATTGTAAACATCTGAGTGTTTAAAGAAAAGAGAAATGCATATCTAAAACTAAACACCAAAAAGAAAATACCCAAAATGTAATGAAAGAAAATAAATATATTTTAAAGTTATAACACAACAAAATTGACATAATGGAACATAGATATATAGAAGGTGGTACAAAACATGACATTATCAAAAGAGCCATTTTCACTAAACAATTAATCAAACCTACCTGATCCCGTGTTGTAGTGGAGTGAGAGCCACAGGTGGAAGGGGCATCTCTATATCTTGGGCAGCAACACCAAGAGAAAGTGGCTCACCAGATTTATTCATTTTATTTGGAAAGCCATCCCTTGGAGAACTATCCAAAAATTGAGATTTTACTGACCCAGCAAATATGTGATTAGAACCATTCATTTTCTTGATTGATTCTTCATTGTAGCGCATAATATTAGCCTACATATTGGGCAAATATTGTACATTAGGCGCACCGGCTTCTATAACCATGTGCCAGTATTATTTCCTTATTTCTAAATTGCTAACAAATAATCAGTAGTAAACTAGTCAGTAGACTCTTCATTTTACCGAAATATTTTTCAAAGATGTTTAAATTGAAGAGAGAAACTCTTCAGCAGGGATAAAAATTCCAAAACTAAGAAATAAATTACAGTGCAGATAGATTATAAATATTGACAGGCATTGAAAGCAAGTATCGAAATATTTTTACCTTTTGGGTAATGAACACCCGTATGTAACATCATTATAATTATATCGGAGTAAGACAAGCAAATAATATGAGAAAAAATTATAAAAATTGTGTTCAAAAAAGTTGCAGATTTTTGTATTTATCCAAGGGAGGCTTCTAAATCCATACGCAAAAATCTAGCTGTGACAATAAAAGGCTTTTGCCAATGATGAAATAATCTCCATACACTTACTGTGGTTTGGTTGTAATTCAGCCCAGACAATGACCCTTATTGTGTATAATTTTACTAGTGTTTATCATGACTGCTTCAACAATTTTCTTGTAGATCAATCGACCAAAAGGTAATGTTTACACGTGGGTCCTTCATTGAGGAAAATTCAATCAAGGAAAAGGAAATGAATAAGATACATAATAGCATAGCACGTAATTTTTTACAAGTACATAGAGGAAGAGACAATGGCATGAAGATAAAATATCTCCAAGGCACATTAATTGATTATTGGTATATAAAATTATGTGCACGCCGCACAAATGTGTGATAATTGCGAGAGAACTACCTTTGTCAAATGTACAGCATCCTGGAGTTGATGGAGAACATCACTCAGACGATCCCCTAGCGTCAAGATATCCTCAACAATGTCATATGAAATCTGCAAAAGTAACTATTTTAAGACGCTGCTTATATGTAATAACATAAGGTATGATTAACATCGCCAACTCATCAGTTGACCTGACTTATTAACCACTAGTTATGAAACTGATGCAGTAAAGTTTAGTCAGGTTTAAAAGAAAGAGAAACTTATGGCAGATATGGCAACGAAATAGTTTTTATTGTTGTAGTAAAACTCATCTGTTTATAGAATTTACAAACCTGACTTTTCTTTGTTTGTGTGGACAGGATTTTACCCAAGGTTTGAATGCTTGAAAGTGGACCACGGATCTGGTTTGTATTTGAAGAAAGCAAAATTAGAACAGACCGAGGCTAAGAATAAAGAGGTTAAAGAAATGCAATAACTCATACTTGCTCAACCAGATTATTCATCCTGACATTATTTTGCCATGTTGATTGCTGAAGTAACATTGCTTTCTGCAAAAGACACCCATGAGCCAGAAATTTAGGCTCATGCCAAGTATAAAAAACTATGCTTATAACTGTCATGAAATTGTAAAACAAATAGTTAAAGAGAAATAAATTTAAGGAACTAGCATTGCATGCTTAAATAAAACAATCAATCTAACTCCAAAAATTGATAGATTATGATTTTAAACTTGAATGAAATAACTTTAAAAGCACAAATTCAGAAAAGGGACATGTTAAGAAATACAAATTTGAAAGCAATCCCCTCAAAATCCAAGCATAACTTTCTAGCATTTCATATTCAAAGAGCGATGAACCCCTGTCATTATCTAAATTCAAAACAAAGCCAGATGAAGTTTATAAACCTGATCCATAACATACGCCATAGCCAGAGACTGTGAAATGTCGATAGCATTTGACCTTTGATCGGATGTGAAGTTGTGCATACCAACCGGCTCATCCTTGACCCGAAGAGTCTGAATTTCCCATGACTTCTTATTCAAATCTAGAAAAGGAGGAAATGAATAATCTTCCTCCCCGGATACATTGTTATTCGACCCATCACTTTGAGCCTTCACGCAAGTTTCAAGCTCCACCAATGGAAGTTCAGCAACCAAGAAACCAACAACAAATGGGTGTTTAACCATGGGAAGAACTACAGCTTTACATTCAGGTACAACCTTAGCCTACAATTAACAGTCCATCAGACTTATATTAAGATCCATACAAACCAATAACAATAAGAGTAAATCCTCAATTTAATAAGAGTAAATCCTCAATTTAGTCTCTCAAAAATAATTAGTCTTTCATGTTTTATAAGTATTAAGTAGTCCCTAAATATATGAAAATTTATCACTTTAACATTGTTGTTATTATATATTGACAGAATACTAGGGACTAATGTGACAAATTTTCATATACTAGAGACTACTCCATCCATTCCAAAACTTTGGTAGTTTAAGTATTTCAATTTTATCTCAAAATGTGTTTTTAGGAACTCAAAATATAATTTATCATTTCCTTCCAACTATACACCATGACAATGGCAGTAGACTAAATACACAAATCAGAAAACTTGTAAATCATTTAATGATTAGAATAACACTATTTTGGTACAATACACATCAATTAAATTTTTACTATTTTCTTTTTGGTTTTCACTACCAGTATCCGGTTCACTGCACCGCTAATCTGGTTCGAGGGTCGGTTATGGCATCAAGTGATTCCATTCCAGCACCCTCCCGTTGGCAGTTGTGGGGATCGAACTGTAGTCCTCCCTACCAAGTCCAGCGTCAATGACCACTGGACCAACTAATGATTGGTAATTAAATATTTTCTTAATCTATGAGCAAATACCTTAAACTACCAGGAATACTTAAAATGCAGACACTACTTAATAATATTTTCATATGCTTTAAGACTAATTACGAAACAGAGAGACTAAATTGGTAGTTTGCTCACAACAATAATGGAACAGAAATAACACAATATAACAGAAGCAGAATCAACAACACACTTGCAATTCGGAGAGTATGGTCTCAGTGGCGCGCAGGCCAGCAGGAACATTAAAATGAGCAACGAGAATAACAATGCCTTCACCATCTGATTCAGCATCTCCTCCAGGATACAGTGCAACCCTCTGCAGCTCCAACCTATCCATCACATAACTACCTGCCGGTCTAACATACACCTACACAGCACAACAACACAAACGACACCGTTCAGCAATCACGTAATAAATTGAAACCCTAATTTATTGAATGTTTTGGTAGTTTACCGAGAGGAATGATTCAGGGACGATTCTACGAAAGAGATGAAGCTGTTGAAGACAGAGTCTATGAAAATCAGGACTAGGAAGAACGAGTCCGTTTCTGCGATCTTTCTCGAGTCGCTGAGTGAACTCGACTGGTGAGGTGGATATTTTGCGAATAGCGGAGGCGAGTGCGCGAGTGGAAGAGAGAGTGAGGGTGGAGGAATTGTCATCGGAATCGGAGTTAGGGTTAGCGTTGATTGTTTGGAGGAAACAAGAAGGATTACGATGAAGAGGAATTCGTTGAGATTTGAAAGTTAGTGGAAGTGTAGAAGTGTTGATTGCAGAGAGTAGAAGCATTATTTGGCTATACTATTCATTCATTCATACAGCAACAATAAACTAACTGAGTTGAGTTAGTTAGTTAGTTTCGTTAATGGGAGGAGGAGTATGCAAAGGAGTATTTATATGATATCAGCCTACAGGTGTGGAGAAACGGAGAAAAATGAAAAATAACCACACGAATAATCACAAACTTTATCTTATCCATATTAATTTAATGTAATGCATTAAAAAAATATTCTTAACAAGTGTCTCAAGCCCTTTTTTTTTTTTTTCATCATCAGTTTAATTTGATTCGAAAGTTAATTTTAGCATCAAGTGGTTTTAGTTCCCTCTCGATCGCAATTGCGGGGAATCGAACCAACATCGAGCCCTCTTTAAACATTCTATTTAAATTAAATAAGTAATTTATTTAAAAAGTGAAATATTTTAATTTTTAATGTATTACTTTAAACACTCCTTAGCATTTTCATTAGGTATCGTTTGTTTCCAGGGAAACCGGAAGGATTGAAAGGTGGAAGGATTTAAAGTTTGTTGGAAAGCGTGTTTCCATCGTTTGGTATCCATGCCAGAGAGGAAAGAAAGTTTTATTTTGGTGGGTCCCACCTCTAAAAACTTTCCGCTCAATGTTGAGCAGAAAACTTGTTAGGGCATCTCCAATGCATATTGCTTACTGTTTAGGTGGAGGTATAAGTTCCCACTCTCAAATTTTTCAGCCTTAGAGCGTGTACAGCTGGCGTTCTCTGTTGCTTAAATTTCTTGTCACTTGCTTTCTGAAGCAACATGAAAATGTGTTGCTTATCAATAAAATATAATAAATTTTTTTCTTTTGCTGAAGACAAGGTTGTTAAAATCCCGATTTAAAATCTAAAAACTATATATTTTACGTTTCTAGGTCATTATTTCGAGTTAAATCGCTAGTAGAATCCTTTTTGGGTAAAATCATAGTCTGAAACGATTTTACATGATTTAAATCGCTCTAAAATCACTGAAATTGCGTAAAATCATAGGTTTTAACTCTTTGAGACAATTTTACCTTCTTGTTTTTGGATAATTTTTTGGATGTTACTTGATGATTTGGTGGGTAATTTGTGTAGTTTGATCCAAGTTTACGAATACTACATTTTATTATGATGATTTAGTATATTTTAGCTTTTAAATTAAGTTGAAACTTTAAATGATTGATGCATTTATAATATTATATAAGTATATATTATGTTTTAAATATAAACATAATATTATTTTAATATGTGGTAGAATCAACGATTTTACGATTCGATTTTACGTTTCGATTTTACCTAGGCAAAACGAGTTAAGGTAAAAACTCGATTCTGACAACCTTTGCTGAAGAAAATAGAAACACAAAAATGGAGATAGAGGAGAATTTGAGGTTGTTTGGTGAGTGTTTGAGAAGAGGTGTTGAACAGTAAATTGATTGAAGAAGAAGATGTGTTGAACAGAGAAGAGAGAATAATTGAGAGTAATTGAAGAAGGAGAGTGTTTAACCAAAGAATTTTTCAGAGACCCCTATAGAGAGTTCGGAAGAAAAAACGTGTGGTGTGCAGTGTTCCAAGGTTGAATGCTTCAATGAAAATATTATAAAAATAAGTGACAATAAAATAATATAAATCAGTGGGATCAAATATGCATTACTTATTGAATTTGCCATTGGAGTAAAACTGGTCAAAATTACTTATGAGTTGCTTAAGTCCTAGGAGCAACTCATGTTAAATTCTCCCATTGTAGATGCTCTTATGGACATCTTATAGACAAAATGACTAAAACACCCTCACTTGTGAAACATGTATTTTTAATTTTTTTAATCACATTCTCCTTTGTTGTTCACATGGGTCCCACGCCTAAAAGAATAGAGTATGTCACATGTTGTTTAAGACTTTAAGTTAATATAAAGGACATTTATGTCATTTGATAAATATTTACCTTTATTTCCTTTCACTTTCTTCTCACTTTCACTCATACTAAACAACTAAAAAATCACTCGACTTTCTACTCACTTCCCTCTTACTTTCTTTCTTTTAACAATCATTCCTCCCACTTTCTTTCCTCTTACTTTCTTTTGTTATCCAAACAAAGCCTTACAAAAATGTTTAGCTTCATGCAACTTATACGTTTTCAACCTTAGATGAATGTTGTTGTGCTCATAACACTCACAAACATTGAAGTGAATTGTCTCTTGGGATTCTCTAGCGTCTCTTCGAGTCCAATCTCAACCACACATTAAGAGAGAGTGTGTAAAAATTATATAACAGCACTGCTATATATAGTAGTGAACGAAAGTATTATGAATGGATTGCGAGTAGAAATTAACCAATTAAAAACAAGAGTTGTGCTCGAATTCACAAGTGGATTGTAGTATTATAATTAACGAGCTTTGGGAGGTGTTGGAAGGTTTGCATTTTGTTTGGAGGTTGGAGTTCTGTCACATGGATAATTTATAATTATGTCCCATAAATGTAGTTTAAATGATAGTTACCAGAGATATTATTGGGGTGGTTGATGTTCGAACTGCAAATTTCACATTTCACCACATTTAAATGTGCGAGTCTAGGTTATTTGACCCAAAAAAAAAATAGTTATTAGGATAATGATTTAAATTAAAACTCGTGTGAAAATAGATTAATAATAAATAGAGTTTTTAACATAGTAATTCACAAACCTAATATCAAACAGTTCCAATTTTTATTGAATGTTGCTAAAGGGACAACCCTTTATCAAACATATTGTTGAGTTTAAGCATACAATAAGAAATTACCATTACAGAAACATGAATTTGAATATCTTCATGTTTAAGAAATACAAGGGGAAATAGCTTAATAGCGGTGGCTTGATACATTACCACTATAAATCATTTTTTAAAGAGATTGGTTTTAAAGAGATTGGTGGATCTGAAAATTTTCCACTAGCTATTTGTTCAAAAATCCACTTATTAGCAGCTTCAGTAAAATGAATTCCATCCCAAATAATCTTCACACTTGGATCTTTGCAAGAATTAGCTATCACAATTTTTTCACCATTCACAATCTTGGTAGCTCCACATCTTGCTTTATTATTGAAGTTGTACTTTCCACCCTCTCCACAACAAACAATCACACTATTCTCATCAAAACCTATCAATTCCGAACATAAAATAAACCGAGAAATTGTGTATTGGTCAGATTCCAATGAGAGAAACAATATATTAAAAAAACAGAAATTGGCACGCGGAGGATATCTTTGATTAAAAAAAAAACAGAAATAATTGTATATCATATGAGATGTTAAGTTTTGATGTTTGAAAAACATTTATAAATTTTAATTGCTCACCGTATTTTTGGGCATGGCTAATAAGATTGTACTTCACTGTGTACACATCAACATATATGATTGTGGCATTTGGAAGCTCTTCCCTAAGTTGCACAATAGTTTCATTCAATTTGTGGTTAAAGTATTGGGATACCTCGTTGAACGGTTTGGCACAACCAAATTCATCGATTTGGGCCGCACTCATCGGATAGTGATCCAACAAGTATGCGAGACAGCCCAATGGGCCTACATTGTGTATCCAAAATGACCTTCCACCTTCCTTGTATACACTCTACCAAATGGGAACATTGATCAAGTAAATTTCATTTCATACATCATAGAAAAATTATCAAAAGCATAAGGTTGGATAATTAGATTAGATTAAATAATGTACCCTTATGACATTTGAGAACTGGCCTAATGCATCGGATATAAATGCTTCAACTTGTTCTGTGGTCATGTTGAGTTTGTAGCTGGCAGTAATATCATTATGGCCAATGTCAAAAGTGTATAAAGCTTTAGAAAAATACTCTTCTTTGGGCAACAATTTCTTAAACACTCCTCCTGTACCAAATTTAAATTATCATAAACTAAGTTTTATTTCTGTTAAAATGAAATTGGAAAATGATAATAAGTATTTTTAGTACACTGTTTAAGAAACTGAAAGAAGTAATTTTTATATAGAAAATGAGGTATTCATTGCTTTGAAAAATATTTGACCTATATTAGCATGATCCAATATAATTAAGAGGAAATGATATGAATTTGCACCTTTTTTGCGAATAAGTATGGATTTAGCTTTGAAATCAGAGTACTCAACAAATTGAACATCTAGAGATACAGGACTGTATCCACTCTGAGATAAGGTTTTGTTATGAGGTCGGATGGTTGATCCTGCTGTTGCGAAATTTGCTCCATTGCTGAAGTTTGATCCTACTGAGTCCAAGTAGGCACTCAAATAAGGCAAACCCAAGTTTTGTGCTGTTGAGAGGAAATTTTAACGAGTCAAAGATAGATAATCAAATTTTTGGTTATAATTAAAAGTTTTTTTTGGTAAATAAAATTTTGTTGGCCATGAGAGAAATGTAGACCACTTATATTTATATGTTGTTTAACATTTACTTTTTCATCTAACGTAAGCTGACAACCACTATAATTAGATATATGAAAGACTAGTTACCCTATAATACTAAGAGAAATGTTATTTAAACATAAAAAAAGGGGACATCTCAACAACATCAAAAAATGAGGCATTAACCAAATGTGTTGAAGAACTCTCCGGTTATATACACGTGACTCCCCTTGATGTTGTAGGCATAAAATCTTTCAAACAACTTTTAATTTTGTTTTAACTTTATCATCCGCAAACAATCAAAATGTGTCTCATATACAATTTCTCGTAAACAAATAGTTGAGGAATTGGAGATCAAATTTGGTTAATATAAGTTAACCAAATGTGTTGAAGAACTCCCCAATTATATACATGTAACTCCCCTTGATGTTGTTGAGATGTCCCCTTTTGATGTTTAAATAACACTCCTCTAATACTAATTACCACTATAATAGGAGTACCTTTGAGACACTAGTTAATGAGACCAATTATAGTAAAAGTTTCTTGAAACTTGTGTAATTTACTTTTTAAAAGTATAAAAAGTGATGTTTTCAATATAAAAATTTCGTTTTTTGTTTCCTTAAATAGTGTTCCGGGCACTAGTTACTCTAGATATATAAATCAACATTTTCTAGTTCACCGTACTAAATGTCACCCATATCTTTTAACACACCAACAAATAGGGGTGTAAGCGGATCAGAAAAATCCAATTGAACCGACGATCCAAACCAATCCAAACCGAAAATAAACCGATTCTTTTGGTTCGGATAAAAAACCGAACCAAACCAATTGAAAACCGATGTGGTTTGGTTCGGTTCTCGGATCGAATTTTAAAAACCGATGAACAAACCGAACCAAACCAATATATATTATTATTAAGTTAATTTTTTTTAGGTAGCCCACATCTATTAAAAAACAAAGGGAAAATACATTAATCTCCCCTGAGCTTTGTGTATATGTCGCTAACATCCCCTATATTTTATGACTTGACAGAGACCTCCCCTGCCGTCAATAACTGTTAAGTCTCCATTAAAAAAAAAACTCTTTTTTTAATGGCAAATTGTTAGTTGTTACTATATTACATTCTCGTTGCCAAGACTTGAGCCTTGGACCTCTAACTCCTTCAACCCTTAGCTCATCTAGTTCAACCAGTTGTGCTACCCCTCCCACCCCATTAAAAAAAAAAGCATGGCATATCTTTCATTACAGGCACAACTACTTATAAAAAAAATCTTGCGCATACTCACATCACAATACAAATCTTAACTTAGAAACTCTCAGACACAGTCTCCTCATAGTCACAGCTGCAAAAAATCTCACGCTGTTCTCAGTTCTCATCTCTCAATATTGCGCAAACAACACAACACTCTCACGTTGTTCTGCTCTCATATATTTTATATCAAACTCTCAAAAAACAGTAACCTCTCATGTCAAGCGTTACCGGAATACGTCTTTCTAATGGTGAATTTAACATTGACGGGATGACAACATGATGTGCAAGAAACATTGGCGATTCAAGTGGGAATAGACTTGAAGTTTTATTTTTGTTGTACTTTATTATTTGAAAAACTTATGAACTTAATTTCAATATGATTGTACTATGTATTTGATGAACTTATGAGAAAAAAATTGTATTTTGTATATGAAGAAATTATTTAATGAATTATATTTTGTATTTTATGAACTTATTTGATGAACTTATAGGAAAAAAATATATCGGAAAAAAAATAATAGCATGAAATACATCGGAAAAAAATGCGTTATAAAACCGATTAAAGTATCCGAACCAAACCGATAAGTTTGGTTCGGATTCATTTTTGAAAATCACTAAAAACCGAACCAAACCGAACCAATCGAGAGTTCATTGGTTCGGACATCGGATTCACTCGAAACCGATCCAAACCGGTCCAATTACACCCCTACAACAAAGTTAAGCTAATTTGTGCATAATGATGATAATAAAGTGTAGGTCGTATTTCTAGAGTATGATATTATGATTGTGATATTATTAAATATAGATGGGTCATGTCTCTTTGGCATCATGTCTAATTGGTGCATAATAATAATAATAAAGTGTAGGTCCTATTTCTAGAGTATGATATTATGATTGTGATATTATTAAATAGATGGGTCATGTGTCTTTGTCATCATGTCTAAATACAACCTGTTTGATATTTGCTCCACAAAAAACTTCAACCTCATTGCCACATCAATAAAAATGTGCGAAATATAATAAGGGTAAAATCCAAAAAAAACTAAAATATTTGGCTTAAATTCAGAGTTTTAAAATAAGGGATTAAAATTCTATTTTGATCAAAATAGGCGCCAAAACTGCATTTAAACTTTTAATTTTTTTGTTTGTGTGAGTGTGCCTAACACTATGTCATTTGTAGTTGTGTCTATACTAGCATTTTCCACAAAAAAGACCTAACCTAATATATTAGTGATTCCGACGTTAACAATTCTCGAAATATAATATTGTTGCTTCCACAAATAAGTAATGTGTGTTCTAATGGTTATATGTGTTCTAATGGTTAAGAAGTTCCACATTAGTAGCGATATGATCCAAATGTATGTTTATAAAGTAGAGGTAAACATTACCTTATAAGTCGGTTTCGTATGGTTGAATTAGGTAAAACTCTCAATTCTAAGATGGTATCAGAGCCTCTACATGATCCACTAGATGCCGGCTAACAAGTTTTCGATCAGGTAATCCATTATTTATATTCGCGCTTCAAGTTCAAAAGCACTGAATGCGAGGGGTTGGGATAAGAAGTATCATATTGGTCGTGAGTTAGACTCAACTCTCAATTCTAAGATTAGTTTCATAAAATATCAAAATTCTAATTTTAACTAATGAGTGGTTAATTTGATTACCTAAGAAATCAATGATGAGACGACCATCGGAGTAGCGTCCGGCAGGAGTGTTGAAAAAAGTGATTCCGTTGGGAGGAGGAACTTGTCCGAAAGCTGCTGCGAGGCCACCGGTGTCGGAATTTGAATCTCCAAAGTTGAATATTGCTGGAAAACTACACTCCTTTGCTTCAGTTACAGAAACAGAACATGATGGTACTATAACTAAAGTTAGCACCGTTGAAATTACAACCCATGACATAATAACTTGTCTCACTTTCTCACCAAGTAGCTCCATAACTCTCACTTTGATGTTTGATGAAAGTATAATAGAAACCACTCAGATATATTTTTATAACACACACACACATATATATGATCATTGTCAGCATTTATCAAATACAATTGGAAGTATAAAAAAAAACAAAATTTTTATTATTATTTTAGCTATAAATATAAGAGTAGGGTCTTGAACAAACAAAATAAATAAATACGAGGGCCCAAAGTAAACTTTAACCTTTCAAATCTTTGGAAGTATAATACTACATCAATCTTTAAGCATATTGGTGGTGTTAGATGGATATTGTTGTGCTTGTAACAATCTCAAATGTTTGTCAACAAACTTTTTTTTATTATTTAAATTTAAATGAGATCTATTAAATTATGTGAGTTTCATATAAATTTGATGAAATTCACATTGATTTTTTTTTAATAATAATGAGGATGAAACTTTAGAAAAAAGGAAAAAGAATTACACTTAGATCAATTTAGGGGTAGTAAACCCCAAAGTTATAGGTAAGAGTAAATCTATAACTTATATCGGACAATTCATATTGATTTTAACTAATATAAGAAGAATTTTTTGTTAAAGATATATTCGAAAGATAAACTTTTAAAGGGAGTTTATTTATTTCAATTTGAGCATTGCTATTTAGTAAGAAAAAATTGCACAAGAAAGAGAAGAATCCACAAAATTAGGGAATTTGACCAATCAAAAATTGGTTAACCATACATGGGAGAGAGAGTGATTAGAATTTGACCAATCAAAAGTTGCCACATAAAATTCTTCTCTTTCTTGTATAAAAAAATTCTTACTAAATAGCATTTTCCTTTCAATTTTATGTTTTACGAGCACCATATTTTGAGTCATTATGCTGTCAAAAAAGTTTTGAGCCATTAGATCGACTTTCAACCTTACTAGAAGAGTTTAGATATTGCCTAACACATTATCTTAAAAACATCACAACAAATTGGTGAGGTGTTTGAATTCAATCGCTTTAATTAACACACACGAGCTAAGGATAAAACTGTAATTGAACATCAAGGTCCTAAAATTGTTGATGTATTTGTAACAAACCATTTATCAAACTTATTGTTGAGTTTATACAATCAAAATTTACCACTACATAAACATGAATTTAAATCTTCTCATGTTTAAGAAATATAAGCGGGGAAGTGGCTTAATAGTGGTGGATGGATTCATTGCCATGGCAAGCCATTTTTAAAGATATTGGTGGAACTGAAAAGTTTCCATTAGCTATTTGTTCAAAAATCCACTTATTAGCAGCTTCAGTAAAATGAATTCCATCCCAAATAATCTTCACACTTGGATCTTTGCATGATTTAGCTATCACAATTTTTTCACCATTCACAATCTTGGTAGCTCCACATCTTGCTAAATTATTGAAGTTGTACTTTCCACCATGTCCACAACATGCAATCACAGCCTTCTCATCAAAACCTTTCAATTCCAAATATTCAACATAGTAAAATTTATATCTCAATTAATGTGGTAACGAGAAATGATATTTAAACATGCAAATATGACCCCTCCCGATCGCAGTTGCGGGGATGAACCGTAATCCTTCCTACAAAGCTCAGTGTCAATCACCATTGAACTAACTAATAATTGGTATGAAATGTTAAGTTTTGATGTCATAAAAATATTTCTAAGTTTTAATTGCTTACCGTATGTTTGGGCATGGCTAATGAGGTTGTACTTCACTGTGTACACATCAACATATACGATTGTAGCCTTCGGAAGCTCTTCTCTCAGTTGCACAATTGTTTCACTCAATTTGTTGTTATAATATTGGGCCACCTCGTTGAACGGTTTGGCGCAACCAAATTTATCGGTTTGAGCCGCACTCATTGGATAGCGATCCAACATGTATGCGAGACAGCCCACCGGGCCTACATTGTGTATCCAAAATGACCTTCCACCTTCCTTGTATACACTCTACTAAATGAGAACATTGTGGTTAAGTAAATTTCATTTCATACATTATAGAAAAATTATCAAAAGCATAAGGTTGGATGATTAAATTAAATGAGGTACCCTTATGACATTAGAGAACTGGTCTAATACATCAGGTATATATGCTTTAACTTGTTCTGTGGTCATGTTGAGATTGTAGCCGGCAGTGATATCATTATGGCCAATATCAAAAGTGTATAAAGCCTTAGAAAAATATTCTTCTTTGGGCAACAATTTCTTAAACACTCCTCCTGTACCAAATTTAAATTATAATAAACTAAGCTTTATTTCTGTTAGAATAGAATTGAAAAATGTTAACAAGTACTTTTAGGACAATGTTTAACGAACTATTATATTGAAATTGAGGTATTCATTGCTTTGAAAAGTATTTGACTTATGTTTCAAAGACAAAAGTTCTTTTCATGGTTCTTTAAACAATATTCTTAAGACACTTATTAGCCTGACCCAATATAATTAAGAGGATAGGATATGAATTTGCACCTTTTTTGCGAATAAGTATGGATTTAGCTTTGAAATCAGAGTACTCTACAAGTTGAACGTCTAAAGATATAGGACTGTATCCACTCTGAGATAATGTTTTGTTTTGAGGTCTGATAGTTGATCCTGCTGTTGCGAAATTTGCTCCATTGCTAAAGTTTGAACCAACCGAGTCCAAGTAGGCACTCAAATAAGGCAGCCCCAAATCTTGTGCTGTTGAGATGAAATTTTAACAAGTAGTAGATAAAAAAAAATAAAAATAAAAACTAAAAGGTCCATATGTGAACATAACTTAGTAGAAACATTGCATATAATATAAAGAGACTAAAATTTAAATTCTGATAAATCTATTTATTTATCTTAAAAGATAAAATTCTAATGACTAAACTACTTTAAAAAAAACAAAAAGTATTGTTTGTTTTCTATTTCCTCTCTACTTTTATCAAGAGCCAACTTTCTTTTTATAATTTTTCCCTATATTCTAATATATTTCTTTTCTTGATTTGTTCATATAGTGTGTACGCAAGCAAACACAATAGTCAATAGATAGAAATCAATAGAGACATGTATCTAGAAAAGCATGAACAACATAAATGAGTGCTTAATTTGATTACCTAAGAAATCAATGATGAGACGACCATCGCAGTAGCGTCCGGCAGGAGTGTGAAAAAAAGTGATCCCGTTGGGCGGATGAACTTGTCCAAAAGCGGCTGAGAGGCCACCGGTGTCGGAATTTGAGTCTCCAAAGTTGAATATTGCTGGGAAACTACACTTCTTTGCTTCAGTTAAAGAACATGATGGTACTATAATTACAGTTAGCACCGTTGAAATTACAACCCATGACATAATAACTTGTCTCAGTTTCTCTCCATGTAGCTCCATAATTCTCACTTTGATGGTTTTTTTGTGATTGAATTTCTCACTTTGATGTGGAAAGTAGAAACCAATTGGATCTAATTTAACAACATACTTGACCAAAATATGTGATCAATGTCAACATTTTGAATTAATTTAATCAACAGAATTACATGATTGTCAAAAAATCAAACAAAAAAAACTATAATTTATATCAAACCATTGACTTGTTTACAATTTTTTAAAACAATTCTAGTATTTATCTCTCACTATTTGCTCTTTTACAAAGTGTTTACCGATATCATCTAACTCGATGGAACACTATTTCAATTCGGTCAACTATCTCGATCATTCATATCAGTTTGAATTTAATCTCGAATGTAGAAACATTAATAATAATAAATGAATAAAAGTTTTCAGCATAATTCATAAAATCCTTCATCAAACCTTGTTGAGTTTAAGCACACAGTTAAAATTGACTAATATTGGTGGATGGATTCATGGTCATGACAATCCATTTTTAAAGAGATAGGTGGATCTGAAAAATGTCCATCGGCAATTTGTTGAAAAATCCACTTATTAGCAGCTTCTGTGTAATGAATTCCATCCCAAATAATCTTCACACTTGGATCTTTGCAAGAATTAGCTATCACAATTTTTTCACCATTCACAATCTTAGTAGCTCCACATCTTTCTGTATTATTGAAGTTGTATTTCCCACCATGTCCACAACATGCAATCACACCATTCTCAAAACCTTTCAATTCCAAACATTTTATATTTCATAACACTTTTCAACTTTGCATCAATAAATATTAGTAATAATCAAAGAAAAATTAACAATATATTGATTTTAATTACTAACCATGTTTTTCGGCATGGCTAATGAGGGTGTACTTCACTGTGTACACATCAACATACACAATTGTGGCATCTGAAAGCTCTTCCCTCAGTTGCACAACAATTTCTTTCAATTTGTGGTTAAAATATTGTGCCACCTCGTTGAACGGTGTGGCACATCCAAATTTATCTATTTGGGCCGCGCTCATCGGATAGCGGTCCAACATGTATGGGAGGCAGCCTAATGGGCCTGTGTTATGTATCCAAAACGACCTTGCACCTTCCTTGTATACACTCTACTAAATGAGAACAAGTAAATTTCATTTCATACATAAGAAAAAAGTCATGAAAGCATAATGTTAGATGATTTGATCAATTGAGGTACCCTTATGACATTAGAGAACTGGCCTAATACATCAGGTATATATGCCTTGACTTGTTCAGTGGTCATGTTGAGTTTATAGCCGGCAGTGAGATCGTTTTGACCAATATCAAATGTGTATAAAGCCTTAGAAAAATACTCTTCTTTGGGCATCAATGTCTTAAATATACCTCCTGTACCAAATTAAAATTAGGCCTTAAAATTATAATAAATAACTACTTAGTCACCTTATTAAGTTTTTAATTTCCATAAATCAAATATAAATTTGTACCTTTTTTACTAATAAGTAGGGATCTTGTTTTGAAATCAGAGTACTGTACAAGTTGAACGTCTAAGGATATAGGACTGTATCCACTTTGAGACTTGGTTGTATTTTGAGGTCTGACTGTGGATCCTGCTGTTGCGAAATTGGCCCCATTACTGAAATTTGAACCTACCGAATCCAAGTAGGCGCTTAAATAAGGCAACCCCAAGTTTTGTGCTGTTGAGATGAAAATTTAGCAAGTAAAAAACAAATAATCAATTTTGGCCCTTCTAGAAATGGAACCAACCAAACCGTCCTATAAACTTAGCTCAGTTGGTAGGAATGTGGGTCGAAGTTTAAACTCTGTACATCCCACATATTCACATTAAGTGTAGAATTTCCGACTACCCGGCTACTTATAAAAAACAAAAGAAAAGGAACCAAACACACAGAGAACATATCCGAATATTAGGAATTCTTAATTTGATTACCTATGAAATCAATGACGAGACGACCATCGGAGTAGCGTCCGGCAGGAGTGTGGAAAAAAGTGACTCCATTGGGAGGAGGAGCTTGTCCAAAAGCTGCTGAGAGGCCACCAGTGTCAGAATTTGAATCTCCAAAGTTGAATATTGCTGGGTAAGGGAAACTACAATTCCTTGCTTCAGTTAAAGAACATGATAGCACTGTTGAAATTACAACCCATGACATAATAACTTGTCTCAATTTCTCTCCATGTTGTTCCATAACTCTCACTTTCATGCTTTTTTTTGTGCCACTTTCTCACTTTCATTTAGAAATTAGAAACCCTTCAGATCTAATTTAAACAAATGTATTTATTTATTTTTTGGTATAAAAAGGGGACAAAGCCCCATTAATTTTTAACAATATTATATGAGTATATCTTTAATTTAATTTAATTTAATCAAGATTACATGCTTGTGAAAAAAACAACACAATTATTACTGGAAGATATTTTTGCTCTTCTTCAAAGCTTTTCCTTCAGATTTAGACAAGAAGGGGTTGTTGTTGGTTTGACAGATTGTTGTTTGATGAATTTGGAAGGTTGGGAATGAATAATCTCATATTCTAAGCAAAAGTCATTATCAGCAAATGTGTGCTTTGGAAGTGATTAACTAAAAAGAGGGGGAACCCTTATTTTTTTATGGATGGTGTCATCATTTCCCCCTTGAATGCATTTTTAGATAGGTTTTCCTTCAGTTTTGGTTTGAGAGTCCTTGCTTTTAGGAGTTTGGAGTAGTGGTGAGGCCAATACTACTTGTAGTTGTACTTAATCATACAATCTAGAGATAAAGTTAGTAAAAATAGCGGATAGTTGATAAGTTAGCTGATAGCTTATAACTGATGATTTATGGTTAATAAGCTAATTAAAATGTTTGGTAAAATAGTAGTTCAACCCGCTAATAAATGTAAAATGACATGAAAGGTATTCTTAAATAAAATAAAATTTATATCAAATTAATATCTACGTTAAGATACTTACGATTTAGTATGTAAAATTTATTTGTATAAAAAAAAATTTAAAATTTATTTATTTAATATAAGAATATAGATATAATAATAACATTGTACAGATTATCAAAAAATAAATAATATAACTGTTATGAATATTATTAGTGGATGTCCATATAAGTCATTGACCCATATAATTGGCCCATTATGTATACCTATATAGAGAGACTATGTATCAGTATATTGTAACTCTAATCCTAGTGATGAATAATACAGACTCTTGTTCTTCTCTTTCTCTCATCTATCTTTATTATTCTCTATTCTTGTTATTGTTTAGAGATAGTTTTATAACACGTTATCAGCACGAAGCTCTAACAACGGTAAGTTAATGAATTTTTTTTTGGGATTACTTAACTTATACATGTCTGATTGGGTTTTATGTTTTGCCCCCAAATTGTCATGAACCCTAAATTATTGAGCACGAGACTCTACCATATCAATGGAGCATTGGGAACAATTTTAATGAATGATGATTGTTACTTCAACAAGTAAGTTGTGCTCTATTTTTATATAATATTTGGATCTTTAATTTTAATCTTACATGTGGTATCAAAGCATCCATTATGTGATTTACAACCCTTATTTTTAATTTTGGGGTTCTTTTCGTTAATTTCCTTGATTCATATGAACACTATACGTTTGATGTCGTTATTCTTGATTTCAGTAAAGTTATTCACTTAATTGGCGGGTTCTTTACAATTATATTTTACCTTTTGGGATTTATTAAAATTGATTCAAAGTAAAAAAAAAAAAAAAATTGATTCGAAGTATAAAGACTGCTACATTTTGGCATACGGCTACATTTGCTTTGATATATTGATTGGTACTTACTAATATCTTAATCCATCGGTTTGGTTTCTGTTCGCAATGACTAGATGTGCATAACTATTGATCTATATTTAATCATGCTTTACTTTTGTAAATATATTTCTTATGTATTTTAGAAGAAATAATCATGCATACATGAAGGACTGCAAAATATATTGTTATTATATACAATTTTCGAAGAATTTATAAATTCAATTTTGAATTCCCGAAGAATTCAATAATTAGATCAACTTAGAAATTTAATATACGAATTCTCGAATAATTCAATACTCTTAGGTCCTGAAGAACTTAGAAAAATTTCAATTTTATGAATTCCAGAAGAATTCAATGGTTTAGTTCCCGAAGAACTTCTAAATTTAACTTTATCGTAAATGAATTCCACTAGAATTCAATTATCTAGTTCTTGAAGAATTTAGAAAAATCAATTATGTAGTTCATGAAGAACTTAAAAAAAACTTAATTTTTATTATGAATTCCAGAAGAATTCAATAGTTTAGTTCCCGAAGAACATAGAAAACTCAATTTTATATCACTTAAGGTTTTGAAAAAAAAAAAAAAAGTAATTAAAGAGTATTCTGAACAGGAGGGATTTTAGCTGTTCATTGTTTTTGTCTCATGATATGCCCGTTTCTTTATGACCAGGAAGATGGGTGGTTCCGTCAAAAAAAGGGAAGATGGGTGGTTGTATTTTTAGCAACGACTGATCTCTTTAGCCTTTGTTAGTTGCGTTTTTTCTGGGCACGTTTTTATGGCTTTGGGTGTAATTGCCCAGACTTTGTATCAGTTCCTTTTTGTTTTTAGCACTTCTTATGCTTGTATGATATTAACCTTTGTTTTTAGAATTTTGGCTACTTATTTTTATAATTACTATATATTGTTTTGGCGATATATATAAGCATGCCAATTTTTTTAATCAGTATACATATTACTGGTGGCAATTTTCTTATAGGTGATTCATATGTTAATTTTGGCAAATTAATTCCATTGAAAACAATTAAATGCTTTTATTTCTTTCTCTTATGTTTCAATTGGCAAATTAATTCCATTGAAAACAATTAAATGCTTTTATTTCTTTCTTTTATGTTTCAATTCATCACCGGGTGAATTAAGTAATTGATTTGATTTCATTCTATAATAAGTTTATATAATAAGTGATTTGATATAGCATATTATTAAAATCTCTCACCACTAGACCAATTCTAGATTTCTAGTGGCTTGAGAATGAAATTATTTTGTGAAATCTTTAAATATTTGGTGTTGATTAATGTAAGAATTATATACAATTTTTAAATCATATTCTCAAGATTTAAGTCTAAAGTATTATTTATAAAAATCTGTTTTAAAGTGTAACTCTAATGCTAACTATTTTGTTAAGGTGTTACAAGTGGGAAGTTATTTTTTTTAGACTCAGTTTTGTTGATTATGCCACCAAATATTTTAAGTTGTCCTGTGTTTATATACATGCTCACTTGTAAAATATTATTGAAATTATTCGTTTGAACAATTATTAAAGTAATTGAAAATCGAATTATCCTTGCATTAATTCATTATTAGAGTCCTTTTATTATTATGATATGACGACTTGTTGTTGATTTGAGAGCTGTTTGAGATGACGTCGTCAAAGATCTTATAATAATTGTAAAGTCATCAAAAGTCACCGATTCCATTTGCAAGGATGAAAAAGTTACATTCTTTGAGGTTAGTGATGCAATTATTTATCCTCTTGTCTTATTATATAATTGCATACGGAAAAAAAAGGAGGATAATGAACTAACTCACTTAATTTTGTGGCATTTTTCAAAATAAGAAGAAACATGTGCATATTTAGATCTCAGAACTATGGTTTTACTTGTTACAATGATTACTAACTTACTACTTATTTGTTATATTTGTGGCTTAATTGTTAATATTTATCCTTTGCCATGATTTTAGCCTTTGGAATACTAAAGGTTTCTATAAATCTTGAAGATCCATTCTCTACAAGTCCAGAAGAACTGTAGTGAAATAAACATAAATTACGAATCCGGAAGATTCATTATACAATACAAGTAAACTATGAGTTCTGAAGAACCATCGTATGATACAATAGAGTTGTGAATCAAGAAGATTCATAAGTAATTCCAAAAAGAAAGAGTGCAAGCATTGAATTGCACTAGAAAATTTGATGCTTAAAATATAACATTTGTTAAGATATGACTATTGATTTTCAAAGAGAAAATGTTTGTCTCGCTGATTGAGCAACAACGCACACATGAGAATAAATTATATTTCTCATATTTGACAAATGTGTATACCATATATGGTAACGTAAAAAATGATTGAAGGCTCCAGAAGAGTTAAAATATTGTTATATGAGGAACTCAAGTAAATATTAAGAATGCATTATATTCCTCAAGATCTTATAGAAATTTATTAAGTTATAAAGATATTCACCTAAATGAATATCATATTGAAACAAGAAATGAAGAGATGTCGAATATTTTTATATATTACGACACTGAATAAAATAAGTGTAATGAAAAAGTTATAAACCAGAAGTTAATACTACACTTATAAATATATTAGTGCAATCGAAGCACAAATTATTGTAAACCAGAAGTTTACAAAACATATTAAATTTATCGTTGGCAATACCGGTTGGGTCATCTCGGATATATTATGATGCGAAAACAAAATTCTATAGATATGTATTGAAAGGCCAGAAGTTCCTTCATCCTAATAATTTTTATGCCTTACTAGTTCCCAAAAGAAATTGATAATTTGAGAATTTAGACCATTTAGACATTTTGTGACTTGAATTGATGCATCAACTAAATTGGTCACATGTATGTTTACTCACAACAAGAAGTTTGTGAGATTGTTTCTCAAATAGTATTGCTAAGATCTTATTTTCTAAATTCTTAGAAAATATTGATAAGTATCGTACGTCAGTTGAAATTGATATCGAATAGAATATGATTATACAAAAAAATGGACTTGAAGATCCATTCTTTAGACGTCTAAAGTAATCATGTGACTGATACTTGTGAGATCATAACTTCTAATTTATATTTTGGGAACATTCAAACATGTATATTGAGATATTGATTTGCATCAAGCCAATAAGTTATTATACATAAATCCTCCCCTTAATTTGCAATTAAGTTTAGGTTTATAACCTAATATTTTTCATATAAGCATTTTTGGATGTGTTGGTATGTTCCAGTTGCTCCAATATAATGCACTAAGATGAATTATTAAAGAATATTGAGAAAATATATTTATGAATCTCCAACTATTATAAAACATTTTGAGATAAAAACTGGAGACTTATCTACAGGCCAATAGGCTGATTATCAAGTTCAAGTGAATCACTTGAAATAAATTGTTATTATTATTATTATTATTATTATTATTATCTCATCTTGATCCTCATATAAAGTAGTTTGAACCAGAAGTTCAAAAGATAAATCATTTGCAAAGTTTATGAAATTAACTATCAGCTGCTAATGCTCCAATCAAAATGGATATCCCCGTTGGACAATCTTGTATTGCAAATGAGTCTAACCACCTTGAAGCGTGGTCAATCGGTTCCAATGATAAAAATCCTCAAATAAGAAAGGAGCTAAAAAGAAAGATGACCCGAGTGAGGATGTGAAAATTTCAAAAGAACATTTGACATACTTCATTTTTCAGTTCCAGAAGAACTTATCAGGTACCTGAAATTTATGATAATAAAGAGATTTCGACGAATTATGTCGTGAATGAAATATGAAGGAACCGAAAGGAAGTCAACGTTGATGATATTTTTATATAATATAGTGCTATTTATGATAAGAGTTAACGAGGATCATGAACCAAATTCTATTGAGAATTATAGACAACACAATGATTGTCTAAATGAAAAGACGCAATTGCTACGTAATTAAACTCACTTTGCAAAGTGAAAGATTTTTGGACCAGTAGTCCATACACCCGAAGATGTAAAAAAATGATGAGATACGAATCAATTTTTGTGTGAATAGAAAATGTTGAAATACAAATATTAAAAGTTTGGCTTGTTATTCGAGCATATTGGTAAAAGTTTGCCATTGAATAAGAAGAGAAATATTCACCTGAAGTGAAATGAAAATCTTTCTTTTGATTAAGTTTAGTAACACGTGAAGGACTCGGTTTATTTGAAAAATGTGTTACAATATATTTGTATGGTTTACTTGTAATGATGATTACATTAAACCCCCTGAAGGATTTAATTCCATGAGACACACAACTCAAACAATTGAATTTGAAGAGATGACTTGATAAATGAATAAGTCTCATTGTGTACTCAAACAATATACATACATATTGTATACTATTTTTAGAGAATATTTCCAAATAAGGAATATGAGAATGACAAGATTTGTCCACTTTTGAAAATATCTGTTATAATTGATTTTTATGATGATAATATATACTTGATCAGAACTCCTGAAGAGCTCTTGAAATCTATTGATTAAAGAAAATTTGAAATGAAATATGTTGGATGATCAAAGTTCGTTTGGAATTGCAAACTTAGTATTTCAATGAAGTTTTGTGCATCAAGAAACTTATATATCAAATGCACTAAACAAATTTGATATGGAAAGATATAATTCGTGTATGGCGTTACTTAATGTGAACAAAGATTATTCCACGTCTCATGAAAATGACAAGTTACTTGAGTTGGTCTTGAAATACCATGTTTTAGTTCAATTGAGGACACTATTTAATTTTGCAAATTATGCATGTTGTGGTATTTTATTTGTCAATATCAATAAATTCAAAGGTATTGGAACAAAGTCAAGTATATAATTTGTATCTTAGAGATACAACAATATCATCCAATTATGTGGAAGTTTTAGCACTACATCCAGAAAGTTCAGAATGTGATTTTGCTGAAGTTTGTGATTCTACACATACAAGAAACTTGAAGATATGTCAACAGCTAATTCAAAGAAGAGTATATCAAAAGAGATAAAACAGATATTTCTACAAAGTTATCGCCAAGTAAAGCTTCTGATCAATTAGTATAGAGATTAAGTGGCATTCTTCATCTCATATATAATTGTCTTTATGAGGGGGAGAAATAAATGTGTACTGCACTCTTTTTTCCCTTAACCATGGTTTTATCCCATTGGATTTTCCTGGTAAGGTTTTTAACGAGGCAGATTATCACACAAAAGAATGTTATACTTTTTTTCCTTCACTAGAATTTTTCCCACTGGGTTTTTCCTAGTAAAGGTTTTAATGAGGCATATCCTCGATGAACATCCAAGGGGAAGTGTTATGAATATTATTAGTGGATGTCCATATAAGTCATTGGCCCATTATGTATACCTATATATAGAGACTATGTATCAGTATATTGTAACTCTAATCCTAGTGATGAATAATACAGACTCTTGTTCTTCTCTCTTTCTCTCATCTATCTTTATTATTCTCTATTCTTGTTATTGTTTAGAGATAGTTTTATAACAATAACATTGTACTTTTTTTGTTTGATGATAATAACATGGTACTTTAAATAAAAAAGATAACCTTTATATATAAAATAATAAAAATAAAGATAATTTGCGTAATCTTTATAAATAAACAGAATCTAAAACGAAACATTTTTCTAAGCAAATGGAAAGGAAATTCAAAACATAAAATCTGGAAAAGGAAATAAATTTATCACGCTGCAATTTACGGAAGGAATGGATTTGTTCCAAAAAATAAAACGAGAGGGAAAGACAATACGTAATTACATAGGAGAATTCTTCTGTATATGCATACTTATTTTGCAGTAATAGGTAACCATAGATTTTAGATAAAACAATGAGGGTAAATTTGAAATAAAAAAAATTGAAATAGCGTTTGAAAAATAAACTATAAGCTCGGAGCCCATTATTCATTTTAAAAAAAACCACACCAATCCAATTAAAAAAACCAAATTCTAAACCATATTCATTTTTTATAATTGGTTTGAAATTAGTTTTCAATTTTTTGCTTTTTAGGCCCCCAGCTTGCTTCCACACACCCCAAAAATCCAAGTTAATCATTATAAACAAATAATTAAAAAAGGTGGTGATGAGGTTGGTGGTCAACACGGTGGTCAACGCCGGACCACCGACGGCCGGTGCGGCGGAGCTCCGGCTGCGATGGCGGTGGTTTTCCGGTGACTCGCGGCGGTTCTCCGACAATTGTCGCAGTGGTCAATGGTGGTGCTCCGGCGGCCGCCCGCCACCAACCACTCTTTAATATTATTTGTTGAATATTTTAATTATTTTTTATTTAAAAAAATTTAGTTCTTTTTAAAATAATTAAAAAAACAGATTTTTCAATGTTTTATTTAGGGCTTAAAAAACAGATTTCTAGGCTTAAAAAAAAATAGATTTTTTGGGTATAAAAGAAACACGAGGGCTGGAAAAACACTTTTCATAAATTTAAAGAAAAATTATGTTTTTTTTTAAACAATAATTACTAAATCTGTTTTTTAATTAATTAATAAAAAATTAAATTGGCTTGAGTATTGTAAAAAATTGGTTTAAATGAGTAATCCAATTTTTATTACAAACCGGTTATAAATTGGTTTTGAACCGGTTATAAACCATATCCAAATTAGTTTTTCAAAATAGCCAATTTTTTATTAAAATGGTTTTGGATCTTATCCAAAACCATTAATATGGCTTGGTGTGGTGTCGTTTTTAAATCGTGCTCATCCCTATAAGCTCCTGGTAAAAAAAATTGTTACCAAACAAAACTTTTAGCTTATAAGATATAAGTCATAAGCTATAAGATAACTTATTGTTATACTAATAATTTATTTTTTTCATCTTTTATATATAACTTTCTTAGTTGTTAAAAAAATAAATTATTGCCCAAAAACATATTTTTATTTTAAAACAAAATAGAAAAATTCTAAAAAGACAAAAAATCTCATTTTAATTTTTAAGGACTAAAATTAAAATTCACTATCGACGAAAAATTTATTGAGACTTTATTCATTTTACATGTACGTGCCTGTAATGAATCAATTTGTTAGCCAAGGGCGGAGCTAAGTTGTTAGTGAGGGGGTTCCCTGAACTTGAAAAAATTGTACAAGTATCCTTGTATATTTTGCTCATTGAACTCTAAAATTTTACTTTTGCACCCATCGAAACACCCCAAGAGAAGAAAATACAGAAGAATGGAAATAGCGAAGCACATTAGTTGAGAAGATGCAGAAAATAAAAGGAACAATATAGTAGTATTTGGAAGCTAAAAAGAAAAAGGAAAAAAATAGAAAGGTCACGAAGAAAGAACGTTTCCATTGCTCCGTTTCTAAGAAGATCACGAACGCATTTTGGGAGAGAAATATGAGTCAAGAAGTCTGCATGCTCTAAGTTTAGCGAAGAAATCAACACGTTGATTTCTCTTTCTAAGTGTGTGATGAAGAAAAATATTGGTTTGAGAGAGCAACTCTTATATATTTTTATGTGTTTAATTGCATTTAAAACAAACACAGTAATTCGACAAAAAAAAACATAGTATTAATAAGCATATAAGATCTCGCAAAAAAACAATCAAGACATTGAGCTCAAGTGGTTAATGAGCTCCTGCTACGAATCATTCGGAAGAATCCAAGTTCAATTTATGGTGAGAACAGTTCTTGGCAGACTTTACTTACCTCGTGATCAAACTCTGGATTACTGACCTTCCTTCCTTTGGAAATCCGAATGTTAATTAAAAAAAATCTTGTCAAAAACAAAAATACAAAACTTGAACATCCGGTAAAAACTATTTTTTTTGCTCTAATGTTATAAATTATTAAAGGAAATTATAAAGTTTTTTTATTGAAATATAAAGTTTTATTTTAGTTAAAATTCGTATATATTTTTTTATACATATGATATTTTTCAACTCTAAAAAATATACATATACAATCAAATAGGTGTCTCCATGGTGCGTGACTTGTCTCATTTTTTTTGTGAGTGTGACTTGCCTCATTTGTGCATCATAAATTTGATATATATTATGCTGAAACAACTATAAAGTTAATTAATCACATAAAAAATTGTAAAAAAAAAACCACAAAAATTATAAAGTTAACTAACATTTTTTTGCATGGTACTAACCCTAACTATTAATTTTGGTATAATATTGTGCTGGGTATAATTTTTTATGTAAATATTTTTCATTTTTTAAACAGTGTCAATTTTAAGAGATTTTCAATTAAACTTGCTCATTCAATAAAAAAAATTGCTAACTTATATAAGAGTTTTTTATACAAAATATTTCTTAAAGTAAAATAGTTTGCACCCCTTATTTAAAGTTTCTGGCTATGTCACTACTGTTAGGAATAACAAATTTCCTATTTATCTCCATGACATCAAAGAGAAATATCAGCTAGATGATGCACGTTTTCTTGACAATGCATATATCATGCATATTTTTTTATAACAAGTCACAAGTTCATCATTAAATTACTTTGTTCAATTTATTTGAAATTTTGATGTTATTCATTGACTTTTAATTGGTTACAATAATGAAAGTGGGGATGACAAAACTAGTATTTTTTAGGAAAACTTTGGTGTAAAATTATTTATCTTATTTGGAGTGCGATAGTCTAACTAAGACGCTATATTGACATATGTATATACTCCATCAAAGAAAATTGATATTGCGTTCGCAATTAAATTTGGTTTTTTCTAATACTTTTTTTATAATTTGAGAGTATTTATTCATCGATCATGAGAATAAGTTACATATGTAAATCCAAAAGTTTGTTAAAAGTTAGTTTGGGTACTACATGTAAATTCATTTATGTTGTTTGTTCCCATTAGTTAATGAGTAAATATCCTCAAATTATGAATGGGTGGAGTAGGCCTCGCCATTAAATATTTGTTAAAGCTCAACTTTTATCATGTGAAGCCAATGAAATTGAATTATTTCACCAATAGTTTTTCTCTTTAAGTTATTAGATGAATCATGCATGAGTTTTGTTGATCAAAGTTACTTGAATATGGAATAACAATGGATTATTTACAACAAAAAATGTATTTAATCTACATTTTCAGGTGTCTATAAATTAGTAACATTTGTAAACAAAAATAAAATTAGCAACATTTGAAAAATAGTTAGAAAATTATAAGGCTGGTAAATTTTTAAGTTACTAATGAAACATTAAAATGTTGCTAAAAACTTTTAGTGACAAAGACTATCTTAACATTTGCTAAAATTTCAACAAACCAATTACAAGAAATAAAACAAGCTCGATTTCTTAGACCATATTATAGAAGACATACATTAGTACATCGTTGTATCAAAATAAGCTTCATTGACATAAATTAAGAAACAAATTAAATACTCCCAATTTTTTTTAATACATGCAAAATAAGAGACGAATGAAGTACATTAAATAGAAAAGTTCATCATTCTAGGTGCAACATAAGAGAAACAAGTAGCTTTAAACTTAGCTAAGCATGTGAGACCTTTATAACCTTAGCGAGACAATAATCAGTAGGCCTACATGGCAAGGTGGTAACAGGGCATTCTGGATTTATTCGCTCCAACCTATAAAATACATAAATTAGTTTTTAAAAAAATAACCAAAATTTCAAGCTATGTATCTTCTAAAAGAATAACAAGTGATAATATTTTACATTTTTCTTAAATGATATATAGATGTTAGTATTTTGCATTGGTTGAGTTTCAACTTTCAACCTTATATCAATCTATTATTTAAGTCTTTCACCCTAACGGCATTATAAGCTATAACCTCCATTGAAAGCAAGAAAGTTGTGTTTATAATTATCTAACATGTGTTTGACACTCACAGGCCGCCAATCAGGGATGGAGCAAGAAATTCAGTTTAGGGGGATCGAATTTAAAAGCACAATTCACTCTAGAAAAATTTAAAAGTATAATATACAAGAAATTGTAAAATAAATCAAAAGTTAATATTGGGAATCTTTATTTTATGGGCAATTTTTTTTAAGTCGGACTTTTTGGCCCTTCAATTTTCACATTTATTATAATTTTAGTCTCAACTTATGTGTTTTGCCATAAAAATTACGATTTTTTGGGTAAAAAAATGTGAATTTTAGTCTCAAGAGATATTTTTGTTATTAAATTCAATATCAAGGCAATAAGACACTTTTTTTTTAGTAACAAAAAAAAAGTTTAGAGGAGAAACAACCACCGAGATCAAATTAATTGCAACAAATTTATAATAGTCCACAAAATATTAGATTAATAAAAAGAGACCATTTGCATAAATTTAATAAAATAAGGGAGACTAAACATGAAATTGAACTAATAGTATAACAAAATACTAGTATAAATTTTTTTATAAATACTGTAGCCTCTGCTAGTCCCCCTACTAACTCGGTCCCTACCGCCAACGTTACACATGCAGTTTACATTTGATTGTTTTATTTTCTTAAATTATTACAATATTTACATGTCATTATTTTGTTCTGTTATTCATATGCGTCAATCTACTTAAAGTAACAACTAATTTTAGATGTAAGAAGATCTAAAAGGTGAAGAGTTGAAGGAAGGAAAAAAAAAAAAAAAAGAGATAATGTTAACCTGTAATTAAGGAGGAAATAGTGAAGAAATACAGTCATTTCTAGTTTTGTTAAGTCGGCTCCGGGGCAAAGCCTACTTCCTGCTCCAAAAGGAAGGAAAGTTCCTGCCTTGGTAGTGTATTCCTGCACATACAATGTCATTATTTAAACTTAAAAATAATGTTCATATATAGATGGTTAAAAATTAAATGTTTCAAAATATATGTTATCTACAAACATGTTATATATCAATCTTACATCCCATCTAGAAGGATTAAATTCTTCAGGATTTGGATAATATTCAGGATTCATATGAATAGCTCTTGCCCATATTAGCACTCTCCATCCTTTTGGTATGAGATAACCTTAAAATATTAAACAAATTAAACATTTCCTTTCATAAATGATTATAGCTAGAAAATAGGTTCTCATAAGATGGAAATACCTTTGATGTTAACATCAGATGTTGCCTCTCTAAAAATTGAAAATGCAATATTGGCATATCGCAACATTTCATTGATTACCTACAAAGTATACAAAAAACATTACCTAGACATTTCTTTGTTATTGTCTTAATATTCCATATTTAGTTATTTTCACATATTTACATGAACTACTATATGTGTCATGATCCAGTACTTACATTAGAAAGATAGGTCATTTGCTTGATTTCATCAAGACTCAATTGTTTTTGGGAGTCTGGTCTTTTTTTCAAGATTTCTTCTTGCTCTTCCTACAACATATAAAAAACATAATATAGATTTTCTCTATTGATCATCATCAACTTATGTTTTTGTGCATAGATTAACACTCCCTCTAGTTTTATACACACATGTTTAATATGCAACAAATTTAATATTACAAATAATTTTTTTAAAATTTCAAAACGACATGTACAGTATAGAACAAGTTTTACTAGCTCTGCTTGGCTGATAATTTGGCAGAGGGAATCTAATATAACTGGCTGCTGGATTCATTTGAGTGGTCCTCATGTCTGCTTCCTATGTGTTGTGCATGCAGGTGGTCCTTTTGTTTAGATATTGGCAGGGCTATGTTGTCTTGTTATTATGTCGTTGTGTGTGTGTTTTGGTTGATGCTGGGAGTGACCTCATATTTGTTTTAATAATAATAAAACCATAAATGAATAGTAAAATAATAATAGTAATATAAATAATGATTATTGTACCAAAATATAAATAACCATTATTTTGTGTGAGTACATTTATTTATATATGATGTGGGATCCGCAGGAATGAGATGAAAGAAGAATATCCCCCAAAATAGAAAATAGGGGCGGGGATAATGAACATTTTAAATGATGAGATAAGGAGTGGTAAAGTATTAATCCTCATCTCGTTGACATCCCTAATAACTAATAAATTAATTTGTTTGACCTTAATAACTAATAAGTTAACTTTTCTTTCTTTATTTTAAAAAAAATGTTAACTTTTCTGTATTGGGTTTTAAGGTCCAGTGAAGTAGTCTTTTATTATAAACTAAATTGACCCATCTTCACCTCCATCAACATAAAATGCATACTGCGCAACTACCACCAGAAAATGTAGATTATGCCAAAAAAAACCAGGATATTTGCAGCCAGAAAATGTGAATCTGACCTAAAATCGTACGTCAACAAAAAATGGAGATCCAGCCACAATTCTTAAATTTATTGTATTTTATTTTTTGTTGCAATACTAAGCAAAAACGAACCGATGCAAAGTCGAAGCACAGTTGAGGTGCGTGGCACGTAAGGTCGGTCGATCCTACGACCTAGGACGCAAATCTGACTGCAATAGTCTTTGCAACTCTTCATAGAAGATGGAGCTTCTTCAAAATAATGTTGGATCTAGATTGATTTTTAATAATAATAATTCTTATTTATTGAGAAAAGGACAATATTTTTACATTGTCATCCAATATCATGTATTATGTCAAATTACTCTACTATACTTCAGTTTTATGGTATGTTGTGGAAGAATAGTCAATTTCTATTGGATGTTTATGTAAAAATATTTTACACCGGCATGTCCATTAAACTCATTGAGAAAAATAAAATTACCTTAGCTTTTTGAAGGAAATGTGGATGTTGTGTAAGATGTGCAATTGACCACATTAGTCCGGTTGCTGTACTTTCATGTCCTGCAAATAATAGCCCTATCAAAAAGTCACTAATATCTTCATCCTCCAATTTGTTACCATTCTCATCTTTGACTTCCAAGAGAGTATCCAATAGATCTCTCTTCTCTCCCACATTTTGTCCATTTTTTATCATCAACCTCCTTTCATCCAACACAGGTTGAAATGTTTTAGCTATCTTCTTGCGTGCCTACAATATCATGCAACACATGAAAATTAATTAACCAGCACCATAATTCATCATTTTTTTTAATGGAAATCAAAACTTATTATCATGACATAAATAACCAAAAAAAAGCAAAAGATAAATTCTTTATAGCCACGAGAAACACTACTAGAAGGAAAGAAAAAGAATGCAAAACATAGTGGTGCAATAGATGAAAAATTACTAAAGAGGACAACTCAAGCCAAACAATTATTTTTAAGGCTTAAAAGTAGTTTTGATCCCTAAATTTTATATTTGTATGATTTTGGTCCGTTAAGTTTCAGTTGCTCGATTTAACCCTCAAATTTCACAGCTGCTTAATTTGACTCTTCAAGTTTAAGTGTTTAATTTTAACTTCTCAAGTATATTCTTTTTTGCATTTGTTAGTCCACATTAATATTTTAACAGAAAATTGATGATGTGACATTTTAAAATTTTAAAAAATTATTTAAAAAAAATTGTTTTGAAGTAAAAACAACATTAAGATTAAAATCAAACAATTATAAAATTTAGAGCACGAATTGCAAGCCTACTTTTAAATATATCTCCTCTATATCTCGTGACCTAAGAAATTAGAGTTAAAAACATTTATATGCAAAAAGGAATATTTTGTGTAAACACTTTAAAATATACAATATATAAATTACAAAATTAGTTTATAATATGGGCCAAAATGAATGAGTAGTAAATATGTTGAGATTAAGATAAGTGAAGAACCTTGAATGCTTTGTGGTAAGTAAAACCAGGTGCATTGATGGGGAGAGAGTACATGCCAAATGATAAATCACTAAATGAACTTCCAATGTTTTTAATAATTTTCTCATTAGAAGAGCCCATGAAAACATGGATAATGGCTTTAAATGAAACCTTCCTCATCTCTTTCAAGAGTTCAACAGGGTGATTCATGCTTGACAATTCTTCTAAGGAATTAATGACAATATCCTCAATACGTTCTAGGTACATTTCTAATGCCTTGTGACCAACAATGGGAGCAGTAATTAGGCGTCGAAAATGCCTATGATTTGCACTCGAGACATCGATCATAGGTCTACATTTCGTCAACTCTTTGATTGATTTTGGATAGCCAAATATAAAGTTTACATCATCTAAGAGCACTCGTCTACACATCTCAGGATCACAAATTATGACACTTGGATTTCCAAATAAGTGAGTCTTGTAGATACCATTTCTCCCATATCTGAAAAGAAGAAAAAAAATACTAATTAATTCTCTACTCACAAGTACTCCTATATACTTTTTTTGAGTAAAGTGTGTGTGTATTGTATTGGAGAATATTAATGCACACCAACTGATATTTATAAAATTGTGTTTTAGCAATATACATCGATCTTGATCTTAAGGTGTTTTAACCGTTGGGTCAACAGGGGGTCATCCACATTGGGTTTAAGAACAACTCTACGAGTTTGACACCACACTTTAACCCAAAACTTAAGATGTTAGGTTTATGGGTCTTCTCACTTATAAAGTGTTCAACTTCCACTTTTCTAAACAATGTGAGACTTAACCCTCACACTTGCCACAACATTAACAACATGCATCTTAAGGTGTATTTAACTATTTTTTAATTATAGCTTGCTAAAATACACTTTCATAAATACTAATGGTTGTATTCTAGCAAATCTATGCATATAGTGGAAGGAAAGAAAATAAAATGAGAAGATAAAGAGACTTGAGAATAAGGTTGGTGGTGAATGAATCAGATTGGCTAGATGAGAAATGTTTTATGAATGGTAATAAGTTGCCAATAAGTGGCCATCCCATGTCACCAGGAGGCAAAGGATAGTTTTTGTTTCTTAGTTTGAGATGATAGTACCATCCATTACACTTCCTCACAATTTTCATTACAAAAATGTAGCATGCCAACAAAATGGAAGTAGAAATGTAAACCCACTGCATTTTCATATTTCAAAGTCTTTTGATGTTCAATGGATTCCAAATCTCTCTTTATATACAAGTTTTGGAAAAGGATTGCCTGCATTTTGTATCACAATGCAGGGTGATGCTCTAGAATTATTTTTATTTTATAATTATTTAAATAATAATATATATTTTTGGTGGACTGTGTGGGCCTGCAGGTAATCCACATCCGTAATCCACATCCACAAGTTTTAATTGCTCGGGTAAGTATGGGCCCATATTTTCTTTGAATTAAAAATTAAATTTAACTCGACAGTACAAAATGTTTTGTAAGGTGAAGATTAAATTTACTTTTTTTTTTTTGAAAGGAGCAAATTCAATTCACACCATTAATAAAAAAATGATCAATATAAGGAGGAATCATCTCGAAAATACAGCGACTAGTTCTAGAATAGGCCGTCCTTGCGAAGGAATGAGCGACCATATTTGCTTGTCGCTTAATAAACTTAACCTCAAAGTTGAGAACTACTAATAACAATGACTTAATATTAGAAATTATAGAACTAAACTCCGAAGCACCTTGTTGCTTAGAAGAAGCTTTAACAACAATTTGTGAGTCACTTTCAATAACCACATGGGAGAAACCTCTTTGTATCAATTCCGTAATAGCTTCCTTTATGGCCATGACTTCACCTTCAATTGTGTTGAGTCTACCATGAATGATATTAGAGCGAGCGAGCAAAAATCTGCCATGATGCATGAATCATGGGTGGATTTCTTAATCTAGTTTATGATTTAATTTGGTTTTCTTGTTAGGAACTGACCATTTGGAGACTTGATGGTAAATGTGTTATTATTCATCTGTTCTTTTTTTTTTCTTTCTTCTTTCTAGGTGAACATTAGAAGCTAGACTTGATGGAAACTTGAATGAAGATGGAAACTATAGGCTGGTATACACAATTTGTGTTTAAGATGGATATTTCTTGTTTTTAAGATGTTCTTTTGCTGAATATTTCTTGCTCTTTCCAGGAAAATAAACATGATAACGAGGCTGGATCATCTCAATTAGCCCCAAAGACACATAAGTTGCATTGCATTCTCCCGATTGCTCTACTTTATAACATAATATAGCATTGCATAACAGAGTCAAGGTACAGGCTTCCTCCAATTTAACGTTGTGGATTCAATCCTTTTACAAGAACTCTCTCTTTTGTGATCTTGCATTTTTGCTTAAGATACCAATTATTTCTTCCAATTATAGTATATAATCACTGGTCTGAGCTAGATACCTTTATAGGCTTATTTGAATAAGCTTGAATACTCATTTTTCCCTTTCAAGTAGCATAATGTAACTATAGTGATAAAAGAGAAGTAATTGTTAATGAGAATAGGAAATACAATGTCAGTGTTCACTTTGCAGCTGCAAGGGAAATAATATACTAAAAGAAAAATGTTAGTGTCAATATTAGTGTTGTTTTGCAATTAGTGCCATGATCGGATTATTATTGTTTGTTTTTGTTTCATCTATTTTTAATGTTTCAGGAAGAACTAAACAAATATGATAATGAGGCTGGAACATCTCAATCAGTCCAAGAGATACAAAGTCACACGCCTTGGAAGGATGATATATATTCCAAAGGTAAAGGACCTGAAAGAGAGAACGAGTGTGCATTGTATTGGCAAGATTCCCAAACACAAAAAATTGAAAGCTTCTTTGTCTAACAATCAAACTTAAGCAAATGAAAAAAAACAAGATAGTACAAATGCGGTGTTGGCAAATGTGTTGTCATTGATTCAAAATCGATTTGCTGGAGAAGATGTGAATGACATTTTACGAGCTGCACAACGGGTATATTTTAATTTACTCTTCGTGTTCATATTTTGAATATTATGAAAACATCAATTAAATTAAGTCTGTATTTTGATCTCTTTTATTTTCTATAGGTTACAGATGCTTCTAGTGCCTCTGACCAAACGGATTCTCAAAGTCCACACACTGACGATGATTGAAGAAAGATATTAGAAGTAAACAGTGTAAGCCGGTGCAATTTATTGCTTGGTAGGGATGTCATACATATGGATGCTTTTGTGGTTGCTAATTTTTTAGAGTTGTCATTTTAGGATGGATTAGAAGTAACCGGTAGTTATCTTAAGTTATTTGGTGCAACTTCAATTTTGGGAGATTTAGCCATGTGACATTGTTTTAGTATTTTTAATGTACTCCTTTAGTTTGTAACACTTGTTAGTTTTTTTTTAATATAATTGAAATTCTCTTTTATAATAATTATAGTTGACTTTTTTTATAATACGACTATAGTGGACTTTGTGTGTAGAAAATATGCATATTGACACATGACACATTATTATTATTTAAAAAAATGTACAATCTGTCAAAAAAAATGAAAGAAATTTTTTTTCAAACCGATACCAAGGGACAAATCCGTGGGTAAAAAACACTGTTTCTATAGGCTATAGCAACGCCAAAAAAACGCGGTTGCTATAGGCTATAGCAACCGTAATTTTCCATGGGTACATCGAGATAAATTAGACGGAACAAAACGCTCGCGGCTATAGGTTTTACAGCTTATACCCATGGTTTTTGGACTTTTACCAACAGAATTTCGCCGTAGCTATATGTCAAGTTTCTTGTAGTGATGGTCACGGATACACCAACCCCATCCCGTTTTGTCGATTGTATCAAAGAAGCTAGCATCGACATTACATTTCACATATTCTTGTCGTGGAGGTTGCCACTGTTCCCGCATATTAACATCACCTTATTGCCTAGATTAAATCTACTTATAAATTCATATTCGGGTCATCTCATATTTAATGTCAGACTTTTAACACACACCCCACACAAACATTCAATTCAACACTATTAAATTTACTGCGTAAATATAAATGGTGGGTGATTTAATAGCGAAAGTATGATAAAAGGTGGTCCAATGGTCTTAACGTATGTCCAAATTTTTTCGTATTTTGTAATCAATTATTATTCAATCTAGTCCCTATCTTGTTCAAAAAATTTAGTCCGTATTTTGTAATAAAATTTTGTCCCTATTGGTAAACAGTACCAGTACTATCACTTTACCGAACTAGTACGACTATAGCGAGGAACACGAGCTCCACTTTTTTGTTTTTTTAATTAATGACGCAGTTGCCTAAAAAATAATTAATCAAATCAATCTGTTTTATCAACTCACAAAAATAGTTCTCTTATTTTAAAATTAAACTTATTAGTCATCTAATTTTATATTTATTGTAATTTTGGTCTCAACGCATGTTTTTTCTCTACAATATTAATTTTTTTACGATCTAAAATATTGATTTTTTTTACAATCTAAAATATTTTAGTGAACAGGGGTGTCCTAAAAAATGATTTATTATCTTCAATATTGAATCTAAAGATAAAATATCATATTTATTTAAGACTAAAATTCACTTGTTTTATAATTAAAAGTCACCATTTTTAAGAGAAAAAACATGTTAAAACCTAAATTGCAACAAATGTGAAAATAAAGGAACAAAAAGTTTAATTTTAAAATTGAGAATTATTTTTGTGAGTTTGATATAATAGAGGATCCAAATGCAATTAATCCAAAATAATTTTAATTTAATGATTGGTAATCATTATAAGAAACTAGACCTTAAAAAAAAGACTTAATTGCAGTTTTGGTCCCCCTATTTTTACCATTGTGCAAAATTGCATCCCCTATTTTAAAATTCGACAGTTTTGGTCCCTCTATCATAATTTTTAACTATAAATTGACGATGTGATATATTTTAAACGACATGACATATGATCTGATGATGAGAAAATACCAACATTGATAAAATTTTAAGAAAAATGCTTCATAAAGTTAATTTAAAACAAATTGTATCACCATATTTTAGACAAAATATGTGTTAGGGTATCCAAAACTATCGAATTTTAAAATAGGGGACCAATTATGCACAATGGTAAAAATAGGGGACCAAAAATGCAATTAAGCCTAAAAAAAAATACTCCATTCAATACTCCACAATGGCATGCTACAAATTTTGTACATGTCAATATTTATGAGGGTATGCATCGTGTCGTGTGCATTTTATTTTATTTTGTCGAGATCAAAGACATTCACTGTTATCTTTTAGAGATGTGCTGTTTCTCCGAAAGAAATTATTAACCACTTGAATCAAATGTTTGAGTTCTTTTTATTATTTTATTGGATTTTACTAACATGTATTTTCAAAACACATTTTTTTGATTGACGTAAGAACACGTGTTAACATGATGAATAATTTAGTACACGTCATATTTGAATATGTATTTGAGGCGGATAATTATGATAAATTCATAAATAATATTTCTTAGTTTTTTAATTTATTAAAATTATCCACCTCACGGAGTACATAATCAAATAAAGTTTGCACCCAGTGTTTACAGGTTAATATATCTAAACATAAAACAAATTACATTCAATATTTTTAAAAAGTTAAATATCAATTTTTTAAGATACATTGAATCATAAAGATTTTCAGCACGCAAGACTTTCTTGAAATTCTGGTAGAGTCCAAATGGGGTACCGAATGGGGCAACCTTTGCAACTACAACGTGCACAGCAGAAGTAAAATTAACAAATAGTAAATAACTGGAAATAAAAGGAACGCAGTGTTTGTTAACCCAGTTCGGCGTATAACACGACCTACTCAGGGGGATACCAATCCAGGAGAGAATCCACTATGGTAATACTAGTTAGAAGCTATCAGCAAACGACCCGTTTACACTTCGTCACCTAGTCACTACCCGTGCTATCTTCAACCTAGGTCCACCTAGATCAGAGACCCCGTCCCTTCTCCTCTTAACCACCCGCCCAGTGTGATTGCTCAAAACTTAAGAATGGTGAAGTCACACTTCAAAACAAATATCTAACTCCGTACTTCAAAGCTTAGGAGTAGATTAAAACACATACAACTCAAGAACAAGGTCCTAAGCAAGTATCAAGGTGATACTAGATAGGCTCACAAATAAACAATAGACACGCTAAAACCCTAGACACAAGTTTACTCAACTTTACAAGAGTTTTTGTACTTTAAAAAGGTATATGGTCTTCAATATATATAGCACACAAACAGCCACGGTAGTTCCTTGATTTTTGGCCTTCAAAAATAATATTCCATCATAGTATATCCGATAGCACACTATTTGATTAAACAAATCCAACAAAGTCCTAAAATATAGGTATATATTTTAGGGGCGATGCATAAAAGATAAGATCCGGAAATTAGCTTAGTTCCTTGATATTAGGCTTCACAAATAATATATAATTGTAACATATCCGATAGTAAAGTATATGTTTAAATAAATCCAACAAAATCCTAAAATATAGGAATATATTTTAGAGGCGATGCATAAAGAAGATATGTTCAGAAAATAAGCTTAGTTACTTGTCTTGGGGAACAAGTAAAACGCTTAATGGATTTACTTCACAAAATAGGCGAACTAATATTGTGTAACAAACTTTCCACATATTCTGGCCTCAGGATGTTGTACCAAAGGTAGTCCCATCTTGTCCCTCCTCTGACTTGATCTTGTTTTTACAAAATGTAGCCAATTTCAAAAACCCAACAATCTCCCCCTTTGGCAAATTTTGGCTAAAACAATATCAGACCAGTTATGGAGAAATGCAGTTCAAATCTTCCTTTAAGTCAACATACACACACAACTAAAAATGAGAATATAACACAAGATTATATCATCTTCACTTCAAGTTAGTTAAATCATATGAGAAACATCAGAGATTAGCACCAGCGGAATAAACACATTTAGTCTCATAGGGCACAACATCAGAGAGAAATAAACTCTCTAAGTGGATTCACATTCTTGGAGAAAAGTAAGTTTCTCACACAATAAGTCTTAAAAAAAACACACTTCACATCAGAAGACTAAGTTTCTCACACAATAAGTCTTCAAAAAGAGCACACTTCATATCAGAAGACTAACAGAAATTCCAGTTAAATAGAGAAAAATAAATTCTCCATTTAGACATTCTGGATGGTATCCAGGATTCTGGATGGTATCCAGGATGGGGCAACATCAACCACCTCATCACCTACATCACATGTATCAATCGTTCCCCCTCAAACATACCAGGAAAACAGAGTCCATCATCTGGGATACATAGGAAAAATAAATTCCTAATCAACTGAGAAAAACAAATTCTCAGCTATATAGCACACAAACATACTCAGAATCAGAAAAACTGGATGGTAGCCAGGATGGGGCAGCATTCAGCAGAGCATCTGGGATAAAATGTAAATTGCTCCCCCTCAATCAATACACATCAGGATATCATCACAAATTTTACTCCCCCTGAATACATACATGTCAGGGAATCATCAGATACCTTCACTCCCCCCTTAACATGTGCATATCACACATACAACAAAAATTAGGATTACTCCCCCTCAATGCAACATACATCTTCCACCACATGCAGCACACAGTCAAAGAACAGAAAGTTATATTATTACGCACATTACAGTACTCCCCCTTTTTAGCCATCAAATTTGACAAGATCAACAAGCAGCACCAAACGATCACAAAATAGCATAGTAGATCACACAATAGTATAGTGCACATAGGTGCATAGTAAATCCAGGACATAGCCCACAAATCAAAGGAGAGAAGAAAACATAAGAACCAAAACAAACCATCCAAAAAGAACATAATCAAGGCGCAAAGAAAAAAAATATGTTGAGTTATAATCTCTCTTTCTTGATCAGCGTGCAAAGAATATAAAAAGGCAAAAGTGGTTGCACGCACACATAGCGATAACTGTTATAGATTCATATTGTTGAACAATGAACGAGATGTTTCTATAGGAACCCACAAGTAACAATTATCTTTGGACCTTACACCTCTCATCAACACATCACCCTTCTCATTTGTAATCAAACACCCTGACTCGGTGAAATTCACTTTCATACCTTGATCACATAATTGACTGATACTGATTAGATTAGCAGTCAATCCTTTCACAAGAAGCACATTATCAAGCCTTGGCAAACCACTATTGGTTAGGCTTCCTATACCTCTGATCTCACCTTTTACTCCATCACCAAATGTCACAGAGCTAGTTGAATAAGACTTTAAGTCCATTAGGAATTTTTCTACTCCAGTCATATGTCTGGAACAACCACTATCAAAATACCAATTTTTCTTAGATGATGATCTAAATGAGGTATGAGCTATTAAACTTACATCTTCCTCCTTGGGCTTCCACTCTTTCTTGGTCTCAACCACTTCAACTTCAGGTTTTTGCTTCAGTGATTTTTTAGGAAACCCATACAACTTATAGCAGAAAGGTCTTATATGTCCTTTCCTACCACAATGATGACACACCCATGGTTGAGATTTCCTATTTCTGATTCCCGGATGGGGTTGCACATGGGGCAGCCTCTGCTTCAGCATTGGGGGCCTGTTGTTTCCTTCTAAGGGCAAAAACTTAAGCTCTGGATCATATTGCTTAGGTTTGTTGAGATTTTTGTAGTCATAACCAATCTCTTTTGTCCTCTTTCCAGGAACTTGTGTTTCAATTAACTCTTCTAGTGTAGTCGTGCCACCATGCATCATTATAACTTCCTTCTTCATATGTTCAAGTTTAGAGTTTAGTAATGTTACCTCATCATTCAGTTCTGAAATTGTGGCCAGATGCTTGTTCTTTTCAGATTGAAGTTCCAGTATGAGCCTCTTCTGATTTTCTTGACTTCTACATACCTCTTCACTTCTTTGACATAAGGCTCTATATGATGCAGCTAGCTCTTCATAAGTTACTTCTCCAGTGTTGGATTCTGTGTCTGAAGTACATGTTCCAGTTAAGGCAGTGATGCGTTTAGCAGTCTCATTGAAAGTGTCTTCATCAGAATCTTCATCCTCTGACCATGTTGCAGTCATCCCTTTTTGTTGTTTCTTCAAGTAGTTAGGACATTCAAATCTGATATGGCCATATCCATTGCATTCATGACATTGTACACCTCTCTCTTGACTCACTTTCTCTTCAGATTTTGGTTTCTTCTGATATGGCCATATCCATTGTAAACAAAAAGAAGAAGATGAAGAAGAACATGATAATTGTTGCACATAAATTTCAAAGCGTGTGTTAACACACTAAGATTTAGGTTCGATTCGCCCCCACCAGTTTATGCAAAACGGATGCAAATTGGTTATAACCGACGAATCCCCTTCAAGATACTTTGGAATCCTCGACATGACTTGCACATTCACATCAAGCGTATCGACAATGGTAGTTTACAGAATAAAGTTCTGTCAATTTCTCTCGTGCACAGAGAAAATAATGAATGACTTAGAATATTTTAGACAGAGTTTGACTCATGTGAACATGCATGATGCTTGGATCGATGTTGTTTGGATGATCTTTCTGCCTCATGAGCATCTCTATTTATAAAGAAACACATATCATTTGATGAAAGGAAGCAAATCTCGAAGGATATCATGCAATGTTACATGAAACAATGTTATGATTCACTCTTGTTCACAAAATATTCCAATAAACATATTATTTCAAACTAACAATTGCATCATTTCAAATATATTTTGAAAATGTTGCAACATTTTTAGCATGTGTCCTAACATTTTCCTATTTTGTAATAAATTATTATTCTATTTTGTCCCTATTGGTAAACAGTACCAGTACTATTACTGTCCCGAACTAGTACGACTATGAGCGAGGAACACGAGCTTCACTTTTTTTTTTTTTAATTAATGACGTAGTTGCCTCAAAAATAATTAGTCAAATCAATCTATTTTATCAAGTCACAAAAATCGTTCTCATATTTTAAAATTAAACTTATTAGTTCTCTAATTTTATATTTATTGCAATTTTGGTCTCAATGCGTGTTTTTTCTCTAAAATTATGATCTAAAATATTTATTTTTTCTACAATCTAAATTATTTTATTTAACAGGGGTGTCCTAAAAAATGATTTATTGTCTTCAATATTGAATTTAAAGATAAAATATCATATTTAAGATTAAAATTCACTTGTTTTATAATTAAAAGTCACCAAGCACTAAGGATGACATCAAATGAATCACTCATTTTGAAGAAGGTAAGCTTCCCTTCAGATACCTTGGGATTCCAATGACTAGTAAGAAATTAGCTATGCACGACTACATGGACTTGATTGATAGAATTGTTGCGCGAATCACTCACTGGAGTTCTCGTCTTTTAAGATACCCAAGGAGAATCCAGCTTATTAAAAGTGTGATTTTTGCAATGACAAATTATTGGCTACAGTGTTTGCCTTTCCCCAAGGCCGTGATTCACAAGATTAACTCCATATGCCGGACTTTCTTTTGGACTGGTAGCGTTGAGAATAGCCGGAAAGCCCCCGTGGCCTGGAAATCGGTTTGTCAACCAAAGCGCACTGGTGGTCTGAATCTCATTGATCTTGAGGTTTGGAATCGTATTACTCTACTGAAGTTGTTATGGAATTTGAGTGGCAAATCAGATAGTCTTTGGGTGAAATGGGTCCATGCCTACTACATTAAAAACCAAGAGATTATGGAGGCATGTGTGCCAAAGAATACCTCTTGGATAATGAAGGCTATAATGAAGCAACGTGACACTATTCTTCATACTCAGGTTTGGCATGAGATGATGTCTGCCCGGAAATTTAACATGAAAAAAATGTACTTGACCATTCATGACAATTCTCAGAGTGTTGCGTGGAAAACCATGTTCTATGGAAACTTGGCCCGACCTAGAGCTCTGGTTACCCTATGACTTGCATGTAATGAGAGGTTGGCTACCCGAGACAAGTTACATAAGTTTGGCTTGCTTAACACAACCCGTTGTTGCTTCTGTAATGACGATGAAACTCAACAGCACCTGTTGTTTAATTGCAATGAAACTAAGAGTATTTGGAGGAAGGTTCTAGAGTGGATTCAGGTTGCCCACAACCCTTTAGGCTGGAGCCACGAAATGGAGTGGATTATACAATGCACTAAAGGTAAAGGTGGTCGTGCTAAGATCCTGAAATTAGCTTTTACAGAGTGTGTTTATGACATTTGGAGATACATGAATGATTTTAGTTTTGGTAATGTTGTACAGAATAAGCATATTGAGGGGAAAATAATTGATACAATAGTTTATAGAGGCTGGACCAATAGGAAGTTAAGGACACACCTTACTAAGCTTATGATGTATTAGGCTATTTTTTCTGGTTGTTTCGTCCGCTTTTGATTCTGCGGGCTGGATCCTAGCGATCGCCTTGTACTATTGGTTTTTTTGAATTAATCAAAATTTTATCTTGGTTCAAAAAAAAAAGTCACCATTTTTAGGACAAAAAAACATGATAAAACCTAAATTGCAACAAATATGAAAATAAAGGAACAAAAAGTTTAATTTTAAAATTGGGAACTATTTTTATGAGTTTGATAAAATAGAGGGATCAAAATGCAATTAATCCAAAATAATTTTAATTTAATGATTGGTAATCATTATAAGAAACTAGACCTGAAAAAAAAAAAAAAAAAAGACTTAATTGCAGTTGTGGTTCCTCTATTTTCACCATTGTGCAGAATTGGTCTCCCTATTTTAAAATTCGACAGTTTTGATCCCCCTATCATAATTTTAACTATAAATTGACGATGTGATATATTTTAAACGACGTGACATTTGATCTGATGATGAAAAAATACCAACATTGATGAATTTTTAAGAAAAATCCTTAATAAAGTTAATTTAAAACACATTGTATCATCATATTTTAGACAAAATATGTGCTAGGGGGACCAAAACTGTCGAATTTCAGTTTCAAAATCCGAATGTATAAAAATTAGTTTTCAATTAAAATTTTGGTGTTTGAGTTTAACAAACTCGGATTATATTCTTAACAGTCCTGCTCTCTATCAAGAAGTTTCAACCCTTTGTAGAGGAGTGACAAAGAGTTTAGTCATAGACAGACAATTTGTATTCTGGAACATCCGAAAGAATTGTCAATTAGATAGTTTAATGCACTTGTAATAAAAAACAAAAATGTCAATTTTATACATCCGGGTTTTAAAATCCACAAATGGACAATTTAAATATCGGTGGTTTCTCCAACGACCCCGTGTTTTTTTATTTACCTCCCAAATTTCCAATTTTGCTCAAAAAACTCCAGTTTGAAACCGAAATTTTTTCTCCTTGAAAAAAATCCGGTTTTTAAAAACCGAAATTCCTCTGAGTTTGCACTAAAAAAAAAATCGGTTTCTACGAACCGAAGTTTCCTGCTGGAGCAAAATTGGAATATTGGGGGGTGAAGAGAATTTTTCTTCAATATTTTAGTAGACCTTGGAGAACAAAGAGGAGGCAAGGAGAAATCCATTTTATTTAAAATTATGATCACACAAATTTTACCTCCAAAAAAATATGGTCCTAATTTGAAAAACAATTTGAAGTTTGCTTTCTTTGCATACAATAAAACACAGCAGAGGCTTCGATGGGCACCTTAATCAATCCATCACAATGTGCAAGCTATATGAGCCGTTAGATTAGATGAGTGGTGTTCTACAGATATACCATGCACTGCCAATACTAGAATGACACCAATGTTCAAGCAAATATCCGATACTATTGTAATTTCGATCATCAGTTAGTGCAAAGAGGACAGCATTATAATTTGTAATGTTGGTATTTAGCAGATGCAAAATAGGAGTGGGGCCAGCATTATAATTTTTAATATTAAAACAATATAAGATTAGCTACCAAGTTCCATAATCTTCAATAAAATTGTCCTAATAAAATTACAGGCTTTCTGCCTTCATCCAGACACCCAAAAAATTACCAAAAAGGAAAAATCAAATTTACAACGTTTTGAGATGCAATAACAGATTAGGCAAAAGTTTTAGTGCCAGTACTCAATGATTGTTGCTCCAATTCCTGGAGTAAATTGAACAAAACGATTAGAAATTACGAGTAATAAAATAGTATTAGGTTCTGGTCATCAAAAGTTGAAGATAACTCTTAATCCACAAAAAAACTGATCACCATCTCTCTCTGGACCTTGACCTGCAAAACAACAAAATATCAGTATTTACAAACAAATCTCGTGCCAAAACTTAAAATGCATGTGTGTGTGTGTGTGTGTGTTCATAGCCCCTATCAAACCTGTGTCATCCTAACCAGTTGCCACAAATAAAGTTTGAGCAACAGACCATCGCCAAAATAGGCAGAGTTTTACCATGAATGGCCAGTCAAGAAGAAAAATACACAAAAAGAGACAATGATGTAACCCTGAATTCTCACCTATTCATGTCTCTGCTGTTCGAAAACCACCCCCTTTCCTTGCTACCTTGAAATTGTCTTCTGTCATCAGTAGGACGCGTCGACATATCTCCTGTGCCACGGGATCGAGGTCGGTCCGTAAAATCCACACTTCTAGAATCCTCAAATGAGCCAGAACGAGACGGTGGCCTATCATTAAAACCAGCAGTCTTTCCTGCTGAGGAACCTGGCCTTTCAACAGCTTTCTGCCCAAAACGAACTTTATCATCCAAATCACGGATAAGAAGTTCCAGCTCCCTTTCTTTCTCTTGTAGGATTGCACGTGTACCAGTTTGGTCTACACCAGCACCATCCGCAGATTCCTTATTTGAATTTATTGTAGACTCCTTCTCAAGTTCCTTCTTCAAATTATCAATTTCTTCTTTTAATAATTTTTCCTCCACAGTCTCAGGCCTGAAATGTTACTTCAAAAGTTAACAACATATATTTGAAAGACCAACAACTTACAAATTAAGTAAGACCTAATTGATTAAATCAAATGATGCTGCAATGTTGTGTACAACCAAGTAAAATGAACAAAATAATCAAAGAACAAGTTTACATTTTTATAGCAAGCGTTTGATCAAAGCCAAACTATTGGAAGTAAATAAATGATATACACCATTGAATAAAACATTATTTTAACACGAATGAAACTAATAGAAACTCACCTGTTGGGCTTTATAGGATTGGAATAAGAAAAAATTATAAGAATCACTGATGATATACTAGAATTGAATGAGAGCTCAACAATACCATTATACTAAAAATGAGGTAAAAAAAGAAGCAAGTACGGCTACAATAAGCCCGAGGAAGCTAACACTAAAACCCTAATGTTGTAGTGTTTCCCTTCAAGCTTATGCCCCACAAACACCATACATATCTATGTAGTCAATGGGGGATAGCAAAGCTTAGCCTACCTACCCTCCACAACACTATAGCGTGTGGCAGTATGGCCACCATTGAAATTTATACCATATAAGCATACACATAAAAGCTCAAAAATAAAACACACAAAACTAAAGACATTCATAACTAATAATCAAGGTTCATTGTTACCATTAATCAAACCCCGTATGAAGCATATTAGTTTAAATGTTTAATAGTGAAATGACAAAAAAATAGGAAGGGACAAACAGTAAGTTGACGGCATATATGGTTCTTTCTACAGGATCTTCACTGTAGCGGCCGCTACAGCCGCTATTCATCTTTTACTCAAAAACGCAACATAATGGGGTTTCATGTAGCACCTGCAGGATGTTATACTGCACAATGCCACTATAGCAACTGCTATGGACTACAAAATAATTAGCCGCTACACCCACTATGAATTACAAATAACCCACATCAACCAAAGTATTTAAGGCTACTAATACTTCTCCTAAATATCAATACATACACCCTGTTCTATTTAGATAGCTGCTCGAAAATTTTCTCTTCCAAAATAGGTCCTCTGTGCCAAAACCTTCAATATCAAACCCCTTGGAACCTAAAAATAGCAAATTTCAATCTCTATGGAAAATCCCACACAAAATACCGCAAAGCCTCAAATAGCATCTCGGAACAAAGCCAAACAAGTTGAGCCAAATCTTAACAGCCACAGAGCCAAAACAAAGTGAAAGGAAATGAGTCTTAAACAGACACCAGGACTAAACTTTAAAATGAGGTCAAAATAAAACTAGTTAGAGCTCTGGCCAACTGCTACCATTCTTTGTCAACTCCTTGCAGACTCCAGTTTCAAATACAGCCTAAAATATTGAACCTCTGGCCACTTGAAACCTTATCGCTAAAACAGCATTCCCAAAATATGGTGCATGATAATTAAGCGAGAGCACACAAAACAAAAGCCAGTCAGCCACCTACGGGTGTCTTCCCACCTACTGGACGTCTTCCCAGTTCCCATATTTCCTGACCACAGCTAGATTGCAAACTTCAATAACAATCTAGTAATACACCAGCCAAGGGAGATGCTGCCCTGAGTTTTGAACATGACCCCAGGTCACAAACAATATTACAGGCTTCTAAAAAGCAAAGGAAATGTCAATAAACATAATTCTGCAAAGCCCGGTACAGTAAAAACAATAGATCCTGCTGAAGGTGGATGACAGCTCCAACTCAATGTTGGAATCATAGGATAAATGTGACAGAAGGAAAAGTGAGGAAGAAAGTAATGCAAGTAATCGGAAAAAGTTATTGATATGAAGCACGGCCACTCCTCAGATTAACCGTGTCGGACATGTGTCGGTGGTGTCCTCAGATTAACCGTGTCGCGTGTCGGACATGTGTCGGTAGTGTCTTATGATTACACTTAATTATGTCATTTTCTCAAATTATTACCGGTGTCGACGTGTCAGTGTATGTGTCGTGTCCGGTGTCTGTGTCCGTGCTTCATAATACAATAACTAACCTGAGATATATATTATATTAATACAAAATAATTAGGAGAAGTGCTGGTACCGCTTAACTAACACCAGATTTTTTATTGTTGGCATCAATTATTCCAGAAAATTAAAATCGACAAGTCTTCCATATCAACTATTTCCGTAGTTGAAGAATCCCGACTGACATAAAATAAAAATGCATAGACAAGGAAGATCATTGTAGCTGATGATCAAGGATTTTGATAGATGAGAGAAAGCAAATATAGATTTTATAAATGAGATCATCCTGAGCACCGGACCAAAGATAAATCCATGTCATGAAAAGGAAGAATGAATAGAAGTTTTACTGAGAAACTCTCTCCAAAACCAATTGTCGACCAAACAGAATGCAATAAACCTCCTCTCCCGACCTCTTTATGGCCTATCCCTATCAAATTCTGTTAGAATTCTAACTAACAATCACTAACCGCATTCTATTTGGCTTACCTAACAAATTCTGTAGGAAAAAACCCTGGAATTTAGCAGAAACAGAGGAAATAAAAGGTGGGAGATAAACCTCCGCTGCGGTATTGGAACACTCACAGCAAGTGTTGACCCTACACAACAATGAGCATAGGCTACACACGTGGTAGTTGAAGTATATCTCCCGCAAACACTACACATACAAGATATTTTCTACAACCGGAGTATAAGCTGAATATTTTTAAAAATCATCAAGCCTTTTAAAGCCATAATAACACTTGACTAGTACATGAGCAATTTTCTAGGATATTCATAATTCACCCACAATCCTGTTACAAGATTTAATCTCTATCATATAAAATCAAACCACAATAACAATAAATAGTTCCATAAAAACCATAATATAATTAGTATTGTCCTCTTTGTATCGACTCTGCTCAATTTGAGATGAAAAATTATCCTCAAATTTTCATGTTGTTCTAGAAGTATTCCACTCCATACAAAAATAGGTATGTTCTACATCAATAAGGAGCTATTGCACATGCTTCTTTGACCAACTAACTTAATTATCCAGTGGATGAAAGGAATCTAAATGGAACAAATATATTTGCTCAAATGAAAATTGTACATAAAATATTACATTATGCATAGAAACCCTTTTAAAGTTACAAAGAATTTGAAAGCAAATTAGTAATATAGGACTCTCCCACCAAACCCCAAATCAATAACTTTTTAAAATACTTAATATAAAAATCATTATAAAACCAGATATAAAAATTGCGATGATTATCGGTCTCACTAGCCATGTATCCTACCCATTGCTTTCATCTCTTTGCTTATTCCACCCAAAAATATCTGTTTATTTGATTATTCTCCCTAACTTTGACTAAATTATCCCAATATGTACAATTTATTATAATGAGCCATTACTTGCATCCACCTCTCTTAACATCACAGTCGAAATCAAATTTCTCAGATGTTAAAGCTTAACCTCGGAATGTTTCGTATATGTCTTTATCTCCACATTTGATTTCAATATATACTCTGGTTTTACCTCTATCTACCCTTCTTGGAGTTTGATGTATGATTAAAAAACTATAAGATATTTATATTTATACCATTAATACTTGTCGATGTAAAAAAGAATCAATTTAATACCTTTCAATAGTGTGCACTACACGTTCATTATAACCACCCTTAAATTGGAATCTATAGTCAACCTATCTCCAATAAGACTGCAAAGTAATTGGTTAAAGTACCCACTACCCAACCAACCTATCTCCAAAATAACTGAAAAAACACTTTACTTCCATATTTGATATTATAAACCCGCTATGAGGCTTGCAAAAAAAACGACGTAACTAGTGTTTAATATCCCAATAACCGGAAACCTCTTAAGTCTTAACTATAGCAATCAATTACACTAAAATCTTCCTTATTCTTTCCTAACCGCTATGTCACATCCAAATTTAGCTCATGGAAACACAAGAATCATTTACTTAGCTAACAATAACAACAAGACAAAGAGCTTAATCTACCAATACACATTCCCCTGATAGAATATGAAACCATCACCAAAGATGAAACTCAAGCTCGCCTCTTACTCCCATTATAAACTTACCCTCTTACTCCCATTATAAACTTACCGTATTAGCAAAATAGCTACAATTATACATCTGATTCACCTGCGCTATGAATACTGCCATGACTCTAATTAATTGAACACACAACAACAACTCACCACAAAAGAAACTTCTTAGTTCAGATTCAAATGACAGAGCAAACAAGAGAAAACATAAGATCAGAATTAACCTATCAACAGCACGATGCTCCAATTCCAGATCAATCTTACGCCAATCCTTGCCACGCTCGCTAAGCAAAACCTCCCTGGGTTTGGCATCCCCAAAGGGATTCACCTTTGGCCTCGGTTTCACAGCACCATCTGGACCCTCAGAGCGATTGGAATGAGCACTTGAAGGCCTGCTAGAATGTGAACTTGTAGGCCTATTTTTCGCATCAATCTCAGAATCCAGCTTCTTCCAATCATATCCTTTCTCAGCTAACACTTCCTCCCTAGGCCTCGCCGCACCAAATGGATTCGGCTTATTTGACTTCACCACCGCAGCTTCATTCACAGAACCATCACCTTTCCTTGGATCCAAAACCAACCTCGGTCGCTGCTGCTGCTCCGTTTCTCGAGGTGCACCTCTAGACCAACGATCTGGTTCAACAGCAGAACCCCTAGACCACCGATCTGGTTCCATTCCAGAATCACGATAACCATAACCAGAAGATCTAACAGGTAAAGGTTTCTTACCAACCGCCCAATTGTCCACTCCATCAGCCTTAGATTCACCACCAAAACCACCACCACCACCGCCGCCACCACCACCCCCATATCGATTCTGCCTACCGGAATCAAACGAAGGAAGTGTCTTCTTCACCGACGCCCAATTATCCACCTCATCAGCCCTCGAAGGCTGATCAAATTCCGAAACCCTAGAATTTGGAGCCCTACGTTCATCATCAAATCCACCATAAGATCTTCTTCCAGCACCCCAATTAGCATCTCCAGAACCACCATCACGATCCCTTCCACGACCACCGCGGTCAAAATTGGAAAAACCACCACCGAGACGGTTAAACTGCATTTCCTCAGCAGAACGCTCTTTAGGACCGGTAGGAAGCCGAAGCATCTCATCCGGTGTCAATCTAGGATAATCTGCGGCACCACCACCGGAAGAGTAACCGCCACGTGCGAACTCAGAAAGCGACATCTTCTTATTCTTCTTCGGTTTAGCAGTAACGGCTTCTTTCAGACTCGGGAAGTTATCCGAGCCAGCGGAAGCTTGTATAGCCGCGGCTTCACGTTCTTCGGCTTCGGCGGCCTCTGAATCGGCGGCCCAAGCTCCGATGTTGCCCCAGGGTTTCGACATTTTCGAGATCTTGAAAAAATCGAAGAGAATGTGAGATTTGATTTTGTTGTTGTTGTTGAAATTTGGTAGTTGAGCCGGGGCTCCGTTAATGGAGCCGGAGCTCCGAGAACATGCAAGAGATAGAGAGAAGAGAGGTTAGAGTGCGTTGGGGCGAAAGGGAATGCGAATGGAGAGGAGAAAGAAGAATGAGAAAGAATGAAGAGAGAAGAGCGATTGGGGTGTGTGTCACGCGCGGCACAGTTTCCTTGCATGTGGGAAAGAGAAAAATTACCAAAAACTTAATTATATGTCTTAATTAATTAATGCTTCAACTGGTTAATCCAATCTTACTTTCATTCTTGTTTACTTTTTCTTTATTTGGTAATTACTTGTTTTCTTCATTTGTTAAAATGTTGTTTTAGCTTATTTGGCATGGTTTCCTTTTTATTTTTGTTGGTCTTTATGAAAATTCGATGACAGAAACATTACATTATATAGATAGAAGTGAAGTTCGAACTTCGGATACTTTATTTATCTATTTTAAGAGTGAAAATTTTAAGCACTAAACCATTTTAAAAAAAATAGTGTTGTTTTTTCGTCGAAAGGCAATTATACTCTATGCAATTTTGTCATTTTAATTATTATTTTTGAGAATTTAAAAAAATTAGATTTTAACTTTATCACAGCCTTGTACAAAAGAAACATTTATACAAGACTAATTAAGTTTGTCATTACATGTGATTTAGAAATTTATTGATTAGTAAAGATTGGAAATTGAAAACTAAATCTAATACAATATAAAAATGTTCCAATAAAGATCAAATTTAAAATTCATAAAATAATATTATAAAAAGACTTATAAAATAATACAAAATTTTAATTTGTTTAGAATATATATATATATAGGGGTTTGCTAACTTGGACCCACCTAAAAACATGAAGGTCTAAGTTAGCAAGGTGCACCTTTTCACTTTGGACAAAAAACTCCTTGACATTTAGTTATTTTACACTAGAAAATTGAGGGTTAGTTAGGTAAATTTTATTAAATATTGTGCACCCATTTGCTAACTTAGACCCACTTAATTATAAATATATGCAACCTAAATAAACAACCTAGAAAATAAAATAAAAAAACAAAATTCATGATCCTGATTAAACCATTTACGTGAACATAACTACACTTTTTTTTCTTTTCAATAATCAATATCACCCATTTTAATTTGCATCTTCATCTTCTATTTGATAACTATTTTAGAATGCTCCAAATTATTTTTACGTGAATGTTCATGTTTCTGTGCCTTTTTTGTTACGGTCAATGTTCATCTGCTTCTAAAAAGCTTCAGTATTAATTATTAAGAAAAACACTTCAATGATAAAATGTAAGATTGGAAAATGTTGTTTGTGAATTTTAAGGAAGGATAAAACATGTTTTGTTGTTTTTTTCATAAAACTCCAAAATTGCCCTTTATTCTAAACTTATTTGAAATAGTAAAAGAAGGATATTTTTAGTCATAATAGAAAAGGTGCACCTTGCTAACTTAGACCTTCGTGTTTTTAAGTGGGTCTAAGTTAGCAAACCCCATATATATATATATATATATATATATATATATATATATATACCATTGTTCTATTATCTGATTCACCTCATATAATGAGACGATAATATGTTGTTATGGTGATGACACAATGCTTTTGTGATGCTTGAACTTGATAAGGCTAACAAGTGGTGTATGGTCCATTGCCTATATTATTATTATTATTAAGATAACAAATGTCATTTGTTAGTAAAAAAGATGTTTTAATGGGATTATTAAATGTTATTTTTTATTTGTCCATAAATTAGAGTTCAATCGACAGAAATATCGAAATTGCTAGTGTTGGGCGTCATAACTGATGTTCGAACATCGATTTCTTTCACTTTGTGTGTGAGAGTTTTCAATGGTTTGTCATTTCGTCTGTTTATAAAGAAAATGTTATTTGTTATTATTTTAGTGGTGGATTCAATATAATTTTTTTTTATCTTTAGTTTAGTGATTGAACTCATACATTTTTAAATGTAAAAAAAAAGTTTTTTATAATAATATTTTTAATAGTATTGCTTCAATCTTTATATTATTCCTTCAAACTGCCATTGTGTGTCTAATTTGAGGACTTCAACATGTATTGGTTGGTTAAATTTGGTGGTGCACCGATTAGAAATTTTCCATTAGCAAATTATTTTAAAGTACGATTTTCAACTTTGCTAAGTAGTAGTTGAATGAATACCACTTGAATGTGAATGTGATTGCTCGCTAAGATTCTTTCTGTGACTGCGATGTAGTACTTCACGTGTAACAAGATCGTGTCTTCCACCAAGAAGGAGGTACAACAACAACAATAATAATTAATAATAATAATAATAATTGAAAATAACATTTTTTATTTTTAAAATGAAATTGCACAAATTTTAAAATAATTTTACTATATTTAATTAATTTTATTATATTTAATTTTTTTAACTAACTCTCAAGAGATACTAATTAGCATCTTTTTTTGTACAAATTTAATCCACCACCAAAGATTAAAAAAAATAATTTTTTTTAATAGTAATAAATATTTATGCCGCTTTATTTAAATGGAAAAACTCAAGAGTCATTAAAATACGATATTAATGTTGTTTTCTCTACTAGTAACAATTGAGTAGAAATTGACATTTGTTCAAGAGATGAAAATAGTGTATTTATTAAAAACTGATTGGTTGCACTAAATTGTGAGCTGTATACTTGGTGAAGCTCTCGGATTTATATTGATGCATAATTGAGTTCGTGAACTTAATCTAGGATCTACAGATTTTGAACTATATTTGAAGAAATTGGTGGTAGATAAATTTCATCTCTCATAGGAAAGATTTAATAGAGTTTGGTCTTATTTATTATTTACAAATTGTAAAATTATTCTTTTATTTTTTGTAGGTAAACTCTAGTGTTGAGTTTGTTAGATGACAAATAAACGAGGTTGTTCACACTCTTGTAAAGACGGCCACACTTTTAACTAGTGTTCTAATATTGGCTGAAATATCTTATATTGAACACATATTAATTAATAATATGCTATAAGCACTCTTTTGTAAGAAGGGAATACACAAACAAAATAATTAATAACATATTAACATCAATAATATATACTTTTATAAATAAAAAAACATCAATAATATTTAGATGTTAGAAAAAACAAATTGGAAACTTAAAGAGTTTGCTGCTTGATCTGGTGGTAAAAAAAATAAACTTTGGATCTAAAGATTATATGAGTCTGAATTCCGCTAATGTATTTTAAAAGAGGTAAATGCAAATTTATTTTTGCAAGTGTTCTTTAAACACTAAAGTTTACATATTATTTTCCATTAAATAGTTTAACATGATTTAACATCACATTTAGAGTGATTAATTATCATTGATTAACAACATCCCATGTATGTAATAACAAAATTAGTATCTATAGGACGAAAATATTGGGTGTTTTTGCAAAGTCACTCCTTATGTATGAAGGAGATCTAAAGTGTATCAGCCCATGCTGTTTTTTCAGACAATGTCACCTTACGATTTTATCTACTCCCCTCTCTAGTAGATTTTTTGGTACGTGGTTCAAATTCCACGGAAAACAAAAACTATACTAAAAAGAAATGCCGCAAAAAGTGGTCGGGGCTGTTACGTAAAGTAGGGTATTTTTCTTCAAATTTCTCATTTTTATAACGGCCGCTACTTAAGTAGTGGACAAGAAGTACTTTGAAGAAGCATGTTGACAAAGCAGAAATGACACACCCACTAAAGTATAGATATCAGCACCTTACGGCCATGTGTCCTGCCTCCGCAACACATGAATCAACATGAAACTTCTGGTTTTTGAAGTCACGATTTCAAGCCATCTCCAAATATTGGGTTTTCCATTATACATTTTACTCAATTTAGCATAGTCAAATAAAAAATAATGAAGTATATTTATTTCATTCCATACAGAACTCGTGTGCCTCATCAAATTGATTTTGTTAATCTAAATGCTAAAATAATGGTACATAAATTTGAAGTATCAATTTAGTGGACGGTAGAATCTAGTCATCAAAATTGACTTTTGAAAAACAATAATAGTATTATGAAGAGCTCGATAAATTTATGCATTTATTGGTACAATGGAGAAATCGAATTCCAAGCATTTAGAATCATATTTTTATTCTATAAACTTAATTCATCATATTTTTATTCTATATTTATGCAATCATTATTTGTTTGGAAAATACAAGTTTAAAACCTAATTCCAAACACTTGACATCAATCCAAAATGAATCTTTTTCAAATTGATCTTATACATGAATCTTTATGTGTTAGTTCCCCTATAAAAATAAAAAGTGTGAATGAATTACATGGTGCTCCCGCACCTATTCTGAATCTTCCAAGCATGCCAAATATATTTTCGGCGTTCTTACAGAGAAAATCCAATTGAAGGCATCATCATCAAACTTTATCGCGCAGAATAACATAAAGCAAGACAAATTTTAATACAAAAAAGTCACATTAGTAAAACAGAATACAGAATTGTAGCATAAAACTCTATCTGACAAATTGTAGCATTAACAAGCACAAACCAATAGAATTCATATGATTAAAGACTAAAATCCTTTTTCCATCAAAATTGAAAATAAAAACAACTAGAAAACTCTAATCAAAGAGTGAGAATCCCATATCATCATCTTCCTCCTCTTCCTCAACCTTTTCTTCTTTCTTTGCTTCAGCTGGGGCAGCATCAGCTGCAGCAGCACCTCCTGCAGGAGCAGCGGCGGCAGCACCACCTCCAACAAATACTGCACCACCAACAGTCACCTAAACAAAATAACAACAAATACAATTAATAATTTGATCAGCAATCAATCTAATTGTTAAACCCAATAACTAAGACACCACCAAAAACAGATTCATTACCAAGAACATAGGCAAATTCAACAAACAAACAAATTAAACACTTTCAGATTATACATAAATTTAATTTAATTAAATCATATATAGGGTCCGTTTGGCCTAACTTTTTTAGCTCTTAGAAGCTATCTGAAATCTAAAAGTGAAAATAAGAGCTTCCAAAAAAAGAGCAAAAGTTGTTTGGTAAAATATATTTTAAAAAAAGATTTGTACAAAAAAAATTAAAAAAAGATAATAACAACTAATAATATTTAAATGAAAAAATAATAAAAAGAGTTTTCAGCTCTCAGCAGGATTCGAAGCGGGATCATTGCAAAAAAAAGCTCGGATTTTTTTTTTCAAAAGTAGGTTTCAACCTCTTTTCTCAAAAGCTCATTTAATCCAATTTTGCACATAAACAAAAATCTGCTTTTTACTGTTAAAAGCTTTATTGAAAATGTGTTTGGCCCAACTTTTGATTAAAAAGAGAATTTAAAGCTAAAAAAAGCCGGGCCAAACGGAGCCATATACTCGACCACTCATTTTCGAGGAATGTGATTAAATGAAATCTATGAAGCACGGAAACTCCTCAGATTAGGCATGTCCCGGCGGACATCAACACGATAGTGATACTTATGATTAAGTTGAATTAAGTCATTTTTCTCAAATTTTATCAATGTCAGCATGCCAGTGTCCATGCTTCATGGAATGAAAGGCTTATTTTACATCAAATCATCAAATATACAAAAAAAAATACATCAATTAACTTCATTCCATCTGCATGTATGCTCTTCAATCATAAAGCTTAAAGTTTAATAATCAACACATAATCCTCTTCCTAAAAACATCAATATGGATAAAAAAAAATTCATCAGCATAATCTCACAAATCACAGAAACTATTGATTGCTCAGCAGAATCTCACAAATCACAACAAATCAAACTGTCAATTTTTCATCAACATATTTATCACGGAAAAATAACATAACAAAAACCTAAATCAAATTAATCACGTTGGATTAAAAAACCTAATATCATAGAATCTTATATAACAAAATAAAAAATAAATAAACACTAAATTTTAATCTGAAAAGAAAAGACAGGGTGGTGGTGAAGATGTACCACGAAGACGGCAGAGGTAGGAGAGACGGGAGAGTAAGAGGACTGAACACCGCCGGATGAATCGACAGCGAGAGCAGCCTGAACAAGCTTCCTTTGGATCTCGAATGTAGAGTTAGCGGAGGCTTCGATGTCACCGGAGTATTGCTTTGCGGTCCATTCGGAGCCAGATTTGTTGAGGACGAAAGAGAAGACTCCCATGGCTAGTGTTTAGTTCTTTCTCTGTGCTGCTGAAAGTGAAAACCCTAATTGGAGATTGAAGTCGCACAGAGAGAAGTGACGGCAATTGAGTTGAGCGAATGGTTTTATGTATGGGTTTGTGGAACCCTAGCAACGTGTTCAAGGGAAAAGTCTATTTAGTCCTTGGTATAAATATTACTTGTAACAAAAAAAAAATTAAATAAAAAACTATGTTAGTTATTTTTTTTGGCTTAATTGCATATCTAGTCACTTATGTTTATTTTAAAATTTAATTTGGGTCCCGTTTGACCCGACTTATTTTCTACTTTTCTACTTCTTTTTAAAAAAATTAAGGAAGTACAAAATTGTTTTTAACCCTATTTCTACGTAGAATAAATAGAGAAATAAAGTAAAGAAGTCAAAAGCAAAGAGAAATAAGGTCAAACATAATTTTTTACTTATCTACTTCATTTAAAGAGAAATAGAAAAGTAGAAAATAAGTCGGGCCAAACGGAGTCTTGGTCTCTTAAGTTAAAAAAGTTTTAAATTGGTCCTTTTAGTCAAATTTTTGCTTAAATCGTCGACATGGCTAACTAATTTTCATACGTTGACAACTTATGAGGGTGTCACGTCAAGTAGATGTTTTAGACGATATTAACTCAAAATTTAACGAAAATGACCAACTTATGTTGACATTAATAACATAAGGGATCGATTCGAAACTTTTTAAACATAAGAGACCAAAATAAAACCTAAAATAAATTTAAGGGACCGAATATGCAACTAAGTTTTTTTTTATATAATACACAATGTTAGTTATTTTAGATAGTGGAAATAACAAGTTATTATAAAAAAAAACAAAATAACACTCATACTTGTAAAGTGAGGGATTGAGTTCAAATTTTAATCCTAGCTTAGCTTCCGGCTCATGACATTTCTATCAATTGACAATATAGAATAAAAGATTATTATTGATTGACGATATTTTGTTTATATTTGAAATTAGTGTCCATACATATATTTAACTTTTTAGAGTGTTTGATGAGTTGTATGAATATTAAAAAAATATTTGTACAAATATACATATATATATATATAGTTGAGTTATTTAAATAATTGAGAAATGTGAAGTAATTTAAAAGTAAAAGTAGCTTAAATGTAGTTTAACCTCCATGTTTAGAAAATCATAATATGAATCACTGTCATAAGTGGTCAATCGTGGATCAGTATCTACAAAATATTTTAAATTTTTATGATGACATACATTGTTGTTTAGAAGTATAAATTCATGGCCATTCTCATTTTAATGACTGAAATAATAATTTAATTGATATTGGTTTTATTAAAATGACAGAAAACTAAAATGTAAGTCGTATTTGAAACAACATTAATCATGTCATTGTTTGAGCCGTAAAGACTAGAAGAGTTACGATTTTTATTTTAAAGAATATTGTTCACAATTACTAGAATTTCAGATAATTTTAAACAATTATTTACCGTGAACAACTTACGAAGGTGGTCAACCGTAACCCTCTAACTATTGAAATTTAACATATATCCCAAATACTAAGGTTACAAATTCATATCTCACCATCTTCAAGAGAAACTTAGATCCCTAAATCTTCATAAATTTATTTTTTTGAATTTTTAATTTATGGGTATGTTTGAAGAAGTTTATTGAAGATATGAAGAGGAATGACAAATATGAAGAAAAGTAAAATAATATTAGGTGTTGGTGGTTTATTATAATAAGACAGAAATTACACAATAGACCTATAATATTTAATAAATGAAACATGAAGGAAGCTTGCTCTAACAATTACAATGAATCCACCCATTATATACATTGTTGAAAAAACAGAAGGTTTAAATAGAAATATAATTGCTCAACAATGAGGTGCTATTTGCAATTAAGAACAAAAAGTGCACATCCATGAACTTCCACGTCCATAGCTATTACCCCTTGCGTTGTTACAACGTCCTTTCCACTCCACACTTCTTTACCTTGACATGAATTGATGCGTTTGTCGGTTATAACATTAGACACAAATGATGTTTTTGCATATATTGTTGTATTCTGTTGATCATTTAGATTGAAGAAAGACATATACACTTCTCCATTTCTTCCTGTCGCAATCCAAGAGCGAACATCGTCTGAATCAACATTCGGATCAACATTCTCTGCATAATGTTCAATTTGCATTATGAGTAATAAAAACAAGAAAGATTATTACAGTAAGTTCTAAAATGTGGGACATGCAGGTGCTGCAACAGCGTTAAAACTCTTAGCAAGAGTTTGACGCCCATTTGAGTATCATAAGATTCGAGGAATTAGTCTCTGCAGTTGCATACAGAAGAAGATACCTGGTTTACGCAACCAAAAAAGAGTGGGACATATATGTACTAAAATGTACCTTCTATATTATTTACTGTTGCACAAAGACCTGAGTAACTATTTACAAGGGTCCCATTAGATGTTAGCTCCCAAATCTGTTGAAAAAAGAATTGATCATCTTTCAATGGAGTCCACAAAAAATGATTAAATTGTGCATGAAATATGGACTTTAACATACCTGATTTGGATCCATTTTGCAAGGAGAAAATGAGCCTCTCTGAAACTCTTGGGAAGTAACTTTTTGTTTTGAAGAACCATCCAAGCAAAGTGTCATTTGATTTGCGGCAAATAATTGATGTTTCCCGCGATATTCCTCTTGATACTTATTATCTCCGTCTCTGTAACAATATCAATTACACAATTTATGTCGTTAACAAACATAAATAATAATCAACTAAGTTATATAAATAGAACAAGAGAAAGATAATGCGCGATTACAATGTGTGCTGCTGAAGTTCTCTCTTTTGTACGCAGAAAGGGTTCGAATTGTTTTCTAAACTTCCTTTCCAACAGATTCTTTCAAGAGTTTGGTTAGGATTTTCAACAATCCAACCACTTGCGTTTGATTCAGCGCAGCTTGTTAGGCCTAATGAATGCGTCTGTTTCTTTCCGTTATTAGATCTTTTTGGTGTCCCTTGATGACGCTTCTTCAAGCTTGGATCATAAGTAAACTGTCATTGCAGAAAAAATGATATTATTAATATTCGTGATAAGTTTATCCCTCACAAGGAAACTATTTTCCTTCTAAAAAAAAGTTAGACGGATCACATGCCTCCATATTATTAGAGCTGAAATGATTAATCTCTAGTAAAGTAGGATTGGTGATAATGTCGTAGGTAGCATTATCAATCTTCCGCACATCGCCTCCATACATAAGGGGTGACTTAGCAAAAGCCCATAAAGTCATCTGTAAGATGGTAATATAATGAATTCACTCAGAATCTATCATAAATGCATACAAACACATCATTACATGAAAATATATAAGAAAGCAACTAAGTTATACTATTTATCAATACCTGTGACCTTTTCTCTAATAGATTCAATCCACTGTCCCTGTGAGGACCATCATTGACACCTATAAATTTAAAAAACAAAAAGTAAAAATCCAAATTTCAGTAAGTCTTTTAATCAAGATAGAATTCTTCATGTATAGAAGCCGAGTCTCGTCACCTGGATCAGTCAGCCATCCGAATGGTAGCATGTCCAAATCAGGCCATGACTTTCCCTTTAAACCTTTTGCTCCTATCATATTAGCTGCAGATAAATCCCTGATTAAGAATTAAATAAAACTGAAGTTATGTAATATGGTGAATTGGTGGTAATATAACAGAACATAAATAGAGAAGCACCGTGATTGCAACATACTCCGAAGACTAATATAAATATCTTAAACAATGCTATGAAGTATAAACAAATTAATCACCTTGATATATTAAAGTGAGGCTTGACATCCCCCCATGAATCCCAATCATCTCCTGTTATGCGATACATGTTGACTAGTCCGCTTACCTCCTTGGCCAAGGCTGATGTCACGTTGGTTCCGGGAGATATAGAATACACAAAGGAGCGATTAACCTGGCTGAGAAGCTGGCACGACATGTCGTTTGATAAGTTTGCAAATAATCATAGCGAAAGTATTGAGATATCGAGTCTTTATACAAGAACCAGTACTAATGATGAAAGTAAGATAATGGAAACTGAAGAATACCTCAGATACATAAGTTATCTCATTTAAATCCAAGTCAGCACCAAATACACAATCATGTTTCACTGCAAGAAAGTCATAAAATTGTTCAAAATTACTGCAAAGTATAGGCAGAACTGTGTATATTCTTGGACATATGAGAATGCATAATCATCATGATAGTTGTCAATGACATGATTTATGTATTGACAATAAGTTAACAGTTCCAGTACCTAGATCAAGTCCCCAAGCAGCATACTGTTCATAAAGGGATCTCAGAAAAGCTTTTCCTGCTCCTAATGTTGTATTTACACTCATGAAACCATTCGTCATCCATGCACAAGTCCTTGCTGGGATTGCTATGTCTTTTGCATGCCACACTCGACCGCCTTCTTCATAAGCACCACCCTAGGAAATCACAAAGGACATCAAAGGTGAAAAAGAACGTAAGTGTATTGGCTTATTTGAGTTTATCTACTGACAAAAACACGTTTGCATTCATAATATAGAAAGAAATAGAAGATCAAATTATATCAGAAATGCAAATCAATACCTTTACTGTGTCTAGGATAGGGGTGTTTGCATTCACAGCCTGTGTGCTTATTCCTCTCATAACATGAATTCCAAACTTTAAACCTAAACTATGTACTTTGTTAGCAACTTCAGTGAATCCCTTCCCACCACTGGAAGAAGGCCACCTTGCTGGATCAGGGACCATCCTTCCCCATTCATCAATCAAGTCAAATCCAAGAGAATTACTATTAGCGCCGGGGACTTTCTTCCTATACCAAAGCCAATCCACCACAACATACTACAATGGTAGAAAGTAGAAACAAAAAAAATCAATCTATAATCAGCTATAAACTAATGCAGTAAAGTAAGATCATCCATAAACTATAGTTTCTTTCAGTATTTATACCTCGTATCCATGAACATGGAGACGCTGAGCGACTTGTTCAGCATTCTGTAAGAATTCTTCTTCAGAAATTATCCAGGAAAATGAATCATAGGAATTCCAACCTCTTGGTGGCAAGTTAGCTTGTTGTATGTCACTCTGAGATGAATTTTGCGATGATACACTGAAATAACACACTCAAATATAAATTATGGCTAATACTTTATTTTACTATATAATGTAGCACATAAGACCTGTGCATCGTACGGATAAGCGTCTAGTTATTCCAGGTTAATATCATCCAATGGCAAGCAATGTCAATGTGAATGTAAAAGCAAAAAAGAATGAAAAGAAGATATACCTCTGAAAGCAGGAACCAACAAGAAGCAAGAAAGAGATTAGGCATAGTGTGGAACTCTCCATAATTTCTGGTACGGCTCTTCTACCATACATCACACATTATATATAAGTTCTCAAAACTATTCAACTTTTTAGTTAAAACAATAAGTTATATCTGGATAAACATTAAAATATATTTGGATAAAATCAAAAAACAAAGTAATAAAATTATTGATAATGCCTTGTCAACCAAAGGTAATATTGACATTAACAACTGTTAATTTCATTTTAAAAACGATGTGACTCAGCATTCTCTTAACCAAATTGTCTCTAAATAGAAAGTGTTAATTTCCTGACCTGGTAATAACGATGATGTTTATCTATAAATAGTAGTTTTATGGCATGGTGGTTACAATTGAAGAAGAATACATGTATCTGCTAATATCACCTTCATAGGATATGGAAATGGAAATGATAGATATAATATAACAGTTATGATAATTGAGATGGAAATGGAAATTTGTTGTTTGGTTAATTCTGGTATATAGGTACAGATAGTCATTGATTTGCACACGTGAAAATTCTAGAAAAAAAATAGTAAAATACTAAAAATTGACGAGAGCTGAAAAATGTTTGAATGAAGTAGAAAACAAGTCTCTCGGTTGAATTGCTAAACTATTATTGGCATGTTGTCCCCCACTTTATATTATGGGAAACAGATTTCCTCCCGTAACTGCGTCGATCAATGGTCAGGATTCTTTTAGTGCTTATGTAATATAAATCGCCTGATATAAAATCAATAACTAAAATTAATTACAGCGTGTTATTTTAACAACAGCAAATTCAGATTCCACTTTATGTACTTCAAGAGCTAGATTTATGAAGGCATGTTTGTTGTTTAGGGTGTACTATTTGCTTAAAAAATATCACTACTTTTAGCATGTTAATAGTGTTTGATTATAGATTTTTTATCATTACAAGTGTAAAGACTACACCAAAGGGTGCCTTTGATATATTAAAAAATAAGACATAAAATTTTTTTACTAGCGTTTTTCTATCACATACTCCCTTTGTCTCAAATTATAAGGGAAAAAATTATTTTCAAAATTTTTTTTTACTTACTCTCATAAAATTAAATGCAAATTGCATTTAGATTTTTCTCTCTCCCCTATTCTCTATAAGAGCAGTGCTAGGGGTGCTTGCGGTTCGGTTTGGATCGGTTTTGAGACAAAAACTCATATGATCCAAAAATAAATTTATTTGCAGTTTGGTTCGGTTTTGGATGACAAATAAAAAAATTCAATCCGATCCAATTTTATGCGGTTTAATTTGGATCGATTTTTGGATATCCAAATTATAAATTGTAATTTTTTTATTAAATATTAATATTATAAAAAACACTATAAAATAATATTTTGATTTTTTTTACAAAATAAATGTTAAGTTTGATATAACATATTAAAAATTAATATTTTGAAATGACAATTATCAATTATATTTTGAAACATATCAAAAAGTAAAAAATAAATTAAATTAAACTAATAACAAATAGTATAGTAAAATTTATAATCAACAAAAAATAGGTTAATACAATATATATTCATATTAATAAAAAGATAAATAAGTATTAAAATATATGTATTCGGTTTTGAAAAATCAATCCGAAATCTGATCCGATGCAGCGGTTTTCACAAAAGGACATCCAAACACATCCAAAAATATTCGTTTTTTTGCGATTTTCAGTTTTTTGGATCAATTTGCGATTTTTATTTGGATTTGATTGGATTTGAGCACCCTAAGCAGTACTATATCAAGCGAAGCTACATACAGCGAATTATTCACGAAGCGTGTTTAACAAATTTGCTGACATCATTAAATCCCATGTTTTGTGGAATAAAGCCTGCTTGTGCAGCTGTGCTTCTATACAGCCAATGATATTCATTCGCAATGCCTTCGTGATAATTTGGTTCACTTGATGTGGCATTATTCTTCTCAATAATCAACGACCAATAAAAATTGTTTTTACATTTTTCTATGTAACATATTCCAAGGAAAACCCACAAAAACATATAGGGAGCTTATATGGTACAATAGAAAAATCACAATGTACCAATGCAATAAAATACATTCACCAATGACTACTTGATATGCTGTAAAAGTATTGACAGATTTAACAATTAAGTTTGACCAACATTTATATATTTTACACCACAACACATTCATATTTTAGGCTTTTCACCATCCAATTTTTTTCTTGTAGATTTTCTTCTTCATTATGTTCATTCATTCCTACAACATCTTTCATGTTTCATCTTTCATTTTCTGTCCGCAATCAGCACTACAAGAAAAAAAGAAATTAGCGACAGCCATATTGAGGCAATTGGTTCTCAAATGCCGCCGCTCTTGTGGATAGTGGCTGTTATTGTGGCGTTTTTCCACTGCCTCTGCTAATAAGCAAATACCGACAGTCAAATTGGGGTAGTTGCTACTGAATCGCCGCCGCTCTTGTGTATCCCCGACTGTTATTGCGGCATTCTTTCCACTGCCTTTGTTGTTTGTAAATCATCGGCGGTTCGCAGCGGCAATGTCAATAACAAAACTGAGAGACAAAATAATGGAACAAACAACCAGAGATTGAGCTTTGAGAGAGAAGAGGTGAAAGTGGAAAAAGGGTTTGGCTAGTTATTGAGAAAGATGAATAAATGATTTTTTGTTCTTCCTTCTGATAGATGAATTTACTGAGAAATATATGAATTAATGATTTTTGAAATTATTAAATTAAATATTAAAATATAATTTGTATAATTTATGGGTTAAATTTGTAAAGAAAATTGTAGCAATATTTTTAATTTAGTTGACTTGTAATATATAATATATAAGTGATTACAGTCAATTTTGAAAAATGTACCGTAGAATTCAAATTCTCATATTTTACTTTTTCTTAATAAATGTGTTTTTTGTTTTTCCTCTTATAACACAGTGAGTATCTAATTTCCACTCTTTTATTTTACCATGCCGCAGTGGCCAATCTCCATCATTTGAGTCACACAAGCTCACTTCTTCCCATAAAATTTTCTCCATAATCATCAGATATTGAACCTGTAACCACTTGCATATACTTTTTCAGCCATAATTTTATTAATCTAACAAATGAAACAAGAATCAAACATGTTCTTATAATTACAAAGTATAAACACATCCATCACATACGTAGTGGAAAAAACACAAGGCTATAACTATAACACAACTCAAGTTACTTACGTAACTTGTCTATAACATGGTGGGATCCAACACTTACAAACCACACCACATAATCATATCTCAATAAGGGAAAACTCAATAAATGGAAAAAATAATGGCTCAACAATGATGTTGTTTATCTTTTAGCTGCAATATAGAACAAAAAGTGCACATCCATGAACTTCAACGTCCATTGCTATTGTCCCTTGTGTTGTTACAACATTCTTTCCACTCCATACTTCCTTACCTTGACATGAATTGATTCTTCTGTCAGGTAAAACCTTAGCCAAAAATGATGTTTTTGCATATATTCTTGTCTTTTGTTCATCACTTAGATTGAAGAAAGCAAGATACACTTCTCCTCTTCTTCCCGTCGCAATCCAAGAGCGAACTCCGCCCGAACCAACATTCGCTGCATGAGTGTCCAATTCGCATTATGAGTAATATAAACAAGGAAAGTTCTAAAATGTGGCACATATATGCACTAAAATTTACCTTCTATATAATTTACTGTTGCACAAAGACCTGAGTAACTATTTACCAGTGTCCCGTTGGATTTTAGCTCCCAAATCTGTTAAAAACAGAAGCCATCATTGTCCAAAAGAATTCACAAATATCGATAATAAATTAGGTCAAGTTATTAAACACATGCTACACACCTGATTTGAATCCATTCTGCAGGGAGAAAATGAGCCTCTCTTGAGCTCTTTGGAAGTAACTTTTCGTTTCGGAGAACCATCCAAGCAAACTCTCATTTGATTGGTTGCAAATAATTGATGTTTCCCGCGATAGTCCTCTTGATACATACCTTTTCCGTCTCTGTAACAATATCAATGAAATAATTTTATGTTGTTACACATATAATCAACTAAGTTATGTAAATAGAACAAGAGAGAGATAAAGCGTGATTACAATTGGTACTGAAGTTCTCTCTTGTGTACGCAGAAAGGGTTCTGCTGCTCGTTTTCTAAACTCCCTTTCCAACAGATTCTTTCAAGATTTTGATTAAGATTTTCAACACTCCAACCACTTGCCTTTGATTCAGTGCAGCGAATAAAGCGTAATGAATGTATACGTTTCTTTCCTTTCGTAGATCTTTTCGATTTCCCTATTTGATGATGATATTTACTCTTCGAGTTCTTTGAGCTCGTCACATAAGGAAACTGTCATTGCAGAAAAAACAATATGATAAATTTATCCCTCACAGGCAAACTATTTTCCTCCAAAAAAAAAGTTAGACGGATCACATGCCTCCATATTATTTGAGCTGAAATAATTAATCTCTAGTAGGGTAGGATTCGTGATAATTCCGTATGTGGCACGATCAAGCCTACGCACATCGCCTCCATACATAAGGGGTGACTTTGCAAAAGCCCACAAAGTCATCTGTAAGATAGTAATGAATTCACTCAGAATCTAACATAATGTATACAAACACATCATTACATGAAAATATATAAGAAAGAAACCAAGTTATACTATTTATCAATACCTGTGACCTTTTCTCTTCTAGAGTCAGTCTACAGTACCTGTGAGGACCTTCGTTGGAACCTATAAATTTAAAAAACAAAAATCCAAAGTTCAGTAAGTCTTTTAATCAAGATAGAATGCTTCACTGTCTAGCAGTCGAGTCTCGTCACCTGCATCAGTTAGCCATCCAAACGGTAGCATGTCCAAATCAGGCCATGACCTCCCCTTTAAACCTTTTGCTCCTATCATATTCGCTATAGATAAATCCCTGATTCAGAATCAAATGAAACTGAAGTTATGCAATATGGTGAATTGATGATAATGCGACAGAACATAAACAGAGAAGCAGCATCGTGATTGCAACATACTCCGTAGACCGATAAAAATATCTTAAACAGTGCTATTAAGTATTAAAAAATTAATCACCTTGCTATATTAAAATGAGCCTTGACATCCCCCCATGTATCCCAATCATCTCCTGTTATGCGATACATGTTGACTAGTCCACTAACATCCTTGGCCAAGGTGGGTGTCACGCTGGTTCCGGGAGATAAAGAATACACAAAGGGGCGATTAATCTGGCTGAGAATCTGGCACAACGTGTCGTTTGATAAGTTTGCAAATAATCATAGCGAAAATATTGAGATATCGAGTCTTTATACAAGAACAAGTACTAATGATGAAGGTAAGATAATGGAAACTGAAGAATACCTCAGATACATAAGTTATCTCATTTAAATCCAAGTCAGCACCAAATACACAATCATGTTTCACTGCAAGAAAGTCATAAAAGCATTCAAAATTACTGCAAAGAGCGAAGCATAGTAGGAACTGTGTATATTCTTGTGCATGATAATGTAATTCCAAATGAATACATGACTGTATAATCAATGAATACATTGTAGATTTAAAATCATCATGATAGTAAATGTTGTAACAGTAAGTTATCAGTGTCCGTACCCAGATCAACACCCCAAGCAGCATACTGCTCATAAAGGGATCTCAAAAAAGCTCTCCCTGCTCCTAACTTTGTATTTACACTCATGAAACCATTAGACATCCATGCACAACTCCTTTCTGGGATTGCTATGTCTTTTGCACGCCACACTCGACTGCCTTCTGTATAAGCTCCACCCTAGGAAATCACAAGTAAAGGACATCAAAGGTCAAAAAGAACTTAAGTGTCTGTTTGAATTCGCTTATTTGAGTTTATCTACTGACAAAAGCACTTTTGCTTTCATAATATAGAAAGAAATAGAAGATCAAGTTATAGCAGAAATGCAAACCAATACCTTTATTGTATCTAAGATAGGGGTGTTTGCATTCACAGCCTGTGTGCTTATTCCTCTCATAACATGAATCCCAAACTTCAAACCTAAACTATGTACTTTCCTAGCAACTTCACTGAATCCCTTCCCACCATTGGAAGAAGGCCACCTTCCTGGATCGGGGAGCATTCTTCCCCATTCATCAATCACGTCGAATCCAAGAGAATTACTATAAGCACCCGGAACTTTCTTCCTATACCAGAGGTAATCCACCACAACATACTACACAAGGGTAGAAACAAAGAAATGAATCTATATCGATAACCAAAGTAAAATCATCTATAACCTATAGTTCCTTTCGATATTTATACCTCATATCCATGAACACGGAGACGCTGAGAGATTAGTTCAGCATTTTGAAAGAATTCTTGTTCAGAAATTATCCATGAAAATGCATCGTATGAATTCCAACCTCTTGGTGGCAAGCTAGCTTGTTGTATGTCACTCTGAGATAAATTTTGTGATGATACACTGAAATAACATACTCAAATATAAATTATGGCTAATATAATAATGATAAAACAGGTTTCCAAAATAAGATCTAATATTATATATTTAAGATCATTGCACATGAACGAAAACTAAACGGACAATAACCTGCGCCACTAAACCTTTTTGTGTAGCAATATTTTATTTTCTTGAAATATTTTTTATCAAATTGAAGCTTGCTTTTGAGGTTTAAAAATCACCCAACAATACCAAATGCACAACAGAAGACTATTGCTATGGTCACTTACAAAGTTACAACTCACAACACAATACTGATTTATGTGCATAGATCCATCAAATTAATGAACTATATATAAATTATGTGAACAGATCCATATGTGACTGATTTAAGTGCAAGCAATGACAATGTAAAATTGTGAATATAAAAGCAACCAAAAAAAAATAATGGGTTTGTTTTGGATCCAACCCTTGAATTCAACTAACCATATAACAGTGAAATTATCATTGCAGCTGGTTATTTTCAAACTTTCCAAAAAATGCAGCTTAAAAGAATAAGCAAGTAAAGCTCAGAAACAATCCAGTAACTAATAACTAAAAAATAGCAAAAGAATCAAAAGAAGATAGATATAGATACCTCTGAAAGCATGAAGCAAAGAGAACCAAGAAAGGAAAAACTAAGCATAGTGTGAAACACTTCATAATTGCTGGTACGGCTGTTCCACCATACAACACACATATTAAATACTACTCAAAATAATCCTACTTTTTTAATTAAAACATTAAATTGCCTATTTGGATAAAAACAAATAAACAAATAAAATAATAATAATGCCGTCTCCATAAGCATAACTCAGTTGATAAAGAACATTACATATATATGTAAGACTGATATTCGAATCTTAGTATTTCCACTTATTCACCTTAAAAAGGTTAACTTCATGAAATAATTATAACGTCCGGTAAATCAAATGTACATGAAAATGATGATAGCAATTAACAAACAATTTAAAAATATTAATATTAATGTTATATTATTACATTAGTTATTGTTTCTAAAAAGAAAGTGTTGAATTCCTAACCTCATAATAACGATGATGTTTATCGATTGGTATTGTTGTTAGTTGAATAGTGTTGTGGCATTATTTAAGGCATGGTGACACTTGGTCACGTTACGTTAAGCGGTCACAAATCACAATTGAAGAAGAATACACGTATCTGCTACTATCTCCTTAATCATATATTCCAAAATTTAGGATATGATAGGTTATGGTAATAAAGTTAAAAGAAAATTGAGATCTAAATAGAAAGAAAAAGAAATTGGTTAATTCTGGTATACTAGGTAGTTATTGATTGATAGAGAAGAATTGACGAGAGTTGAACAATGTTTGATTCATTCACGCGAAACATGACATCATGTGTCTCTGTGTTTGGTTTCATTGCATTTGCAAGCATGTGTATAGAACAAACATGTGTACATTTTTATACTCAACCTTGCCCTTACTAGTTACTACTATATTGATAAAAAAATATTGACCTTTAAAAATGATAAAAAAAAATTGGAACACCGAAGAACAATTATTTGTATGCAATGAATATTTTGCGGAATAGTTTGCTTGAATAGATTGATGAGTTTGATTGTATTTATCTCTTTTTTTGTTATTTTATGATTATAGATTGTTTTATTTTGTTCCTATTTTCGAGCTCCCATTTCAAATGTACATCCCATTTTTGTCCAGCAATGTTGTGAAAATTCACGATCTACTTTATTCATATTTTTAAGTATATTATCTTTTTTATTGGACTTATCTTATTTTCCTTCAATATTCTTTTATGAGTTTAATGGAGATGCGCTGAATGTGTAAAATAGTTTTACACGTTCGTCCAATAAAAAACTATTAATTTGCCACGACATATCAAGAAAGTGGGGTTAAGTGGAGTGACGTGACGGAAAACATGATTGATATTGATCGAGAGTGTAAAATTATTTTATACTGTCTGTGCATATTCTTTTTTCTCTTCTTTTATTGTAATTATCTTATATTTTTTCTATATTTTTTTATTGTATTTTTTATCTATCCAATATAAGACTCCTCTTAATATTATCAAACCCTTTAAGAGATGATGTCCACATATGTTTTCAATCTATTGGCACCGGCTCAACGATAGTTTTCTCCTTTTTGGTGGCTTCACTCACCTGTTAGCATTCGGTGGAGCACTTTAATCCAACATAAAGGTAACCTTTTATGTGGCACAATTCTCATTTAAAACACCATTTGTTTAGACTTAAGTACCACATTGAACACTTTGATCTACCCAATATGAGACTTCTAACATTTCCACGCTCTTTAAGAGTCGACGTTCACAACGACTTTCATTGTATTGGCGTTGACCCGGTGATAGTCATTTCCTTTTTGCGGCTTCACTCACCTATCATTATTGGATAAAGCGTCTTAATTCAGTTTAAGCACCAATGATTAAGACTACATAAAGAGAGTCTAACCCAAAATACTAAAATCAAGTAGAAAGAGTCCAGTAATTTAAGTACCACATTTGAATACTATATTTTTGAAAAAGGACAAAAAAAGAGACAAACTCGCGCGGTTTTATCTTGGCTGATGGCGGCTAACACCGTCACGCCGACCACCGCCACCGTCACCGACTTTCTGCTACATCATTCCTTCCACAGATTCTTTCCCTCACTCTCTCTTCTCACATTCCCATCCACTCTGCAAGAACAATGAAAAATCAAACTGCGCAGATATGGCTAATTGCTGTTACTTCATTCTATCTATTCATGAAGCTAACCCCATCCATTCCTCAACCTCAGATGTACCATGATTTCGCTGATAAGCGCGAACTCTTTGGTAATTCTTCATTCCACTTCTATTTCACTTTCCAATCTCAAATCAATTTTAACCCTCATCTTGTGAAAAATATGATTTTCAATTTCAAGGTTTTTCATTTTCTACTCAGTTTGTTGCTAAATTTGAAATTGAATTAAAGGGTGTTTTTCTTTTTAATTGTTATTTAGGTATTCCCAATGCACTTAATGTGATATCAAATTTTCCATTTATGGTTATTGGTCTCATTGGGCTTATGCTTTGTCATCGTAGGAACTATTTTAATTTCAGGTATTTTCATTTTCTTACTTGCTTTTAGAAAAAAAAGGCCCTTTTAAGTTGAAACTTGTAATGCATAGTTTGATATGTAATTAAAATCTAACAAAAGATAGTTAGTTATATTAGAATCAGGAATCGAACTCAGATAGTCCCGATTGGTCAACTTTAGCTTGAGCTCAATAAGGATTTGAGTCCAAATATTTGGTTATGCACTCAATTCATTTTAGCTTAAGGTGATTGGTAAACCAAATGATTTGGCTTAAGTGGTTAATGATCTCTAGTTAGAGACGAATCATTAGGGAGAGTGAGTTTGAATCATGACTAGAACTATCTCTCGTTCGAACTCTAGATTATAAGGGGCCCTTGGCCAGAGAACCGAGGGTTAAGAACAAAAGAAAGCTTATGTGATTGGTTTTGTGAATTATGTGATTGGAAATTCAATTTGTGGCTAAAGTGTGCAAGGTGAGCTATGGGGTTGGACATGTTTTTATGCGGCTGTGACTTCAGTAGGTTTTGGGTCTTCATATTACCATCTTGGGCCAAATGATAATGGTCTTGTGTGTGACAGATTGCCGGTGAGTTCTATCTTCCTTGGAAGTTTAATTTAGCCATTACTGTTTTTAATAAATTTATTTTAGTTTGACAATTTTGATTCCTAAATTTATGTATGTTCATGGAGATGACGGTTGCTTTTGCTTCACTGGTGGCGATCCTCATCATTGAAAGGATTGACGCGAATAAGGGGACAATTTCAATTTTTCCTCTAATTATGACTGCCATGATAAGCAGTGTGTATTGGAGGCAAGCCTAAGTCCTTCTCTCTTTTACTTGGAAGAGTGATTTTCCTTACTCATACCTGGATTTTGTTTTTATTTTCCTATATAGTCTGATGAAAGTTTGCTAGTTCTGTTAACAATAACATAGTTATCACATGGATATGAGATTCATTGTCTCTGTGACTCATAACATCAGGATTGTTTATGATAATGCCAGAAGTTAGGTTAGCTCTTTTGAATCTTGTAGTCCCCTCACAGATGATATGATTTCCATCATTATGGATTGGTTGAGAAAATGTCAATAGTCAGAGCAGCTCCAATGAGGCTTGCTTACTAAGTTCTTAACCTCAAGGGACCGTTCCTTAGTGGAATTTACCATTCAGGGTTCCTTAAGTTTAGGGATGATTTCTTATATCAACTTTTAAGGAACTGACGAAGTCTCATTTAATGAACTTTTTAGAGTTGCATCATTGGAGTTGAAAGTTGCTTAAAGTGCTGTAGAATAAAAATGGTGATATTCAAAGTGCTAGTTCTTTAGAATCCCGTATTCACCTAGGATGAATGACTCCATTTGATGGCAATAACCATGCAACAACTGAGCATCCAGTTGATTCTTCAATATTTTAGTTGTTCCTTTTTTTCACCCAGCCTTTTTCAATTGTAGGTTCTTTGGTGACATCCGTCCATATCTTCTTGTCCAAACTGTATCATGCATTGCCATACCTCTCATGGCCTTTTTCTTGCCTCCAATGTACACACATTCAACATATTGGCTATGGGCTGCAGGTCTGTACTTTTGGTATGATATACATGTTTTGATTCAACAGTTCTTCAAATGGCTCTTAATTTCAAATTGAATCTCGGCAGGATTTTATCCTTTAGCTATGCTGCAAGAGACTGCCGATAGATTGATTTATACAGCGACTTTTCATACTGTCAGTGGTCACACACTTAAGCATTTATCTGCTGGAATGGTTCCTCTCATCTTAACAATAATGCTTGCAAAGAGGAGGCTTTTACACGTAAGCAACATCGAATCCTTCAAATTATTATTATTACAAATTTTAATTACATGCTGGGAAGAGTGTGGATATGACCAACACATAGTTAGCATTAGGTTTCAGGTTATGAATATGTTACTAATGGTTACCCTTTCACATAATATTTTTTCCACGTCTATTGGAATGTATAGATATCGAGGATCCTCAAATATTAATAAACCTTTTTGGGACCAAGGAATTTGGGAACATTTTTTAAACGGAGATACCTTTTTAGTATGGAAGATTTTTTTGTGAAAGATGTACAAATGAACATGATTAGCTGGAGTGTGCAGTTGCAATCTCTCTGTAACAAATAGCATTACTGTTTTGTTGTCTATGATATATTTCTTGTTTTTTAGCACTTTCTAACAGGTACTTGTAATAGTTAGTCCAATATTCTCGAGTCAGTGTCTAGTTTGTTTCATTGTTTTTAACTTTTTATTGCTTCATCTACCTAGTTATGATCTAGCACCTTTGGATATTATGATATCATTTGAATTTCTTTCGAACCTACATTGACATGAAATCTTGATCTAATGTGGTTGATGTGGTCTGTATGCAGGCAAAATCTGCCTAATGCGTACAGGCACAGATATTCCTGGACTAAGGTCAAAGAAGGCAGCTGATCTTAATGTGCAGTTTTGGAGAGTCTCAGTAATGTCATCTCTTCTCTCCCTATAAAAGAAAAAATAGAAAGGTTAAGCTATGCAGGGTAGGTTTGTGGTAAATAGCGTAATTAGTCATAGAGATTATGTACTCAAACTTCTGTGCTTTAGCCTTTAGTTGTACTGAAAAATAAAAAGAAGGAAGGTGAATAAAAGTCAACAAACAGGGCAAATCACCTCCTATCAGTTGTGATGCAGTAGCATTCACCGTAGTTAACTTCTTGTTTGTACAGTTCTTGATCTTCAAGTTGTATCTAGTCTTGTATTATATGAGAATGAAGAGATAAATCAAGTATATCAAGAACCGAATTGTGACCTATTCAGTAAACAATGAAATATGTTGTTTATGTTTTTGACCCCATTCTTTTGGTGAATGCTTGGAGCAAAACCTCTTAGGTAGTTTACCGATGAAGCATGAAGATACTTGTTGGTTTTTCCAAAAACATCGAAATATATTTATGGAGTCCTCAAATGTATTATCTATTATATTATATTACGAAACTGCTCATACTCATCACCTTCTATATGTTTTTCGAGTCCCAAACAACAGTTCGATTGGTGATTGATGAGTTGAGGGATGTTGAATGAGTTTTAATCAGGAAATCAAATTAACATAACTACCAACTTATTAATATTACAATCACAATATGAGAATACTGAAACTCAAAAACTCAACTTACATTCAAAATTAACTTCTCCTGTTAAACTCAGATGCCCTTTTATCTTAAGCATGTCCTCACTGTACAAACCTTCAAGGTTCCGCTCCTCCTTCATGGAGTGTTCAAGTTCGTCATTCTAACATATCCACTGTGATACTAAACACACAAAGTATTGTAATGTAGTGTCTTGGCTCTTCCCCTTTGATAGTTACCTTTTAAGGAAGGATTTTTCAAGTGCTTGCCAATTGGTATCAGAGTTAGTTGTCAGCAACATCTCCTCTCGTGAGGCGGTTCTATGATAGGTATGTGGGTATGCGATGCTTGATAGAGGATGCCCAATCCCCAGATTAAGTAGTATGGGATGCTTGATAGAGGATTTAAGTGGTGATTTGGTTCTTCCCCAATAGTTAGTTGTCAAGGGAAGGTTCACCAAATGCTTACTCACTCTGAGAGAATCCTTTTCCTTTTCTAAAAAGAACCCAATTTTAGTGTATAACAATAAAAACCAACAACTTTCAATTTTAAAATAAAATAACTTAAAAGTCTTAAACATGTGTTTTCCACACGAATTTTATATTTTATATTAGTATTTAGTACTTTATGGATTGTTGATTAATCTCCTAACACAGAAAGTCAACAACATCTTTCACACTGGCTGGTGGCATGAACAAGAAAAATACCCACAAAAAGAAAGAAAAATAGACCTCATATTCAATTAAATTTTATTGTAATTCACAAGTCCTCTGTGTTGTTATTTATTATTGTTCAGCCTTGCAGGTTTACTCTAATATTCAGAAAATCAGTGCAGATTTACCTCAAAAAAATATAGTAGCATATTATAGGCTCAACTATGACTATACAGAAAGAAATTGAACCATTGTCATAAGCTAACTTCATGCATAACAATCATGTTATGAGACACTATACCATACTACAAAGATCATCTGCCATTAATCTCACTTTCAGCTAGTATACTAAACTACTAATGATATTTGCGCCTGATACTAGCCATTTCCCACTATGTTCTACAATCAGATTGATTGCAAGTTGTAACTACATCAAATTATCGTCTCGGTTAGGCAAAGTGAATGTCTGCGATCTTACCAGAACTTTGTGAGCACGCAATGATTCACTAACAGAAGTTACGAACATTTGAGGTGGCGGTTTACTCCCTCTGCGCTCCGCAATGGAGATGTTAGAGTTACGCCCTTTGTAGGAGTTTGTCCCTACCGTGTTGTGATTAACCAAAAGTGTCTCTGAAGATGAAGAGACAGCAGTGTTGCGAAGTGAAGAGGATCTTTCTAACAAAGATGCATCTTTATTAAGATAAAAGGGTTGTTCAGATGATTCGAGTCCAGAAGGCGATGGCTGCCGAGATGATATGAATGACAAATCAGACCAATGTGTAGACGCAGGCGAAAATGTGAATGAGCTAGCACAATCAGAATTGGAAGGAGAAAGGGTTGGCGACTTTGAACTGAATTTTGGGCTGTTACTTAAAGAACAAGGAAAAGAATCTGATTTTCGATGAGTTGGTGGCAATGATGAACCAACATTAGGAACAAAGCGATCCATGAATACAAGACTATCTTTTGGCTTGTCAGAGCTGTGATCAACAATATATTCAATGTAACTAGATGAACCAGAAAGATGCTTTGAGGAATGATCAACAACTGAATGCTGTTTTTCATCTTCTTCCACATTCTCTCTTAATAGTTCATCTTTTGGTGAGGTTGTATCACAACATTTGGAGGATGTAAACAAACCTTTCATGATACTATTAGCAAGCTTCCTCCTTAGTCTTCCCCAGCTATTCTCTCTAGCAGGAAGCAAAGTTTCTGATCCTGTATTAGACACAGAAAAAGGTGGAACAACACCACCGGCAAGTGCTTTGTGAAAAATCCCAAAATCCAAATCGTATTCATCGACTTTCCTAGGATGAATCCCCATATCACCATCAATCCCCATTCTTTCCTTCTCCACCAGTTCCTGGTTAGAAAGAGCAACCCAAAACTCCATTGGCTCTTCACCTTCACAAATGCTAAGAATTGGAACATTTGCTTTCTCATAACGAACAACCTGCGTAGCTGCAGATTGTGCATTACAAGATATAACAGGACTACAATTTTTACCAATCCAAACATATATAGCAGAAGGAACATGAACAATAAAAGCACCACGAGAATCGAGCGCCTTAGCACAAGGCCTGTCAACCATTTTAGGTACCACATGAAGAGGATCATACGGTGAATGAGGCGCCATTCTATACATCCTAAGAACAGAATTAGGACTTGAAGGCATAACATTAACATTACCATTTGCATTTGAATGTACATTTACCACTCTTTTCTGACACATCAAAAGTTGACAAGCAAAACCCATGTTAGGATTTGTAACACCACGAGCATTCTTGACATAATGAAAAGCATCTTCAAAGCTTTGCCCTTCTCTCCACATAAGATAAGCAATAACCAAAGAAGTTGATCTAGAAACACCTTGACAACAATGAACAAGAACACGACCACCTTGTAATCTAACATCCTCAAAATAATCAAAAACATCATATAAAATACTTGTTATATCTTCTGTTGGACTATCCTGCAACCAAAGAGTTTTATAAACAAACTCACTTTTGAAATATTCAGGACAAACAAACCCAACACAATTAAGCACATGAGTAATCCCATTCTGTCTTAGAAGCTCGTGATTCTTAGCAACAGTGTCACTTCCTAAGTACACATGTTCAGCAATTCTAGAACATTCTTTATCATAAAAAGCTAACTTGTCTCTTTTGAACTGAAACTCTGAACCAGTGATTGAACCTCTTCCTCTTGGTGTATCTGCTTGTGGCCAAACTCCAAGATCGTCAGATCCAGCACTTGGCCATTCTTCAATGCTACGTTTGTTGATAGAAAGAGGACGAAGCTGTCTATTTTTCGCCGCCGCATGAGGTGGTTTTCTGTTTGAAGGTGAACGGTCAGTCCATGAAACTGACCTTGAAAATGTACTCCGGTAACCACCACCGGCGGTGACGGTGGCGGCACAGTCGTTAGTCTCTGACATTAAAAAGACAAAAGGGTAATGAAAAAGACACTAAAGTTTTAATTTTGATTTATATCAAATTCATTACCCATAAAGAGAGGATTTTGGTAGTAAAATGGTAGGTGTTGTTTTTTTGTGGTTAGTTTTTTTCCCACCTAAAACCCTTGACCCTGTCTTAATCTTTGACTAATATATGTGTAGGGTAAGGTAAAAGGAAGATGAGAATTTTCATATGGAAATAGTGATATTGAAGAAAAGGAAAAACTTGCAAGAAAATAGATTGGTTACAAGAGTAAGGAATATAAGTGATTTGAGAAATAAGTGCTTTTTTGTGTTTGTGTTTGTGTTGTCTAGTGTTGAAGTGGAGAAGGCAAAGAGAAGTGGAGAAGAGTTTGAGATTGCTAAATTTTGTAGTGTATGAAAAAGGTGGTCATGGTCTTTATATTTGACTATGACATGTTGAGTCAAAGTGCCAGCTCACCCTATGACACATTTTATACATTTATAATAGTATATGCTATTTTTTGTATTTTGCATTTATTACTATTTTAATTTTAATTGACTTTTTTGCATTCAAAATTCTATTTTATTCTAGTTCTAGTGCTTTTATAATAAAAGGCATAATAAAGTTCATTCCATAAATTCATGAAAAATCATATTTGAGTTAGTATTGTTTTTTTTAAGTAAGTTTAATACTGGTTTTTATTCCTTTAGTCAAAAATAGTAATAATGGTTTAATTCTTTATCATTAGTATTAGTCAACATTGTAAGTTTTTTTGTTGACAAAACACTGTGAGTTTTTGTATCTCAGTCAAACTGTTATTATGAGTATTTTTATGGTGGATATTATGACATGAAAGTTTCATTTTGACCAAATATATTATATATAGAAAAAATATTACCCAAAAAATATTATATATATAGAAAAAATATTCAGTTTGACCTACTCAAGCGAGAGTTTTTTTTTTCTCCTAGAATATTGTATAGTAGTTTGTTCTTAAGTTTGAATTTTATTTATTTTCACTAAAAAAAAGTATGCTGTGACTGTTTATGCATAATTAATTGGATTGCTATACCGGTCAAAAGTTTTGAAATTTTAGTGTCACATTCAATAATCATATAAATATACCTTAATCGTATAAAAATTCATTGATTAATCAAATATAATAATTTAATTTTTAAATGGTTATCAAAATTTAAAATATTTCAATTGTTTGGGCCTCTTGCTTAGAAAATAAAATAAAAAGAAAAGAGTAAATTACACTTCTATTCTTGAAGATATGTTTACACTACTCTTTCTACCCTATGATGCACGGGATACTCCGTTTGAGGAAAAGTATTAGTACCGAGTACATATCCGTACCGGTACCAGATATATATCCGTACCTTAATTTATGGCCATACATATGTATTAGTTTTTCTAAAAATTTCGTACCCGTATCGGGTACCGGTACTGTACCGGCACCTAGGCAACGCAGTTTCTACTTATGTTAAAAAAATACACTAAGGCTTTCTCTCCTGTGCAATATATATTAGAGACATTACACAATTGTTTCTTAAAATATTATTGAATTATATTTTCTTCTCATCTTATAATCAAATTTTTTAGGTGAATTAAGAACATAATGATATCAAAGAGTCTAAACAACACCTTAATTATGTTCACACTTCTCGTAAGTTAATGATCCGTCAATGCATATATGACGTACAATTGTGTATTTCTACTCGTCCACGTAACAAATGTCTTTCTACCATATATTATTAATTCTTTTTAAAAAATATAAAAAATATTTTAATACATAGAAAGAATCAATACATTTTCTATTTCTTTACAAAAATAAAATTATTTAATTTTTCTACATAAAAGATCTCATTTTTTATTGAGTCTAAAAAACACCTTAATTATGTTGACACTTCTCGTAAGCTAATGATCCGTCAATGTATATATAACATACCATTGTGTGTATTTCTACTCGTCCACGTAACAAGTGTCTTTCTACCATATATTATTAATTATTTTTAAAAAGTATAAAAAATATTTTAATACATAGAAAGAATCCATACATTTTCTATTTCTTTACAAAAATATAATTATTTAATTTTTCTACGTAAAAAATCTCATTTTAATGTTCGTTTTAGGCATCAGAATATGTCAGATCGTCTCCGCTTATAAATTTTGGAGAATTTTTATCTTACTCATCAATTTGATAGAGTTGAATTAAATACATATTTTTTTTATTGTTAAGAAAAACATTTTATTAATCAATCACATCACATAAAAGTCCTCGATATCCTCAATTTAATAGAATGAGTTAAACTTTAAGCCTAAAAATTGTAGAATGTATATTGTCAATTAATTGTGATTGCGATGCTTTCCCTAAAATGTGAATATAATAATAATAATAATAATAATAATAATAATTGATGATATGTCTAAGTAAGTGAGAGTAGACCGCATTGTTAATTCAAATGACATAGTTCACGAGATTGTGTGCAAGTGGGTTAATGTGGTTAAGTAGTGAATTGAGGTGAAATTATGCTCTGAAAATCGAGGTTAGAGAGATTTAAGGGATGATTTGTGTTATTTTTGAGTGATAAATGGTACCTCTTTGAGAACACCAAATTGAGTCTTGGTTGTTATTGAAGTTTGAGAAAGTGGATGAATTAGAAAGATGATTGATTTTTCGGTCATCGAGGTGATTGAGAGGGTCAATGATGGATGATTTATTGAGAGGAGGGTGGTGAGTTCAAAGGGAAGAGTTGTGGCATAGGATATTAGTGAGAATTGTGTTTGGAAAAAGGAGAATGCAATATGAAAGATAAGAAAATGTTTCATTTTCAAACTAGATTAGATTGGTATGGTGTCTCGCTTCATCCTTTTGATCGTTTTGGGAGAGAACCCTTACATTTGAAACTTATTTGAGATTGATCAGATTTGCAATTTCCTTGGAGCTTCTTGTCAAATACCGAATTTGGGAGGCTTTTCATTCAATGGCTAGATCGACATCGACATGTTACAACAACAACAAAAAAATACATGAAAAAGAAAACAATCCATGAATTTCAATACACCTCATCCCCGCTCCCGTATTTAAAATTCAACACACCCCATAAAGGAAGCCATAAATTTCAATACACCCCATTTCAATACATGAATATGGTAAATTTATGTACGATAGGGCGGGTGTAAGCACACCCCATCCCCGCTCCCGTATCTAAAATTCGGGTTTTCCCCGTACACGTCCTCACACCTAGGTAGATTGGTTTTTTCTTGCTAAATTTGGTGCGGATCCGATTGGACATAGGTCCATTTGTCATGCCTAAATGGCAGATTTTTGAAGGCGTTTGTTTAAAGATTTGAAAGTCAATCTGAGGTGTTTGTGGCTATCTAGTTGAAACTCTTGGCCTATTTAAATCACTACAATTGTTGCAATAGTTTACTAGGTAAAACGTATATATAGATAGAGAGATGAATTGTTTACAAGTCATTCATAGCTTAAAAGGAAAAGAAATTTATGATACCGAAGTTCATTTATTGAAAATTGTAAATGTTTATTAAATTCGAGTCAAACTAATTGAGCCGCTCAAAATTAACTCAGATAGTTCGTCTTTCTACTAATGACTAGATTTTAAATTATTGTCCACCGTATATTGAACACATTATTTTAATTGAAATGCACTAAGATTGATTCCAAAAAAAAAATTAAATATTTAAGGGACCACTACACCAATTTTGCCATCATAATAATAGTTTCAAATAAATAAAAGAGAGAAGTATGTGTAGCAAAAACAGCGTGTAAGTAGCATTAGCCCAACAAGATCAATCCAAACAAATTCCAAAGCCCAATCAACCCAACCACTGAAAACAGCACACAGCATCAGTGTCATTTTTTCGCTTCCCTCTGGTTCGAACTCGAGGGGAAAGAAAAGAAAAAGAACAAACACAAAACACAAACACAAGAATGAACAACAACAACAACAACAACAAATGAATGAACAAATGAATGTTCGTTGCTATGCATTTGGTAAAAAATCCATGATATGTATCACAGTGTCGGTGCACGGCGCCTATTATACCGTTCTCAAATATCTTACTACGTTAAAGCTGGTCTCATTGACACTGCAATCCAAGTGTTCGACGAAATGTCTCAATCAAATTCTCGTCCTTTCAGCATCGATTACAATCGTTTCATCGGCGTTCTCCTCCGTAACTCTCATCTTGACCTTGCCCATAACTACTACCACCGCCACGTCATCCCCAATGGTTTCTCTCTCACACCATTTACCTACTCACGTTTCATTTCCGCTCTTTGTTCCGTCAAAAACTTCTCCCTGATCGAGTCGCTTCTTTGTGATATGGATGCTCTTGGCTATGTTCCTGATATTTGGGCTTTTAATATTTATCTTAACATTCTCTGCCGCGAAAATCGGTTAGAAACTGCTCTTGAATTTTTTCGCATAATGCCTTTGAAGGGAAGAGAGCCTGATGTTGTTAGTTACACTATTATTGTTGATGCTTTGTGTAAAGCGAAAAGGTTTGATGAGGTTTCTCGTGTTTGGCGTAGTTTGATTGAGAGTGGGTTGAAGCCTGATTTAAAGGCTTGTGGTGCAGTTGTTGTTGGTTTGTGTAGTGCTGGTAAAGTTGATTTAAGTTATGAGCTTGTTATTGATGTGATTAAGGGTGGGGTTAAGGTTAATTGTTTGGTTTATAATGCTTTGATTAGTGGGTTTTGTAAGATTGGTGAGATTAAAAAGGCGTTGGAGATTAAGAGGTTTATGAGTAAGAATGGGTGTATGCCGGATTTGGTTACTTATAACATTTTGTTGAATTATTATTCTTGTGATGAGGTTATGCTTGACAAGGCTGTGAAGTTGGTGGAGACGATGGAGAGGAGTGGTTTGGAGCCTGATTTGTATAGTTATAATCAGTTGCTTAAGGGTTTTTGTAAGGCTAATCAGGTTGATAGGGCTTATTTGACTATGGTCAAGAAGATGCAGAGTAAAGGGGTATGCGATGTTGTTTCTTACAATACTATTATTTCGGCTTTTTGTAAGGCGCGGAAGACCGAGAGAGCTTACAAATTGTTTGAGGAAATGCATAGGAAAGGGATACAACCGGACGTGATAACGTTCACTGTACTCATAGAGGCATTTTTTAGGGAAGGTAGTTCTGGTTCAGACGTTGCCAAGAAGCTTCTTGATCAAATGACAGCGACGGGGATTGTTCCTGACGTAATATTCTATACCACAATATTTGATCATCTGTGCAAGTCCGGGAATATTGATATGGCTGTTGGTGTTTTTTGTGACATGGTGGAGAACGGAGTAAGTCCAGATGTGGTCTCATACAATGCACTCATAAATGGGTTTTGCAAGGCTAATAGAGTTATGGATGCCATGCGTCTATATGAAGAAATGCAGGTTAAAGGATTATTTCCGGATGAGGTCACTTTCAAGTTGATAGTTGGAGGGCTCATTAAGGGAAACAAACTTTCAGAGGCATGTAGGGTTTGGGATCAGATGATGGAAAAAGGCTTTACACTTGACAGACATCTCTCTGAGATTCTAATCAATGCCATTCAGTCAAGAGATGGCACATGAGCATTGTATTGGTTTGCATTGTGATCCTCTTAACTTCATCATGCCTTTCTTTCAAATGGCAGAGCTACTTAAATGATTTTCTCTCTACACGCTACATGAATGTGTAGCAAACTGGTGAAGTTACTTTATTTCTGCAGGGAATGGCACATGCGAATCAGTATAACCATTTCCATGCTGCTCATGGTTTGTCCAATGCCATTGCATTGTGTACAAGACACTACTAATTCACTGGCCAGCCGACAGCTTCTGGTAGAGAATCCATAACAAGGACATTCCTGTAATGGTTTCTAGCTTCCAGTGGAAGTGGTGTGCAAGTTTTGTTTCATATCGTCAACAGACATTCAGCTGGTGGATTAAATTTGCCAATACAATATTCTCTTTGGCCATTTTATACAGGGGGAGCTATTGGTCTGAATCTCAGCCAGCACAATTGATATCAGTAATTAATTGATATCAGTGTTTCTTTGGAATAAGAGTGATTCTGAATGCTATGGCTCTGTTCTATTTGATTAAATCGTTGATGAGTGGCAGCTCAATTAAGATTGACTCATCAAGTCTTGTGTGGCAGCTCAATTAAGACTGACTCACCAACCTATAATGTTAGTGAATATGTTTTGTTTCACTCGGACAAAGTTTATGGTATTTTACCATACCATCTGTGCATTTATGTGTTGGAGAGCATAAGTTTGAACCATGGATGTAATATTACTTGTAAACCTTGTTAGCTACATCCATGGTTTCACATCTCAAGCATTGTGGGAGCTTCGGTAACAGTGGCGGCTTAATATTTGTGTTTATCTAGACTCAACAGAGAATTACAAAAATGCAAGATCCACAGGGTAGTTTGTTAGGTTTCAAAGTTCAATTTTATTTTATTTTTTGAAGGGAAAGTTCAAATTTTTTAGATTCAGGGAAAACTGTGATGCTGACACAAGATCCACATATATTTGAATTAGAATAGAAGGAATGTGTATTTGTTGGACTACACTGTCGTAAATTCCAACTTGTCTGACATATATTAGGATTATTTTCAGTGAATGTTGATGCTTCTGTCTCTACCTGCAGGACAGAACATCAAGCTTGTCTAATGAAATGTTACCCTAATCATTCATTACTATACAGATGTATGTTTCTCCTTTTACTTCAAGCTCATTCTTTTGTTATAGAAAAATAATTTTCAATATGCTTGTGTCAAATTTTTCCCTGCCAACTTGTATTTGATACAAAACATGCTTAAGAATGGAAGAGGAACATGAATGTATGATTATGAATCATTAAGATTTAGTGTTTTTGAAAGGTTACTGAATCAATGAAGAATGACTAGGAGCTACCCAATCTCATGAAATTTGGTAATTTTTGATTTTTGTTGTTGGACCATGGTCTTCTTTTATACTCTTTCTTCAGTGTGAAAAAAAAACCATGCGGAATTGTGAGGGGATAAGAGAGAAATTCAGGTGAAGAACATAAATCTCGTTTCTTAGCTTTTGGTATTCTGTGCCTCTGAAAAAACTTTTACAATCAATAGTTCTAGGTGTAAGTTTTTTATATAGAAAATTTGAATAGCTTTCTACATGTTTTGAACTGTGTTATTCATCTTATTGCTATAGGAAAATAAGGACGTTTCATGCTGAATCAATCCTTGTTTTGATTTTGAGTTGGTTCTACCCATAATTCTATGACTCTACATCGGTGTTTTGGGGATTGCTAACTATATAAAGCGACCTGTTCTTGGAGAATATAGCAAATTCAAGTTGAAGACAAGAAAAGAAGAATCTGGCTTTAGCTTCTCTTTTTGACTTTGTAATAATAGTAAAATAATATCTGCTTCTATTCGAACTTTGATTTGTTTATTGCTTGCTAATCACAATCACAATGATTTCTTTTGGATTTAAGGAATCTTCACTCAAAAACTTGATGGGTTCCTCTGGCCTATAGAGTGCCTTTAACTTTTCAAGGTTCTTGAACTTGCAATTCGTAGATTTGTGGTCCATGTACTTTGGACCAAAGAAGAAGGAAGGTATATTGTGCAGTTGGTCTTGCTTGCATGTAAATTGATTGTTTAATATAAAATGTTTTTTCTTTCTTTCTAAATGGTACATTTGAAAAGGATTCTGATAATTAGACATCTGTTAGTCCAAGAATCCAATCCACTTACAAATTCATAAAGTTATGTTCTCTATTGTTGACTTAGATTCCCAATATATAGAATGAATAAGTGATAAATAATCACTTCCTGTTTGAAATACTCAAGTAAGGTGTTAAAGTAACAATTAGAAACATGGAGCCCCACCACATACTTGGCTTATATTTGATTCTTTGTGTGTACATGAATCATCCCTGAAGTTCTCATGAAGTCATTCTCATTCTTTTTATGCCTTTTAATTTTTGTTTTGGGTTTGATTTGTCCTGGTTTACATTATCTTAATAACATTTTCATAGTATTAGCCTCCTGTTTTTCTTCATTGCACATTTTCCATAGAAACCATGTCTCGTCGAGAAACCAACCCTCACTTTTCTAGACCGTTGCAACCTCAGGTTGAAGATCAGCAGCAGCCACCTATTCCAACAGTGCCACACGAAGACTACCGTGGCCAACCAACTCTTCCGGGAGCAGCACCTGTTCCAACAGTGCCACGCGAACACTACCGTGGCCGACCAACTATTCCGGTAGCAGCACCTATTCCAACAGTGCCACACCAAAACTACCGTGGCCAACCAACTATTCCGGTAGCAGCACCTATAGAAAAAGATGCATCTCACCATCCTCGTTTTCCATTGCCACCACATCATGAAGATCATGTTCCATTGCGTGCAGATCATGATAGTCGTTTTCCATTTCACCTTGAGCAAGAAGGTCATCATCAACCACCTAGTTTACAGGCTCCACGCAAGGGTAACCGCAGCAGCCAACCACCGCGTGGAGGTTCCCGCAAAAAGCATCGAGATCATGATCTCCGACCAGGCAAGTCAAGGGTAAATTTTCAAGAGCCGTCAGTAATACCACCACCGCTTGATCATCCTCCTGAGCCTCGGAGGCAACTAGCACCACACCATGAGCGGCGTCACGGTGGTATAATAAGGTTTCCTAAAGAACGAAAATCACCACCTTTAACTTGGATGGGTGCTTGCTTATGTGTAATATTTTGGCTTGTCATAATCATAGGAGCCTTAATAGTCCTCATAGTGTACTTGGTTTTTCGTCCACAAATTCCTCATTTTGATGTGTCAAGTGTTACCCTAAATGCTGCATACCTTGATGTTGGTTATCTACTCAATGCTGATTTAACTATGCTGACAAACTTCACAAATCCAAACAAGAAAGTGCATGTGGATTTCAGCTCAGTGATCATTTATTTGTACTATGGAAGCACCCTTATTGCTACACAATATGTTGAGCCTTTCTCAGCTGCAAGGGTTCAGTCGAGATTTGCATATATTCATATGGTAACTAGTCAAGTTCAGCTGCCATTAAATGAGGCACAGAGGCTTGTGAAACAAATGGAAAGCAATGGCGTCTTGCTTGAAGTGAAGGGAGTTTTCAGAGCAAGATCAAAACTAGGAACCATCTTAAGGTATTCATATAATCTTTATGGCGTTTGCAGTATCATGGTGGCACGCCCTCCTGAAGGGATAATGATGAAACGAAAGTGCAGAACGAAACGTTGATTTGGCAACAGAGAGGTTGTAGCATTGGTATTCTTTTTGTCCTTGAAAATTTAGAGGATTTTGGTGTTACTATTTTGCCTATTCCTCCTAGAAATAACATTTTAAGGGGTTAACATTTATATTTTAATTCATGAACATGTAGTTTTTCTTAAACTACACATTTGTATCTCAATTTTTTTACACTAGAATAATCAGAGGTTATATCACATTTATTAATACCGGTAACAGTTTCTTAATTCATTAAAAAAAAGCTTCTTAAGGAGCTGTTATTTTTAAGTTATAAGTTCCCATGCTGTGTATGATCGATCTGTTCAATAGCCAATCAATCTCAAATCCACAATATAGGCACATTTTAATTTAATGTCATATGTTTAGTGATCTATACAATTTTATTTTATGCATTTATCATACACTGCACAAAATTGAAGAGAAAAAAAATATTGTCCCTCTTGCAAAAAATAAATAAATTTTTCCCAACAGATTCATCTACAGAAGCTAAACCTCAAAGGAAAAGAAAAAACACCTTATCTTGGCATAAAAATCACCACTCAGCTCAGAATCATGTCTTACAGTTAATATATAAGAGATTAATATAGCTCCCAACATCATAAGAGATTAATATGCAAGGGAGTGAAATATTGCTCTCAACATCTTTAACCTGACTTTAGTCCATAAAACTATTTAGTGATATCTTAGTACAACCTATTAAAAGGTCTAATTTCATGATTAAGCCAAACTTTTAAACAAAACTTAATAAAAAGCCATATCCAATCTTAACTATTTCTAACCCTGTTAGCATCTGATAAAACAGTATGGACAAACATAGTCTTTCATTGAAAACACAAACCATGTATTGACTACTCTATTGCATTAATGTAAATGACATTATGTGTGGAAGGCTTCCATGAAAGGAATGTACAGGATCATCATATTGCAATAACAAGTTACTCGAGCCAAATGCTGCTGCAACATGACAATGGTTGGACCAACAACACCGTTGCTAAATTAAGAAATGGTGTGGAACGGGTTGATACTATTAACTACCATTCTGTGACATAAAATTGAAGAAATCAAACATGAATACACAAGAGGGTAGAAAAAGGAAAAGAAAGTGTCCAATTATAAGAGAGGTTCGGAAAGCTCCATTTCGTTAGAAGCCGGTTGCTGTTGTGTATCAGACCGCGGCGGAATTCCAACAAAGTCAAGGCCGAGCCACTGCCATGGCCAGCATACATATCTAGGCCTATTTCGTCCCCTTGAGTCTTCTCTGTTCTCAAACTCTTCAAGCTGATGAGTGAGCTCCTCCACTCTGTCCCTTAGTCTAGAAGACCTCAAGTCTGCTAACTTGAGAGATTTCTCTGCTGCATCTCTGGCTGCCATGGCAGCAGCTGCTGTCTCTTCTTTGAATTTCAATTTTTTCTCTGATTCCAACATGGATTGCTTTGCTTCTTCAAGTTCCCGCTTAAGTGTTGACAACTGCAGAATTGCAACCAGCATTTATGATTAGGAATAATCAATGTTACTAATTGACAATAGAAGGAAGAGTGATAATTTCAATCAACAGGTGACTTTTTGTAATCTCATCTTAAAATATCAACCTACTGTATTTATAGCCTAATTAGTTCAAATCCAAGCAGCACTGGTTAGCCAACCCCAAAAAAGCTATAGCAGGATGGTAGCCTGCACTGTAAACAAATAAATACTCCAAAAAAATCCCAAAATTAATGGCATATCATCACTCTAGACTGACAACTTCGATCACTCTAAGGTGTAATTATCAAGCTAATAACAATGACAAATACCAAGCCATGGCTGCATCAAAGAGAGAGGAGCTAAAATAAGGAGTGTAAATGAGTTGAGCTACGCAGAGTGCTTTTAAGTTTAGATTTGGCTAGTTAAAGATAAGTGTTGCCCAAACTTCAACTCATTTAAGAAATCCACATTTAAGCATTGAGCTTGACTTGTTTAAAAATTTGAAGCTTGAGTTTGGCTCATTTAAATTGTTTATGGTTTGACTTTTTATCCTTGTTATTTATGAATCTTGAAAACTGAAGTTAGGTAGGACTAGGAGTAAGTTATAAATATAAGATAATAATAAAAAATTATGACTCTTCAGTGAATGTATAAAAGAAAATTACAACTTTCCAGGTAATACATGAGCTGTCAATGATAAGTCTGCAATGATGCTTGAGCTTGACTCGTTTAAATAATCAAGTTTGATTTCAAGCCCGAGCTTGAAAAAATCACTAAACAAACCAAGCACTTAACAAACCCTACTTGAACAATTCATAAATAATTCAGCTCATTTACACCCCCAACAAGAATCTACAATCAACATAAGAAAAAGAACAGGGGATGTAAAGAGGGTGTCTGACATTGAAAAGGAACACAGGATGAAATTATGAAAGTGGCAGCAAAGTAAAAAGGAACCTTTGAGTATGAATTATGAACTGAGTCTAGAAGGAGAGACGCAGTAGAGGTTAAAAGGTTGCCATAATGTATAGGGTCTGCCTGAAAACGTGTCGGCACCTTGAAAAGCAAGGGCTTTCCTGGAAAATGAATTCATCTCCTGCTGGAGATGTGCGGTGTAAGGGAATAGCAAAGCAACCTAGCATGACACACTTCGAACTTCAAAGAATGAACAAATTTGAACTCTATTTCCTTCTAATTGGGGGGAACACATAAATTGTGAAAAATCATTTAAAAAAACTGCAGGGTAGCTGAAATAAAAGGGGGGCAAACCACAAATTCAAAATTTAATGGTTTTTAAACCAAGGCCGTCACTACAACATTGATTTTTCCACCATAAATGTAATTTTAGTGTGGTCCAGCACTCCAGCAGCAGGACGCAACACTTTACACTACACCGAACTATATGTATATGGTCCTATTAACTGCTTTGATTTACAGGCCAAAGGTAAGATGTTGTAAGAAATACGATTCTAGTGATAGAACTGACAGAATCATGGAATAACTAGCAACCAGCTTATATACAAATTTTGCAGTTCTCTCAATTCACCATTGCACAACTAAAGCTGGACTACACACAAATTGGCAATAAATAAAATTGTACAATAAATATAAATGCATTAAACTCCAAGAATACAATGAGCATTACTGAAAAAAAGGAGTTAACATTTTTTAAAAACTAGAGAAAATAAAAATGCAATCAGCTGCATTTTAAATACTTATTCGGTTAAACTCTCCAAGTATAGCAAACATGCCAAAAAAAATCTTGCCATCAGATAGCATTCCATACCTGTGCTACAAATTCTTGTTCAACACCTCTGCCTGCAGCAGCTTCTTGTTCTGCTGCCACTTTCCATCTGTTAATTTCTTCTTCAGCAGCAGCAATGTCCATCATTAGCCCCTCAATCTGTATTACAAAGAGGCCAATTGATTCTTAGAGATGAAAAAGTATTGAAATCAAATGCCTCTCAAAGATTACCCACATCCTAGAACTACACAGCAAGTCTACATTCTAAAAAATATATGTCGATAAAACCTTCACAGTTAAGGAGCTATATCAGATTAAACTTATAGTAAACATGATTAAACTTACGTTTTCATTTGCCACTCTTTCCTTCTCTTCAAGTTCCTCTACCCGGTGCATTCTATGGTCGAGTTCTTTGGTCTGGGCTTCTATGTGCTGCTTAAGTAAACTCAACTCTGCCCTTAATGTAGTTAAGCAATATGCAAAGAAAAAATTCATGACGTCAGCACAGCTAGATACTACAAATATGTAAGTTCTTCTGTGGGTAATAAGGAGAAAACTTTCACATGTCAAACTCCAAAGTTTGACAAATAACAATAACAATCAACTTCGCATTTGATTCTAATGTCAAGTACCTTAATTCATTCACAGTGTGCTGCAGTTCAATGATCTCAAGCTGTGATGCCTTAACAACATCCTCCAGAGCACCAGCCTGCACAATAATAAATACAGAAATAACTCAACAAGGTATCTTCAAAACGCAAACTTAGTCGCGAAAGAGAAATAAAAACTTACCAAAGAATATATTTCATCCTCCTCTTCTTTTTCCGATTTGTTTGACTTGTCATTTGATTCTGCAACCTTTCCATCACCAAGAAGCTTACTAAATTTGAAATCTATCCCAGCCTCCCTCAACCCATTTTCCGCAGCTAAAAACAGCTCGCTTTTCTTAGACGACGGATCAGATGTCATCCTCTTCGACAAAGCACTCCTAAGCAAAGAACCAATTTGATCCTTTTCCTTAACTAACCTATTCACAGTCTCATCTAAACTCGTGATCTCACGATTCTTCTCCTCAACCACATCCCTAACTTTTTGAACAACAATCCTAGTCAATTCATGTATGGACTCCATCCCCGCCAACGAGGCACGTACATTCTCTTCAATGTCCGTTTCTTGCGGCACAAACAACGATTCTGAAAGCTCCGAGTTACCCGCATCATCCACAATCTTAAAAACACTGCAAATTTGATTATGAATCTTTGACACAAAACTCAACTGGTCAATCAACAAAGGTCTCAACGATTCAATATTTGATTCCAACTTACTCAACTTGTCCTCGCATTCATTAACATACTCCTTCAATTCCAAACCCTTACTCTCTTCTTTCCTTAAACTCTCAGAAACCTCATTCAACTTCTCATCCCTAACAGCCAAATCCCTCTCCAAACCCTCAACTACAGAGGTTTTCTTCGCAACCTCGTCCCTCAAGTTACTAATGGTTGCTTCCAACTGAGAAACCTCAATGGCAATCTCATAATTCCTCTGTTCAATCTGTTCCCTAGCTTGATCCCTAGACTTAATACTTGCATCATTCTGTTTCAACAACTCTTCAACAATCTCATTCGCTCTCTTTATAACACCGTAAGTCACGGCCGCCATACCGGTGTATTTCTGCGACCGCGGCAACTGACTTCCGTTGCCACCGAAACCGTTAACTTTAGCAGAGATCTTCTCAATTCCAGTAACCATCATATGACTCGATTTCTCAATCTCCGATCGCAATGATTGACGCTCCTTAGCAGCTTCCTCTACCTGCTTCGCCATCTCTTCCTTCTCCCTAACAGCATCATCACGCAACCGACCGAACTCATCGCGCTTCCGTATAGCTTCCTGAGCAAGCACTTTCAATCGATTAAACGAAGTCTGTAACTCCGATTTCGCTTTCTCAGCGGCAAGACGCGCTTCCTTTTCCCGATCAAGCTCGGCGAGAATCTCACGGAATTTTTCAACGGACACGTCATCTGGTGACGGAGAATTTGACGCAATCGGAATCGGATCGCCGCCTTCGTCCTCGACGTCGCTGAGCACTGCATCGGCATCAACGTCGCCGGCGGCAGCCATTTAATTTAATTGAATAATAATAATAAAAACATATAAAATATGATAAACCCTAAAAATTGGAGCGAAGCGAGAAATTGAGATGAATATGAATTAGGAAGTGATCGAATGTAACGGCGTTAACGGTGAACGGTGGATGAAGAAGAAACACCGTGACAGCAACGTAACAACAACAACCAGTCTCTTGTGAATTTTGGATTGAGAAATTCTCAATTTTAAATTATGTTTTTTATTCAATTCGAAAAACTTAAATTGAATAGATAGAAGTAAAAAAAATACAGAATATGAGAAAGGTGTGATTTAAGGTTAATTAATTAAAAATAAATAAATAAAAATGGTTTTGTTTTGTTTAGTTTTTGGAGTGGGAAGTGGAATATGGTGGGGTATAGTAGGCGTGAGCGCAGGGGATTGAAATGATGAGGAAAGAGAGAAAGAAGGAAACTTCCTTTGGAAGGCACAAAACAAGAGAGACAGAAAGTAATGGTGATGAATGAATAATACTCCCTCCGGTCCTATATAGTATATAGAAGAAATATTTCACTTTTTAAATTCATTGTAAAATTTATGTATTTGGACTATATTATTGTCTAAATACATCAATTTCACAATGAATCTAAAAAGTAAAATGTTTCTTACATATAGGACCGGAGGAAGTATGATTGAAGCGAAATAGATCGAGAGACAGTGAGTGAGGATAGTGCTTCCTAGCACCGGTTTAGATGCCGTGGAATATCGTGATTGAGGTCCAAATTTCGACTTCTCAAATTGTATGTATGAATTTCTAATAGTTATTCTTATTGTGTTGTCTAAAAAATAAGAGAGTAACAAATAGTAAATGCGATGATAAGAAATTAAACGACAGTGTTTAATTTATATCGTAAAATAACTTATAACCTGGGATAGTTTTTATATCTGCAAAGTGACTTATTATTTGGAACATAGAAATAAGGATGTTGTTATAAGTATGATTCAAGTGAGATACGAGTGTTTTGTACCTAGGGAGTGAGCCCCCTATGTATAGTGGTTTCGCATCCAATACACTCTAGGTTATTGTTATGTTCACTTAGGTGATTGTTGCGGTAAAATCGAGATAGATGTTAGACGATTGTGTCTTTGGTAACTGAGCAGAGCGGATGTGTGTCTCTGCGTCAAATAAGTTCTTCGATATACGAAATAGTGAAGGCATCATCAAAGAACAACGATAAGAGTTTTAAGACTAATTGACGACAGATTATGCGACTGTTTCGAAATATTGAAAATAACCCAAAATCGAATAAAATAATTGAGATAATACAGGAAATGAGAGGTCAAAGGAGGATGAATGATGAAAAATATATAATATTACTCGTCAATGTAAGATTATTGTCTCGTGTAAGATAATTACTTCCTCCGTTTCTTTTAAGTGTCTTTTGAATGTAGATTTAATGATAAAAATTCTAACCGATAAAAGTTTCAAAATAAATATCATACTTGAGACAAGTTCTAACTAATAAAAATTTAAAAAAAAATATTTTACACAAAATAGTTTTACCTGATATAAATTACAAAATAACTATCGTATATGAGACAAATTGTCACCGACAGAAATTTCAAAACAATTATGATATAAGAGAAGTTCTAATGAATAACAAATCCAAAAAAAAAAACTTATACAGGATAAATTGTAACTGATATAAATTTTCACTTATACCTAAATAATAATTAATACACATTAATTTTCTACTTCACAAATGTTAATTGTGTGTATCGTTACATTATACCCCTTTTGCGACAGCTCGAGTATATTGACAAAGGATATAATTGACAAATCGTTGCCTAAAAAGTTTAGCCCCGACTGCCATTATTTGTCTAAACATGTATGTGTTTGTGATTGTTGTTGGGTATTTATTCAAGTTTCGTTCAAGTTAAAGATCAACTTAGATACTCTTATTTTATAATTTAATTATAAACTTAATCTAAAATTTTAATTATAATTTAGAAATTCAAGTAATAAAAATTTATTTATTTTTAGGTTTGACGAAGTGGCAAGACCACTAAAACTCACACACACAACTTTTTTATGGTTCTTGGGTTCACACTTGGCTGAAGGTGTCCAACCTATCAATATGACTTAAAGACGAGGGTTATAAATTTTAATCAAAAAAATGATTAAAAGACGAATATATATATGAAGGTGTCCAACAAACTCTCTGCGATAGCGATTCAAACAACCTCTCTGCGATAGCGATTCAACAGCGATTGCTCTCTTACGCCGCTAGGTTTTCATAGCGATTCATCGTCGTCATCGTTTTCATAGATTACCATCACCGATTCAACAAGCTGCGTTCTCTATCGCTGATTCAACACGATTTGCGATCTGCGATTACACTGATTCTGCCAGGGATTGCGATCGAGTGGGTTATGCGATAACCATTCTCTGTTCTGTGTTACCTCCTTTCAATTGGCTCCGATTGACCATGTTCCTCGCCGACTGACTCTTGTCGCCGCTGATTGACACCAATTGCCTATGTTGATTCCGTACGTTATACTGCGACGATGTCGTCTTCTCTTCCCTTTCTGTTTTGTGTTTTGGTTTGCGATTGTATCCTCTGTTTAACATAGGGTTTGCGTTTCACTTGCTTTGTCTCTGCTTGGTCGGCGATTCTCTCCTCTGCTCTTGCCAGTTGAGAATTTGTGTTAGTTGTTGTATCTGGGTAGTCAGTGCTGCTCGAGAGTTGGGTGTATCTCCGATTTCGGGAGAGTTTGTGTGGTCCCTTGACTCTATTGTAATTCAATCTCGTTTTTTATCCTGTTTGTTCACTTAATTTTTTATAATATGGCTGAGATTAACTTTGAATCTCTTAATATTGATGAGGAGGAAGAATTGAATTTTGTGGTGGGGGAGGATACTGATGAACAACAAGATTTGAATCTTTGTCTGGTGGGTCGCTTCGTTTATGACAGACCCATACGGTTTAACAGTATGAAGGCTTGTCTAGCCGATGTTTGGAGACCGGTGAAGGGTATGACAGTAAAGGAAGTTACTCAAGGGTTGTATCTATTCAAATTTTTCCACCCTCTGGATGTGGAGGAGGTTCTCAAAGCCGGGCCTTGGACTTTTGATAACTTTACATTGATTATTGACAAGTTGAATATAGGGGTTGCTCTACAGGATATCCCTCTTTTCCATGTCAATTTCTGGGTGCAAATACATGATGTACCGCTTGGTATGATGCTTGAGACGGTGGGGAAAGGCCTTGCGAATTATATTGGGGAATTTCTGGAGTATGACAAGAATAACAATACAAGTTTCTGGAGGAAGTATATGAGGGTGAAAGTTAGGGTGGATGTCAGGAGTCCGTTGAAGATCGAGAAGAAGATCAAACTGAATGGTGGTAAGGGGGGTGTGGTGAAGTTTAAGTATGAAAAACTCGGTTTGTTTTGCTTTGTTTGTGGACGACTTGGTCATGCAGAAAATAAGTGCGAGGTTAAGTATGCTATGGAAAGAGATGACGGTCAGAGGAGCTGGTCAAATGAGATAAAGACGGAAGTAAGACGTCCTGGTGGTAGGGTGGGTTCGCGATGGCTGCATGAGGAAGGGCGAAATATGGCTGACATGGATGCGGGTAACACTTCAGGAGAGAGGGGGTCACAACATACTGGACCCACCCAAACTAATATGGCATCCCCACGTGAGAGTAGAGGTCCTGAGAATGGTGGGATAATGTCTACTGTTAGGGGCCATATCCCTCCATTAAGGGCAGCAACAATTAGACAATCAAGTTCAACCCAGGACCCATCTATTGAAACACCCGTTGTTTCTTTAATCTCCAATCGGCCTATACTAGCCATAACCAATGACAATACCACAACAACACAATTGACCGCAACACCAACTCTTAATGAAGGAAATCAGCTTGATTCTGATGATATGGATACTCAGGTGGAGAGAAAGAGAAGAAGGGCTGCATGTCTAGCAGCGGAAGGTTCAGAAGTTCAAACTCATCAGCATTTTTTATCGGTAGGTCCTGGCAGTTCCCAGGACTGCCGGGACTCATGATTATTCTTAGTTGGAATTGTCGGGGTTTGGGCGGCCCGAGTGCAATTCCTAATCTAAAAAAGCTTGCCCGGGGACACAAGCCAGATATTTTATTCCTGTCCGAGACCTTATCACATAAGAGACATATTGAATCCATTCGTGTTATGTTGGGATTTGATTCCTGTTTAGCTATTGATGTGGAGGGCAGAAGTGGAGGTCTGGCAGTGTTCTGGAAGGATAGTAGTAAGTGCCGAGTGCTTAATTACACGCGTAATTTTATTAATTTGTTAGTGGAAGATGAGCAGTGGGGCGAGTGGAGGCTAACATGTTATTATGGGTATCCTGAACGGAGTAGGCGTCGAGCTGCTTGCGATCTCTTACGAGGTTTAGGTAGTATGTCTTCTATTCCTTGGTGTGTTATTGGTGATTTCAACGACTTACTCTCTCAGGCTGATAAAAAAGGTATTCATCATCACCCGAATAGTTTGTGTATGGGGTTCAGACAGGCAGTAAGTGATTGTGATTTAACAGATATTCCAATTGAGGGACATCCGTTTACTTGGATAAAGAGTCGAGGTACCCCTAATGGCTAGTACGAGTTGGCTTCAGTTATTTCCCCAGGTGAGGTTATCTAATCTTCTGGCTTCACATTCAGACCATAGTCCAATATTGCTACAATGTAAGCCTATTATTAGGACACAGATCAATCATTCTTTTCAATTTGAGAATAGTTGGCTTAAGGAGCCTGATTTAGAGGATGTGGTAATTGAGGGAAAACTAAAAGGATAAGGTTTAAAGAGGAGATTGATGAATGTGTTAGGCGGATGAATGAGTTACGAGGTAATCAGGATGAAGAGGGAAGTATGCAATATCAAGAGTTATCGGAGAGGCATGCCACTTTGTTGATACAAGAGGAGGTGTACTGGATACAAAAGGCTAAAATGCATTGGCTCCAAGAGGGGGATATAAACACTAGATTTTTTCATATGTCATCAACTATGCGTAGCAAAAAGAAGAAGGTCACAAAGATGATTGCTGATAATGGTACGGAGGAACATACTCAGGAAGAACTTTGTAAGGTGGCCAAGAGTTACTTTGATACTCTCTTCAAGCCAAGAGATGGAGATCATGACCCCGTACTTAATCTTATTCAGCCGCGAGTGACCGACGAAGATAATGTCGTTCTGACGGCGCCTATTACAAAAGTTGAAATTCAGCAAGCGTTGTTTCAGATGCATCCAGACAAATCTCCTGGACCGGATGAGTTTAATCCAGCTTTCTATCAGAGGTTTTGGGAACAGTGTAGTGATGATATATTTAGTGCCGCATCTACTTGGCTAGAAAGGGGATATTTCCCTACCAGTCTCATTGAAACAAATATCTGCCTTATTCCTAAATGTGATAATCCTACATCGATGAAGGATTTGCGTCCTATTTCACTTTGTAATGTTTTGTACAAAATGATCTCCAAAGTGCTTGCCAACAGGTTGAAGTGTTGTCTAGATAAATGTGTTTCTCAAGAGCAGTCAGCTTTTGTGGAAGGTAGATCGATCCTTGATAATGCTCTTATTGCCACTGAAGTTATCCATGTTATGAAGCGGAAGACCCAGGGTAGAAGAGGTGAGTTGGCTCTAAAGATTGATATTAGCAAGGCCTGTGATAAGGTGGATTGGGGTTTCCTCCGCGGAGTTATGACTAAGATGGGGTTCTCTGATGTCTGGATTCAGTGGGTTATGATGTGTGTTAGTTCTGTCAACTATTCGGTGTTGATGAATTCTGACCGAGTTGGCCCTATTTCGTCTGGTCGAGGATTGCGTCAGGGGGATCAATTATCTCCTTATTTATTTATTCTGGTAACAGAATGTTTAACTGCCCTCATTCACCAGGCTGTTGGTAGGGGTGACCTTCATGGTGTGAGGATTTGTCGTGGTGCTCCAGAGGTCTCTCATCTTTTGTTTGCAGATGATTGTTTCTTATTCTGTAGGGCTAATGCAGCTGAGGTGAATGAACTTATGAGGATTTTACATACTTATGAAACAGCTTCAGGTCAGGAAGTTAACCTACTTAAATCAGAAGTTTTTATTAGTCGAAATATGTCTCAGGCAGCTAAAGAAGATCTCTCTCGTATCCTTGGTGTCAAACTTGTATTGGGTACGGGTATATATCTGGGATTACCGTCCATGGTTGGCAGAAGTAAAAAAGCAATATTTTCCTACATCAAGGATCGTATTTGGAAAAGAATTAATTCCTGGAGAAGGAGTGCGCTGTCGAAGGCAGACAAGGAAATAATGATTAAGTCGGTTCTGCAGGCAATACCCTCCTATGTTATGAGTATGTTTATTCTTCCTGCTTCAATTATTGATGATATAGAAAAAAGTATAAATGCTTTTTGGTGGAGGAGCGGTAATACTACTACTAATAATAATAATAAAGGTATTCATTGGTTAGCTTGGGAGAGACTTGCTTGCCCGAAAGCTCATGGGGGTTTAGGCTTTCGTAATTTTGAAGCTTTTAATAAGGCTACGGTTGCAAAACAAGTTTGGCATATCGTCCAGAATCCGAACTCATTGGTAGCAAAATTAATTAAAGCCAGATATTTTCCACATTCCTCTTTATTTGAGGCTCCATTGGGATACAACCCCAGCTTTGCATGGCGTAGCATGTGGCAAGATAGACAAATTATTTCTCTTGGATGTAGGTGGCGGATTGGGAGTGGGGATAATATTCGTGTTATGCATGACCCTTGGTTGCGTGGGAGTGCTAGTAGATGGGTGCCTTCGCCTCAACCAGCAGGTGTTTATCAGTTATCTGTCAGAGATTTGTTACACGAAAATTATAAAGCGTGGAATATAGCTAAGGTTCGAAACTTGTTTTCAAAGGACGTAGCTGGGAAGATTCTGGAAACACCAATTGTTAGCTCGGTTCGTGAGGATAAAGTGGTCTGGGAGGAGGAAAGAGATGGGTGTTATTCAGATAAAGTTAGCTATGTGTTACATAATAGGTAGCGACAAACATCATGTTGTGGGCAATTGGAATGATATTTGGAAAGCTCAAGCTCCGCACAAGGCACGTCATTTACTTTGGCGCTTATGTAGAGGTTGTCTCCCGACTCGTGCTCGATTGTTGGAAAGGCGAGTGGAATGTACCCTCAATTCTTTAGGTGTGCAGTAGCCCGGGATAGTTGGAGTGCAGCTGGTCTGTTGTCTGTCTTACATAATGCTACGTACCAACAAACTAATGCTATGGATCGTATTTTCGCTGTTTGCAGCAATGAAAGTAGTGATACTGTTGATAGAGCGGCTATGCTACTCTGGAGCATTTGGCACAATCGTAATGATAAACTTTAGAATGATAATGTCCAGATGTCACGTCAAATTGGAAGACATGCTTTTGATGCTTGGAATGATTGGTACTCAGTACGTAAGTTACAGAGTAATAATGTGAGCAGGACTACAGAAGCAGATTTGCTAAGGTGGGAGAAACCAGCTCTAGACTGGGTAAAATGTAACATTGATGCTACCTTTGTGTCTGGATCTAGAAGGACCTCGGTGGGATTGTGTTTTCGCGATAATAGCGGTCATTTCATGGCTGATATGACACAATGGCAGCAAACTGTGATTTCATCTGTAGAAGGAGAAGCATGGACATTACTTTTAGCAATGGAAGAAGCTAGATATAGAGGACTGGATCGAGTTCAATTTGAAAGTGACTCGAAAGTTATGATAGAAGCCATTCATATGCAGCGTAGAGGCAACTCTGAGTTTCTGTCAATTGTTCATGATATCCTTAGTCTTATGTCATCTTTTATAAACTTTGAGGTTAAGTTTGTTAGGAGGCAAGCGAATTTGGTTGCTCATACTCTTGCTAGGGCGGCCAATTCTTGGGCTAGCTTCCATAGATTTGAGAATATTCCCTTTTGTATTGAACATTTAATTTTTAATGAAATGCAGTAAGTTTGTTTGCTTCAAAAAAAAAAAAAAAAAACATTGTGCATTATATTTCTTTCTTCTTCTTTTTTTTCATAGTACTGGTGCCTTATATATATACGATTTATTTTTTATGCATGAATTCACAATGTAATAACATTTTCTTATTTAATAAAATTTATACAGTAACTCCAAATAATAATTTATCTTTAACAAAAGTAAAAAAATAAATTAAAAGTGTCTGATCACATGTTTGTGTTCATATGGCTTGTTTCATGTTTTTTATTTTTGAAAGAATTTGTTTCATGTTTAAAATTGTCTCTTTGAAACATTAAATGTGTTTATAAATAAGTGGGTGTAAATTAGCATGTTGGGTGTACATAATTTAATCAAAGTTACAAAACTAACCCTCAATTCACTACTTTTAAATATCAAATATGAAGGATATTTTGGTCCAAAGTGAAAAGGTGCGCATTGCTAATTTAGACCTTAATGTTTTTAGATGATTGTAAATTAGCGAACCCCATCTATATATATATATATATATATGGGGAGCAAGAGGATCCATCTTAAAAAACACAGTCACAAAAAAACACTAAATTCAGTGAAATTTAATGTACAAAAATTTGTAGTTATTCACTAAAATTTCTGCTTCTAGTGTCAAATGCAAAACTAAAAACACATCAAAACTTACATCAACAGGAGGAATGTTACCAGCGGGAGCAACAAAACCATAGGGAGCAAGAGGATCCATCTTAAAATAACAGTCACAAAAAACACTAAATTCAGTGAAATCATGATATTGTTTAATGTACAAACATTTGTAGTTATTCACTATAATTTCTGCTTCTAGAGTCAAATGCAAAACTAAAAACACATCAAAACTTACATCAACAGGAGGAATGTTACCAGCGGGAGCAACAAAACCATGAGGAGCAAGAGGATCCATCTTAAAAAAACAGTCACAAAAAACACTAAATTCAGTGAAATCATAATATTGTTTAATGTACATAATTTAATCAAAGTTACAAAACTAACTCTCAATTCACTACTTATAAATATCAAAGATGAAGGATATTTTGGTCCAAAGTGAACACACACACACACACAAGTTTAAATTTAAAATAAAATAAATTTTTAATATTAAAAATAACGCATGGCTTTCCAAATCATGCATATTAATCACCAAGAACACCACAAAGCAACTACATGCATGATACACCAATATATTATGAAGTTTAAATTAAAAGATTAAATTTTGAATATGATAATAAATCATACACAATTTATTTTTCCTCATTCTCATGTATCAAATATAAACTTTAAAGTCACACGTATCAATCAAGAAAAATACCACCAACCAACTATATGCACAATACTGTCAATATATTTATAAAAGGATTAAATTTCGAATTTTTTTGCCATAATCTACCTTTGTTGTTGTATTGTGCTAGGTGCTCTTCCAAAACTGAGTGCTTTAAAATTCTCATGGACAACAATATATATATAGGTCACACTAAGTTACACAACAACTTTTCTATCTAACCGGCATTTTCACTGTATTAAACGATTCACTTGAAGTCGTGCCAGTCATGTAATGATAAATATTATATATATTAGAAATAATAAATTTTAACACGTAGTACATTTTTCCAGATTTTTTTTATTACATTTATGTATCTATCAAAAATCTAATTTTGGTTTAATCAAATTAAGATTCTGTAAGATTTTATTGTAGTGTTGAATAAATTATAAAACTCAGCGGTCACAATTTTGAATTTCAATGAGAAACATTTTTATTATTTCTCTTATTTTCTTCATGTAGTCTTGTATTTTTATTTCTTTAATTTTTTTGCACCCAAGATTAAAAATAAAAGACACTTATACAAATTCACAGTAATTTACTGATGCAAAAATAAAAATCAATATTTCTAACTATTCACGTAAACTATTAAAAAAATATTGTGGCCCCGTAAATACGTACTATACATATAGTACTAAAAAAAAGTGCCCACAGATGTAGAAAAGTAAAACAAAAATTTCTAAGAATGAAAAAGAGAAGAAGTTGCATTGTAATGTAGTTTAATTTCATTTTTGCACCACAAAATGAAAATGGTTGATTTTTTAGTGTTTTAATTTCAACTTTTTGTTAGAATTTTTAAAAATAAATGTTTTATAGAAAATTTTAAATGAAATTTAGTTTAAACATTTTCTCATAAAAAGTAATAGTAAGTATTATAGATTTTGGAATTGACTTCTTTTGTATTCATCTAGAAGAGCATCCAACAAATCCGGTTTTAAATTTTGGATCTTTCACGATCAGTTTTGTATCATTTCTTTGATAAATTTCATGTATCACCTCAATGGTGAATGTACCTGTTTTTTTTTTAATAGTCATCATATATTAGAAATAAAAATGAAATAAATCACAAATTACAAATAATGATTTTTTTTGTTATTTTATTTATTTATCTGATTTCAATTTCCATCCATTGATTCATTGAGGGATAATTGTTTTCCTTTTGATTTTCATAAATTTGGATGAACACATAAAATGAAAATAGTAGAACCATCGATCAAAATGGTTTTAACGTCTATGAATGGTCTAAAATAACAATGTAAAGCACATAAGACACATGTCATTTAGCTCATGGGAAGGATGACATCTGTCCAAACTGGTTTCTGAACAAGAATGCATCTTTGCATCTTCTTGTCATTTCTTACATGGACATGGAATGTTCGCCGATATGGGCCCTTGTATCGTACTACTTTACGTACCCACCTCTTTACTAGGACATGATGCAGGTTCGAATCACGCTGCAATTTTTCAATGTGTACCTTGTTGTACCAAATCCTCTAGATAACATCCATTGTAACTGTAAATTTTTTAAGTTAAAAAATACAATTGAAATAACGAAAAAAATTAACCTTGAATGCTGTAATTTATATTATTAAATTAATAGCTATTTTTTTAATTCGCCATAACGAAGCAGTACTGTAGTAATAACTTTCATCTAAATAATTTTTGTGAATTTAGTTTAATTAGTAAGACTAGGGACATTACATGTTATATGTATAAGTCACAATTTGAATTCTAGACACTTTATTTATTTGCTAAGAGTGAAATATTTTAACCAATAAACTATTTAACAAAGAAAAACCTTCACTCAAATATTTGTGTACTTTTGCTATATACTCTAATTTAAACACATCAATTTTCATGGATAAACAAACTTTTTTGTTTTTGTTTGTAATCCTCTGGTTCTTAGAGGAAGAGACCCTAGTAATCTAGAGTTTGACCGCGAGTTAAGTAAAGTCTGACCAATAAATTGTTTAACCTAGGAATCGAATTCGGGTTCTCCCAAAATCTGTCATTTTGTGACTCATTAACGACTTGAGACCAATGACCTGGTTATGGATAAACGGACTTTAGACGTGCACAATCAAGAACATCACAATCCGTTTAACTTGTCAATCATGTAATGTTCGGTGTAACATTTGAGTAATGTTATACCGCTCAATAACACTTCAACGAATACAAATTTTACAAAACTCACCGTTAGATTGAAAGTTTATATCATATATATCATCCATATTCAATTTTACAAAAATATAAAACTGTTTCATTTCATATTTCATTGAGGTCCATCAAAATTAACGTTATTTAATAAAGGCTTAAATGCAGTTTTGCCCTCATGTTTTGATTAAATCGGAATTTTACCCCCGTGTTTTAAAACTCGGACTTTTACCCCTTCTGTTTTGATTTTTTTTTGGATTTTGCCCCCTAACATATTTTGCTTATGTAGCAGTGGTGATGTGTAATATTATTTTTCATGTCATTAATTATTTATTATTAAACATTATCTTGTTTATTTTTTTTAATGAAAAAATTACTAAAAATGAAAAAAAAAAAAGAAAGTAAAAATACAGTAAAAAAACCCAGAAAACTAGTATAAAAAACTATCAATTAAAAAGATAATAAAAATACTAAGAGTATTCATTATGTACCTATAAAATTTGGGATAACCATTAACATTGTTAAATTTGGGATAGAGTTTTTATGCTATTTTTCTTGTTTTTCTAGTATTATTTGGTTTTTTTTACTGTATTATACTAGGTTTTTTTTTTGTATTTTTACTATTTTTCTGGTTGTTTTTGGTATTTTTACTATTTTCCTGATTTTTTTACTTGATATTTTTTTGTCATTTTTAAAAAATTTTAAGTAATTTTTTCATTCAAAAAAATTATAAAATAAGGTTTAATAATAAATAATTAATGACATGAAAAATAATATTACACGTCACCACTGCCACATAAGCAAAATATGTTAGGGGGGCAAAATCCAAAAAAATTCAAAACAAGAGGGGTAAAAGTCCGAGTTTTAAAACACGGGGGTAAAATTCCGATTTAATCGAAACAGGGGGGACAATACTACATTTAAGCCTTTAATAAAAACACATAAATCATTGATAATAAATGGAGTATGATATAAATTTAAAATATGATATTTATATCTTATCCATATAAAATGCATTATGAGCTTTCCATGGAATCCTCTCAGTTCTTCGCATGAAAATGCTTATTTGTCAATTTTTTATAACCTTCTCAAACTAAGTTCGTTGTCCATTTTTAACGTTTCTATTTAATTGTCGTTTTAATATTTTAAGGTTATGATTTGTCAATTATATCCATTGTCAAATACTTAACTTTTTTTAATAAAACTAATTATTGCTAGTATTTGAAAAACTAAAGTTTTTTTTTTGTACATAACATATTAAATTTTTGTTTTGCAGATAATATATTAAATTTATTGGAAAGAGAAAATATGTGCAAACAAATAAGAATTTATTGTCAACTAAAATGAGGGTATAATAAGAAGAAGATAAAATGCAAGAATCCACTTAGTATTATTATTCTAAAAAGACACTTAAAAAAACGGAAGAATTATCAATTAAAAGGTCACTGTCTAAAAAATATATCGTATAAGATTTATAGTATTATGAACTATAAAGATATATTAATTAAATTAAAATGATATAATCATCGCAAGTTTAAAATGATACTGTCTAAAAAATTATATCGTATAAGATTTGTAATAATAATACTGTAAAATAGATTGATGGAGTTTTCTGTAAGGGTGTTTCTAGGAAGCTGGCTTCAGACCAAAAGTTGACATTTCATATGGAAAAGTTTAAGGATTTACCACTTTGATAAATGTCCGGGAAGTATCCATGAAAATTACGGGGCACCTTCCATCATTTTTGTTAATCATCTTTGTTTCTCGAGAATTATGATGCGTTTGGTTTGAGAGAAAAAAATAGAAAAGAGAAAAATACAGAAATAAATGAATGAACTTTGCGATAATTATATCCTATTTCTCAAAAATTAGAGTCTGACCATTTAAAGTTCGATAACATTTTAATAACATACAAATAATATCTGGTTAAGATTCATTTTTTTCTTTAACTCGATTTGTCGAGTTTTTTAAAACAAAGAAAATTCATTAATCACTCGAGTTAATAGGGTGGAGTACACTTGTCAATAGCACATTAAAGGGATAAACAATAAACAATTGTAGTTGACTAGACCTTGCTAGCTATAGTTTTCTTCTAACACCAGCATTCCTCCTTCCTTGTTCATTGTTTTCTTCTTCCATTTATAGTTAGTTCAACAAGTTGAAGCAAACTAGTCCATTCTTCTTCATTATCGTGACATATCATCTTGTTATTAATTCTCTCACACAATTCATTTACAATTCTTTCTTGTTCAAACAAACAAACAAACAATGCCTCTAGAGGTAAGTACATGGAAAAACATGTAACATATTTGTGGAAAAACATGTTTTGGTTTGATTCAGTCATCAATTATAGGCGCCTAAGTTATTTTTCTTTGTCTTCTCTTCTCTTTCATATTAATTTGGTTTTTTCATGATTATTTATATTTATGTTTTGAAATCTTGGTTTTGCAATTTCTTGCAGCTGGATACTTTTTTAGCTTCTGTTATAGTTTTGTGTTTCTTTGCATTGATTCATGCATTAATGGGAAGTAAGAATTCAAAAGGGTCTCAAAGGAGACATGTAGTTTCACCATCATCAGCATCATCATCATATGGGTCTGTTGATTCTTCATCTTCTTCATGGGAAAATAACTATGGATATCCACAATCAACTTATCCATATCCACAACCACAACAAAGTCCATATCAAAGACATAATCATCACCGCGCTGTACAGCACGATTATTCGCGGCCAAATAGGAAGTTAGATAGGAAATATTCAAGGATAGCTGATGATTATCATTCTCTTGATGAGGTAATTATTAATTAAGATTGTTGTGCTGTTATGTTTTGTTTTTTTTTCTTGGTAATAATGTAAGTAGAATTGTGTTTTGTGTATGAAAGTATGAGAATTTGTTTTATGATTTTGTTTGTAAATATGATAGACTTTTTGTGTTTGGTAAAGGAAAGGGAAAGGAGAAATTGACCTGAAAAAGGTAATGTGTGTGAATGGTATTAAACAAAAAAGGAAAGGGAATCATTTTCCCCTTATCTAATCAGGTAAAAGGAGAATAGGAGATGCTGCTAAAGACACTGCTGTCCCTCATTTTTATTGTTCTTCATGATCTTTCATCATCTATAATTCATTTTCTAATATTGCTACCAATAATAGAGAAATATTGCTTCATTAGCCGGTTCACGGTTCACAGTGACTCACATACTACGTCAGCCTATGTGGCAAGATATGCTGACGTGACAAGTTAATCATTGTCCACATGTGCTTTAACTTGATCAAAATCAATGGGGGGCCATCCTTTTGCAAAAGGGGCTAAAGTTAGGGGTCAAAAGTGCTATTATGAAAGTTAGGAGGCCAAAATCGCAAGTTGGTGAAAGTTAGGGGGCTAAACGCGCAATTTAGCCTTTAATTTTCTACTAAGAATCTATCAGCAGTTTTTTTTCTTTGTTAAATAATGAAAAAAATTGTACACAGGTTACTACTGCTCTTTCACATGCTGGCTTGGAATCTTCTAATCTCATTGTTGGGATTGATTTCACAAAGAGCAACGAATGGACAGGTTTTATGTCTTACTGATATCTTGATGATTGAATTTCTTATAGTGAGTTGCGGTACATAATATATATAATTCACTTTGAAAATCAGGGAAAAGGTCGTTCAATCGAAAAAGTTTACATCACATCGGAAATGGTCAAAATCCTTACGAACAAGCAATCGCAATTATTGGGAAAACATTAAGTACTTTTGATGAGGATAACATGATTCCTTGTTTTGGATTTGGAGATGGTAAAAAAAACAAAATATCTTGATGCTTGTCCACTTGTTTTTTGTTTCGAAATAGCAAAACTTGATTATGTTTCTTTCTTATCTTATTCCCTGTCAGCATCAACACATGATCAAGACGTCTTCAGTTTCCATCCAGATGAGAGGTGCTGCAATGGATTTGAGGAAGTTTTGTCAAAATATAGAGAAATTGTTCCATGCCTCCGACTCGCAGGTATTGCCTTCGGCGATAATACAGATACCAATTTTATAATTAGGCCTAGTAGCATGACTCATTGAATTTACATTACAGGCCCCACCTCATTTGCCCCGATTATTGAGATGGCCATGACTATTGTCGAGAAAAGTGGTGGCCAATATCATGTCTTGCTTATAATTGCTGATGGACAGGTAACTTTAACGCACATTTCATTCCGTTGAAAAGTACAATTTTTAGGTAGTTTAAATTTGCACCTGTTGTAGGTTCCAAAGAGTTGGTATGCTAGTTTTGTGAATGACTCTCTTATGTGTCTTGTAGAAGAAATTACAATGTTGTAGTTATATCATGATTCGTGATATCAATTAATTTTTTTACTTTGTAAAAGATGATAGTAATAATGACAAATATCTACTACATTTAGCTCATAAGCCACACTTAAACATGATGACAATTGCAAGATCTTGAAAAATTCGAAAATTTGACACAGGTGACAAGAAGTGTTGACACACAGCATGGCAAGCTAAGTTCACAGGAAAAGAAGACAATTGATGCAATTGTAAAAGCTAGGTATGTTCTCTTTCGCTCTCTCGCCTAATATGGTATCTATATCTTGGATTCTTATACTCGTTAAATTGCAGCGAGTATCCACTGTCGATAGTTTTGGTTGGAGTTGGAGATGGACCATGGGATATGATGAGGGAATTTGACGATAACATTCCAGCTAGAGCCTTCGACAATTTTCAGGTTTGGTGTAATTCACACGACCATATATTTATTGGCTTTCCATATTCAAATCTTACTATTATGCAGAAATGTGAATGTTTTTATTTTTGGTTTTGTGTAGTTTGTGAATTTTACAGAAATAATGTCAAAGAAAGTGGATTCGAACCGAAAAGAGACAGAGTTTGCTCTAGCAGCTTTGATGGAGATACCTTCTCAATATAAGGCAACCATAGATCACAGCTTATTGGGGTAAATGATGGAGTAGTTATATAGGAAAATATAACACTTATGACCTATTATACAAGTTTTACTCGGATAATCACTAATTTGAATCATGTCTTCGTCGATGAAAATAGGACACGGAGGGGATACTCACCAGATAGGGTTCCTTTACCTCCACCACAATATGATAGGTCTTCTTCTAGCAATGCCGCAACGTCTTTTCGTTCAAACAGTTTTCAGCAAAGTACTCATACCAATGCGAGCAACAACAATGAAACGAACTCAGAACCATCTTCAAGTGGTTTATATGATAATAAGGTACTACCTCCGTTCCAAATTATATGTCACTTTGACATTTTTACACATATTAAGAAATGTAATCATTGTTGTATGAAAAAGAGAGATTATGAGTTGATTTACAAAATTGTCCTTCATTAATTGTATGAGAAAGATAAATTGAAGAATTGAAAGAAGAGAAAGTAATAAATAATTAAGGGTATAATAGGAAAAATAGCATTCAATACTTCATTGGTATTGTAAAACCACATATAATTTGGAACAAATTTTTTCTTCAAAGTGACATATAATTTGGAACGGAGGGAGTATTAAAATTTAGGACCATTCTTTCCAACTTAAGACACCGCTATTATGTGGTTAATTAATGATAGTTTCTGTCACTTTCGATAATCATTCACATATGTTTAACTGCAGATTTGTCCAATTTGTCTTACTAATGGGAAGAATATGGCCTTCGGTTGCGGACATCAGGTAACCAATTCAATTATGTGTTGCAGATTCTTCTTCATTATTGAATCGAATCTAATGTTGTCTTAAAAGGATATAATATTAACTTCTCTTCGCATTTTTATTTTCTCATATGGGACAGACTTGTTGTGAATGCGGAGACAGCCTCGAATTCTGCCCTATTTGCCGGAGCACAATAGACACAAGAATAAAGCTTTATTAAGCTTCCGCTTCCAACCTCGACTTGGAACCTCTGCAGCAGGCTGCAGTGCTGCACTGTAAAGCCGATCCATTGTTCTTATAAACAACATATATTACAATTTTGAATAAAAACCATTATGTCAGGTTAGGTTTATTTTTTACAGAATAAATAGGTATTGTCTCATTGTAAATATAAAGTTTATGTTGTGTGCCATGAAGGGTTTATTTGATGTAAATATTTGATTCAAAATTGATTTCTAAGTCAAGTTCATTACAATCATTGAATTTTTTTAAAATTTCAAATACAAAATAAAGTCATGATGAAAGAAAGAAGCAATGATCCTTGGTTTGATATCTAGTTTGGGCATGCAACAGTGTTAGACCTCTTAGGGAGAGTTTTCCGCCTATTTGAGTCTCACAAGACTCGAGGGATTAGTCTCTACGCTAGTTTATGCCAAAAAGAAAAAGCACTGATTGGTGTATAAAAGAGTAATTGAAGGAAAACACCAAAAATGTGCACATTAAGTTGTAGTAGAAGCAATAGTAGCTAAAACAATGGCATTATGTGTTTGTATTTCCATCTAAGCAAAAGTATATATTGAGTGTAGGAAACAAATTGAATTGGCATTTTTCAGAAAATATGTAGCTAAAGTTTGCGTAATACTCCTATCACATATCTAACAACTAAATTGGCAAAGTGTTTATTTAACTTGAAACTACAAAATTGGATGGAGTCACGGTACGTTTACAGCATTTATGATATGATGAAGCAAAGAGGAGTGCTAGCAACATAGCATTATTCAATGAAGCAATGCTACATGTATAGGGTGTCCATATCTCTCTCAAATTTTGTCATACATTGTTCTTAATCTAAACAAACCGAAACAGAAATATTAACAATTTGAGGTATAATGGAGTTTATGGAAGCGTAGGAATAACCAAATTTGGGAGAATACAAATGAAACTAACCAAACTGTGTGTGGCAGAGTAAAACATATCTACTTACAGGTTGGCGAAATGCTCAATAAATTTGATCCTTAACTAATACTTCGCCGTCAATTTCTCAACCACCGAGATGGAGTAAAACCAAGTCAAGGTGGAGATTGATATGTGTAAGAGATGATCAAGAAAATTTTGTGGCTGAAAGAAGAGAATGGTTAGAGCCTATTCTTGATGTGGAGGTTGGAGAAACTGTTGGACTCTTGCATGCTCTTAAATGGACAGATGAGTTGCAGCTTCATGACATTGATTTCGAAATGAATTGCAAGAGGGTGGTAGATAGTTTCTATAGTAAAAGTAGTTACGCTTATGATTTTGGCGCTATTTTGAGTTATTGTAGGATTTTGTTATTCACAAGTTTTGTGAACTCTCGTGTTAATAAGTTCACTGGGAGACAAACAAAAGTTGTCCAAAGACTTGCTCGAGTGACCTTATCGTTAGCTACTTTCCATATTTTTATCAATATACCAACATGTATCCATGATGTTATTACTAATGAAATGAGATAAATCATTTACGGTAAAAAAAAAGAAGAAGTTATCATACTAAAATTGTGGGATTTGGATAAAACAGTTTGATTTTCAATTAAATTTCGAAATACAAAAATACAAAATTGTGTGTAACCGTATGCAAACTACCCGGATTCAAATTGTGACGTCAATCACATAGTCAACATAACACTTGCTGAAAAATTCAAGGAAAGAGACAAAAAAATAATAATCAAAATCAGCTACAATAATAGATACACACAATTTTCATTCTCAACCGTCAATTTAAAAATTGTATTTTTCTAATTAAAACAATTTTAACTACTCCTATTAATTTAAAATCAAACGGTTAAAATCGATTACAACATTCTACTCTAATTGCATGAATCATTTAATCTAACTCCTAAAAGGAAAAAAAATCTACATAACTTTTTAGTTATAAATGAAAAAGATAAATATAAGTTCAAAACATAAATAAACTCCAACCACTCCATATTTTATCCTTTACTAATCATAAAACTTGTATCCACTATAATTAATATTAAAGTACAAGTTTCATTATATTATTATAATATATGCTTAAAAGCAATGACAAAATAACATACAACAAAGTCACTTGTCATTGAAAAAACATTTTGCCGCATGGATCAATCAATCTATAAATATAAACAAACACTTTCATTACGTCTATGATCACATCATATCATAAAAAATAATAAGAGAAAACACAAAAAATGGCTATGTGGCGGTGCATGGTGATTTTCATGAATATTATATTGATCGGAGCAACCATATTGGAGGTGAAACCAGTGGTGGCGGTGGTGAATGGTGTTCCACTTAAAACAAGTTCAAGATGGATTGTGAATGAAAATGGAGAAAGGGTAAAATTGGCATGTTTAAATTGGGTGTCACATTTAGATGCTGTTGTAGCTGAAGGGCTTAGTAAAAAGCCCGTGGGTGTTATTTCTAATGGAATAAAGTCTATGGGCTTTAACTGTGTTAGGCTTACTTGGCCTATTCTTCTTCTAACTAATGAGACTCTTTCTTCTCTTACGGTTAGAAAATCATTTCAGAATCTTGGTTTACTTGAATCTATTGCTGGTTTTCAATCCAATAATCCTTCCATTATTGATGTTTCCCTCATTCAAGCTTTTCAGGTAAGTACTAATTAATTTACTTGTTAGTTTATTACTTGTTCTTTGATTGATTTCAGTTTAATTAGCTCATCATCTCCTTAATCATCATTTTGGTGCACTATAATCCTTATTATAAGAAAACTTTGTTTTTTAGGTGTTGTATCTAATTCATACCTAAAAAGTAATTTTTTTCGTATAACAAGGACAAGAGAGAATACTTGTTTGATATCGTATTCAATTGGTGAAAGTGTAGTTTTTGCAAAATCACATCATTGTTACCTCAACAACCCACTTTATTTTATTTTTTTAGTTTTTTTTTATCTTACTGCTGTAATAATTGGTGGATATATCATCATCGGTGTAATGCATGTTTACAACTTTATTTTATTTTTGAGGATTTTATGTGAATAAACACTTCAGTATCTCAAAATTTAGTTGGATACGGATATCATATAGACAAAATAGAATGGCATGTCATATTTTATATTGATTTATGTTAAAATAAATTCAAATTTTGAATAAGTTTTGTCTATAAAGTATTGATATTCAACCAAACTTTAAAGGTACCAAAGAATTTACCTTGCATGTGTACAAAAAGTTAGATGCATTGAAATTAATCCATAATTAAGTTTCCTTGCATTGATTTATTTCTATAACAAGATGTGTTTTATCTCATTTAAACTGCAATTGAAATAGAATGTGTACATAAATAGTAAATAACCTTTCTTGATTTGGTATTGATTTAGCGGTTGTTTGGTTAAGATTAAAATTGACTTTTAGATTTTAGAGATTTTTATAGAAAGTAGTTGTGTTTTTTCCTAAAATAGTAAATTTGTCTTTTTTAATCTGCTCTCTCATTTATAACACTAATTAAAATCAGTTGGGTTTTGTAAAAAGTTTACTAAAAACAACTTCCCATTTAATTGATTTTTATCTTAATTCTCATTAATTTTAAAATGTTTATACAAATTACAAACACATCAACTAAGTTATCCGTTATCAGCTGTTTTTTATAAGTAGTTCGCTATCAGTCGGTTCATCTATTATCAGCAATAAATTTGTTCGTTAGTCTCTAATTTTTATCAAACATAGTCTTACTTTCTCACGAAAAATAAATTCCTTGAAGAGATGTCTTACTCTTATTGCACTTTATTGGCCTAAAAATAAAATGTGTTTTTTTTTTCTCTATCAAATTATCATCAATATGTTTTGTGATGACTGCAGGCAGTTGTGAAAAATCTTGGAGATAACAATGTGATGGTGATTTTGGACAACCATTTGACCCAACCAGGGTGGTGTTGTAGTGGTTCTGACGGTAATGGATTCTTTGGCGACCAATATTTCGACCCAAATTTATGGATCACGGGCCTCACCAAAATGGCCACTCTTTTCAGAGGAGTGACCAATGTGGTAGGTATGAGCTTGAGAAATGAACTCCGTGGTCCAAAACAGAATGTTGACGATTGGTACAGGTAACAATTACAAGAACAATAAAATAAAGATAAAAAGAAAGTAAAGAAAGAAAAATCTTACATTGATGATGATTTGTTGTTTGTTATGAATGGAAGGTATATGGTGCAAGGAGCAGAAGCGGTTCATGCAGCAAATCCAGATGTTCTTGTAATTTTATCTGGATTAAATTTTGACAAAGACTTATCCTTCATTGCGAAAAGACCAGTGAGCCTAACATTCACAGGAAAACTAGTGTTTGAGGCACACTGGTATGGCTTCACTGATGGTCAAGCTTGGGCGTCAGGTAACCCCAATCAAATATGTGGACAAGTGGCTGGAAATATGAAGAGAATGTCTGGCTATTTGGTTGATCAAGGATGGCCATTGTTTGTGAGTGAGTTCGGGGTGGACTTGCGGGGTACTAATGTCAATGATAACCGTTATCTTAACTGTTTTATAGCATATGCAGCTGAGCTTGATTTGGATTGGGCATTGTGGACATTGGTTGGTAGTTACTATTTTAGACAAGGGGTTATAGGAATGGAAGAGTTTTATGGGATTATCAATTGGGATTGGTCACAAGTTAGAAATGCTAGTTTCTTGCATAGGATTGCTTCCCTTCAACTTCCATTTCGAGGTAACGATATAATTACTAATCTTCAATATTCGGATTTGGATCATTTCTTCTATTTCCAGTCGAGCCAAAAGTTTATCGTTGGATTGATCTCTCGACTGTTAGATTAATCTTATGATTAACTTCTGGCTAGATGAAATATTGTGGTCGTCAATTGATGGTTGTTCACTCGTTTGTCAACTCTATCGTGCTAAAATTAAATATGATTTTCTTTTATCAAACTTCAATCCTCTGTAGTAGATGCATGGTGCAACTGCTATAGTGTCATTGGATTTGGTGCAAGATCTAATTGCACCTATATCTATCAGCTCTCGATCACTGCAGGGATCTTATTGCAATTTTAATTTCTAAGAGTAATATCTTACAACTTGTGTTAGGCCTAACTGAACCCTACAAAACTGTCTTGTGATGTTAGAGATGTCTGACCCAAGTAACCCGATAGCGGGTGATCTTGGGTAGCTTATACTGTGATCTTAAAATTTGGGTTGGACATATCTAAACCCTACAAAATCATAGTGTATTCCGGTTATAAACTCATTTTGGGTCTATTTATTTCATCCAACGCTGTACTATTCTTAACATGATATATTTATTTCTTAACATACATTATGAAGACTTGAATTATATTTCTATTTTGTATTGCACAGGTCCAGGCATAACAGTAGGCAATCCACACAAACTGATTTTCCATCCTTTAACTGGTCTTTGCGTGATAAGAAAGTCAATGCTAGAGCCACTACAATTAGGTCCATGCTCTCTTTCTGATGGCTGGAACTACACACCACAGAAGGTATTATCAATAAAGGGTACATACTATTGCATACAAGCACAGAAAGAAGGGATGCCTGCAACACTTAGCATACTATGTTCAAATCCTAACTCTCAATGGGACATGATCTCAGACTCCAAATTGCACCTTTCATCAAAATCTAGCACTGGATCAACAAATGTTTGTCTGGATGTGAACGAAAAGAACGTCATTGTGACCAATGCGTGTAAATGCTTGAGCAACGATAAATCATGCGACCCTGCAAGTCAATGGTTTAAACTTATTGATAGCGGTAGGAGGTCAATTTCGTCAACCTCAACATTATCGGAGCTAAATTTATTGGAGCTTTTCACGACACCATATAACTCAAAATAAGTTTCTTTTAGCTATTTTAGTGTAAATTTGTTTCACTATGTACTACTACTACTCATTAAAAGTAGCATCTACAATTATTATTTCAATAGCATGAAAGTGATTTAGTCAAAACATCCATGTGAATGTTAGATGAAATGCATATAGTATTATAGTGAAAAATGTCAATAAAAAAAATAAAAATTACTAGCCATTCCTAGTACTACAATATGGCATGTTGGATTAAAAGTGTAGCAGAGGAATCTCTATACCTTGTTTGTCTTATGATAAAGGAAAAGCATGGCATAAAAAAGATTTAATTATAGTAATGCCACTTGTAGTAAATAGTAATGATTCTTTCAGATCACAAAAGTTGCTAACATTTTATTTATACCTTTCTTGTTATAACTATTATGTCATGATTCCTTGTTTAAGAAATTAATTTTTTGTGTTAATGATTTTTAGGACGTGTTACTCTAAAAGTATGATGCATAGACTATTCAATTACTGATAAACTAAACTCAAGTATTAAAAAAAGTTAGCAACTAAAACTGAAGTATAAAAGTTAGTAACTAAAGTAGAAAGCCAAAATTGGTGAAAGGTATAAATTCTGCCAATCCTTTAACTAATATTTCATTTTCACATGTCTTTTTTTTTATTGTTTGAACTTTGAACCAAAACACAAGCAAGGTAGAAATTCAACAGAATTTGGCATCAATTTTTACTATATATTGCATTCTCTTCCAAACAATTGGTGAACCAGTGATCTTAACCATTTTTATATCTTCAAAAAATGGAAATGGTGCCTCGGAAAATGCAATCTAGAGCTACCCGCCACATTTTTTCTGCATCAGATGACACGGTTATGACAAAACAAATTCGCGCCACTCATGCTCCCATTGAAGAACATGTTGATGTTAGACCTCTACTTAATGTTGTTCAAGACATTTTTCGTCAGGCAGCTTCTCTAATCCCTGACATCGTTCAGGTGTGTATTTGTGTGTGTGCACGTAATGTCTGTATGTGTTATATTAACCAAGTATCATTTTTCATTTTGGTTGTTAATTAACTATGTTTATGTTTGTGGCTGTTTTGAAATTTCACACAGGGAAAGCAAGTGCAAATGGGTGCCATGAAGGATAATGCCAATGAATCTGACTTATTTGATATGCTAGAGATTTCTTATCACACAATTAACAAAATTTCATGCGAGGTTTTTTTCCGATCTCCATGCATCGGCATGCATATTTAAGCGCCTATAGCATGAGAACTGTTATGTATAAGTTGTTTCTATGACCAAATTAAGATAAAATGAAGCAAAACTATTTTCATCAGCATTCATATTTATTAAACTTCTATAGCACATAGAGCACTTATGTATAAGCTATTTTTATGAGTGACAGTAACGAAAAATGTGAACTAAAAACTACACTAAAGCAGAAAATATTTTCTAGAACCAAATATATAAAGTTCAAGTTGTTAATGTTCTTAGCATGCTTTGTGTCAGATATCTTGCAAATGTTTGATGGGTGGAGGAGATGCGCATGCTACAACAATTGGAATACTTGGAATGCTATCAAGCTATTCATGGGATGCGAAAGCGGTGATAGCCTTAGCAGCATTTGCGGCTAACTTGGGGGAGTTTTGGCTAGTTGCTCAACTTTATGCGACCAACCGTCTTGCTAAGTCAGTTGCATTGTTGAAGCACATTCATGAAACACTGAATCATGTGGATGATTTAGGACCAAAATTTGAAGCCGTGAACAACCTTCTCAAGGCCATGTTGGATGTTACCAATTGCATTGTTGAGTTTCATGAGCTTCCTGATCAGTATATTGACTATGAAGCACCTGAAACACAAACTGCTTCCTCTCTTATTCCAAGTGCTGTCTATTGGACCATTAGGAGTATTGTGGCTTGTGCATCACATATTTTAGGCATTATTGGCTTGGGTCAAGGGTACATCTATATCTTAGTAACTCTTCTTAATTTCTTTCTTGCACCAAAAGCAAATATATTTTTTTGCATTTGTCTTGCTAATTTAGTGATCACACTAACACTAATTTAAGGTCCTGTTTAGATAAACAGATTAATTAAGTGTGTATAGCATAAGTGCATACTATATAATTTTAACTATCTCGTGTCGATTTTAGATATATGACATCAACAATTGAGACATGGGAGCTTTCAAGTTTGACTCATAAGCTAGACAACATGAATGGTCACCTACAAAAGCAGCTCAGCATTTGTCGTCAACATTTAGGTAACAAAATCGATCTAATACTAGTTTTAGTAACTCCACAGCTGTGTTAATCATGAAGAAACACTGCCTAGCTTTTCTTTAGGTAGAATTTCTTTAATCTATATGTTTTGGAACACTGTTATGATGCAGATGATAACAAACAGAGAGAAGCATTTCAAACACTTCGCCACCTTTTTGAGACATCCCACCAAGATAACATTCAGGTTCTCAAAGCTTTGATTCGCTGCAAAGATGATCCATTGCCACTGTTTAATGGTTCTACCAAGCAAAGGGTTAGCATATAATTTCTTCTTCTTTTTTTTGTTTGACAAAGCATAGAATTTCTTATATCTTCATTTCACACATAATATATATGAATCTATGTTCTATAGTATATTATATTGTCATCGGCATGATCTTTAATTAAGACTTCCTAAGAATGGCAACAATACAATCTTACAATAACAATTTGAATCAACTAATCTATAACTCGATCATTTTTCTACCTTCGATGTCTTTTCTTTGTCTTTGTCTTCAGGTTAGCATTGAAGTATTGAGGAAGAAAATTGTGTTGCTCTACATAACAGACCTCCACCATATATCTGATCAAGAGGTTGTGATTTTTGAACAAATGTTTCAAGAGTCGCGTCAAGATTCAACAAGGTTAGAGAGTCAATACGAACTCGTTTGGATTCCAGTTGTCGAAAAGGGAACCGCGTGGACCGAATCGAAACTGAAGTTCGAGAAGCTGCAATCAATGATGCCATGGTACTCAGTTTATGACCCTTCACTTTTGGAGCCAGCAACCATTAGGTACATTAAGGAAGTGTGGCTTTTTAACACAAAGCCTATGCTTGTGGTGTTGGATCCACAAGGGAAGGTTGTGAACTTGAATGCAGTACATATGATGTGGATTTGGGGAAGCATGGCTTATCCTTTCTCTAGCTTAAGAGAGGAAGCTCTTTGGAAAGAGGAAACATGGGGACTTGCACTATTGGCTGATACAATTGATCCATTACTCTTTGATTGGGTTAGTCTATGTTTTACATTCAATTTTTTTTAATCATAATCATGTTTCTCATTCTGTATATATATGAATATATGCATATCCAAGGATAGTGTTCATTTCAACTTTTGAACTTTATGATCATCATTGTTGATTGCTCACTTGTTTCAGGTATCAACAGGCAAATACATATGCTTGTATGGAGGCGATGATATGGAATGGATCCGTAAATTCACAAGTGCAGCGAAATCAATGGCAAGAACTCTACAAATTCCACTGGAAATGATGTATGTAGGAAAAAGCAACCCAGGACAGAAAGTTAGAAAAATCAACAAAACAATATATGAAGAAAATCTGAGCAGCATACTCGCCGACCCAACCATAATTTGGTTCTTCTGGGTTAGGTTAGAAAGCATGTGGCACTCAAAATTACAACAAAGCAAGACAGTAGAGAATGACCAAATAATGTTAGAAATAATGAGAATCTTAAGCTTTGATAGCAGTGATCAAGGTTGGGCTGTGATAAGTCAAGGCACAGTAAAAATGACACAAGGCAAAGGAGATTCATTTTTAAAGTGTCTAAATGAATTTGATGAGTGGAAAGATAATGTGAATGATAAAGGAGTTTTGCCTGCAATGGATGATTATATACAAGGAATCCAACAACCACACCATTGCAACAGATTAATACTTCCAGGAGTTGAAGGTACAATTCCAGACAAAATTGTTTGTGCTGAATGTGGCCAGCCAATGGAAAAATTCTACATGTATCGCTGCTGCAATGAGTGAATCATCATTACCATAACATGAATCAATAAATCACATTGCATGATATTACATTAGTAATAAGTTGAGACAATTATGTTTATGAGATGTTTTATATTGAGTTTCAATATTAAGAGTTTCATATGGATATCTATGATGTTTTTTGTTATATATTAAATGTAACTTCTAAATAATAGACATGCAACACCTAGTTAGCATGCCACTTTTTATAAATTACCCTTGACCTCGATTCTTCCTAATCAGATAACAATATTGTTGAACTACAAAATGCAACTACCTCAATGCTTACAAATTTTAATAATTCATTTACATAACTAAAATACAATGATTGAACATAAATATACTCATTAGTACATTGAATTAAACAATAGTTTACTACAAAACTAAGTACAATTACAAATGTAACACAAAATTCACAAGTGTCATTGAGGGGTAGATTTAGTTGCTGAGGTAACAGAATTCCAAATATTAGCAATAGGTGACCAAATATGAGGGAATATAGCACCAAACCCATTAAGAGTAGCACCAGAAACAACACCAATTGCAAAAGTCTCAACAAATCCAGGCTTAGAATCAAGCTTCAAATCAAGTATTGCAAGTCTATTATTCACTGAATCCATTTTTCTAGAAGATTCATTCAAAACCCTATCTTTTTTACCTTTACCAGATGAAATTATTCCAACCAATGCTTTTTGTAAATCCTCTATCACTTTCAATGAAGCTTCTTGTGAATCCATCCCTTGTGATTCATAATATGATATCAATTCTTTCGGCGATGGAATCTTCTTTTTCTGATTTGATTTTAATTTAATTTCAGGAATTGAAGGTATTTTTGGTGTAGAAGATTGTTCCATTTCAACAACTGGTTAATACAACAAATGAAGAATCATTAGTTTTAATTAGACAAATTATGCAATTAAATAAAATTAAAAACAAATCAAATTTAGGATTAATAATTAATTGAAATGTACCAGTAGACAGGTAGCATAGTGTAGTTTAAAAAAATTACACTACGCTGTTTAAGACTGGTTTTTTTGGTTTAATTTATGCTTCGGGAAACTTGAAAACTCCTATTTGAAAATAAAGGAGTATTCACCATTGTGAAGCAACAATTAACTAATAAAAAATTAAATGAAATTAAAATGAATAATGTGAATGTAACAACACGAAATTGAAACAAACTGCGATGGTGATAATACGCAGATGTTTTTGTACTTAATTAACGAATAATTAAGAAATAGGTTTGTGTTGAAATAGATAATATACGCTTTCGTTGACACGTACTTCGGCATGAAAAACTAACGAAGAACGCAACGCCTATCAAAAGCGATGATTATATATAAGAGAAATATAAAACATGGTTAAGGGGAAAAAAAGAGTAAGAGAATGTGAGAGGAAAACGTACTGGGAATAAGATTTTGCCTCGCGGCTAGGGTTTATCACTTGAGTGAGTAGATTGAGTTGTACCCTTCTCTGCATCTGCTTTTATAATGAAACGGAACTAAACCTAAACTTAATACGTCAAGATATGGGCTTTGAAATGGTAAAATAGGAACAATACGGAAGTGGGCTTCAATGTAAATTTAAAAGGCCCACTATAAATATATCCTTGGAGATTTTCTTTTGTCGCCCTAAGACTTCTTCTAGATTTGTCTTTTATAATATCCGTTACTTAGACGACATTTACAAAATTTCTCATTTTTATAATCGTCTGCTACTTAAGTAGAGAAAGTGTAAGAATGGAAACACGTACGACACGCGGAAT